>JAXDDX010000065.1:1200000-2610000 GCA_034670405.1 Hoplostethus atlanticus | reverse complement strand
AGAGGAGGATGGGAGACGAGAAGGGATGAGATGAGAAGAAAAGGAACAATTTGTTGTGGTTGTCGAGGTCTTAGACAGACAGGCCACTCATTGTGTAAGATACAAAAAAAACTCAGCAGTTTGTGAGAAATGTTTATGATGGACTGAGAAATGTAATTTCTCATCAGAGGACAGTAAAAGCAATTCTGTAGTATCCAATATCAGGAAATTAAGACTTATGGTTTGTTTGCATTTCCTCCATGTTGTTTACACAGTTGCTTGGTTTGGCCAAATGTAATAATTCACTGTGTTTGTCTGTATTAGTGCAAGGGATATTTAATTTTTTCCTGCAGTGTGTGGCATAAGATTGGGTTTAGGGGGTTACTCTGTGGGTCAAATTACGTACTTGCATTCATCCCATGAATACGAGTCTACCTCAAGACTCCTCCCACATCTCTTTTATGCATATATGTGTTTCTGCACTGATGAAGAACTACTTTCTGTCGTAAGGGTGAAAGCACTGCTGCTGCGCATTGCCCTGTGTGCTTTGCTGTGGGACGTGATGTCCCTGTGTGGGAGAGATGAATGTCTTGGCTTGTTCCTATCACTGCTGAGTCCCTGGCAGACTAAATGGCCAGTGCAGTGGTGCAGTCAGAATGAATGGCTGGCCTCTGTCTTCCCATGACAACCTCCTACCTACCCACTGCTCTAATCCTCTGCCGGGGCCATTGATCTGGCTCTTATTGATCATTTCTCTCTCTCTCTCTCTCTCTCTCTCTCTCTCTCTCTCTCTCTCTCTCTCTCTCTCTCTCTCTCTCAGGTCTGTCTGCCCTGGCCAAGAAGATCAAACTGGAGGTGATGGCCGGTTACCATGGCAACCAACGGCATGGCGGGCCAAATGGAGAGAATGGCGATCACAACCCTGGACTGGGTATGTATTGTACGTGTTCACACACACACACACACACACACGCACACGCACACATACACACATATGCAGACACATGCACCATGATTAATCACAGTCTGATTGTGTGAACCGCTTGTTGTCTGTACACATCTGTTATGATGAGTCTTTGGTAAGCCACAATGGGCATTCAATATGACTTTGGCAGCTGTGTTTATGTGTAACTACCAAGAGCCAAACCAAGCTGATTAAAACCAGGATGTGACATCACCACTGTTGCCCTTACACTTCCTCTGAGAGACTTTGAATGAAAAACAACAATGATGAGTCAGTGCTTCTCATTTACACTGCAGCACAAATAGTGTTACAGATAGACATCTTGGTCAGGGAACCAAAACCATCACAGTTGTTTCACATTTTCCTATTTTTGAGGACAACCTTTGTTGCGCATCAACATTGCATCCATCTATTGTATTGGGGATTTACAGGAAGAAGGGTTTCGCTTTCCAAAGTTCAGTGGGTAGTCTCTTGTTTGTTTGCCCTATATGTAGTTAAACATAAGAGAGGGTTATGAACAGAGAGCTGACTTTGTGTTCTAAGGAGTTTCACCTTGTGTACTAGCAAGAGAAAGTGCCACGCTCTCTCATCCCCCTCAAATCACCCCAGTACAGCACAGAAAGCACCTTGGCTGGAAATTGAACCCCATGGGGCATTTGGAGTTGAAATTTGGTTGTTCCATACAGTTGCCCACAGGTAGACAATATTGCCCAGGTTCATGGCTTGTATCAATATTGTTTTTTAGCCACATTGTAAGAAAATAACATTCCCTATAGAGCACCGCCCTGAATGAAATACCAGGCATCACAGTGAAGGGAGCAGTCAACAAAAGTGGAAGAAAACAAGCATACCTGGATGATAGAGAGATGACTAAGATGAGAGGCTGAGCCCAAATCAATAGTCTTCTCTCTAATTCACTATCCTGAATGCAAACGACAACTGCTGGACAATCGATGGGAGAACGGACACACGCACGCGCGCACACACACACGCGCACACTCATATACACTCACACAAACAATCATGCACACCGCCCCCATTGTTATTGACAGGTTAAAGCGGCATCAGTGTGTTTAGACAGATGACAGGGCTTATGGAGGTCTGTGTGGAATACGCTATCAATCTGGGACACACACACACACACACACTAACATGTGGAACATACCGCAAGGCTCTGACACAGAAATGAATAGAAGTTCTCCCTGTGTTTTAGGAAATCAAAAAGAGATAAAAGTATGGATGGAGTGATTAAAAATAACCACGTGCATGTGCCTACTGCTTTTTGGCTCTGTGACGGTGTGTGTGTGTGCGGTAAAGTTTTCTTTACCCATGTCTCTAAACACTCCCAGTCTTAAGCATTGTTTACCATTGTATACACTCAGTTAGACTGCAAGCATCTGTGCACAGTTAGGTGGCATGGTTACCACCAGCCATTATAAACCTGTAAAGCTTAATCACTGTTAATGATAGAGTCAACTGGAAACACACACACACACACACACACACACACACACACACACACACACATACATACACACATAAGCATGATGTGTTTTTCCATACTGCCACCCACGGCCTTATGGGAAGGGTAGGCCCCTACCGGAGCTTTAACCACTACAAAGGCAATCTCAGATTACACACACACACACACACTCACAAATGCTGAGTGTGACACCTTATGGGCCGGGGAAGAGCGGGAGCAGCCATTTCTGTATTTAACAAGATCTTCTGGGAAATTTACAGTAACTGTTTGTTTACAGTAATGGTTTGTTTGGCCAAACATAAGAGAGGCACTTTGACTTTTGATGTTCTTTAATGAAACATAGGAGAGAGTGATAGAGAGAGAGAGAGAGAGAGAGAGCGATAGAAAGTGAAAGAAAGATGGAAAGAAAGAAACAGAAGGAGGAGAAGGAGGGAAGGAGTGTCAAAAACAAATAGAAGGTGGGGACAAAAGTGGAACGCCGGTTCCTAACTACGGCTTAATATTTGGAGTTGGCTGCTAGTTGGTTCTCTGAGCAGCTGGTTATTTAGCTCCATTCAGACAGATCTTTTGTTTGGATTGGTTTCTGCTCTGGGCAAGAGAGAGTCTAATCTGCCAAATGCACAAAGCACTGCACATATGTCCGGCGAGCCCAACTCATAAAGTCAGTGGCTCTTTCTTTCTTTCTTTCTTTCTTTCTTTTTCTTTCTTTCTTTCTTTCTTTCTTTTTATTTCCTCCTCCCTTTATTTATTTTATTTCATCTCTCTTCTTTGGAGAGCCTTTTTTTTTGTTGCCATGCACTCGTTCTATTATTTGCGACAATTGTGCGGAATAGAGTCCAAAATTTTTCCCTTTGTGTTGATAATTACCCAGCGTGCATTGCTGGCCCAGCACCAGGACTGCCATCAGCTCCTTTTGTTCCACTTCCTCCCCGTGTTTCTTTTGTTTTGTTTTTCCTTTTATTAAATGATAAATATTTATGTCATTTCTCTCCCCAACAGGATTGTTTGTTTCATGAATAGGGGGGCTGAAACGACACACTAGGGTGCTGTTGAGAGGAAGGATTTTCTTTAAAGATAGTGGATGCTTGCCTTAAGAGAGGAATTCAAACAACAGATTGCCTAAGATAATGGTTTGGCGAAGCAGCGTATTTTACTGTCGCAATATCGAGAAACACCTTTAGATAATATTGAATTACATGTGTTCATTGCTTTTGTTTTATGATATTTGAAAGTTGATGTCGCTTGCATGTAGAAATGTTTCATCCTTGGAGTTTATCCTCAAGAATTCAGGGGACTCAAAAGGAAAATCAACCAGTTTGTCTTAATTGCTCAAAAGTACTTTTTTAGTGGATGAGTTTTTGCCGGTGACATGCATTGTAATCTTTGAAACAATATACTTACTGTGGGGCTTTACATCCTTCTACATCCTTCGGGTGTAACAACATTTCTCAGTGTTATGTCTTCCTCCCCTTTCTCACCTCTCCCTGCCCTCCCTCCTCACCGGTTACTCCTCCTACCTTCCTACACCCATCCGTTTCATACTCTGCATCTCTGAACCGCCAACACACACGCATGCACACAAGCACGCAGAAACACACACACACACATTTCCCTGTTGTACGCAGTTTAGAAGTGGAGCAGTCATCCGGATAATGTTGACATCACAGAAGAGCGATATTGGAGTGCAGTTTCAATCTCGTCATCAGAGAATCGGAGACGTGCGGGCCTTTCAGTTCAGCAAACTGTACAGGTCTGAACGGAGACAGACCTTTTAGTTGTGATAGACTGTAGACCAGGGGGGACAGAGAGGTGATAACCGAAGAGAAGAGGACAGAACAGAGAGACGAGACCTGTTTCATGTTGACGGGTGCCTATGTGGTGCAGCTTTGATGGCCTCCAAGCAGAGCTGCTGGTCTGACCTCTTGTCTCAGACCATTTTCTTTGCTTGTTTGTTCCTTTTTTTGTATCCTACTGTACTACATCCTTCTGCACGTGTCAATTCTATTCTGTTCTCTTTTGCTTTATTTCATTGCATTCCACTCCAATCTGATCTGATCTAGTCTATTCTATTCTGTCTGATTCCATTCTACTCTATTCTCCCCCAGGTCTGGACCAGCTGCCCTTCATGATGATGTCACATCCTCTGATCCCCGCCAGCCTGGCACCAGCCTCCGTTTCCATGGCGATGGGCCAGATGAACCGACTCAGCACACTGGCCAGCATGGCGAACGTGGCGCAGCTCCACGCCAACCCCCCTGCCAGGGCTCCCACCTCTGTCATAAAGGTGAAGTTAGAGCCCGATAGGCCCACTGGATCCAACCACTGGGTCCCTAATCTTGTAAGCTCTCATTTCTATTCTGGTAATTTCCATTCATTACCTTGTATTGTGGAAAGAAATCAGTTTCTTTCAGAGTTTCTGATAGACAGATGAAAAATGAGTTAACCATCTACGTTTTTTCTAGTCTACTAACTTGAAAAACGATATGGAATCCAATAAAACTACCCAGGTTAGGGACTTTGCTTACTACAGTTGTATGTGTTAGCTGCTTTGCTCTTGAGTTTTGACTGATCATATATTACAAGGCTTTTCAGATTGTAGGCATTACTACTTCATATAGTAGAGAATAGCCTCAAATCATGTCTTGTACAGTAGCAGGAAATGCTGTCACTCTGGATATTACTGTTCATCCTTTCAATGATGTAGGCCATGTTTTTCAAAAACTGGGCTGGGTCCCAAAGGTGGTTTACAAGGTTGATTGAAATGGGTCCCCAAATTTTCCTGGAGAAATTCAAAGAATAGCATATTATCTTTCCAAACCTTTCCAAGTCTTTGCGATGTAAGGTAGGTGTGGTAATTTTCTTTAGACCAGTCGATTTGTAGACTACATCATTTCCTGCAAAGTAAGGTTTGAGTCATTTTGCAACTTTGGCTCACCAGAGGAAAAGTTTGAAAACTATAATTTCCACAAGATTTGCTCCTCTTATTATTGTTGTTGTTTGGTAGGAGCGAGCCCGGGACAGCCCCTCCCCTTCTCCCTCATTGGAGGAAGCTCAGATGTCATCCAATCACAGCAGCAGTGTGTCAAGTTCACCTTCTCACACAGAACGTACTGCAGAATCCACACGTACGTACTTACCTGTCTGACGTAGTGCGTAACTTAGGTATTCTCACAGAATGCCTCTCACATAAAGGACGATCGAGTTTTTGATCATCCAAAAACCAAACCAATACATGTCAGAAACTAGTCTGAACCTCCCTCGTCACAGGGTTTTTACTGTCATTTGTTTGGTGCTATTTCCAGACCCACTCCATGACGGCCTGTCTTCGAGCCACAGTGTGTTAGGACACTCCCCTGGTGTGGTGCAAGGGGCCAGAGAGACAGACGTGGCTTCACTGGAATACAGCAAGGATAACAAGAGGACTCGACAGAGGTAAGGTAGATCATCACATTAGTATAGCTTAGGTTAGCCAAGGTCTGGTTTAGCAAATATCTAATGTCTTGCCTTGTCTCTATGTACACTGCAAAAAAATCACACATTTTGCAACTACTTGTACTTACATGTATTACGGTTATTTTAAAATATTTTAAGTGAATCATCTTACATCAGTGGCGGATTATTCTGCTGGTTTTAAGAAATTACACTTTTTAGTGCAATAGCTAATGTAATATTTACTGGAAACAAGTGACATTTACTCATATTTACTCAAATGTACTAATCATATTACTATGGAACAAAGTCAATCATCCCACAGTACAACAAGCATCCGGTTTTGCTGAGCTCCCTTGACAAATTGTCACATTAAATGCTTTACGCTGTACATCCCTCATGTACGTTTGCAATTCATGGATTTGAAACCTTGACTATAGCGTGATAATTGCTTAAACACTCTACTCCCACGTTCTTGTGTATCTGATGCAAGAGAAACACTTCCTAACAGGGTAATAAGAAAGAAATATCTCGTAACAGGTCGATAAGAATTCAGACTGTCTCGGCCCTTCTCTCCACCTCCTCTCCTCCTCCTCTCCTTCCTCGCTGTTGGTGGCCCCCCTGGCTTCCTGCGGAGAGGAAAGACAAATAATTCTGCGAAACAGGGCTCCATTAGACCGAGAAGCAGTGTTACATTAGCGAGCCATTTGCCGGGCCGCGGCCTAACGAGCCAGGCGGCCTCCCGCGCTCTCAGCTGGACCTCATCTGCATAACGACCGCCTCCCTGTCGTTAGGGCCGCGTTGCCACGGCGCTGCAACGTCAGTTGTTTGGTTCTCTCTGTCAGGGAGGTTTGCATTAGCTTAATGAGGACTGCTCAAGGACAAACAGTCAGCAGAAATCTACAGCGAGAGAGAGAGAGAGAGAGAGAGAGAGAGAGGGAGACAGAGAGAAAGAGTGTGTGTGTGTGTGCAAATGTATTCTAGTACTGAATAGCATTATTCAGTAATCGAATCTAAAAATCACAAAGGCCTCCCAGGTAAGGTTTGAGATGTTGAACGTATCGATGAAGCAGTGATGGCACCAACAACATGACTGCCATACATCACACATCACATTTATGCAATTGATTTTCAATTGATTTTCCTGCATGCAAATGAAAGGCATATATAATCGCTGCACTACACACTTTTGTATTTGACCTACAACACACACACACACACACACACACAGCCTCGGTGTAGCATGGATTGAATGGAGCTTCAAAGAGCACTTCAATGCTGTCATTCTGTCGATCTGTTGTATGATTGTGTGTGTGAGCGTGTGTGTGTGTGTGTGTGTGTGTGTGTGTGAGCGAGCGAGCCAGTTTTGGCTGTGTGTGCTGTTTCAGTGGTCTTTGAACAACGTATCCATGCAGCAAAGATCAGAGGCCATCCCTGACACCTCACTCCCATTAACCAAACATCAGCAGAATTTTATTCTCTCTCTCTCTCTCTCTGTCTCTCTCTCTCTCTCTGTCTCTCTCTCTCTCCCTCCTGCTCTCTTCCGCTGACTGGCAGTCTTCACGTGGTGAAGTTCATTAGCCCAAGGGACGGGTGGGAACAAGAGAGGGAAAAAAAGGAGAGTTGAAGTTGGGAGAAAAGAGAAAAACAGACAGTGACCTTGGTTAGGGAGATGTGTAAATGATCAAACGAGCTGGCAGCTGTGTGTATATATGTGTGTGTGTGTGTGTCGGTGTGTGTGTATGTATGCGGGAACGTGTGTGAGTGTGAGGTAAAGTAGGCGTAAAACAGTAACTCAATAAAGGATCAGTCACATCCAAGGAGCTTGGGGAGCCCATGCTGCTGACTGCGCAGTTCAGGCGGCTGTGCATGTGTATGTATGTGTGTATATGTGTGTGTGAGCGAGCCACAGGAGTGTAGTTGGATGCCCTCCGCTGAGCTCGCCAGCACCTGCTAATTACCTTTCTCTACAGAGCAATGCTTTTAGCAAGAAAGAGAGAGAGAAAGGGGGCGGGGGTGCTTCTCATCTGTGAAACACCTTGAATGTGACAGTTGCCAAGACGTGAGGCCGAGGCGGAGGAGGGGAGGTGGGTGGATTTGGAGCAGAAGATGCTGTGGTCAGCTAAGTGGAGAAAACACCGTCATTTGTCACAGACACAAAAAAGTGCCGTACATCACATCTCACGCTCGTCTCTACTCCAATAACGGTCTGAAACTCTCAGGACGTCTTCGTCCTCAGCGGCTGGGGCGACTATAAATGTATTAAGTGTGCAACTGTTTGAAGTGAAATTAAGGCAGAAAATGGCTTTATCCTCAACTCCCTCACGTCATGAATTGAGAAAACACAGTTCTCGGGTTTACAAACAGATGGTCATCCATAATGCAGCTTCTTAGCTGTTTTTATGTGAGATGTCAAGCCGTGATGCATTATCAATAGGCATACAGCCATCAATTAAAGGGTAACTACAATTTCAAAACCCCAAAAAGGGACTTATGTGTGTGTATACATGCATGTACACACACATTGGTGTGCGTGTACATCATGTTTTTGTTTGGCTTGATTAAGTGAATGTGTTTGTATGATAAAAAATAATTAACATTTTGCAGTCAATCTTGATTTCATAGTGTCACTGGGCTACAGGATGTGGGAAATGTTTTAAAAATGTGAATGTTTTAAGGACAGGTGGTGCAAACTGGTCACACTAGTCTGGGGCACAGAGAAATGCATCACTCCTTTGCATTTATATAGTCTGCAAATGTAATCCTCAGTCACGCTTCATGTCTCTCTCACTCTGTCTTCCAGATAGCAGCTCCTTGGCTACTCAGACAGTCAGGGAGGGCTGTGATAGACAAATCTACCAGGGGCAAAAACCGGTACCAGGCAGGGAGGGCTGTGAGAGGGTAGTCTACCCTGGAGGACAGAAACTCCCAGCAGGCCTCCACCACACTCCCTTCATCTTCCCTGAAGGCTTGTCCTCCATAGAGACCCTGCTCACGAACATCCAGGTGAGGCTCTACAGGGGCTTTATTATTATTATTATCATGGGCCGAGATGAATAGGAAGGGGGATGAGCCACTCTTTGGGATTTCCTGAAGGTGTAAATGGCAAACTGAGCAGACCGGTGAATTGAGTGTATGCAGTAATTGGGATGGGCGTGTGCTGACCTGCTTCTCAGAGTTTAAATGTCTCTGTTACACCGTAACACAATACAAGGATTCAGTGGCTGGATACAGGAAACAAATATTTCTAACCTGAAAATGGAATTACTATCACATCAGATCATGCCATTATGATTAGTCAGTTTTTTTTTCCCAGGAAATGTTTTTCCCCTCCTGCAGTTAGGATATTTACACCCAAATAAAACACTATAAAACCAAAACAAAGACCCTCATTTCAGTGTGTTAGAAAATTGTGTTATACTATTCATATTCACTTACAGCAGTGTGAAAGAAGAAGGGCTTCCATTCTGCTTAAATGCTGAATGGAAAAGAGAGTGTGGAAGCCACTTAAATGCTTATGCTTGGGCAAAAATATGAATGATGCTGCATTCATTAAAGTGGTCTTGACAGTAGGAGAGGGGAAATATTCACTTTGAGATGCAGTGAGTTGAGTATTCCCCATGGTGTATTTTTAAATCTTTGAACAAGATGACATCTTCTGTTTTATTCAGTTCTATCTCATACACCTCCACTGGCTTTTGTTCAGTGTGTAACCTGTTGACGTGTGTGCCTGTGTGTCTCCAAGCAGGGTCTGCTGAGGGTTGCCATAGAGAACGCCCGGGCGCAGGAGAAGCAGGACCAGCTGGAGAGGACGGAGCTGAAGATGGAGCTGGTCAGAGAGAGGGAGCTCAGAGAGACACTAGAGAGACAGCTGAGTGTGGAGCAGAAAAACAGAGGTACACAGGACCACATTAACCACCAGCCAATGGGACATCCTGTGGCTTTAGAGAAGGGCTATAGGTGGGGGGGGGGGGGGCTCTGGAGAGACAACTTAGTGTGGAGCAGAAAACCAGAATAAGGGCTGAAGTTTTCCAGTGTTAATAACTGGTATTTTTCAGTGACAATACTATGAAAAATGTTAAATGAACTCTGATGGGTGGGGACGTACATAAACGCTGGCATCATGTTTTTACACCCTCATAATTAAATGAACACAGACGATTTTGCTGTGCAGGCTAACAGATACTCGATTTATCTACTCTCCAGACAAGAGGGCTTCTGATAGCTTTACAGTTGGAGGAGACACCTATTTTACTGAGCAAGAAATTCTGCAGAGGACGAACTAGACCGAGTCACTTGTGAGCTGTTTGGCTTAAACTGACAACAAGTCTGAAACAACCATATTCAAACAAACACAAATAATCCAAGGTTTACAGTGACTTCCCCTTCCTTCAGTTCTGTTCTTGATGTAAAGATGCAATAATCGAGTCAAGAGTCAAGAGTCAAGTACGATTTTTTTTTATTATCATCAGGATTATATATTATTTGCTAAGCATGGTGACTCACACCCGGTCAAGAGACATCAAGATGTCTTTTAATGTCTCTTTAAAGTCTCAAATCAAATCAAATCACATTTTATTTGTAGAGCCCTTAATCACTCAAAGGGCTTCACAGTGCCCAAAGTGTGAAAACAGTAAATGGTTAGTACACAACATCCCCCCAGCCTTGGACCCTCACAGAGGACAAGGAAAAACTCCCTTACTGACACCCTTTGCTCTACTCCTTGTCTATCCATTTCTCTTCACCTCTCTCCTATGGCCCGTCAGTCCTGATCCAGAAGCGCCTGAAGAAGGAGAAGAGGAGTAAGAGGAGGCTACAGGAAGCCTTGGAGGAGGAGGTCAAACTCCGTGACCAGGCAGAACACAGCCTGCTGCACACTGCAGACACACCCACAGGTACACCGACTGACAGGCACACACACACACTCAAACATTTTCAAGTGTACAATCATTCTATAGTAATTTCTACTTTCACTTACATGGTTATCATAGTCAGCATAATTCTCATTTTCATACTAAATGTCACCAAATCTCCAATCCTCTGTCTCCAGTGTAACATAGCCTTGACTGTTCATTAGCCTCTAATTAAGTGTCTTAATTAATTAATGACCAAACTACAGGCCATCAATCATCATTAGTCCCTCCCCTCACAGACTCAGTGACCCAGGAAGTAGATGGGAGCAACCATGACGACAACAGGTCGGACACCAAGGCAATGGTACAAGGTATAGGTGCCTGATTGGCTAATTTGTGTTTCCTGTAGACATCGTTGTGACAAAGGCTTTATATTGTGTTCAGTGAAAATGTTCTAGAGGACAATTCCATTTGTTAAGTATATTTATAGTATGGTAGTCATAGAGACCGGAGCACAAAAGCTGCTGTCACTGCTGAAAAAATCGCCAAATGTCAACTTTAAAGGAATAAAGAAAAACACCCTAATTTTCACAGAAAATGCCATATGTTTTAGAAATTGAAATATTTTTTTTGATTGGGTGTTATGGTCCGTAACATCATGAAACTTGCTCAACTCATGAGAAAACATATAAACCTTTAAATGAAACCACATTACAATAGCAGACGTATCCTGAGGAATGCTTTCTTCAAAAAGAAAGTTACTGCAGTAGCTTTGTGGGAATATCTCAGTAACAAGTTGACCTCCATGCCTACCTGAGAATGCCACTTCAGTGTAACAAGATAATTTCAGTTCTTCTCTCATGTTTTCTTTCAAAGTTAACCCAGTTAGGATTTTCTCTAAATGTATGATTATCAAATGAATTGTGGTGGTAAATTCTGTTGCCCCTGTCAGCTGCCCTCTGTCAACATACTTCATTATTTCACCTGCCCACTGCTTTTGATGCTTAATTTACCAGTCTGCTGGAAGGTTTTCCAAAGATTTTGCAGGGAAACCAAGCCTGAGAAATTGAACCATATTAAATGAAGCAGAAAGCAGTTCACTGGGGCTACTGTTTTAATGGAGACAGGCGTTTTAATTTATTTATTTTTGCTAACATTATTGTCTTCACACAGGGATAGATTAATGAGAAAATCCCACATGTAACATCTTTAACAGACAAAAAAGAAATGGCTATGATCTCTACCCCGGCCTCATCAAAAGAGTGCACGGTTCCAACCCACCTCTGCTCCACACAGTGCCAGGGCAGCCATACCAGACAGCCCGCTTGTTCAAAGGCAATTTTTAATTGAATGTCAGTGAAGCAAGAAGAGAACCGGCCACTAATTAACGGCTGTCTTAATTGTCCTCGTGACGAGTTTGTTTGGACATCATTTGCATAATTAACACCCAGTAATAAATCATTTAAAGGGGAATTGTCTGTCAGACAGCGGGGCAGGATGTGGTTCCTTTGTGCCAGGAAGTTTTATCGCCAAAAACAGGGCTCTGAGGCCAAAAACACTTGCAGCCAAGCTTTACTTACTAACGATCTTTTATTAATGATCTTTGGTCAGGGCTGTATAGGACCGCTTCCAATACTTATGTTAATGAATTAACAGCATAGCGCATTGTTTCCCAGTCTGAGCGGTCCGCCCAACACCCTGTCTAATTACATTACAACTTATTTGAAAAGAGTTTTAATGTCACATGGTCTAGATGTTGGTTCAAAGTCCTTTCCACTGCGCCAAGACAGGTTTTCTGTGGAAACCTGAAACCTGAAACTGGCATTCAGTCATTACACATTACTGATTACTACGTGTGTGTTCATCAAACTGTTTTCCTTCATGTGTCGCAGAGGGCAGAGTGTTTCTGCAGACTACCGGGATGTACTGAAGAAGAGAGATGCACGCTATGGAAGGACGGATGTAAAAGAAGATTGGGAGAAGAGAGCGGTGGACAAAGGGATGAAGATGCATCATTTATGAGACATACAACCGACAGGCATGCTCAGTCACACACTGGCATTAAGGCTCAGATACCCATTGGTCTCCAGAGACACACCTCCACCCAAACTTCCACTGTCAGACCAAGAGGACATCCCTGAGTTTCAAGGGTGATATTTGAACTTTTCACGTTCTCCTGTTTAATTTATTGCATTTATCACCAAATACTGTAGTTGAAACAATACTTTATTCTGATGTGTTTGACTGTGTTTCTTTCAACCAAGGTTTTTAGATCCTAGATGAAGATTACCATAGTTGTTTTGTCAGTGCTGTATATCTGGACGCAAGTGATGAATATAACTTGTAACAGAGTTGTGTATATATATATATATATAAATATTCATCATTTTTGTTGTTATTATCAGAAACATAATGGCATGTTGTACAGCCAGTAAACGACTTGTATTGTGTATGGTATGCAGTAGTGCAGTTTGACAATGCAATACAAACCCTTTTTATTAAAATGACTGTGCTTCTTCATTTCAAAAGGCACAACCTGATGTTTTCTCAATGCATTGTTGATCTAATTGTTTTGGGGGGCGTTTTCAGAGGTGTTAACATGCAATGTGTCAGGGTGTTTGATGGGTTTAGAGTTTCCTGTTTCATACGAGGATGAGAAATACATTGGAAACATATCTTTTTACAGATGACAACATTATTTTTCTGCATTCTCAGATAAACCTGTGAGTTCTCTTTTGTGTGTGTGTGTGTGTGTGTGTGTGTGTGTGTGTGTGTGTGTGTGTGTGTGTGCGCGCGTGCACGTGTATACATATTCGAGAGTGAGGATTGTGGCATTGATTCCTGCTCCATTTCCAAAAACACACACGTAAGTATTGACAGAAAGAGATAGAAAGGGGGGTGGGGGTGGGTGGGGGTGGGGGGGTCACTTCTAAGTTGTCCTTTACTGAAATATGTTGACAAAGCACTATCTCTGTCTGATACCTCCTTTTTAGCATGTTTTCCCGAGGGACAGAGAAGGGTGTGGGACTCACAATGCAAAACATGAGTCAGAAATGGTCTACAGTATTTCTCTTATCCTCTTTTGAGACAGTAGTAAGGATCAGAGTGTACAGGAAGACATATGAGCAGGCCTAATAAAATATAAACACTTTATTGGTCCTTAGATGGAAAAAACAGCACATGAGGCATTTTTGTTAAAGATATTGCTGATTGCTGAGTTAGTCATTTTTGGAAAAATGACTTCATTGGTTAACTATTTTAAGACCTTTGCCCACCAAATACTAATATTGCTGAAGATGGAATAACCTCTCATTTTAATTAAAGTGATGCATTTGAAGTATTTTTTTCTTTCCTGAAAATGGATAGATGGCATTTTGGAACAGAGCCCTGGAAATGATGGGTTCACTTTTGAGGCTGTTGAAGTGTTTTGTAATATAAATCATGCACAACTCAACTAATAATTATAAATGTGAACTATACATATGAAAGATATTTAAAAGCATCAGAAATTATATGTTTTTTATTTAAGTCTACATGTTACAGGACATCCTGGTTGGTCTCAATTCTGGACCAGCAGAAGCATATGTGCCTTGAGACATGCAGGGCTAGACCAGAGGAAATGAACCTGTGTGTTGGATCATGAACCAAAAATACCACTGAACTTTGATAATTCAGTTTGTTATTATTATGTATTAATATTGTGAGCAGTAATAGCCTCCTAGGATGTGCATCCTCAAGATGCTCATTAATAAGCAATATTAGATTTTCTGAAGTGCTAGTTCAGATGTGATTAATATTGAATTTCACATCACTCCCTGAAACCCTTTAGAGCACAAAAACAATCTTTGCGTAAGGCCAAATTTTGCTCATGCAGCCCTGGTCCACATTTCAAATATGCCATTTCCTGGACACAAGCAGATAAGCTTTCATGGGAGACTGAAACAATACCTGTTATAAGCAATTCTGCCTGAATACAGAGTGACTGATGAGTGAATAGGAGTGATTCACATAACTGGATGTGTGAATGAGTCATCGGCTTTTCAGACGACCACCTCAGAGGCAGTCTTGACTAAAAAGGGTTTGTGACTTCATTTAGCACTGCCCTACTGTCTACTGGCTTACAAGTTGTCACACTCTATTCTCCCACTCACTCACACACACACACTCACATACATACACAACTTCCCTCACAATCACCCAGTAGCATTGTCCTGCTGAGAGATGCGTAAAGGAAAAGATAAATGGAGGATAAAGCTAAGGTGACAGGACTGACTATGCATGTGTATTTGCATGTGTGTGTCTTTGTGTGCATGTGTGTACTGCACAACAGACCAGCAAACCATCTGCTCATCTCCTCTTAATGAACAAAGCAAACAGCAGGAGTCAAGGCTGTCTCCAAATCTGGAGTCCCTTTATTGGTAAGCACACACACACACACACACACACACACATACACACACACACACACACACACACACACACACACACACACACACACATATCTCTGCCCTGTTTAATCTGATTAGCTTTGATTGAGAACAGGAGCAAAGCAACCTTTTTAGACCTTACTCCTACATCAGTGACAGAGAAGGTCTGAAACACAATTAGCAAGCTGTTCCTGAGCCCTGCTTTGCCGTCACATCTGACCACAGGCAGCCAAATAGACCTAATGGATGGGAACTAACCAATGGGAACTAACACACCACTGCATCTGTGGATGATGAGGAAATGCAACACTATTAGACAGCTGTTCGCCATATCTTTTCAAATGTACTTGGATGTAATGTAAGCATTGGATCAATTGGCTCAGGAGCAATCACAGAATTGAATTTCATCCAGGCATGAAGGTATACACATTGGTGAACAAAATTATGTTCACCAATGTTAGTAGCCTGTACTTTAGCCCAAGCCAGGGCCTCTGCAATGAATTCTGGACCTAGACAAGATATGGCACTGGTACGCCATAAGAATACACTATTAATCTGGACTTGTGTGACCACATCCTGTTCAGGGCCACAAGAATAATTAACACCTTTTCACTCTTGCAGAAGGCTGACCACATGGTTTCAAATCCAGGAATACTCTGTGCCTGCTGCTTGTGAGCATATCCTACCCATATTACATACCAAGCAAATTTTAATGGACCCCCCGCTGGCCATTCCAAAGTCTAGACTTAAGGCCAAAGATGACTGGACCTGTGTTTCAGAGCCTGTAGGTTTTGGAATGCCTTGCCTGAGGTCCACCAGATAGCAGCAAGGTGTCGTAGCGAGTACGGAGAACGCTACTCCACTGGAAGCTCCAGGTTCAAGTCCTCATGCTGGCATGCATCTGCCCTGCTGAAGTGTCCGTGAGCTAAATCCTACCAGCTGCAGGGGTTCTGTTGTGTAGATGATCATGCACTCAGACCTCCTTGTGGATTCACTTGGATGTATGTGGTTTTTTAAACCTCTCTCAAAGCACATTTTACAGACTATAATGTAATCTATAATGGCTATAATGTAACATGTTTGTACCAATTTTATTCTTGTGTTTTTCTATTGTTTTATTTACTGTAACCCTGTTTCGAATTCAAATCTCATGGTTTTATTTTTACTTTACTGGCTTTTATTTGGTATTGTGGCATTGTCTGTAAAGCACGTTGTAACTCTGCTTTAAGTGTTAAACAAGGGAAGTTGTTGTTATTATTATTATTATTATGATTATTATTATTAAAAGTAGTAGTAGTATTAGTAGTACCGAACAGATGGCTTTAAAATGAACAAAATAAGATTGTGATTTCTCAAGACAGAGAACAAACAAAAAGGCTGTCCATATGTTTGCTACGTAAATTCATGGTTTAATAAGATATTTATCACAGGAATAACTTGAGCAACAATCAAATCTTTAATTCTCTATTCTTTTGAGGTCAAAAATGTAAAAAAAAAAACCATAACATATGAGCCCAAACATTTTTTTTTACAAGTAAGTTAATCAGCGAATATGTCTAGGTTCGTCATCTTGCCCTCCAGATGAATTATAACAGAGCAACAGCGCCATCAACAGATCAAATATTGAATAACTTCAGCTGATTGCGGAAGAAGATGTTTTGGGCTTTTCGGGCTACTGTAGGAGGTACAGCCCTATTTCTGTTTCCTTACAGTATGGATGTTTTATCCAACTTCATCTCGGTGTTCTTGAGGTAGAAAAACGGTCGTTGTCTTGTTTCTTTAACTCATTTAGACACCATGTTTACGACCACCGGCTCCCGGGGCCTCTGTAAGTATCCTGGATCCACCGTTAACCTACAGCCGGATCCTCTCACGGCGCCTCCTGTCAGTTCCAACTGTAGCAGCTAGCTAGCTAACTAATGTTGGTATTGCACTGTCATTCATTTACTCGTTGCAGTATTATGGAATATCTGTCAGTTACAGTTTCGTTTTGTTGAACAACAACCGATGTTTACCCTGCTATTTCGTCGTTTGGAGTAGCTTATGTTACATTGTCGGATTTAATAATAATAAAAATGGCAACGTTGTACTTTTTAACCTGTAACTGTAAACCCGTGTGATTGAGGATATGTGGCTGTCCCGCCCATACAAACAAATTAGTCTCTCTCTCACTCTCCCACTCTTTCTCTCCCACTCTACCATCAACACATCGCTAGGGTAACAGTTTAACTAATGCTAAGATAGTCGCGATAGAAGACGACACTGTGTCACAACTTGGTTGCTAAACTGTGCTGTGTTCTACACAGACAAGGCTCCTCTGTCCAAAGGCCTCTTGCTGGTGCTCAGTGGGCTGACAGTGATGCTTACTCTGCTGCCACAGTACCAAGGACTCTTCATATACAACCTACAAGCTATCACACAGCAGCATCAGGTAGGGGCCACAAGTGTGTGTATGCGCGTGTGTGTGCGCGCGCGTGTGTGTCTCTCTCTCAGTGAGAGAGGGGGAGGGACCGAGAGACCAAAACGAAAACCCTTTACCTTCAGATGTGATTGTGTGCATGTGTCTACATGAATGTGAGCTGTTGTGTCCTCCTCTTACCACTGATATATGTTTTCTCCTTGGAGGCATGTCAAACTGAATGCCAACATTTGGTGGGTTATTGTTTCCTTGCTCACCGGTAAACATACATATTTCATAGCCTATGAGTTAAGACCATTTCCAAATCACTAGGATCCACTTCTAGTTTTGGATTACATCTTTCAGTAAAATTCCAACTTTTAATACTGACTTGCACTGCATGTCATCTCACCCCACCCACCCGCTGCTTGGTGGGTCCCATGTGTGACAAAATGAGTTTACCATAGCAGTTCAGTAAAAAAGTATTCAGTACAGTATGTTTGCCATTGAAAACATTAAACTGCCTTAAGGCTCGAGGTGTGTGTGTGTGTAAAACCCAACTCTCCCCTGTATAGGTGTGGAGGTGGCTGTGTGGCAGGCTTATCTGTCTAGACCTGAAGGACACCTTCTGTAGCAGCCTGCTCATCTACAATTTCCGCATCTTTGAGAGGAGGTTTGGTACCAGGAAGTTTGCTGTGAGTACACAACCTTTAGTACATAGATAGATGGAGGATTGATTCAAAGACTGGCTGATGGATGGATTGATTGGTTTCAAGTTAGCAGCTGAACTTGGATCAAACATCTTGGATTGATGGATTTGACATAATCAGAATATGAAAATCCTTCCACATCTCAAATACAAACAATGGCACAAATAGGCTACAATGAATGCTTTTGGGTATCAAGACCAATTAACCTTTTTCCCTATAGGCTTTCTAATAGTGTGCCTCTGATAGTTGAATAATATGTGTCAAGGAAACCGGAGCTGTGATGTTGAATGTGGTGTGGAACCTATAATTAGCTCACTTCATGTAAAGCAATTGTAGCCTAACGCACGTAGCTGATGAACTAATCTCTCTTGACAGAATCTTTATTAAAAAAGTGATGTGTTTTTCATTGCTCGGAGCTGGCTTCTGTTGAAATTGCCTTTACAAAATATGTTTGTGTTGGGAAGGCGCTTTACTACCTCTGCGCAGCTAAATGCAGCTGGATGGAAACACTAGCAGAATAAAATTTAAGCTGTCACAAAAATGACAGCTTCTGACACGTTACAACGGCTTACAACTTTGAACTGAAAGTAAATACGATATAATAATGTTGAAAATGCCACTCATTACCTCCGTTTACATTCTTGTAGAGAGTTTTTCTGAATGAGGTGTTTGTGGTCCCACAAAGGGAAAAATAGTTGTAAAAGAAATGATATATCACAAGTTTACAGAGAGCTTTGCTTGCTAGGGCACCTTGTGCCACAATTGTTGAACTGCTGTTTGTAACTGCGTCAGTACATTGCATGTTCTGAGACATTGGGTTGTGGTTAAAGCCCCTTCCTGTTACTTTCACCAACCCAGTCAAATTTTCAAGCTCTTCTGAAACTGGATTATCTCAGAAAGATGATCCTGTCACAATCTCAGTCAGAATGAGAAATGAAATAAGAAATGAAATGTTCACATTGTTTTTAAAGCCATGGATGGAAATGCTCTTAGGCATTAGAGCATGGTGGCTCAGTCATTAGCACTTCAAGCAAGCAAGAATCTCCTGGGTTTCGAATCTCGGCCCTGGTCCTTTCTGTGTGGAGTGCATGGTCTCCCCGTGTTCGTGTGACATCCATTCCATTCCCTCCATTTCCTCCAGTGCTCTGGTTTCTTCCTATATTCCAAAGAGTCAGGTGAATTGGAGACTGTTTCCCTGCCTTCAGCCCAGTCCATGCTGGGATAGGCAGCAACCCCACATGAATAAGCAGAATAGGAATAAGCGGTTATGGAAAATTAATGAATGAATGCATGCATCCCTTATGGCGCCTTTCTTTATTCCAGTCCTTCCTGTTGGGCACCTGGTTTCTGTCTGCACTGATGGACTTCCTGCAGGCCCAGGCTGTCCATTTCCTGTTTGACTACGAGGTGGAGGAGCTGCCTGCAGGACTGTGAGTAGCCTGGCCAGTGGCCACTCTAGTAGCTACATGCTGAACTTAGGAAATGCTATAGATTTTGCATCTCTGAACAGAGAATGACCTTGTCACTTTAGTAGCGTAGGTTTTAGCTCCAGCTCTACTCAGGCACACCTGAACCAATTAGAGGCTTCATGTTTTCATGATACCTTAATTGGTTCAGGTGTGCCTGAGTAGAGCTGGAGCTAAAACCTCCAGGACAGGGGGTCCTTGAGGACTGGATTGAGAACCACTGATTTAGAGGTGCTGTATGTTGACTAAAATGAAAATGTTCAGCCAAAGCAAAATATTAAAGTATAAATGAATTACTACATGAATGGACAGTGAGTAACAGGGTCACTCTTTGTACACTCTTTGTTTTTGCAGTACTTTGTACTAACCACACTGTAACAAAACACGTCAACATGGTTACATTTTCAAGTTTTAACTCTGTGTTTTCATAGTTCTTATTTTCTCCCCCTCCTGTCTCTTTCCTTCCTCTCTGCTCTCCCAGGCTCTCCCCAGTCTTCTCTCTGTTTGTGCCTTTCTATCTGTCCATCCCTAGGATGCCAGTCACCCAGATCCTGGGCCACATCCCCATCACCAACAAGTCTCTGGTCTACATAGTAGGACTACAGGTGTGTGTCTGTGTGTGTGTCTGTTGTGTCTGTGTTAATCCTTTATATGAGAGAGTTATTTAGTATTTTTGCTGTCCCACTCTTCTGATTCTCTCTCTTTCTTTCTCTCTCCTGCTGCTGTGTTCCAGCTGCTGACTTCCAGCCCCTTCATGTGGCTCATAGCTCTCAGTGGACTGGTGAGTAGTCACACTATGGAAAGCCTGGCCATCCCTGATCCTCTATTTCCATCCTCTATTTGTTGGTCTTTACTGTATATGTTCTTTTTTTTATATGCCTTTCAGATCTCAGGTGGACTGTACCACTGTAACGTCCTCAGGTTGCAGCGGCTCATCTTTGTGCCTGGCTGGCTGTCCTGCATGGGGCAATACATCCTGGAGCCCCTCTTCTCAGGTGAGTCCAACCATTATTAATCACATGCACACATGTTTCATCTTGTATTAGCCTCTATTCATCGATCCACTGATCTATTTTCTGTCTATCAATGTCATCATTCTCATATCTGTCCATCAAGGCCCCAAGCCCATTAATGAGACTCCCCTGGGGATGGGCGCCACCCTGGACATCCAGAGGCAGCAGAGGATGGACCTGCTGGACCAACAAATGCTATTAGCCCAATACAACGAGGCCAGGAGGAACGCCAGACAACAGCCACAGCCACAGGCACGCACACACACACACACACACACACACACACACACACACACAGCATCCTAATAACGTGAATGCCTGTTTTCATTCTTTGTCCCTGCTGACTACTGTACACTTTCTCTGACTGTGAGTAAATGAAATCAAAGCAAAATGGCTCTGTATCAAACTGGCTCTTGATTGGCTGTCTGTTCAGCAGATGCAGACAAACACATTCTTTCTCACATGAGCACACACACACACACACAAACACAACAAACAATACTTTATTGTATCCCCTTGTCTATATGTGTCCAGGCTGGTTTGTTAGACTGGACCAGGTTGTTCCCCTCCCTGAGGCGCAGAGGACAGAACCGCCCCCCAGAACAGCCACGCCCCCAGGCTCAGACACACCCCTCCCCACAGCCACCCCTATTGGACAACTCGCCTGTTGCAGAGGAACAGGTGGGTGTGCGTCGATTGACTAGTGTGTGTTAGTGTGTGAACATGTGTGTCTTTACAGCTATTATTTCTCCAATGCTGTTCTTTTCACTGGTAGTATTGGTTTACTATTAGTGATTTTGATCTGTTAGCATATTTGTTTCATATGGACATGTGAATGAATGAGGTGAGGTCATTTTTAGGCCTGGTACACATGATCACCAGCAAATTTGCCATTATTTTCCTATAGAGAGAGCGATAGCGCCCACCTTAGAGGCAGCGAGACCTTTGGTGTAGCGCACTGCTCAAAGGTTCCTGAATCACTGCAGTCAATGTTGAAATTAGTTTACATTTGACCCAGTTTGCAGCAGATCTTTCAAAGTGCTTCCAATCAGATTACAGTTTAATGTTACATATGCATTGAAAAACTCATCTTGTGTGTGTCTTGAGTTTCCAAAACGATGATACAACATGATTCATCTGTGATGAATAATGAGAGCAATTGCCAAGGCTTTCTTTCGGTTTAAGCTCATGTACATTGTGTCAATGTAAAACGATCTGCGAGCGGTGGCTCAGAAGCAATGGTTTGGCACCTAATGTTTTTATATTGCTACAAGGAACACCTTTGTGATGATGTTTTGACAAGCCTACCCATGCCCTACTTAGTGGTGAGCGCAGTGCAAAACGCTTATGTGTGGGTGCTGTTAAACTTTCCCAGGTGATGATCTGTCTGTGGCTGCTGTGCTGGCTGAAGTCTCTCAACTCATATTGTTTTCCCTCAGGTTGCCAGGCTGGTGGAAATGGGCTTCTCCAGGATTGATGCCCTAGAGGCCCTCAGAGCTTCAAACAATGACATCAATATGGCAACCAACTTCCTCTTGCAGCACTGAGACCTCCGTGATGACGACAACAGAGAGGTTGATGGAGAGAAGAGGAGCAGAGAGCAAACCGTAGAGAAAAAGAGTGTTGGGGAGAGAGAAAAAGACATGGATATGGAGACAAAAAGAGAAGGCACAAGGTATGATACAGAACATCTGAAGGGCTTATCACTGCTGACTGGAGCAGTGTGGCGCTGACCCGATCTGAACTGTGCTATCTTGCTGGCACATCGATTACTCAATAGGTATTAAGCACAAAGTGGAAAGAGTTTGCCTCGTAAGCTTTCAGGTGGGCAATGTGAAGCAGGTCTCATTGCTCTGAGAGGATGAGTTAGACCAAAACCTCCCCATGGGTTTCCTATGACAACTCTACAGAAACCAAACCGGTCAGAGCTTCCCTTTAAAGTACATCTTTATAATGTCTTAAGTAGGAGGGAAGGAGGGAAGCATTTCTTTCAAGAGCAGTACGGATGCTGAAGCTCAGACATCAGCTGAGATCCCATAGTCTGACCTCCTTTACAGATGCCAACTTGTACCTAGATTCGATATTATTTAATAAATCCTACTGTTATGTGCTATGCTTCTACTTCTAATATGGCTACAATGTAACCAGCATCCTTGATGACTCTGATGACTCATTGGAGACATTGAGAGGATCGTGTGGAACACAGATGAAGAACAAGCTGCACAATAAAGAAGACGATATTTATTAGTCATCACGTTTTCTTGGGCTACAGGAGAGGACTTCTTATAGAAGGACCTCAGGCCATCCACTCTAGGGAAGTATTTATTTCTTTTATCAAGATAATAGGAAGGAGAAGAGGAGGCGATGAAGAGGCAGGCAGCGTTGTGTGTAATTCCACAACCACAACTCCAGCATTGATAATCAGTGAACCCGTGAAGAAGATGACATACTCAGACCACAATATTATTACACTGCTTTTGTTTATGATGTTGGCAATGTTTCCTGGAAGGGGCAGGGCTCAACTGCACCCCATCCTACACAAGATGTATCCTAACAAAGTCCCAGAGCCCAACTAAAGGCTAGGAGGTCATTGTTTTTGAAAGCTAACTTGTTTTGGCCCCTTTTGTAATTCTGCAAGTAAAATGTTGGTGACAGAGATTGTCACATGGCTCCTTGGGACAACATCGGGGAGGTGGGCTATCTCAGGTTAGTGGGGTGACTACTTCTGTTAATGACCACGATACATGATAAGAATGTGACTTGAAGGCCAG
This sequence comes from Hoplostethus atlanticus, assembly GCA_034670405.1. Lineage (NCBI taxonomy): Eukaryota > Metazoa > Chordata > Actinopteri > Trachichthyiformes > Trachichthyidae > Hoplostethus > Hoplostethus atlanticus. The sequence continues at coordinate 2,586,507 of JAXDDX010000065.1, read as the reverse complement.
TTACGTTTGACACAACGCTTCATCAATGGTCATGTGTCTTTCATCATCTATGCTCCCACACAGACATGCACACGCTCTTCAAGGTTTATTTATTCTACCTGAACAGAGTTTGAGTCCTTTCTCTGCCAGCACATTTGTCTGAGTCATCTTAATCATCTTAAGTCATATTATTTATTATGCAATATCAGGACAATACAAATTTATGGAGACTGTGCATTGTACAGTGACTACTTTGTGTATATAAACTTGAAAATGATGTGCAAGAGAAGTAATATGTGCAGCCACAATGTATTGATGTCAAAGACAGATGTTAGTTTTATATTTTGTGCATAATGATACTGATGATAATATATGACCACTGAGTTGAGTCTGTCTTTTGTGTGTATGTGTTATATTGAAGAGTGATTATAAGTACATGGGTCTGACGTGGCAGATGCTGCATGGACAACCTTCTGATGAACTGTAGTGAATCACGACTGAACTGTGGAATAAACCAACTTGCTGACTAAATTTGTGTTTTATATAGGGGGTATTTAATATAACAAGCATGTGGCTTTCAAGGCAAGTAACAAAAAGGCAATATTTTACATTTTGTACATGAATCATTAGTTGACAAAATCATTAAGGGAAATTAAGGCCTTAATGTCTATATTGGTTTGTGGCTATATTATCCTTACGCAACATAAACTGCTATCTTCAGTGGCCGCCATATTCAGCTACAGCAAATTCCGCACCAGAAAGAAGAAACGGGTTCAGATGTCCCACGGCACCTAGCAGGTGTGCAGCACCAACTGTTGCTGTACTTTAAGCCACTACAGTACTGGAATATCATTCACCCAAGGTATGTCAAGAAGAATAGATCCACTCCTGTATTTCTACGCTCAGGTAGGTTAGATGTTTTTCAGTTTCTGATATAGTAAGTGCTTTGCCAAAATGTTTAGTTGGCCAAAAAATGTTGCGCTGGCCAAACGTAATAAATTCCACACGTTATGCAGAACTGCTTAGCTAGCTCAGTCTAACTAGTTGTAACTGAAATGTAACTGAAACAGTTGCAAAGTTTAACACATTAGCGAGACTGTAACACTGGCGCGCGAGCATCACCGAATATGAGGTGAGAGAGCACCGTTTAGTGTTCCCTTAGAACAAACCGGAGGGACAATTCAACAGGAGCTACCAGAACCCAATGTATCATTAATCGGTGACCGTCACTCTCGCGCTGGTAAACTAGTTAAGGTGGACTACTCATCAACATCGGCACTACCACCTGAGTGGGGGGAGATAATCAGATATTGGTGGGAAAATTCATAACAATGTAAAATGTTCACAATAATTGAACAGTTCCCTTTATCTTAATCGGATGCTGAATAAACCAAAGAGAATATATATAATTATTTTCTCAATTATTAATTGAAAAATTACTTATTTTCTCTATAGTGCACTGGTATATAAGGTTAAGTACCTGATGACTGACTGACTCACCTGAATGTGGCTCCTGATAGCCACATGTTACGCCATGGGGGGGAAAAAGTGTTAATAAAATCTTTTTAACGGGGCATGCATTATCCCAACATTTTGGTAACATTATGTAGTGGAGTGCTGTCTAATAATCACTTGTAGAAGGCTCAAGGAAAGACCTTATACATTTTAGCTAATAACTATAACACTCATACCAGTTGTGCTGAGATAATCAAGGATGAATGTCTTTAGTCTGGAAGAAACTTCATTAAGGATGGCAGTGGATGCACAAATTAATATAAATCCCTGTTACTAACCCACCTAATTCTATTATATTATTATTATTATTATTATAAGTGGTGGAAAAATATGCTTGGTTACATGGCATCTTAGGAGTGGGAAGCCTCTTGTGGTGTGGCTTTTCAACACATGGTGTCACTCTTGTACTGACAACGGGTTAATTTCTGTTCAATGCTGTATCCTAAATCACAATAGTTTAGAAATGTATGAACAATGTCCTGAAAATAAAAGTAAGACAATAATATACACAATGAAGGACAACTTGATACTGGTATGAAAGTCAAAGTCAGTTAAAACTACTTAAGTTTAGAAAAAAGGAAAATTGTGCTTATAGTATTACATTTTGAACACTTGTGTTGTGATGTATTCCAGTGTAGAAACAATAGCACATGTGTGAGGGGATACGTTATAAAAATGTTCCAGGAACTGTCCCAAATGAACACTAAGCTCCAAAGTAGCTGCTTTAATTTTAAGGATTCCTCTCACTTCCTTTGCTGAAATCTTTTAGTGGTCTGCCTAAGTGGACTTGAGAGGATCAGTCTGGCAGAAACCAGTAAGTGTAGATAAAACAGGACCTTTTCCCCTGTGTTTGAGTCTGCTTTTTCTCATTCTGACCTCAAAATGCTTTGTCGGCAATCCCCATATCTGGTTCAGGCTTTTAGATGGGATCCATTGCAGACTGGCCCAGTTCCACCTTACCATCACTGCTTAATCCATGCAGTGCATTATTACTGCAAACATTTGTTTCTTGAAGATTATACAGAAAGAGCGAATTATGTATTAATATTTAAAACAAAAGCTCCATGTCTCTCAACAAATTAGTTACCAGACCACAACTTCTGAAAGCTGAAAAGAGAGCAAAACTTGATTTTCTAAACAATTCCTGTTGGGGATGGAGCAAAAGTGCAGCAGGATTCAGATTTCAGCAAGCATTCAGTAAAAGTGGCTTCTACAGAGGCTACATCTGTCAGTTTAAAACAATATATACTGAACAATGTATGATATTTTGTCTTGCATCCTGCAACCATTCTGTGATCCCCCCAGATTTGCCACAAACCATCTTCAAAACTGGGGTGTATTCGCTCCATCAGTAAGGCAGGAGAAATCCCTTTGTAAAGATTGAGTCTCCTCTGTCACTAGATGGAGACATTGAGTCAGGTTTGTGGTGTTGTTATTGCCAGTTAGCCCTCTGCCACACCCACACACTTACATTATTCCAGTGAGCAGACAGCTTCTGCAGCTTCTGTCTCGCTCCAGGGTGGCTGAATATCAGTATAGAGAAATCATGCACATCTTCAAGTAAAAGAATTTCAAAAGCATCGCCTACTATTTGCCAACTATTCCCCCATAACACAAAACACAAAATGATACCTCCAGCATATTCTTTTTCTTAGTAGTACAAAGCGTATATATTGCTCTGAAATTTCGTCTAAATTCTCACAGGCATTCAAGACAGGCATTTTTTCCAAAAAGGTCTTTTGAGTTCACAGTGACACAGTTCCATGCTACCTCATCTGAAGGCAAACCCAGCCAAGCAGTGCAGCGCTTAATGACTGCTGAATTGAAAAGCAGCTTAAAGCAGAACGATTAATATCTGTCTTTCCTCAGTGTTTCTCTTTATGGTTCAGTGTTTAATTAAAGACAATGATAAAAAAAACTCCATTGACAACCAACCTCATTAGGAAGACTCTTTAGTGAAATAGCCTCTTAATATGTAGCATTATTCAAGTCCTACTTAGGGGTAATGATTTTGATTTCTGGAACTCAGAGGCATTGATGTGGGCTTTTCACTCATTTTATTTCAGGATTAGGGAAATGTATCTATCCAGACAGGTGTCCATTGAGGGAGTGAAGCTTTGGATAAACCTCTTTAAATGTGTTTTGACTTCCTGCCCCATGCAGCACCAAAGTGGCAAAATCCAAATAAGAGGAAGGGTTTTATTCTGGGCATCCAGGAGAAGAGCAGTAGCAGAAAGGACGTCACTGTATTTGCACAGCAATCTAGTTGAATGGGTAAGGGAAATGTGTGAGCAAGCACACGTCGTTATATGTGTACCTGTTTGTGAGCGCCGCGATGCCACAGCCCTGTTTTTAGCCAGGAGTGTCAACAACAGTAGCAGAATCATGATGCATGTTGCTGGGGTTTCTCCCCGTCTGGCAGGGAGACCATTAGTGTTTACAGTACAGCTGACTGTGGCCTTGAAGCAGCAGCAGTTGGTGTCTGGCTATTTGTCTTTTCAGGAGAGCTGTCCGTGGCTCTGTTAACCAAGACCTATATCATGACTCATACTGTACAGGACCAGAATGTTGTGTGTGTGTGTGTGTTCTTGTACTTCTGTCCTATCGGAGTGAGGATGTTTTGGCGAAGCGAGGTCATTTTGGCCAGTGCTCATTTCTTTAAGGGGCTAGTTTAGAGTAAGGGTTAAGCAGGGTTCACATTGTTTTAGGGTTAGGATTTGGGTTTAGGATTAAGGTTACAATTAGGATTAGGTTTAGGTTCGGGTAAGGGATGTGTGGTGAGATTTAAGGTTAAGGGTTAAGGAATGAATGTGGTAGGATAAGGATGATTGTGTATCATGCAGTTAAGTGACCCTTAAAACATGGACTTACTACTATAGCCTCCCTTTTCATCGGGTTCAAGTCAATACAACCAAGATTCAACATATTCACTAAAAATTCACTACACCAGTGTGAGTGAATTAGTTACCTAAGCTGTGTTGCTGGCATGTGACTATCAGTTCAAACAGCCAGAGGCCAGCACCGGCTCCATCACTCTCTCCACTATATTCCCTTGCCAGCTCTGTTGCCATGGTGAGCGCATGCCGTTTTGTGGGGTTGCCATGGGGACCCCGTATCACAGGCTTCCTCATGTTTCTGCATGATCATTTGTATGCCTCCTGTAAACTGGGGCTTTAAAAAACATTAACAGCACAGGGGAATGCCCGCTGGGATTACCTGTGTGTGTGTGTGTGTGTGTGTGTGTGTGTGTGTGTGTGTGTGTGTGTGTGTGTGTGTGTGTGTGTGTGTGTGTATACAGTGTAGAAACGCGGCCAGGTATTCCTCACACAGCTTTGCAGGTTAGCAAAAATGCCAAACAGCTGAACGACATTCGGATTGTGACCTCGCATTTTTTGATAGTGAAAATGTCACGCAGATGTATGAGTCATGTCGATGTATATCAGGAATTCATAACAATGCGGTCTCTTTTCTGTGCTATTACTGAGAGCATTGCTATGGATGGGAAGAATGCCAAACAACACCCACTGATATGGTAATGGTATCCAACTTAGTGCGCAATGAGATAATGACATCATTTGTTTGCTTGATTCCTTTTAACAATTACAGTCTGTCCATGTATTTCATGTTCACTGGTTGTGTGTGTGCGTGCATATCTGCCCACGTCTGTCCACTTGCATGTGTGTATGTGTCTGGGTGCACGGTGAATGTGGGAATGTTTGCTAGAGCGGCATCCTATTCTCAGGGCAGAGAGCGAGCAGGAAAGGCCACTGATATTTTCCTGCAGTCATTTTCACAGGAACTTCACAACTAATGGGGCACAACGATGTATCATGCCTTCAGGCCATGCAGAGGTTTGGCATTTCACTTCCATTGTGTGCTGCCTCCTGTATGCCACTTGAGGTCTGTTTAGTCTATGCTTCAATTACATCAAAAGGAGAGCAATCTTCTCCAACCATTAGGGCTGGGTGAAGTTCACCTCAGAATTTGAGGTTTTGTTCAACCTGTTTTTCATCTGCAAGCCATAATGACTGTTTGTGGACGGGCAACTTGTTATTCCTGCCTTCTTTTCTTTTCTTCTTTCTGTTTTTTCTGTGACGTATCTCATTAGTTCTCTGCCTGAACTTGCCTGAGCCCAATTATATGTGAACCACGGTCCCTCAAGGTGCTGGAAAACAATCATCCAGAAAACAGTCATTTGCAACCCACGCGAAACCCAACATAGTAAAAACAGCACTCTTGAAACCAACTCTCTAACATAACTGACAGCAGCGAGATAAACAGTCATCATCCTGACACTGACCCCGAACTTATGTCTGATCTTGTGTATCGTATGAAAGTTTGCATGCTTTGGGTGTGTGCTAAATGGGTGTCCTTCCACCATCAGCATCACGTAAACATTGAGGTGAACCATAATCAACTCCAGGTGGAAAACTGACATGACAGTCTTATTTTTAATAGTTTTATTACCTGCCATCATTACCACAGATTGACAGATCACAACATAACAAGAGAGCACAAACAAACTGACTGGTTGTTGGTTTGGAGGATAATTTCTCAGCAATAACTTCTCACCAGTCCAACAAAGTGTCATCTTTCTGTATATCTTTATGTTCTTTAGTTATTCTCTCTCTCTCGCTCTCACTCTCTCTCTCTCTCTCTCACTCGCTCGCTCACACACACACACACTGAAAACACTGACACAATAAAACTTAACTGTCCAGTACGACAACATGTCTGTTGACAGGAGTGGAAACAGCCCCTTGCTGCCCTTCTCTGCCCCTCTCCCTCTCTAAAATGTACCTTGCTCTTTCCCCCCGTACAGCACTCGTTACACTCCCAGGAATCTCCCTGTCCCCTGACCCACCAGGAGGCAAACCAAAGTTCACTTCCTCTGTAATTGTACACACACATGGTATGGCATGAATGTGTGTTTCGTGCGTGGGTGTATTTATTTTTATGCATCTACGTGTGTGTGCCTGTGTGTGTGTGTGTGTGTGTGTGTGTGTGTGTGTGTGTGTGGTGTGTGTGTGTGTGTGTGTGTGTGTGTGTGTGTGTGTGTGTGTGTGTGTGTGTGTGCGTGCCACTGTATGTATAAATGTGACAAACACAGCATACCGATTCAGACTTCTACTTAAGGTGAAGGTGTTAAGCTGATGAAAGCTTTCTCTTCCTTTGCTTCCCTAAGCCAAGTTTACACACACACTCACGCTCCAGCAGACCCATTACATCCGTATTAAAACCAACCTCACTAAACACTTCCGACATTGACTCGACTGTAGTAAGTGTCCAGCTGTTAGGGTATTTATCATGGAGGCTTAGAGCTGGTTGTCTTTCTGCACTGTTGACACACCGCAGGAAAGTTTCCTTGACTCAACAACCGGGAGGTTTTTTATCGCGCCCATCCTCTCTCTACACTCTGCTGTTCTCCACCCTCAGCCACCCGTCTGCCTACTCATGACCTTTCCCTACCTTTTTTTCTGCTCCATCAGTTTCTCACTACAGCTAATTGAACGTCCACCTTCTAAAATTCATAGACTCACTCTATTCCAGTCATTACAGCTTCTGTGCTTCAGCTACTACTTCAGACTGTTGATGACTTTGAAATGGAGGGTCACACTGCTTATTGTTCCTCTGAGAACTGTTGTAAGCTTTTATCGAGAATAGCCTCAGTAGATGCATTGGGTTGTGGGGAGCAAAGGTCTCAGATGAAATAGCTAAATGCTAAGGGTAAAAGACAGACGAGGGACTAAAATCAATAAGTCAAGCCAATCAAACTATATTTGTTGCAATTCAGGGAAGGCATGGAACTGTAATGAAGAAAACAAGCTAAAATAGGGGCAATCAAGGAAAAACAATGATAACATTTTCCAGTTTTCTGCCCTCAGAGTTGGTTAGAAAGAAAGAGCAAGCGATTCATCAAGAATACACCAAGCTTATCTGGTGGAGTTGAGTGATGGGTAGAGACCAAGGATGCTGTCACTAAAGACCCACAATGCCTCAACGGAGAGCCACAATGCCATAGGAAATAAAGCAATGCCAACTGCAAATGAAAACTGGGCAAAACCACCATCAGACTAGTTGGACCCCACTGTATGTCTGATTATTGATCGGGCTGATAGGTGGATATACCTTATACCTGCCTATGCTGCCGACTACACTTGATGGCTACATGAGTCTCAAACATGGTTTCCTTATCGGAACATCCCTGCTGCCTTTCCACCTCTGCTTGAATGATTGGACTTGTCTATCCCTTCAGACTCAAGCTTACATACCAATCACAGCTTTCTTTTAGTCTTGTTTGAACACTGAGAGACCCTCGCAACCATCACGTACCCCCCCCCCCCCCCCACCGCTCTGCTGATTCACAACGGTCTGGAACCAGCCAGCTCTCTGGAAGCTCGTCTCCATGGAGACAAGGGTGGGAAGGATAGTGATGATGTTGCTGGCAGAACAGCAGCCCCGAATCAACCATGTGTGTCAATGTGTGTCTGTGTGTGTATATGTGCAATTGTGTGTATGTGTGTGAGAGGTAATACGTGTGTGCCTGTGTGCATATTTTAAGTGTGTGTGTGTGTGTGACAAATAGAGAGGGGTAAAAAAGAGGGGTAATTTGCCTTTGGTTGTCTAGCACCATATGTGAGGTACCTTTTTCTGTCAGAGGAGGATTACGTGATTTGAAGAGAAATAAAACCGCTTCTATTGATAAGCAATGCTTTTTGGTGCCATGCCAGCCACCAATTGTGGTTATAGGTTTTGACAAGCACAGAGTGCAACTAATTTTTGTAAAATACATGTTCTCGCTTTATAGATTTCAACGTAGTGAAACAAAACAATCAGGATTAAACAGTCAATAGTCAACATATCATGTTAGTCTAAGCTACTTCCAAAACCAGAAACAGGTTTAGAGTCTACACAACTTGAATTTCCGGAAACACTGGATCTGATTCAGATTTTAATAAGTACTCAGCGCTGATAGATTTTCTGTTTGTATAAGAAATGGTAGCATAACAGTACAATTTTCTTCAGCCATTATTTTTAATGTGCCTCTGCCTTGGGGTTGCATATGATAACAATCATTTTTCCAATTGAATGCTGAGCCATTAATTATTGTAAACATCAGAATGCCTGAAGTTAGCTATTACATGCAAAAATGCAGTTACAACAGTGATAATGATGATGATGACGATGACAATGATGATGACGAGGATGCTTTGTTGACAACAGGCCCCCCTCTCTGGCCATTTAGAAACGCAATGCATGCCCAGTGTGGAGTCAAGATAAGAAGGGACAGCTTTTGTATCAGCCACCGAAAAGGTCTCTGCTTTGTTGACCTGTTATGACCAAGTCTTGGATGCCATGGTGATGGAGAGGTGATAATCGAGGTAGAAGAGGGGGGAGGTGGAGCGGGAGAATGAGGAGGAGGGGAACATGAGAGTGGAATTGGTTAGTCATTGGATAGGAGGTGTGTGTGTTTGTGAGACAACGCGAATGAATGAGACTGAGTGAGCGGTGTAGATGGAGAGATAGGTTGGTAGCTGTGAAAATGTCTGGCGATCATAAAACATGGTAGCAAAATGTCATAGTGGTAGGAAATGCTGCAACACTTTTTTGCCGTTGCCGTTGTTGAACTTGAATGTAACGGCGCTGACATTACAGTACAACACTTTAAAATAGGCTCACTACACGAGAGAACATCTGAGTACCAATCTAGCTCTGTGAAGTGTACGGTGACATATTTGGTAAATGCACTTTAAACTAAAATCAACATGAATTTGAAACGTGTTCAGTAGATACCTGAAGTTAGATCGGTGCATACAATATTATCCTCCTTCTGAAGCAATGGATCTGAGTTTGCCTTCACTTGCCAAAGGAGGACATAACAAAACATAATACATGATGATGATATTAATCAAAACAACAATGACTGGCATTTAGAGCTGCAGGGGAAACTGAACAAGTCCCAACACATCACTTCAACAGGAAAGAAAACATAGTGATGCACTAGCTGGACCTCAAGGAAATATAAATGACACTGACAATGTTCACAGGCAAGTCGAACGTTTGTACTATCCAAACGGGTCATTTGAAGGGGTTTTTGGTAATAATGGTATTTTTTTGGTAATAATAATAAGATGCTTCCCCTGATTCTTGGACAATTGTTATTGAAAAGGATTCATATTAAACCGACCACTAACCTTAACCTGTGATCTAAATAACTATCATGGCAGATTTGGTCACACACAAGGTCTACCTCACTTTTTCCCTCCCATTACCTCACTCAGGGGTGCTGTATTTGATCTGTGCTCTCCCTGCTCTCACCAGAAAGGCAAAAGCGCTCTCTCACTCCAGTTGTCCGTCTTCTGGGAATGCCCTCCTGACATTAATGGTCCATTTAGGCAGGTAAATGTAATTTGCTGTATAAATAAAGTTATGTCAATCTATAATGGTGGGTAATGGCGCTGTGTGCTGAGTCACTGGAATAAGTTATCATCTGTTTTCCAGTATAGAATGGCACCAACAGATGCTCTCTCATGCTAGAAAACACCAGTGTTTGTCAGCACTCTTTACAACCAGCCCTTTGACTATCGATCAGACCAAAGACAACAGTAGAGCACTAGTTTATAATAATAATGTTAATAAAAAAATAAAATAATAATAATAATTTTGTCACAGATGCATTTTGGCTCATTTCCTTCATTGTACCTCTATTTTGTATTATCCATTTCCCATTGCATTGTTTTTTTTTTCATTTTGAGTAAGGTTCCTTTTCTGAAACATCACTGCTTGTGTCATGAAAAAGTGTTGCCGCATGCCATGGCCTTTTTGATAAACAATACTTCTGGAGTAAAACATAACAGACATCAGTCCCAACACCAACTTTATTATCTCTGTTGAACGTGTCAATTCAAATGGCATTTAACTTGAAATTGACAGCCACTTATCAAAGGTATTTCTCTAAACAACACACAGAAGTTAACAGTATTCTCAGTGTTTTTTCTTCTCGTTTAGTTTACCGAGCCTGATCTTTAATCATAAGAGAACGCAGTCTGATCATAAAGGCTTTTTTTTTTCTTGACAGAGCCCTGTGGCGATACGTGACATTTCAATGATTTGTGTCTGTTTTGAGCTGAACCTGGAGTATGAGTTTCTTGAGGTTTCATCACCTGTCAAGGGACACTGAAATAACCCTAACCCTATCAAAGTGATGCTTTATTTCTATTCTGAGATATCCTTCCAGAGTATGTTTCATCACAGAATTTCTTTACCCGCCCTACTGATTACGCTTTCTGTTTCTGTCCCTTCAACGTGAACGTGGGTTTCCATCATCTCTACTGTTATTACCTTGCATTGGGAGCGGTCACTCATTCTAAGAGTAGTCATTTTATAGAATTACAATAATTATAGAGGGCACTTTCCGGTGTACCATCGTGATTCAAGAAGTCTGCTGTCAGTCCATTATAATTCTTTAAGCAATTCTCTTCTTCTGCTGCTTCCCCTGGCACCTCTGGCACAGTGAGACTGGAGAGACTGGAGAGACTGGAGAGATCAGGGAGCCACTGGACATTGCAGTGTCAGCAACAGCCAGGCAAGACTCTTAAGTACTTCTACCATGCCGAGATAGAGCTGTAATGCACACACACACACACACACACACACACACACACACACACACACACACACACACACATATAAATGGCACATACTGTACATGTGCACATGCTGTCCTCCCCAACCCCCTCTCCCTAAGACACACACATGCACACAGAGAAAGATGAATATGGATGTTTGGATGTGGACGGGCTACTGAAAATGAAATGTCTCTCTGCACCATAACCGTAAGACGCTGCAACAGGGAAATCAAAATGCGAAAATCTATGGCCACTCTGTCATGTTTGCACTGCATGCTGCATTAATAAACTCGCAGCCAGCTCTGATTATTGATTCATCAAAGTGCCTGGCACCAGGAACAATAACCCCAACAATATAATACAATATTGATTCTTAAGGACACGAGTGCGATCGAAAGCAAAGTACACCTCTGTCTTTGCCAATTAAAAACACATTGTGTGTATTTGCTTTAGCATGATGAGTTTGTATGAGCTTCACAATACTGGTAGATTATCATGGTAGATTTCAGCCAACTGTGAGGGGGTGGGTCATTTTGGCACACGTCCAAAGATGTGGGAAACTAGGGAAAAAACAGTAGGATGAGGATGAGCGAGTCGAGATGTCTCTATTTTGCTTCTCGGTGTATGATTTTGTTGAATTTTATGAGTGCAAATATTAATATTTTAATACATTTTATGCTGTGTACAGTATGTTTGAATAAGGGATGTTTATATAGAGGGAACCTTTAGGCATTTGCAGTCTTTCAAAAATACAGTTTAACCTTTCATATGTGATAGCTCCTCTCCTCTCCTCTCCTCTCCTCTCCTCTCCTCTCCTCTCCTCTCACTAATTTATGGAAGTTAACAGCTTCAGGGTGTTGTAGCCGTGTCGAAGAGAATCAGGTAGTTTTGTTATGCTTGTACGTATGTTAAAAAAGGTTAATAATACAAATTATTGCACAAAATGTTACCATAAAATTGTGAGTAAAAATGGAGCCAGGCATCTATCCCTCAGCTCTTTATCAGTCAGGGAACACCTGTCCAGACATGACCTGATTACTGGGGAAAGTGGGTCGGATTTTAACCCTGGTTGTTGTCAGACACTCTCAGAGGACACAACTAAAATGAACTCCACTCTTCTCTGTATAGACAGGGTACAGCTACAACAGGAGCTCTGTGTGTGTGTGTGTGTTTGTGTGTGTGTGTGTGTATATAAGCCTTTCCCAACTCTCTTGCCAATCTAATGTTGACTCATCCATCCATGTTCTAATGTATGGCAGCTGAGTTTCCATGGGATGTCCCATTAGTTGGGCTCGAGATGGGACACACCTGGTTCACTGTCCTATGTCTGAAACTCAAGTTCACTCCTGCACTATACAACAATCAGTTCACACACGACAAATGAAAAACATTCCCCCACACCTCTCCAAATGTGCTAGCTGTCACTGTTGAGTTGCATTGCTTTCATTAGTTTCTTTCACTAATTCCAGTGGGTCTACTTTTAAATAATGGAACAATTAAACATTTTGTCTTCCACAAATGATGCAAGCACCCCTTGGGCCAATCAGTAACAGGATCATCATCCCTCCCATTGCACCAGTGAGATATTACGCTTGAGTTTAACATTTTGACCTTTAATTATAGTGCCCTCATTAGGCACGTCAGTGTAATGTAAGGATAGCTAGATGTGTGTAGTAGGTTTTGTGTCAATTGGACTTTCAGTGTAAGAGTTAGTGGCTTTCAAAGTTAGCCACTAACTCCTTGACCTTTAAGTATACCTCCCCCACCAGGCCAATTAGTGCAATTTTTATAATCGCCAAGCACAGTATCAAAATGCATCATCCTTCCAAGTTTGGTCAAAATCAGACCTGTGGTGTCTGAGAGATCACCTGAGATATCACCTGAGACACACTACAGCCCGATCCCATTGCATGAGGGACACCAGTTTTTAGTCCTCCTTTTAAATGTTCTCACCTGGCTTGCCTACCACATCAGCACCTGCCACCTTCTGCTGCCAAGCAGTTATCCAATTCATCAGACTAGGGAGTCATTGCCAAATAGTGGCTAAGTTAACGAACCAGCATGCCAGTAGAATGCCACTTTGACTAAGTGCTTACTAAGGTCCAATAAGGTCTAATAATCCTCATGATGCAGAGGTTAACGTTGGAAGATTATCCAAGTTGGTTTTTGGATAGACAAAAGTGGGAAAACAAGCATCAAAAAGTGGGTTAATGCAGAAAAATGAGTGCTGCTGTCATTACCCCATTCAAGAAAACTGAATGGGGTAATAATGATCTCCCTTGCAGTTATGGATTTCAGATAAACACATGAGTGGATTTTGAAATGTCAGTTGAGATGAGATTGAAGACACATCCTCTATTATTACGTGCACTAAGGCCGTCACTGAATTAATGGTATGCTGTGTGATTCATTGGGTGGGTGGGGGACGGCATTCATCTTATGTGATGATTGATTTCTGGTGAAGGGGGCGCTTGATTTGTATTGAGCCCCTCTCCTCATGGGCCTGGGATGGGAACCCCCTGTAGCGCTATCGGCCGCTATCTGGCCCCAGCATACGGTACATTGATCAGAGCCGTTCGATCCCAAGCATGATGGATGGGAGAAGACACTTCACTGCAGAGGCTCAGACTGGCTTTAGTCGCAGTCCAGGTGGCTGACATGCCTGAGTTACAGTTGTACGAGCTGCTGTCCCAGATTTACATTGGACTAAACCCTAAGCGCTTTCAATGGAGATTTTCTATTAAGTGGAGTTTCTGGGATTAGTCTGGACCAGCAAAAACTGTGCTGTATCCTTAGAAGGACTAAACTGGGAATGCACTGGCTATCTGGAGAATCAATACATTTTTAAGATTATTTGTAAGGTGTTCCCTTGATATGGCAGTGTGGACAAGGAACACACACTACATCACACTTTAATGTGATTTTTAAGATCTACTTCTAAAGGTCAGATGAGAGCTCATCACATCTTCACATCTGCATTACATTTCCCTGCCCCCCCCCACTCCATCTCTTTACATTGTTTGTATGTGAATTTCTAACTAGATTGCAGACGGCGTAGAATCCCGATCAATGCGAGCCTGACCACTTCCACGTCTGGTTGTGAACATCCAGTGTGAGCAAAATCAGATTGCTGTGCATCACATAATGCGCCCCGCTGTGACTGGATGATCAAAGTCGCACCGAAAGGACAAATGTAATTTTAGCCAAAGATCATAATCTGAACGCATGACTGGTCTGGTCCTTGGCACATTTACCTTACACTTATCAAGGAACTAATGAGACTAACCACTTCCCTGTGTCACTTGCTTGATGTGTGTGTCTCCATATAAAATATTATAAAGTATTTCATTTTTTGGCATGGAAACTGAGAGACTAGAGACTTTATAGAGACTAGGAAAGCCAGCAGTATAGGGGTTAACACTTGATTCACTTCATTACCCCGAGTACTATTGGTATGTTCTACTCATTTTAAGTAATTGGAAATGGAATATGAGCTTTACTTGCCGTAACTCCAAACCTATAACCACAGTGACTGATAACCTAGCAGATAACCTAATAGAGATAACCTAGTGAGAGTGTCCCATTACATGGCTAAACTACCGCCCACCTCAGACCGCAGGGAGCAGTATACACAGCAAACACTGAGGCTGCTGGTAAATATTGGCCTCACATCTAGAATATGGGGGGTAGGGGTATGGGATCATCCCACTGTTCAGACTAGGATTCCCCCGCACCAAAAACTAAATCTTTAACTGAAGTACTAAAGAAGTACTAAATAATAATCATCTCCACTTGAGCGGAGAATAGTGAAGACTAGAGCAGAGGAGGGTGACGATCCGCCATGCTAAGTTTAACTGTATTTCTCTCTTTGTCTCGTTCTCTTTCTGTTCATCCCTCTCTCTTTCTCTCTCTCTCCCCTCTCTTTTCTCTCCCCCTCCTTTCCTCATGCCATATTATCTGAGAGTGTTACGGCTGATTTGGAGACGTTATGCCAGTCTCTTTAGAGGATTACTGTGAGGAGAGAGAAATGGAAACGCACCCCCCCCCCAGAAAACAGCTTCCCTCTGCAAGCCACAGTGACACTAGTGAGTCTACAGGTATATAGGTTAGGTAAATAGTTAAAGCGTGCTGTCAATCAGTTTGGAAACATTGACAGTGCACCTAAGGCCAAATTGAGATGAAAGCATTCGCTGTGGAGTAAGCACACCACAGTTACACATCCTCTTAAAAGTAGACAACACAGTTACGCAATCCTCCTGCAAATTATTTAGATTCCTTGACCTTTTGCAACAAAACAGCCCAGATACCTGACAGGTTGTGTTGTCAGCCAAAACCATTAACGTTGCACATAACGTACACACCCTCCATTGTCTTTAACAATGAGCACACAACATTAAAAGGTACAGTTTAAGATCATTTGATTTTTAAACGCTAAAACACACTGGTTGTTAAAAAATAAAACCATTAAAAAACAGATTATTTTAGGAATTGTTGTCAGGTGGCTTTGATGTCTCTGCAGAAATAAACAAATGTGGATTTGTGGTTTTCAGAGTCTGTGTGACTTTGTCAATAATAATACTTCCTCCACTGCCGGCTCCAAGTCAGACAGACCACACCCTTAAACACACACACACACACACACTCCTCAATGAACATACATCCACTATATGCATGCACACACACACACACAGTTGGACATGTACACACATCCACAGCAACTACACGCACACATTTTGTCACACAAAATGGAGCGGAGAAGAGAAACTATCCAGCAGCAGATTGATGTGTGCAGCCCGGTGTAATCCTTTTCTCACTCGGAGGAGTCTGTGCTGTAGATGGATGGAGGTGGGGTGAGGAGAGGATGATAGAGGGGAGAGTGATTATGTTGACATTACATGACGCTGGTAGTGATGCTCGGAGTCTGTTGTGGGCTTTCACTGAGAGGAGTGAGGAGACCTATACTGAAGGCACATCCAGTCTCCAGATTCTGTAACCTTGTTGTGAAGAGTCAAGTAGTGTGATACGCTACATTTGGCGTTATAGTGATGTTTGATATGCCCCTAGAGGAGTTTGTGAATGGTACTAGTACACATTGCTAGTCAACAGTATTTTTATCCATTCTAGCTTCGTTCCTTGAAGAGGCAATAAGTCATCTATGACCTTTATTGACCTCTATCGGCGACCAGTAGGAATTGCAACAACATTTACACCCCTCCTGTCCCCTTGTGGTACGGTGGCCTGTAATCAACACAAACACTAAAGTCACATTTTGACAATAGGGACGAGTAAGCTAGCTAATCAGAGTAGAGATCCAACAGAAGTAATGGAATATACTGTAATAATAACACCGCTTTGTCATTTGCTTTTTGGGGCTTCAGACTGAAATGCCTTGCGACACCGGTTGCTTGTCCGTAGCACCGCGCTCCATCGTTTAGCCGTTGTGTGGGGAGTGAGGTCGGGGAAGGAGTTTGGGAATGTCTTGAAATTCCAGTGGGTGGGGAGTTTTTACTCCAAAACAGAGTACGGGGCCAAGAAAGGCAGAAATCTCAGCACCTGGCAAAGTAATCGTCATTGCGATTGATCAACAACCCTATCAACCTCCTGTACATATAGTATGGTTATGTTGTGCTATGGGGCAGTGAAAACCTTACTTACTGCCCCTTTAATATTCATTGCATGGTCTTGGAAAGGCTTCAGTTACCAGCTTTGGATAAAAATGTCACGGTCCTGAGAAATAATGTTGTTTCTATGGTCTGTTGACAGTCTGTTTTTGGGTGCTGGTGGTAAAGGGCTGACTGGCGACAAACAGCATGGTGGTGATGGCATACATCTCCTCAACAGAGGGAGGGAGAGAGAGACGTTCATCAGCCATATACCCCCAGCATAAAGAACCTGTTGTTTAGAGGCGACTGAAGGAGAGTAATCAAAACAAACCCTGCCCTCTCTCTTCTCTCTCTCTCTCTCTCTGTCTCTCTCTCTCTCTCTCTCTCTCTCTGTCTTTCTCTCTCTCTCTCTCTCTCTCTCTTTGTCTCTTGCTTTCATTCTCTCTCTTCTGCTCTGCGTCTCTGTCTGATCCTTGTTTCTCATTTGTTTGTTCATTTGTTCTTTCATTCTCTCCGTCCTTCCCAGGTTGTCTGTTTTACTGATATCACGTTGTTTTTCACCCTCCCGTCCTCCCTACCTCTTTCCTTTCCATGTCGCACTGTCATTTTCTCTCTCCTCTCTGTCTGTGCATTTGTCATCCCCCCCCTAGCCCCACCCCCCCCTCTTTCATCTCTCCCTCTGTGTAACCCAGGGCTTTTTGTTCACATCTCTCTCTCTCTCTCTCTCTCTCTCTGCCTTTCTCTCGCTCTCCTCCTGCCTCATTAGCTAGATGTTTCATTGGTGGAATACTGGCTTGTTGAAGTTGGGAGGGCGTGGTCTTGCTCTCTCTGCAAAGTCTCTCTCTTCCTTCAGTTGTTTGATCTCTCTCTCTCTCTCTTTGTTCCCCATCTTTTCTCCACGCAGGCATTTTATTGGTTATTGGTTGGATGTTGTTTGGATGTTATTGGCTCGTGTGCAGATGTCCACACCACAGTTACTGCTCATTCCCTGTGTTATTCTCCAATAACGCCCCTGTCTTACTCTCTCTCTCTTCCTTACTTTCTTTCTTTCTTTCTTTCTTTCTTTCTTTCTCTCTGCCTGTCTGTCTCTCTGACTCCCATTCACACACACCCCTCGCCCAGCCAGTCAGTCAGTCAGTCAGTGCAGGGTGCCGTTCTGTTCTGTTCCAGTTTCCAGTAAGCTGATCCTGCTGGCAAAGCTTAGTGGGAAGACTTCCTTTTCTGGAAGGACCTGATGCATCGTGTTAATGATCCTCTCTTCTCTCCCTCTCTCCCTCTCTCTCTCTCTGCTCTCTCTGCTCCTCACTGCTGGCTTGTCAGAAGAGTGGAGAGTGTCTCATTTAATATCAGAGCGCCCGGTCAGGGAGCATTGCAACAGCAGACTCTCTTGTACAGCGGAAAAAAAGGAAGAAGCACCTAGCCAGCAGAGTGAAGCGTCCACTGATCACGAGTCTCTCTCTCTCTCTCTCTCTCTCTCTCTCTCTCTCTCTCTCTCTCTCCCTCCCTCGCTGTCTTACTCTCTTGCTTTCTCTAAGAGACTGTGTGGATCACGACCCCCTCCTGTCTGCCTTCCACTCTTGTTTTCTCTTTGTCTTTCACTAACACCAGTTAAGCCGTTTCTCTTTCTCTCTTTCCTTCTCTTTCTCTTTCTCTCTCTCACCAACTGACTCACCCATTTCCTCTCTTTTTTTTCTCACCGTGTCTCTCCGTTTCTGTTTCAGTCTACGTGCCTCTCTATGCCTCTGTCTCTCTCTCTCTCTCTCTTCCTCTATTGGGAGAGTGTCTCCAGTCTCCAGCCTCAGGTAGGCAGCACCACATCCAGCCATCCACAAAGGAATACACCTTCTTTCTGTCTCTCTCTCTCTCCCTCTCTCTCTCTCTCTCTCTGTCTCCCTCTTTCTGTCTCTCTGCTCCTTCCTTCATCATATATATCAACATCCTCCTCCTCCTCCTCTCTTTCGCTCTCCTCCTGCCTCCACACCCTGCCTCTGAGTGTGTTGGAGAGAGGCACCGATTGCGCACGGCAAAGGCAGCAAGTGGGAGTGGACCTCGGCGAGTGTGTTTCCATGTGCGTGTGTGTGTGTGTGCGAGTGTGAACGTGGCGAGGGAGAGGAGGGAGAAAGCATCAGCCCAGTCCTCCCAGTCTCTCCTCTCTTCACGCACACTCCCACTCTGCATGGAACAATCCTTCCCTCTCTGCTTCTAAATGGACTTTTCTTTGGTAACGTTTCACCAGTGAAGACAGCAGCCACTGCCGCTCCACTCCACAAGCTCCTACATGCTGGATTAAAAAAGTAGAGGAGAGGAGAGGAACAGGCGGAGATCTCCGAACATGAGTGAGGAAGCTAAGGAGAAGGCAGGCGGGGGGAAAGCAGCCCACCGCAAGAAGAAAGGCAAAAAGGTATGTAAGCAGAGAGAGAGAGAGAGAGAGAGAGGGAGAGAGAGAGAGATGTCTTTGTCTTGGTGTACTACCTTTTGTTCCGTTGTTGCTTGGGCTTGTTTTTTTTCTAGATGTTTGTATGGGAAGTATAAGAGGCATTTGGATGAGGTGTTGTTAATGGGTGAGGTTTGATGAACCCAAAAAAGGTGACAATGACTGGAGGGGTGGGTGGGTGTGTGTGAGACCACGTTTATTGGTTT
This sequence comes from Hoplostethus atlanticus, assembly GCA_034670405.1. Taxonomy (NCBI): domain Eukaryota; kingdom Metazoa; phylum Chordata; class Actinopteri; order Trachichthyiformes; family Trachichthyidae; genus Hoplostethus; species Hoplostethus atlanticus. Next base: position 2,567,141 of record JAXDDX010000065.1, on the reverse strand, counting down.
TTAATGGAATTCAGCTTTTTATCTTTGATCATTTCTTCTGATCAATTCTGCATCTCAGTTCATGAGACCTTTGATTAAGTAGGTCATAGAGCCCACACACCCAGTTGGGTGTTTTCTCTGTGTGACTCTCTATGTGTTCCGCACGCTAGCATGTGGTTTTAAAATGGAGGAGAAATATTTGTTTGGCTTCACCTGGAATGCTACCAAAGCCCATTGTAGCACAGTTTGTCACCAGCGACTGGTTGGTCTGGTTGTTTAGCTCTGGCTGGTTGGCTGGGGGAGCAGTGGTATGTAAAGCGGGGAGAGTGTATATAGAGGTAGGGGGATGCCCTGGGGGTTAGGGTGGGAATGCACACATCCCACTGTTGTACTGTCATACTCCACAGCTGTGTGTGCATGTGTGTCTGGGCATGCACACACGTGTGTAGGTCCTTGGGTTAGGTTGTCTGAGACACATGCACATGTATGCTGATGCTAACCTGATGTTGTTATCCTCAGGAGACGTTATTAGGAATTTTAATTAAAGGTGTTTGGAGGAGCAGAGCAATATTATGTCCTATGAGGTGGAATGTCTCTGTGTGTGTGTGTGTGTGTGTGTGTGTGTGTGTGTGTTTTGTACGTGCAATGTCCATGTTTGTCTATACTTATATGTATGTAAGGTACTTAGATAGACTAAGGTACATATTTGCACACCTTGTGCATGTCTGTTTGTTTTGTAAGCAATACTTAAGTACTGCTATGGCCTCCCATGCTGCCCATGATAAATGATTTCAAGTCAAAGCCACTGATCATACACAGTCTCACACAACACACACACACACACACACACACACACACACACACACATACATACATACACAGAGTATTTTCCACAGCTTTTGGGCTGGGCTGTGGCTAAAGCTACGGTTGGATTGGCCCTTGAGAATAGGATTTGTACAAGAACAGGGGGGAAAGACCAACGCAAAGCAGGGTAGAGTAGAGTATGTGGCCATTATTCTTTTTGTCAGGGTGAGTGAATGTGTTATTGAGATGGAAATGTATTCCATTTTTCACATAAATGGCTTCGTTGGTGCTGTGATATGTGCTACCCTGAGGAAAGGTTTCCTCAAAAATGTGTGCCGTGTGGAAAACACTCATTTCTGTAGGACCTTGTTTACTTTGATAGAACTGTTCTATCAAAATTGGGGGGAAATGTGGTCCAAACTATATAGACTCCTTTATTGCCTCATTGTTGAAATTTCTCTGTTGATAAATGGAATAAAAATGTTCGGACATCCAATACGTTTGGACAGAGATGCCTATGTGCAGTATATTGCTTATATTTTTAATAAGGTTTTGGTGCATAATTTAATTTCAAATATTGATTTGGAATCAAAATATACTCCCTAACAAACCCTGACCCATTATCTCTCTCACACAAGCTCCAGACTGAAGCCACGAGACTGAAAATACCCCAGCAAAAATAATGCATTGCATATTAATGCTCCTGCCATATTTTGTTTGTTTGTGTGTGTGTGTGTGTGTGTGTGTGTGTGTGTGTGTGTGTGTGTGTGTGTGTTCCAGATAACTATGCCAGATGTTTAAATGATTGTAGCCATGGCAACTAGTTTCTTTTCTGAGCGAAACATGTCGAGGTTGAGAGCCGCCAGGAGAGAGAGAGAGAGAGAAGAGGGGGTGGGCTAGTGAACTTGGTGGCCAGAACAGATATATATTTTTCATGAGGCAGCTGGTATGACGGGGGAAGCTCAAGGATACAATCAAATATCTTTTGACTCAAGGTCCCAGACTTATCCAGATTATGACGGGGTCGTAAATCAACACCAAACATAATGTTGTGTTTACCTTTTTGCGTGTGATCGTGCATATCCCTGCGTGTCTATGTGTGTGTGTGTGCGTGTGTTTACGTCTAGCGTGCCTGCCTGTGTGCATTTATGGGTGTGTGTGTGTGTAGCACTTTGATCTTTCCGCAAATGCTCTATGATCTCGGAGAGGCTTAATGATAAGGATTTGATGCGGTGATACAGATAATGAGGTTTACATAACACACACACAGGCACAGCGCTGATATGAGTCCTGTCCTTGTTGCTCCAGATACGTTCCCAGCAAACAGAAGTTGGTTGGGTCAAGTGATGAGGACTTTAAGGTCCTGTTTACTGTCAGAGAGTGGAAGAAAGATGATGTACCTGTGTGTCAGAGCCTGTTGTCAGCTGGCATCTGATTGGTTGTGTTAGTTAGTTAGTTAGTTAGTTAGTTAGTTAGTTAGTTTGTTTATTGGCTTGCACAAAGTTCAATAGACAAAAATATGAGAGAAAAAATGTGCTGGTAAAATATAGAAACCCTGAGGGGCTTAGAAAAATATAATATAAAAAAAATATAATATAAAAAATGTAATAACTAAAACTGTATTCAACAAAACTCAGCGGTTTAACAACAATGAAATTCATAAATAACAAGCACAAATAAAGTGAAAATAAATCAATTCTGACTGACGTGATGCAGAATCCTATATAACTACTCCACGGATCCTGTGCATTAAGTACAGTACATACAGTATATCTAATGGAGAACTGACAGTAGAAATATGAAAGATGAAAGAATGGAACTAAAAGTACAACATGGCTACCAAAAGTGGCTTTGCCTAACCAAGCTCTGTAAAGTATAGATACTCTGATAGAGGGTTAGACTGAGATGCTGACATCTGAAGGACCAACGCCTGAAAAAGACTTTATATGAAAAAGAGTTCATGTGTTAGCAAAATAAAGTGCCTTAATTGTTGCTTGCACTGTGCTTACATTTCAACTGATTGCTGCCAAGTCAGGATTTGATGATGGTGTTTCTGTCAAATAAACCAAATGAATGAAGACACAGCAGAGAAATATAGTATTATTGAAACACTACACTACACTGAACAGTATTTTCTTCATACAGTCAAGTAGGAGCTCATTTACTACTGCCATTGTTTTACTGTGGTAACTTTTAATCTGAAATCTATTACACAGTAGCTTTTGATTACAAGTAGTAGTCAATCCCCATCCTTCCACTTTTGACTCTGTATCTCTCTTTTGATGGATGCCCCTGTTGTCCTCCTCCTAATGAGACAGCCAGTCAGCCAGTCAGTCAGCCAGCAAGCTAGAGCGGCTCTGTTCTTTGTCTTGGTGGAAAACCCTGCCAGAGACTGAGAGTGCACCGTCTAGAGGATTGGTGAAATAAGCTGTTCTGTGACAGAGCCTTCAAAGAGAAACAGCACATCACATCCCCCAGATAACAGCAGGGCACTGGTGAATGTGCTGATGGAAGATGGACGTGTGTGCGCGCGTGTGTGTGTGTGTGTGTGTGTGTGTGTGTGTGTGCGGGTGCGTGTGCGGGTGCAGAACGAACCACTGCTTTTGTTTTTCAGATTAGGCTAATGGACTTGGCACAGAGCAGATCCTTAAGAGGGATAGGTTACGCTTCACGGGCTGTTGCGATAGAGTGCGTAGGGGGAATTGTGTGTGCATTAGGGGCTCAATAGATACACTGGTAATTGAATCAATACGTCGGTCAATATCGGCCACAATATTTCACTGATATATTAGAATTCTTCATGTATGTCAGGGACTGAAATGATCAAATAAGTGTAATAAAATGTAATTTTCTTCAATAAATTCACACACACTGAGCAAAATAGTGATTTCAAGGTCAAACCTGGTAAATATAATAAATATATTTATTATATATAAATATATTTAAGGCTATGGTTATGACTTGTCCCAATGTCCCAATCTTTCTTTGACAGCCAAATGTGAACATATTATACAAGACGGTTATCTTTCACAGTACCACACACACACATCACGTGGTGGAGGTGTGTGTAAGTGCACATGTGTGCTCCCTTGGTATCTGTATAAATGTATGCATGTGTGTGTGTGTGTGCGTGGGTGCGTGGGTGTAATCCTGCAGTTCCTGTGTGGATGTGTGTTTGCATCCCAGCGGGGAGGTAGGCGTCACAGGGCCCGGGCACAGCTGCACACCCTGGGGAGAGGGCAGAGGGATCAGCCTGTCAGAGCTCCATCACTCTCAGATGATCTCTCTTCCCTTCTCCATCTCTGCCTCACGCTTGTTGAAAAAGAAGGAGAGCCAGGGGAGAGGGGAGGGGGGGTGGGGTGGGGTGGATGCAGAAAGAGGTGAAATAGAGAACGGTGAAAAGATAGACTGAGACAGAGAAGTGTGAGCGAGGTGTGAGATGGAGAGTGACAAGAAGAGTAGAAAGAGAGAGGGGAAAGAAGAAAGTGTGAAGAAGGAGTCTCTCTCGCTCTTGCTCTCTCTCTCTCTCTCTCTCTCTCCAAACTGCTGTAGGGGAGATGTATGCTCCCTGGATGAATATCTGGCTGACTGGTTGGCTGCTTCTCTTGCCGACTGAGCGGCTAACCGACCGTTAGTTGGCTGGTTAAATCACAAGTGAGCCCACTGGAAACAAACCTGAGGACAGCTGTTAAACACAGGCACATGCATTTAGATACACTTGAACACATGCATATGCAACACACACACACACACACACACCACAGAGACCACCCTTGGTCTTGGCCGAACTAACAAGGCTGCTGAACCAGACCTAATCAACAAGCAGGCCTAACAAGGGCTCACCAGTCGTCCCGCTATCCATCCATCCCTCCATCAACCTCTCCCCACTTTCTCCATCAACAGAAGCGAGCAATTTGGTGCCTCGAAATGCCTCGGTGAGTTTTCACGTTTCAGCTGCCGAGAGGGAATCAATACCAGCGAGTGCTCAACACAATACGAAGTGAGTTTCCCTCCTTGTGTGAGACGACCATCGGCATCATTACTGCTTTCAGTTTTCAGAATTATTGCGCCCATGAAACACATTCAAAACCCTTTATATTATTTCAAAAATGATTGGGCCTGAATCTGAAAATAGAACTTTCTTTCCCGAGTCCTGAATAACGGACAAATGGACAAATGTGCTTTTTTATCAGAAATGAAGTGAAACATTGCTGACGACCAAATCTGAATGCAGAGAGGGGAATAAAAGGCCCCACATTTTCAACCTGTGCTGCTCGCTGACCCAGAGAGTTTCATTGAGGCGATTACAATGTATAATTTTTTGCCTTCATATCCACTCCATTGGTGTTTTCCTCTGCTGGCAGTCGTCGCTGCCTGACCCCTGCAGCCTCTTCCGTTTCCCACAGCTCGCTCTGGAAGGCTCTTTACATCTCTCCCTGTTGTGCTCTTTCTATTCCTCTTCCCTCTTTCTCTCTCCTCTTCATGAGAGTACGAGTCATTAATGGAAAGCGAGAGAGAGAAAAAAGAGTGACAGACTTAGAGAGAAAAAGAGAGTCAAATAGAGAGTTGCGCCGTCAAATGTAGAAGCCCCTTTTATCGAGTCTGGGATCTTCCTTAAGCTCTCCTGGCTCAGTGTCGCCATGGCAACTGTTAAATGCTACAGAGCAGAAAAACAAAAGCTTTTTCTTTTTCTGTACCAAAAAGCAATAACAGGCGGTTTATTCTGAGACCGGGTTCATTGTGTTGTCTGCAAACAACGTCGTGGCCACGGTATTATTTTGCCTTGTCTCTCAATTACTTAATATCAGTGTTTTCCTTCTCGATTGAGCGTATTCCTTGAAGAACAGCACCACATGTTAGATGGCACGTCAAGAGGTTCAGAGAGCTTCCAAAAGTAAATCAAACAAAATCGATGGTTTATTTATAGTCCGCCCACTCACAGCTGCTCAGGTTGTTGGTTGTTCTTTGAACGAGAAAGGATCAATGAGTTGTTAACAAGGCTGTGTCATCCTGCAGGGAATAGCACATCCAAACTATGATTTTTTGTCTTTTTGGAGTGTTTTCTATGGCTTTTTCATGACATTTTGACTCATTCGGACACTCAGAGCATTCAGCCAGAAAAGGCTACAAGAGGAGGCGCACCTGTTGTATATCTCAATCATCCTGATATATACGTAACCTCAAATTCAACTTTCAATGGGCGGGCTGATTGTGTGTATTCACGATAAATGTGTACAGCATGTGATGGTGGCTGGGAATGGACTAGATTTAAGTGGAGATCAGTGGCCCTCCGAGGAGTGGAGCCGAGCCAGTGAAAGGAAACACACTGTGCTTTGCTTCACGTTCAATTTGTAATTTAAAATACAATTTAAGACATCAAAGGCGTGCTGCTTCCTCCCTTATTGTCCCTGTAGTTCTCAGGTGTTGTTTATCTGCGCCAGATGAACTGTGATGTATTGTGGGATCAGGAGTACATCCACGGTGGAGCCAAGCCAGATGGCTCTCTCGCGCTTCCTCCATGGGATGAATAGATGATGAATAGAAAATAGATGATGATGATGGTGAAATGAAATGAAGGATGAACTCTGTAATCCCAGTCTGGGAGATAGCTGCAGTCTCTCTCAACAAGGCTCTGTATTACGACCCTTCTGCTGGCGCTCGGCACCGAGATGCACTTAACAGCAGCTGGCTTCCGCTGAAATTCAAAATGTCTGACAAATTGCGATACAGCTGATGCTCTGTTTTGAAATGTAGAGACGGTTGTCAATGGGGAAATAGCCACGATTTTCTCTGAAGGGCTTGCAGAAAGCCAGGTGATGGGGAAGGCAGGACAGGTGGGAGAGTGAGGAGATCCTCTGCCAGGCAAGAGGTTTTTCACCGTGGTCCCAAGAGGCTTTGGCTGGTGGAGGTTGGAGAGGTTGTTTTAACTTTACTTTCCCCTAAATGGAGGGCGTGGGTTCAAACCCGCCTTGTCAGCAAGCATCTACCCTGCTGAACTGGCTTTGAGCGAGACAGTGAATCCCTTCCAGCTCCAGGAGCGCAGTTCTGTAGCTGACCCTTCCTGTGCATATCACATTTTGTATTAAACTGTGGGGTTGCCATCAGCCTTCAACATATACCCCGCCGCTACCACCTTTTATTTCAGGGGTGACAGCGGCGTAATGTGAGCCCCGAAGGCAACGTCACCTGGGCCACATCGCAGCTCTGGGACGACGAGCAATAAGCAGCTGGGTTGGAGAGGGCAGACAGAGGATGATGGATGAGAGAAAGGAGACTGGGAAGAATCCCGTCTTTAAAAGAGAGCGAGGCAAAGAGAATGCCGGCAGGTGAAGCCTCTGGGGGGATTGTGAGATGTTAAGCAAAAGAGGGAAGGAAGAGGGGGAGGAGAAGAGCTGGAGAGGAAATGGGAGACACGGTGGATGTAAGGGAGTGAATGCTCAACCGAACACCGAAAAAAAACTCGCATAGGCATGCATGGGATCCACATTCCCCGGGGCTTCTGTGACAGAGTCGACTCTAATGCTACTGGCATAGTTTTGTCTATTGCAATGTTATGTAATACGCTGCACTTTTTAAAGACAGAAGAATTCATCGCCGCTTTGCTGCTGGTGCAAGTATGAAACCTGTAGCATTTGTCAACTTGTCTACTGACAGAAAAAAAGGTCCACCTCACCTCTTCTCTTCCCGCTGCCTCTCTTTTTTCTCCCTCCCTCCCTCCCTCCCTCTCAGAGTGGAGGAGCCAGACAGATGAGATTTCAGCTGATATTGATATTGATAACTCAATCTCTTCAGCAGACAGACAAATGTGGTTTTGATCGTATGATATTCCACGGTACTCAAGGAGAGCGTACGCGGCGCCTGCCCTCCTGCCTTAATTTATGGTGTTTGTCTGGCCCACCATTTTGCCCTGAGCCATTTTAGACTTTTGCTGAGCCAGTCACTTTGACTAATGCTGCCTTTGGCCTGGCACACATAGAGTCACACTCATACACACACACACAAATGCCCACACCTAAGAAAGTAAGCAGCACACATATACGCATGCACACACAAAGCCCAACACATGAACACTTTAATCTTCACCTAATGATCAGATAATCTCAGTCTTTATCACCATTTTAGAAAAACACGGTAGGCAAAAAAGCATCGTAGCCTCTTCGTACATCCTCTCCACTCTCCAATGCATCATTCCTCGTCCCATTGGCCTTAATGAGGAGCCCAGAGAGTGGTTATATTTGCTCCATCACTTCCTGTAACACCTGCTTCGCTCAGCAACGCACATCCCAAGATATTATTGTCATTTGACTGACGGCTTCCATTTATGATTTCTACAGTAGAGACAACAATGATTTAATGGCCCATTAAATGAAAAAGTTGCATGTCAGTGGTCCAGCTATCCTGCTTTTGAATGTTGTGAAATTGATTTCATGACTTATTAACTTTCTTATCTAGTCGTCTTCGTCAGGCTGGGCTGCGACCACCCTTTCCCAGTGTGGCCTGTCTATGCTCTTAGCTTTAGCCTACATTAACCCCATCTGTCCTCAAGTTGGTTTTCTGCCAGGTGTCCATCTTTTAGCAATTACATAATAGGTCCGTTTGAACTACGTATATTGGGAGTAGCAGTAGTGTACTTGCAGTAAGTATAGAGAGGTACTTAAGGCTTGGATGGGGCATGCTGTAGAGCAGGGGGTGTCCCACCATGTGCCATGGATGGCCGAGTGTATGCAGGTTTTCATTCCAACCAAAGACTACACCAGGTGAGTTCACTGATTAGTCCCTCCTCTCTGGTTGAGGGTGTGATAACCGGTCGAATCACCTGGTGTATTGTTGGTTGGAACGAAAACCTACTCTCACCCCTCCGTGGCACATAGTTTGACACCCCTGCTGTGGAGCATTGGTTGGTTTTCAGAGATTTAAATTGGGTCGTCTAACCTAATTGTAGCATTCCCCCTATTACAGATAAGGTACCATTTCTATTCATGTTCTTTTATAGCCACTCTAACCACTAGTTAATCAAACGCCAGCTTTACTTTAATTACCTTATTGCGGGTTTTAGTCAATCCAATGTGGCAACACAGCACCAATGTACTGCCCACAGGACTGAGTGTTGTGAGACGCGTGAGGTGAGGATAGTAAGTAGTTACGTTAAATTGTGGTTGCTGGCAATCTCTGTCATTCAAAGGTTGTTTAGCATTTTAAAGTCTCTCATTTTTTAAATTTCTTTTCATGACAACAACTAACCTAACTGGCTAGGTTAGAATCACTGTTTTTTACATGGAGAGGCATTGGTGGCCACCCAATAGTTTTGAATGAAGTGATCAGAGGTAGTCGCCAAAGGTAGCGTGCTCAACAACCGCCTTTTCGATGCACTGTGCGCGGACATGGGGGGGCGGAGCCAGGGTGTAATGAACTCAGACATGAAATACATTCTTTCCTACTCCATCTTGCAGATGATGTTTTCAGAAATTGGGAACAAATTCTCTCTTTCTCTCAAATTCTCTCTGATGAGAAAACAAACATGTTCTGTTAACTGCACTAAATGGAACTGATGATAACGCTGATAATAATACTGATAATTACACTGAACTTTAAAATGCACTTGTTGCTAATATTGTTTGTACTGAGAAAATGAACATGAACATGAAAAGATGAATTCACATGGAACATGAACACCATCTGAATGCAGTTATTGTTTTTTGGGTCATGATATTTTGTTTTTTTAAAAAGTGGGTCCCCAGAAATAAAGTTTGAAAACCACTGCTGTAGAGTGCTAGTGTGGTGATTGTTTGTGTGTGTGTGCGTGTGCGTGTGTGTGTGTGTGTGTGTGTGTGTGTGTGTGTGTGTGTGTGTGTGTGTGTGTGTGTGTGTGTGTGTGTGTGTGTGTGTGTGAATGCCCCGGTGGCACTGCAGACGGCTGGTGTGTTGGTTAGTTGCTGCTGACTGTCACAGAGTTGCTCCTGCTCTGTGGTCAGTGACAGTACACACAGTGTGACGACCTCCTGCTGTGAGGGTGTGAGTCTGCTAATGAGATACCCTCTGGAGCTGTGTGTGTGTGTGTGTGTGTGTGTGTGTGTGTGTGTGTGTGTGTGTGTGTGTGTGTGTGTTTGTGTGCATGCATGTGCATGCATGTGCATTTGTCTGTTAATGAAACACCCTGGACAATTCGCAACAGGTCTGTCATGGGTTCAGGGGTGTGTGTGTGTGTGTGTGACTTGTGTGCAACTGCTAAAATATCAATAAGAATATGTTTATATACAATATAAGTAATCTCTCTCTCTCTCTCTCTCTCTCGCTCACACACACACACACACACACACACACACACACACACAGACAGTTGGAGGGTGAGAGTGAATTGCCCTCTTGCACTCTTAATGATCTGATGTGATTAATAAGAGTAGATAGAAAATGAATAGAGGGAGGGGGAATGAGGGGTTGTGAGGATGATGTAATGGTATCTAGGAGGCAGCCGGGGGAAGATGGGGGAGGAGGGAGAGGGAGGGAGGGTAAGTCTTCACCCACTTGTGTCATGAATAAATCACTGCTGAGATCTCCCATTTAGCCCAGCACAGCCTAGCCCATGGACCAGTACGCTTTCATAGCTATAGCTCATCCCAGATGGCCTAGTTTACCCACAGAGACTCAGCCAAGTCGTAATTTACCAGCTGGGGACACTTTATGATTGCTTCATCCATCATCAATTACCCAGGACAACTGAAGTCAAACACGTCTAAGGTATATGAGGGAAACCTATTTAATAATATGGCCATCCCCGGCGTTGAATGTTACCTGAGTAAAAAAAAGAAAGAAAAAAAAGACAGTTTAAAGGAAGATCGATGAAGGAGACACATGTGGACGTGTAGATAGATAGACAGGCAGAAAGACAGACAGATGAACAGATTGGGAGAGGGAGGCCAGGTAATAACCAAAGCACTATACAGAGCTTAATTGGCTGAATTGTTTGCATATCATCCATCATCTTATGCTGTAATATTAAACATCAAAAAGCAGAGCTAAAAATCACTGCCCTCTTAAACAAAGCCGCAGTGAAAGGTGTTATATAAAAGCGAGTGGGAAGATGTGATCAGCACCAAAAAAGCTGAGGAGTAGTTGAAGGAGTTGATATTTCAAAACGATACAGTCATTCCAGCTCAGTACAGTACAGAAAACCAGTTTTTGCTGTACTGTAATGGAGTTGTATGGGAACAAAGACAGACCGTTTCCTTCCTCCGTGTCATTAACAATGGAGGCATCCTGATCACTGGGAAGACAGAGAGGGATCGGGCTGTTACTGGAAAGACCCATGTTTCACCATGGCTTTGATTGAGAGTGTTATTTGTCTTGGCTTGTGTCTGTGTGTCTGTATGTCTGTGTGTGAGAGAGACAGAGACAAAGGGGCAGACAGAAAGAATGATTCAGAGCCCAGGATAAAATCTCTCTGTCCAATATCTCAGCTGATGCTAAAGCTTTATCATTAGGCAGTCAACGCACCTCCACCTATCTGACTCAGAATGCAACGTGAGCATGTAATCCAGGATCACTGGCCAAAGCCTTAAACCTCTAGAGTCCACTGGAACAGTTAAGGTATCTCTATTGAGCATTGACCATAGCACAGCCATCACTATGAGAGGCCAGTGGTTTAACTAAGAGGAACCATTGTGCTCACTCCACAAGAGAAACCTGCTGATGTTAACATCCTCAGAGTTTTCTGTAGGAGACCCTTTGGATCACCTACCAGCAAACAATGACATCCTACTGCAACACCATTTGTGCCACAGACATCAGCTAGCTCCGATTGGAAAGCAGCACAGCCATATGGTTGATACTGTAGAGGTGTGAGTTAGGAAAATCCTGTGTTGTGTGTATAGATGCAAGGTGGCGGGGCTTCTACAGTGGCTTCCTGTCCCCGTATGCCCGTCTCTGGTTGTGATTCAAAATCTTAATGTTGAATTGCTTCTAATCCAAGTCTTTACTGTTCAGCTGTGAAATTCGGATATACAGTATGTGGAGTAATGCGTCCTCCTGAGTGTCTCCCACCCAGTGTCCTACATAATTAGTCCAGATTGCAAAATAAATAAATATTTATTTATTTAATAAATTAGTGTATTTCATAACCCGAAGAAAGACGTTTCAAGCACCAAATATCATCTGTCTACGTGAGCTTTGATGGGTGCTGCCCTCTCTATTGTCATCCGCTACTTAGACCCACAGTTGGAAGTGTTTAATTCAATAATACCAACTAGCATCACTGCCATAATGGGTCTGCACCGGGCCCCACTGTGCGCGCTACAACTTCAAATGTATGTCAGAGAGAATATTATTTCTTTACTGAGGATGCCAGCTAATTGTCTGCTTTACGAGCACGGCCACAGTTAGGATTGGATAAAAACAGCATTAGTATTGACCCTACGCTGTCCTGTGAATGGGTACTGCACTGAGAGCATGCTCCGTACGAGATGTGTGACGGTGTAGTGGACAGAGGCAAATTAAGTTAGCGTGACTTCTGCTGGACTTTTGAAATCGGCACCAAATTGGGTTTACGCACAAGAGCGGCTGAACAGTTTGGAGCTGATATTACAGCAAACAAGAGATAGAGCAAGCAAAGCATTTGAGATCGACATGGAGTTTTGCTTTTTGGTGGTTCTCTTCGATGAACTTAACTTTGTAGTTAGATTAGCCTACTAAAGAGGGTTTCATAAGTCTTTTCGAAGGGGATTTTCTCCAGTGTCACCAGGGATAAAATGGGAGAGGAGAAAGGATCTAAATTCTACAGTGAGGCTTTACCTCATTATTCCATCTATAATACAAGCTAATTGGAGCTGTCAAGCTGCTGATAATCTGCATTAAACAGAGCGCCACTCGAAGAGACACCGCAAAAACCTCAACATTTCTAAAGAGAGATCATTAGTACAGTGGGTGTATGTGCGTGAGAGAGGCAGAGAGTATCACAAGATCACGCAAACATTGAGTGAAAAGGCCAGACCCAACAACGGTTTGCCTGACAGAAAATGTAATGAAATAGATTTGGCAATTTAAGAATTCTGTTCTGCTTTTTCTTTTTAGCTTTTGAACATTTTTGAAGGGTTGATTCTTTTCAGTGCGAGACCAAGACAGTGCTTGTGAAGACTTTGATGGCCACCCATGGCTCAGAGGACGAAGGGCTGTCCAGTAGCATGTACTTGGGATGTTGTTGGGTTCAAGTACTAAAGCCGAAACAGAATAAAAACAATCTCTTTTAAATGAAAAATCTTCAATATACATGTAATAAATAATTTCATAACATTATACCAAGCCTCCTTCAATCTTTTCATCCATTCCCCATCCATCCATCCATCCATCCATCCATCCATCCATCGCCCCTCCATGTTCATCTGCCTCTCACACCAAAACAGAACCATCCACCTTCAGACACTCTGGCTCGATCCAACATTATCCGCTGTCTGACCTCCTTTCTCCCTCACTCTTAGCCTCCTCCTGCACCTCTCGCTCTCTCTCGCTTCCTTTCTTTTTTTTCTCTCCAATTTCTTCCCTCACTGTCAGCCTCTCATTTTCTGACAACTGCCTCGACAACGACAGCAAAGAACTGCGAAAACCTGCAAGAGGGTAGAATTTGCGACTGTGAAACCTGCTAACACACACACACACACACACACACACACACACACACATACATGCAAACACGCATGCAATCCTTGTCCACATTCACGGCAGTGAAACCTCACGGAAGCAGCTGTCTCATCATCAAAGCTCTCATCATTCTCTGCCTGCCAACAAGCCAGATCACTGACCAGAACAGAGAGAGAGAGAGAGAGAGAGCGAGAGAGGTAGCAGATTAAGAGAGAGAGGTGGGAAAGTAAGTGATTGGAGACAGAGGCAAACGGAAAGACGGAGAGAAAACAAAAGATAAAGAGATGGCACGTACATGTGTTTGTGTGTATGTGCGTCACGATGTGCATACGTGCATGTCTGCGTATTGTTAGCCCTTATAAAGCCATAGAGGAAGAGGGGAACAGTGTGTGTTATGTCTGACCCCCTGTCTATTTCCTCTGCTGGCACAGACAGCAGCCACTCAACCCTGCATGTGACATCTGGAACCTGCTTCTAACAAGGCCCCCGGAGTGTGTGTGTGCATGCATTTGTGTTTGTGTGTTGTCTGAGTAAAACAACAACATTGTGTGTGAGAGTTTATATGAGATTGGCTGTGTATGTGTGTACATGATGTACGCCAAATGAGTTGTTAATTTAAGTGCAGCAGATCGCTTCAGCAGTGATGTGGGTCAGACGGAGAGGATGGTGTTTCCTGCTGTTGACGAGGGAAGACCCCCAACCCCGCTCTATCCCTCTGTCTCACTTACTCACTTTCTCTCTGGGTCAGCCAACGATACTACTTCATCTATTCCTTTCCAAAATGTCAGTGTGTGTCTGACTGCAACAGCGTATGGCTGCAGAAAACAAACCTTTTTACTAAGTGAATTAGATGATTTATGTTTGAACCAACAAACCAGCGCTAAAAGATGGCTTAACAGACAAAAAAAACCCAACCCATTTCCCAGTAGTGGTTGTGCCTGTAGTCGCCCAATGCAGTGTCGTTCAAGCCAGGGACCGGTGCTGGTATCTGGGGTGTTGCAGAGCAAAAGAGACCAAAAGCTAAAAACATTTTCCATTCCTTTGACAGCAAAGATGAACAAACTGGCTTAGTGTCTTTGTGACATACAGATGCTCTTCATGGAGGCATCGCAGTTATGAGAACAGAGAAACCTTTGGCTAGCATACAGTTATTGAGAAACATTGCCAATGTTTGTCTATATCCTGTATTGGCATCAAGACATTTTTCATTTGTCATTTTCCAAATGACACCACAGTGTGCCAAAACAGGCAAAAGGAGCAGTGGCTGAAACATTGATATATTAATATTAACCATCTTTTAAAGAAGAATCTGTGTAGGCTTAATCATTTGGATTACAACGATGGCAGTGCAGTCGCAGAGCAGTTCAAATGGATTAGAAATAGCACATAACAATGTTGTGTCTCAGAGGCCTGTTTTTTTTAAAGGGCCATAGGGATTTATTTTTTGGAAGCAGAAGCATAGACAACAAATCGTGAAAGACGGCAGGCATCAGGTGTGCACCGAGACAGCATACTCTGTTTTGGTAGCATGTAAACAACACTTTGATTCCAGGGGGTGTGAAAACATCTGGAGTGGCAGTGCCAGTAGCAGGATGCATGTTTTCCTGTTCCCTGGTGATGCTCTATTCGCAGCTCCGGTGTGCCTGGACACCCCTGCCCATGTTGCCATGGAGACGGCGGGAGGCGTGGAGAGTCCTGGTGCCCTTCTGCGGTCATGGGCTTTGTCATACATGCTGTTAGCCAGCACCATTTATCTTTGATAGTCCTTCACAGCTTGAAACTTGCTGTTCAAAGACATGATTTCCTGGCATTGCTAATCGGAAAGAACAGGTGGCTGTGCCGGTTCTAGACCCCATCCAGAGACCTCACTTACATTTCAAAAATGTCTGAAAAAATGAAATAAATCAGCCAAAATAAGAGCTTTCTACTTGAAAGTACCATACACATCTTCTTTCAGGTCACATACACACATGATTTCTCCGGCTTACTGAAGTCTGCCATCACCAATAATAAATATCTGCAGTCAAGTGTAGGGAAGGATCATTAAAATCCCACTGCAAGACACAGCTACGCACTGTATAACTACCTGCTGGATTTTGTGGTCGACATTGCAACGTCTGATTTTGCTGTTAAACATAAAGGTAGCTGATTGGCCGATCAAAATCTATCTATGGAACAATGCAATTAACAAATGTTTATTTTTTATTTCAATTTACTGTCAATTTACTGTCAATTTACTAACCATAACCCTGTTTTAGAAACTGTCTATGCTGTCTATACACACACTGTGTGTGTGTGTGTGTGTGTGTGTGTGTGTGTGTGTGTGTATGGCAGTGGATGATAATGTATGAATGTGTGGGGATGGGAGTGGATGGGTGAATGGGAGGAGGATATAAAGAGATTAGGTTGGAGTTTCCTTTGTCTTTATTTTCTCTATGTGTGTGTATGTGTGTATATGTGGTATATATACCACATATATACACATACACATTATGATAATATTGTATTATTATTATTATTATCATCATTTTTAGCATTATTGTTTTCATA
Organism: Hoplostethus atlanticus; assembly: GCA_034670405.1. Classification (NCBI taxonomy): domain Eukaryota; kingdom Metazoa; phylum Chordata; class Actinopteri; order Trachichthyiformes; family Trachichthyidae; genus Hoplostethus; species Hoplostethus atlanticus. The sequence continues at coordinate 2,551,181 of JAXDDX010000065.1, read as the reverse complement.
ATTCTGTAATATTTATAAAAAAAATATGTGAATCCTATGGTTGCCAATAAAAACAAAATTACAAAAAAAGAGAAGCAGAGAATAATCATTACAAGCAGCCAAAGTCTACAGAAAATTTCAGTCAGTCATGTCATCGCTTTGAGCCATCAAGTCGTTTGGCTGATTATTCCAATATGAGCATAAGAGCACAAGAGTGTTTCCCACCAAGTGAAACAGACGAGCTTAATGCCCCCATTCCACACCTGAACCTCATTTTGATCTGAATTATGACAGCAATACTTCTCCAGCCTATCCTTCCTGTTGTTCCCTTCCACAATGGCATTGACCCGTTCTATTGTCTGTGGGGTTGCGTCCTCCTTTTCAGCCCTGAGAGGCTCATTTGTTGATCTCCTAACTAGATTAGCGCTCGGCTGATTAACTGCCTGTAACCCCCGCTGCCACTTGTAGCTGAAGGCTGTACGTACACTTTCACCGTCCCGTCCTCTGTCGGTTCACGGCCTTCGATACGCTCTCCCTTTTCACAGCCGGTACACACGGCAAACGGACAATGTCAGAGACAGTCAGGATATTTTGAAGATGAGAAGAAGGGTGAGTCTGATAGCACTCAGTTGTGTACTCAGATATGCTAGGATGTTGTCAGTGATTCTCTACTTCATAGCCAACTTCCCACAGAGGTTACCGCTAGGCTAATAGGGCTATAATGTTGCAGATTACACATAGGCTGATGTTGTCTGTCCCCTAGTCGAATGTCTCAGTGTAGATGTAAGACAAGTAAAAGTGAGGTCAAGTAAGACAAGTCCCGAGCTGATTTCTTTGGCCACTACCTGGTAATAGTTACTGAAGGAGAAGCACGTTTGATGCATCAATCCAGTGTTGTTTTGGTTTTATTGGTCCAGTCTACCATGCTGTACTACTTTATCTCTCAGAACTAAATTATTACAATAGATTAGTTTTGTTTCTCTTCCAATTTTTGGATCAAATTAAAACAACATACTGATTAGATTCATTTTTTGTTTGATTTGTTTCATTGGATTCCAAACGTAAGAGCTAATACGCCAATGTGATATCGGCAACCTTTAGGGGATCGATTGATAGCGAGCCCAGCCCAAGGGACTTCCTGTTTCACCTTTGACCCCCCCACCTTTTCACTCTGGCCCCCTGGCTGAGTCACTCTGACAGGACGAGGCCCGTGGACGAGAAGCTGAGGACACGGTGGGAGGGGTTCGAAGGAGGGGAGCTGCAGCGGGGGGTTTGAGACAGAGCGATGCATGCATGGTCGGGCAAATGTTACCTCTAAGTGAGTGGGGACGATGGGGGGGGAGAATTTTGTGTGTGTGTGTGTGTGTGTGAGTGTGTGAGTGAGTGTGCAATAGTCCCCACACTCTCCAGTCGCTCAAGTCATCCACTGGAGTGACATTTCAGGAAATTTCCACTGATGTGGGACTAGGGCCACAGCTGACAAGAGGGTGGGGGGGTGGGGGTGGAAGAGAGAGGGAGAGAGAGAGAGAGAGAGAGGGAGGAGTGTTGGATGTTGCTTATCAGACTTGGCAAGATCTCGCAGCTTTATGGCTTGTGGGGGAGAACATTGATAAGTTCTCTCTCTGTTTCTTTCTCTCTCTCTCTCTCTGCGTTATTGCTTTCAGAGATAGAGCAGATGATAGCCTCTCTGTGATGTTGGCAGCATAACACTTATCTCAGAGAATGACATTGGTTTTGTTTTCTGAGCTACCTAAGGTGAGATAAATGACGCTTTCAGCTCCACAGTCACAAAACTGTATCAGTGTGTTGGGTGTAGATGGTTTCTGGTCAGTAGACAGTACCTGTATGGTAGGCGTCCCAAAACTCTTGGTATCTGCATTTCAACAGATATTGGTTTTGCTGTTTGTTGAAGAGTTTCACTGACTTTAATTACTTACACATTGTATTACTCTTTGCCGTCATAAGTTGAGGAACACAAATCTCTCTCTCTCTCTCTCGTGGGGCGAGGGAGGTGGGGTAAGGGATGGAGATGCCAGGGAACAGTCCTAGAGTTTGTGTGAGAGGGTATATGTGAGGTATGGCAACACTTTAATGTGGTGAGAGAGAGGGCATGACATTTATACCACCTCTACCCTGCCCTACCGCATGCCGATGCTCTAAACCATCATTCTGTGTGTGTGTGTGTGTGTGTGTGTGTGTGTGTGTGTGTGTGTGTGTTTGTGCGTGGTAATCATTGCTAAGGTGTGAGAAAGATGAGGTGATTGGATGCGCCTGACCTAGACTGTGTGTGTGTGTGTATGTGCGCTTACTGACTATTCTGCGCTCCTCTCACTTTGCAAAACACACTTAGCAGATTTGTGTCCAATCAAACCTTCAGTAAACTCTATCTGCAATCTTTCCATGCGGTTTCAGAACAAGATGCGATATCAGACGGCATTTCAACCTTGTTGCCAACGCAAGTAGTGGGAATGGAATGACTTAGCGTAGTAGAGCTACATTTCCATCAGAGCTGCTGGATGAAACACACACACTTACACACTATACATGCACACACACCTTCAGGCTGTCTGGATGGCTAGTGCCTCTGGCTGACACCGGGACTCTTCTTTGCCAGTGATTGAAAATTAAGCCTGCATGCCCTAGAACGTCCTGTGGTGGCTGTTACTAGGCTAGAGGTTACTACTGCAACACGCAGGCTAATTTCCAATTGGTAGGCTTCATTCCTCCTCACTATACCCTGCATAGCTATATGTTGGTTGGATATCTGCCCAGGGAGTATCTCTTAGCACCAGGAGAAAACATGTTTGAATAATAGACATTGACAAAACACAATGTTCAAAACAGAATAACGAAAGATCCCCATCTTGCTTATATAGCGACACGTCCCCGGTGGCTGAATGGATTTCGCTGACACTTGGACACAGCCTTGTTGGAAATCGGTTCACATGAACTTCTCTCTGATGGATTGCACTTTGCCTGGAGCATGAGACCCCATTCATTTGGTCCCAAAGTATATATTCCATCTGTTTGGCATTTGTGTGATATTCCAGAGGCATTGATAGCATTGGCATCTGCTGTCAAAAGATATTGAGTGATAGCTGTTTAAATGATTACTGTAATCACCGTGATACCAGAAACTTGATGGAAATATCCCAATGCTCTTAAAATCTACTTTCAACTACACACACACACGCGCACACGCACATACACACGCTCACAAATACCAACACTGCAAATGATCTGGTGGCAGTTGACCTTTCCTCTATGGAGAGAAGCAAAAGGAGAGTGTGTATGTGTGTATGAGTGTACGAGTGCATGCATGTGTGTGTGTACTCTACAGTATCTCAGGACTTCATGGTTCTCTGAGTCCCAGCAGTGCTTCCCAGGTGGTTGCTGTGTCTGTGTGTGTGTGTGTGTGTGTGTGTGTGTGTGTGTGTATCATGATACTTTGATATGAACCGGTGTAGTGCTAGAGAGAGCGAGAGAGGCTCCCCAGGCGCACAGGTTCTTGGCACATCTCTATGATCCCATCGTGATGGGGAAACTCGACACTGGGGAGGATATTCCACTGCCCAGCAGCTTAAGCCTGCTCAGGGGGAGTAACAGGGTTCGCCCGCACAAACACACAGCTCATGCTCTTTCAGTAACAGGGTCTGGTAAGGTTATGCCCGCACAAACACACAGCCTTTCATGCGCTCTTGTACTTCAAGTCACTAAAACAGAGAAACTCACACACAGATGCTCAGATGAATTGAACACATGAATCGGATGCTTACACATGCATTGGTCAAAAGTCACAAATGCTTACACAGTTTTAGTTTTATACGCATGCATGGTCGCTGTTACAGACCGTGTGTAACAGTGACTGTATGTGAATATGTGTGTGTATGTGAACGCACACATACACACACATATTCACATTATATTCAGAGAATATGGCACAGACATGGACCTCCAGCATGCACAAGCACACACACACACACACACACACACACACACACCTCTACCCTATGACTGCACTAATGAACACTCCCATTGCTGAGCGGACAGTGAGATGATTGGCACAGAGAAAGCATTACACCAGCACATTCAAGCATATGGCATGTGGACCCACTGATGGGCACACACATATGGCGCTGGTGGCTTCTGCTGCTTCACATGGGAGGAAGGCACTGTGCTCGCCTTTGATCAGCCTCCAAATCACAGAGCACACAGCACACAAAGTACAGCCTGAAAAAAAAAAATCTGTAAACGTTTGCATTGCATTTTTTTTTTCACGAAGAATGGGAGAGATTCATAAAGAGGGGGAAGGGAGCAGTACGTAAACTGCATATGAAACTAGGATGAAGTGAGTGCTTCAGCTGACGTTTCCTTTTTTTTACTTCCTGTATTTACGCTTTAACAGAGAGCTTTTAGATATTTCTCAGCTTGACTACCGTATATGTGTACGTGTGTGTGTGTTGTTGTGGTTATGTTTAATGCTGGCCCACTCTTTTAACAGCCTCCTACCCAAGTCAGCAAAATCAAGCTGCAGTCGCCATAGCAACTATTGTTTTCCTGATGTTTCCTGTGTGTGAAGTTCCCGGAATATCCCACCGCCTCGCCCACCAGAGAGTCACTCTGGGGGCTTCTGTCCATGACGGTTTGGGGACTGTATCTTCATAGAAACCAGTTGCCATGGTTTCCTTCTCGGCCCGATTAGCTGACAGGGGGGGTCATGACAGTGACAGGGTCGTGACCTGTCATCCCCACAGGCCTTAGCCAGCCATCCTAGCCTCCAACCTCCCTTCACCCCTCAACTCCCCTAGTTTCTCTCCCTCCTTTCCTCTCTGTCGCTCTCTCTCTCTCTCTCTCTCTCTCCCTTCAGTTCTCTCCTTCGGCACGCCATCAGTTGAGACGGATTTCGCTGATCAACAAAAAGCCTGTTTTTCTTGTTTTGTGTTGTTTCTTTCCATATCTCTCTTTCACTCTCCATCTCTCTCCCACTTACCGCCACAATATCAAACTTATAAATGCGCCACGGCTTTTTCCTGTTGTTCTCAATAGAGTTCAATCAAAAACCACTCAGGCTGCCTCTTAATGATAACTATCAGGAAATGGCTGCAAGAAATGCTTTGTGTTTTATTAATGTTTTATTGTTATGCTTTCCCTTCCGCCACAAATATTCTCATTCTGTCCGCAGCAATATTTCCTGGATACTATGAACTAATAGTGAATGAACTTCTAGAAACAAGGATGCATTGACAAATAAGAAATACATTTAATGGAGAAGCACACAGGAACACAATAACACATGTTTAATAGAAATACAAAATCTATCAAAACTCACAGAAAATGTAGACACTGCCAGCGCCAAGATGCGTAATTCTAGGATGCTCTGGATGTAGCATGATGCTTACGTCTGAAAGCACCTTGGCTGTGCTGTAACTTGATGAAATGACTTGTCTTATTGCGGTGCAGAATGCTGATATAAAGCTGCCTGTGAATAGGGAGACACTGGGGCTGATTGTGCGACGCCGTGAATTACTGTTCCCATCAGACCGTGAAATTGTTTATTCTTCTATGGCCGCTTCAGTGTAAAACAGAAAAGGGATCGCTTCCCCCCATTGCACATCTCAGTCAGACTGCCACTCATTTCAGCTAAAAAAATTTACTCCCCATTGATTGCCAGAAATTCTTAATCAGAAAACTAAGTGTGTTTCAACTGTGTTTTGCTGTTGTGGTTATTTGGATACCCCACTGGAGCCACTGCAATAGCTTGAAGACAGATTGTAGGAAACAAGCATCAACCTATTGGGATCATTGATTATATTTTCTCAGTGATTGGCTCAGATTAGTCCTCCAACAATAGTGTCATGGTGGAATGGCAAACGTTGTGGATGTGAATGGGAGCTCTACTATTTGCACATAATGGGTTAAAAAAAGCCCTTTCTAGGTTAATTCATAATGAAATGATTGTACTTTTTGTTTGCAAATAGTTTCTTAGTAACTATGAGTTATTTGCTTCCACCATATTGGACTCACATTTACATCCCAGTCGTAGACTAGGTTGCAGCTGCTGGAGTTTCAAGTCATGTGAAACCTGAGAGAAGTTAATCCGCTGACTTTCGTCCCACGTGTAAATGTGAATTCCCCCTTGGTTTTGTCCTGGGGTAACCTGCTTTTCTACAACACCTTGCTTGTATCTCCTTTCTCATCTGTATTGCTGGTGAGGAGAGGAGGTGAGGAAGAGGAGGGTGCAGGTGGTGGATAGCGGTGGCCAGCAGGTACACTGTACACTCCACTGTAATGCAGCAGGGATCATCATGTTTTAACATCCTGCTTTGATGATGAAGTCGATTGAAATTCTATCTGGTTCCTCCATGTAGAGTGAAATTATGAGCTTGTTTTTATCTCGTTGATCTGCCCATTCTCAGCTCTCTGATCTTCCCTCTTGGCGTTGACCAAAGAGACTAACTTTTTCATTAATAAGTAGCTTTCTGTGGATTAATTCACTTTTAGGGGCTTCAAAATGACCAACATGTTGTGCATTTGTGTGTGTGTGTGTGTGTGTGTGTGTGTGTGTGTGTGGATGGGGGCGTGGACAGATGGGTGTGAAGGTGTGTATCCCTGTCTGCCTGTCTTTCTGTCTATCAGTGCATTTGAAAAAAAGCCCATGTCTAGGTAATGCTAACCAAAATGAACAGACAGAACATGCTACAGTCAGTCAACCGCTACTAAAAGACCCCACCTCAAAGCCTAGTGCACACTCTGACTGTGTGTGTGTGTGTGTGTGTGTGTGTGTGTGTGTGTGTGTGTGTGTGTTCGCTCCCTCCACAATGAATGTCTGTCTGCCCCTCAGTGGGGAAACCATGGAAGGACATTTTGATCTTGTTTGGAGGGGGCTTGGTCGTGACACACATTTAGGTAGGTTATTGGTGTCTAACTGGGTTAAAGCGTATGTCTCTTGGTACATGTTGCTCATCCCGGGGGGTTGGGGGGGTGGGGGGCATTACAATCGTTTAAATGATGAAATACAGGAATGGGGGGGACAAGAGGAAAATCAAGAGAGAGGAGAGAACAAAAGAGAGAGAGAGAGAGAGTGCCCATGCTTGTAGCGCTACGTACACTCATTTGCAGTGTGTGTGTGTGTGTGTGTGTGTGTGTGTGTGTGTGTGTGTGTTTGTGTTTGTGACCCAGTTTGTGTGTTTGGGCTGACCAGAGTGGACATGTAAATGATGGGGAGAGTAAAAAACTATCAAAACAACCATTTTGCCCTCAGCTGTGGCCTGAATGTTTGAACTTCACAGACTGTCTGCATCCTTGCTGTAGGACGGCACCGGTGTTGAATGTGAATTGATCCGGTTTGTTTTTGATCTTTTTCTCTATTTGATCTTGACGTTCCAACTACCCATTTTTTTCTCCGTCTCTGTCTGGTTATTGTTCTCGTCCTCTTTCCTTTTCAACCCTTTCTATCCCACACTGCTCTCTCTCTCTCTCTGCTCTCGTATCTTGATTTTCCTTCCTTTTATTCATTTACCCCCTCTGGATTTTCTCTCTCACCTGCTCTTTCATTTCTTTGTCTGTGCTGTATTTTTTATGCCATGGTCTAACATTGCTCAAATCCATCCTTCCCTCTGTCCAGCCGTCTCTCTCTCTCACTCCACCCTCCCTCTGCTGAACTAACCCGTGGGGCAGGTGTGGGTGGGATGGGGGGCTAACTTCGTGGGTGGATCTATATCCTGTCCGTCTAAGCCACCTGCTACCTGCCATTTAGCCTTACACCTTTCCTACTCCTCTTCCTCTGCCTCCTACTCTTTCTGCATCCTGGAGGCATTTATCTGTGGGGCTGCTGGTTCAATCAGAGGAAAAGGAAGATTTCTACTTGAGAGGGGGAAAAGGAGGAGAAATGCACATTTATATTGCATTTATTATCTCACAGTCCAATCAGGCGCCTCTCAATACAGGCTGTTATAGCAGACAGGCACTTTTACACGGCAACGCCACCAAGGGTACAGCTGCAGTAAGACAAGAGCACACTTTGTCTTCCTTGAAATGGAAGTACATTTCTGCGTAAAGATGAAAATGTTCGAAGTTCAAAGTAAGGATGCCAGTTTGAACATTGTATTACCGTTATTGTACATGCAGTACATTCAGCTGAGCGGGGTTCGAGTACTAGATTTGTTTCAGTTTTAGTTGTGAAAGCCTTCAGCAGTGAGGCAAAATAGAAATAATTTCTTAAATCTTGAAAACAGAGATCACATATGAATGTTTCTATGGAATGTAGTTGTAGGATTCAATATCAGAATTACTGCTACATACCAGGCAGCCAACTATTATTCACAGTGTAGATTCCTTTAGATGTTGGTTTCATTTGGATAAAGCTTTCTAGACAAAACACCAGCCTCATTTTGGTGCCACAGCACAATGCAGCCAAATTAGTGCTGCTTTTGTTTCTATTGATAGTGAAGTTTGAGTATCCTGGGTGAGGAGAAGCAGCCCAACTGTGTGCTTTCAGGATGTCTTGGACTGTTGATGCCGTTGAGCACTAGAGGGCGTCAGAGATCAGAAAATGAGCACATGCAGGCTGGACCACAGATCAAATACTGGTTAACCTTTTTCCTCTTGCCCACTGCAGCCGGTGAATGAATCAAGTCAATGAAGTAGATCTCCCCTGGCATGATTACTGTCTATGTGCATGTGAGTTGGTGTTGTAGGTAAGCAATATATATTAGTCACACATCTGAGTCACGGGGAATTAACTACACACTACATGAGAGGTTTTGGATGCATTAGGCGTGTTCTGCTCAGTAAGAACATGCACTCAGTGAGATTAAAATGTACAGTCTGATCAGTAGTTCATGAGTATTTCACTCCGAACCACCCAAGGTGTAATTTCCTGTGTGTTGGTTATCCTTTAACCTCACATCGACCCGTCCACCTTGCATCCCCAGCATGTCTTTGCTTTGTCTGTCTGTGGGGGTGTCAGTGACGACACACTGTTGTGGCTGCAGAGGTCAAAAGGCCAATGAGATTTAGCTCGTGATTGGTCATGTTGCACCCAAGGGAGTTGCACTAGTGGAATACGCAGACCCATGCAGGACTATGCTCCTCACCACAGATAAGGAGCTAGCCCAAACAACGTGATCACAACGTGGAAGACACATGATGATTTAGTGGGCTTGGTCCACCGCCCCCATTTATACAGTGTAAGATTATATCAGCTCAGGGTCTGTATGGATTTAGTGTCTTCATGTTTATACTGAGAAATTCTTGACAGATACTACTACTACTACTACTACTACTACTACTACTACTACTACTAATAATAATAATATACATTTACATTTTTGGGCCACATATAGTACTGCTTTTTGTATTGATAGCATTTAATTTCCAGTATTTTTTATGGTAGTGGTTGTTTTATTGTCGTGATCAAAGCCTATCAGTAGCTGTATGTGTATGGCATTGTGCCTGGAAAATGGTGGAAAACATCCAATAACTGTCCACTTCTAGAGTTCACCGGCCACCGGCCAACGTTGCTTCATTGTAGTCGTGATCTTTTGGCTGCCAAATGCTGCTGTTTGGAATATAGGACACCTTGGCAATGACTTTAGGCACTGAGTATAAGTATGGGAGGTTAGGTTTTTCTCTTGGCTATGAGACTGTGAATGGAGTTGTATATATGAATGAATGGTAGAGAAGGCAATAGGCTTTGGCAGCTAGAAAATGTTTGCGTATTTCGTGCAAAAATGGGTTTCTGCACAAAGAAATTTTTTTTTTTATTGGATTCAACGTGTTTTTGTTCAAGATAAGAATTTCCAGTGCAAAATGTCTTTTTCTCTATTCACCAAAATCAATTTCCTCTTCGCATATTTCTCCTTGAGTGAGGGATTTTTTTTTTAAGAATGGCAGTTAGGTCACCCTGTGAACACCACCCTATCTTCTCTATGCACACACACACACACACACACACACACACACACACACACCCTCCCCTCCCAATCCCTCTTCTTACCTCTCCACGCTCCTTATCCATCCATCCTGTCCTCCCCGGAGCCACCCCATTGGTCCTCGCCTAGCAACCATATGATAATTTGGCATAATGTGACACCCCCTGATGCATGATGGGGGCTGCAAGTCAGCTTTGCTCCCTAATGCTGGTGTCTGCCGTTTTGGAAAAAAAAAAAGAGAAATGAAAAGGGGAGGATGAATAGAGTGGGGGAGAGAAAAGGGAATTTCACGCTCATATCGTTACATGGCTGGTGTCCACCGGCTTAACCTGTCATGTGTCCCTGGAGGGTTGTTCCCCCCCTTCCCCTGGCATCGATGAGAGATGATCCCATTCTCACTCACTCCTTCTCACCTTTTTCATACACTTGCCCTTCAGTCCACATGCACAGTTACTGGTATTCACACAAACACACATACACACACTCACTGTACACGTGCAGAGTTGGTCTAAATGGAGACAGGCATGTGCTGAGGCAGCCTCTCGGCATTGGCAGGACCCAGGCAGGCTCCTAGGTGCCTCCAACACACAGACAGGCAGGCAGGCAAGGCAGGCAGAGAGAAAACAAAGATGGCTGCCTCAGCCTCTCTCCACGTTGCCATGTCTGACGTGAGCACGGTCGACGTGAAGGACATCCTAAATAAGACGTCTAGCAGTTTTCTCGTCCACCTCCTTCTCTCCCTTCTCTTCTCTCCCTTTCTTTTCCTCCCTTGTTCGGACACAGAAAATCAAACCCCGGTCTTTTGTTGTCTCTCTGGGTGTATATCTTCCTCCTCCTCCTCTTCTGTCCCTCCCTCCTTCTGCTTCCCTCCCTCTCTTTTCAACAAAGACCCGTGTGATTTGGTGAAACAAAAGCTCCCCTGGTCTTGTTTGACCCCTCCATCATAATGCCAGTGGCCCCAGATGGTGGACATTAGAGAAGCACGAGACTGGGAATCTCAACTATGCAATCAGCACCGGAGCCAAACTGCTCCAATCATGTTTTCATTCATTAATTCATTCATTCATTCATTCATTCATTCATTCATCCATCCACCCCATTTTGTCTTTTCCTTTCCTCCTTTTGCTCCTTTTACTCAGCAACTCTCATTGTCACGGTTGAAACTATGATATTGTAAATACTGTAGTGCCCATCAGCAGGAGGTTTTGGATTGCCTCTTTATTACTATCAGCTGTTAGTCGGACCATATGCAAACATTTGTCATTGCAGCAATAAATTGATTTATGGTGGAGAACAAGACAGCATCTGAGTAGGACCGGGCAGGTCTGTCACCAGTGTGTCCGTCCGTGGATGTGTGTGATGTTTGCACACATTTACCATCAGGACCATTCAATCTGGCTCCTTGCCTTCTCCCTGTGTGTCCTCTACATGTTCTCTCCTTCCCCTCTTACTTGGGCACTTCCAGCTGGCTGTGGGGGAGGGGGGGGGGGACCTGGGATTCATAGTACACACACACACACACACACACACACACACACACACACACACACACACACACACACACGCTCATGTTCACCCACTCCCCTCTCGCCAGCACCCCCTCCCCACCTCCTTTCCTTCTTTCCTTGCCTACCCCAGCTGGCTACTTTACTTCATTCATAGACTTACACCCTCACACACATTTTTCTCTTTCTTTCATTCTCTCTCTCTTTCACACGTGCGTGCAGCACACACACACACACACACACACACACACACACACACACACACACACACACCAGTTGTCTATGTGGTGGAGCACCAGGCAAGGTATAACAGCAGGGACCAGAAGAGAGAGAGAGAAACAGTTAAGAGGGCAGACTGAAACAGAGCGTGGTTGCCGTGGTAACCATCCCCCTCCCTCCATCTTTCTCTCTCTCTCTCTCTTTCTCTCTCTCCCCCTCCACCTCTGTGCCTGGTGATGCTCGTGTCTCTTTTCTCTCCATCCGGTTTGTCCTCACCTCTCCTGGACGCGCTCCTCTCACACTGCCAGCGGATGACACATGAGGAGGAGAAGGAGGAGGAGGAGACGAGGAGAAGCTGCTGCCTCTTCTTTCCCATCTTCCCATCACCATAAAAAGAGAGAACAGACCAGAGCAACAACCAAAAGAACGGATACATAGGATATGCCTATATAAATATATCCTACTCTGCTCCATTCTCCTTTTCAAGGAGGGCATTTTTCTTCCCTTTCCCCCCCTTTCCTTTTCTACCCCGATCTTTTCCTCTGAGATCCCGGTTTTGTCAAAACACCGACTGAACTTCTCTGGGATTTCAGGTGAGGCGCGCGTGTGTAGTGTGTGGTGCTTTTTTTGATTCCCCGTCATGGCTCACGCGGCCTCCCAGTTGAAGAAGAATCGGGGGGAGGTGGATGTGAATGCAATAGAAGACGAGAAGGAGAAGAGGAGGAAGAGCAGGAGAGCAGCGTCCCGGGAACAAAAGAGAAAGGTAACAGACGAAGGCTGGCTGGCTGGCTGGCGGCTTGATCTGCTCCGCTAGCATCACTGGAGCGTGACTCTGTGCGTGTGTCTCTCTATCTCCCTCAGCTTGACTACCTAGATCCACGAGGCTGGGAGATTGCCTAGTCACACATACACACATTCACATGTTCATATCTGTGCAAAAAGACACACACACACACACACACAGGAACCTCTTTTTTCCGTTGTCACTTGCCATGTGTTCCATTTTAGAGAGTGTCTCTAAGCTGCCCTATGTGTGTGTGTCTGCAGTTGTGATGGTGTGTGTGTTTTGTATGTATGCACATGCTTGTGCATATGTGTGTGTTTTTTTTTTATGTGTGTCTGTTTGTGTGCAAGTGTGTTTCTGTGTTTGTTTACTGCCCGCGTGTGAAGTGTGTCTCTCTATGTGTGACGGGATATAACTGCTCAAAGTCTAAATGATTTAACCTGTTTGTGTAAAATGATCTTATCTGGCTCTGGAGGAGGTGAAAGGTCAGGTCACGCAAAGCATTTTCTTTCCCTTCCTCTGTCTCTCTCCGCTTCCTTCTTTCTTTAGTAGTGCTCCCTTAGCCATCTTCACATCACGTCTTAGGTTTAGCTGTTTTATACAAATAGACTATGTTTCAGTGGATCAGTGTTTTCAGAAGGCTGTTGAATCGCCTCACCATGCCGTGTGGTTTATAATACATGAACCAAATACAGAGAGTGTGTGTTCAAACAGGCTTTAGCTTTTACCTTGACAAATATAAACTGATGTTGTCAGATGGGACCAACAAAAGAGCCAAGATGTGGAAAAACCCCTTTCAAACTGTTTTGACTTGATCATGTGCGTTGGAAATGTGTGTGTGTGTGAGTGCAGTAGTGGGTGTGTGTGCATTCCTGCTTTTGTGTTTGTGTGTGTGTGTGTGTGCACTCGCATTCGGTGTGCATGTGTGTGAGTGCATGCATTTGTGTGTGAGTGTGTGTGTGTGTGTGTGGATGCTCAGACAGCCATGTATAATGCATACACAACTGATTTATTGATGACAAAGCTTTTCATATGATGGAGTGGGAACTGAAATACACGTGGGTTACCTCTCTCCGCTCTCTCTTCTCTTACATGTCAGATACACACTCTTTACTTTGGACAGACAAGTGGGTAAACCTCATGTAGACTCGGGAGGTATTGGCTTAGCACTCCCTTGATTAAACCAGCTACTACTGAAGGAAACAGATAGGACACGCATTTACCAGCCTACCATCCTCTGCTGTGTACTTAAATAAATTGTCCATTGCTTGGAATAGTTGTCGTTTTTTTATCTGAAGCATTCATTGCATTCTGCATACTGGATGTGGAGAGATTTGACCGTGAGAGATCTCTTCAATAACAGTGACATTTATTGTACTTTGCGCCCATGGGCACTTGGTTTTGAATTATGCTGCTGGCGACGTTATTTGACCTCGGCATAAACAAGGAGCAGCCTATCAAGTCGTGAGCCCGGCCATCTCTTCCAAAGCGAAAAGATTAAGACTCTGAACCTCTGAAGGTGAATTTATGAAGCTCCTCTTCTATACAGTCAAGTGAGCTCAAAATGTCTTTGTATGTTTGTGCGTTTAAGTTTAGCATGCCTGTGGGTATGCCTCAATGCACAGTCCTTTTTCTGAGTGTGTGTGTCGTGTGTGTGTGTGTGTGTGTGTGTGAGAGAGAGAGAGAGAGAGAGAGAGAGAGAGAGACAGAAGTGTATGCGTGTGTATATGCCCAGGCATTTGTGTGTGAATATTACATCTGTGTGAAATGCTGATCCGTATAGGAGATATTATTATGGTTCTTATTGAGGGTCATATTTCATGTGCGATGGAGAGGGGAGAAGAACAGACAGACAGAGGAGAGGAGAGGAGAGGAGAGGAGGAGAGTGGTGTATTGATTGGCTTGTGCATAGCACCATCCATAAGGATAATAAGCTTTCTCTTCCCACCTCGGCCTGCCCTCCGTCCTTCCCTCTGTCCTCACACCGGTCCTCTCTCCCTCTCCCTCTCCCCGTCCCTCCTCTCTTTCTTTTTGCCTTTGCGAGTCTTTGTTTATGTCTGTCTCTCCTCACTTTGGCTCTTCAGTCTCACCGTCTCCCTTCGTCTAACTCTTGTCTCTCACGTTGACTCTTTTCATCAGGGCTGTCATCTGGCACACAAAGCGACCTTTCTATAATACACTGTCACAAAACAAAGTCAAACTCTTAAGGTTAATTTGTTTGTCAGTTGTTCTTTACTTGGGAGATGAGAACTGTAGGCCGTCGTAGACACGCTGTACTCTTTTGTCGGTCACTCTCTCTCTCTCTCCCCCTCTCTCTCTCTCCTACACACACAGTGGTTACACCCTCTGAACACACACACCATGGCCTCTCTTCTTTCATTCCCATGGTTTTATTTCTCTTGATGGGCTTGGCTGCCCTTGCACTTACATTGTTTACTCCTGCCTGGTGGCCTTCCAACTCTCTCTGTATCCCACAATGCACCGGGAGAGAATGACAGAGAGGTGTCATAGTCAGCAGGAGAATGACGGACAGTGAGTGAAAGAGAGTCACGGTGCAGAAAGACAATGAGAGATAAGAGTTTAGAGAGACGGAGAGAGGGAAAAATGAAGTTTCAAAACACATACTTATCTCTCCGTTTTGGCCTCCCGTTTACCCCCCAAAACGGAGCTTTTTGAAAACGCTCTCCCAAGTGGATAAATTTAAAAACGCCGGCCCCCCTTGTAGTGTGGACGGCGAAAACGGAGACTTTCGAAAACGATGACGATCCAGCTGTTCCAGACGAGCGGCCGAGTGGTCTGCGCAATAAAATAAGAAAGTGTGTGTGACGGAGACGAGAAATAGCCGAGTGTGAGGCCTGCTATTCTTATCAGGCACCACTCAGTTTAGTGTAGGCCTAATAGAGTCCAGGGTGTCTGGGGAGAGATCCCTGCCACTGCTGCCTAACCCTTCTCAACCCCTCTTAAAGACGTGGCGTCCTGTGTGTGTGTGTGTGTGTGTGTGTGTGTGTGTTTTAAGTGTGTGTTATTAGAAATGCAGCATAGCGGGAGATAAAGTTCCTACCATTAACACCTCAGGAAGGATTGGAAGGTAACCAGAAAGAGAGGAAGAAAGAGAAACTACAGCTGTATGTGTGTGTGTGTGTGTGTGTGTGTGTGTGAGACAAAGTGTGTGGCTTGTGGAGGTGCAGTGGCCACAGCATGGGTCACCTGGACGGGAAACCCCTGTTACACTGTTACATAAGTTCTCCAAGCTGCTTTACTTCTCATGACATTATCTAGAGCCGTGTTGCTAGGAGCCCCCACTGGATTCCCTGAGAGAGAGAGAGAGAGAGAGAGAGAGACAGAGAGAGAGAGAGAGAGAGAGAGAGACAGACAGACAGAGAGAGAGAGAGAGAGAGAGAGAGAGAGAGAGAGAGAGAGACAGACAGAGAGAGAGAGAGAGAGCGCCCTAAGCAACAGAGGCATAAGTTTCCTGCTGCCGTGCCCCAATTTACACATTGTACCGGTACACTTTGCAACACAGAATGTGCATTGGTACAGTATCTATTGTTTCTGTCTTTGGGCTTATATGGGCCATGCGCTGGCTTACTCTTCAGATAGTCTTTCATTTTCCATTGTGCCAGTATTTCGCAAGTTTTGTGCATCCGTGCTGTGTGCTGAACTCTATTATTGTACCGCTCAGTATTGGCAACATCGGACAAAACTTAGAACAAGAATGCTTTTGGGACGCCCGATCCACTTCATTTAAAATCACCAGGAAGATTAGCGAGTGCAGGACACCCACTCATCAAAGTGGGAATATCGTAATTCTCCCATCATCACTCTTCATTAGCGATCTCGGTCCACATCGCAGCGGTGAATCTAAAGCAAGGCATTGGCACGACCTCTAGAAAGAGAGCGGCAGTGTTGAAATTGGAAGTCGGCCCGGTGCTTCCTCAGAGCGGGCCTGTAGCCTCCATACCCTGAGAGGGAACATGGACCCTGGAGGATCGGGCCTCCAGACTCGACGAAAAGGGTGTCACACAATATCTGTAATATTGTAATAGATTTCTCTCTTCTCTTCTCTCCTCTCTCTCTCTTCTCTCTTCTTCCGCTCACTTTCTGGTCGGGTGAAACAAAGCCGGTGCATGTGTTGCATCCCCCCACCCTCTCCTCCTCCTCCTCCTCCTCCTCCTCCCCACCAGCCCATAAAAGATGGAGGTTAATGAATCCGGCGCTCATGCATGCCTAAGCTAATTGCATTGGCATTGGGAACTCCTCCCAGTACTACAAAATGTTTTCACCATCAAGATGGCCACGGGCTGGCCGGCCGGTGAGTGTCACTTTGAGAAAGCTGCCAAGATTCTGTTCCTGGTGACAATTGATGTGCCATATATTGCTTTTTTATTTACTTGGTGAAAATATGAACTTAAGACAGGATACTCGTCCTTGGCAGATGTGTGTAGTTTAGAATTTCTCCTTAGACTTAGACTTGAATTTTAGTACCATTGTGTGTGTGTGCGTGCACGTGTGCATTGTGTGTGTGTGTGTGTGTGTGTGTGTGTGTGTGTGTCAGTCCCGGAGGGGCAGCACTGAGGCTCATCAGTCAGAATAGACTCATCATTCAAACTCTACTCATTAAAGTGAACTGAACGCTGAACTGTAAACACCAACCTGATCACCTATAGATCCTTTTTCAGAAACACTTTGACTGAAAGCCTCGTTGGTCTCGTTAGAAAGAGCCGTGATTCCATTTTAATCCTCAATTAGAGGCAGCAGAGAATGACAGGAACTATGTGTGAGAGAGATGGGAGATGATTCAAACCCAGAATGTCACCAGTACCCAATACCCTCTCCATTAAAAACCTGTTTTCAGACACCTTGATGAAGCCTCGATCAGACCTGAGACCAGAGGCAGGGCATGTGTGAAGGCCCATGATGTAGCCGTAATCATCCTTTCCCAGATCTTGATGATACCAGTTCTCATCAGTTCACTTGTAATCTACACTCTTGCGTGCACACTGCTAAAAACGTGCAACATCCTCCAACGGGCCGTACGCAGAATACATCCTCTACTGTACGCCGCTACTGCTCTACATTAGCCTCGGTCTCTGAGGGGAAATGAGAGCGTGTAATAGGGATTGTTCTAATTATCGATCCACCACTTGGAGGGTCCTCACCAAGAGCTACTGCTGGGGGGATGGTCTGTGTGTGTGTGTGTGTGTGTGTCTGGTGACAGGGGGTTTCTTAGGGAAGCCTTGTAACTGTAAACCAGTGTACAGGGGGGATTTGTTTGTCCTAGCACTTGGGAAAAAAAACGACCCATGTTGTGTAAACGTGCTTCCTCTTGTGTTCTAGCTTCTACATGCTGAACGTGGGAATTGAATAGCGTGTTTGCGCATTGGGAGAGTCAGAGAGAGAGAGAAAGACTTTGAGAGGGAATGATGGAGGTAGAAAGAGAGAAGAAGAGATAAGGACTAATAGATGGAGAGAGAGTGTGTGTGAAAGAGAGGAGCGAGTGAGAGATAAGGGGCAAAAGGAAGAGAATTAGAGAGGCAGGGAGAGAGAGAGAGAACATGATGGTAAGCCTAAAGGTCATTTGAAGGTGAGTGGCGTCTTCCTTGCTTCTCTTCTACTCCACACCCACCCTCCCTCCTCTTTTCTTTTCTCTCTCTCTCTCTCTCTCTCTCTCTCATGGAGGACATGCGCTGTAGGAATCACGCTCACTGCTCCCATTGACTCTGTGTGTCTGAACAGTTCCTGATGTGGTGCTGCTGGATGTGTTTTCACATTTCACATAATAGGATATAAGAATTTCACATACTCTCAGAGCTCCTTCTGGTTCCAACTGGATTCGGTTGCAAGAATGCCCTCATGCACGCACACACACACACACACACACACACACACACACACACACACATACCCAAACAGCCTGTAACACATGCCTTGGGATGTGCTTTTTGAGTGTTATTGACAGAATCACTAGCTGCAGGGGCAAACACAGAGCTGGTGCTTGTTTTGTAATTGCATCGCTGTATGATTGAGCCTGGTGTTGATGCAAGAGTGGTTAGATATAAGAAGCTACAGGAATCAGAGGTGTATAATCATCTAATCCTGTTTAGCAACACAGGGTGAAAAGTCAGCGGGATATGGTACAGTATTTTGCATTCTGTATCAGCGAGTGCATTATACATTTCCTGCTCTGGGAAATTAAGCTGGTAGTCGTATAAGGATGCATCTTTTTTTAGACTCCAACACTCCACATATAGCAGACTACACCACCGTTGAATGGTAGGATACGATGGGGAAGATCCACTGGAGGAGACCTTGGAGAACAGCATCCCCCCCCTGCTGCTGTCAAGCACAGATAAGCAAAACTAAACTAGCTTACTGTATAAGCCCCGCCCCCTTCTCAACAAGTTAACTATAGATTTTGGGCAAATATGCAGTTAAACAAGACTTCACCTCTCCATCATCCACCTTGTTTAAATATGAACAAGTATCCTGTCATGTTCAAGGAAGGGGGGAGAGAAGAGACTGGCGTACAGAGAGTGCGGTGGACTGTGAGATTATTCACACATAGTTACAGATAAGTGATGTTGCTTAATGATGTGATCACAGGGTCAGAATATAGTGTAAGGGGGAGGGGAGGGGAGGCAAGAGGGAGAGAAAGAAAGAGGAGGAGATAAAAGCAGAATAGACTTGATGAGGCGAGGAGAGAGGAAGAGAAAGAGAGGCCAAGGGGGGAGCAGGTGTGGAGGAGATGAGGAGAGAAGAGAGGGGAAGAGGTGACAGTCTGAATAGATGGAAGAACAGAATAACAGAAGACAAGACGGGAAGACAGGCAGCAGATCAGTCACACACACACACACACACACACACAGTGGATGATGACGCCTCCCTAACTTCCACCTACAGTTGCCCTAAAGCCCCATGCTCCTCCCGCTTCTTCTTTCTCCGGTCAGGTCTATCTCGGGGCTATCCACAACCAGCCCACTGTAACAGCAGGGTGTGTGTGTGTGTGTGTGTGTGTGTGAGTGTGTGTGTGTTCATGAGTATATGGTACAACACCCCTACCCCCAAAACATCACACTCATTAATCTCCTACTGAGCATCAATGCCAGATCTCTTCCATAAGGCTCTTAAACACGCCAAATGGTGTGTGTGTGTGTCTGTGTGTGTGTGTGTGTGTGTGTGTGTGTGTGTGTGTGTCGGTCCCATGTATGCATTAATGCATATATAGCAGGTGTTCCTCATACACTCACAGATAAAGCCTCTTCTATTGAAATGGTGCTCTCTCTCTCTCTCTCTCTCTCTCACTCGCTTGCTCACACACACTCACACACACACACACACACACACACAACTCACACACACAGCACCATGTTGACCCTTGGGACACATGCCTGCATGGCTTGATAATTACTTTCCTATGCTCACCCCCTCCTCCTCCCCCCACCACCACCACCCTGGCTCCCTGTTCTCCACTTAACCACCTGCCACTCCACCATCACTACCAACAATAACCAGCATCATGGGGTCATCAGAACAATGAAAGCACACAAGTTTGTACTGTTGCCGAGTCTGTTAGCCAGTCCACACCGAAGCACCAAGATCTCTGTGCTTGGCATTGATCCAGCAGAGGCAGACAGTGATACACATGAGCCCGGTCACTGTTTCAGTTAGGAATAGCATTGTGGTGAATTCAATATTTTTGGCCCGCTGTCTATCCATCACCCTGGGCCAAGTCACCCAGTCTTTTCATATCGTCTCCCCCAGAATAGGCCTCCGTCCCTGGGCAAGGACAGGAGTGTGGTCCTGGCCTTGCAGTGGCCCCACCAGGCTGGAGCTTTAGAGGCTGGGAGCTCACGGAATGGGCTGCGTTAGGACAGATCGATGGTAATCACACCTCTTCTCAGTCAGCTCTCTCTCATGGGGGGGGGAGGGACGGAGAGAGAAAGAGGGAAGGGGGGGGGGGGGGGTGGTTGCATACAGAGCTCCCTTGGGAACAGAGCAATTCCCAGATTCATGATTGGAGAGAAAAATGCATTATGTTGCCCATCCACTCTCTGTCTGTCTGTCTCACTGCTCACACCCCTCTCTGTCTGTCTGTCTCACTGCTCACACCCCTCTCTGTCTGTCTCGCTGCACACACCCCTCTCTGTCTGTCTCGCTGCTCATACCCCTCTCTGTCTGTCTCGCTGCTCATACCCCTCTCTGTCTGTCTGTCTCACTGCTCATACCCCTCTCTGTCTGTCTGTCTCACTGCTCACACCCCTCTCTGTCTGTCTCGCTGCACACACCCCTCTCTGTCTGTCTGTCTCACTGCTCACACCCCTCTCTGTCTGTCTGTCTCACTGCTCACACCCCTCTCTGTCTGTCTCGCTGCACACACCCCTCTCTGTCTGTCTGTCTCACTGCTCACACCCCTCTCTGTCTGTCTGTCTCGCTGCACACACCCCTCTCTGTCTGTCTCGCTGCTCATACCCCTCTCTGTCTGTCTGTCTCACTGCTCATACCCCTCTCTCTCTGTCTGTCTGTCTCGCTGCTCATACCCCTCTCTGTCTGTCTCACTGCTCATACCCCTCTCTGTCTGTCTGTCTCGCTGCTCACACCCCTCTCTGTCTGTCTCACTGCTCACACCCCTCTCTGTCTGTCTGTCTCGCTGCACACACCCCTCTCTGTCTGTCTCGCTGCTCATACCCCTCTCTGTCTGTCTGTCTCACTGCTCATACCCCTCTCTCTCTGTCTGTCTGTCTCGCTGCTCATACCCCTCTCTGTCTGTCTCACTGCTCATACCCCTCTCTGTCTGTCTGTCTCGCTGCTCACACCCCTCTCTGTCTGTCTCGCTTCACACACCCCTCTCTGTCTGTCTCGCTGCTCATACCCCTCTCTGTCTGTCTGTCTCGCTGCACACACCCCTCTCTGTCTGTCTCACTGCTCATACCCCTCTCTGTCTGTCTGTCTCGCTGCACACACCCCTCTCTGTCTGTCTCGCTGCACACACCCCTCTCTGTCTGTCTGTCTCGCTGCACACACCCCTCTCTGTCTGTCTCACTTCACACACCCCTCTCTGTCTGTCTCGCTGCACACACCCCTCTCTGTCTGTCTCGCTGCTCACACCCCTCTCTGTCTGTCTCACTTCACACACCCCTCTCTGTCTGTCTCGCTGCTCACACCCCTCTCTGTCTGTCTCGCTGCTCATACCCCTCTCTGTCTGTCTGTCTCGCTGCACACACCCCTCTCTGTCTGTCTCGCTGCACACACCCCTCTCTGTCTGTCTCACTTCACACACCCCTCTCTGTCTGTCTCGCTGCTCACACCCCTCTCTGTCTGTCTCACTTCACACACCCCTCTCTGTCTGTCTCGCTACACACACCCCTCTCTGTCTGTCTCGCTGCTCACACCCCTCTCTGTCTGTCTGTCTCGCTGCACACACCCCTCTCTGTCTGTCTGTCTCGCTGCACACACCCCTCTCTGTCTGTCTGTCTCGCTGCACACGCCCCTCTCTGTCTGTCTGTCTCGCTGCACACACCCCTCTCTGTCTGACTTTGGCGGTTTCTCTGTACCAAAAGGGATCAAGTGGTTATGGTGTTGGTGCGCTACGTCCCTCCTTCTCTGAACTGTGAATTATAACCCTCTGAAGAACACTAAAGCTGCTGCAACGTCCTGCTAATAGACTTAGTTACAATACTCCTTATATCACTTTGTCATAAAATATAGAGGACATTTTTGCTTTTGGCCCTTGAGGGAAAAGCTACATTGCACTGTAAAGGATGTAATTTAGTGCGAAAGAGGTTGCAATCTTTATCGCAGTGCAATCTTAGCATGTATTTTCAGTGTGTGTGTGGCATTGGGTGTACTGTAAGGTACAATGGGAGGCAATAGAAGTGAAATGATTGGTTTTGTCATCTGCAAGCTGGCACTATATGTCCTTTTAAAGCAAGCCTGTGCAGAATGAAGTAATCCAGCGTAATGCCGGCTGATGGGGAAAGGTTGATTGTAGCTCCAAGGTGGGAATGGTATTATTGTTTTACTGAGCTGGTTATGTGTCAGATCACTGGAAAAATAGACCACCACAGCATCACACACACACACACACACACACACACACACACACACACACACACACACATCAGAGACATCATGTATTGTGCGCTTTAATTAACACTTGTGTGGAAAGCCAGAATGAAGCAAAGCATTCTGTCTGCTTAACGTTTGATACTGAATTATTCACAAGCAGCTTTGTCAATACATGTTGGCGCTCTGTGTTAACACTGAAGACTCACAGCATATTGTATTTTAACATGCTGAGGAAGATGGTTGACACAGCGGACAAATACTGATCACTACTGGTGTATTTTGTATTTATTTGGTCATTTGTACCACTTGATTTACCAATAGATTTACAGTAAATTTAGAGGAGTCAAAGTGGATTCCTCACATGATTTGACCGAACCACAGTATCAAATTTGACTGCGTCTGGAGTGTAAATCAAAGTGAGTTGTGATTAATCAATTATCTATATTGTATCTATATAGTATCATATGTGTTCCTCTCTAAATGTTTCATACCCAGTAACCAGTGTCTGGGAGTTGTAAGCAAAGAATCTAGACCATCATCGTCGTTGTTGTCATAGTTGCATCATCATCTTCTTCACCGCCGTTGTAATCATTATCACCATCATCATTGCCATCCTCATTCTCATCATCATCACTTGGCATCAAGCTGGCCGGAAAATATCTGGAAGAGATCTTGTGACGCACGCTGACATTTAGGGATGAACATTACATAAATCAATAAAACAGTAATAAGACAGTAAGGTTAGTGTATTCCAGGTAGCGTATTACGTTCACGTGCACGTGCGGAGTGTATTGTTTCTCAAAGCTAACCCCAGGTCATTTCAATGTGACCTGTAGTGGAAGGGTGTTTGTCTGAGGCTGTTTCAGTAGTACACAGGAGTTGTATTTGACTCGATGTACAGAAGTTTTGGTGTAATAAATGTTTGATAGCACTAATCAGTGTGGGTTTAGATTTCAGGTGCCAACCAGTGTGATCATAGGCTGTTATTGGGATATTGTCATCTTGTATTTTGATTGTGTGGTTGAGCTTGGGTGCGCAGTAACCTGGATTTATGTTACAGTCTGTGTTTAAAAGCCCTTTGAACCTTTATGTGTGTTTACGCCATTTTATTACAGGATTGTTACTATGAAGTGTCTCTAGATGTTATGAATCTCGGTTTACCCCCAGTGTAGAGGCAGATATCCTGGATTTATGCTGTGTTCTGGCTTTATGCGACCTCTGAGCCCACTGCTCTGGCCAGGAATCCATCACTAATACTCTAGCAAGGGCAAAAACTCAGGGTGGAACAGAGGAGAGGAGAGGAGAGGAGAGGAGAGGAGAGGAGAGGAGAGGAGAGAGGAGAGGAGAGGCAGTGCTCACAGTCACTTCATTACCAACGTCTGCTCTCCGAGACTCAACTGAGCCCAAATTACTTATTTTCCTTCCATGTGACTGATGACTTTGCTCCACTGGAACAAACTGTTCACCACTAAACGATACGATAGCATCAGAAGGTCTATCATCATCGATATCATCCCCTCCTGAAGGCATGTTTTTTTTTAAAAATTTCATTTCAGTCTCAACAGCTTTCACCAATTCCCAGCGTGTTGAAAATAGCACAGCCCTACAGCAACTTTTAACTCCCTCGATGATGTCTGACGCCACGTTGACAGCCAAACTGGGTGTTTTGGGTTTATTTCTGGTTATTGGTTAGAAAACAGCTCAACTCAGAGATGCCCCGCCTTCAGTATCTTCACTATCTGTGATCTATATCATCCCTATATCATCATGTATATCTATATTGCTCCTATAGTTGCTGGGTCCCCACATGAAAAACAAAACCTTCTGTTTTCAGTGGCCGGGGTCACAAGGCAAGAAACTAAAACTGAACTGAAAAACATTAATGGTCCATAGTTTATATTATAACCCAAACTGTTTGTTTATTGTCAGGCTGGTACTGTAGGATACTGTAGGGCTCAACATACTATTGTTTAATCTGTCTAATAGTGCACATTGCTATTTGTCAGCATGTCGGTTTGATCTGATGCGCCGAGACACAGCAATATGAGTCAGGTTGTTGTTGGTGTTGCTGCTGACTTGGTTGCTGTCACCGTGTTTGTGTGAGTGTGTGTGTGTGTTGCTGACTGGGATGCTGTCAGCTGTGCGTCAGCCATCTTGACACCCACAGTGCACTTCAACTTTTCTGGAACCTTCCCTCTTGACAGCCAAATGGCTGCTCAAGCCGTTAGCAAAAAAAACACGGTCGCACACACACACACACACACAAGTTGCTGAAGTGACCAATTAGAAAAAGTGTTGAATCTAAGCAGAAATGACACAGATTAGACAACGACAGAAAAAGCTGAGTGTGGTTTTACTTTCACTGGGTCAACATCATCATTTTTAGCATTCAATTGTAAACATTTAACGTCTCAAAATGCACCTGAATGTTGATGATCAGCCTGTTTAGTAACATTTCACAGTCAATTGCATCAAAATGAAATATATTTGTATTGATGCTTGAAAGGGTTGCAAAGAATCCCTCATATCACATTATGCAGTGTGAGCAGAATTGAACTTCAGCAGTTTAATGCAATGTGACCATGAGACCAGTAATGTTGTGAGTCAGGTGGTGGCCATTTTGCAAACAATGTAGTGAGGGGCTACAGTGCAAATGGCTGATTGAGTGTGTGTGTGTGTGTGTGTGTGTGTGTGTTTGTGTGCACGTACACATGTCAGCGTACGTATATGGGAGTGTAGCATATAGGAGGCATTTCAAGGTGAGCTCAGTGTGGGGGTGGAGCAGGGAGAAACCAAACCAACGTGACTTGACCGTTTGAGTGGATACTGCTGTAGCCTCAGAGAGTCCTTATGGAAACACCTCACACACGATCACCTTCCGAATTTAGCCTGGCGAAGATAAGCTCAATATTTCTGTCATCAGTAGTAAACGTTATGTGTCTTTCCCTTAAAAATAAAAATAAAAAATCCAGAAATGACCAAAATAGAATGAGGATAAAACAGCAGATCAGATCCAAACTCTAACTCAGTAAAACAATACAACACAGTGGAGAACAGATATGGGACCACAGATCAGAGAGCAGAGAGATGGTGTGTGTGTGTGTGTGTGTGTGTGTGTGCTGGTCTATTGGCTGCTATGGCCAAGCCAACTGACTGCACCCATCAGTCAAGGTTGTGTCTCATTAGAGGTCATTAGTCCTCCTGCTCAGCCGCAACCTTGACGCTGCCTGCTGGAGCTGGACTAGATGTGTGCCATAATAGACAAAATGCATGTGTGGGTGTCCAGGACTGTGCACTGGATACAGTAAGTGCACATCACTGCTTCCATTCCATGTGTGCAAGCTTGCAAAAAATGTGTTCAGGACTGCTTATGTATACATGCATGTGTTGATTTCCGTGTGTGTGTGTGTGTGTGTGTGTGTGTGTGTGTGTGTGTGTGAGAAAACGCAGCTGCAGGCTTGATGAGCAGTCACCTCTGCCTGAGAGTGAGTGATGGATGGAGGGGTACCGGGGGTCAGAGAGCGTCAACCAGCACACCCTCATACAGAAGGGGGCGGAGACGTCTCAGAAGGGTGTCTGTCAGTCACTGATTGTAATGTCACAGGACCCGCCCTGGTCTCAGGGGAAAGTGCTGCAGCCCATATTAAAAATTCTCTCACTAGGTCAAGTCACAACTGCCACCCGTCATTAACCGGGTGTTGCCTTTTGCTGACTGTAACAGTTACGTGATGACATGCAAGCTGCCTCGTCAAGTACACACCTGGGGATCTGATTCACTGTGTATGTGATGCACGGTGGTCACTGAAGACCAATCCATGCATCTAACCACCAACGTGTATTCTTAAGAAACAATTACATCAAAGACTGTATGATGAATTACATTGAGAGATCAGGGTTGTGTCTAAATGCATTGTGGGATTTCTACAACAGCGCCAAACTGGGTAATACCTCATTTATAAGTTGCATTTTGGATACTACTACTATTACTACAAACTACCAGCCTGCATTACTAGCAATATCCATGCAATGTAAGAAAGAAACTGCCAAATGTCATCTAAGCAGAAACTGGCCTGCATGATGCTCCAACTGCTCAGTGAAATATATCTATCGATGCGTTGTGAGATCTAGTGTGATCTAAGCGAGGTGGCGTGTAGCCTGAGCCCGGTCAGCAGTGTGAAGCTTGAAGGCATGACTCCTGTATTACCGTATACCAGTGGATCAGATTCATATTGCGACGTCCTGCAGAAAGAAAATAGCCAACCAAAAATCAGACCAGGGAGGAGAAGGAGGGGAGAGACATACTGGATCTTCCTGTACCCCTCCCTCTATCGATTTTGTGTCCCATGTCCTGTGCTAAACACAGCACAATTGCACAATTGGTTGAGGGACACTGCACATAGGCTCATAATAAGAGAGAGAGAGAGAGAGGAAGAGAATATTGTTTTCCTCCTTTGTCGGTTTACTGCTTGATTATTTTTCTTTACTACTTTTTTTTGAGAGAGTCACGTGATATGACGCTCACAACCATTGTAACCCAAGGCGTCAGCACTGGGATTGTCTCGCCAACATCTGCTGGTGTTATTCATCCAACTGAGTTTCTCTAAGGAGACAGGATGAATGGTCACCATACTGTTCTCTCAGACATATTGAAACCCTTCTTCAGGCCACGCTTGACCCTCTTGACCCCTTTAAACTCTCGCGACCTCAGGGACTGACTGTGTGGTTTGGACATGACACTATCATTACCATAACAGGGACTGATGATTGGCTGGAGTAACCGCTGTCGTCCAACCAATCACAGTGCCAGTTCAAACAAATAAACAAAGAAAGACAGGAAATTGTGAAATGATGTCATTCTGATTTTACTTTAAAATCTGACAATGTGTATTCCTGTAGGAATGTAGTAAATATACAGTAAATTGCAGCGATCTGTTTTTTTTCCATAGAAACAAAATGCAGCTGAAAACGTTTGCATTCGTTTGCTCTTAAATCCCACATTGCTGGTTTTGTTGCCATCGCCCTCTATGTGCCTCCATATAGGGAACACTGCTATTATGGATTTGGGCCTCCCCCGTTTCCACAGCCTATTACTTTGTGTTGCCTGAGGGGCAGCTGGCTGTTTTACAGGCTCTAATAGCCTTCTGTGTGTGTGTGTCAACCAGAGACGCCAGGCACTGGAAGGCCATTCCTTTGGTATAGGGACCATAGAGGCTAATAACCTCTTTATTCACGGAGGAGGGGAAATACATTGAAGAGGTATACATGAAAGAGCAGCACTTGTGTTGGTGAACATGTTTAGGGAGAGGAGGAGGAGAGGAGAGGAGAGGAGAGGAGAATGAAAAAATTGCATTTAATGTGTCTCCCCCTTCTCTTCCACCTTCTCTCCCTCCTTCCTTCTTTCACTCCCTGTTCGTCTCCCTCCATATTCTCCTCTCCACCGTCTCACTCCATGTCTAGATGGAGCAGTTGGTCCGGTTGGCCCAGTGTTAAAGGCTGATCATTGAGGATTAGGATATTGTCTCCTAATTTTAACATGTTTACTGAGCCATCCGTGTGTGTGTGTGTGTGTGTGTGTGTGTGTGTGTGGAGACTGGGGGGGTTCAGGGGGGACAGATGGCTCGTGGTCTGCTCTCGTCTGGTGCTCTCCGCCTGCCAAAGATCAGGCGAAAACAGTTACCGCACACTCCACTTCATTCACTCCTGCTCGACGGGCCAAAAGCACAGACCTCTTCCTCATTTACAGGCGTCTTTATGAGCTACTAAAATGTCACGGCGCTGCTTACAGACATGACAGTTTACAGCGCCTTTTGTTTTTTATCAGCCGGAGACCATATTTAATATGGTTTTTCATACAGGTGCTGTACAGTATTTCTTTAAATGATTTTAGGCTGTCAGAAAGGCATTTGCTTATATGCCTTTCAGACACCGAGGCTTTGCTCTAGTGTTTCTATTTTTATCTCTGCTCCTGTTTCTGTTTCTCCCTGTCTGCCTCTGAATGAGAACTCATGACTAAGTTGTATCTGCTATGGTATCACTGTTATGGGGACTGTGGTCATGTGTGTGTCTTTCCCAGAATGCTTTGCTTTACTTTTTCTGTTCAAAAATACTGATTGCCAATACTTTATATTTCTCATCCCTTCCACTTTAAGCTCTATAAGAGAAGTGCCAGTTATTTTTTCTCAAAAGGCCAGTCTAAAAGTTAAAAGCAAAGTATTTTTTCATTTCCATTAGAGAGATTGATCTCAAGTTTTATCAAATCCTTTTTCTTTTTTTTTTTTCATTCATGTACAAGTGGATTGTCGTAATGCACGGGCCCAAAAAGCTGTTTTTTTCCAGATGTGAGAGGATTGAGGTAGATTATTTCTACCTCCAGTGCAGCTCTGCCCCCCGAGAAATGTTTGTATAACTAAAACTCCAATTTGCCACCGATCAGGTCCCCTGGAGGACCAACTCATTTATCATCATCTGAAATGTCACTAGTCCTTGAAAAGCTTTCATGCTCCAAGATGGTTGGGAGAGCCAGAGAGAGAGAAATCCAGGTAGAGTCCACTCAAAAATCTACTGGTGGTCTCAAAGGCATCGGAGAGAGAAATGGACAGACAGAAAACCAGACAGACAGACCAACTGGCACGTTGCCACCCAGAGAGTCAGACTTGAACTCCTTCAAACTCCTTGATTATGTAACTGTAAGTCCGCTTGACTTAACATTGAGACATGCCCAGTTGGATTCGGAGGCCAGATGGACAGTCGGCGGTCCAAAGTATGTAGGGAGCAGGGATGTAGTAGCAATTTAAAAGGCGGGTAAACTGTGACCTCCAATTGATATCATCAATACGAACAAAAATCTGTTATATTTTCACAAACACAGTCTTCTTAACTTACATCATTTTGACACTACTTATGATGATGGTATACTGATATATTAAGGAGGGTAAACCGGGTTTAGGTGGGTTCACCCTCCACTACATCACTTGCTTTTTGTTGGCTTGTGTATGACTTAACTGACAACTAAGATAGGCTAAGCTAGAATACACTAGTTAATGTAGCTTCACAAAAATATCACGTGCACACAGAGACAGACACTCACTCACACAGCAGAATGAGGTGTGCCACTCTAGGCAGAGAAAAGTGATGGACAGTACTGGAGAATGCAGCAGAGAATATGGGAAGGAGTGTTGGAGGGAAACAGGAAAGAGAAATGAGGAGAAAGGCATAGATAGATGGAGGCAGTGGAAAGAGGGATGGGACAGAGGAGCATGGAAAATGGGGGAGAGACAGCGACAGAGAGGAGGGAGGAAGGAGTGGACAGGCTATGCATGGATGGAGGGAAGAAGTGAAGAGGTGAGGGAATCAGGATGGGAGGGTGTGGATCAGCTGGATCTTCCTGTTGGTCTCCCGTCTCTGGATCAGTGGCACACCGGGCTATCTAACACTTTGGTAACATATACCCTACTGCATATACTGGCACAGGATCAGCATGCCAACTACAAGCCCCGTTGTAAAGCCAGAGAGAAAGAAAAGTCAATCAAATATGAGCGCGGCAATATTGATCCTGCAGTTCAGCCTGCTGAATTTAGGATGATTGACAGAATAGATCCATTTTAGTTGTGTGTGCGACGGTGTGCATGTATAGTTGTTATAGTGCAGTAATTGTGATTGTGCATGTATGTGTGTGTGTGCATGCGTCTGTCATCTGTCTCTGTCTGTAGGTCTTCAGTGCTCCTAGCGACAGTCCTATGTGTGTTGTGCAGCCAGACGAGCATGATGGTGGCTGTAATGGTGGGAAGATGAGAGCACCTGAGCACTCTCTCCTCAATGAGGAATCCTCCACGCTGACAGATATTATATAACAGTCTAGCTACAGTAGTAGTGTGAGTAGCATTGTAGGTACTTCTCGGGTACATTGCGTGAAACTTAGTAATAGTTTGATGTCATCTCGGATCACCGGTGACGTCACCCAGTTTCGGGTGTCAATTTTTGTAAGGTTATCACTCTTTTTCTGGGTCTTCTTTTCAGGGGACTAATCTTCTTTCTGCGTCACATTTTCACCCACACACTCATAGATCTATGTGTCAGATATGCATCACACACACACACACACACACACACACACACACACACAATCCTAGACTTTGCATGCGCTCTCACACACAGTCATACTTGAGCACAATCACTCTCACTCTCAGCTCCTGCAGCTCATGTATGCTGTTCACACAAGACTGGCCCTTATTATTGGGCACAGTCATCTACTGGTAGTGGTCATTTGTATTTTGATATCCTATTACTGTTGGTACTTAATATCACAAAGAGTTGCAACTCACTCAAGAACATACCTTTATTGAGAAGACAAAATGTGTTTTAAGAGGGGAAACTGCATTTCTAGGTGTTAGAAAGTTAGAATGTAGTTCATATATCACTACGGCCTTTCCTTCTCTTTACCTCTTTACCTCCTCAGGAATGTGATCTATGCATTATACAAAATATACAACGGGTAGTTTTAACTGAGCAACCTGATTTGTCAAAGACGCGTTCCAAGCGTGCTGAAGCAGCATCTCCATGCCTGGGACCTTTGGTGATCTCAGCGGTACTCGACTGTGCTACTGGTTGCATCACTGCTGCAATGGCAAGACATTCACAAATTCATTCATAAGTTTGTTATATTCATATATAACTTGTATCATGTCAACAGGACTGCAGTATATTTGCCTCTGCTGTCTAATAGGATATAATAGGCGATGTATCTTGGATCCTGCAAGTCAGTGATGCCTATTTTGTAACTGTTTCCTCTTGTGATGAAGACAAATATCATCGCCAGTGTAGTGAGCAGTTGTCATGTTGATGGTATTACAGTGTTGTCATGCAGGAGACCGTCCACCAGAGTCCAGTGTTTGACTGTTTAATACAGTCTGCTCCCAGGTCAAAGGGAGGCTAGAGGTGGGAGAGGGAAGAGGAGCAGGAGTTTGATGGGAGGGAGAAGGATGTCTGTGACTTTCTGCTGGGCTTCACCAAAACTCTGGTACACTCCTCAGGTTACTCGCTCTCCCGTCACTCTCTTGATGTTAGCCCTGTCCTCCTCTTTCCTCACTCAATCTTTGTCTCTGTCCTTGTCTCTTTCTCTCTTGTTCTGTCTCCCTCTGACTCCCCCAGTCTCTCTGTCATCTTGCCATCCTCTTGCTGCTTGCTGTCGCTCCCCACTTTCTTAGTCTTTCCTTGCCTTTTCACCCTCTCCTCCTTTCCTCTCTCCTTCTACCCCTCTCCCTTCTCCTTTCGTCTTCCACTGTTCTACCTTTGCTGTCCTGGCACCTGTTTTGGGGTGACTTTCTTGGCGGGCCAGGTATTGATCCGGCGTGGTGTGCTAGTGTGTGGATTTCACCTCTACAGCTGACTTGTCAGTTGGAGGAAATCCAATGCGACATTCAGGTTCTCCCCACTTCCATGTCAGCACAATGTCCCGTATCCCTAGACAGTAGAGAGACAGGAGACTTCAGACCTCAGAACTAGGTGAACACCAATATGGTGGTGAATATTTGAACTGGTTGAGGTGTATGTTATTTGTCAAAAGTGCACACTCTGTGAAATCAAGCGCTCCTTGCAGTATTTATTTATTTAAAGGATATTTTGTTTAGGTCTGGGTTGTAGTGCTTTTCTCACCCAAACACCAGTAATTTCAGTTATTTTGACATGCATTTACGTCAACCTGGATATACCGTGCATGATGGCCGCCGAGATTGCAAATTCAGTCACTGCTCTCTCTGAAAGGTTCAGCTAATTTTTTTTTCCACTTCCTCCATCTCTCAGCTCACTGTCTCTCAGATTCCCTCTTGCTCTTTTTCTTCATCTCCCCCTTTCTTCCTCCCTCCCTCCCTGCTTTCTGCTATTTCCCCCTGCGTCCCTAAATCCCTCCCTCCCTCTCTTCTTCTCCTTCTCTTCTTTCTCCCTGATGGTTTCATGTCCCAGGTGACAGAGGGGAGCTGTGCCCTTGAGCGAGCTTCCTGCAGCAGGAGCAGTAAATATCCTTCTGCTGCGTGTGTGTGTGTGTGTGTGTGTGTGTGTGTGTGTGTGCTTTGGTGTGATCTGTACAAATATTGAGGATACTCCCCTGTATGGAGGCTTGTATATAATATATAAGCATGAGGATGCTATGATATTTTACAACTCCTCTGAGATGGCTTTAGTTGCCTCTTATGTTTGTGAAACCAGGAAAGGAAGGCCATTGTGTGTGTGTGTGTGTGTGTGTGCGTGTGTGTGTGTGTGTGTTTGGTGGTGGTGGTGAGGGGGAGAGACCATTTTCTATTGCTTTTGAATATATAGGCAGAGTAATATATCATTTTTAGAGGTTGGTTGTCAAAACCATAATACAGCTCTGGCGCAAAGGACTGCTTCCAATAAATATTACAGAAATGTTTGTGATGTTTACTGTGGTAGAATTCATTGTAAACAAAAGGTGTTTTTTGCTCAAAGATGATCAGATCTACTGAAGTCCCTTAGGAATAGGCTCACACACTTTCCTCTGTGTGCTATTTCTGTGCCCAAATGCTCAATAGTTAAAAAAATACCCAAATGAAACAACTTCTCAAAATCTCAGAGATGCTTAGACGCTGCAACATTTGCTGCAAGTTGATGTGATGTTTTAATAGTATTAACGTTTAGAATGTGTGTGAAAGGATTTGCGTCATTTTGCGTTTTGTATTTTAGCCATTTTACCACGACATCGGATCAAAACAAGCTCCCACAGCTGCTATGGAGTCAATTCAGTATCCAATAATAATCCAAACATGTTCCATAAGTAGGCTTGACTCCCTTCCTCCTCCATTGTAACCTCTCACATTGCCATGGTAACCCTGCTATTTCCAAGAGGGGCCGCTCACAGGCGTATTAGCGCGAATCCACCAATCACGTGTTCATCTCGCCTGTTCTGGTCCGTGGCATCTGTCACTCCCTCTGTCACCTCTCACTCACACCTCTCTCTCTCTCTCTCTCTCTCTGACTCACTCTGACTCTCTCTATCTCTACCTCTCTTTTGAATGCCGATAGCACTGGAACATACCCACAATGCAAGTGGTGCCATTCCTCTAGAATAGTGACAACCTGTGACTGGAGCTGTCGAGGCATTAACTGTGATCCTCTCAGCATGATTGTATGTGTGTGTGTGTGTGTGTGTGTGTGTGTGTGTGCGTGACTGTCTGTTCTGTCTGTGTGAGTGTGTGTTGGTGTGATGTTGCATGCAGCAATAAGAGCTTATTGGTGTGATGTTGAGAGAGCCACCTTAGAGCAGGATGTCCTGCGGTTTCCATAACCTGGAATGTAGTGACTGCAGCATTTATTTACTCTCCCATGATGAGTACCTTTTCCACTGACAAAACTAGAGTATCTATTTACTTCTATATACTCATGTGCATTTTCATAGCAACATCTAAAGGTCAAAACAAAAAGGCTATAGAACTAACTTCTCTTTTTTGGATGGTCCTCCAGGACAAGCACCAGACCAGATCTCATCTCTACCCAGAATCCTTTGGGCATAGCTCAATTTGTAATAACCCAAGATCTCACATATAACATGGGTTCTTATGCAGGTTATTAAGGTAGACCTCCACAGTAGATTCCATTCTGCTGACACAGATAGTGATCAAATCCAGGTCCTTTATGTATACATTCAGGTAGGCGAGAAACTTTTTTATTTATTTTTTTTACTACTAGAAGTCCCATCCCTTTATTGCTGTGAGTAGGCTCTGTAAAGAGGGATCGGTGGGGGCTAGCTCCTCACCCCCAGCTTCCACTCTCAGCTGACTGAAGTGGGGCATGTCTGCTGAGGTGGGAGGGCAGAGGGTGTCCCTAATACCAAAGGAAAAGCCCCTAATCCTCTCTCAAACTGTCCCCATTGACTGTTGGTGCCCCTCAACACCCACCCACTCCCCCGAAAATAGCGTCTGGCTTTATTGTTATTGTTCTCCACTGTTACCCGAGTAGTAACAGCTCCCGCTACACACACACACACACACAACCACTGCTGCTAGGTCCACTGAGGTTCCTGTTAGAATCCATATTACCAGGTAGAGCAAGCCCAGCCAGCACACACACGTGCATGATGCGCACACACACACACACACACAGATACTCACACTGTTCTTTGTTTAGGGAAAAAAGCTGATAAGCAGGATGACAATAAAGAGCCTCGTGCTGGCAGGGGCTGAGAGAGGGTGAGAGAAAGAGTGGGAGGGAAAGACGGAGAGTGGGGGGGATGACAAGAGAGGGGGGTTGACACATCCCAGTCGAGCCCTTATAGTCAAAGTATTTGTTTCAGCTGCTATTTTCAGTTTCGACCCCCACCCCCCTCCCTTCCTCCCTCCTTCCTCCTCCAACCTTGGATATCAAGATCACATTGACACCCCCATCACCCCCCACCCCCTCAGAGTGAATGAAGGGGAACGAAGAAAGGAGAGGGAGAGAGTAACGGGGGGAGAGAAGGAGCTTACAACTAATATGGTAGGTCATGGTCCTCTTCCTGCACCCTCCCAAGTCCAAGGTGCTTTCTGGGGCAGGGGGCAGCTTCTGGGAGGCAGCAGGGATTTGCCATTGTTGATACATAAAAAAAAAAGGGAACAGGGAGGGAGGGAGGGAGGGAGGGAGGCAGCAGAGGGGATTTGGCGTGTGTCCTTTCTGCAGCGTGAAAGAGAGAGACTGTGAGACGCACAGTGCTTTGTTTACTTAACACTGGAGAGTTAGATAGACGCCCTCTCCTCTCCTCCCAGCATCTTCTTCTTGTTCTCCTACGCTCCTCTACCCCCCCCACATCCCTCCCATCTGAACTGCAGGGCATCGACCAGAGTACAGAAGGAAGCATTGTATCCGGCTCCTGCCATGCTGGCATTTTGTAGTGTGGCTTGATTTACTGTTTTTTGGGTTTTTTTCTACTCGGTCACCTGAGCCAATGGCACCTTGCTCTTTCCCCTGAGTGGGATACCCATGAGGTTGAGATAGGCACAGAGCTAACTGACTGACTGGCTGCTTGGCCGGCTGGCCACTTTGAGCTCAGATTTCACTCTTCCTCAGACAGAGGAGGGAAAGAAAAGAAAGAAAGAAAGAGAGGAAAATAAAGGGAGAGAACATGGCTGTGGAAGAGGGTGCTGTCTTCCTAACCCGAGTGAGTAGTGTTTATTTATTTTTTAAGATTTTTATAAAGTTTTATAATTCTGGAACAGCTGCAGACATGAATGTGGTTTGTGATTTGGTATCGTGTTTGGGTGAGTGGTTATTGGCGCCCTCAAAGTCATTATTGTAAATCCTGTGGTGCAGCAAAATACTAGAATGATTCCAATCTGTCATGGCAGAAAAAGTCAAATGATGATAATAATAATAATAATATCTATGATTGTTATTATTATATCTATATGCTATCTTTATATATATAGCACTTTTCAAAACTCAAAGCACTTTGCCAAAGGACAAAAAACACATACAATCACAATCTCTAAAAGTCAGTTTTAAGAAGTGTTACAGATTCTGGGAGCCCTGATGGCAAAGGCCTGATCACATCTTGAATCCTGGAGGTCCTCGGCTACGATCTGGTTCATAAGGGGTTAAAAGGTGATCGTATTAAAATCACTTCTGAAACTAACAGGTGACGGGATGTTGTCTAAGTTTCAAAGCCAGGATTACCTATGACTATTTCAAGCATCATGATTGTGTGTGTGTGTGTGTGTGTGTGTGTGTGTGTGTGTATGTGTGTGTGTGGTGTGTGTGTGTGTGTGTGCAAGTGTGTTTGCAAGTGTGTATCACTGGATGCTTGATAGGGTAGTAGACTGTGGGAATTTCACAATATTTTGCAGAACTTTGGGGAATCTAGTATCCCATGTGCCCACTGATAGTTGCTTACTCAATGTATAGTCTGCATGTCTATATAAAGGTTTGTGTAATACTGTGCAAGGTGGGTGCTTTCTCACTCACAGCTGAAAGCCAAGCGCATGCAGGTATGCAATATGTTTAGGAAAGTATTCATAGATCGTAACGTGAGGGATGCTCCCTCCTTAAGCTGTCCACACACTCAAGCACTGCCATGTCTAACGGCTCTGTGAGTGCATGTGAATGAAGAGTCAGAAAATACAGAACAGAAGCGCACGATTTAGATAGTATGAACTCTGAGGCATTTATTATTTCACTTATTGTCTTTATACTGTATAGACCTCTCTTTCAGTGGAGAATGGAAGTGGAAGATTTATTTTTAATTTATATATATATATTCTTTTTTTTTTTTTACAGTAGGATGGAGTAACATTCATGCTTATAATGACAGCATTGGATATTTTTGGCACAAAACATGTGAAGTATGTTCATTGTGTACATAGGAACATTTTGAATTTGGAATCCGAGGATGCTCTAAAAATGTAATGATTAAGATTAAATCGTTTTGTTGCCGATACCATCCATACCTCTCAATGCTTTGAAAGAGACATCATTAATAATGATTTTCTGGAATGGATATATTGACAATGGATCGGGGCCATTCATTCATCAATCAGTGTGCTATATTTAGCCTAGAGATTGAGAGAGGGAGCGAAATCAGGAGACTGTGAGGGACCGAGTCGGGGTGGAGGTTGGACAGAGAAAGAGATGAGAGGAGTGGATGTGGTGGTGGTGGTGTGATGTTCTCTGGCACCAGTAGGTGTTGTGGTCTGCTACTCTGTGCTGTAAGCTTTGGGTTTGTGGAGCCGTGGAGCTCTGCGTGTTTTGTGCTGTCAGGCGAGCAGGGGATAAAGTGAAACAATACAAAAGCTTCTGGTCCAGCTCTCCACTACTAAGCTCAGCTCGCAGCAATGACATCAACATGCTCTGTGTGTGTGTGTGTGTATATTTGTGTGTTTGTATTTGGGTGTTTATACATACATACATCTGTGTGCACGTATGTGTTTTATACAGAGGATGCCAGTAGTATGTGTGAACGGGGGTCTATTCACACAGCCTGTCCTCTTCACACAGCCTGCAGTACAGTATGTGTGCTGTGTGCGTTTTGGTTTGGTGCTAAGTGCCAACCTGACATCATCGGCCTCGGACAGCCTGGGGATATGAGTCTCTTTACAACTGAATATCCTCCAGACTATCGCCGTCATGAGGAGAATATGGGCCAAGTACAAATTCAGCAAAACAACACTTTGCAGCGCCAACACAACATGATTCTCTATACCTAGAATGAGGGATGAAACTAAATTCACAGTCAGTTTAAAGGGATAATCTGAAACTAAATTCATATGTGTAGGATCTTTGACTGTTTAGCCCAGATTTGATAATATGACCAAGTTTCCTGTCCAAAGATCTGATGGCCACCACTGTGGACACTGAAATTATCTAGGGTCATTTTACAGGACACATTTCCTGTAATTGCAATTGAGTAATGTCCATTTGGATGTAAAAGCTCCAAAAACATTTGTTGAGTCCACACAGTTCGATGCCAATGCTCACACTGTTAATAGAATAGCTGCAGGTTTTGTCTTTTGATGACAACAGTTTAGCCTTTGACTAGGTTGTTCATCTCCACAAATGTTCAGCCCTTGAATGGTCAACACTGAGGCATACTGTGCTTTAGTGTTTTACAGTTTTTCTCCTCTCCCTTGAATTGTACAACCCTAACCCTAACCCTGCGTTTTTAATTAGACTGAGATAGTTGATTGTCATTTTTACGGCAACTTAACAGGAAACTAGCTGCATTTTTGACCCCGTGGAAATGCAGTTGGGAATTATACTGTACATCTCATCTTTTGTAGCTATCACCCGTTTGTCAGATTCTCTCTCTCTCTCTCTCTCTCGCTCTCGTTCTCTCTCTCGCTCTCTCTTCCTCTCCTTTCCTCTTTCTGTCTAAAAGTAGATTAATGCTTTCCTTCAGGCTTAACCTAGTCTTTAATGGCCCCATTTTCTTTGAACCTCTGAACTAGGCAGGCTTTAATCCTGTGTAATGCTTCATTCACAAAGACCTCAAGATCGCTCATGTTGGACATGGATGGGATGGAGGGTTGGAAATGTTGGGTACTGGTGTCACTATGAGCATTAAGGGATAATGCAATGACGGGTGACTTGTAGATGAAGGCTTATATTGCAAAATCTTTTAAAAATATGTGCCTCCATATCTATTTTTAGAGAGAACGTCTATTTATTATAATTTCTGCTAGTTAGTCAAATAAATAAATCTGCAGCAGGACTATAGTATTCTACAATGTTTTGACGTTTGGCCATTTGGTTTCAGTTGCATAATATTTGAAGGCGTAAATCACTGAGTGGTTGTCATGCAGGCATGTGGTCTGTCAGCAGCATTAAGGGCCATGCATGTCCATGTCAGAGGTCTCAGTGAGAGGTCAAAGCCTGGGAGTCATGGCAGGCATGTTACACACAATATGACACACTTAGGGTACATGCTGGTTACATAACAAGACATAAACAAGAAGAATGTTGGTTGGTCTACAAGCATGCAACTGCACACACACACACACACACACACACACACACACACACACACACACACACACATAGTGCCTTGCCTTCATTTTTATCTGCCCATCTGCAATAGTATTATCTGGAGAGAGTTTAACTTAAATAATTGATGAGAGATAGTTTGAGAGAGATTAGTGGGATTATAAAGGAGATGAAATCAACATAAAGCCAGCAACTGTGTATGGCTTCTGACAGGTTTCTCTCAAATCTTTCACTATTTACTTTTTCCACTCGCTTGCATGCGTTCTCATCAGAAAGACATTGTTTTGATTCCTGCAGGGCACTGCTAGTAAACAACGTCACCACGGATCATGTTGATACCTTATGATGTGCACTCTTCATAACAGAGAGAGGAAGTATCAGAGGGAAAGTGCAGAGTACACTTGAGTGGCAGCATTGAGGTGGGATACTCTGATGACAGTGATCTAGTAGAGCGTGCACGCTGGCTGAGTAGAGACTGGATGGGAGCCAAGGGGTTTCTAACGGGTCACTGTGAAGGACATTGATTCTCAGCTTACTCCATGTCAGAGACTAACAATTATAGTCAGTCAGGGACTTCAGTCTATACCATAAATTCCAGTTACTACAGTTGCCTTTGTGAGCTCTATTATATTGTCTGATATAGAATGAATGATTTGATTTATTGTTTGTAGCTGTTCATAAGTTCTGGTCTTTCTTTGTAACTGACGAAGAAAAAAAGCCATTGGCAATTCAGACTCTTACTGCCACTGAGAAGAATGCAACACAGTATGATTCTCAAGCCAACAGTTCTGACATCAAGAGGGTTAACTTGCATGTCCACATTATTTCTAAAACTATTTTTTGTAGTTAGGACTTTTAGGTCATCGTTTTGGAGGTTTAAGAGTTTCCACGGTCAATGGCCTAACTCATGATACAGTGCAGCTGTGCCACAATGTCTCGTTGGTTACAATAATGTCCAGCAGCCTCTTTTATGAAATGCACTTGGATTTTCTCTTCACCGTGATGCTAAGATAACTTTTCAAATTTGTTGGTATCCCTGATTTGTGTTTTAAATGACTGACTTAATATACTTATCCATAAATTACAAGTACCTCTGTGTTTTGAACATAGCCTGCAAGCGTCAGTTCCACCATAAACGTCCTAAACGAATCATTATATATCATTCCATTATATATCGGTTTCCAGAATTTCCCCCCAGGGATCAATAAAGTATGTATCTAATGAAAGCTTCTCCTGTTTTGCAGTGTAGTGTGCTGCTCAATTCCTTTATCAACATCATAGAGCTCAGGATTTGTAACATAAAAAACACTAACAAGGATTTCTACCTATGCACATTTCTGAGGTCAAAACTGATCCTAACACCTTTCTATGAGTCAGACCCCTGGCTGATATTAATCAAGCATCAAAGATCAGGAGCACTTATCAAGGATCAATTTTGCCTTTCAGAAGATAATCAGTGCAATGGGTGAAGTGTGATTTGGAAGGAAGAAGACATTTATAAATGTGCACTCATTGGCTGAAGAGATATGAGCTTAATGGCTTCTTGCAATCAGGAAATGACTTGGTTTCCAGTCAACGCTAGATCATCTGCCGTTGCTCTTTGCGCGTGCATGCATGAGCGCACACAAACACACACAAACACAAATATTTTCCTCTCAGTTGTACATAGCCTATCAGTGGAACAATCTGAACCTGGATGTCTTGGTCTCACACGTTTTGGCTCTTGGTCAAATCCCTCTATGTTCGTCACAGTTATTTCTGGAAGAGCACGGCGGCGGGGGAGGCAGAGGCACATTGTTGGGTAACTGCTGTACCGTTTGGCCCCGCTGAGTTTACCCTAAGTGTATTTGGACGCAAGGCTAAATTTAGCCGGTCTGAGCATTTGATAAGTCAGGGGAATTTGGTCTCTGAGCCTCTGTTATGAGGCAGCGCGTCACGGCTTCTCTCCCTCCCGTACGTTCTCAGGGAGGAGCAGCACCGGCGCTGAGTTTTACAAAACGCTGCTGAAGGAAAACAAAGGTGCAGAGTTTGCTGTGTGTCATTTTGTGTCAAATCCAATACCCCAGGCAGACAGACACCAACACAGCAGAGAGACGCGACCTCCCCGTCTTCCTCATTCTGTCTAGCTCTCTCTGACTCTCTACTCCCATCCCTCTCTCTAGCTCTCCCCCTCCCTCTCTCTTATGCACACACACACACACACACATACCCATGCACACCACATTTGTTATAGGGGCAAAAACATGCTTGTCTCATCATTTTATTTTGGTGTACAAAGCTCTATTTCTGTTGTGAAATAAAGGACAGCAAAGCAGAACAGAGGATGCTCTGCTTCTTGTAGCACAGCGACATAGACTCACAAGTCTTTACCAGTAGATAGAGAGAAAGAGAGGAGGTCTCTGTGGTGGCAGTCAGGACCACCCACCCTCTTGACTTCCTACCTTTGGGAATCAGGTTGGATTGGACAAAGCTGAAGTAACAGTCTGTTGGGATCTAATGGATGATGGAGGTTGACGTACACTGTTGGGACGATATTTTATGGCTTTGTTGGCTTTGTTACGGATTCACTTTTTGAGATGCTTGTGTTTTACTACCGGTGGAATTTACTGTACTGAGTTTTATGGGACAATGGACCGATGTGAGGATATTGAATTCATTTTTTCTCTGTTATTCTGGTTTTGGCTGAAATCATGACTGAGTTTTATCTGGTATGGTAACCCAATTTTGGTATTTGTGTATTTGTGTGTGTGTGTGTGTGTGTGTGTGTGTGGTGAGGGGGTGTTGTGTGTGCCTACTCCTTGTATTTGTAATGTGATGTCTTGTGTGCCTAATTGTATTATTACTCTGTTCCTGCAGATAAGCATGTGACCAATGTCTGACCTGACTTATTCTCTCTCTCTCCCTCCCTTACTTTCTCTTCTTCTCCTCTCTCCAGTCGGACAGTAACGCCAGTTACCTGCGAGCTGCCCGGGCAGGCAACCTCGAAAAGGCCCTTGACTACCTCAAGTCTGGGGTCGAGATTAATATCTGTAATCAGGTGAGTCTTCTGGCTGTTATTACCAAACTAAAATACACTTGTGTCCACTTTGGGGTAAAAGAAGAAAATAAAGTTATACCTTTCTACACACATGAACATGCCTATGCTGCAATGCTGCATCACTTAGATTTCATATGGTGGGCAGTAGAAGATGTGTTGATCATGAGGGCCCATGTCTACATGAACAAACTGGATCAAACTCTTTGATGAAATGTATCATTTACCAGTTGGAAGTCTTTCCATTAAGTACAACTTACTAATCAGGGTATAACATGACACAGTCTGGTGCACCAGCTACACTAACCCTTTATCTCCTGCACGTGTGATTATGCTTGTTGAGATTGCTGATTTTCTCTGTCGCCCAGAATGGTCTGAATGCTCTTCATCTAGCGTCCAAGGAGGGGCATGTAGAGGTTGTTGCTGAGCTATTGAAGCTCGGAGCCAATGTGGACGCAGCCACAAAGGTAAGGCCCGCCCCTTCACCTATCACAGCTCTGTTGATGCTATGCAGCACGCTAGGTGGATCTAGCACAATAACATGGCTGTAGCTTCAACCAGCACAGCGACCTCCCAACAAGTGTTTGATATCAGATTCACTAGCATAACGTTTGTATGGGTGTAATACAAGATAACACCAAATAAATCTGTAATGATCTATGGGACATTTGGGCTGTTGCAGCAGTAAATAGTAACAGGATTCAGCAAAGAAAAATAGAATAGAAATAAGACTGGACCAAATGGGGGAGCTATAACATACACAGTGGACACCTATTAAGTAGAAATGATGCAGTACAACAATATGCTATGCTATGCTTTGATATATGATATGAAACAATAACATACTATATATGACATGTATAAGTGTTCACGTTTTCTATCATCACATCCTCAAGATGCACCAGAGGAAGCTTTCTTCCTTTTGAAACTTCTTTTCTCTGATGCTAAAAGGAGTTCCCATTTAGTCCTCTTGTGCAGCCTCCCTGCCAGAGGCTAGATGCCTAGCGCTCACGTAAACACAGGCTACAATGAAATATTCAAGATCAAGGAGAAAATCTCCCCCAGTTAAACCCTCTCCGATGTGACCCCGAGGATGTTTAGGGATTAGTTTGAGATCCTGGGAACTCGATGCTTTAATGCCTTTGACGCCTTAATGCCTATCAATCTCTATTTCATTATGTAGCTGATAGAGACAGAACATCTTGGAGGCGATATTTCATTTTGGCTGTGTGGGTGTTTGATCCTAAAGTAAATTCTGTATCCGCCCCTCTAATGTTGTGCTCTTGTTTTGGGAGAATTAAACAAGAGGCCTCGTCCTCGGCTCATTAGCCCTTACTCAGTCAGGAGGGCACTGCAAACAGATTTATTACACCGGGCAAATAATGGAGGTGAACGCCAGCAAAGAAGCCAAGGCAATAAATAGAACTGGGGAGAATATAAATAGCAGTATGCAGCGTACACTATAGGGATATTTCTTTACATGTTTACTATGAAAGGCTCTGGAAACTACCAT
Organism: Hoplostethus atlanticus; assembly: GCA_034670405.1. Taxonomy (NCBI): domain Eukaryota; kingdom Metazoa; phylum Chordata; class Actinopteri; order Trachichthyiformes; family Trachichthyidae; genus Hoplostethus; species Hoplostethus atlanticus. The sequence goes on along the minus strand of JAXDDX010000065.1, from coordinate 2,507,692 downwards.
GTTCCTGAGGAAACGCAGTACAATACAACACCATTAACATTTCAGTAAGCACAAAAGTTCATCAGCTCACTAGGCCATAAGTGACCCATGCCATCCCTCTCTTCTTGTCCAGAGGATTATGTCAACAGGAAGCATAAGCTGTGAGCTAGCCTGTCAACCATTTTAAAGTATCAGCATTTTACTTTACAACTCAGAGTTTCTAAGCTGATAGTAGAATTCCCTTTGTACACCAAGAAATCCCCTCGGCTCAGTAAACCAGACGCTGCACATATCTCGTCAATAGCTACAGTATCTTGTCTGTCTCTGTTAATGTGCCTTGGTGTCTCAGCAGCGTTGGCTATCTGCTTCCCCTGCTACAGTATACAGCGTGACATGCCGCTATTGTGCAACAGCACTACTCGCAAACATCAGAGCCCGGTATCAGGTGGCCCGGTGGCAGGCAGGGTGGTCGGCCCTACCTTCACAAGGAGCTATATAGGTTTATAAAAAGCCTCCTGTAGTTTTATTTATGGGTGAGGCATGGCGGGATTTTATTTACGTGTGGGACAAGGAGTATCGGAAGTGACACATCGTTGGCAGTGCAGGCCGAGGGAGGCGGGGGGGGGGGAGCCGGAGCTGGAATGCCAGTGGTTCAAAAGTATTGCAAAGAATGTGATCGATGTGAGGGGCTTTACTGGGGCAGAGAGATACTGATACAGATATAAATACACACTGGGGTAGCACACACACACACACACACATTCATAGGGGCAAGTGGGTACATTGGGACAGGTGGGGCCGAGCTTAACACACATGCCTGTGGTTGTTCCATGTAATCCAGAAAGGAAACACCGCTCTGCACATAGCCTCGCTGGCTGGCCAGACGGAAGTAGTCAAAGAGCTGGTCACCAATGGAGCCAATGTCAACGCACAGTCTCAGGTGGGATATACATAACACATATACAGTACCTGGCAGCACGCCAACTGGGCCTCTGTCAAGGAGACTGCTCTCTTTGCATTTTACATTTAAAAAGAGGAAGGATTTCAAGTCAGTTATGTCCCTTTGCTTTCATCCGAAACCCCAAACTAGCCTACTGAGATATTACTTGTAATACAAAACCCGCACAAATCACCTGAACATTTTGTTTTGACAGGGACAGCTTGTTTTTTCTGGCACTCTACTGAATACACTCTACTATTACTATACTACACTTACTTACTATACTTACTATACTATTCAGTTACTCAGGTGGTTTTAGTATATTGATCATCATAATTTAAGGCATGGTAGGACATTCTACATGATATATATTCCTGTGTGTGTGTGTGTGTGTGTGTGTGTGTGTGTGTCGGGGTGTATAGAATGGCTTCACGCCGCTGTACATGGCAGCCCAGGAGAATCACTTGGAGGTGGTGCGCTTCCTTCTGGAGAACAGCGCCAGTCAGAGTATGGCCACCGAGGTACTGTACATGCATGAGTGTGTGTTTGTGTGCCGCTCCTGTCAGTGGTGTAACATACTGTATGTAACAAAGACCGGGCCCAGCTCCGAGACTGACAGACCAGGCCCTGATATGTAGGTTATAAGGTGTAAGAAAAAGTTTGACAAAAAAGTGAAATTACTGTATAAAAAGTGGAACCTGGATTGGGTTTGAGTGCAACTGCACCCCCTGTATAGTACCTCAACCTCGCTACAGTCGTACCAAATGTCTCCATGCATTTTGTCTACCTCAGTCTTGTGCGTTCATTATATCTGTACTAACCACTTCCGTCTCCTCTCCTTCCCTGTTCCCTCCCCTTCTGCCTTTGTCACCCCACCCCACTCACTCTGCATCTGACTGTGTGTCTGTCTGCCGTCCTGTCTCCCTGTCTCCCTGTCTCACTGTCTCCCTGTCTCTGTGATTCTCTCTGTCTCTCTTTTGTGTCTGTCTGACTGTCTCACATTCTCTCACTCTGTCCACCTCTCTCTTTCGACCCTCCCCCCTCCCCATCTCTCCGTGAGGGACTAGCGGCAGGCAGAGCTTCATTGATTGGTAGTGTATGGTGGTGGAGGCTGAGTGACCTTGAGTGGGTCACAGATGAGGTCTGCTCCGCTCCCTGCCTCTCCTCCACCGCTGCTGCTGCTGCCGTTACTGGCCTGATTTACGTTGCTCGGCCTGTGGAACACATACACACACATACTTACTGCACACACACACACACACACTGAGATAAAGAGCTGATGGATGTAATGAAATGCCTAACCAGTGAAGCCAGTCCGAATCCACTGGTTCGTATCTTTGAGAGAGGATGCCCTACACACAAAACATGTACATCTACACACACACAACATTTAAACACACACGCGTATGCAGACACACACACACACACACACACACACACACACACACACACACAACCATGCTGCTATGTCAGGGAGCTTTCAGATGAATTATGTATGATGAGGGTAAAGTGTGTGTGAGAAGGAAGTGAGCTTATTCCATCCCACTCTGCTGTTATGTAACATACATTCGTGCCCCATGTGAAAACGAGGCTTGGAAATGTCCAGTAACATGTACATCGTGTACATTGATATAACACAAGTGGTGTTAGTAATGTTTGCTCTACTATATAATACAAGCAGGTTAAACTCCTGTTTTTTGTCTTGTGTATCCAGATGGTTCTTTGTGTTGAGAGTACCCAAAGAGCCAGGTGGAACTGGAATGTGAGCTCTGATAACGGCGATGAAAACATTGGCAAAATGTAGCCCCCAATAATTGTACAGTAAATGAGTGAGTCATAAGAGCAACTCTGAGATGTTTCAAGTGTTTTTAATTTAATTGGACAGAGAATCATGAGACATATTAGTGCTGCTCCTACGAGTCCCATTCATTTAGCTTCTTAGTGGCAACATTTTGTTTACAGTTATGTGGAAATGAGAACCAAATCACCAGTTCAGGTTTTATCTGGTTCTCACAGGCTCTCGGGCTAAAGAACCATTTGAGTCACAAAGCAAGAAAGAGGAATTGTCCTTTGAAAAAAAGACGGAAATGTTGCTGGCAAAACAAATAAAGACACAAGGCCTTCTGAGTGCATCTGAAACCGTTGAATCGAGAGCCTGAACCTGCTCATCTACCCTGCCCAGCCCCAGTAACTCCTCTCTCCCCTCGTACGCAGGATGGCTTCACCCCCCTGGCGGTGGCCCTCCAGCAGGGCCATGACCAGGTGGTCTCTCTGCTGCTGGAGAACGATACAAAGGGCAAGGTGCGCCTGCCTGCCCTGCACATCGCCGCCCGCAAGGACGACACCAAGGCCGCGGCCCTGCTCCTGCAGAATGACCACAACGCAGACGTTGAGTCCAAGGTGAGAGCAGACACTGATGCGGTGTGTTTTCCAGCGGTGGATCTCTGGTTGGTTGGTCGCTGGGGTTGTAGCTATCTCTTTGAGTTTTTGTTTGTATAGTTATGTTTCTTGATGCCTTTGCTTTTCTCTTTCATTTGTTTGTTTACTGCTGCCTTTATCTCTCTCTCTCTCTCTCTCTTTCTTTCTTTCTTTCTTTATTGATTTATTGATTTGTTTATTTATTTGTTCATGCATTTTTTGGCAGATTGGGGAAGGGAGCACAAGTACATTTTTGTTTCCATTTCTGAAGGTGTGCAAATAATGAATGGCATAACCCTTTCAATAAGACACCAGTTACTGTAGACTTGTAAGACTTGCCAGCTGGAAAGACGAGACACACGAAGAGAGGTGAATGGATGATCACGCTGGAAGTGCACTTTACTTTGAGAAGAGCCATTTGCACAACTCATACTGTACTGAGCTCCTTATCCCCTCTTTCTGCTCCCCCACTTCATGTCAGTGGAGGCATTTTGTGTTGTTTGCTCACTAACCACCAATTCTCTCCTCTCTTGGCTGACTCTGTAGATGATGGTGAATAGAACAACAGAGGTACACCTCTACTCTGTACATTACTTAGTCTCTCCATCGCAGCTCATAAGAAAATCAGAAAAAAACTACAATTCCCCTGATTTTTGCAGTAGTGTTGCTGTCCCTCACCCCCTTCCTGTTTTAACTCATCCTCCTGCTCTACTTCCTCTTCCCCATCACTTCATTCATGTAGTGGATATCCTTTGTTAGTCATAGAGAGATACAGTAAGCAGAGCAATGCAGCATGTCTTACTAATACTGATCTAGACTATGTTCTGAGACTGGAGGCTTGGGTATCAAGGGTTCCCTTCATTCATGGTTTCATGGCTTCCAAAGCTTCAGATTCAGCTCTTATTGATGGCAAATTCTTTTGAATGTTGACAAAAATGTGTCCTAAGGTGTCATGACACAATATAATATTTCCATGAAACTGTGTAACATGATAACTGATGTTATGGCATGAAAAGTGGTTATCATTTGTCAAAAAGCACTGCTTTGCCCATAACCTGCATGGCAACCAAATCCCAATGAGGCTGTAAAGGAACCCGGCCTTCTAGCAGCAGACAAGCAGTCTAAACAGTTTACTAGTCTGCCATTCAGTATTTTCTGGCATTTCCAGTTGTCACCCCCAGCACCTTAAGCATTTTGCATGGGACCAACGCAACAAGCTACCTCAATACTGCTTCTATGGGAACAGAAGGACTCACACCAAAGACAGGCGGCCGCCTTCTGTGAATGCCTGTTTTGGTTGGCATGGCTCTTGCTTTGGGAGGCTGGCTGGCTGGCTGGCTGGCTGGCTGGCTAGCTGGTGTGACTCACTAGAAAATGGCTTTGTTGATCTGAGATTCAGAACTCAATGCATGCTGGTAGAGGCATAGCACGCCGATGGAAGAAAGTGATCGAAGATTTTGTGAACAAGTAATAAGAGATAAACTGCAGCCATTATCTCCAGTTACAATGAACTCTGTAAAGGCAGGTTTTGATTGTTTATTTTAGTTTTTGTTTCATTTATTTTCTAATTTGTTTTCAGATGTGAAAATTGGAGCTATTAGCTGTTGCAAAATGATTCATAATTGTAGTGTCTTTGGTTGGGATGTTTGGGCGAGCACATCTAGGCACATAAGACACCTGCTTTCCGCTGGATAATTGGTTAATTGAGATTGGGATCACTGTGATTGGATAGATTAATGTGAGATTCTCTCGTTGATTGAATGGACACTGGAAACCTTTTCCAGTGTCCTTCTCTTGCTTTGACAGCTGTTTTTCACTAAGCCAGGGATATTACCAGGAAATGACTTTCATTAAGATGTTAACAAATGGGTATTTAGAGTATTTGTGGGCCGATGCTTCTATGTTCCAAGACTGAGAGGATATAGGTTTACAGTAATTAACTCTAAACAATATCCTTCCAGTTGGAGTAGCTTATCACACTCAGGTCTACATACTTGTTACCCAGTAGGTTGGTGTTGTTGTTTCAACAACATTATGTGCTGTGCCAGTAACTGTACAGTAAGTGTACCTTCTCCACTGTGATAGTGTACTGAGTTACATTTCAGTATCATAACAGATATGGTATACTGAATGTAATACCCCCTCGATGTCAATTTACCAGTAGCCACATGTTTGATGTTTCAGTCAACAGTTTCTCTGTGAGAAGTCACATGTTTAAGTGTATAGTAGAGTGTATCCATGTCTAATGGAGTGTGATTGTATACAGACTGTACATATAAGAGATTGATAGAGTGAGATTGATATCAAGCTCATGGCCAACACTGACTCTTGCATTTGTGTTGTGTTTCGTTGTTGTGATGTGTGTGTGTGTGCGTGTGCGTGCGTGTATGCATGTGTGTGCTGTATTGATCCCCCCCATCCTCAGAGTGGTTTCACCCCTCTCCACATCGCCGCTCACTACGGCAACATCAACGTGGCCACACTTCTGCTGAACCGAGGGGCTGCTGTGGACTTCATGGCTAGGGTGAGTCTGCTCTGCCCTCTGCTGTCTGGGAGGGGCATGACGTACACTGACAATAACAGTAAACAACAATCAAAGCCTATAATGCTTCATGTAATGCTGATACAATGATGCTGCATCTCTACAACAGTATAATAGAGGTATACAAATACTCTTAGTTGGAATCATATTGTAGTTCATTAAGCTCCTTCATTATTAGGCTCCTTGCAAAGATGGCTATTCATGACTTAGGACTTATTCTACAATTTGCACCTTTTGAAAGCCCCTCCAGATAAGAGCATCAGTGTAAATTACAGGCATACATTGTACAATGTGGGAAGTAGCCTGTTGCACATGCTATTACTACTGCAAGACAAAACCACACTGCCAAGCCAAAACCACCCACATCAACTGTGTTGGATTGTGCAAGTCTTTTTTTTATATCTGCTGGGTCTGTGCAGCATGAACAAACACTAACAGCGTGAACAATGTGACAGGTAGCAGGCTTCCCCTCGTCTCACTGTCATTTGTTACAAGTGGTCATGAGAAAACAAATACTCCAGCGTCTATACAAATGACACATACAGTAGGCGATATTGTTACACCGGCTGAAATGCTTCTCAATGATCTTACTCTACTATGACAGGTGCATTTCTTCACCAAGTGGTACTGTTACTTCAAGTACTACATGTTTTTATGTAATGAAACCAGCAAGCAGGATTAGTATTTATTTACTGTGATGTTTACATTGTGATTCAATAAGCCATTACACTTCCATTTGTCTCTGTGTTAGACAGTAGAAAACAAGAGTCAACAGTGGCCTGTAATTATATTAGCTAGCCGTGTGTGAGGGAGTGTTGGTGTTTGTTGTTGCTGTTGACATCGATTACAGGTTAGGCCTGGAGAGTAATGCTACAACAATTTGAGTAGATGGGATTACACAATGGAGCTGATTCACAACTATTGGATTGATAATAAAAGACTTATCACTGATCACTAGTAGTTGGCATTCACTTCCATCAGAGACGACTACTGAACAGTTAGAAGCGCCACATGCTGGTCACATGATAATCTGATGATTACGATCCACTTACACCTGCCCCGTCCTTGCTTTCTGTTCAGAATGACATCACGCCGCTCCACGTGGCGTCTAAAAGGGGAAACAGCAACATGGTGAAGCTGCTGCTGGACAGAGGGGCCAAAATTGATGCCTAAGACCAAGGTGAGAAAATGGGTCCAAATTGTAATAGGGCCAATATGGGGCACTCCAACATGAAGCTGTTGAAGCTTAACCATAAAGTCTACAGGAGGTCTGATGCGGTTATTCTCCACTGTGGTTGCATTTTAAAAAATGAATTTCGTACTATATTTATACTATAATTTTAATTGTGTTGTTTTAATATTTTTATTTTGTGCAATTGTTTTGTAAGAGCCGGTGCTACTTTTTTCAAATGGCATATATCTAATTTTGGGAACAAACTCCATATCCTGTATGGGACAAGTAGTTTAATGAAAAAATACACAAGCCATGTCAACTTTATATATTCTTTTCTGTTTTTTATCACTTAACCTTATCTGTGTTACACAGCACTGTAAACCACAACATCCCCTTTCTATAGCTTTGCTTTAGTTATTGATCTGTAGTCATTTACCAATGATTCCTCAATGTTCTCGCTCTCCTTCTGCAGGACGGTCTGACGCCTCTCCATTGTGGGGCGAGGAGCGGCCATGAGCAGGTGGTGGAAATCCTATTGGACCGAGGAGCTCCCATCCTGTCCAAGACCAAGGTAGCTACTAGGACAATCACCGGCTTTGTTATTTTCAGAATAGAATAGAATAGAATAGAACAGAATAGAACAGAATAGAATAGAATAGAATAGAATAGAATAGGACTATTGCATAACACATGACACATGATGTTGATAATATTGTAATACTTTTGTTTCTGTACAGTAACCTTCTTCACTACACATAGCCATTTGAAACACGGTTATCCAATCACGTAGCTGTTCTGTTGTTGCTGCTGTAGTGTTGTCGCGTTGTCTCCATAACGTTTGTGCGACCTTCCCAGAACAGCCCGTCTCCGCTGCGTAGCCGCACAGGTCGACCACGCAGGACGACCAGCGTAACGAACTAGACATTGTTGTAATGACCTCGTTATAACAATGCTCCTGTGACCTTCCCCACAACTTCCTTCACAGTCTTTCTCTGCCGTGCACGGCCACGCCCTAACTACTGTACCTGTCTGTCTGTCTGTCCATCTTTCTATGTGTTCGTCTGCGTGTGCTTGTCTCTTCCTGTCTGTCTCTCTTTCTCTCCCCCCCTCTCTTTTTCTCTCTTTTTCCCTCTCTCCCCCACTGTAGAATGGCCTGTCACCCCTCCACATGGCGACTCAGGGGGACCACCTGAACTGTGTCCAGCTCCTGCTGCAGCACGACGTGCCGGTGGACGACGTCACCAACGACTACCTGACGGCGCTGCACGTGGCCGCCCACTGCGGTCACTACAAGGTGGCCAAGCTCATCGTGGACAAGAAGGCCAACCCAAACGCCAAGGCCCTGGTAAGGGTGTAAAGGGTTGTTGATGCAGGGGCATGGAGGGCGGGATGAATGGACAGACAGAGAGGGGGGTAAGACAGGGAGTTTGCAAGTGTGATGATAAGATTGGACGCTAAGGACAAATGGTCAGGAAGGGAAGGAGAGAGAAAAAGGAGGTGTAGGAAGGATGAAAATAGGAAACGGATAAGCCCATTATTGGGAGAGGAGAGAAAACGTAGTGAAAACAGTACAAAACACACAAAAGGGTAAAATGAAGGCCTTCCTAAGAGTAATCCTCCATCTCATCCTCACCCGTGGGTGTGGTTTGCAACTGTCTTTTTCTGTACCACTCTAGTTTCCCGTCACAGTTGTTTCCTCTTTTTTAGCTGGATAAGAACAGACACAGGCGCTCTGTGGCAATAGGAAGTCCATCCTTCAGTGCAGTGAGACACTTTGAGCCATGTAGTCATATTTTCACTAAATATTATTTTAGTATTTTATGTGTGTGTGTGTGTGTGTGTGTGTACTGTGTAATACACTACTGAATGTGTTGTCATGCTGTGTGGTGGTTGTGTGTGTGATGACTCCGAGGTCTCCTGCAAAAGGAGAAACCGTGGTGTGAAGCGCAGTCGTAGAGGTTTAAAATACTTACTGCATTTAAACTTTTACCCCAGTGACAGCCAGAGGATTGGACTATGTGCTGCAGAAGCTACTTCTTGAGGGATTTGCGTGTGCCAACATGTCTGAGGGGATCGTGCTGTGTTTGGGTTAAGACTTTAGAGGTTTTGGTGTTTTTTCTGTGTGCAGAACGGTTTCACCCCGCTTCACATCGCTTGCAAGAAGAACCGAGTCAAAGTGATGGAGCTGCTGCTTAAACACGGAGCTTCTATCCAGGCAGTCACTGAGGTACTGCTCTACTGTTCTCTACTGTTCTCTACTGTAATCTACTGTACTCTACTCTTTTGTTCTGTTCTGTTCTGTTCTGTTCTGTTCTGTTCTCTTGTCTTCTCTTCTCTTCTCTTCTCTTCTCTTCATCTCTGCATCTAGCAAATGTTTTGTAAACGGTTTGATTTTGAACGTCATGTTTCATGGTGAATGTCGTGGTTTCTTCTGCAGTCTGGCCTGACGCCCATCCACGTGGCGGCCTTCATGGGCCACGAGAATATCGTCAATGCACTGACGCACCACGGAGCATCGCCCAACACCACCAATGTGGTAGGTGGACAAACAAACCTTGTGTTTTGATTTACTCATCCTTGAGACATTATTCAGCCACACTCACTACCATGGTATTGTGCAAAAACCTTGTCTGGAAAATGCTTTATTACAGGGTTCAAAGCATCAATCTTTATCAAAAAATACATTGAAAATGCAGTTATTAAATGTTAAAAATACATAGGGTCTCAATGGTAAAATCAACTAGTTTGTCTTAATCATACTTGGAAATACAAGGTTTTTGCATAATACTGGCACTTTACACTTTATGTTTCTGATGATCCTCTACAAACTGACGAAGGCCATGTGTTGGTTTTACTAATAAATCTTTGTCGTCAGTACTGGAAAGGTTGCTGGAATTTCGTCTTTGCCAGATTTCCCATCCACCCTTTATAGCATGGGAAAAGCTGACTGCCTTTTTTATGTGTGTGTGTGTTCCAGAGAGGTGAGACAGCTCTCCACATGGCAGCCAGGGCAGGCCAGGCAGACGTAGTCCGATACCTGCTCCAGAACGGAGCCAAGGTGGAGACCAAGTCCAAGGTTAGACCTCTGAGCCTCATTATCGATATCTCTGTGTGAAAAAAAAAAGAAAGATGATGAAACACAAGGCCAGAACGTATTTAAACATGACATTTTCATGAAACACACACAAGCACATTTTCAGCCTCTTCCTTCTTCTCCCCAGGACGACCAGACGGCGTTGCATATCTCCAGTCGGCTGGGCAAGGCAGACATCGTCCAACAGCTGCTGCAGCGTGGCGCCTCTGCCAATGCTGCCACAACCTCAGGCTACACCCCCCTTCACCTGGCGGCCCGCGAAGGACACCAGGACGTTGCTGCCATGCTGCTAGAGAACGGAGCCTCACTTTCCTCTTCTACTAAGGTGGGTGTAGTGGTGTTTTTTTTTTTACCGTTGAACTCATTCACACTACCAAATACATACACAGTACATGAATGCAGGTAGGATGTGCACATACATCTCTCTCTCTCTCTCTCTCTCTCTCTCTGTCTCTCTGTCAAACACACACAAACACTGCTGGAGAACTGAGCATCACAGCACAGTCCGTCTCCACTAACATCACTGCCATTTGTCTCCACTAGTGGACACTGGTTCCCATTTGCAGTGATGTCCATAGTGGTCATCTTTTTATTAGTCACAGTTTGTTGCCGTTGTTGCTGTTTGCAGTTACAGCCATAGTAAGTAAAGTATTCATGTATAGGCATCTGGTTCACGGTACGTAATTCTTTCTGTTACTCTATGAGGTTCTGTCACCGTAATAATGTCATATGAAGTTTACAGTGGTCACAGTTGGGTCAGTGTAGTTATTAGCGTTGGCTCAGTAATTTAAGACTATTCTCTCTTTTATTCTCTTTTCTTTTTTCATCCATTCAGTACCGCACGACCAGAAAATACCACTATGACAATGACGCTAATGTTCTGGTGCTTTCAAATGTGGCTAATTGCACAGACCAAGGTCAATGAGAGATGTGGAATAGACTTTCTGGAATTGGTTTGTGTGTGTGAACAGTGGGTGTACGCATGTGCACGTGTGTGCTATGTTGCTGAGGGCTATCCTTGAAGGTGACCTCTTTCAATGGAATAGATTAATGAAGGGTAAACCCCATGGTGCCAACGCTCTCACTCTCACGCTCTACACAACCCACTGTGGGCGTGCACACACACACACACACACACACACACACACACACACACACATGCATACACACACAGCATCTTTGGGGACATCACCTGAGTCAGCTGCTCAGGGGAATGATGTCACCAATCCAGGACCACAGGAAAAGAGTTAGAGGGGTGGGGGACAAACCTGACCCAGTTCTGTTGTTTATGAAAGTGCCTACAGCCTCACACAGAAAGACTATCAACCTTTAAACGATCACTAACTGGGACTTTAATCTGAGTCTCACATTCCTCTGGAAAATATGACCTAATGTCTTAAAATACCTTCGCATACACACAGGGAGAATGCCAAGATTAACACGATCACGTTATACAGCAGCCATTTATAGACGTGGACTACGTTAGGAAATATGGGCCTTGTGGCAGATTTTCTCAGGGTATCACGTACCGTAAAGTGACACCAAAGCCTTCACTATCGTTCGTACTTCCTACAAAGATGATACGCTCCTGAATGAGGAATATGTGTCAGTCACATTTATAGTTTATAATCAATTACAGCCTCTTATAGTTCATAGTCATTTGTAGTTTCTATGTGTTTCTGATGTTTGAAAACCTTGGATGTCTTACATATATCACGTTATATTCTGCCAATTCTGTTAGATGAAAGCCTCATACCTCCAAAGAGCAGACTTTAAAAAACATTCTTATTGATGGCCATGTGCATTTTAAAATGCTATAATGCAATGCATTCACATGCAGCACAGTGTCATGTGAACTTTCAATTTGAGTAAAAAAAAAATTCAGCAGTGCTGTGGCAGACAATTAAGGCCTGTAAATGAAGTATGTTTTCAAGTCAACGTGTCATCAAATGAACTCAGACACAGACGAATTCAGATCAGTTTTTTTACAACCATATATGATGATTTACTTACATATAGGGCCTTAAAACTACGACACAGACATCCTACCCTGCTACATCTTTTTAAAGGGAGAGTTTTTATTTATTCAGACAGAAAGCAGAGACGAAGGCTCGGTAGGGGAGGCACGGGAGAACAAGCTTCGGTGGGAGTAGGGGTGGCCTCAACCACTTGACTATCTGTGCAACTAAACTAATATATTTAACAATGCAAACTCCCATATCCTGGTTGAACAGCAGTAACTCCATCTTTCCTCTCTGTCTCATGTTGATGATGTGTCTCAACAGAAAGGGTTCAGTCCTCTGCACGTGGCGGCAAAGTACGGCAAGATAGAGGTGGCCAGTCTGCTCCTACAGAAGAGAGCTGCACCCGACGCTGCTGGAAAGGTGAGATGTCTGAAAAGAGAGAGAGGGAGGAGCATAGCACCCTGTCGGCAGTCTCTCTCAAGCTCTAGAAACGTCTGAGGATGTTTTGAGACAACTTGCTGCTGGGAAAGTTGAACTGTCTTAAGAAGAGGGAGGAGCATCACACACAAGCACAGCGGTACATTGAGATTTTACGTTTTAGGCATTAGATGACGCTCTTACCCAGAGCAAATGACAACGAGTGCAACCGGAGAATAAGTTTCAATTCCTAGATCGTTACAAGCAACCGATAGGAGGAGGAGGAGTGCAAGAAACCTTCCTCCATTCCTCCAACATTCATGTGACCATAGAATGATCATGTAGAGAAGTGTTAGGAAAAGAAGTAAAGCTAAGAACTAATAAGAGAGGAGATGAAAGCAAATTAGAGATAACACAACACAGAACATGAAGACAGAAATCTGAAAGCCATCCAGGTTACTTTCATAAAGCTATTTACTTTTGGATTGGATAGTCAGCCAGTCTGGTGAAGAGTAATTGGCCAACAGATGGGGTAAACTGAGGACGGCTTTTCGATATTGCGACCATTCATCATATTGCAGGCATTTCTGTCACCCAGCCTAATCCAAGCTGTCTCTAAGAAAGTGAGCAGAGCCCTTTTGGATCAGTGTTTTCCAAGCTGCAGCTGGACATGGGGTGGGCGTGTCGGGGACTTAAACCAACAGATGCTTGTCCTGTTGCAAAAACCTTCTGGGCAAATTTGCTTTTATTCCCCTGATGACATGCACTCATTCCACTTCCACTTGCATGCTAACACATTTGTACACACACACACACACACAGGACAGGCTTACCGGCACTGATTATGGTGTTAGCTCAGTGTGTGTGTGTGTCTATGCCACCATCTGAGAGCATTTAACATAATGACAGTCAGGTATGATAATGAAGCTTCTGCACCGCTTGGCAGTGTCACGCTAAAATCAGTCCTATTGTAATTCCAGGTCCAAACAAAAAGCAAAAAAATCTGCCCTTTATTACAGTTTAACTGCACTAATTCCCTTTAGAGAAGAGCAAAACACCACAGGAAGTCCTCAGCTTTTCTGCTCAGTGACTAATTTGGTGTCCTGGCTAACAGATTTCCACCAAAGATGTCTTGCAAAACGGCTGTCCCTTACACCTCTACACCAAATCTGGAAAAATCCTGCTGCTTATTTGTTGTACCCTCTACTATGGGCCTCATCAAGCCTGGGAAAGCACCCAGGAGAGGACACTATTGTAACAACACAACCCAGGAGCCCAGAACATGGGCATATTTTACATTCCTGGTCTGAAAAATATTGAACAGTTTGTTACAAATTCACAGTGTAGAGTGATCCAGCGGCTCAGTGAGCATCCTGGTGTCTGAGTGCAGTAAGGCCCAAACCGTGTATTACTATGGGTTTGAACCTGGCGCACACCCTTGTTACATACCATCCCTCTCCTCTGTCTTCACTGTGTACTCACTAACCAAACAGACATATAAACAACAACAGAAAGCAACAACATACTACTACATGCTACTACTTCCACTACTACTACTATTAACACTACTGCCACTACTACTACTACTACTACTACTGCTACTACTGCTGCTACTACTACTACTACTGCTATTACTACTACTACTATTACTACTACTACCACAGCTATTACTACGACTGATACTACTATTACTACAACTACAGCTACTACTACAGTTACTACTACTACTACTATTACTACTACTGCTACTACTACTACTGCTATTACTACTACTACTATTACTACTACTACCACAGCTATTACTACTACTACTATTACTACGATTGATACTACTATTACTGCAACTACAGCTACTACTACAGCTACTCCTATAACATCTACTACTACTACTATTACTACTACTGCTACTACTATTACTACTACTACTACTGCTACTACTATTACTACAACTAAGGCTACTACTACTACTACTACTACTGCTACTATTACTACTTCTACAGCTACTGCTACTACTAGTACTAATACTACTACTACTACTACGACTATTGTTGCACCAAACCGTGTCCTGTACTAAGTGTCTTCCATCAAATCGACGTCCGTCTCCCTCCGTGTCCTTGCGTTCTGTTGAGGTGGTGCTCTTGCTTTACTTTATCTGTGTGTTTGTGTGTGTATGTATTTGTGCTTTTGTTTGTTGATCTCGGTTCTTCTAACGCGGTGTTGCGCTGCATGCCTGTGTGTGTGTGTGTGTGTGTGTGTGTGTGTGTGTGTGTGGGTGTGTGTGTGGGTGTGGGTGTTTTAGAGTGGGCTAACTCCACTACATGTAGCCGCTCACTACGATAATCAGAGAGTGGCACTGCTGCTACTGGATCAGGGAGCTTCTCCACATGCTGCCGCCAAGGTATACACACCCACACACACACACACACACACACACACACACACACACACAGATTCCGCATTACTAAGCTAAATACACTTGGCATGCAACTGACTTGTGCCCTTAGTGCCGACTCAGACCATTAACAACTCCCATCTGTATGTTGCCTATGCAGACCTAATGCTCACCCATTTGCTCCCATCCCATCTCGTCTAGTCTCGGACATTGTGAGAAAATGTGCGTCTCTTTTCTGAGCAAAGCCGCACCTTTGAACTTATTCCACCGACCACAATTTACTACATACTGTCAGCATGTTGGGCTTGGTGGTGGAAGTGGCACTATAGCTCATAGTCAGAAGCTCAAAGCAACTGAAACATAACCTAGAGAGCACATGTAAATGGACTGGTGATTTGTTGTACATGTTGTAATGTACTCCAGAGCCAGCCGCTACTTCAAGCCACTAGCCCTTGTGAAGTCTGTCCCGGGGCTATAAATTTTGTGTGTTCCCAATAAAAAAGCAAAAAGCGCTTAGTTACTGCTCTCGTTGAAATGTGTGACACACACAAAAACACACATGGGCAGTGACTTATGGTCAAGCTGTGGTCGGTCTCCCGCTAGGCTTTGGTACCCTGTCCAGACCACAGCACTAGCATGAGTAGAACGGTCTCGATAAATAACCGTGGTACACCGGGATGTACCTGTTCTGGTCGTCCCAGTTCTGTAGCCCAGACCCATCTAGGTGTCATGTAGGAGGAGGCCAAACCTCTTAAGACTAATGTCTTCTTGCTCAGTGTCTTCTGTCACTATTTCTGTCTCCCTCTAACGCTCTCCCTTAATCTGTATCTGTCTCTCTTTCTTCCTCTCGTTCTCCTCCCTCCCACTCTCTTAGTCATTCGCTCCCTCTCTCTCAGTTTCTCCCTCTATAAATCGTTTTTATTTGGCTGGGTGCTACAGTCAGTGTGGTTGGTCTAATTTAAGTGTTTTGGAAAAGGGATCAATCTGCGTAGACTACAGGGGTTGTCTAGCAGCCTCTGCACATGTGTGCGCAAAGTGGATGATCAAAGAGTTGTGGCAGGAAACAGGTCCACACCTCCACACGCCTACACACATAAATATATACAAACAATCACACACACATGCCTAATGGCCTGAAACAATCCTAAGAAGGAGAAACATACAATTTAGAAATCCCACCTCCATTGTATATTCCTAAAAACCCCATTTATATCCACATTTCCCCCAAACACAGTGACAGTGAGATATCTGACTCTCCCCTCTTCCACACCCACCTGATCCTTGTCCTCACTATCATCTAGTCTGTCTGGGGAGTTGAATCAAGCCCACCTACAGTCCCCTATATTTAAATGCCCTCTCCAGTTTAATGCCATCTCAAAGGTCCTCTCCATGGTGAAAAGTGAGAAATGCTGGCATGTTCACCGTTCCCCTTTTCAGCTAAAGGCGTCCTTGTTTCCGCCCCTCTCTCCTTCCTCTGTCTCTCTCACCAGAACTTGTTTCACTGTTGTATGTGTGTTCAGCCCTTTGACAAGCTCTTTGAGGGATTCTAGTTTTCACCTCCCATGACATTAAAATTATTAAATTATATACAAGTACACAACTATCCCACTGGTATCACGTCCGGTAGGCCAGGCCATAATCTGGACGTCCAGTGACGACCGGAATTAGTTGATAAATGACAATGAGAAAATGTCAAATGTAGCTTCACGTGACCTCACTTATCTGCGAGGATGTTTTTAAACAGTATTTATTTCACGACAGACAAAACATTTTCGTCAGTGCGGCCTTCATCAGTGTCCACGAATTGGAAGTCCACTAACATCTTATATATGGTGTTTGTGGGTCACAGGTGAAACCATTCAGTTCATTCCAGTGCCAGTACACTGCGCTCCATGATTTCCCGAGTGTGGTCACCTTTTATTCTTTAGTGAATCGTTATTTTCTTTCTTTACTCTCCACTTTTCTGAAAGCTGATTGGCGACGTGCTTCTGGATAGCCCTTTCCTTTAAATCTTAAAAATGATTTCACTCTGCAATGAGAATTTCATATCTGAATTGCAGATCATTTTAAGTCCAGTTAACTTAAACGTCCAATCCACAGACACTGATGAAGGAAGGAGTGCCAAAAGTGTTGTGAAACAAATACTGTTTAAAAATAACCTCTCTGTCAAGTGCAACCCCATTCTTTTTAATATACATTTGATATGAGGATAATGCACAGTCCGCTCACTCCTCCATCCCTCTCCCCCGCCCTAGAATGGCTACACGCCGCTCCACATCGCTGCCAAGAAGAACCAAATGGACATTGGGACCACGCTGCTGGAGTACGGCGCCGACACCAACGCCATGACGAGGCAAGGCATCAGTCCCGTTCACCTGGCAGCACAGGAGGGCAGCGTGGACCTGGTGTCACTGCTGCTGGCCAAGAACGCCAATGTCGACATGTGCAACAAGGTGAGATCATGGTCATGTATGTGTAGTTGAGTCATCCCACACAAATATCCTACACTCATACAAATACGCACATATACACACACACACTCCACGTACAGTATGCCAGCACACACACACTCACTTACACAAAAATACCTCTATCTTACTAGGGAATGTTAAAGGAAAAGTCCACCCTAAAACACTTCCACAATGCTAAAAACAGCTATTGGCCATGTATCTCTCATTTCTGGGCCCATTTTGGTGTATTTTTCTTATTCCCATGTACAACTGACCAAACATGGACAATGTGACATCACATTGACGCATTTCCAGCGCTGCTACGATGGAGTTTTAAAGCAGAACAATTTTCAAGTAAACATAAAGGTCAAGTTTTGGTGTCAATCAAGGAGCAAGGGCTACTTACTAGACTCCATTTTGTACTGACGTTCAACAATGATACAGTGACTATATTGCTATTCCTCTCTCCACCTACACATACTGGATGCAACAAGTTCCTGGACAAACTCCTGGAATGCATTGAACGCCACAGATTGAGATTATTATTAACAGAATAAGAGTATCTAAAGTTGTAATTTTCCTTTAGGCCATAGTAATTCAGCCTGCAAGCCTTGCTAGTGTTATCTTAATGACTGTTTGGACACAGATTAACACTTCTCTGTATAGCTTCATCATTAGCATGCTACCTTAGGCCTGATGTTGGAAAACACAGATAGGATTTACTGAGGCTTTTCAAAACAGCTGACAACTTCCTATCCTCTGAAAAGAGAGGATAGCATGGCGTGTTTCAGTTCTTCTTTTATGTTGCCTGGAGAAAGCTTTGGTGCTCCTGCCATGACAAATCTATGTGTGTGTGTGTGTGTGTGTGTGTGTGTGTGTGTGCGCGTGTGATTTCCTATCATCCAGAGTGGTCTCACCCCCCTCCACTTAGCGGCTCAGGAAGACAAGGTTAACGTTGCGGAAGTCCTTCTAAACCATGGAGCTGATGTCAACCCACAAACAAAGGTAAAGGTCCCCCGAAAGGTGTGGATGGGTGTGTGTGTGTGTGTGTGTGTGTGTGTGCGTGTGTGTGTGTGAGAGAGTATAAACAGGCACACACACATACTTCGACAGAAGAATGATCTCAGGTGCAACATAAATAAAGGAGAGACACCCGAGTGGCAGGTGTTGGTGTCTATGAGCATCTCACACACTGCAACAGACACACACACGCACATAAAAACCTACGCATACTCTCGTTTAATCACACACTCTCTCTCACATTCACCCACACACACTCACTCACACACACACACACACACACACAAACACACAGACACCCCATAGCAGGCTGATCATGTACACTGAGACAGACCTGCAGCAGCTAAAGGTTATACAGTTTGTGTGTGTGTGTGTGTGTGTGTGTGTGTGTGTGTGTGTGCTGACAGGACACTTGTATACAGCGACTAGGTTATTCACTCACTCATCTCTTCCATTACTCATTCTGCAATGCACACACAATTGAACAGGGATGTGAAATGTGAGCCGGTTTGGAAGTTACATTATGAATCAGAGATGGCATGCTCAGGAGTGGAGGCTGCTTTATTTGACATTTCTATCTTACAAAATAATAAAAAACAAAATAAATAACAGTCAGTTCTTTGGCAAACTATCTGTTCTCTTTCCATGTGTCTGTCTTTCATCCCTCTGTCTTTCCCTCTCCCTCTCTCTCCCTCCATCTACTTCATCTCATGCAGATGGGTTACACTCCATTGCACGTGGCTTGTCACTATGGCAACGCAAAGATGGCAAACTTCCTGCTGCAGAACCATGCCAGAGCCAATGGCAAAACCAAGGTACGTAGGCAAACACATGACCGCTCGCACACACACACACACACACACGCACACACAGTCTTGTATTACTATACCAGTGCATAATATAAGTGATATAGTTATAGTGCCTAATACAAGGAGAGGTCTCCACTGTATGGACGTCACAAGGAGATGGGTTGATGGATATTTACTAGGGAGCGCAGTATGATTTGTGACCCTTCCTTACTACTGTACTGCAGTATGGCATTGTTTCCACATCAAATACCACTACATCTTTAGTCATTATATTCTGTCCTCTCCACGTTTTGCTCTCTCTCCTCACTTGTCTTTCTAACCTTGTTTCTTTTCTCTCACCATCTGAATTCTTCATTTACCTTCACCGTCTCATTTTGCCCTCTAACCTTAATTCTTCCTCTCCCTGTTTGTCTGTCTGTCTAGAACGGGTACACTCCCCTACACCAGGCAGCTCAACAGGGCCACACCCACATCATCAACTTGCTGCTTCAGCACGGAGCCTCAGCCAACGAGCTCACCATGGTCAGCACACACACTCACACACACACACACACACACACACACACACACACACACACATGCACCAAACACATTCCTGCCTAAAGCCTGTACCTCCAACAGTGCTGTAGCTTCATGAAGTACTGAATGCTGTTTGTGTCTTATATGTGCCTCCTGTGTATAACGTCCTGCGGGTCCATCAGAATGGGAACACTGCCCTATCCATCGCCAGTCGTCTTGGTTACATCTCAGTGGTGGACACTTTGAGGCCCATGACAGATGAAAACCTGACTGCCATGGTGAGACAATGCATCCTTGTCAATAGTATCTCATATGGTTAAACGTATACAATCTGTATTAGATCATCAATGTGACCCGGGCTATTTATGGTATTGCAGATATTTTTTATTCTGACAGATGATGTTTATCCACCGTGTATAAACCAAATTTATTGATCCAAGAAGGGTCAACACATTGGGAATGCATTGTAAAATTTTAAAAAATGCACGTGTCATTGAGAAAACCAGCACTTTTTTATATTAGACTATAAAAGCATTGACAATTTTAAAAGTTAGTGTCTCTACGTCCTGTGTTTAAAGTAGCTTAATTGAATTGAACTCTGCGACAGACTCCTAGCCAAAACTTGGCTGGTCAACCAGCAGCATGAGTGCAGTCAGTGTGTGAATCCAGTCAGCCAGCTAGCCAACAGGTCAGTCATGCTGTGTCACATGAGGGACGTTGTCCTGATTGAGAGAGGGAGAGAGAGAGAGAGAGAGAGAGAGAGAGAGAGCCAGGATTGGAGCTTAAGGTTTCTCCTCGAATAGCCCAGGTCACCAACAGTGATCTGATCCCTCCACGTGTCTGGGCGGAAGAGGCGGAGGGAGACGGTGAGTGACAAGAGGAACAAAAGAGCGAAAGAGAGGCTGTGGGAAGATGGAGAGCTGTCAGGGGTGAGACAGACGAGAGGGGGTGAAGAGAGGGAGAGGTCTTTGAGGAACCTGCAGAATCAGAAGCAAAGCAAGCAAAGCATAACTGTCTAAACCCCACAGCGGTGTTTCTGTATCTTAAAGATCAAGGTCCTTTCCCTACACCTGTGTATAGTTGATCTATTATTCAGTGTGTGGAGGCCTTTGCTGTTGTTTTATGTCTCTATAGAACGTACAGCTGCAGCCAGTCTCTGTGGGACCTTTGCTAGTCATTGATGCAGGGGGGAAATTCCTATCATCGGGTCTTCCTGTGGCAGGGCTAACCTTTCGTTTAACGTCCACGTGATGAAACATGTTAGGAAATATATGTCATTCCTTAATAGTGTGTAGAAATACGCTATTGTAGTTCAGCTTGTGCTACCCATTTGAAACTGGATTGACCACAACCATTTATAAATATATTTCTCTTGTTTGTTGTTGTTTTTTTTTATTCATTTGTCCATTTACTTTTCTTATTCACAGACTGTAACAGAAAAACATAAAATCAACATCCCAGAGACCATGAATGAGTTCCTCGATATGTCGGACGATGAAGGTACGAGAAAACCGCTAATATTCTGAATGCTAAGAGTGAAATTAGCTGTTTGATAATTGTCAAAAGCTGTTCGACTTGTGTTTTTAATATCAAGTGATTGCATGATTCCCATACACTTGTGAATTTCATGTGTTAATGCCATTTGTGAATATGTGTCATGTGATGTGATGACTTTTTTTAACATTTGCGTCTTTTTTTTTTTTTTTTTACTGTATGTGTATTCAAACCACACAGTCCGGGCCAATGTGCCTGAAATTCTCAATGAGGAGTGTATTTCAGATGTGGATGAAGGTATTTGTCATCCGTTCGCTTCCTACACCATTTTGTCGTTTGTGTCGTTCGCATATAGCCCGCGCCCACCGTTCCTCACCTGCTTTCGTCTGTCATCAAAAGAGCTAACCATCACGCCACCGCCATGCTGCTCTTCTGCTACACCGTTCTCTTTCACTTGGAAGTTCCCATGCAAAGTCAGAGTACACCCACTGACAGCCAGAACAAACACACTCTCTCTAAGCCGCTTACGCAGAATTTCTTCCTTACGCAATTTAGTTATTATGCAATTGAAGGCACTATCAATCAGATGGCTGTGTTGTTGGTGTGAAAGTATTGTCGTCCCAGTGGCCAGCGACAAGTCTAATACTGAACAGATATTCTATTTGTGTGAGCTTTGTGTTTTTTTAATTTGTGGCCTGCCAGCAGTAGACGCAGAACAAAGAGTCCGCTCCTCTTTTGTCAGACAAAATGCATCAGCAGACATAAATTTTTGGACTTGGTTCTGGACTCTGGGTTTTCTGGCTGGTTCGAGTGACCTGTTTTTGTTCACAAATTGACATTGTTGATGTTATTTTCACCGCAGCTAAAAAGAATGTTTATTTTTAACTGCTTCAACACCACAGTTATCATCTATCTTTAGCCCTAAAATCTGTTTGAGAGTAGTTGCTATGTGACAATGAAAATAAGGTCAGTGTCACTCTGTTTCTAATTCAGATGACTAACTGAGTATTTATTCTATTGCGAGTCACTGAAATGTTACTGTATGTAAAACCACCATAAATTACATAATGCTATACTATACTATAATAATATCATCACTTAGCAATGACCTGCAGCACAGCAGAGTTTTTAGTTTATGGTGCAAGTCATATGGTTTCAGTCTGCCCACTTCAGTCTTCTGTCCTTTTGTTTTGGAATCAGAGCCAACAGGCCTGTAAAATTGATGAGGTTGTTCATGGGCTGTTGCTTAGGGGACCGTCGGGGGTGTGGAGTTTCTGTGTCAGGTGATACAGCTAGACTCAACAGGTTACTCACACACACACACACACATACACACACACACATATACACACACCTATCAGGTGATTACGGATGACTTTGCACTGTGGCCATACGTACGATGAAGATGCACATTGGAATATTTATGATTCAATGTGCTATCGCAACCACACAAGCATCATAACTCAACGTATCCATGGCCTCATCTACTCCACATAGACTGTTTTAATATTATCTACATCAGCATCATCAGCATTGGACTTGCTGCTGGGTGCTCATCAACACTGGATATCAATAACACCATCACGTCGTGGCGGCATTGATATCCAGTGTTCAGATGTATCATGTCCCTGAACAATAACGCTCGGCCCAGTCGTAGTAGCACCAGACTGTGTTGAATCCATGCCTGCACTCCTCTTTATAAATTATTGTTGTTGTTGGGTGTGTGTGTGTGTGTGTGTGTGTGTGTGAGGATTTAGATGAAGGAAGGAGTTTCCAGGTCTCTCTTTAATCCCGTATGGTGGAAGCCAATCCTATTAAACTGTAGGCACGAAGGCAGGCAGGAGGGCTACCAGGTCTCTGGCTGCTGTGTGTGTAGCCTGGCTGTGCCACGGCATGCTGATCTCATGCTTTCTATAGATTACAGTCAGTGACAGTAACATCTTTATTCTTGTGCTAATCATGTACACTGAGGCAGACTAAATCAGATTTCATCACATTTCAGTCTCCTCATAACCCTAGGAGACACTATTAGGGTTGTTTACAGTATGTATATACATTTACAGGGTCTTTGACTGACAAAATCTCTTGCATAGTTGTTCTAAATATACTTTCTGTTATGTAAGTTTCAATCGCCCCTTGTACCATTAAAAACTGACAAGCTAGACAGAGAATTATTTTTTTAAAAGGTGAAATCATCATTATTTAGTTTCTCCCCTCCAGTCTGAGCTGCAGCCAAACTCCCCCTGTCACTTCCACCTCTCTCCCTTTAGAGAATGAAAACCCAGGAGGAGTGTTCAGGGGGCTGTCCTTCAATGAGAGTTTTCTCCCTCTCTCTTCACTGTCTCATCCACAGAAGTTAGGCGCTCCCTCTGCCAAAGAGAAGGCATTTTGTTTACATCATTGTCCAGACGATCAGCCACTATACAGAACGACTAACATTTCCAATGCGGCTCTTTAACATGTTGCACGGTTTTCAGTCGGTGTTTCTTGACGGGATGATGATGCTGTTGGGACTCTCTGGGACTTTCTATCTTCTTAAATCCAATGAGATGAGCTTTCGTTGAGCCGCCTGCACCGGAGAATTAACCCCGGTCCACCGACGGCAGATGGCTTGGGCTCATGCTCTTTTTGCTCCGCAATATGCTTTTTTCTGCAGCAGGGAGACGGAAAAATCAGTTTAAACTTTATTTGCGCTCCGTCTATGGACCAGCACCAAAAGTGCGCATACAGTTATTACAAGTCGGTCCGAGTAAAGGTAACTGATAGTACAGGGTGTAAGAGGGGGAAACTTTTTCCATCAACACCCGATGGACTGAATGGGCTACTTCATAGTCTACACCTCTCTCCGGAATTATTTTTTGGAAGGGTTTTTATTTTGGTAGCAATTCTGTGGAGTTGTGGAAAATATAAATAAATCAGTGATATAAGAAGAGCTGGGATCGGCATGGCTGCTTTGGACATAGGTAAGTTAATTGGGCAGTAAAGGATGTTTTGGTGTTTGGGGCTTTAGAGGCTGTGAACGCCACTGCGGATCGATCACAGGAGCGAGAAAGAGATAATTGAGAGAGATGAGAGGGAGAGAGAGAGAGAGAGAGAGGGTGTTAGGTGAGGGTGTATAGTGAGAAGTCTATTTGGTAATTTTAGCTGCAAAATGAGTTGTTTGGTGTCACATAGGCTATTTTGGGAAATGGGCTGATACACTGAATGAAGAATAACATTGCAGACTCAATCTGCCATTAATTGATTGTTTTTGTTCTATACCAGTGAATGTAAATCATTGTGTCCCTTTCTTGCTTTGGCAATTAATGGAATCACGTATTAAATTGTATTGAACTGAGAGGGAGGGAGAGAGAGAGGGGGGAGAGATGCCATGACGTTAAAGCCTCGAGATGCATCAGCTCCAACATCTTTGCTAGCTGACCATGGAGACAGGGAGGGGGGTAAAGTCACTAGCGGCCAGCGTTGAGTTTGAATGGGACGGTGATGCATTACAGCAGCGGACTTAAGAGCCGAGCAACGTCTGTGTTTTCAGCTGCGTCAAGCCAGCCAGAGACAGTCAGAATCACACCGGAAGTTGCGTCTTTGCCATCAAAATAAAAGCGTATAATCGGTCAATCTACTACTACTACTACTAGTAATAATAATAACAGGCTAACGTACGTTCAGAAGTTCAGAAGTACGTTCAGAATGTCCAGAAATAACAATTACAGCTGCATTTATTACAAATTACTCCTTAAATAGCATATTTCTCTTAATGTTACCTTGAATTACTCAAAGTTGAAGCAAATGCATCAATTTAACTATAATGCACGAATGGCCATGGCTTACTCCATCTCATGTCATCTAAGCTGTTATATTGCTTTTATAAAACAACACTAACAAACCATTGTAATAAACATAACACAATAGGTCTAACAACATAGTTCGTTCTTTTTCAGTTTTCAGTTTAACAAAATGATTGCTTTCACTGTCTTGGGATACAGGTGTCTGTTTATCGGGTATTTTACGGCGGCTTCGAACGTGACTCAGCCAATCAGAAGTGAGAATCAAACCTATCGTTTTTGTAATGAATTTTATTTTGAAAGTTGTTACCGGACGTGCTACTTTTTTATTCTACCTGGCTTGACACTGGTGGTGTTGTCAGTGTTGCCCGACTGGAGTGCGGCAGTATCCGAGGTAGGGGGAGGGGCTGCGGTGGAGGAGCGAAGTGTTGCAGCCAGGACAGAGTCGGACATGAGGGAGCAGGGGAAACACTGTAGCCGCACCGGCGGCTTCGTTGACCGGCGTGTTATAGTCCACCGGTCCGCTGATCGAGGTGTGGTGCAGTTCTGCACTTTTGCTTATTATGCTTAGGCTTTTCTAGCTTTGAACCTTTCTGCTGCGCTTTGTCTTTGAGTGTTGTTAAAGAAACTGCGTTTGGTTTTACAGGAGAGCTCCAGCTCTACCGCAAAGTGGCTGCTGCTGTCTCTGATTTTTTTCTTGTCACACTGTCTAATCTCTTAAAAACAGTCTCTCGCATCGGTGCTGCTCATTGTTACAGCTTCATGTTGTTGATGTGCCACAGTCAAATGAATAGGCTAAATAAAAGTTGCAATGAGCTATGCAGGCCGGTTTGGTTAAACGATCCAATGATCTTAATAGATTATCCAAGGCCTCTTCTAAGTACTATAATCAAGTAAGTGAAAGATTGATGTCGGCTGGAGAGGGGTTGTTTTTTTCCTGAGGTGCCGCATCGCTCCTCTTCCCCGGATTTCCGTTTGAAGTAACTGGGGGATTTTATGATTACCACCCCCCTCCAGGTGAGGATGCGATGACCGGGGACACGGACAAATACCTGCGGCCTCAGGACCTCAAAGAGCTGGGGGATGACTCTCTCCCCCAGGAGGGATACATGGGTTTCAGCATAGGAGCCCGCTCAGCCAGGTAAGTCCTTCTCACTGTTTTATTAGATCCAAGTGAAAACAACAGATGCACTTTGGTGCAGTATTGCTGTCTATACAGTCCAACTAGTGAGATGACATTGTTCTCCCTACAGCGATGAGGTGTGTGACGTACTATGTTTGCCATTACTGCGGTTCATCCTATGCACATAGATTTAAGATGACATTTGTGATACTGTATGCAGTATATTCAGACTGTATAGTGTCTCTTATGCTGAATGAGATTATACAATTCCCCCCCAACACACACACACACACACACTAATGGAAACACCAGAAAGCAGCTGGAAAGTTGCCATCTAATGATTCAACCTGGCAAAATGATTCAGCACTTTGTGTGGCCTAAGATTGTAAATTGTCCATATTTTAAAACAGGAAGTGTAGGCTGTTTGTCATTAGCTGAACTTTGATACCTATCCACTTATCTGCATCTGGTCTCAGTGACCAGCTGTACTTGGCTGTTCAGTGCAGGCCTAAGTACAGTTCCAAATACTGGACGAACCACGCAGTGGAAAACTGGCAAGCTCCAGTGAAAACACATCAGGGCCACACAGGACAAGTATTGTGCGGCCCCAAGCATATTATTGGCTGCCTATTGTAGCCACTCTGACAGCTGGCAGATGCATGGTGATGTGTGGCGTGATAAAAACAACAACACCAACAGGCAGGAAGCAGCTAACAGCAGCAGGCCACAGCAAACACTAGAAACACACAATCACACACAGATTCCATGAAATAAGGCTTGTTGGAGGAGCCCCATGGGCAGAGGGCACTTTTTATACAATGCAGTCATGAAAGGAAGTATAACTAGTTAGATGGTTGTGATTAACGTAAAAAATATGAGAGAAGCAAATTTTGAGTTTAATGACCAGATTTGAGGGTATGACTTTTTCAGCTATTTGCACTAATTCCCTGAAGATTTGTTGTGCCTCATTTGTTGTGCAGAAATTGCATTTCCTGCAGAAGAGCACTGTTTGTATAATGAAATTGGTGTTGAAATTGTTGACATGTCTCTTTACAGGGTTGCAAATGTAATGCTGTATTAGTGCAGTGAAATGTTTTATTGATCAATGGATGTATGATGCTGAGCATTTTCTGTTCTTTTCCTTACCTTTCTGTTTATGACATCGGCATTGCATGGTTTGCTTTTTGACTGGGCTGTCTCACCTACACATACACACGCACACGCACACACACACACACACACAAACGCACACACCCATGCACACAGCACACAATTTTGTGCCTAGTCTTGGAGCACAACCATGCAAAAGCGCAGCATCATATTGAAAAAAAGAAACCCACAGCATCTCTGCTTTAATGTCTTCAAAAATGCTTTGCTTTTCACTCTCTTCTATTTTGTTCTTTTCCTTGTTTTCTGTTTCTTGCACTCTGTCTGTTCCTCATTCTAGCCCTAGGATCAGGTAAGAAAAGAGTAGTGGTAGGCATCATTAGCTGTGAGTGGTGTCCCTCTCCTGTAACCCCCTAGCTATAACCCAACCCTACACCCATACAACCCCTAACCTAAACCGCAAGCCGTCCCTTGTATATTGGCTTCATCAACCATCGTTTCATGTGTGGTAGCTGACTAGTCACTTTGTTGCCATTACATGTTTTTTGTGTGTTTCATTTCGAGATAGTTGATCTATCCATTTTTAGATGATCACACTTTCACCTTATTTTCTCATCCCTCAAACAAGAATCATCATATTTGCCAAAAGATGTTTTTGATGCAGGTATTGAAAAGAAGCAGTCCTACTGCAAATGAGAAAATAAAGGCGACAGTTTTGTTTTGTGATGTTATAAAAATAGCCTTTACTCCGGTTTGAGTTGTGTGGATTAAACCCCAACGTTTTGGTGTGGTGTGTTCTCAAGTGACACTTTCCCTGTGGTATCATTTTTTTTAGTGTCACTCAGTGTAACTTCCAGGGATCAAATTGGTTCAGTCACAATCAGTCCTGTTATCTATCTGCTTTACATTGAATAAAGCCTATTTAGTAATTGGAGATGCCCCAATGTTCCCCAGAAACCCTTCTGATTCAGGATGTTCAATCAAATGCAGAGATGGAAACTTAACGGCCTGAGATGCTTGTGGAATTTTGGTCCACTTAGAAAACCCCCACATACACCGAGGGTCATTTTGACAAAGGACAGACAGACATTCGGCCTCACACACACACACACAAACACAAACACACACAATCAGCTCTTTGAGCCCACACAGATGCCTTCCTAAACTATAGAGCAAATGCGTAGACATGAATATAGGAGACAGAAAAAAACAAGTAGTTAGGAAAATAGGAAGTGCTAGGCAAATAGAGAGGAG
Organism: Hoplostethus atlanticus; assembly: GCA_034670405.1. Classification (NCBI taxonomy): domain Eukaryota; kingdom Metazoa; phylum Chordata; class Actinopteri; order Trachichthyiformes; family Trachichthyidae; genus Hoplostethus; species Hoplostethus atlanticus. The sequence continues at coordinate 2,479,214 of JAXDDX010000065.1, read as the reverse complement.
GTTGTGGGTTTGACAGATTGACCAGCAGTCAAATGAAAGGAGTGGCGCTGAAAGAGGAAGAAGGGGAAAGAGGGAGGGATTGGATGAGAGGAAAGCAGCAACATGAAGAAAAACTGAAAAGGCCTTCCATTGAGAGAATTGTAAGGTAAAAAGTCACCGTGGAAATACAGCAACTAGGACAGCGGAGAGAGGAAGAGATGATGGGACATCACCAGAAATAAAACAAGAGTGCTGGCAGCTGCCATGACAAGCAGAAATAGATGGAGACAGGGGAGAGAGCAATAGAGAGGACGAGGAAGAGGAGAGAAAAGCAATCTCTCTGGGCTACAGAAAGAGAAGGGAAAAGCACAAATGTAGAGGGAGGGTAGGAGGATGGACAGAATGAGAAAGAGCAGGAAGCTGTAATGAACAAACACACTCTGGGCGACAGCAGAGCGAAGGGAGAGAGCGGCGCTGCCATGCCAGCGAGTCCTTTCAGGCCGTGCAGAGTTGCTTGGTAACTTCGATAGTGGGTCAGGCAGGCTGTGCTGAATAAAGGGCTTCTCTCTGTGCTGAATAGCGTGGCCACTCAAACGCGCTGAGCTCTGCACTTTCTCCCCTTCACTCGCTCGTTCTCTCCCTATACACACACACACAGAAGCATCCAAAAACACACTCAGTATATACACTACAGTATGTCTGCACATATACACACACTGTAGAGAGCAATGCCGAGCAGTGCAGCCACCTTTATTGTGAGAGAGAGGCATGCAAAGAACTATGGCTCTGCACTGATCGAAACACTCGAGCAAAAACAGCATGAGAAACAAAACGCAATCTATACTACTGCATTCAGCCTGAGAGACGTCGCCACACAGCTATAAAGCAGACTGCAGCAAGACAGGTAGATAAGGCTAGATAGATTCCCTTTAGTACTTTGACACTCTGAAGCACATCTAGGTCAGCTGCTGCAGGCTGAGGTATTCTCAGTCTACAGTCACGTTAAACAGTGAAGAACACGATGAAGGACACGTTGGACTAAAGCTTAGCTCTATTACTGCCATTAATTCAAGAAGTTCATACTTGCAGTCCAATTGAGTAATCTATATTTGTCATACTTCATCATTAAGACACACTCAATTGCATCCGTGTTCTTGATGCACACCAACCACACCCTCATACAATATCGAACACAACAGCCCTCTGTTTTCTCTCAATCTGCCTGCTTTCCCTTTCTCCCTTTTCCTCTATCTCTTCGTGCAAACAAACTGACCTCACTCTCATTTCCATCTCTGAATAACCGAACACACACACACACACACACTTATCTAATCCTTGTTCGGCTGTGGGTCCTTCCTCCTCCTCTCTCTATTTTCCATTACTTTGGACTCTCTCTGTCCAGTTAAGAAACACCGGTTCCCTGGAGGTTGCATGTAGTAATGGAGTTCTTTTGCTTTTTTGTTTTATGTTCCGTTTCTCTGCCCGCCACTTGTTGTTGCCCGCGGCGCTGTGTTGCGTGGTAACATGTAGCCTCCGCTCCTTCAGTTCGGATAGGTCCAATACCCTCAACCGGAGCTCCTTCGCTCGTGACAGCATGATGATCGAAGAGATTCTGGCCCCCACCAAGGACACGGTAAGGTCCATCTCCTGTCCTCCACATCAACTCCTGTTTCTTTCCTCTAGTCTTTCTTGACCTGTATTCTTAACCCGTTTCTCTTTCTCTCCGTCTCTAGTCACTCTTTCATCTTTTTTGAGCTATTTTTCAAGCTTTTTGTCTCTCGTTACGTTTTCAAACTTGCATCTCTTTCCATCTTTCTCTGTCACTTCCCTCTTGTCTATTCTCCGTCTCTATTAATGGTTTGGTGAAATGATGGATGCCTTAGAGTGAAAGCTGTGAGAAGGGTAGCCTATTAGACTTGCTTGTCTTGCACTAAGGTCACAACGGAGGCAATGTTGACGCCATGCTTGCTGTTGTTAAAGTGCTGAGGGTGAGTGTATAACACCTTCACTAAGAGTTTATTCAAGATGTCTTGGGAGGCCCCCCTCTCGCTTTCTCACGGAAAACCACAGTGCTCTGCAGAGTTTGTCCTCCAGCCTGTTTTGGTGGTCAGGATCCAGGACGAGAGCTAAAACAGAAACTGTAGCCTTGTGTACTGTAAACAATATTAGTAACATGACCTCCAAGTTCAATGAAGGCATTCCTCAAGATTTGAAACTAATATGTACACATTTCTGTGACCTCAGTTGGAAAATAAACAAATGTTTTTCCCCAAACGACTGGATGAGATTACATTGAAGTACGTTTGCTTATACAGAGCAAAAAGCCTCTCATTAGCTTTGTATAATATCTATATTAACAGGCCATATTTTTCTTTATGGCTTGAGGCATCATAGTTAATGATGGTAAATGCACTGTTAAGCTAGCAGTTTAAATACCATCATATGATCTGCTTCATTTTGAAGTTGGATTATATGAATTAGATGCATAAAATGTAAAAATGTGTTTTTTCATGGTTTTATGACTTTGAATTGCCCTTTTTTCCATGGAGATGAGATTTATAAAACATAAATATAACCCTTTCGAGAAAGAGAGCACCATAGATTAATTTCTCTGGAGGCTGGACCACACCATGCCCCCCGTCTGACCTGTTTCTCTTCTCCTCTAAGCTTCAGAGTGTCTGTAAAGACATTTCCTACTTGGTTGACCCTCTCAATAAGGTATACAGTGTTGATGGATGGCTTCCTCATTCTTCAGTTTATTCATTCACCGGTTCAGTGACTCGGCTTCCATCTCTCTTGGTATATTTGTTTGTTTGTTTTGGGTCTGTGCCATTCTCATCTTATTCACTGGCGCTGACCTCTGTATAGTAAACAATCTTTTCCCATGATACTTCAGTGTCCCATGAGTTCCCATGATTCAACGTATTAAAATTGAATGCAGGCCACTGTTTCAGGCTTCATAATAGTCCTTCATCATTTTTGCATGTTTCAATGTAATGCCACTGCTAAATGACAGTACCATATATGTGTAAGTTATTGTGTTTCTGTCCTGATTGTGATACATCATGTGGCTGATTGTGAAAAAGTTCACTGAGTTTATGTGTGAAGGTGCTATGAAGTATCAGCGCTATCTGCTCGATACCATACCTGACTGAGGGTCATGAACACAAGGAGACAGGGTTTTAGTTAACTGTTATGTCCTTGTAATGATTCACTTTACTTTTTCTTTGCTCTTGTTTTTGTCTTCTACCTGCTCACCTTTTTTTTTTCTCTATCTACCATTATCCTACTTGCTGACCATCTGCCTCCTCTCCCCTCTTTCTTCTCCCTTATTCATCTGCCTTTTGCCTCTATCTTTGGCTGCTCCTCTTCCAGCACCTGGCTGTGACGAGCGACTACAACTCGGACTGTATGCGGCGCTACAGCTGGACTCCAGATACCATGGACCATTGCCACAACACTGTGTCCAGCCCCATTCACTCTGGGTAAGGACAACTAGATTATTACTTCTGATTGATGCAAGCATGCAAACACATACATACAAACACATGTATATCCAGATAGAACTATCGGAGAAGTCACACTTTTTACATGCTTGCTGCTCATAGCTGTCCCAAGCTACAACAGATAAGGTTCACCTACGAAAGCCTTCATGTCATACCATAAGTGTAAGATACGGTCCAGAAATCCTTAGGCTCACTAACATGCTCTGTTTCTTTTGTCGCAGATAGAAAAAACATATATGACCTACTGCACAGACTCTATGTCAGCTAATAAGCCCGTGACTGATGTAATTTGGATACATTGATAAGTTTCTGCTGTTATATAATGTGTATAATTTGACTATGAGATAATTGCTGTTATCAAGTTGAACCATGCTTTCTCAGAACACTGCTGTCTTTGCAAGGAAGATCATGCATCATTTCCTATGGCGCTATGCTTTGTGAAATGCTCAGTAATGAAATACCGGGATCTGTCACGTCCAGTTTTGGTTCTTTGTTCCTTGTTTCACTCAACAGTATGCCTTTTTATTTATTATCTTTCTTCCTCAATGTTTTCTGTTTCCCTTGGTTTTCCACCCCATTCGTTTTTAATCTATCTTTTTTGGCCTCAGTAGTTATTACAGATCCCAACAGAGCCCGTAGTGATTGTGCAATTTGATACTTAGAACTAGGTTTTTGGGTTTTGCCTGCTGCATTGTCTCCATGTGTTTATTTTACAGCTTGTCCTCCCCGCTCCCTCAGTATGACTCCAGGTGATGACTGAGTTTCGCTGATTTCACCCGTGATGCCGCAGTGATGTCACTTACTCTTCCACTCACTCTTCCACTCCTATCTCCCTCTCTTCCCATGCTTCTCTCCCCCAACCAGTCTGTGCTCATGTCATCCGTGTGGTCTGTCTGGTGTCTCATTTGCACTGCCTAGCTAGTAGAAGTGTGTAGTCCACATGTGTTTGGGATTCTTTCATCGATATGCCATCTCTCTCTCTCACAGAGCACGTTAAGATACTGTAAATCTTCTTTCTGAAAGCTCTACAGGGTTTCTGCTAAATTCAACACTCATTGATATAACAGTCAGTACAGTAACTGAGACCCACAGCAGCTGTAGAATAACATATGGTTTCTGTCATTAATGTTATTTCTGTACACATAGCTGAGATGTAGAACTATATACATAAGTACATCGTATATAATGCATCACACATAACCCTTTGCTTGTGTTACTAATTGATCACTACCAGTGATGTAGTTTTCTTACGTCTACGCCCCACTACATCATCACTCATTACTTGTGCCAATCATAATAATAACAGGGATGCCAAAACTTGTGTTTTTAATTTGTAGACTGGAACACATCACATATTAAACACATGTGCGGTTGTTGTGAATTAATGGAGTTCCTGGCGTGGGTGAAACATCTGTGCAGTTGTTTAATATTTGATTTGCTTTAGAGGGGCTGAAACTTTGGCAACAATCTCACCTTTGGCCTCAGAACTAGAAACTAAACTTCCTGCAGCTTCACTAGCACCCGGTTTAGTTTCTTGAGACAGAACTGAGATTGGTGAGAACTGCCAGCTTTCACAACTCAAAGCATCTTCTTTCTCTGTCACTGTCTCTCGCTCTATCTCTGTGATATTTTGTTATTTTCTCTCAGTTTCTTTCTTTGGGTGTACGGTGATCACAGCATGGGAATCGTCCTCCTCATTTGTTTCCGTTGTATGGCTTCTGTCTGTCTTTTCCTCCGTCTCGTTCTTTCTTCATCTCTAACATCTCTCCTTCTCCTCTGGCAGGTTCCTGGTCAGCTTCATGGTGGACGCCCGCGGTGGCTCCATGAGAGGCAGCCGCCACAATGGCATGCGCATCATCATCCCCCCGAGGAAGTGCACGGCGCCCACGCGCATCACCTGCCGCCTGGCCAAGAGGCACAAGCTGGCCTACCCCCCACCCATGGTGGAGGGAGAGGGGCTGGTCAGCCGGCTGGTGGAGGTGGGGCCGGCCGGGGCTCAGTTCCTTGGGTAGGACTCTTCCTCCTTTTCCTTTGGTGATGAGTTGCATGCATCAGCAGGGCAGTCACAAATGCATGGGAATCAATTGGGTTGAGTTGATATTAAAAGAATTGGGTTAGCCGAGTTAATAACTTGGCTACTCATAACATAACACAATTATTAATTTACCCACACAGAGACTGTGTTTGACTGCGTTGTGTCTTCTCTTTCAGTCCTGTGATTGTGGAGATCCCTCATTTTGGTTCCATGCGGGGGAAAGAGAGGGAGCTGATTGTGTTGAGGAGCGACAATGGTGATACATGGAAGGAGCACCAGGCTGATGCCAGACCAGAGGACCTCACTGAGTTGCTCAGTGGGATGGATGAAGGTAAAGGAAGGCACATTCAGCACAGTCCAACATTTCCCAATGATAGTGCACTTATAAGTCCACAATTTGAATGAATGGGTGAAAGTGAGCTGACCTACTTATTCTACATGACTCAGCTGATGCCCTAGAAAATCAGATTTTCATTCTAAAGTTTTTTTCAGTTTAGGTATTTTAGGTATTTGGCTTATTTGGTATCCTTGAAGTGAAACTGAGTTTTTGACCTCCTAGTGAAGGGACACCAACTGTTAAATACTGCTTGATATCACTCCTGGATAGTTCATTCATATGTTTTATGAAAGCATAGTTTATTGTTGCCCACTAATCTTGAGCCTAACTTTCTGTATCCCAGAGCTGGACAGCCCCGCTGAGCTGGAGACAAAGCGCATTTGCCGCATCGTCACCAGGGATTTTCCACAGTATTTTGCAGTGGTGTCACGGATCAAGCAGGAGTCTAATCACATGGGTCCCGACGGAGGCATGCTGTCCAGCACCACTGTGCCGATGGTTCAGGCTTCATTCCCACAAGGGGCGCTCACCAAGAAGATCCGTGTTGGCTTGCAGGTACAGCAAGTCTATCTGGTTCAGCTCATATTAAATCTCCTGTTCCTTGACATCTTTTTCACAAATCCAGGTTACTGGTCTATTATTTATTGAGACTTGGCCTATTTTCTTGAGGCGAAATATTTTATCCTACCTGACAGGACATGCCTGCTTCCATAATTCGATGGAAATAACATGCTACTCCACCCAGGGAAGGTCTGAGTAGACTGTCCCTTGAAATGTGATGAATTAATTAATATTCACCTTTCATCTACTCTTCCTCTCGCCATCCTTTCTTTCCAGGCCCAGCCTGTGCCAGATGACATTGCGAGGGCGGTCCTTGGCAACAGAGCCACCTTCAGCCCCATCGTCACTGTGGAGCCCAGGAGGAGGAAGTTCCATAAGCCAATCACCATGACGATCCCTGTCCCACCCAGGTCGGCAGAGGGCCACCCCAGCGGCCACAGAGGCGACTCTGCACCCTGCTTGCGCCTGCTCTGCAGCATCACTGGTAGGTAGACAATTGTACAAAAAAAGCATGAAAAAAACTGTATAGAGCTACCTCTACCCATATTGCATCTGCAGGACTTACTTGAAGTTGTGCTGAACTAAAAGTTATTTTGAGAGTTATAAATGTTGATATTTGTGACATCAAAGATGTTTGTTCATCCATTTATCATTGATTAAACAGAGTGAGTAACTCTGGCTCACTGTAAATTTAATAGCCGTGGGCACATCAGATCTTCTGCTTTGATATCAAGAGCCACTGGTCGATAGAGAGAAGATGAAGAACTGAGATGATGAAAGGATAGGGTTTATGAAAGATAAAATACTGGCTAGCTAGGGAAGGGAGTGGTCTCATCCTTTGGTCTCTGTTCCATCCAGGAGGGACATCCCCTGCCCAGTGGGAGGACATCACAGGGACCACACCTCTGTCCTTTGTAACCGACTGTGTCTCCTTCACCACAAACGTGTCGGCCAGGTGAGACACAAACACACACACACACACGCAAACACATACACATACACAGTACAGCACAATAAATACAATGAAAGTATTGTTTTTTTGAACAATACTTTAAACACCCTCACATGACCCATACACATTGACTGCAGCTGGTTCGCCCCGGTGATACAAAGTCATTGCAACACATTGTTGAAGCATGCTCAGCTATCCAGGTACTCCATGATGACTCCAATTGACAGCAGCCAGAGAGCGTTTGTGAGGAATGTTTGGTTACTGTAAACAAATCCACGGTGTCTTGTCCTAAACGGGATTGGAATCATGTGGACCGACATTAGGAGAGCGCGCCGTGGTGCTCTGAAATGAGATTATTACAGAGCTGTCATGTGCCTCTGGTCTGATAAATAACATTTGACAAATAATGTGTCCTCATGATCCTCTCCTCTCCAGGTTCTGGCTCGCAGACTGTCACCAGATTCCTGAGACGGTGAGTCTGGCGTCTCAGTTATACCGGGAGCTGATCTGCGTGCCGTACCTGGCCAAGTTTGTGGTGTTCGCCAAGATGAACGACGCCGTAGAGTCCCGGCTGCGCTGCTTCTGCATGACGGACGACAAGGTGGACAAGACCCTGGAGCAGCAGGAGAACTTCGAGGAAGTGGCCCGGAGCAAAGATATTGAGGTGGGAGTGTACAGGAATGTGGATGTGTAAACACTACAAGACTTCCTTATCAATAAAGAACAAAATGATCTATCAGACATCATTGAGATGCTGCACAATATTAATTTGCTCATCTCCTGAAGGTTTTTAAATTGATTGCGATACTGATTTTTTTTGTTGTTGATGTACTTCCATAGGTTTTAGAGGGCAAGCCTATCCATGTGGATTGCTATGGCAACCTGTCCCCTCTGACCAAGAGTGGGCAGCAGTTGGTTTTCACCTTCTACTCCTTCAAGGAAAACCGACTTCCTTTCAACGTGAAGGTATACTTCAGCCCTCCTCAGTCTCTATCCCTCTGCTAGCATTTACTGTGTATGTAAGCTGCTTTGGCATTGTCGGTAAATGTGTATCACTGATTAAATGATGTCAGAAATGATCATCCTCTAAACATGCTGACATCAACAGCTTTATCAACAGCTATACCCTTGCAGTATCTGAAGTATTATCCCAAGACCAGGACAATTACAGTGACCTACCCTCACACTGTAGAACGAAGCTAAACTAAACATGCTGACGTGATTCTTGTAGATCAGAGCTTACATGTAAAAAATACCACAACGTATCCGTGTGGTACTCCATTTTTTGTGGTAGCCTTTTTTACATGCATGCTGGCTAAAAAAAATGTATATATCATATCTTTACATCAATACTACTCCTATATGGGAAGCAGGGGAGATTCAGGTTGAGTTAGATTGGTGGGGTTTCCGTTTTCGCTTTTGTTTCATTGTTGATGAGAAAATGGAAACCAATTGTAGCACAATCTATCCTTGCTCCTGCATAGGTGTTTTTCTTATATTGATTTTAAGGAAGATAGCGAAGTACATGTAGCTCTTCAGATTATTTTTTGCGGTCAAAATTATTGATTGATCACATCGTTTTGCTGTTTTCCACAGATCAGAGACATGGGCCAAGAGCCATGTGGCCGTCTCTCCTTCCTGAGAGAACCGAAAAGCATCAAAGGTCTTCCACAGGCTGCCATATGCAATTTGAATATCACACTGCCAACCCACAAGAAGGTAGGCTCACCATGTTTGAATGAGTATTCCTTTTAGACCATATCATATCATTTTCATGTAAATGAAATTGGAAGAAAACAATTTGTTCTGATACCAAGAGGAGGCACTGAACTTCATTTGGTTTAGAAATGCCTGCCTGCTGCTTGTGTCTTTTATCAGTGTTTAAGCCTGTGCCAGTCATAAGACCCCACAACGTACACACATTCTGCCACATGTGCATACCGTGCATTGTTCTATTGCCTGGCTCACCGTGGGTCAGGACTGCACCTCTCGTTTGTTTCTTTGATGTGGTGTTGATTGATCACGAGAAACTATGTAATTATGTTGCTGTTGCTTTTGTTACTTTGCTGGGCTTTTTTCTTTTTGAACGATTTATTAATCCCATAGCTTTCTTCCCAAGCCTTTTGTTGTTTTTGCTGCTCCATTTTCATTCCCTGAATTTTATTTCCATCTCCCCGCCCACTATAACGTCCCTGCTCTCCATTGTGTCATCTCTCTCCTCTCCTGCAATGCATCTTGGGAAACCACAGGATATGGAGTCTGATCCTGATGATGAGGTAAACAGATTCTTCATCATCACATGGAACTGCTTCTTCTCTGTCGTTCCTTCTGTTGGCTTTACTGCAGAGGCTGTAGTAAACAAATGTGTATTGTGAATACCTTTTTCTATGTACAGTAACTGACTGTGAGTAGAGGCTTCTGCCTGCACATTCTTTACACAGCTAAGTCATTGCTGAAAAGTGACCTCATCATATAATGCATGAGCGGAAGTGGTTATTTTTTTACTCAACAAAGATTGATTTATTTTTGTCTTCATCCCGAGTCCAGTGGAGCCAATTTGTGTACCACACCTCGGTTTTTCCATCTCTGTCTTCCTTTCCATAACGTATTCAGCAGGAAATCACCATGTCTCCATACTATTTATAGACTCACAGGAAGTTTCATACAGGACTGCGGTACATTTTTGTCAGCTAAAGATGAAACCTTGATCATTTATTCACTTATTTATTATTTTACTAATGGTCCCTCAGCTGCATGCTAAAAACCCTTGTAGGAGGGAGATCCTCCATTATCTGTAGTTTAATCCCAAAAGAGGTAACCGTGTATGTAACGTTCCTTCTGCATTTATGTACCACAATGGTAATGTTGTAATTGATACAATTACTACTATTATTATTTCATGTGACGTACCATGTCACAGAATTTGATGATGAGGAAAACATCCTCATGGACAAATTGAACATTGAAACATACCGAACTGGAAGTGTGATCTTGTCTGTGCCTACCACTTATTGGAGTACATCATATTGACAAAGCGCATATTGCATGTAGATATTTCATTATAATGAAATTGAAAAATGCACCATCATACAAAGGTGACACTCCCTCCAATCAGAAGGAAACATTTTCTCTTAGTCTCCAGAGGTGACACTATAGTACCGTCATCTGCAGTGCCTCCCCATACCAGCACTAACAGCATGCGCTGATGCACTGCAACCAGCGCAATCCCCAGGCACAGCAGTGTCTAAATTAACAAATTAACAAATAAATATATAGACATAAATCTGACACTATAGAATCACATTTAATTATTTTTTTTTATGTTAAAACATCTTTTGTTCTTTTTTGTTTGTTGCAGACTGAAAAGCCAGACCGACGTCATACCTTTGCCTCCTTAGCTTTGCGTAAGCGCTACAGCTATCTGACCGACCCAGCAGCGAGTGAGTTTCCCATTTTTACTTACATGAAATCTTCAATTGATATTAAATATTAAATCAAGTTTAGTGTCAGATGACAGTATACATGACATTTTCCATATGTCCATAGCACAGAAACATAGACAAACCCTGACAAAACATGATCATCAATCATTCATCCTTATCACCTGACACATTATGATCCACAATCATTCATCCATTGACACATTTGCATGGTTTACTGCGTGTTATGCTTTGCCCACCCACCCCATTTTATATTCAGAAAAATCTCTTCCCTGTTTCAACTATTTTGTTATTTTACATTTGTGGAAACACTGGCATTGCAACATCCATTTGTTCATTTATCGTTTGGAAAAAATGTTTTAAATCATGTTGAATAAAAGTATTATTTTGGGTCTTTCTCATTCTTTTAGTGGTCATTTCACTCTTATTGGCTTTGTGATTGTGTGCAGCTGTGTATATATTATTGTGCTATTGGGTTGCACTTTACATTAATTTGCCCTCACTTGTATGTGAGACTATGCAATTGTAGGCTATTTTGTACAATTTACTTTTTGCCATTCACAAAAATATTGGAGTACATTTCCATGCAACCACAATATGATTGTATTATGAATACTTGTGTGTTCATTTTCGCCACTGTACTTTGTACATTATCAGCCTTGTCCATTTGACTAAGGTTTTGTATAAAAAAAAGTATGTCATTAACATTGAGTTAATATGAGTAAAAACTCTTCAGTCATATGAGAAATGTTAATGAAACTACAAGCGCAGATATTATGTCTTAAATGTCTGGTGATACTGGACAGGCATGGATGGCTGATAATACCTTCTTTGTAAAGTGCAACCTCATATTTCATTTTAATTCATAACCAAACAAGTAAAGTGCTGTTTTTCTTTATTAGTAATCTATACTTGTGGGGTCATTTCTGGCATTGAAAATGAACCAAATGAAACGATAAACAAAACTGTCAAATATGTCCAGTAAAAGGCACTATAGCAAAGAGGCAAACAGATCAAGCACATCAAAAGTCAATGGAATATTTGTGTAATTTCTTCGTTGTCATTTTTTCTCCACCTCTATCTTATGTCAAGCATTTTTGTTGCTGCACATGTTTTTTACAGGGTGTTCTATCTATTTTGTCATCAATCACTGATATTAGACCATCACTTGTGATTGTCATCCTTGTTAAAATATAATTCACATTTCATGAGTAAAATTTAATACATAGCTCTTGCTACTTTGATTAATGCTGTTCCTGACTCACTCAAATTTCTCTTTCTGGTTTTTATGTTTTATTTCAAATTATTTTTCTGTTCAATTTTACGTTTAATTTCTTATTGCTTTTGGTTTAACTTATTGTTGAAGAAACAACTGATCGAAGCTCGCCGAGAACACAGCCTTCTGGCTACCCTTACAAACCTGTCTTTTCAACGAGATCTTATCAGGCGTGGTCGGCTGTTCCTCTCCCCGTCCCTGGCCAAGCCAAGTCTGGGTTTGGCTCCCTCTCCAGTTCGTCATCCAACACGCCCTCTGCCTCTCCACTGAAGTCTGTCTGGTCTATCACTTCCGCCTCCCCCATCAAGACCAATATCCCCGCATCCCCAGCCTCCTCTGTCAAGTCAGTTAGTGACATGGCCTCTCCCATCCGCTCCTACAGGACCATTTCTTCTCCTATAAAGACTGTGGTCCAGCAGGCCCAGTACCCAATCCAGGTCACCCCCACTCTCCTGGCCTCGCCAGGGAAAAGTGCCCCAGACACTGTATCTGTGAAAGGACTGGCAGCATTGTCTGCTAGGACCTCCCCTATAACTGCCTCTGGAGGAGGAAGCTCTCTTCTTGAGAGATCATCCATAGCTATGACTCCACCAACCTCTCCCAAGTCTTCCCTTAACATGTACAGCTCATCCCTGCCATACAAATCTGTTATAGGGGGCTCTAGTGCAACAGCATCTTCCTCCTCTCCCATAAAAACAGTCCCTGGTCTCTCTTCCGTCCGGTCTACTGCAGATCCCTCAAGCCCTTCGAGGAGCCTGTTTTCCTCTCTGTCCTCACCACTTAAATCTAATACTCCTCCTAGTGCAGCAGCTCTGATCAATGGAACTGTGTCCCCTACTCATTACCGGTCCTCATCCCCAACGTCTCTTCTCACCAGCAGTCTGCAAGAGAGAATACAAGCAACCACCAATGCAGCAACAACAAGTGTCAATGCAGCCTTTGATGAGGTTGAAAAAACTTTTAATTCTTGTTCTGCAGGCTATGGAACCTTGAAGTCCTTGTCCTCCTCTGCATCTTCCTCATATCAGTCCATTAGATCCTCAGCCTCTAGTTCCCTTTATGCCTCTCTAAGATCCCCTCCTAATTCTACCACTGCTGTGACATCGAGCACAATGACTGTTCCAGTGTACTCTGTTATAAATGTGCTGCCAGATCCCCAGTTTAAAAAGCTACCTGAGGTGTCCAAGTCAGCTGCTGCCCTTCTGTCCCCTCGGAAGACAGTGCCTGCTGAAGCGAACGCTCAGCTGCAGTCGTCCTTTGCCAGAACTCTTTCACCTGTCAAATCCCCTCTTTTCATGACCTCTGCTGCCCTCAAATCAGTTACGACATCACTGTCATCTAGCCAAGAGATTCTGAAGGACGTAGCTGAAATGAAAGAGGACTTGATACGGATGTCGGCCATCTTGCAAACAGACCCAAATTCCACAGCCAATAAAGGATTCCAGTCTGATTCTCCCAAAGAGGCTAAGATAGAGGACGAGGAGCCATATAGGATTGTGGAGAAAGTCAAACAAGATTTGGTCAAAGTCAGTGAGATCCTAACCAAAGATGCCGTCAAGGATGGTAGGGCTTCCCTGGCAAGGAGTTCCTTGGATGACATACAATACTCAAAAGTACCAGTTGAGCAACCACCAAGTAACTGGAGCTATCCACCAAGATATGAGACTGTGGTTCCTCAAATCAAAGCGAAGACAATACCAGACAGAGATTTCAATCCATCCAAAGTGGTTGACTACCTGGCTAATGATCTTGGTAACAATTCTTTCTCCAAAATGCAGGAATCAAAGCATAAAGCAGATGAGGGCAAGAGGGAAGGAGAGCAGAAGCAGAAGCGTGTCCTAAAACCCACCATTGCAGTTCAGGAGCACAAGCTCAAAATGCCTCCAGCAAACATGCGATCCTCAGCTTCAGAAAAGGAGATCAATAAACTAGCAGATGCACTTTTTGGAGCAGACACAGTTCTAGATTCCCCCGATGACATCTCACATGAACAGGATAAGAGCCCCCTCTCAGACAGTGGCTTTGAGACCAGGAGTGAAAGGACACCCTCTGCACCTCAAAGCGCAGAAGGCATGGGCCCCAAGGCCCTTTTTCAGGATATACCCATTCCTCCAGTGATCACTGAGACTAGGACTGAGGTTGTCCATGTCATCCGGAGCTATGAGTCCCCAGAGGACAACAAACAATCTGCAATGGAGGATGTCCACGCCTGTTAGATATATTGATTCTGAACCTAAAGGGCATCTGAATCAAACCGCATCCTCTCCAGACCATAATAAATGCTATCCAATGAAAGTCAGCCCTGAGGAGGATCCAATGGGAAAAGGGATGAGGGTGAAGGAGGAGACTCATATCACCACCACCACCAGGATGGTGTACCACAAACCCCCTGGCAAAGAGGCAGCATCTGAGAGGTGTGAGGAAACTATGTCTGTACATGATATCATGAAAGCTTTCCAGTCAGGCAGGGACCCTTCTAGAGAGCTGGCTGGGCTATTTGAACACAAGTCTGGTAGTGAGGAATCATCACAGAGAGTCCTTGAAGACATCAATTCCAAGCCTAAGGTTGAAAGAATAATTGAGGTTCACATTGAAAAGGGTAATAAAACAGAGCCAACAGAGGTCATCATCAGAGAGACTAAAAACCATCCAGAGAAGGAAATGTACTACTACCCAGGAAACAGACAGGAAGAGGAAGAGCCTGAGGAATCACTTCCGGGGTACCTTGAGTCTTCCAGAGTGAACACACCCATCTCACAAGAGGAAGATAGTCGCCCTAGTTCAGCTCAGCTCATGGCAGATGACTCATACAAAACCTTGAGGCTACTTAGCCAGCAGTCTGTAGAGTACAATGAGGATGAGTCATCAGAACTTAGGGGAGAATCTTATAACTTTGCAGAGAAAATGCTACTCTCTGAGAAACTTGACCAGTCTCATTCTGACACAGAGGAATACCTGAGAGATAGGTCTCGCTTCCACTCACCAGACAGGAGCAGTCACAGTGAGGGTAGATCAAGTGGGCCAAGGACAGAGTATGTCTTCAGGTCGTCTAGAAATGTATTTGACAAATCTGGGAGAATGGCCAATGTTGATGATAACTTTGACAAATTGACACTTTTGCAGTATTCTTCTGAGCCTGGTAGCCCAAAGCACTCTGTTTGGATGCGTGTGTCAGATGACACACAGAGTAAGAATAGACAACAGCTTATGTATGAAGACAGAGTGGACAGGACTGTAAAAGAGGCAGAGGAAAAACTCAGTGAGGTTTCTCAGTTCTTTCGTGATAAAACAGAAAAACTCAATGATGAGCTTTCATCTCCGGAGAAGAAATCTCGCAGGTCAGACTTTAGGGAAACACGATCAGGACCCAGCTCTACACACAGCAGTCCTGAGAGGTCATCTTATAGGAATGGGGGTAGCGGAGAAGAATGGAGCAGAGAAAGGCTTAGAGACAGGTTCGGCTCTAGTGATAGGAAAAGTGCCAGCTTACCCAGCAGCCCTGAGAGGAGAGTGCTGCTGCAGCATAATGATTCAGACAAAAGAAAGCAGGGAGATGGAACATTACAGGGAAGCACAGGTGAAGCCCCTAAACCATTTCAAATATCATCCTCCAAAGTTAGTGCAGTGAGGCTAAAGTTTGAACAAGAAGCTCAGAAGCAAGATAAGGCTCCTCAGTGGGGCCAAAATTCAAATCCTCCAGTCAGGAAACTCCAGGAAAGTAAGCTACCAGTGTATCAGGTTTTTACTGGTTCAAATATCCCTAAAACACCAGACAGTCCGGGAAACCAGAGGAGAGGCCTAGATAGTGAGTCTAATAAGTTCTCCTCGCCCAAACACGACACCAATGGAAAAGAACAGGAAGAGAAAAGGTTATTCAAAACATGGGAGAGCCAAGGAAATGGGAACTACAAATCCCAATCGCCCAAACCATCTCACACCTTACTACATGATACAATGAAAGATGGAAATAACAGCGACTCACAAAAACAGGAAACCACCAAGAAAATAATCTATACAGAATTTGTTGTCCGAGAAAGCCAGAATAGCAATGGCAGTCTAAAAAAAAACTCGGAATCACAAATTCCTGTTAGAATGCCATCTAATTTCTCAGAGAATCGCCAGTCCACCTCATTAAAGTTAGATACCTCTGTTGAACCATGTGATAGGGCAGGGTCTCATATACCTACTTTAGCTAGAAATCGGTTACACAGTGGCTCTGAAGCCACCAAGCCTACTAGTGGATCATCAGTAGGAAAATCCACCAACTCATTAGATGGTAGCCAGTCAAATGTAATGTGTAATGGTGTTGATAATGACCAAGTAGAGTATTTGGATAGTGTAACCCCTGTAGTTGTCACTGAGGGTTTCAAAGATATTAAACCCTTACCAGTTTATGTTAGCATCCAAGTAGGAAAGCAGTATGAGAAAGAAACAGCCACGGGGCAGCTGGGAACATACAAAAAGATAGTAAGCCATGAGAGTAGGACAGTGCACGAGACTAGGGGTGCATTTTATAGTGTTAAACAAAAGCAGCCTCCATCTTCTCAAGGTAGTCCTGAAGATGACACACTAGAGCAAGTGACTTTCATGGACAGCTCTGGGAAGAGTCCTGTCACTCCTGAGACCCCCAGCTCAGAGGAGGTGAGCCTGACATCCAGAATGCCAGACTCTGTGATAGGCTTCATGCCTGGCATGCCAAGCCCCATTCTTGAGGAGTCTGAGGAAGAAGAAGGGAAGACCTTCATCTACAAGGAGCCATCAAAGGAAAAAACTAAGCCAGCTTCCTCTGAGAATCCTAAGAAAAAACAGGATGCAGGGAAACAAAAGTCAAAAGAGAAAAGAGTAGCCTATATTGAGTTTCCTCCTCCTCCTCCTCTAGAGGCAGAGCAGTCTGACCCTGAGAAGAGGGGATCTTGTGCTTCTTCTGAGGCAGAGACAGAGATGATGGAGGTGAACCTCCAGGAGGAGCATGATAGGCACCTCCTGGCTGAGCCAATCATCAGGGTCCAGCCTCCATCCCCTATTCCACCCGGAGCTGATGACAGTGACTCCAGCGACGATGAGTCTGTCTTCCATCCCATCCCTGTCAAAAAGTACACCTTCAAAATGAAAGAGGAGGGAGGGAAAAACCTGAATTGCAAACAATCTGAGAAAAATGGAAATAATGAGTCTGAGATCAATGGCCTCATAAAGGAGGATGAAGTGGACTTTGATCAAAATTGCAATGACCAGTCAATCACTGACTGCTCCATAGCAACCACTGCTGAGTTCTCTCATGACACTGATGCCACTGAGGTAGACTCTTTAGATGGATATGACCTCCAGGATGAGGATGATGGTTTGAGTGAGGACCCTAAAACATGTAGTTTGTCCAATGATGGAAAAACAACTGACCGCTCGTTTAGTCAGTCCAAGCTCGAGGTGATAGAGGAAGAGAAATGTGAGGATGGGGACGATAATAGAAAGACAAAAACCAACACATCCACAGAACAAAACAGTGGAGATGAAAAAGATTATACTCTTGAGGGAAGACATCCAGATAGACAGGGCTTTGGAGACAACTACTTTGGCTACCAACTTGAAGAGGAGCTGAATTCAACCTTTAAAACTGTTGCCACAAAAGGCCTGGACTTTGACCCCTGGTCAACCAAAGGGGGTGACAGTGAGGGAGTTTTTGAGTCCAAAACAAAAGATGAAGATCCCAAGCCCTTTGGTTTATCAGTGGAGGACAAGTCACAGGCCACAACACCTGACACAACCCCCGCTCGAACCCCGACTGATGAGAGCACACCGACTAGCGAGCCTAACCCCTTCCCCTTCCATGAGGGGAAGATGTTTGAGATGACGCGCAGTGGTGCTATTGACATGAGCAAGCGGGACTTTGTTGAAGAGAGGCTTCAGTTTTTCCAGATTGGTGAGCATTCCTCTGACCCTAAAACAGGGGAAAAGGGGCGAGGGGGCAAGATCCAGGGGGTAGTTTCCTCTCAGTCAAAAACAGGGGAGAGGGCCACAGTAGATGGGAAGGTTATAGACACTACCACAGACAGCAACACTACACCAACAACACCAGCAGCAACAGCAACAAAATGCAGCCCTGCACAGACTGGCAATGGCAATGGCACTGGCTATACCGGTACTGATGCCCCCACCTGTGAAGCCATAGCTGAGACTGCCTCCTCATGCACGATCACAGCCTCTAAGGTTGATCCCAAATTGCGCACTCCTATTAAGATGGGCATAGCCGCCTCCATAACTGTGAAGAAAGACTCAGGGGATCTCACAGATGGTAAAGCGGAGATGTCAGAGGGTCAGATAGTGCCAGAGTACATCAGTATAGAGGGTCAGTGTGTAGAAAGCAAGTCTAGCAGATACACTGAGCCCAGGTTATCAGAGAGGAGAGATTACCCTCCTGAAAACTGCAACAACAACAATAACCTGGAGTCCTCCAGTGTTCAGGCCAACTACATTCAGTGTGGCAGTGTGGTGTTTAATTTGCAGTCCTCCTCTGAGCCCACACTTCAGAAAGCCAGCAGAATAGAAGCACTGTGCTGTAGGGATTCAGAGGAGAGAGTGGAAGAGCGCAGTAGCAATCAAATAGGAGAAGGGAAGAGTGACACAGTGAAAGAAAGCGAAGCAAAGCAGCCAAAGTCCAGGCTTCCAGTGAAAGCATCAGGGTGGTCATTTCACACACAGGGAACAGCCATAGGCAAACAGAAGCCCAAGCGAGCAGTGACGGCTGAGGTCAGGAAAAGAGCAGAGCCAGCCATAGCCAAAGTAGAGCCCAGGTCTAGAATACCAATCAAGGATGTTAAAAAGAGCAGCCCTGCCACCACAGCTAGCTCCCTTATTTCAGTTCAGGTCACCTCCCAGCCGACAAGGCCACTGGACACCGAGAGAGTAGCCATACAGTTGCCCTCGAGGCTGCTGCTGAAGGACCAGCATCAGGTCAGCAGTGTCACAGGTGAGACAGCAGGCAGACAGGACAGGCAGGAGAACCCTAGCGAGGTTTGTAAGCGCACCATCGAGTACTTTAAAGGCATTAGCGGGGAGACGCTAAAGTTGGTGGACCGGCTGTCAGACGAGGAGAAAAAGACGCAGACAGAACAGTCGGAGGAAGACAGCACTTCCCGGAGCACCTCTCTGTCGGACGCCTCCCAGCCTTCCCAGCCTTCCCAGCCCTCCCAGCCCTCCCGCTCATCCAGGTCTGGTAGAGGTTCGAGGGCTGAGGCCGGGGCCGCGTCCGTAAGGGCAAAAGCGGCGGCGACGGACAGGGCCTCCGGCAGTGAGAGGAGCAGGAGGAGTAGGCGGACTGGTGGGAAGGAGGGCAGTCAGGGACTCACGGGGTCTCGAGCGCCCCCCGTCGCGGAGATCAAGCCTAGTTTGTAAAACTTTCACACTATGTTTAAAATACATCTATATATATATCTATATTTTACTTTTAGTTGCATGACATCGTTGTGATCATTTAATGGATGGATTGACTGGAATGCCTGTGGCGTGTTTATATATTATTCTCCAAACAGTAGCTGTTATTTAAATTTCATTTTTGTCATCGATGTACTGTGTACTGTACTGTCCTTGTTGCCAGATTCTCTTTCTTCTATTCCCCTCTCTCAACCCCTTTCAACCCCCCTGTAGTAGTATGAGCATGCCAGTAGTAGTGACTGGTCCACTGGCACAGCCAGTCTCTTGTCTGATGACTCCCTGGTCTGTCTGTCTGTCTGTCTGTCTGTGCAGGGTGGCTACTGAAAAACAGTTATTGTAGTAGTCTGTTCTTACAGTATATTCCATGTTATCAGTTCTGTCACTTTAACTAGCCAATAACATACAAAAGGCTGTCCGCATGTTTACATAGTAGACTAACATAGAACCTTTCACCTTAGACTTGTAGAACTACATGAGTGTTGTTGAGAGTCATGTTATGCTGTGTTTTGTGTGGTTCTTATGACAGTTACTGCCTGCCTAGAGGATACGTACCTACAAACATTCACAGAGCACCACTTGCCCTATTAACACACCACTTTAGTCTGCCATAATGTGTCTAGTGCTATTGATCCTTTTCTTGCCATCCTGGGAAAATAAATTAACTCTTCGCTGATCAAAGCATACTTCTCACATTTATAATCCTATGCACTGCATATTTTGAATACAATGTATTATGAAAACATTTCATTGTAATAACTGTATTTTCAAAACAAGCTGTTACAGTTTTTTATAAAATAAAAACACCAAACGCAAGTGGCCAGAAAAGGAAAATTATATACCCATTTATCTTTCTCTTACATCAGTCTGTAGGGGCAGAGGAATGTGAACTGTGTTGATGATTCATTGTCCTCTGCCTCCCAGGTCCCCAAAGTCCCTGTGAGCGAACGGACTTGCGCATGGCCATCGTTGCCGACCACCTGGGACTCAGCTGGACAGGTGAGAAAAATACTCTCTCTCTCTCTCTCTCTCTCTCTCTCTCTCTCTCGCTCTCTCTCTCTCTCTCTCTGTCTCTCTCTCTCTCTCTCTCTCTCTCTCTCCATCTTAACATTTTCACATCACTAAATGATACCAGCACTGTTATTGCTGGTATCCAGTGCCATCTACAGGCTAAAAGAATGTGTTGCACAGCTTTGCATCATTCAATGTTTTTTTTTCATGTAGCACTACATAATATGGAAAGACTACAAAAGACCAAAGATCAATTAATAAGAAAACAATCAAGATTAAAACTCTCTCCTGTCATAAAATCTTAGACATACGAAGGAGGTGATGAGGTCACTGCCGACAGCCTTTTGAAAGACTCACTGAAATGAAAGGCTGTTTGGTTTGTAATGGTTATGTGTCAAGTGAAATTGATCTGAGGACCCTAGCTGACATCATTTATTTATGTTTTATTTATTTTTACTGTCAGGCATTGATATAATCGGGTTCTTGGATGCTTATATTTGACATGCTATTTGTATCCATTACAGAGCTGGCTCGGGAGATGAACTTCACTGTGGATGAGATCAACCACATCAGACTAGAGAACCCCAACTCTCTGACAGCACAGAGCTTCATGCTGCTAAAGAAATGGGTCAGCCGGGATGGGAAAAACGCCACTAGTAAGGCCATCTCTATTTCTGAAAGTGTTTCTCTTTGTAGTTTTTCATCTTTCTTTTCTGTATCCATTCCCCTTTCTCTTCATCTCTGTTTCTCACTATTAGCTCTGTCTGCTCTTGCTTTAATGCTAAAAAGGTCATCACCACGAGAAGTTGAGCCTCCGTTTCTAGCTCCCTAAAATGAAGTCCTCTTTCACGGTGCTCTGTTTGAAGTCTATCTGGGTCAGAGTACCTCCCCCATCTATCTGTCTTCTGTCTGCGTCTCCCTCCCTCTCACCCCTCATCTTTTCAAACTGAGTGACGTTGAGGATACTTATATTCAACTCATGATAGGGAAAAGCAGCTGAATTTCTGATGCAGCTTTATTAAGATTCAGAGTATTGCTGCTTGCTTCTGCCTGAGTATTAGGAGGACGCCTATCTTTCCTTTTTACGCTTCAGAAGTCCTCAAGCACCACTCAGGACAAGATGCTCAAATGCACAGAATGCACACGCTCAAAAAAACAGTTTTATGGCCTAGATTGCCCCATCCAAGAGCAGAAGATCACGCCTCCTTTCACCTTCTTTTACTGTAATATTCCATCATGTAAAAATCTATGATATTCTAACACCTCTGATGTTTATTATTATCACAGCATTAACAATTTTGCTCAGCTGGCTCAATCCTTTTTTTTCTTTCTTGTCCACAGCGGATGCCTTAACTGCAGTGCTGACCAAAGTCAATCGGATGGATATTGTGACTTTACTGGAAGGCCCGATATTTGACTATGGTAACATTTCAGGCACGAGAAGTTTTGCCGATGATAACGTTTTCCGGGATCAGGCTGATGGTAAAGTTTAGCTCTATTTAGCTGACCTCTTACCTCTCCCTGCTACCTTCTTCTGTTTTGTTGTGCCCTATAAGCTAACAGGCCATTTTCCCATGCATGGTTCATAGGTAGTCCTTCACCTAGGTTGAAGTCCTTTTACAGTGGTGATCTCTAGAGAACTTGATTTATTGTCAGATCTGATCATTAATTGGGTAATTGGCCCCTAGAATCATTAAAATAACTATTTAAAATCTATGATATAGTTTTCCCTCAGTCGTCCTTGCTTTTCAATCTGGACTATATCCATTTTCTGAATAATTTCCTTGAGTGTAAGCATGTTAGCATGCACAAGACAAAGGCTTGACCCAGTCAGTTCAGGAAACTGATCCCCATTCACCTCTTGCATTGATTGGATTTGGGTGTTGAATTGACCACAACACCGATGAGTAACATGTTCAATGTTTTAATAAAGTCTTGCTCAGGTGAGCAAGTCACAATACAGTATTGTACCCAACAGATGAACAACATCCACTGTTATAATCACATTCTAACTAAGTGCATGCTGTAACACACTGCTTTACCTGTTCTTAAATGACCTTTGACCTTAAGTAGAAATTGCTGTTTAGTGAGACTTTGATTTTCTCCTCATGCAAGGTTGATTATCCTGCAGAGTCTGCTCTACTCTGTTGATGTAGTTTAGATCTCTTAGTTCTCTTAGTTCTCCTCCAGTTCCTCTGAGCCTTCCTTGGATAGATGAGAGAGCCTCTTCCTCTGCGAAACCAGACTGCCTCCTCCTCCTCCTCCACCTCCTCCTCCTCCTCCTCCTCCTCCTGCCTGCCTCCCATCACATGCCCCCAGCAGTATTCACCACTGCTGATAACAGCTCTTAACATATTAAGAGTCATGTGCTGCTGGTATCTTTGTGTGCCCTCTCCTTACCCGACCTACCGTGTGCCCCCCTCCTCGTCTCATTCATTCATTGTCTTGTTTTGCAAACATGTTTTTCATTCTTTTATATGTCTGTCTTTTTTCTCTTCCCCTTTTTCTCTTTTTGTTTCTCTTCATTTCCTTTGTGCAATTTACTCTCACCTTCTCATAGTTTGCATCATTTTCCCCCTGACTCCCAAAAGCTCAAAAGATGCCTTGATCATGCAGACACCCACCCCTCCCTCTCCGAAGCCCACCCCCACCCCCACCCCCACCCCAACACCCCCTCCCCTCGCTCCTACTCCAGCACTGCACGTGCGCCCCTTGTCCCCACGCCGCTCTCTGAGTTATGAGTCCTCTATTTCACTCATGGACTTGACTCCTCCAGTGCAGTTTGAGATGCACCAAGTCAACGTCACCTCCTCTCCTCCCCCATGTCACTGTCTAATCCCTCAATCCCCCCCTGCTGACCCCCGTCAATCCACTTCCTTCCCATTCTCACCCCACTCGCCTTCCCCCATCCCCCTCATCACCTCACCCTGCACCCCTGTTCCTAACTCTCCTTCTGTGTCACCCATTCCTTCCTCAGCCACACCTGTCACCACTCTGACCTTTGTACCCTCCTCTCCCTCCCCTACCCTATCTGAACCTATCACCATACCTATTTCATCCACTCCCTCCTCACCCCCACCCGGGCCCTCACCCTCCGCCACCAAGTGTCCAAGCCAAGAGTCCTTGGGGACCCAGTTGGCCACCCCCTCCCGCCCTATCTCCCCTCTCTCCTTGGCTAGTCTCCCTCCACTCTCCCCATCTGGATCCCGCTGCCCCAGCCCTGGTCCTTCCTCCCCTCCTCTCCGCTCCCTGTCCCCCTGTCCCGTCTGCCAGTGTAGCTGTGTAACCTCCGTCCCCCCTGCTCCCTCTCGCCCCCGTGACCGCATTGACCCCTCCACCATGGAGATATTCATTTAGCTCCTCCTCTATCCCTATTCTTGCTCCTTCTGCCCCTGTTCCTCCTCACTTCTCTCATCTCTCTAATGTGAGCATGTAACTGAACACCCACGCTAATATTAATCGTTGACACTCATCACATCGCACCCTAAAAGATTAGGTCACTATCTTGTTCCATTTTCAATGTCTTACCATCACTCAACACTGCAAGTGATTCAACACTTTTAACACCATTAAATAACCAACAAAAACAACTTGCCAGTTATTCTGCTGTCAAATGTGACATTAAGTATGTGGTCACTTTCAAATTGAATATGGTTTGTTTTCATTCTGATATTACTTTGAGTGGACATGGTTTTCAAACATTATGTAGTACATTATGTAGTACAGTGTATTTGTTTCCAGATTGCTGACATGGTGATACTTCATCATGGCATCCCGTCAACATCTCAGCTAGTGGTTGCTTGGATACATGCTTTACACTACAGTCTCTGTGCCATTGTCCATGTCACACAGTGCATGTGTTTCAATGTATGTGTGTGTGTGTGTGTGTGTGTTATATTCTTGTGTGCTTCGATGTGCGTATGTCTCTACATTTGTCATCCTGTCACCTACAGATTATCAGAGCATTCTAGCGGAGCTGCAGTCCCCCGCCACACTGCACTCTGACCCCCACTTCCTGGAGCCTGAACTCCCCGTTACTCCCAACCCCGCCCTTGCTCTCCACCACCATTACCCAGATCCAGACTCCCCTATGCTGGCCAGCTCCCAGGCTCAGCCCCTGCCCTGGAGCCCGGAGATAGAGGCCGGTAGTGGAGAGCCAGACAGCCCCCCTAGGAGCCCCCCTAGACC
Organism: Hoplostethus atlanticus; assembly: GCA_034670405.1. NCBI lineage: Eukaryota > Metazoa > Chordata > Actinopteri > Trachichthyiformes > Trachichthyidae > Hoplostethus > Hoplostethus atlanticus. The sequence goes on along the minus strand of JAXDDX010000065.1, from coordinate 2,454,507 downwards.
CTGTGAGCTTGTCCTGTCTGTCCCAGCTTTTGAACTCCCTGATCCCGTTCCCACCACGATCAGAAAGCCCCACATCGCTCTGAATGACCAGCTGCTCTTGAGCGAGGAGGAGGAGGACAGGTCTTGTCAAGAAGCGGAGCTCAACCACCTGCTCAAGTCACACCCCACCCCCGAGATGTATGAGTTAGAGAAAGACATGGCTTACTCCACATCCTCCCCATCAGTATCATCCATCACCCCTTCATCACCCGAGAAAGCACAACAAGGGGATGGTGAAGGGCAGACAGGTGCACCCAGTTGGGTACCAGAGAATGTCCAGGGATGGGATGGGATGAACAGAGGTGTAAAGGAAGTGACTGAAGAGATAGAGGAGGTTATACAGATGGGTGCAGCAGAGTTAGTGGAGGGAAATGGAGTGGTGGGAGAAGGGGAGGAGCGGGAGTGGCTTAATAAGGTGGAAGGAATGGATGAAGTGGTGAAGGGAGATTTTGAGACGATGGCAACAGACAGGCCTACGTTGGCAGAAGAAAATAACATTATGGCTGAAGAGAGGGACGAGTCTGCAGAGGAGGGGAAAGATGTGATAAAGGAGCAGCATATGCTTACGCAAGATGGCGATATGGGGACAGCCTGTGAGGTTGATGGGGTGAGAGTGGTAGAGAATCTGAGAAAAGAGGAGCATAATCTGATAGAAACAGGACAGGAGGTGGAGGAAAACAGGACCACAATACATGTAGAGACTATCTGTAAACATGTAGAGGAGAGGGCAGAGGGGATTGATGACACAGATGAGGCACAGCAAGGGATAGTGGATGGGGGCGGTGAGGAAAGGGACTGCCAGGGTCAGATAACGGAGGATGGGAATGGGGAACTGCAGTTCAGGGTTGAAGGAGTTGAGGAGGCATTAGAGGGGGGTCAGGCAGCCGAGGACCAGGCCAGAGCTGACCTCTCCCCTCAGGCCTGGGTCGTGGCGCTGGGGGAACTCCAGCCAAGTGAGTCTGGTTCCACTGACGAAGAGGAGGACGGGGACCGAGATGAAGACATGACAGAAGAGGCGTTAAGGTCTCTGTTGGAGGAGGTGAAGACGGAAGGAGGCTCAGAGGAAGAAGAGGGCGAGGAGATGACTGAGGCCAGGGTTCAGGAGATTCTCAATCAGGTCAACCAGGCAGAAAAAGACATCTGTTCACTTCCAGGTTGGCACAGTGAATCATCCAGCGTCAACGTGGAGCCACCGACGCCAGGCCGCAGTGTCAGCTCAGACCTGCTTGACAGACGGGAAAACAGGTACGCTCCTTTTCAGAAAGCTTGATTGCCTCTTTCTTATTATTATGAAATTTGGTTGCATTGACTACATCTATCAGAAAAGGTAAACGTATTCATCAACTACAGGCTTGAAACAGGACCCCTCAGAAATAATTTACTCTCAGTGAATGACAGCAATGCTTTCTTAGCGTGTCTTTGTCAGAATATCTCAGAGCGTCTTGTCCAAGTGTCTTTGTCAGTAGTTTATTTTTAGCCTGCAGTCTCAGTCCTCATTCCTCCTCCTCTTACACCACAGCCAAGAGAACTCCAGTGACTCCATCACTTCCTCGTCCAGGGGCGAATCAGGAAGGTCCCGACAGAACGGTGACCGCTCACAGCACTCACCTCAGGACGGCTCGCAAGAGTCATCGAATGGCAAGAAGGAAGAGGGAACACTGGTGTCTGAGAAGAAAGTCCAGGTAATGACGCAGATGAATAATATGACTAACCTGTAATAATTAATAGATTACTGTAGCGATGACAGTGTGGAATATACTGTTATGTAGCTACTAATGTACAGGGTTTCTATGGTCATGGAAAACCTGGAAGTCATGGAATTTAAAAAGTGTTTTCCCGGCCTGGAAAGGTTACGGAAAATCAAACATGTCAATGGGCATATAGCTTTGGAAATGTCCTGGAAATTTGTTGACAATCTTCATTTTTTTTCAACCAGTGAAATGTTTAATGTCAAACTTGTTCAATCCACTTACCTCTGAGGAATAATAACCAAATAACCCAAATAATTTCCTGATAGTATCGGTCCTAAATGATAGTTGTAGCAAGAAGATCAGCTGTTCAACATGAAAAAAAACATTTGCAACATAGACTGACAAATATTACTCATATAAATCGTGCTATTTGTCATGGAAAAGTAATTAAATGGAAGTATATTTAACTGTTATTACAGGGACACACATGGAGGATTCAGCATATCTGTTGCATCAATATGTCAATGCAACTCCAATAATGTTTTATTGAAATCTCTTTCTTCATACAGCTGACTGTGGAGCCAGTCCCCCTAGGAGCCCCCCACCCCCCAATAACAAATAACGTCAACAAATTCTCTCACTACTAACAAATTCTCTCACCCACACATGTACTTGTTTCCTCCTCTGACTCCTGCCATCTGTTTGTATAATGACCTTGTAATGCCTTCTCCAGCAGCGAGGTAGTATAGAGTCTGGCTCCGAGGAGGAACAGACTGTAACCACCAGAATCTTCCGCCGCCGCCTCATTTTAAAGGTACCCTGCTAGCCTGGAGTGGAGGCTGGGCTGGGCCTCGGTTTGGTTTGGTTTGGTTTGGTTTGGTTTAGATTGGTCCAGGGTACAGTCAAGGGTTTGACTCTGGTGTGCATTTCGGTGATCTTTCTTAGCGTACCGATAGTTAAGCTGAGCTCTCTTTGCATTTGTGTGTGTGTGTGTGTGTGTGAGTGTGAGTGCATATATGTGTGTATTTATAGATGCATTTGTGCGTAAATGCATTATGGCGCAAGCCTACACAGCTCATGGTGTCTCATTGCAGTGCCATTTAGATGAGCTGGTTCATTCAGCCTCCTCTTCTAGCTTCAGTGTTCTCTTGGTTTTCAGTGCGGTGGTGGTGAAGCATACATGGTTTTGTTTGCTCATGTTTGAATCGAGGTTTTTTTTGGGCCTGAGGTCATTTGCTAATCACAAACACTTACAGGGAGAGCAGGCGAAGAATGTCCCCGGCGAGTCTGTGACAGAGGAACACTTTATCGATGGAGATGGTAACCTCATCAGTAGAAAAGTAATGTATAACCTTTTCTCCTTCTGCCATTGAGCTCCGATATTCTACCTTAAATAAACCCGTCTCTGGGAGTGTAACATGTTTTTACCCCTTCATCCATGTCCTTCTACACTTCCGGCAGGTAATCAGGAAGGTCATCCGGCGTGTGTCTACACCCACGCCAGAGGACCAGGGAGGGGACAGGGGCATGTGGCACGGAGGAGACTCCTGGCCCGGTCCCATCCTGCGGGAGGAGGAACCAGAGGTTGGCCTGACAAACACTTTTAGGGTGTTCCTGGGTTCAAAGCCCAATGCAGATTGAGACAGGGTTGAGACATCCCTGTCATAGTGAATCAGTAGTTATGAGATCAGAAGAGGTTTTATGTTAAAGCAAAACTTAAAGCTGCACTAGGCAAGATTTCTGTGTAAAAATACACCCATCTTAGCCTGAATCATGAAATGGGGGCTGCAACAGAGAAGAGTTTTGACTCTGCGTTGTCCATGTCATCATTGTGTTGGTGTAACAAAAGAGGATGCTGACTATGCTCCTCTTGACTGTGGTTTTGATGGTCTTCTACCACCATGCTGGTTCTAGCTTGAACCCATTAGAAATGATATGTGTATAACTAATGGTTAATTGTGTGACTAATCAGGGCTCTAACTCTGCTGTGAACATATAATCTGTCTCTTTGATCTCTAAAACTTAATAATAACATAACTTTTCCACTTTCAGGTGTTTGGTGTGTGGTTTGGATCATCTTTCTAACAGTAAAGCTAATGCTAACAGTTGTTGTGTTCCACTGCGTTCGGATTGCTGGTTTCAGGTTGCTGTTCCTAAGGTGTGTGGAGTGCTGCTTTTTCCTCTCTCAGCTTGCTGTTTCAGGTTTCGGTGCTGGGTTACAACATGGCGGCCCCCTCTACGAAGATACCAAGATAAGAATGTCGTGTCTCTCAACTATATTTCTGTGTGTGTTTGTGTTTTCTAGCAAGGAGAAGGAACTAGGAACAGCAGGAGAAAGGAGGAGAGGAGGTCAGGCGATAAGAAGCTCCACTCGTAGGGATCGTTGTGCGGTGCCAGGTAGCTCCCCCTCCTTCAATAAAATACACTCAGCGTAGTTCCCCCATCTTTATTTTCCATGTATCAATACAGTGCATGTGATGTATGTATTTGTGCATTATTTCATTTCAGTTCACAGCTTTTTACTACTTAATACAGTTCATTCCTATCCCTGCCCTCTCTATTCCATATTATTAGATTTTGCCATTCCTCGGGTACTTGATTGTACTGCACTATACTGCTCTTACATACTCTATTCTATACTCTATTCCCTTCACTCTACTGTGCTCTTCTCTTTCCTTCTCCTTCCTTTCATGTACTTTCATGTACCCACCCCACATAGCAGCTGTGTCTCACTGCCACACAGGCACATCGTGAAAGGTTGACGTCTGAGCGTGGTTGAGCTCTGGCAATGTTTCTGATATTGTCCGCTCCATGTGCTCTAAGTGTGTGTGTGTGTGTGTACGTTCATGTATGTGTGTATTTGTGTGAGTGAAGCTGTATGGGTAGCTTGGCATGCTTGTGTGTGTGTGTACCGCAATTACAAAGGGAATGGGGATGATGGTTAGAACACGCCTCAGCATTATATTGCCCCACTGATACCCTCTGTGTCTGTCTATGTCCACTAAATCCCCAACTCAGGACAGCATTGTGTCCAAAAAGACTTTGTGATCCCATTGGCCAGACTGTTAATCCCTACCGCTGTTTGTCCGTATGTTATGTGTGTGCGGTGAATCATCCCATCTAAACAGAACTGACTAAGAAATAATATGGCCCTCCTGTGAAGTCCGGTTTGAGCAATGAGTTTCTATGGTAACAAGGGTCACCATAACTACCCACGGACCATCAGGTCTCATCATTTTGTCGTACAAAGGAATGGAAGATCCTGTCAGTTGTTTTCCCTTTAAGCATCTCAGGGACTTAATGGAATAGTCTGTTATGAGTGAATGTTTTCAATTTGGAATAGAATTTAATAGAAATGTTAGGAATATTTCCCTTAGAATATAATGAAAATTTAAAAGGCATTAGGGAAAGGTCACTCCTGCCAATTCCCATCTAAAATCTTGTCAACCACTACATTAAATGTACTCAAGTTGGTGATACATTATTTTGTGTCTTCCAGATGTACATGAACCGTGTTACATGTTTCCTGGGAATAAACTTTATTGAGGACTGGAAAGCTCAAGTGTGAGGACTTCAGGCAAGGGTGCAGTTTGCAACTATCTGCTTCAAGGCATGGTTTTCAAGTGAGAGGACTTGACCCGTCTGACTTTAGCATGAGCATGAAAAACTCACTCCCTGTCAGCTAAAGGACCTGGGAGGTTCTCACTTCCTGACTGTGGGCCTGTGGTTGATCATTCTGCTTCCTGTTTTGTGTGACCCATTGGTCCACTGGTGTCGTGAGAGCTTTTGAGGAGCATCGTTTGTTGTGACAACAAAAAAAGACTCCATTACAGACAACCACACGGGTGCAACTGTGACCAAAGATGGCACAAGAGCTTGATTCAGATGGTGGAAGTAAAGAATGAAGTAAACAAAATAACACAAAAATATCAAATGGAACACTTCTGATCCAACTTCAACACTCGCCTTATAGTTTTTTCTTGGACCCATTGTTGTCAGGATGTAAATTGTTTTGGGTTCTTTTTTTCCTTCCTTTTTAAAACTTACACTAACACGGAGGCTTTTTTCTGTATATAAAATTACAATGTGTAAAATTCTTAATGATAAGTTACAGGTTGAGAAGGCACTGGGAAGAGTAAACTTTTCAAGTGCTTTCAAAATTTATTGAAATGGTTCCACTTTTAAAGATTTGAGTGTAACTTCACATGTTCTTGTATAATTAATTATAGCAAGTATAATGTTTGTATATGAAAAAAAGCTGGTTCGATTTTAACAGTAATTCCCAAAGTGGGAATGGATCTAATCCTGCAAAAGCAGCCTTTCAGAGTACTCATATTTTCATGCATGCTGTTCACATTATTTTAAGTACAATTTTTACAAGTTTGCAAACACTGTATTCAAATGAAAAATAAAACCCTTTATCTGTGTACACATATAGCCCTAACATTTGTCACCAATTTTATATTTTAAATTTGAAAAGGATACCCTTAAAGCATTTATCATGTTGGGATGAGGAAACAGTATGGAAAAAATAAGTTATATAGCTTCTTGAGGGTTTAATGTCCTGTCTGTCTATGTAAAACCGAAGGGCAGCTTCTGCTACAAGAAAGAAATAATCTGAATGTAAATGCTAGTAGGCTGGCTCGCTGTAAAATTATAACTGTATTGTGTGTATTGGCTATAAGGTGTAGGAGTCTCTGTACACTGTTAGACTGTTTGTAATCATTTTAGCAGTGTGTCAATTTGGTTTTCTAAAGGCTGCTGTGGTGTTAATGGAAAACTGGGGCATTTCATTTTGGGTTTTTTTGGTGAAGTATTTCCTTAATTTAAAACCTACTCACATTAAGGACACATAAAGACATTATTTGATTGTAGCTCTAAATAGCATATTGTATGACAAAAACACTGGATGGTCAAAACAATTATTTAAGCATTAAATAAATTGTGTTTAACTCTGAAACTGTGTGATCTTTTTAGGCTTGAGAATCTGTATATGCAGTGTCGAATAGAATTGTTTTCAATAGCTCATTGGCAAAAATTACTTTACATTAGGAATTCTCTTTGTATTGATTTTCATTAGATGCCCATGTAGTTTCAAGTGTGGTGTTCTACTGGTGTGATGGCTCAGACTTAGTGTGCTGATGTTTATGCTGTGGACATTAAAACTATGTAAAGGACTTCATTTTTTAGGCAAAGGAAGTCACTTAGGATGTTGTATCACATCCCCTTATCCTAATATGTCAATCAGGGGGTAGAGGATCCTTTGATATGGTTAACCTATCAATTTTGTCAATTTTGTTTGATATGTGTTTTCACCTGAGCAGATTTTTCGATGTACAATTCTTACTAACAGTGAAGCCATTGAAATGTAACTATTCTAGCACTTTGGTTATTCAAGATCTTCTTTTAGAGGCTATAGCAGCAATGATGCCACCACAAATGTTTCAGACGTCTTTAAAAAATCAATCTTAAAAAACAAAATAAAAATGCATTGGTTTTGCAATCAGTTGTTTCTGGTTCTTATTTTTGTGTCATTGCACATGTTTTAATTATGTAAGTAATGTATAGGCAGCAGGGTGGCTTGGGTATGGAGACCACCCTTTAACCAGAGTAACCCGGTTCCAGTTCCCTACTTGGCAAGCATTCACTACTGAAGTGTCCTTGAGTAAGACACTTAATCCTTACCCAGCTCTGTATCTAAAGCTATGCTCGGACCTCCCTGTGGAGGGGGGCAAGTTTCCTTACAAGGGTCTAAAGTATCACATGATTATTATTACTGGAACTTAGTAAGTAATGAGAAAATCTATATGCCTTCTCTTGTGTAAGAGAGTAAACTGTAAATGAAATTTGCTTTTCAGGGCAGCCCCCCAAAAATTGTGTTTCAATGTTTACTTTATTCACGATATAACCCTTTTACATGTGTCCTTTATGCAACATTTTACATTTTTACAGCTTTGGCACTCAGGTGGAGGCCTAAATCCCACGGAAGAATGACACAACCTTGTTTATTCTGAGCTTTTCTTTAGGTATAAGGTATAAGGTATAAGGACATTAACACTTACATAGATCGTCCCACATTATCACATCATTCCTACCTATGGCCATGGCGTATGATGAGGATGAGATAAGGCTTCCAGTTTCAATCCAGCTATTTGTCAGGATACATGTAGCAGTACTGGAGATAACCTAAAGGTGGCGCTATTTCAACACGCGTGAGCAAGGTCACACGGTGTACCATTCTGCTGTCTGCTCCACAAACGCTGCAGCTGCCGTTCTCCTCCTCCTCCACTCCACACTGTCGCACAGCCATGGCGGACAGTGCAAGCGAGAGCGACACGGACGGAGCTGGGAGCAGCTCGGCTACCCCGATGTCGTCCTCCGCTTCAAATTCGGGAAAACCGAGCGTAGTCATTTCACAGTTTCGTTTGGAGGAATTGACGAACCGCCTGGCCTCGTTACAACAGGAGAATAAAGTTCTGAAAATTGAGCTGGAGACGTTCAAACTCAAGTGTAAAGCCCTGCAGGAGGAGAATCGGGACCTTCGCAAAGCCAGCGTCACCATTGTGAGTAATGTTAGCTAACTGGCTAGCCCCACGCCAGTTTGGAGATTGTGGTTGCCAATAAGTTAGCGTACCTAGTGTCGTTTGTTTGGTGCTAAGTACTTAATGCTAACTCGTTTATGTGGGTTATGCAGGTAGCTAATTTATATGTGAACACATTCATTGGTTGGTTTACCAGCTGAACTAACGTCATCTAGTTTGCTACTTGGCTAAATTAGCCAACCAGCTAACGTTAGCTTGATGGTTGGGTAGCGGTAGCAAACAAGCTAGCTTGCTTTGTTTTGTTTTGCGTTGCTAATGTTGGCTAACATTGTAAGCTAACATCAAGTTAAACGGTGTTCAATTAGGTAGTCACCCCACGATGCAACTTACTAGACTAATGTTCGGTATGTGGCCAGATGATAAATCGCTGCTAGACACATTGTCACCACGTTATGTCCAACAAGGATAACATAATTGGGTAAAAGTAAATAGCAGAGCAGTAGCGTTGGCATGCACCACTGCGTCACATGTCCTCATGCTTGATTCATCACTCCCTGCTACATTAAAGGTGTAACCGATCTCTTGAATACGTGGGAAGCATGTAGGCCAAACTTAGCGAGCCAGCTAAATGCCAGGCTTAAATATTGGCCAGTCAGCCACACTGCACTCTGGCCACCCTCTCTGAATGTGTGAGGCTTAGCTGGCTATTTGGTTTCTATTGTTGTTCTCATTTTGCGTTAACAAGTGAGAATTTCTTGCAGCATACAAAAGAGGATTTGGCCTTGTGGTCAATGAGGAAAAATCATATTATCACTCTATAGTTGTGATAGTTTTCCTTACGCCTTTCTTTTGTGTCCCCCAACTCTGTTTCACTTCTCCTCTCACTGTCAGTCACCCATTATTGCAATATCTCTTGAGTCATTAGGGAAAATTCTGCTTCCCCTTTGGCTAGCAGACCTCACTGCAGCAGAGTTGGATGATTAGTGTGTGCGTGTGCTTGTCTGTGCGCTTGCAGGACGTGTTCCTCGTGCAGAAACAACTTATCAGAAACATTTTAAACAGGATAAAGTCCAACGTTTGTTCTTTCCAGACTAGGAGTCCTGCTCAATAATGCTTTTCCTCCATTTGTGTCTGTCTTGTAGCAAGCAAGAGCTGAGCAGGAGGAAGAGTTTATCAGCAACACCTTGTTCAAGAAGATCCAGGCCCTGCAGAAAGAGAAGGAGACCTTGGCAGTCAACTATGAGAAGGAAGAGGAATTTCTCACGAACGAACTGTCAAGGAAGCTCATGCAAGTGAGTGATGGGAGCAGGGCAGGAACGTACCCGTTTTTAATCTATTGGCTAAAGTGTTTTTTTACCAGTCGAATACATTTTTTCCAATTGATATATATTCTTTGATTCTATTGATATCTGTATGATACCCACATTTTTTCAATGGTCACACCTGCACTCTGGTATTTGTATTTGACTGCAGTATTGTCAAGCTTGTTCACTGGGTGTGTTTGTGTCGTTCAGGCTAGCAGACAGTGCATTATCATCAACTGTATTGGTTCTTGCCTGAAGGCTGGAAAGGCACAAGATGACTTCACTGTGGCTGCTAGCTGCGCTAAATGACTCTCAAATTACTCCCCTCCTGTCTCACTGTTATTTGGTCCAGCCTATTTTCCATGTGTTATTTTCCCAACAGCAGAGCTTACGGCACACACATTTTGAATGGCTAGTTGTAGGCCTGACTAAAGCCTCTTTCAGACATACACCTCGGATATTCTCCAGAGAATCAGGTCCGCGCTTTAGCCGGAGTTGCCCTTCCACACATACAGCACACCTCTGCAGAATGTCCGTTTCGGATGCGTTCGCAACAACAGAAAATACTCCAGTTAGTTTAGGCAAGGGTTGGGGCCTGGGTAGAGCGTGCAGGAGACAGGACATGACGCAAAAAGTACGCTGTGGAAATTGCAGTGTTTTGTTTACAGCACGAAGATGGTGGACGAAGTGACCGACTCACTCTCAGTGGCCGGTATTGCGTTGATGTCAATATTAAATGTAGTTAGATGTATCTGCAGTATCGACGAAAGGGTGGAAAGCGATATACATTGTTTTATCCCGGTTTCGCACCAGTCGCATGATAAATACGTCATCAACACGCCCACTCGCTCGTAGAGAATACTCCGGAGAATCTTCTGCTCCATTCACACTTTGGCTCACTCAGCGATAAAACAGATTTTAGACTAGGGTGCTGGGTGGGTAAAGTCCGTTTGACTTCCAGACCAACTGATTCGAACATTTGCGTTCACACATACAACCCCTCCGAGTAATGTCTAGATAAGTTCCAGATTTCACTGCATGTGTGAAAGAGGCTTAATAGTTTGTTGATGTGTAAGGTGGCAGGTATCTGAATGGGCCACATGCATGTGTCTCAGCACCCCCTGCTTAAGGTCATGCAGATGGATTTGTTGTTTAGGCTTTTTGTTATCTTGCCTGTTCTATAACATGAAACAGACCTGCATCTGCTGCTGCCTTTTAGAGTTGGTGTTGACAGACAGCCCTGTGTGCGCGCTCGTGAGTGCATGTATGTGTCATGTTCTCAAGTAATGCTAGAGTGAGAAATGAGGGATGTGGTAATTAATTGTGAAGCGTGCTTGTGTGTGGACGCTTGTGCAGAGGCACTTTTGTAAACAGTCTTATCTGACATGATTTTTTCCCCCATTACTTTGGATGGCAGAGTTTCACTTCAGTTTTTCTTTGCTGACTGGACAAATGATGCTTACATGCATTGGGGAGTTTGAACCAATTCTCAACAGACTGTATGGACTATACTGTCCTGTGGATACATACTGTAATTGCTGATCAGACCTGCACAACAGCTAGGAGGTATTTTGGACCATTCCTCCTTACAGAACTGTTTCAGTTCATTGATATTTTGGGATGTCTGACATGAACGCTTGCTTCAGGTCATACAACATTTCAGTAGGGTTAAGGTAGGCGCCATTATCACAAAAAATATAATTGCAGATTAATTACCTTGATATTGTAAATGCAATTCTAATTTCAATTAATAGAATTGCAATTAAATACACATTTTATGTTGTCATATATATGCCACTACATATACTGTATTCTGTATAAACAACCAAAACAAATCAAGCAGATAACAGATGTGTAGTGATGCAAACTTGCTACTCCTCCTGCAGCCCAAGGCGGTCAGAGCGTCTCAACCCTTGAGCAACCTCCCCTGTATGATCTTGTGGAAAGTATGTTGTTTGCAGGCATCTGCTTTTCAGCGTAAAATCATCATCGACATAGTCGTTAGGCTTAGATATGGTTCCATAGTTTTACTCGACCACAAATCAGTTGTGGTTGCATAGTGTGCCACTTCTTTCAGTTCCATCTCAATTTCTCTCCCAACATTTGGAATAAAGTGAAGGCAGCGCAATTTGAAAACTTGAAAAAAAAAAATGATTGCGGGAGGGGATCCCATATTTCTTATCCAGGGTGTTGATCATCCTTTGTTTGTTGCGCGCAGTGTTTATCGGAGCCATGTCTTTTGCTAAGTAAAACACAATGGCTTCCGTTATCTCTGTTTGCCTTCGAGAGCTTGCTGGATACAGGGATGCATTATAGCGTGAACCAGTAATGGTTGTCTGTGTTGCCCAACGTTACTGGGACATAGGCCTGGTTCCAACGCTCATTTCCTGTTTTAGAGCAGTTAAAAACTAAGTTAGTAAAACTCGATTTTGACACAGCCGGAGTATTAAATGGAATGCAGTAATCGTGACTTTTACCACAATTGCCACAATCTCTAATATACAAATAATTGTCCGCCCCTAGGTTAAGGTCAGGTCTCTGACTTCCATAATGTGAATATTTTCTTCTGTTTAAGCCATTATTCTATTAGATTTGCTTTTGTATTGGGGTCATTGTCATTCTGCATGACCCAACCTCTGTTACGCTTCAGGTCACGGACCGTTACCCTGATTTTCTCTTGTAGAATTTCCTGATACAATTTGGAATTCATTGATCCCTCAATGATTGCAAGCCATCCAGGTCCTAAGGTAGCCCCAAACCATGATGCTCCCTCCACCATGCTCCACAGTTTGGATGAGGTTTTGCTTTTGGTATGCAGTGTTTTTTCTCCTCCAAACATAGCGTTGTGCCCCTTTTTGCCAAAAAGTATTTCTTTTGTCTCATCTGTCTAAAAAACATTGTCCCATTAGCTTTGTGGAACATCCGGGTGGTCTTTGGCAAACTTGAGACAGACCACAATGTTTTTTTGAGAAGAGCAGTGGTTTCCTCCTTGGTATCCTCCCATGAACACCACTCCTGTTTAGAGATGTCTGCAGATCCTTAACTGTTACCTTAGGGTTCTTTGCCACCTCCTTGACCATTATGTATCGTGCTCTTGCTGTGATCTTTGCTAGACACCCACTCCTAGGGAGAGTAGCAATGGCACTGAATTTTCTCCATTTGTATCCAATCTGTCAGACTGTAGACTGATGGAGGCCCAAGTCTTTGGACATGCTTTTGTAGCCCTTTCCAGCCTTGTGAGCCTCAACAACTCTTTTCTGGAGGTCCTCTGAAATTTCTTTTGACCGGGGCATATTTCACTTCAACCAGTCAGAGCCGACTCTTGTAACCAAACTTTGTGGGGATTGTATGACAGGACACCTCTAACCCACACCTGAATGTCATCTCATTGATTGGATTACATGACTTCAATTACCCCGTTCATAGAAGTCATTATCCCAGAGGATAACAGTTTTTACATCTTAGGCTGTTGATGTCTGATTAATGTTCAATAAAAGAACATTTTGTGTATTATTTGGTAAATTGCATTGTGTTTTCTATCTACTGACTTAGATGAAGAACAGACTATATTTAAGGAGCCATTTATGCAGGAATGCAGGTAATTCAAAAGGGTCCACAAACTTTATCTTAACTATCTCTGCAAGGTAATGGTAAATGGTAAATGGACTGCATTTATATAGCGCTTTTATCCAAAGCAAAGGTGTGTATGGATTGAAAATAAACAGATTCATGCACACACACACACAGTCATCAGCACACTTGCGACTCTGCACCAGTGCACTATGGGTGGAGGCCTGGTACACTACAATGGTAATAGACTGGGCTAAGGTGAGACACTACAGCAACACGATTCCTAAAATGGGTAGCCTTTTCATCAGGGGAAAATGGCCTCACTGGGTGTGGCCTAGGTCTGTAACCAGTTATTTCTGCCAGGATACTGCACAGTAGTTGACGCTGCACAAATTCAGTGATCATAAGTTAAAAGCAAAATGTGCTGTTGTGAGATGTGTTAGCTGTATTATTGTGTTGGTAGCATAATGGAAATGGTTAATTCATTTTTTCCTCTCTGCAGTCTTTTCCTATAAATGAGCAACGTGCATCCCTTTCCCTGTAATGAGTAATCATTTATATAATCCATCACACAATTGTCCCATTTTGAACCAGTGCTGAGCCACACCCTTACTTTGTATTGGTAAGCTGCCAAAGTTGGTTACAGCTGAATCATTATTTCACAATGTGCATTCTTCTGGGAATTTCAACCAGGAATCTGGCAGAATTGTACTCTTGGATAGATTCACTTAACAGGCTAACCACTATGATCTGACACCAGTCTGCACACCGTGGTCGTCAAATTCTTTTAATATGACTCACCATAAGTCTCCCATCCTCTGTTCTCTTTCCCTTTCCCTCTGTTTCATCTCTCCCCCTTCCCGTTTCCCCCTCTCTATCCATCCCAGCTCCAACATGAGAAGGCGGAGTTGGAGCAGCACTTGGAGCAGGAGCAAGAGTTCCAGGTCAACAAGCTCATGAAGAAGATCAAGAAGATGGAGAATGACACCATTTCAAAGCAGCTCACCCTGGAACAGGTATTCTCATCACCTCATAGAGCAAGAGGACGATTAAGATAGGTTTCAAAGACCAATGCAGAATGTGCCTGAACATGTCGGTCTAAATATTTATTGCAGTGGTGTGAGTCACACAAATCGTAGTCCTTAATTTCTCACTCTGAGTGTCCTCTGGAAAGAATATTTTGGTCTATGGCTGGGTTAAATCCATGTGTGCTAAAACCAACCCATCATGTTCTCATGATGTAATGATGGGGTTCTATTCTAGATGTGCATTCATGCATGAATGGTTGCTGCTCACTTATAAACGGCTGTGTCAGGGTGACACTTGTGTAATGCTGTCATGCATTTTGACCGAATGCAGTTAAAACTTTTGAGCTCAAACAGAAGTATGGTAATCTTAATAATCACAAGAATCAGAATCAAATTTATTGGGAGAGTACATTCGCACATACAAGGAATTTGACTCGATGACGTTGGTGCATTTAAAAAAACAGACAGACACAGCAATCAAATAAAGAAACTCAAACAGTCAAACAATATATACAATGAAATAAATAAATAAATCAAGGCAGTGTTCACCACAGCAACTTCTTCATCCTACTGGGAAAATACTAATTGGAATGACCATCTAGCAAGACCATTTCATATAATTTAAAGAAAATAAGGAATCAAGAAATCTCTGCAATATCCTACTGTTTTTCTATCCATGTTGCTCACTCACAAGCAGGTACAAGGCTGTAGCACAATGGAAGTGAAGCATATCTCGGCAGAGAAGTAGGGTTTGAATACAGTGCAGTGTGTGGTCCTGTGAATGCACTTTGACGTCAAGGTTTTATTACCACTGAATGTCAGTCTCTGTGCTCCCTTTTATTCTCCAGTTGAGGCGCGAGAAGATCGACCTTGAGAACACATTAGAGCAGGAGCAGGAGGCTCTAGTCAACAGACTGTGGAAACGCATGGACAAACTGGAGGCTGAGAAAAGGTATGATTGCGTAACTGCTGACGATATTAATGTCCAGATATGGTGGCACTCTTACAACCCCAGCCTCGTGGACCTGGGTTCAAAGCCTGCCTTGGCCCGTTTTCACTTTTGAATATTTTTTGAGTTAAATCAGTAGAACACAAACACCAAATTTCGGCTGTAAAATTACCATCAAAATAGAAAAACATGTTACTGCAAGTTCATGAAGGAGGGGTGTTAGCAGTAATAGCCTTTGGGCATGGAAATGTATTGCAAGCAATAAAGTCAGTCTGATTCTTCATATAATAGCCATACTTATATTTTCTTTGTGCAATATATTTCACTGTTATGGTTTTGTTATGGCTGTGTTTATAGGGCTTTATGTATAGCTTAGGGATCTGAAATTGGGTGTTTAAAAACACTTGTGTCATCATACCTGGTTTGCCCATTATTTTGGTAGATGAATCATAATGACTTAACTGTGTGCATGCATGCGTTTTTGGTCACTAGAATTCTTCAAGAAAAGTTGGACCAGCCTGTGTCAGCTCCTCCCTCACCCAGAGACGTTTCCATGGAGATCGACTCGCCGGAGAACATGATGCGGCATATCCGCTTCCTGAAGAATGAGGTGGAGAGGTTGAAGAAAAGCCTGCGCACCACTGAGTTGCAACGTAAGTGGCCAATCAACCTGTCACATGATCTGGGGGGTTGGTCTTGGGGGGTGGGGGCAGGTTTTTTGGATGTAAATTTAAAAACTGACCCCGAGATAAGTGACGCAAGGTAAATGCACCCTAAACCCAGGGATGGCTTGTTTTACACAGACTGGAAAGAACAGGTTTCCATTCTTTCCCTTTTACTTGTATATAAAAAAACTGTTTAGTATCTGTTTTCCCAACAGTATCCCCTACTTAAGATTTGGATTATGCTTTTTTTCCCCCCACATTTCAGCTAATTGACCTTCAATTAACACAGAAAGGATTTAGTGTTCTTTAATGACATCTCACAAGACTGTTATTTGGGCTATACAATCATGCATGAAAGTTTGTGAACTTATAGAAGAATAACTTCATCAAATCCTTATCTAAACCACAAATCTTAATGAAGATATAATGAAGATAGATAAATAAGGAACATACAAAATACATCTTTACTTACATTGTTTATTTAACAAATACTCAGATATCCCTGTGTGCAAAAATATGTCTGTATGATCGGTCTCTGGCATCTTTCTTGAGGGATTGTCACCCACTCCTTACAGAACTCGACCAACTCCGTGAGATTTGAGGGCGTCTCGCATAAACAACCCACTTCAGGTCCTGAAGCGGGTTGTTCAGCATCTCAATGGGATGTAGGTCACTTTGACTGGGCAAATCCAATACACAAAACTTCTCCCTGAGCCATTCTTTGATAGATTTACTTGAACGCTTCGGATCATCGTCTTGTTGGAACAGCCACTTGGGCGTGTCAACCAGTGAAGTTCCAATGACACCCAGTCTGTCAATGACAGACCTGCCTGACCGTGTATGGGGCCCTGCCCCTGTTTATCATCTATGACACATACACATACAGCATTCTCGCTTCCTTCCCTCTCAAGACAACTTAAGCTCACTCAGCACGACTGGATTAGTGGTGTCCTATTTAACTGTTCCCTGACAAGCTGTCAAGGTCCTTATAGCCGAAGGTAGGATGTCAGTTTTCTTCAGTAACCGTGTTGAGTGAGTTTCCATCCAGACACTTGGGCATAAAAAGTGGAGTTTGTTCTCCTAGTTACTCCCTCTCTGTTAGCTTGAAGGTTAGCTCTCCCTAAAGTGTTAACTATCGGCCTGTTCTTCACTGGCATATCCCGTTTTTCATCTGACTCTACGTCATGAAGATATGGAGAGTCATGAAGCTGACTTTGTTAACCATAGCCTGCTAGCTAGCACACCAAGCTCACAAAGCTACCATTAGCGAAGGTGCTTACCCCCAACTCTCCTATCTCTCCTGTACCATTTTGCTATGGCTACTTTCCGGACCCCAGCTAAAGACTGAGGGCAAGGCTAAGGAGGTCATATCCCGCTGGGCCCTGCAGCACATGGAGCCTACATTTCAGGATGGGTTCCACATCCTTTCTGTATTGTGTTTCTAACTGTTCAGCATGCCCAAGCATCGCTCGCTAACCATGTGTTATTTTCTTACTGCACTGTAATGCCGACAAAGCTTTTGGAGTTTAGGGTTAAGGTTGCAGCAGCCAACAGGCAGGACCCTTGCCTCGCTGGTGCAAAGCCAAGCAGACCCACCCTTGCACTAGCTGGGCTGACTTAGTGGAGGCTGAATCGCCTGAAGGATGCCAGCTCGGACATTCTCGGTGATCAGAACATGGAGGAAGATGGCGAAAACATCATTCTTTCTGCAGCGCAGTCCAGACCTGCTAGCCTCACAGGAGGCTAACACCACTCACGCTGTGGATGTCAGCCTTCATGAGGTATGTCGAAGGGCCACTGCCAGGATTGGTGCCAGGATCCGAAAGGGTGGAGAGGGACCTCTATGATAGTATGAGGCTCCCCCCTCCTCAGACCCCCACCAAACAGATCGAGCCTGTAGTCCATGCGTGTATTAAGGAGATGAAACGCTTCTCGTCAAAGTGGTTACTCAGAGCTGGATGTCCAGGGCTTGGAAGAGCTTGGGCTAGCCCATCCCCCGGCGATGGAGCCTTCAGTGGCCTACTACCTACACCCCAACTGCTGCAACATCCCAACTACATCACCCATATCATCCTGTATGACCTATTAGAGGTCATATAAGTATGCCCAGTCAGTGTGTGCTCTCAATGCAGTCACATTGCTATCAGCCTGCCATGCAGAGCTGTTGGATGATATGGACTTCACTCAGGGACACCAAGCCCAGCAATCTAGGATGAAATCTGCATTGTCACCGACTACCTCCTACGCTACTTTCGTGGCACCGTGCAGGGCTGCGACCGTGACATGGGCCTGGCCGTGGCTGATGAGAGGGCCCTGTGGCTAAACCTGCCAGGGGGTTGTGGCAGTGGAGGCTTCAGCAAGAGGACAGCAAACTACAGCCAGGCCCACCAAAAACATGGCCGCAGGACAGGCTGTGAACCGGCAGCTAACCCCAGGCTGTGGGCAAGCAGTCGTTCGCCATGGCTGTGAAGAATCAGACATCCTTTCCCTAGAAGTAGAGGTGTGCCACCTAGAGCAATATCACCTGGGTGATATCAGCAATATCACCCAGGGGAGCAGGCTACCCACACCCTGTGCCTCCATTGTGTATTTAACTTCTGGAGGGATTCTGAACTACTTGACTCATCTAGAATAGTTTGAGTATATTTTTCTTGCTTACCAGGTTGCTGTTAGCTGTACTTTGATTGCTTAAGTATTAGTGCTTTAATCAGTAGTCTATTGTTAGCTGCTAGTTGGTCAGTTTCTCTTTGTGTCATAGCCCCTATTGAAGGTAGTTTCACCAAGCTAGGCCAATTGCCTTGTTAATTGTCTGGGAGGGGCCTGCACTCCTGGCAGACAATTAGCAATCAGTGGAAGCAGTCTTAAACCACTGCAGCTTTGAAAGCGTCAGGCAAAGGAAGGCTAGGTGAACAAAGGCAACAGGCGACTTTTTCAAGAACGACCTTCGAAGATTAGGTGCTTCTTCTCTTCATAAACTGTATCATTGTATTGTGATCTACCATGTGTTTGCTTCCTATTCCTGTCCTCTCCTCTTTCCGGTGGTCGCACAGACGCTGGGTCACACCCAGACGCCGCGACCCCACTAATCTCATCTATCCTACTCTCTCAACTCGCGTTGAGCAAGTGGTGGCAGGGGGGCTGTGGAACTGCCAGTCGGCTGTGCCGAAAGCTGAGTTCATCTCAGGCTACGCATCCCTGCTCTCCCTCAACTTTCTTGCTCTAACTGAGACTTGGATCACCCCAGAAAACACTGCCACGCCCGCTGCTCTGTCAGATGTGTACTCTTTCTCTCACACTCCCAGAGCTGCGAGGCGAGGCGGTGGTACTGGCCTGCTAATTTCCAGCAAATGGAAATACTCTCTTTTTTCTCTGCCACAATTCTCTCCTCCCTCCTTTGAATTTCATGCTGTCACTGTTTCTCATCCAGTCAAGCTCACCATCGCGGTTGTGTACCGCCCACCAGGCCCTGCTGGTGAGTTCCTGGAGGAGCTTGACACACTAGTCTCCCACTTCCCTGACGATGGCTCTGGACTCATCCTTCTCGGTGACTTCAACATCCAGACTGAGAAGCTTGACCTTCTTCTTTCATTCCTCGCCTCCTTCGACCTAGCCCTCTCCCCATCTCCTCCTACCCACAAGGCTGGCAACCAACTGGACCTAATCTTCACCAGACACTGTTCTACTGCCAACCTCTCCGTCACTCCTCTTCATCTCTCTGACCACTACTTCATGTCCTACACTCTCTCTCTCTCTCTCCTCTCCCCCCTCACATCCTCTCCCTACCCACATGGTTTCTTCTCGTCGCAATCTCCGCTCGCTCTCTCCCACTGATCTTTCCTCTTCTGTTCTCTCTGCTCTCCCTGCCCCTGAATCTTTTTCTCTTCTATCCCCTGATACTGCCACTGATCTTCTTCTCTCTACTCTGTCCTCTTCTCTGGACCATCTCTGTCCCCTCACCTCCAGGCCTGCACGCCAAACTCCACCTGCCCCTTGGTTGTCGGACTCTGTGCGTACTGAGAGACGGAGCCTGAGAGTGGCTGAGCGCAAATGGAGAAATGGCAACCTCCCGGAGGACCTTCTTACCTTCCAATCTCTCCTTTCCACTTTTTCCTCCTCTCTATCTGCTGCTAAAACTGCTTTCGTCTGCACTAAAATTCAAACTTCTGCTTCCAACCCTAAAAAACTCTTTGAAACTTTCTCTTCCCTCCTCCAACCCCCTCCTCCCACCTCCTCCCTCCGCCCTGACGACTTCGCCAACTTCTTTGACAAGAAGGTCAACGATATCCGATCCTCCTTCCCTCACCCCCCGGCTGGTGCCCTGCGCACCAACCACACCTATCTGCCTTCCACCCATCCCTCTCTACCACCCTCTCCACCTTTTCCCTCCCCACCTCCCTCCCTATCCCATTTTTCTCCCCTCTCCCCAGACGAGGTCCTTCACCTGGTTACATCTAGCCGCCCCACCACATGCTCCCTTGACCCGGTCCCATCCACTCTGCTTCAGTCTACTGCACCTGAACTCCTTCCCTTCCTGACCCACCTCATCAACACGTCTCTGGTGTCTGGATGCTTTCCCTCTGCTTTCAAGACTGCCAGAGTCACCCCCCTTCTGAAGAAACCAACACTTGACCCCTCTGAGGTCAAGAACTACAGACCGGTTTCCCTTCTACCCTTCCTATCAAAAACTCTTGAACGTGCTGTCTTCAAGCAACTGTCCTTGTACCTCCACCAGAACAACCTCTTGGATCCCCACCAGTCTGGGTTCAAAGTGGGTCACTCGACCAAGACTGACCTCCTGGCAGTGACAGAGTCGCTCCATGCCGCTAGAGCGAACTCTCTCTCCTCTGTCCTGATACTCCTGGACCTGTCTGCAGCGTTTGACACGGTGAACCACCAGATCCTCCTCTCCACCCTTGAGGGGATGGGTGTCTCAGGCTCTGCACTCTCCATGTTTGCATCCTACCTAACGGATCGCTCCTACCAGGTGACGCTGAGAGGGTCTGTGTCAGAACCACGCAGGCTCACTACTGGGGTTCCGCAAGGCTCGGTTCTAGGCCCTCTCCTCTTCCCTCTACACAACATCTCTTGGTTCTGTTATCCATTCACACGACTTTTCCTACCACTGCTATGCAGATGACACCCAGCTGATCCTGTCATTTCCCCCCTCTGACACACAAGTGGAGGCACGCATTGCTGCATGTCTGGCAGACATCTCGGAGTGGATGTCGATGCACCACCTGAAGCTCAACCTGGACAAAACTGAGCTGATGTTCCTCCCGGGGAAGGGCTGTCCGCACCGAGACCTGGCCATCACCATTGATAATGCTGTGGTGACGTCAACTCGGACTGCGAGGAATCTGGGTGTGACCCTGGACGACCAACTGTCGTTCTCGGCAAACATTGCATCAGTGACACGCTCCTGCAGATTCCTCCTCTACAACATCAGGAGGATTCGCCCCTTCCTCACTGACAAGGCAGCGCAGGTGCTCATCCAGGCTCTTGTCATCTCCCGCCTGGACTACTGCAACTCCCTCCTTGCTGGTGCCCCGGCGTTTGCCATCAGACCTCTGGAGCTTGTTCAGAAAGCTGCAGCTCGTCTGGTGTTCAACCGCCCCAAGTTCTCCCATACAACTATCCTTCTCCATTCTCTACACTGGCTCCCTGTAGCAGCTCGCATCCAGTTCAAGACCCTGGTGCTAGCCTATAGGGCAGTGAAAGGAACAGCTCCTTCTTACCTCCAGGCTATGGTCAAGCCTTACACCCCCGCCCGACCACTTCGCTCTGCTGCCTCGAGGCGACTGGTTGCCCCGTCGCTCAGAGGGCCCTGCGGCCGATCTACACGGTCACGGCTCTTCTCTGTTCTGGCCCCGCAGTGGTGGAATGAACTCCCCACTGATGTCAGGACAGCAGAGTCGCTGCCCATCTTTCGCCGCAGGCTGAAAACCCACCTCTTCAGGAAACACTACCCTGACCCTTCCCCTTAGCCATGCCTATTTGTCGTCAATTATGTGTCTGAGCTCTTGTTTATTGGCTCTTGTTCATTTGATACACTTATTTGTCTTAGCTCTTGCTTATTTGGTTCACTTATTTGTCTTAGCTCTTGTTTATTTGATTATTTTATTTGTCTCATTTGTTTAAGATATAGTAGGTTGCTAACTTATTGCACTCTTACCTTAACACTAGTTATGCTCTTAGTTGCTTGTTTAGGAAGGAAATGCACTTACGATTTCTGGTGACTAGTAGTTTTCTTGCCTACCTATGTTGAATGCACTTATTGTAAGTCGCTTTGGATAAAAGCGTCTGCTAAATGACTGTAATGTAATGTAATGTAATGTCCTGGGATAAGCCCACTTTGCTCATCCCTTCCTCCCCCTGTAAAGAAGTGGAAGGGATAGGAGTGGGCCTAGTTCACACTGTTCACCCAGTTGGAGCAGAGCAGTAGCACATTCTGGTACCCTCTGCAATGTATTTACCCCCTACCCGTGGGAGGGCTGAGGGGGTAAATACATTGTGTGGTGAGGGTCAAGCACACTTACAGTGTGCCCAGCAGCATCATGGTTCACACCAGTGCCCCCTTTTCTTTAATAAAGCCTGTACTGTCACAGCCAGGCATCATGCCAAGGGTGCAGTCTTCCCACTTTAATCAAAATAAAAATCACTCCTCCACAAACACAAGGGGGAGCTATTACTCCTCCGGTGGTGAAGGGGATGTCTCTGGGGCTGCTTGCTGCCAGAGCGTCCAGGTACCATCACCCAAGGGTCTTGTCCACAATGTCAAGAGGGTACAAAGTATAATTTGCTGTGAAACGACCCAGATTCAATGGTATTTTGGCTTTAGTGACCAACAGAGATTGAGCTCAGGTTTTAGAGCACGAAATCTCCGCTTTGTTGGACAAAGGGGCAATAAAAAGGCTCTCAAAGGTTAAGCCAGGGGGGCTTTTACTCCTGATATTTCCTCTTTCACAAAAAGGACTGCTTACTCTGTCCTATTTCTGCACTGTTTCTTGCTGTGAGACACTTTCTACCTCTTCTTCAGTGCTGTCATATAAGAACAGACAACACAGATATCAATCGCCAAGTCGGCACCAGGTCTCAATTGCACAGGCTGTCGCAGATTGTTGGTTTCAGGCAGCCTCCACTTTCTGTCATTGAGGGCGACTCATTGTTTTCACAGCACTGCACCTGGGCGTAGATTTGCTGTCCCATTGTACGAGGAATGGAGACTCCATCCCCACTGTCCTTCTCTCTGGCAAATGAAGACGCACCACTCTGAGTGGATGCTCTGGCACACCCGTGGCCACACATGCTGCTTTATGCATTCACCCCTCTCAGCCTGATCTCTCCCACTTTGGGTCAGAGAGCATTGGCTGTCAATGATTGTAATTGCCCCACGGTGGCGGAGCTAATGTAGCTGCTATCGAACTATCGCTCCCGTTCCTCCCTTCTGTCCCAGACACATGGGGAAATACTTCATCCTCACCCAGATTGTGTGTCTCTTTGGGCCTGGCCGGTGAAAGGCTGAATCTAAATGCAGCTGGGCTGCCTCCCAGAGTTATTGACACAATTCAGAGTGCAAGTGCACCCTTGACGCACTGATGGAATAATGCCAAATGGCTCATATTTGAGGAATGGTGTGATGCGAAACGTAACATTCCATATCAGTTACTGAAGTTGTTGTTTTTTTTTGTTTTGTTCTTTACAGGATCTGATGGATAAGGTTAGGTGATTTATTTTTGCACATGCACTAATTCCCTTTAGAGTATTTTCATTTTACTGCATGCACAATTTCCTCTAAAACATGAAATTGGTACCTACATCTTAAGAACATTTTCATTAAAAAAGGATTGCATGGTTAAAAACTACATTTCTATAATAAGGGGTTCACAAACTTGACTGCATGTGAGATAATTTACATATAAATCGCATTAGTTTTTCAGTGAACTGTTCCTGTGTTGAGGATGGCAATGGGGTTGTTTTTGATGTGGGAATGGGGGGGGGGGGGGGGGGGGGGTGTATGTGAAATGCCAGAAAACTGTGTTGGAGCTCGTCTTTCACAAAACTCTGGCAGTTATTTCAAAAAAAGTCAAGAAAGGTTTTTGATATTTTGCAAGATGTTGCGTGTTACAATGGAACAGCTAAGTTATAAATGTGTTGTATTTGTAGGTCACAGGCAGACAGACAATTTCTTAATGCAGATTGATGCCTAAATACGCAAGTAAATAATCAAGTTTGTCTTTTGGAAGACTTATTTATGTAACTTCAGAAGCATTTAGGGCAGGGTTATGATTTAATCCTTGGAAAGCATGACATACCTACATGCAGTTGTACACCACGGTGACACCACTCCCATTCCAAATTAGGCTCAGCCTGTTTAGTGAGGTCACTTACAATCTCCTGTTTTCCCACCATCTCTTTATGAGCGTGCCACAGATCAAGCCCATGTGGCCTAATAAACTCCCACTCACTGTACTTCAGTCTATCTTCCTGGAACATGACAAGCGGACCAGGACCAGGGAGGCCTGTAGTACCATGAACTGAAACCCAAATTATGCCTCTGTCATCAACAATGTTTGCAGGCCCACTGATCTCTGAGGTTTTCATGCTTTCGTGGGTTGATTCCTGGAGCCACTACTGCAGACTCTGCAAATCCCTGTTGACTCCACAGACCCTCAATGCAGCTCTGCGCACAGAAATGTAGCTTGAGCCTACTCTTACTTTTTTTTTAGCCTTTAACTCAAATGTTGTCTAGGGTGATTTGTAACTTGAGTCCAAGCACAAGCCTTGAGAGCCCATCGCCACTGAGACCATTCTGGTTATACTATGCTTTTGCCACTAGAGGGAGCTGTCACTCCAAACTTTAACCATGGTTAGCTCCACATGGTCTGGGAGGCTGAGGCAAGGACCAGGCGGTATTGCACTAACAAGCTGATGAAATCATGGCCCCCGTTGCTTCATAACCCACTGCGTTATTTGAAACCAGCCTTGACCCACTTTCACTGTGCAGATACATGGTCATCTTTGAAACAGCACTAAAACATCGGACTGCACAAACTATTGATCAGTCTCAGAAGTAGACTAATGGAAAGACTAAATGGGGAAAATGCCGCATTTGGAAGGGGATTATTTACTTTTGTTTGCTCTTGCAGGAATGTTCAACATAATATGTATTATAATGCAATTAATGTCAAACCAAATTAGCCTAGATGTGAATTTGGCATTTATCTTTTCACTGACTCCACTTATGTTGTGTGTCCCTTCAGACACAGAGAAGCGTGCCCAGTACATAGAGGAGGAGCGACACATGAGGGAGGAGAACGTCCGGCTGCAGAGAAAGCTCCAGAGAGAGATGGAGCGCAGGGAAGCCCTGTGCAGACAGCTGTCAGAGAGCGAATCCAGTCTGGAGATGGACGATGAGAGGTAGAGGAGGGAGGGAGGGAGGGAGGGAGGAAGGGAGGGAGGGTGGATGAATAGATGGATTGATTTGTGGCAGCATGCAGATGGCGTAGTGAGTCAGACCTGGGTTTGAGCCCCTGTGTCAGCAAGCATCCATGCTGTTAAAGTGAGCAAGCCATTAAATCCCTATCAGCTCCAGGGGCACGCTTCTATAGCGGACCCTTTGCTTTATCCTCTGTAGCAAACAGAAAGAGAATTTCCCTAACTAATGCATTATCACCGTTAATATGGTGGAGTGTGGGAAGGGACTAGGGAAAAATTAAATAATGCATAGAGAGTGGTAGAAAAACTGCTGCCGCTGGATTACAAGAGGTAGAGGATGGAGGTATAGATGGATAGATGAGTGTGAGAATGTGAAAAGAAATCTACAATGGATAGGCTGTAAGAGGAAGGTAGTGGTGATATAGAAAGGCCCTGCAGACAACTGTGTAAAGAGTCAATCCACCATGATAAGTTGAAATTTGGTATTTTTTACAATAACTCAAAATCAGTAACTTCAATACAGACTAGGCATTGAAAAATGCTAGGAAATTTGTGCCAACTTCCAGTACTTAATTTTTCTAAGATATAAAGAGACTGAGAAATCCAATTCTTATAGCCAGTCTATCAGTGTTGCTGTATTCAGCTTTACTTGTGATTGGCAAGGTAACAACATGCAATACATCTAGCAAAGCTATTTGCTACATCTCAGACACACCATACGCAACACAAAACAGCTCAGCACTGCCTCACTTTTCAACAAAGCTTAAAGCAAAGCTCTAGAGGACTGGGCAATACAGACATGCTTTTTCTCTCTCTTGCCACCTTAAGGTTGCTTCAGACACAATGCTAACATTGGGTAACAAAGGGCTGCACAATTACTCGTATATTAATCAAGATTATACCAGGGATATTGCACAAGGATTGAGAGACGTGCTGTCCGCCTGGGGCATGCAGGAGGAGTAGCAACTTTACATCACTGCATATCCGTTATCGGCTTGATTTTGTTTTGGTTGTTTATACAGAATACAGCATACCCATTTGGCAACATAAAATATGTATTTAATTGCAATTCTATTAATCAAAATAAATTATAATCGCAATTACAATATCAAGGGAATTAATCGTCAATTATAATTTTTGTGATAATCATGCAGCCCCACCTGAACATTAACATTAGCATAATATATGACTGACTCAGCCCTGTAATATAAGACTTGCTCAGAAAAGGGCTTTGTTGGTACATGGGTAGGCCAGCGAACACAATCGACCCTCTATACAATGAACATGGACTCTTGTTATTTGGGGCCACCGATTGGCCTTCAAATGGACTTCAGATAAGGAGGGAATGAACTGATAGAGAGGGGGATAGAGTGAAAATGGTGGAATAGAGGGGGGGATCCTATGATGTCAGCTGTCTGTGAATGAATCCCCTCCCCAGAGATAGAAATTAGAGGAAAAGAATAGAGCAACTGATAAATGAGACAAACAGGGAAAGAAACCTGGAGAGGTACAGGTTGCCCTAAAAGTCCCTGTCAGTTCAAAATATTTATGGCCCAAAGCTTGAGCTGACGCATCACGGCAGTTTGACCCTCCACTGGATGCCTTCAGCGTGTGTTTGGTTGTTGAAAACAGTTGGTGTTGGTGGTTGCTTTCTTGGTATTCAGTGATTGCTTTCTTGGTATTCAGAGCTTTCTTGGGAAAATGCAATGAATGTTTATAAACTTGGCCATCTGTTCTTCTCAGGTACTTCAATGAGATGTCTGCACAGGGTTTGCGAGCAAGGACCGTGTCCAGCCCTATCCCCTACACCCCCTCCCCCAGCTCCAGCCGACCCATATCACCTGGTAGGTACACTTAGAAACATGGCCACTGTCCAGGTAATAGACTGACTTTCATCCAGCTTTACAGCTTCAACTGTCTGAAGAGATTGAGCATCACAGAGCACAGAGCGTCATAAAGAGCACCTTTGAAATCATGTTGCATGTGTTGTTGCAACAGGGAGACTTGTACACTTTTGATATAAAGCTAATCATTAAAAAAACAAGTTTGATATCTGTCCTTACACCTGGAGCAACCATTCATTGATAAGGTTAGGTCTGTAAAACCAGATCTTTTGATTTATTGGGTTTATATGGTTACTGATGCAAGGGTCAATGGGAAAGGTATTTTGTCCTGATTGGCATCCCAATTAAGTTGTCACACCACTTCACCAAATGGTAGCTAGCCTACAGGTTCATTAATTGTAGATCACTGCATTTAAATGGTTTCTCAAGTTTAGGTAAAAGTTATGTCAAGTTTGGGAAAAATGACAGTAGGTATAGCTATAGTAGCATTTAATGTACTTTTCAGTCTGCTTCCAAAATTGACCTCCACAGCTTTACTTTTGTGACACTCTCAGTGCATTGATGCAGACCCTCATCAACAATGCCTGCTGTTCTCCCACTCTTTTCTCTGCTTTCTTTTTGGTTGTAGTCTATATCACCTAAGTATTAAAGATAAGAACGTTGTGCATAAGTATTGATGTGTAACTTTCCCTGTCTGTGTCCCCTCTTTCTCATAGGTCTGTCATATGGCAGCCACACAGTCGGCTTCACCCCTCCGGCCACATTGTCCAGACCCTCTATTTCCCACTACAACCCCCCTGCTCTGCACGTCCACGGAGGTTCCTCCCACGCTGTAGCGGTGAGTGAATTTATCCATGTCTCCCCCCCCATAAATCTGGCTAGTTGCAGGTGATCTCAGGATTGCACAAACAGCTTCTGTTTGCTCATTTTCCCCATCAGTTTGCCAGATGAGGGAATAACCGTTGGAAATTACCATTACCTCTTAGCCCTGTTACGACATATATCACAAAAATTCCAGCTACTGACCATAAAGGAACCTGGGTAGCACAGAAGAGCGAGATCTCACATCCATCTCAGTTAATTAATTGTGTCTTGTATCTTTCACAGGCCAAGCCCTTGTTTTCTGCCACTCTGTAAATGGCAAAGAAAACTTTTGGTCTTTGGTAGATGTTACTGTTGGTTACCTCACAAAATAGGGGAAAGAGTAGTTATACGCACGACAGGGGGTGCTGGGTAAGTGAAAATCATTCCAACAGAAGTAGAGCCTGCATACTAGTCTCTGAATGTGCTCCTTTAATGGCAAAACAAGCCAATGTTTCACTCTATGGTGGATCTTCGTCAGGTCAATTTAAAAACACCTTCAATTACAAAGTTGCGAATGGTTTCAAAAAGAAGTGTATAAAACTATACATCTTCTCAGCTGAGACTATCAGCCTCCCTGGGCGATTTTCCATATATTTGTGGAGTGTATAAAATACAGATGTCATTGGTGTTCAACTTTCATGTATTCATACTTTTTCTTTGTAATCTCACGTTTTTTGGATGTTTATACTTTGGTGGACAGAATGTTGACTTGGGTCTAAAGGGTGTGGGGGTATGATGCTCACTTCCTACTTCAGGGGCCTCTATCATAATACCATTAGATGCAGTGTTGAGACTTTTATCATTAAAGCCATAAAACTCTTGAGTCTTAAATTCAATTTTAGTTTGAAAAGAATTGGATTGTGTTTTGAGGACAAAATTGAGGCCAACTCGGATAGGTCAACTGGATAGGCTGATGACACTTAAGCAGTCCTGTTGTGTGAGTCAAGTACTTTTTTGGTTCTTCATCCCACTGGGGATTCCCTGTATTCGCCATGGAAACACTTTTGACCGTTTGTAGTCCTCAGCGTCTCTTTGAACCCTTGGAATTTTAATGGCCTTAATTTCCTTTGCCCACTTTTACCATTTATCAGATAAGAGCAATGTCAAAGCCATAGTAATGTCCCAGTATTGATCCGATCTTTTCAGCAATGGTGATGGATGAACTGGCGTACTTCCTTCACTTTATGTTTCATTGTTTATCTTTTATAGTAGGATCATGGTCCATGAAAGCCTTGATGTGCGTCTTTGTTACATAACCAACTCCGCGTGGTATTTTCAACAGTGTATAAAATGAGGTCCAGTCCATCAACTGGTCATTTCACCAAGTCATGTCAGTCATCAGGTTTTATGCACACAGCACTAAGATTATCAGTGTTCTCTTATTTTAGGATGGGACAAAGGTTAATTTGGTCTATATACCAATATTCCTGTGTCTGTAGAATGATCATTTACGAGAAGTGCTAGCAAAGAAATAAAAAATAAGAGCTGTGGAGGAATTTAGGATCTGTTATACAGATGAGAGCCAATTGTAGTGGGTATGATTGGGTTTGTATTGTCGGCATTATAGACTGCCTAGGAGCACATATCAATGTCCAAGAGTAAAACACATTATAAATCCATGTAACGTGAAATGTATTGTTGCAACCATCAAATGCCCTCTGCAAGGGTAAAAATGTATCGGGCATTTTGTACATTTCTTTTTTATACTTTGGGGTGAGAAAATAACACTTCAGATCAGTCTGATCGTTGGAAGACAATCTATATTGATTTGTTCTTAGTTGGACAGTTTGGTAAACAGTAGGTAGAGGTAAAGAGTCCCCCTTTTACCTGAATCTTTAGTTTCTGTCTGTTTACATACAGGCAGTAATTACCTCCTCCATTTTTACACTATCATGCTTCCATCCCTCTGCCTACCATTTCTTTCTCTCTGGTATTCACCATCCATCCCTCCTTCCCTCTCGGCATGTGGACTGTAGAGGTCAGCTGCCGCTCGGACCACCCAGGAGTTGAACTGGGCCACAGCTCAGTGTGGGAGATCACACGCTCAAGCAGATTCATTTTTTTTTTTTTTTTTTTTTTCTTTTCTTTTTTTTTTTTATCCCTCTGACTGAAACTAGAGGGTTCAGATCATGACCAGTAGCTGAGGGGAAGAATGAGTGCCATGGAAACACATTTTTCAATTTTCCAGAATAGTAAAATTAGGACATGCATTTCAAATCATACTATCTGCCACCACAAATCTAATAGCTAGTTAGATTTATACAGTATTTGGCTCCCAGGCGATGTGTTATTACTGTATTCCTGTCTGCAGTCACACTCCTCTTCACAGAGCTGCAATTGTTTCCGGGAACTAGTCCTGGCCGTCTTCTCTTGCTCTCCTCTAGCTGCATTTCTGGAAAGACATGGTTGGCTAAAATTGGAATATCACCGTTGGACCTTTTGCTGATACATGGTCACTCATCTCAAGTATATCTTGAGGATGGATGGGTCAATAGCCTTCCTTTTAATGCCCACCTTCCCTAGATGCCATTTACCATGGTACCACAGAGGAGCTGGTGAACTAAAGGCCTTTTTGCCAGATCTTATTGCAAAGAACTTTCACATCTCCAGGCTTCAGTTTCAGGTCATGGCTTTCAGTCTATTATTGGCCCCTCGCCATGCCAAGGGGTCAGTCCCACTCCACAAACATGTTTTTGACATGTTAGTAGTTGTTAGGTAGTTGTTATTGGACACCATTCACACACACAACCTTGAGAACTAGATTATGATACCTTTCTCGAGAACAAACTCCCTCAAAAAAACATTTAGAGCCATTACACTCAAGTGGGCACTCACCTTTACTATGCATTTACCTGCATTTTGCATGTTTTTTCTTCTAACATTATGAAGTGCTTTGGAACAATGTTTTTTGTTTTATTTAAAGGTACAGTAAGTAAAATTATTATTACCCATAGCACAAAATACCATAATATATAATATGTGGGGATTTCATAGAATTGTTGATGAATACCAATGACTGGACAATTGCTTCCCCACATGCTGAGATTTCTGGCTTTCAAAACTCACTTTCCAGCCTGTATTGTGCTTTGGAACAATGACTCAGAGATTAGTCATAGATTACTTAATGTCCCTTCAAGGCCCGTGTTTTGAATTTAATTGACCAATATCTGCAACTGTAGCAGGAGTTGTAGCCAGGCCCAATACATTAGATGGATCCCAGACCTCATCATTATTTTGGCTAAATGTTGCTGAGAGCTTCAGGCCAGCAGCCACATTCACAGTCATCAAAGACGGGCTCTGTTCTTCACCAAGACCACACAACACATTACAATTGTGTGTAGGTTTGTGTGCAACCAACTGGCTCATGATCAAGCAAGTTGCACAACAAAAAAATGGATTACAGTCTTTTATATGACTATTTAATGGGCACCGTTTAATCACTTGACTTCTGTTGTCCGTCTCTTTTCTGTCACCCTCTCTCTTTCCAAACAGAGGCCCTCCCCGAGAAGAAGTACCAGCCCTGACAAATTCAAACGTCCGACACCCCCACCTTCCCCCAACACGCACTCAGGGGCTCAGCAGCCTCAGCCTCCGCTCCCCCCACCCGCCCAGCCCATGGTCCAGTCCATGTCCTCCCCGGCAGCTATGTCGCAGCATGCAGGAGTGCAGCAGCCTCCCTCCCAGCCTTAAACGCCGCACGCAGTTTCTGTCCTTGCGTGTGAGTGCGCGCCACCGTATGCCACGACGCTACCGCAACAGCAGCTTCCATCATTACCTGCCCTGGAAGTCTCTTACTCTGTACCAACTCGACAAAAGAAACAGCTTCGACAGCTTTGGAGGGGGGGAGGAAGAAAAGACGGCGGAGCACCCTCGAAGAAGCTGGCCGCCCACCAAGCCCACATGCGGCGTTACTTAACTACTTTTAAAAGGAATGGACTGAATAAAAAATTTCCGCTTCTGGGATTTGTAGGCTGATTATCTGTTCACCTTCTGTCTTGTACATGTATTTTATTTTTTTTTGTTTTCTTCGCTTGGGACTTTTGCTGATTGGAATTGTTGTTGTGGCGCTTATGAGATAGCACATA
Source organism: Hoplostethus atlanticus (assembly GCA_034670405.1). Taxonomy (NCBI): domain Eukaryota; kingdom Metazoa; phylum Chordata; class Actinopteri; order Trachichthyiformes; family Trachichthyidae; genus Hoplostethus; species Hoplostethus atlanticus. The sequence continues at coordinate 2,422,491 of JAXDDX010000065.1, read as the reverse complement.
TAGCACATATGTCTCATGGTGGTGTTTTTTGATTGGTTGGATGTTCGATTCGATGGATGGATGTATGGCCAGAGGAAGTAGATGTATGGATGGATGTGGTCGATCCTTTCCATGCCTATAATACCACATTTGATTGCAGTAATGTGTTCCACTCCAGCTCACGCCCCTCCCTCCGTCTTTAAAGCAATGTAAACAATTGCCCCCCCTCAAATTAAAAACACAGCTTTGATTATGTCAAAAGAGATATCATAGAGGACCACTCAACTTAAATAGGAGTAACTCCATTATAGGGCATTGATCAAACGGACAAACTGTTATTTTGTTCCCGGAAAGCAGATTCACAGATGCAAAGGCCATGCTGCTCTTCAATAATAAAAAAAAAAAAATGACATCAAGGAGGATGGACGCTGGTACATAAACCACAGATAAATGTCGCCTTTTGAGGTGTTTAAAATGTAGTCTGAGGTGTTACAACTTAGTCATGTACTCATGTCTCTTCTCTTCTCTCTCTCTATCTCTGGTGTAGTTCTGAAAGCTTCTATCATCCCTATGGATATTCCTCATCAGAAAAAGGAAAAAAAACGTAATGCTCTTTACACTAAATATACATACTGCTAAAACATTCTAAATGAATGGTACTGTCAAACTAAATTTCTATGTATGATTAAAGCTCTTGAGAAGATGACCAATCTCGTTGTGTTTTTAAATGCTTCTCTTTTCGCATGTGTCGTGTCAGAACTGTTCAGCTGAAGAAGAAATGAACACCGTTTTAGTATTACAATGAAAACTTTATAGAGGTGAGCACTATTGCCCCCTTTGTTTTCAACTATCAATCCAATAGGAGCATTTTAGTGACCGACTGATTCTGATGCACACGCTGAATTGAAGAGATTAAATGGATAGAACAAGTCTTCATAATCTGATACGGTCTACTTCTCATGTCTGTTTAAGATACTTTCAAACTCTTGCCATGTGAGATTTTCCATATTATGCAATTCCTGAGCCCTCTGGATCTTCTGCTACCCCTCCACCTCAAGGACATCCTGCTAATAAGATGCAGTAAGTGATGGAAAATGTTTGTGCCTTAAATTAGCAAAATGTAATTACTAGCATCAAAGCTCACACCCCATCTGGAGACAGCACAAAGAAGTTAATACTTTGGCCTTTGTCAATGAGGCTCTTGCATGAAACTGCGATGTTAAACTTACTTCTAAAATGTCGTAACCCTCTTCCTGGATGGTGCGTTGATCAGTGTAGCAAATTTGGCCCAGCATATGTGAAGGCGTGGATGTTCTGTTACAGGTGCCTCGCCACACCCTGTTGTTAATCTAATCGCTCAACAAAATCCCTCAAACCCACACACACACACACAGCAGCTCCTTGAAATCCTGGCTATGTGCCTTGCCTATTGAGTTTTGACCAGTTCTAGCTGGTTGAAGGTCAGCAAAACACTTTGCATGACTTTGCATTCACTCCAGGACAATTGAACATGGTAAACTTTTACAATGTGAGTGCAATAACCCCGTGGTAGGAGAATGGGGCAGGGATGAGAGCCTACCCAAGACACCTAGGCCTCTATTGGGTCTCTGAAGGTTTCTAGGAACCGCCAAACCAAATTCACAATAACAACCCCATCAAAACAGTGACACAAGTACATCTGTCCAAAGACTTGCTGGGAGTTCTGATACTAGTGAAGCCTTTTGTGTGTGCGTTTTTTTTTTTCCTGCTATGGTACAATGCTCTCTGTTACAGCCCCAGCCAGGAACCTGAACTAATCCAAGCAGGAATCTGGACTGGAGGCTCAGGGTAGCCATGCTGGGTGTTTCAGTGGTCCTTTGACCTCCACAGCCTCATGGAGCCTGGTGGCAGAACCAACATAGAGGTTTATCCAGACTGCAGGGTGTCTGTATGTTTATACCTGCCAAGCCTCTGACGGAAAGAACAGCAGGTCGCTACTTCTCATGTATCACTGTTCTAGATATGTGGACACATTGAGAGAAAGAGAAAATGTTTAAAGAATCACAGGTCAGCCTCAATGGGAAGCTGCTGGGAAACAAAAGTGTCTTTGTGTGACTCTGCATGTGCGTCTGGGACCATGTGATCTGATGAGAATGACACTTGGGAGCACTGCAGCTAACTAGAATGGTTAGAGGGGCAGACTTCTGCTCATAAGCACCCATCTCTCCATCTTTGACCGCTGAATTCCCCTATGTTGACACTAAATCCTGAGATGCCAGGAATTTCCGACTATGTAAAGGGATGTGCACACGCAGACTAAAACATCCTTCTAATCCTAAACACCCTTGCTTGGTTAGATTAGTGTAACATTTGATATGTATGTTCCAAAGTGAGGACCTTATTTCTATAGTCGATTTCAAAAAGTCCTTTTCAAATTCTAGTTTTTATTGCCTTGAGGCCTGAAATTACCATCCAATAAATCAGACTGTTTTCACTTTCAGTTGGCTTTAGTAACCAGCAGAATCAAGGTAAAAACGGCTGACTCATGACATTGACTCATGTATGGAAGACTGAAACACCATGGTTGTGTGAGTGTACAAACCCCTAACCGGCTAACACAACTTCCTCAAGACCCTGTTGTTGAAAGGGTCAGGTTAGACTTGGACTATACTCCAGAACACAATGTAGACCATAATCAAGTGTGCCAATGCAATAAAAGTATAAATGAAAAGGGGCCCCAGACCCGGAAACAAACAGGATCCCAAACACAATAGCTATTAATATGAGATCTCGTGGCTACCACCATTTCTAGTCTAACAAAATTGTTTTGGGGCCCTTACATAGCCACAGTCTCTACTCTTTATTAATACAGCAGGGGCCCAAGATTGAAGTTATTGGTGGTTGTGGTCCATATAAGCTACAGTTGATGTAAATGAGGGGGCCCAAGCTACAGTCCTTACTGATGTGAGGGCCGTACACTTACTTACTTACATACTTGTACAATATAAATATAGGGGCCCCAACTACAGTACCTATCACCTCTCAATGTATGGGAAAATGGTTGCTGTGTTACATAATCCTTCTATGGTAGTGTGGATGCTTTCTAGTCATTTCATTTTGACAAAGGGGCCCTATCAAGAGGCATCAATGTCTACTGATGAAGTATAGACATTGGGGGATAGGGCCCCATAGAACCTGCTTACCCTGGGGCCCATAGCGGGATAATCCAGCGATCTCGTGACATCTACAAACCTTCATTTTTACTGATCCTATCTTACTGGAAAGTTCTTCTCAAACGTATCTAGCCAGCACTTCAACTTTAAGATCTTGGCTGCTCTCTATCCCTCTGTGCTATGCGTTTGTGTTATATAGAAAGTGTTGATAAAAAGTGTTGATAACTGTGGGATCTATTGAAAAATGTATGAAATTCAATACTAACATTGATCCTAGCATGAATCAATAAGGTTATGGCATTACAAGAGTATCAGGGTCACTCTGCACACCACTCCCCTCACTCTCTGACACATACGCACCCTCCTCCCCAATGCACTGTATCTGGTTGAAACTGGTCAGGCATAACTTGTCAATGCAATGTCAGGGTAGAGTGCAATTAACTGTGCTGCACTCTTTCTTCCCCTCATTTTTCAGGGAGAAGGGGGATTATACGTCATAAGTCTTCTCGTAAGACCCTTCCTGGCTGTGGACTTTAGCTGTGGATAAAAGCATCAAAGTTCCCGAAGAACATTAGACACATTTGGTGTGAAAAACACAGTTTGAGTTGTGGTCCCCCCTCCTCTCTCCTCTCATCTCCTCCCTTGTCCTCTCCTCCCTTGTCCTCTCCTCTCTTCTCCTCTGCATTCTATGTTATCTTGAAGTCTATATTGAATACGACAGATGATATCGCTTGGCTTCATTACAGTATTACTGATCTGAGGCTATGAGAATGGATGACATTTTTATATATTGCTGTAATAAGACTAAGGGCAACTCTTTCCTCTGCTCTCACTCCACCTACTGAATGCATGCAATTACCAAATACAAAATAGTATTTAGGACATTTTAAAGAGTGTTTTTACATAGCCCACTGTATATCCATTTAAATGTCTGTCATAATCCAGTGCTTGTGTTTTTCTCTGGGTAGAAAGAGTCCTCTCACCTGGGGCATACACAACTCCATCCAGGTGTGCTGCACATAGGAAGCCATAAAAATATATAGTACCATCCAACATACCATGCAAGATAAGCATTGCCCTGGCCCTGGGCAGGCCTACTCTGTTTAAAGTAACCCAAGCAAAAGATGAAATATTAAAACGAGAGAAAGTGGAGAGATTAAACTATTTTTTCATCAGTTTACCCTTGTGGGACTTGTGCTACTCAGCAGCATGTTTACAGTCCCTCTATTGTATATAATGTTATTGTATCCCCTATGGCAGTGGTCCTCAAACTTTCAGGCCCCGTTTTAACATTAGAAACAGAATCCGCCCCCTCCCCCATCATAAATTGATATTCTTTCTATGGATGCTAATCATTAATATTGGAAAATGTTGGTAATTAATAATGTTGAATAAACGTTTTATTGAAAAAATGCTAAAAACATGAACTGCCTGTCATTATGTTGCTCCTTTACTTTCTGTATGTTTTTTAAGGTGTAAAAAAAAAACATGAGTCAGTTTGCTTCTCCTACTTACTGTAACTCAAATTCTGACGTTTTCCTGTTGAAGTTCATCTCCACTAGTGGTACCAACGAATTTCCGTTCCGCTCCGTTTATCTCCGCGCCCCCTTGCAGTCCCCGCCCCACACCTTGAGACCCACTACCCTATGGTATTATTATAAGATTGTTTGCAGTATGTTTTTTCCCTGTGATATTTTTACGTTTTGCTGTGATATTTGTGCATCGCTGTAATATTTATTAAGGTATAGACTTTATTTCTTTTTTACTGATTAAGATTTGGGTCAAGTGTTTTGTGTGTATGAGTTGCATCAGTCAACAGCCCTGCTGGTGCTACACGGTGTTATGGTTGCCATCCAACAACCGGTTCAGACTGGACGGATGGCAATATTACCAGTGTTCCTGGTGAGAAAGACCTCATACAACAAGCCCCCATCACCAGCGCAGGAACATTCAATTTCCAACTTGACCAGACAGCGGTGCTGAGAAGTAGTCTATGAGATGAGTTAGTTTTTGTTCAGGTAATAAAAACTGAATACTGTTCAGTTTTACAAATGAGCTTTTACTAATTTTAAGACTATTTTTTAAAACGAACAGTCCACCTGATTTGACTTGTACGGGCCGGAATAGCCTATCAGGTAAACTATTTTTTTTATGTTTTGTTTTTTTTTGAATTCGCAATGATATACAAAGACAGACAGATGTAGCGAAGCATATTTAGTTAGTATGACCTATGAGCACAAATAATCACATTGGGAGCTCATATTTTCCGGTATTGTTTTCTGGAGATGTAGTTGCGTTCCGGGTGCCAAAGAGGAAGCGGTACATTTTCTTCTCTCATCTCGGTACAGCATAAACCGGACCAGCAAGAACAGCTTTGAACCGGATTTTTCACCGGCCACAAAGCATTATAAAATGGGTTAAACTAGCGCATTGTTGATGCGGAGTGCACTGTTTGCACACGGTCCTTACAGAGTCTAGCTCAGAAAGACCAGCATCCGCATGCGATGCTTTCTTTCTTTCTTTTTATTTATTTTTTTATTTTTTTATCTATGCCGTTAATGTTGATTCTATACGTTATTATAGAGAAACCATCATCCATGGGAAGTCCACGTCGGCAGGCGCGCACTTCCCCTGCAGATGCCTGCTGCTGTTATTGTAGTTGCTGAGGTGAGTCCCACGCATGTATTTTTTTATTTTAACAAAATAGAAAACATGATGCTTTTTAATTTTTTTAATTTATTTATCATGCTCCAAAACATCAAAATGTTCAATATTATGATTAAGTTAATCAGTTAGGTTACAGGCATATCATAATTCTTCTCAGAATATCATGTATGTCTTAGGTTTAATTGAAAATGTAGCATTTTTTTCCTCAGTAAACAAAGCCTTGTTGATGTGAAGAGCTTAGCCCCAACTTTTTTGCACTCTGAGTAGCCTACTCCTTATGAAGTAAGTGAGGAGAAGTAGCCTATTTGGTTGATGCTGCCGCAGTGATGCGCACAAAGTTGTTCTTGGGTACAAATTATTCATGAAAAAGGTCCGAAAACATCTTCAGTCAGCTCAAGAAACTGGGAGTGCCTCCGAGTCGGTGTCTGGTGGTGCCAGATTTGAGGTGGGGAGCGAAAGCAATAGAATCAGGGCAAAGGCGGGTTAAGGTAGATGGGAAAGTGCAAGGCAATCCAGTTTACTCCTTCCTCCTCCTTCAAGGTGTGGTTTTAGAGAAAGGAACAAAAAGGACAGCCTGCTTGGGGTTAGGTGCAGTCAGTCTGTGTTCAGGTGACTCGCCTGTTGGGCCAGGGCAGGTGCTGCAGCAGCCTTCTCTACATCAAGGCTTATTGTGTAAGTGTACATTTTGGAAGCTATTACAATATATTGTCATGGGTATGACTTAAAGCATTAACTTCTATGTGCTTCACTGGTCATCCCTCTTATGTCTAACTTGTGTTTTTAATGTTTTTATTGTTTCTACTCTCTCTTCGCCAGGAACCCCATCTATGTCAAAGCTGTATCAGATCCCAGAGGGCAGCACCAGCACCATGACTTCATCTACTAAAGTACTGGATGGAGGCTGGGGGTGGGTAATCGTTGCAGCCTCCTTCATGGCCCAGTTCCTGGCCTATGGAGCACCCCAGTCGGTGGGCGTCCTCTACCCTGAGTGGCTGCAAACCTTCCAGGAGGGCAAGGGCATGACGGCCTGGGTGGGCTCCCTTGTCGCTGGAGTGGGTCTAATAGCCAGTGAGTAGCGCACCTCTATAATAATCCTTGATGTGGACCGTATCGGGGTAAACAGGGAGGGGGGTTGAATTGAAAGAGATTTGATCTGTGAGCTGCAGTAACAGTAGATCTGTACTTCATTCAAATGATTGTTCTCAGCATCCGAGAAATCTATGCTGAGTTGTAAATCGACCCCCTCAGTGGCATGTTGCCATGGGGCAAATATCAGTTGACTTGTGCAGTCTACTGTTACAACTATCTGCATAGTGCCAAAACTGATCATTAACCCTCCTGTTATGTCTGTCAGGAACACAAACAGGTTACAATAACCTGGTGCTTAATCATCCAGAAATAGTTAATGTTAAAAACTAACATTTTCCTCATAAACATTATATTTACTTCTATTACTAACAATTTAATCAATATTTAGTGTAATGGTGTTTTACTTTTCTTCAAGATTATTTTTTTGTGATTTTGTGCCGTTATTTATTATTTATTTATAGCAGAGAGACAGGAAGGAGTTTCTAGTAATTTTTAACTTTTAAACAGGTCATTTTGTCCTGCAACCTGTTAAAGGGTTAAAGATTCACCCCTCATATTTCAAGCCGTTGCATTATACCACATGCAAGCCACAGACAAAATACCTGTTCAAAGTCTGCGCAAAGACATTCAGCTGTAGAGGCAATATTGACTTTCGTTTATACTGTACAGAATCCTAGGAGGAAGAGGCCAGCGCAGCCATGACAGAGTGGCACTTTGTGGCTCACTGTTATTGATTTTCATCTGGAGTATGGCAAGTGCAAATCATCCATGCTATGAATGTAGGAGGATCACTTAGCCCTTAATCTGTTACCACAGACTGAGGAAAGGAAAGAGAAAGAGTGATAGAGAGAGAGAGACAGAGAGATTTAAGTTTTTGTTAGTTAGTAGTGGAGAGGTTGCATTATTATGAACTTATTTGAACCCAAAGACATAAAGGAAAAGAAAAGAAAATCAGACAGAGACATAGGCTGGAGTGTAAATAATTAATAATTATTACTAATGAGAAAACCACTCATAAATATTATATATTGAACTTAAAACCAGACCTCCTGAAACCCCCCCAGACAAACAAATACTGCTTGCAAGATATTGTATTCATATGCTCCACCACTACATTGTCCAAACAGGATCAGTGATAGATAGCGGAACACACTATTTCCGACTAAGGCAGAGCTCGCCTGCCTGCCAGCCAGCCGGACTTCATTCTCATCACTTTTTCAAAGAGGTCAGGGAAAAATCGTGACTGGACAGATCTAGCCTCAGGCCTGGCCAAGGCCTGACACGTGTCCCAGCTGTCAGACAGCTGCAGCACTGCAGTCCCTCCTCCACAACAGGGCCATCCTGCAGGTTGAGGGGGGAGACAGGAAAGAGAGAGGAGGCAAGGTATAGGATTGGCAGTAGTTCACACACACTCTCAGTGCTCATCAAGCATTTGATATGCCTCTGCAAAACAAGTTACATGCAGTTGGAGCGATCATTTTTAAATAGATGTCTTCTCTGTACATCAGTTTAAAAAGTTGTACTACAAGGAAGATGATTGTGGCAAAGAAATGTCACTTAATTACCCTGATTGTCCTTTCTCTCGACCCTTATCCTTTGCACAAATGTATCAAATAACTGCTGCCCATGTTGTGAGGATGTAAGGTGCAGAATAGGAGTCACCAGCTTTGCAAATACATGCCTGCAGCAAAAACACACACTGAAAATACATTGCAAGACAAAATGGTGATAATTATGAGCTCAAAGGAGTAGCTTAGGTATCACAAAAGCCTGTCATGTGGCTTGAACTGATAAGAGCTTTATATGTCCCTGTTGTGAATAGTGCTCCATGTCCAAGTATGATCTTCCTTGTTGTTTTGGTCTTTGGTATGGTCTGTATACAACACACTATCTTATCTTTGTTATCCTTTGTTCCGAATTGTTTTTGTTCCTCCTTCACTCACCGTGTTTTCCTCTCTCTATATCTTTTCACCCCCCACCCTCTCTCTTTCTCCCTCCCTTATTTCTTTCTCTGGATCTCTCTTTGTCTCTGTCTCTCTCTCCCCACCTCCTCTCAGGTCCTGTCTGCAGTGCCTGTGTGGAAAGCTTTGGGGCACGTCCCGTGACCATCTTCAGTGGTCTGATGGTGGCGGGGGGCCTGATGCTCAGTGCCTTTGCTCCCAATGTCCAGTTTCTCATGTTTTCCTATGGGATCGTCGTTGGTAAGGAAACTCCCGTTGTGGTCACTCCTCCTTTGTGTATTATGCTCTGACAGAGACTAGCCTGCAAAGGTAATGCTGCAATGGGTCTGGAGACCAAAATCATGTGTGGAGGCTTTGGCCTTGTCAGTGTGAGGAAAAAAGTAGATTGTTTTTGCTCTAAGTCAGCGTGGTCATGAGGACAAGGGAGCTCTGCTTGTTCTTTAATGGGAGTCACGTGTTGGCATTTTAACCTAACTTTTAATAGTGGGAAGTATGATGCTGTTTACCTTAATATTACCCTCATATAAATATATGAAGTATGGAGATGGTTCAACCAAGAAGCAAGCTTTGAATTTATGCCTGTGTGAAGGAAGAACCCCAGACTAGACCAGATTAAAGGTTTGCATTCAATCATTCATTATATACAGCAGGACAATATTTTCTTAGGCTCTGAAAGTGTTGACCATACTAGGCACACTGGGTCCATAGATCACGTATCCAGCTGCTGTTCTTAGAAATGACAAATAACAAATACATCTCTTACAAAACAATAATCACTTAAGGTCTAACCATTTGCAAAAAATAGAGGCTAACTATTTTCTAATGCCATTTAATGAATAACATTGCCACTGAATGTATCAAGCACATATTGTCACCAAGAGTGGATATGTTTGAGCAGTGCACCATTTTTGTCATTGCTGTCTGTATTTGTAAGGGATGTTGACATACCTATACCTATATAGGTCCATCACCACCTGTTACCCAACATTCATTGACAGCCCAGCCATGCTGAATGCTGGTGTACCCCATCGCAGTCAGTACTGCCTTTCGTGGAGGCAATGCCTGAGAGGAGAGGCCATGCATATTTGAAGACAGTTGTTTATTTTTAGAGAGTGTGAGCAGGAGCAGCTCAGTTACTGCTCACCATAGGCTTCTTTTATTTCTGAGTCATGCTTTGCTACTCGCATTAAAAGAGACCTTCAGGGTTACACTGCCTAGAAAGCATTGCTTTGAATTGTCATTGAGCATGTTGATTTGTATGACCAACATCAACAAGTAGTAACAACAACAAGATTGTTTTTTTCCAAATAACAACAATAAATATATTAATCCATTACATATGAAACATAACACATGACAAGTGCATTTGAAAGATCATCCATGCAATTCTTATTGGTGCAAAGCTTTTACTCACTCCTTTCACCTGAGCTAATGAAAACCCCTCTGCTGTCTGTCCTCGTCCTCTCTCCTGCTGCAGGCCTGGGCTGTGGTCTGGTCTATGCCGCCACGTTGACCATCACCTGTCAGTATTTTGACAAGAGACGCGGCCTTGCCCTTGGCATTGTCACCACAGGTAATGCAGCCCCCCCCTCTGCCCTGCACTCTCTCGGTGCACACCAGTTCACCATGCTCATTTCTTCCATGTATGAGTAGCCGGGAGTCTGGGGAAGCCAAGGTAAACATCTGCAATGTAGTAGCAGCAGTGTGGCCTAGTGGGTAGAGACCACTGACCAGACCTGGTTGGCTGGGAATCAAAGCTTTGATGGTAATGTTGTGGGAGGGTCTACTGTATTTTTGGAAGATATTTTGGACTGCACCACCACCAGGACCCAGATCATGATCACCTTAAGGAGAGTCATTAGTAGGACCCAACCTGACTTTAGAAAAAGCTATTCCATTCTTGATTTTGTATTATTGAGCTAACCCACAGTCAAAATATCAAGGTTAGGAGGTATATAGCCTTCAGTAGACATGTTACCCTAAGCTATTAACTGGTATTGACTAACGTCAGGTCCTGACACAAGCAGTACTAAATGGATGCCTTTCTCTGCTCACCCAGGCACCAGTCTGGGTGCGTTCGTCTACGCAACTGCTCAGAACGAGCTGATTGTGCTGTTCGGCCTGGATGGCTGCCTGCTAATCGTCGGAGCCCTAGCACTAAACCTCATGGCCTGCGCTGGCTTCATGAGGCCTCTCAACATGCCAGGGTACTACCTCAAACAGAAAGCTGCCCTGGAAGGCAACACAGAGGCACAGCTTTTGGAGAAGCCCCCGATGGATGACCTGAAGATCACACAAGGTTCCACCACCACCCCAGAAAAAACTCTGATGGTGAAGGAGTTGCTCATCACCATTGATGCCAAAGACTTGGCTACCAAAACAGCCAAGACGAAAGGCAGCTTCCTAGCTGGCTTGGCCATCATGAAAGTTATCAAGAAGAAGCAGCAGGCATATACCAAGTACATGCACTCCATAGCTGACTTCTTACATAACCAAGCCATGGTGGCCTTCAGTATCGCTGTCTTCCTGTTCAGCCTGGGGGCATTCCCTCCCGTGCTCTTCATGGAGGACGTGGCACAGAGTCAGGGTCTGATCGAAGAAGTTAGCGTCATCCCCCTGGTATCGATTGTGGCCATCACCACTGGCGTGGGCAAGCTAGTGCTGGGTGTCTTGGCAGACATCAGGTGGGTCAACAGCATCTACCTTTATGCCTTCACCCTGTTCGCAGCAGGTATATCGCTGCTCCTCATCCCTGTCACTAAGAGTTACATGGGACTGCAAATCCTCTCTGCCATGGTGGGCTTCTTCTCCGGGAACTGGTCTCTCACCCCCTACATCACCACTAAGATCGTTGGTCTGGAAAGACTGACCCAAGCCCATGGCATCGTCATGTTCTTTGGAGGCTTTGGGATCATGCTTGGACCCCCTGTTGTAGGTAGGAGGGCATATCTTATTATTAATGTCCCAATCAGTAGGCATTGATAATCTGGTAAATTATTGGTTAGATTGGTGTATACACGATTGTTAACATGGTAGAAGTAGAATACAGAAAATAACTTTTTTGTAATATTTTCACAAACATTTCAAGAATCTGAATGGTTATTCAGTGAGGCAGGCAGAGCAGAGGGCACATTGACCTCAGTAAGGAGTTGGCCTGCCGCTCTTTAGCTGATGATTGCATCTGTCAGGAATCTTTGCTGATTGTGCTCACAGTGTTTTTTTCTTTTCTTTTTTTCTCCTTCTCATCACTTTCTAGGATGGTTCTTTGACTGTACAGGGTCCTATGACTTGGCGTTCTACTTTAGCGGGAGCTGTGTGGTGCTGGGAGGGCTCATCCTCTTTCTGCTCACCCTTCCCTGCTGCACCAGGAAGAAGTCTGAGGGCTACAGGCCAGATGTCCAATACACCAGCAACTGTGACAAAGTTGCCTCTGTAGCCTGAATATGAAGCCCTCACACAAGGACTTTAGCCTTGCCCACTGCTGCCCAGCAACGGCCTGCTGATAAACTGTACCTACACCACCTCCAACGAGTTTCCTTTCTTTGACTAGGGGAGGTGTTTTGTCCTTGTGTCTGGTACCAGCTTTAATTATACTGAAATACCTGACAAAAGCTTTGAAATACATAAACCAGGCCAGTTTTCTGTACCTTGCATTTTTCAGAGTTCATACAATATCCTACAGATTTTTTTAAAGATTTGACTCAGTTGCCTGTGTTGAATATTTCTATTATTGCCTCATTTTACGAGGCCAGTCCAACACTATAGCTCAACTCTCAGATACTGGATGTTGTTTACTTAGAGTAACAACAAATGGTTTTCACTTTTCTGGAACTCCACTGGTTTCAAATGAAAAAAAATCAGGCATTATCTTCGGTAACACTGGGGAGGAAAACAAAACCACCAGGGATCAATTAAAACACAGTAACGACCTGTTGAACTGTACAACCATGCAAATTTCCCAAAATCCCCAGGAATCTGGAAAGAAGAATACAGGAATTGGAATGAGGGAGTGCCCTTTGATGTAATAATTAGAATTCTTGTCGCACATTTTTTAAAACATTTTTATATTAGCTTTGTCTCTAAATTACTTTCTATGTATAATACCAAAGCACCAGTGATGGTGGATGCCTGTCAACATGTAATGCCTGTTGAACAAAGTAAAGCCTTCCTTTATAGAAAATAACTTTTTTTAAGCGCATTGACCTTGGACTGTCTTGTGATATGTTTTCAATTCCATAAATATACCTCCTGTTTCTTGATCAGACAAAGATGTTATTGAATAATTAATGCTGTTTAGATAGCATAAAATGACATAGAAAAAACACACGGGAGGTCCAACTCCTCTAAAAGCATGCTGATTCTCTCTGTAGCATGATCATAAGAACCACTGTTTGCATTTTATTGTGACCAGGCGGGCCTTTCCCACCATATTGTATGTTTATACGTGTGTGTGTGTGTGTGTGTGTGTAGGTTTGTTTGAGATGTTTGTTGAAATAGCACTGTTTAGCAGTGCACAAGTCAAGTCCTGTATTCAAAGTGACTTTTACATGCACTGAGCCAATCATAGATCCACAATGTATTTAGGCCTTCTGTAAAGAAATATCATTGGTTAATTTGTTTTTAAGGAATAGATTATTGTGATCATAACTGTAATAAATACTTTCCAGCAGGCTCTTCTAGTCACTTGAATGTTGTAGGTAAAAATATAGGCTGCCACAAATGGTAGTTCAAATGGTTTTCATTTCAACTGTAAGGCTGAATCTGGGATATCAGTGTTTGCTTTCTATCTTTCTATAAACTATTTACAGGGTACAAAAAGCATTGATCTAAAAAGCCTGTAGAGACAGTATGTTTGGCTGTCACTTTGATTTTAACCACTCTGTCTTATTATTTTATACGTCAGTATTACAGTATTTATGTCTGTTGTCCTGTTATTTAAAAAGTGCCAATAAAGGTTATTTGAATTTATTGTATTAAGTGTCTATATTTGTAAGAGATTGATCACGGAGTTTGAATTCCATTCTAATTCTATCTAAGTTAAGGCCATATTTGGAATAGCCCTGTCAAAACTAGTAGTAACCTAGGAGCTGTGTCCTTACTGCTTCCATGAAAAACAACTGGTCCTGGCACTGTGCTTATCCAGTTAAGCTCCTCTAACTGGAAGTACTAAAGAAAACAGGCAACGAACAGTTCAAATCATCCGTTTTCATGAGTTTGCCTCGAGCATCCTTCAGACAGCCAAAGAAGTCTTGTCCTGGCAACCCTACTAGAGGTCACCATGGTTACTCATAGGTCACATGACTGGCAACATAAACAATGTTCCAGGGAGTTTAGCAAGCAACGGTGGAAATTACGCTAACCTAGCTCCCTTTCAACAGTATTTCCAATTGATTTAAACCCAAGTTGTACAGGCAATGGCAAAAAATAGCTCTCATGAGTCAAACTTTCCGATAGCTTCAGAGAGTGGGAGCACCTTGTCGAGGACGGAAAAGGACGTCTAAAGTTGAAAAATGGAGAGCTGTCCGGTCCGCTGAGCTGAAAAAATGGGAGCAAGCGCGTCAATATCGCTTTGTGTAAGTTTAGCTAACGTTACCTGTGGCAGTTAAGTTCATATTGTCATATATTATATTCATATTAAGTTCCGATGTTTTTTCAGATCATATGTCAATCGATTATTCTGTGTAGGGCAATTTTAACTGCTAATACCAGGGATGAGTTGCAGAGCATCACTCACCGAGTGAACTCCGCAAAAGACAGATAACATCACTGGTATTACAACGTGGTAACTTGTGTTGTCTGAGGCCTACAGTTAACGTTAACAAATATACCTCAATTGTTAACACTTCAACGTGGGTCTCTTGGAGAAAGGAGGAGGGTCACATTTGAGGTGACAGGCACTCACTACTTTGCCAAAACACACTCTGATCATTTAGGGAAATTAAAATTGATTGTAGGCTAATGCAAGATTTTGATTTCTTTTTAATGTGCTCTTTCTGTGCAGAGCGACCTGGCTTCTGTGAGAATCCAGAAACTCAACGCTAAGGTCAGCCCAGAGCCCACTGCCAGACCTGTGTTTGGTGTTGCCCTGGAGAGGCTGAGGGAAGATGGGCAGCTGGTCTGTGGCGTCCCGCTTGTGTTGAGACACATTGTGGAGTTCCTAGATAGGAATGGTAATAGAGGTGTCAAAGTCAAACCACAATCTGCATTTACTCACTTTCTATCCCTAGGCACATCTTTGCTACAGTTCTCCATTTCACTCTCATTATCATCCTCCATTTCTTTCATTCAATCCCTTTTTCACCTCTATCACATCATATCTGTACAGACATAATTGCATCTGCCTGTCTTCTCACCGCAGGAGTGCACCAGAGGGGTCTTTTCCGTCTGTCTGGCTCAGTGGTCCGGACCAGGCAGCTGAGGCTTCGGTGGGACAGTGGAGAGAGGGTGGACCTGCAGCAGGAGGAAGATGTCCCCACCGTCGCCTGCCTCCTCAAGCTCTTCCTCCGGGAGCTCCCAACCCCCCTAGTTCCTGAGCCCCAGCGCAAAGAGCTGGTCCTAAGCCACACAGGTACAAGGAGTATGGATGGTCACACCTAGAGCATGCATCTAGTTTTCATGTTACAGTTTAGACCTTAGCATTGCTGGGGAGGAAATTACATTTTTGCAACTTTTTTTGGGGGGGGGGGGTTGCTTGAAGTTGTTGAAGTTGTTGTAATAATTTTGTTTGTCTTTGATTTTCTTTACATTTGCGCAAAATTTCAAGGCACACCTGAGGCACCTCAGTTTACCTTGGGACCCCATTTGAGAACTACTAACATTGCACATTTGAGACAGCAGAGTAGGGAAACCAGCTGAAGTGTCCTTGAGCAAGATACTGAATCTCTTTCAGTGCTGTTTTGTGGCTGATCCTGCATTTCAACCTCTGTGGTGGGAGGCAAGCAAAAAGAGCATTTCCTTACAAGGATTAGTCAAGTCTATTTGTATAACCCTTAATCAACGGTTACATTCTCAAAGGGCTTCACAATGCTCACATTATGAAAACAATAAATGATGGCACACTATCACATTATTATTAGGCTACAGATAAAATAGGCTATAGGCTAAAAGTGAGTGAGCAGTTCATTTTTCATAGGGAAAAAAACACAAAGAGGAAGTTGGAAGATGGAAATGAACAAGGACATATCCAAAGTTTGCAGGACATTCCCTGTGAGTCCGAATGAACCTTGGTCACCTTCTGTGCAGGGGAAGTACTCCTCTAAGTGACTATAACTCAACAACAGTGGTTTGGGAGATATATCATTATATGTGGCAGCCAGCCAACCACCTCCCTGCTATTATTCCTGACTTGACAAAGTCCCCCCTATCCTCTGACTTACACAAGAGGCAGAGAGTAAATTTAGAAATGGGAAAAATGGGTCACATAGCCAGCCAAAGATTTCTATCACCTCTTGTCACAAGTGCTATTTTACACCATATAGCCATGGTCTAATCCCGGTCACATTGTCCTTAGATGTGACTGTGATGTGTTGCTGCAGATCACTTAAAGTGATGGCAGAGATGGCAGAGATAGAAAGATAGCATGCTGATTATGTGTACTATATACATATACTATTTGTGAAGAGGGCATATGTGGCAGGTCTTTCGGGCATTTGTATTTTATGTCCATATACTGCATTTTTGATGATGTGGGCATAAATACATTATTTAAGTGTGTGTATGACTCACACTGTAAAACGTCCAATAAAGATTGAATCTCATATAGTGGCTGGATCTCTTAGAATAGCTGGTAAGTATTGTGTGTATGTGTAAGGCCTGACCCCGGTAAAAGTCAGATAAAAACATATGGCAGAATTACCAGAAATGATTCATAGCATATTTCTAGTCTAAAATATCATTAAAATTACTAACATATTGCAAATTATATTACCAGAAAGAGACGTTGCATATAGTGGAACACGCTGATATTATCTTATCTTGTTGCCATAGATACAGGTAGTGGTGTGGAGGCCTTGAAATTCATTAGGCTGATTGGATCACTATACAGCTATACACTATACATTACTCCTGTTGGTTGAGCTGTTTTGATTCGTCTTTGTGGCTTTGGCAGTTTTTGTTTTGATGCATTGAAGTTTTGTTTGCAACGCTGGTGACCAGTATGTTCTGGTAGCCTACCATGTTACCAATAATAAATGAAATTTTTTGATAAATTAGCTAATGATTAGTAGTAGTAGTAGTACCTGACATCAGTTGCCTATACAGCAACATTTTTAGGTTGTAGGTTTCCAGGAAAGAGCTGAATTATATCACTTTTCATTATCACATTATTGGAAAGTTGTACGGTATTAGGCTGCTCTTATATTTATAAATGTAATGCCATGTTTAAAGCCTGTAAAATGCTGTTATCAGTATATTGACATTCCAATTTCTAGAAATATGAGGTCAGTTTTAGATTCATAGAGATCTAAGACTAGTGATTGAAGTGTCATGTTACAAAATTACATTTGAATTTATTTTTGTCTCTTTATAGAATATGCAAATGAGGCAGAGACGAACCAGTCCCTGAGAGAAACTCTTTGCTGCCTCCCCGATGACAATCTCAGTATCTTGTCTTACCTCATCCACTTCCTGTCCAGAGTCGCCACTCACAGCCAATCAAATCATATGCCAGTGGAAAATCTGGCAATGATTTTTGGGCCCTGTATATTTCAGTAAGTTGCAAATGTTCATCTCACAACCAAGCCCTCTTTCAGACCAGTATTGGGACCTTGTAGGTTGCCACAGTCAAATCAGTACATTTAGGTAAGCTCTGTGTGCCTGTTAATAATACTTTTTTAAAAACATTTTTAAATTGGTTTTTCACATCTAGTTTTGAAGAGAGATCTTGCTGAAGAGAGATTTCTCTAGTAGTATAAACAGGAACAATCCAGCCTGCAGGCGAAGGTTTCAGATCTAACGTCACTGCCTCTGGAAGTGGATGGTCAAAGTTTGGATATTTGGCCTTTTTACGCTGAAAGAAGTCTCTCTTTGACCTTTTTTCAGAGCCAGGTGTGGGAAAAAAAGTGTCTATTTGACATGAGAGAAACTTACAAAGCATCTGGCCCAGTTCAGATCAACCTCAGGGATTGGATGAGCGTGTTCAGCTCCATTTTTCCATGGCTGCACCACCCAGCGGGGTGGAGTGGGTTTTGTCTCCCCTTTCTTAGGAAATGGGTGTGTAGTCAAGTCAAGTCAGGTCAAAGTCACGTTTATTTGTATAGCACCTTTCATACACGGAGGCAATTCAATATGCTTTACATGAGAGATTTAAAAAGAAGAGACATAGACAGACAGACAGATGCAACAGAACATGCATCTCCTTCCTGTTTACAGAGTTCAGCCATCATTGTAAACAAACACAACCTCTAGGGAGAAAGACACACACACACACGCACACGCACACAATTACACTCATGTTCTTTCAGTTCATGCTGCTGCGGAAAATACTTATTTACCAGTCAGCACCCCCCAACCCCATCTCATGTATCTTCCCCAGTTAATGACATGCCAGTGGAATGTGGTGCTAGTGTCATGCTTTAAAGTTCTGAAGGGGGCGGATGTGGCAGTTGGCCACAGAGGCATGGAAAAGGTTTGGGGTGGGGGATGTGGTGGCTACAGAGAGATACTGGATGTCTTCTACTGTCTGCTTCTGGTTCCACACACATGTTTTTTGCATGACTTCTATATGGTGAAACCTATCAATACTGGACATTAATTCAACATTGCAGATATAATTTCAGCAGGCTGCTTTCATGGCTAAAACATATATTTGTAAAAATGATGTCTCATTTCATTGTGAAGGTTGGACCAACAACTACTCAGAAGGATTCTGTTTTATTTTGGCACTAGATAGGACATTATTAACCTAGAACATGCCTTAGTATAGGTCAGATTGATGTCAAACTCTCAGAAACAGAAAGCAGAACATTGTGAGGATGACATGAGAAGCTGGCATCTGATCGTTTTGTAATGGATTAGCCTGTATTGCCAATACTTCATAAGCCATGGCCATTCTCAGCCATGTCTAAGCTTTACCAGTGGTTGCTAAGGACACAGAGCAACAGTTCAGTTTTGATTCACCTTATACAGCCTGACTTGTTGAACTCTATAATCTGCCATATGTGTTAGATTCCACTAGATGGAGCCCTTTTGCAGTGTCAAACACTTTTCAAAGAGCTGCTGTTCATATCGCTACTGTATATACAGTATATATATGTGTGTATATGTGTGTGTGTGTCAATTCTATATCCTATTGCACTGTTGCACATTGTTAAACATTTATGACGTGTTACTAAAATGTAACATTTGTGTTGTTGTGCCTCCTCTCTCCACTCTGCAGTGTTCCAGCAGGACCCAAGATGCTGGACGAGCAGAATGTGTGTAATGCTCTGTTGCTCCATCTCCTCAGGCATCAGTCCGTCCTCTTCATCTCTCCCCATAGGGTTCTTCTTTCCCCTCCCACCCCAGCACTCAGTAGCCTCCTCCCCCTCCTCATCACCCCCTCCTCCTACTCTCTCTGCTCTTTCAGACTTTGAGGTGAGGCTTACGTTTCATTTTAATGAAGTAATGTTCTTAAAGTATGTAATCTTGAGAAATATTATTTGACTTAGAGACTAGAGTCAACTAGTCCCACTGGCATTTGATCAGATGGGTAATTGCCATTAGCAGGAATACTGTTTAGTCTGTCATTCTAAAAGTGCTAACAACCTTTTACAAGATGGCACCGAAAGTTTCTCAAATGAATTTTATTGGAATAAACTGTGTAATTAAAGCACTTATAAATAAACAGTGCAACTTTGTCTACTGTCCCATAATTTTCCCTGATCCTTGAACTCGTGTATGTAAAAAAAGACAAAGACAAAATCAAAATCAAGTTTCCCTCACAAAAGTGCAAGAGAAACTGTTGAGGGACTCTAGTGATAGTGTGTGTGCACCCTTGTTGCTCTCTCTAGGTTCCTCCCAGCAGCTGTTGCTCAGAGCAGCGCAGTGTGGAGACCCTGGAGGGAGAGAGAACTGCCTCTTTCTCAGCCACCAGTGCTTTGAACCAAACATGGACGCACTCTCACCTCAACAGGTACAGTCCTCACCTCAGGTTCAGTAACTTAGTCATTATCATCCTCAAAAGGAAGACAGACAGACAGACAGGATGGATGGATGAATGACCTTTCACCTGACTTCAGTATACATAAACCTCTCTCTTTGTTACTTTTATTGACTCATGACAATTGCATGTGTATGACGTCTTGTCCTGGGAGGTAATTGCCCCCACAACCTATAAATCATTTACTCTATTGTCAGTTTGACTGTCTTATATTGGACACAGGAAATGGCGCAGGGTGCCCTTATCCTTTCCTGCCTCTGTTATGAGAGCGCAGTCATGCAGGAAGGTGAGACATCATTTGCGGGGCATTAAGGGCCAGCCCCTGGAGGGCTTGAACCCTCTGTTCTGGAAGCATAGTCACAAAGGTGTCACACTGTGTTCCCTCTTTTATCATTCTCAGACAGGTACAGTCCCTGTGTTGTTCTCTGAAAACCACAGCTTTGATTTGTGTTATTAACGTGTCACTTTCAAGAGGAAGGAAAAGGCTAATCAACATTACTGTCATTTTTGACATGAGTCCTCTGTCAAGCGTGCCACAACAGATATCAACACCTCAGGCTGTTTTGTATTGATGCGTCACTACCACAGGCTAGCAGTTTAGCTGAACCGTAAACACTTCAGAAATCCAAAGAATTCCATCGCATTTGATTGAAAAACTCTGACATCATCCTCCTATTCATATTTTAGATCATGGCACAGTGTTATTGTCCTTGAACCAATGTAGCAGCAAATGATTCAGCCTCAAACAGATTCAAGGTGATTACTTGTTAAAGGCTGGGGTGGCAGAACGTATGACTTTCTGATAATAAGTTCAACAGGTAGCCCCATAGCTACTAATGCATGTAGCCTAGACATGCATGCGTGTGGGTACACACAGACACATGCACACAAACACACATGCACACGCACACTTCTTTCTTTACACAAATATTCCCATGGGTAGGAGGAGGTAGGCTACAACCAGAATCAGAATCATTCTAATAATATGACATGTCAATTAGTTATTAGTAGGCAGTTCCATCAAACTTTGAAAGTTTGTTTTCTTGTTACTAAAGATGTCATGGTCAGTGGGGGCAGGTGACAAAGTTGTTGAAAGGATTTCTCACTTTAAAGGCAGATAGCAACACGTTTGGCTACTGAGCAACAACTCCTCTGAGAAGGCATCACACCGACTGTGTTGTCGACAGTACAAAGTGCTTTCTATGGCTGAATCTCCCTCCAGTGTGATGTTGATTAAAAATAGCCTCCCACTGTCCCTGCTGGAAAGAGCAAAAGAAAAATGGAACAATGGCAAATTGGCCCCCCAGACAGTCTGCATATTAGTGGCCATCTGCTTATGAGGAACTTTTCCCACTCAAAACTCTCGCCCGCCAGCTAGTGCACGATTAGCTATTTTGGGATTGTGAACGCGGGTTGCCAAGTGCTTGGGATGCAGACATTTAAGTTCCTTTCTATATTTGCTGTCCCTTGAGACAGCATGTGACTCGGCATTCACGTGCGCTGTATGATTAATACTGTAGCTGTCAGTGATTCATGTGCGTCTGGTTGTTTTTCTCTTCGCGTGTCTTTGTGTGTCTGTTTGAAGTCGTCTGTACTGCTGAGCTAGAAGGAGATGAAAGCACTGTTTCTTCAATTTTCTGTTTGTGTTTGTTGCTGACGTAGCATTACAGCCTAAATTACAAGGGAAGACATAGTGCCATGATTCAGTGATCTACCACTGTACCCCTAGAATAAAAATGAGGTAGATGATCTCCTTATATACCATCGCAGCCTTAAATTATTAATTGGCTCATGTCCCTTCCGTACGGCATTCAAATTTGGACTCACCTTGTAATGAGTGAAATGAAAAAGATCTCTGATACCTGATGCCACTGGAAAACCAATATGAGGTGTTCCAAATAAAAGCCTTGTGGTATAAGAGGATACGGGCGAAAGGTTAAAAAGATATTAAGGGTATGGGAATATCTAAAGTCAGCAGCATGGCAGCCAGGTCTCAGACATGCCAAAAAGTAATCTGACCACAGTGCTATGTTGGGGAAGAGTCATCAATAGTGTAGTGTAGTCAATCAGGTGGCATGAGATTTGTAGTGTGTGTGTGTGCATGTGTGTAGTGTGTGCGTGTCTGCATCGGTCAGGTTTGATTGGTGTGCGAGGGGTGTTTCCCAGCTGGCGAGAGAAGCCGACACAGCCCTCAAGGGAAGACATAGTGCCATGATTCAGTGATCTACCACTGTACCCCTAGAATAAAAATGAGGTAGATGATCTCCTTATATACCATCGCAGCCTTAAATTATTAATTGGCTCATGTCCCTTCCGTACGGCATTCAAATTTGGACTCACCTTGTAATGAGTGAAATGAAAAAGATCTCTGATACCTGATGCCACTGGAAAACCAATATGAGGTGTTCCAAATAAAAGCCTTGTGGTATAAGAGGATACGGGCGAAAGGTTAAAAAGATATTAAGGGTATGGGAATATCTAAAGTCAGCAGCATGGCAGCCAGGTCTCAGACAGGCCAAAAAGTAATCTGACCACAGTGCTATGTTGGGGAAGAGTCAGCAATAGTGTAGTGTAGTCAATCAGGTGGCATGAGATTTGTAGTGTGTGTGTGTGCATGTGTGTAGTGTGTGCGTGTCTGCATCGGTCAGGTTTGATTGGTGTGCGAGGGGTGTTTCCCAGCTGGCGAGAGAAGCCGACACAGCCCTCTATCTCTGCCCACAGGTCGGGTTGATGCACAACACTCAGTCCATTTGTCAGCCTGTCTTCACCTTGTTTATCTCTGTTTGCTTGTCTGGCTTCAATCTGTGCCTGTCTATCTGTCTGTCAGTGTGCCTGCCACCTATTTGTTTCTGTCTCTCTGACTGTCAGTTTGTTTTTTCCCCCCAAGACTTTGTTTTCACTGTCCCATAAGGGAAGGCTATTTTGAAGTCTGGGGTTACAATGAAAATGCACAATGAAAAACACATGATTGAAACATAATAAAGACAACATTAACGCATTAAAACTCACAACATAATCATCCACAACATACACACCATAGGGACCAGAAATGAGTTCATATCTGGATATAGTGCAATAAAAAGTTGAGTGCTATCTGTGTTTCTCTGCCTAGTTGTGAGGTACATCACTCTTCCTCCTACCTTATTAGGAGGTATTAAAATGTGCCCTGGTTCCTAACCTAACTGAGTGATGGGATCCAAAAATATGTTGTGGGTTTAGGTTTACATACAAGAGCAGCAATATATCAAAACATTTCTCATTTGGTTCCTTTTCTGAAAATCTTTGATTCCTGACTTAGACTTATTGCAGTATGTGCAGTATTAAAATAACGAGGGACCATCTTTTGGTTGATCTCTTCTGAACATCTCAGACTAGGCTCTGTCACTGGTTTGTTGTTATCCTTTTTTACAGTCCAAGCATGTCTGTCATTTCCTTGCTGTTCCATCTGGCTATGTCTGGACCTCTAGGCTTCCTGCTAACATCACAGGTTTTTCTAATCAATATTAATCAATATTGCCCTTCTCTGCGAGGATGTGCATCTGTATGTGTGTGTGTGTATATATGTGTGTGTGTGTGTCTGTCTGTGTGTGAGTGAGAGAGTTCTTGTCTCAGCCTCTCTGACCTACTTCCACCTGCATTACGGAGCCAGGGCTGCCATTGGTTGACCCTGAACTCGACCAATTGAATAGCAGGGGGTGGGTGTTCTCTCTGCTTCTGGGTGTCACTCGCGTTGACCATCAAGCATCACCAAACCGTGCTCCCTCTTCTTTAAGCCTTCGCCTTCCTCCTCTCCTCCATCCTTCCAAAGGAGGAAGCTGCTTGCCATTACACGTAATCCGT
Organism: Hoplostethus atlanticus; assembly: GCA_034670405.1. Classification (NCBI taxonomy): domain Eukaryota; kingdom Metazoa; phylum Chordata; class Actinopteri; order Trachichthyiformes; family Trachichthyidae; genus Hoplostethus; species Hoplostethus atlanticus. The sequence continues at coordinate 2,398,666 of JAXDDX010000065.1, read as the reverse complement.
AGGCTAGGCTACTGTGAATTCCTGAGTTTTGGCAAAGGATGTTTTCCTGTCTGCTCTGCTTCAGCATCTACGACAACAACCATGGAACTACGGTCCTCCACGAGTGAGTGAGCTAATGCAAAGGGGTCTTGAACTTTTTGTGCCTAAGACCCAAACAAGATGCTTAGTAAAGCATACGACTACTCTTGTGACTGATAAGTCTGAAATTAAACAAGATACAGTGATGTATTATTATATACTTTATTATACTTACTGGTGTCTTTTCTGGTTTCCCGCCCGGGGATTTGTTTTGATTCAACATACTGTTGAATAATTCAGATTTTTCTGAAATGCACGGTGATAATTTTAAACTGATCACTGAAACATTCACATACAAGGTGCTGTTGTAGATATTGTGTACATTTTATTCCTGAAAACAAACCTTTTTTATTTGATAAGTCATTTCCAAACAATTTCTTTAATTTTCTTACGATGTGATTTTAATTTAGTGTCTTTCTCTACTCTCCAGAAGTCCCTGTAACTGAGACAGAGAAGCTCCTTCTTTTCATCTCTTGCTAACTCTCTTTCTCTGTGTCTTTGTCTCTCTCTGCTCCCTCTCTTCCTCTGGGTGTATGTCTCCGTCTGTGCTTCTGTCTCTTTCTAGTCCTGACATGCTGGAGCAGGGATGTGAGAGCAGCTCTGACACCAGCACCCAGCAGCTGATCCTAGACCAGCTGGAGGAGGAGGAAGGGGAAAAAACAGAGGCAGACTGCGTGCTCTCCTGCCCCACTGACCCAGGATCAGCCCAACATCAGCACTGGAACAGACCATCTCAAAACATCCAGGGGGAGGTCGTGGATGTGGAGTCTACTAGAGGAAGGTGTGTATCTCTCTTTCTCACGCAGATGCTACCAGGCCTTCTATTCACCTCAGACTATTGAACAAGGTCATGTCTTCAGCCCTCTCTCTCTCTCTCTCTCTCTCTCTCTCTCTCTCTCTCTCTCTGACAACCACAGTATGGCCCATGCCATGTTTCCCAATACACGTAATAAAAAAAAAAAAATGGTTGCCCCCAAGCTTACTCCCATCTGTCTCTTCACAAAAGTTTAAATGTGTTTAATCCCAATATATTTTGAATTTTTGCTACTTAACAGTCTAAGGAGTGTTTCTTTGTGAGCAGGACATGGTCACACCACAAGACGCTACCGTACACCTCTATGTCAAAGGAGGAGGAGGAAGATGTAGAGGATAGAGGGACTTCCCTTTCATCCGTCAAAGATGACTGCTTGATGGTGTGCATCATATCATCCCTTTCTCTCCCTCTGTCTCTCTCATGCTAGCTAGAGTCAGTCTTTCAGGTTTATGTCTAGGTATATAGAAACATGGCCACTTTTTAATGAATAATACGCAGACATCAGCATTGTAGAAGTACATTCTGTGAGAGTGTGTACAGTCACTTAGCTAAGACAACATGTTGTTCTGCTTTAGTGTTTAAAATCTTCAGTCATCAGGTTATATTGTATGGTCTGAATTGTTTTTCAGGGCCCCACAGATCCAGAACAGATCTCACGTATTTCAGACAGCCGCATAACAGAAGACTTACAGAGCCAAACCCAAATCCAGCACACAGAGAGGTGAGAGGACTGACTAAGAGTCTTAATAAGAAGACATTTTGTTGTTGTTATTGACTTTCTTTTATTTGTTTCTTTATTTCTTTTAGTTTTATGGCATCAACCATTTATTTGTATTGTCAGCTGACATTGAAATTCCAGTGCTAATTTAGTTTCTTGATATGCGCCACTTGAAATCGAGTGCCAGCCTCAAGTCTTAGAGAAACACCAATGAGAAATGAGGACCTGTGATGCCTGTTGTTTTGGAGTAGCTAGACGATATCAGAGTCCTTGGGCTGCTACAGTTGCTTTTCTTCTTCCCCTCCTGCTTGGTTGTTTTCACTTCAACTCATCTCTCAGCCCCGGCAGTCAGTCAGAGAAGTAGGTTAGCAGAGCACTGTGCTGCCTACGGTCATGGTTTTGATATGATTCCAGTCCAAATAACACTGGCTAGCCACAGGGGCTCACGTGGATCATACCAGCTAGCTAGAGTAGTTCGACCGAGCATGGTGGCCTCACAGGACAGGACATTCCATTTATGCCTCATTGATTTCAGATGTGAAAGAGGCACATAGAGAATGATGTTATCAGGAGGAAAACAATGTTGTTGTTACAAAAGGTCGACAGGGTTTTTCTACCAGTGCCCTGATTGTTATTGTATTGGCACATTTTTGTGTTTGTCTTTATTAAATGTACAGACTTTTGTCTTTCAGCCTGCTGTGTTGTATACAGAATGAGAGTGGAGACAAAACTACAGTGTCTGAGTGGAAGGTAACCAGACTGGTCTGAAGCCTGTAGCCTATGACTGCCATCTCCAAGTCAGTTACATAAGCCCCATTTAAATTCTGGTCAGGGGAATCATTTTATGCTAGCCCAGTCTGAAAGTTAATAGTCTCGGGCTTGCAGGCTAGCAAAATGTAATGCACTAATGCACCAAATTAGGGTCACAATAAAATCAACACTGAGACAGCCAAGATAGAGCTTACAAATATGCACCAACAGTTCAGATTTGTGGAGCAAAACATTTTTCAAACTGGTATTGATTCATGGTTATACTATAATGAAATACTCCTTATCCGGTTAACTCTGATAAAGGTGATCTGTAATTTAGATATTATTTAGATATGTAGAGACTATTTAGCAGTGGTTGACAAAAAAAATAATGAGGGTAATTACTTCACAATCTGGGAGAAATGATTTAATTTGAGATATGTGTCAACTTTGGAAATGACTGCATGGCACAGTATTGGGAATTGTATTGGTGTTGGTTTTTAACTGTTGAAGAAATTAGATGAAAAAAATAAATGGATCTGGTGCAAGAGAAAGAGAAAGACATAAAAACAGAATTTCTTTATCCCTCTTCCTGTAACATTTGTGTGTGTGTGTGTATGTGTGCACGCACGTGCATGCCCATGCAGGTGGGTGTAGGTATATGGAATGAGACTGTGTATGTTGTCTGTTCCCTCAGGGGGGAAAAGGAGGAATAGGAGGATGTAGAGATTCTCCTGACAGACACAGTGATTACAGAGGCAGGACCAACGGCGTTGACGTAAGTCTCTTTTTTTCTCCTTTCTCAGTCTTTTTGAATACAGTAATTAACACCTTTTTAGGATGAGGGTATCTATGACAACAGCAGCACTGATACCTATAGTGTGCGTGTGTGTGTGTGTGTGTGTGTGTGTGTATTTTTGCGCCTCTCACCTTCCCCTCCCTCCTTCCACCCCCTCTGTGTGACGCACAAAGTAGTCTTTTTTTATGAATGAATGGATGGGGAGGGCAAGCAAGGAGGAGCTCAAGCCTCAGCTGCTGCTGCTGCTGCTGCTGATGATGATGATGAAGAATGATGTCAACATACTACATAAAAGCAAACTCCTTTCTTTTCCAACCTCCACAGTCAGACCCAAATCCCATCCGCTCAGCTAAACTATCAATCATTTGTTCCTAACTGCGAAACAGCATCAATATTCAGTGTGTGTACAACGATATACACACAACCGCACCAGAAACATGCAACGAGGCAAACGGCTTTGTGACTCCCCGCAGCTCCACCAAATAGACTCCTCAGCTCGGTCTGACAACGTTGCCGTGGAAACGCCTCGTCATATACCTCCCTCCTCCCACACACACACACCCACACACACCGACGTGAGCGGTATTCCCACCGTCTCTCTTCCTCCGTGCGTGATGAATAATCCATGTGGAGGCAGTTTGGAAGCAGAAGTGCCAGGAATGCTGCTGAGAGGCTAAAACCATATGGATGTAGGGATTCTCTTCGGTGAGCTATACACACACAGACGCACACACACGCACGGACCAGGGGATCAGGGAATGGGCACAGTGTCTGACAGCAACACTGCTCGCGGAGTCACAGCGAGCGCTGCTCACCAGGGATCCCACGCTGGGAATGCTGACACCTTAGGAATCTGACTCACTGAACGACAAAAGGGAATCGTCTGGACTGGACTGGACTGGCTGGTGGACTGCCCGACTGGCTGACTCGCTCCTAGTCACATGGAGACCTGAGGATACCTACAGTAGAGGGAAGAGTTGAGCCAAGCCAAGTCTCTTTTTGCATCACTGATAAACGGATCGCTCAGCCTCACGTGATCCCCTCATCCCCTCCACTTGCAAAGACCTTTTCCAACTGCTTTTGTAACTGATTGGGAGCCTTGCAAGATCAAAGATTTGCACTGGGTTCCTTTCCTCCACCACCCCCTTGGATCTCCATCCTCTCTGTTCAAACAAAGGCAACGGCAGCCTGGTTACAGAGCCACGTTCCGTCTTTTGACTCTTACCTTGCTGAAGAGGAGGACCAGGCAACCACTCACATCATCTCACAACTCTCCTGCCCAACCTAAAGACAGTCAGGCTCTTTTCATAGGAGGCAGGAATTCATTCAGATGTTTTTATAGCTCTTGGGGTCTTGACTGGTCAAGGCAGTGAAACGTTGGAAGATTCCAGAGCCTTCTACCCAAACTAGGACACTTCTTTCTGACTTATCCTGTCCCCTTTCCCATCTACATCCCTGAAGCCATGTTCTGCTTCTGTTTCCAGAGCCCCTCCCTCAAGCTACAAGCACTGGAGACTGAACTGGGACCCCCTCTGTCGCCACCAGTCGAAAGCCCCCAAGCACAAGAACACCTGCCTGTCCAACAACAACAATCCCTTTCCGCTGAGGACCCGAGCCTGCATCTGCCCCACGCTCTGCTTGTCCACTCTCCGCCATCGCCGCCAGCTCATGGTCAGCATGCAGTCAACTCATCACAGCTTGGTAAGAAAATGACAATGAAGTGGTGACCTACTGGATTGACACCATTCGATGCCCACAGCTCTCCCCATGGTGGGACAGGTAATGACGTCAAATCAGAAGGTCGCCATCTTTATTCACCTGACCCATGAGCAATAATTATATTTCTCTATTTTTAACCTGACTTCATTTTGGGGATGCTTTTCAAATGCTTTTCAGCACGGGGGGTTCCATGGGGAATCACACCCATAACCCTGGCAGTGTAAGTGCCATGCTGTATTCATATTATATAATTCATCATTCACTCTTGATTCATAATGTCTCCCTAGATGCTCTAATCCATTTGGTCAATAACAGTAGCTGGCTCTCAATTGATGCTGTCTGTGTTTTGAGCTTCATCGTCTCTCAGACCGGGGTGTGTCTTTTCTTGGCAAGTTGAGTAACAGTGCACCAAGATATGATGCTGTAGCGTCACTGTACAGAGCTCTGCCCTCCATCACTACTCGTGGCATGGTAAACCAGAGCACGCGTTTTGAGATACTGAGATACTGAGGTACATTTTTCAACTACATTTCTGTCCTGCTTTCTTTCCATGTATCTCTCCCAGCTGGAGATCATTGCTAGAAAGCTGTATCATTCAACCATAGAGGTGATAACTGGTAAACCTGTCTCTACCCGTCACTGACACAACAACACCGATTTTAAGTATGAGTGGCTAGAGTATGAAAGAGGTGCTATTGCCGTGCTAATCGATTTCTATCAATTAATTGTATCAGTTAACTGTATCTCTTTCTCTCTCCTTCTCTTCAGCCCTCCCTCTTTCTCTCCCTCTCTTACTCCTTTTCTTTTTTCTGCTCCTCTCTCTACCTCTTTTTCTCCCTCTCTCCCACTCCCTCTGTCCCACCTTTTCCCACCTACCTTTTGAGTATGGGAGACTCAAACAAGAAGAGGTGTTATGATTGTGATTATGAATTTCAAGCAATTGTACCTTTCTATTCTGCCCCTCTCTCTCTCTCTCTCTCTCTCTCTCTCTCTCTCTCTGTCTTTGTCTCTTTCCTTCCATTAGAGTCCAGTCCTGACCAGCAGGCCACTGTCACTCTTTCTGAGGGAGGTCTGGGAGATGAGACCCAGAGCAGTCCTCCAGGCTCCATACCCGGCCTCAACTCCAACCCTGGCCCTGACACTAGCCCCCTCCTCCATCACATAGCGACAAGCGACTGCCCCGTCCCGTCTCCCCGCTGCCCCAGCCTCAGCCACAGCCAGCGCTATCACTTAGACCCCGACGACGCCCCCTCCCCACCATGCTCACAGCACATCAGGATGTAAGGCGACAGGAGCTTGTAGTCTTGTGTTTGTGTGTGTGGGTCCCTGTTCATGCAGTACTCTGGAGTTTATTCAATACATTTATTTATGAATAGTGGCCTACAGGTGTAGCCATGGTAATATTTTCAAATCGTATGTGTCTGCTGCACTGCTGTTGACTCAGAAGAGAAGATGTTTGGAAAATATTACAGTGCTAGTGCAGAACAGATGCAGGGTGGGGGGGTGTTTCTACAGGATATTAGTTACAAGCATGTTACTCATACATGTCCTTACCATTCCATGCACCCATACCGTGTTAAAGAGTGCAAGTGGATGGACATGCACTTATCTGTCTCTCTCCCCTTACTCCAGGGCTCGCTGCAGTGTGCGTTCAGCGACAGAGGAGGGAGCCAGAGTGTCGACCGCCATGCTCAACAGACACATCCACACCCTGAGGAAGAGGATCAGGCGCTTTGAGCAGGAGAGGGACTACAAGGTGAGGGAGTATCTCAGAGCAATGTCTGGTGGATCTGCAATGGCTGCATTTAAACTAGACTGGCAAAATATGTTTGATTTTTAACCGCAGATATGAACCAGATATCTTCGTTTTCCTTGATATAAGTTAGCCCTAGACTTATTTCCTTTTGTAATGCTCATCTCCATCATCGTGTTAGATGAAGACAAGGTTTATCATGTCTGTATAACAGCCACAGACACATCAGCATTAAGTATAACTTCAAGCTAGCCTCAAATAGTATGTTGTGACATTATGAGAGAAATATTATGAATTTAAAGTCATTCATTCCCTTACAAGAACAACACAAATGACAGAAATGAGTGTCGTGGTTGTGTATGAAACCTTGTTTTTTCCACTGAGTCATGGGAGAGGAATGCTTTTCCTTCTTGTGTGTCTGCGGGTTAGGTTCATGTTTGTCTAGATTCCAGAGTAAATTTTAAACTGATGCCATTGATACTTGCCAGAGAAGGATCATCCTAGAGGAAAACACTCCCTCTACTGGGCCATTGGAGACAATACACTTTGTTACACTGTGCAGCCACAATCCATTGGTAGTTTGGCCTTCAGCACAGAGAAATATTAGTTTATATTGATGCTCTGTGCAGTTGGATCTATTAGTTAATTTAGTATTGCATCCCATTTGTCCACTTAGCTTCAATGTGTCCAGCGTGTCTTGTGTACCTGTGTTAGTCTGCCTACTGTATTAATCTCATACACTTCAAGGAACATTGTTTCACAGACCTGTTCTGTCAGTGATGTGAGTTGTTTGCTGTTGTCAACAGACCCAGAATGACAAGACAGCTCACCCAGAGGTGGCCAGACTGATGAAGGAGCTCAACAAGAGCCGCAAGCAGCTTAAAGGTCAGAGAGAGATACACACACACACACACACACACACACACACAAATGAACACTTTGCATTTTAGCATTGCCTTCTGATATTGAATTTATGATTGCAACAATAGCAACACATCTCATAATTCATTGTCAAATAAACATTAACAACTTTGTTTTATGCTAAATGCAATTTTGCATTTTAAATGTGAAACATTCATTTTGTGGATTACCAGAGAACATTTGAGATTCAGCTGGTGCTTGGATTAATCTCATGTTAAAATCATGTTATTTAACAATTATTATTATTCTTTGAACATTTACACAATAACAGTTGCAATCCGTCGTCTTCCAGAGCTGAAGCTGAGGCAGTTTACAGAGGGGGGACTGAGAGAGAACAGAGGCTCCAGCTCCACATCTGAACCCTGCAGGACCAGCAGAGACCAGCAGGGGGCTCTACCGACTGGGACAGAACTGCAGCAGCTCAACAACAGCAGCAACACTACGCCCAGCCTGGAGGAAACCGTCCACACTCTAACCAACAGACTGAGGGACAGACGCCGAGAGCTGGGCCTGCCCGACAACATCAAGGTTGATATTGTAGTAGAGCTGATAAATGAAGTAGAGCTGGTTCCTGCTGATTCCCTTCATATAGTACACACAGAAACACAGAGCAGTGTGTATGATTTGGTGTTAATGACGTCCAGTATGCTTGTGTCCAGGAGATGTCCCAGTCCCAGATGGCTATGGAGAAGACCAGCCTACAGAAGTGTTTGCTCTACTTCGAGACTCTGCACGGACGGCCGGTATTTACCTGTTCATCTGTGATTTCTTACGTTGGCTCCCCTTGTGTGGTTTTGTTATGTTCTACTATTTTTATACATCTTATATATTTTTTTCATTAACAAAGCGGTTTCTGTGTGTGTGTGTGTTTTGTCTTCAGAGTACCAGACAGGAGCGGACTCTGATGAAGCCGCTCTATGATCGTTACCGTCTTCTCAAACAGCTGCTGCTCACCTCTTCCGCCACCACAGTCATCACCACCATCGTGAGTAAACACTGTTTCTTTTTTTGGGTGGCTGCACCCTAAAGCTGACTTTTCACCAAGAGTGTAGAAAGAGAGAGAGCAGATTCTATTCATTGCCTGTAGGAAACATGGGAAGAGGGGCAGAAACTATCGATATCGGTGGAAGCGTCTCACTATCACCTGATCAAAACATTCGGGGAGTTGGAAGAGCGAATGCCAATCAGAAATCATCAACTAGATACTGGTAAAGGCACAGGCACAAGCTTTCATCTGTCTCGTTAAACCCGTGAAACTGAGCACATTTTGGGATCGTTTCCTGTTGATGGTACGATTACGTTCTCACTGCTAACCAACCGTACCACAGCTAACTTGGAAGAGGACCAAGACCCATTTCCAGCTGTTCTCAGTGCAGTTATTTGGTGCGCACCCGAGTTCAAATGGCATTGTTCTCACTTTCTCAAAAAAAAATGTAATGCTCCAGATTTTGCTTAAACCGATCAAACAAGTATTTTTCAGGTTATTGTTCATACATACTAGTTACTATGGATGGATACTAGTCTATCCATTCATTTTCTAGCCGCTTATCAGGGTCTGGGTTGCAGTGGCAACAGCTTTTCCCTACCTTCCTCTTTGGGGATTCCCTGGTGCTCCCAGGCCAGTTGGGAGATGTAGTTTCGCCAGTGTGTCCTGGATCTACCCCGGGGTCTCCTCCTAGTCACTTGTGCCCTGTACACCTCCAAAGGGAGGCAACCGGGGGGCATCCTTACCAGGTGCCCGAACCCCCTCAACCGTCTCCTCTAAATATGGAGGAGCAGTGGCACAACTCTGAGGTCCTCCCATGGTATGCCATACCATTGATTTAAATAGGAATGTACTCTTAAACAACTTGATTGGGTAACACACAGTTTTCTGTGTGTGTGTCTGTGTGTGTGTGTGTGTGTGTGTGTGTACACAGGAGGAAGAGGATGGTTCTGATGAAGAACAGCGAAGCCCCAGGCAGCAGTCACACTCAGTCAAGCCTCCTAGGTATGTGTCCTTGAATGAGGTGCAGCACCTGCCTTTCCAAGAAATATCTGAGACGCCTCTGGTGTCCCCGCTGGAGGACGTCAAAGGTCTCCAGCCTCAGGTCATCACCATGGCAACGCTACATGAAGCTTCCAGGTATAGAGCGTGTCCAACAGTGTTACAGTATCAGTCTCATTCATTCGCTTGAGAAAAAATGTTTGTTAGCTTGCTATCCATGATTATATTACAGCACCTTTTATCTGTAGTAGGAATTACAGGCTAATCCTTTTTTTAATAAAAAGCAAAAACATAGCTGAAGGTTCACATTTCCCCTAATTTAACCTCTTTATTTTAGCTACTGTATGTTAGCGCTCACATTAACAGACATTACAAATCTATCAGACTCTGTAATGCCTTCTTACTCTGTTTGGGCCTTTTCTACAGACAAGAATTACTGGATCACCTCAGGATGACGCGACTAGAAAAGCGGAGGCTCCACCAATCGCTCAGACAGTTTGAGGACCACTTCTACACTCAGAGTGGCAGGTAAAGATTACACACACACATCCAACCTATTTGTTTTTTTGCATTTTATTTCATCTTTTAATAAACTTGAACAAAAAGTGAACATTTGGTTTTCAACAATGCCTTGTGAAAAACAAAGAAGGAAAAACATCCACAAAAAAAAGAATCTCATCGTAATGGTACGACAGCGTAATGCACACTCACTTAACGTTAACACAGCACAGAGAGAGAGAAGTACTCAGGAAAGAGAGAGACAAAGAGATAGAGACAAATGCTCTGAACTGTACACATCTTTTTGTACTGTACATGTTAGTTCTCGAAAGTAAATACAATAAGTTTTGATTACAATACTCACTGTACAAAGCTATTGGAGTAAGGCAACACAGGGACTATCAACCAGTTATGGAAGCTGCTGCAGTTTGTCTGGAAACGCTAAAAAAGTTTTGCCTTTTGTTCATATCTTCTTTCCTCCGTTTCTTTTTAAAAGGACTTGTCAAAAGGAGGACCGTGGACCGATGGTGGAGGAGTACTGCCAGTATAAGAACCTCAAAGCTAAGCTCCGTCTACTGGAAGCCCTGCTCAGTAAACAACAGGACTCAACCAAGACCGGTTGAGTTACTCACAGTGGGACCTCTTTTTTTTTTTTTTTAAAAGAGCGCTTTTATCTCCTAACCTAATAGGACTTCATTATTTCTGAAAAAATGCTCAGGTCGAGAAGCCGGTGGTTCTGGTCTTGTTTTATGCCCTGCTTTTTATGTCGATGCACTTTAAATGAGGAAAGCGGTGATGGAAGTCAGCTACGCTCTGAATGAATTGCTGGGCAACTGCAGACTTTTATAGTCCCTAAAACACATCCCTTATCATTCATGACGCATAATAACATCTTATAAAACTGATGTAGCAAGTATACTGTATGTAGCACTAGTTCATGTCAAGGAGTAAAGAGTTATGAGAAAGATATCTCCGATAACCAAGTTGATGTGAGTTACATGTTAGCAATTTGTAAGCTTATGTATATTATGGCACTTTATTTGTTACTTGCTTTTTCCCTTGCCAAAATACTGTTTTGGACAACATGGTACATAGTTAATGTGGAAACACTGCATGTTTTAAAAAGTGCTATCTTGGCAAGAAGGATGTCATGTTGCAAATGCAATCAATCAGACAATCCTGTACAATGTTTGTGCATGTCAGTTAATTTTTTGTCCTACATTGTGCTACGATATGCAATAGGAATTTCATAGTTTATCTGCATTGTGACAATTCAAGTTACATGTTTACCTTGGAAAAATGTTGTGATTGGCATAGTAGTGCAAGTTATTTCTGCTGTCAGATTTGTGTTTATTCCCCCATTTTGCTCGTACAATGTTAATTCCCCCTAAATGCCATTGTTGACAATGATCAGAGCTTTTGACATTGTGCACTTCTGGTTTATATATTTTTCTATATATATATCAATAAAAAATAAATATTTTTTCACATTTACTCTGCTAAACACAGTTTATGGTTCTACTTTCTTCTTTTCCATCACCTAGAATAAATTAAAAGAGAGAATGCAGAAGGTAGCTATGGTAGAGGTACTGACAGTTTTCAAACTCATGCTGCACAGAACTGCATCATGCTTTTGTTACCGGGTAGCTCAAACTTGGTCATCAAGTAGTTAGTGAGCACACATTTTAGAGGCTGTTGCATTAGAAGTGTTATCATTCCACAGCAGTTTGTTTTTTTAATACCTTTGGTATAAAGAAAGGTGACTGTTGATGCTGCAGCCCTATGAAATTGTAGTACCAGTCCTCACCACTAGTAGGAGGTAAAAAGAAACTTACATTGGTCTGCACTCTGAAATACTAACAGAACAATTCCAGGATGGCAGACAGTAAAATGAATTGCAAACAGGAACACTCGTCCACATGGACAGAATATCAATCAAAACAGGTCAAAGGTCATTAATAAAATATGAACAACTCCTAAAAAAACAACAGAAGAGGAAATTGAAGAGAAGCAGTGAACACATGCAACGAGGGGGACGGGAGTCCATGTTTGGTTAGTACAGTTAAAGGGTTCAGTCATTAAACCAGTGTCTGCTTGTGGAGTGGATGGGTGGATGACTGGATGGATGGCTAGAGGTTGTTGGGGTCCCAGTTTTAGTTTTCTCAGATGATGGTCCCTTATGTGGAATTATTTTAGGGGTGGTTGTATGTATGTAACATTTAGGGTAATCCTTAGCAGATGAGGAGAGAGTGGTGTGTGTGTGTGTGTGTGAGAGAGAGAGAGAGTGTATGTGTGAGTGTATCTTCCTCTCCTTTTTCTCCAGTTTTCTTTGGGAATGATGGTCTCTTAAAAATACAGAGGTGTGTTAGATACGTCTATGTGCATGTCTGGAGTCTACTAAATCTGCTTCTTCATGCGTGTGTTTGTCTGCTTCATCGGTACATGTGTACTTTATCCTCTATGTGTGTTGAGGTCAGTCCCCTCTAGTCTCTCCCTCCCACTTCCTGCTTTCCGCCCCTTCTTAGCGTCCCACACTGATGTTGCAGGTCTTGCAGCTGGGGTCCTTCTTGGCGTTTACTGTGGACATGCTCATCAGCTGGTGCCCGCTGATCTCAGCCACCGTGCCTAGCGCCAGGTCCAAAGGCTCCGTGTAGATCACCTCCAGGATCACATCCTGGGCGTGGCGGAACACCAGGTCCCCGTCACCATCGCCCCCCTCCTGCCGCGTGCAGGTGAGGAAGCGGTTGTCGGTGATGTCGAGCGCGGGGAGCCTCTGCTTACAGAACTCATCGCCCGGGGAGCCCTTCGGTGCCAGCACCAGGATAACGTAATGGTAGGCTGTGTACATGCAGTAGAAGTCCCCGAAGTACAGGTTGGTGTCGGGGTTGAAGAGCGCGTCAGCCTGCACCTGGAAGCGTTGGCGGCCATAGGGGGAGTCCTGCGGCGGTTTGCCCGTGTTGAACTCTGTGTTGCAGCTGAAGAAGACGCCCTCCAGCTTGCCGCTAATGGGTGAGCCGTGGCTGCCGCTGTTGTCCTTCACAGACGGGAGCATCCTATTCCCCTGCACCTCCCTGGAGGTTGGGGGAGACAGAGAATGGAGAGAACAACATGAACAAGGCAACAGCAAACATGTCATGCAGTCCCCTTCTGGGCCAATCAGTATAAGTTTGGAAATGCTGAAACGCGGTGGTGAGATGCATCATGTTCCATCCATCCATAGATTTTTATAGATTTCATATATAAAACATTGACAGAAAGTATTTCCTTTGGCAACAGACAAAAAGAGAATTATATGTACTTCATGAAATACAAATTCAACTTCACTATTTTTCAAGCTGTGACCGTGTTAGTCTAATCCAGTCTGTTTCATCAGGTTAATCTAGCAATAGAAAATTGTTCCACAAGAAACAGACATACTCCTATTACATATAGGAGTAACATATTCCTTTATCATTATACAAACTTGAGAGGAAAAATACAGCTTTTAGAAAACTCCCCTAGACTGCTACAAATTAATAGAGGAACATCCAAAGCACTGAATGCTCTGTTGCAGCTGCATATCTTCCCTACAGAGCAAATCAGAGCTCCAAATCTCCAATTATCAATTGTATTATACTGCTACCACTTCATAGGTTGTCATTATAGCCATAATTGTTGCTTTGTTGTGCATTATGGAACCATTCAGCCCCCACCCAGGTCATGGGAGGAGAGGCCTCAAAGTATGAGCAGCAGTACTGTTTTTCCCCACATGGTGGTGCAGTTTGACAGTAGCATTTTCACCATGCCACACTCAACATACTGTCGCAGCTGCAACTCAGCAAGAGGGAGAAATCAATCCAAAACGACGTCATACACCTCCAACAAAAGCATGCTCAGTTGTGGCGTTTTAGTGAGCAGCGAGCATTTACTCTGAGGGAGAGGAAGACTATGAGGAGAAAGGGCGATACCGTCAGAGGAGGAGGGGAGGGAGGAGATGTGCTCAAATCAGCCAAGAAAGAATGCAGAAGGCTATTATAACTGCATGATGCTTAAGTAAACATCTAAAAATAGGCGACTCCAGACATATCCTCTCTCCACTATCTGTCACTCTTGCTCCACTAACAGTGGAACAGACATGAGCAGGTTTGCTGCCACAAGCATGTTGTTTTTATTCATTTACGGTACAATGGTTGTCTGTCTGCTATTGTCTGGAGGAGTTACGCCAGGCTTTGGTCCAACGCAAGAAACTACCGGGAGGCTTGCCTGCTGCAATAACATAAATACTGGATGAAAAAAAGGACTGTGTGTTTGCGTTTAGATTAGTTGGTCCTCTGGTAGAGATAAAAAAAAAAAAATGAAAAGTACAGCGGTCCAAAAGTCTGAGTCCACTACCAAGAACTCTTATTTCATAATCTATCAAAAAATAATAAAAAATTGTTGTCAATTATATTTCTCAAACAAGATTACGTCATTTAATAAATAAATATTTTTTTCACAAGAAAGAAACAGAGAGGGAGAACAGTAAAAAGCAATGCAGACAGAGATGTAAATAAATACAGCTGCATAACAGCCGTTCTCAGGCCAGTGGGGACCTCCAGCGATGTGGTCTCATAAAATCCATCCCTAACGCCTCATAAACTACTTGATAAACTGCTTCCTCCTGATAAATTACTCAAATCCTTCCTTCCTGTAGGTAAATACAGATATTTGCAAGACAAACACCGCAATATCTCTATTATTATTCTTTTTATTATATTTACCTACAGGAAGGAAATTATATTTAATTTTTTCTTAGGTAAATACTTTTATATTGTTTATACTACACTGCTCTTTGCACTTTATTACTATTTGAATACTGTTTTATTTTTTATTATTTTTCTTTAATCACTTATTTGTCTTATTTTACTTACTATGTCAAGTTGAGTTGGCTCTGAGACCAAGAATTTCATTACTGGTAATAATGTTGTTATCAAGTATATGACAATAAACTTGAACTTGAAACTTGATGTAATAACCAGGGTACGCCTGCCTACCTGGCGTGGTCGAAGTACTCTTTGTTCTGGTTCCTGTAGAAGACGGAGAAACGCAGCATCCGGCCGGCAATGGCCTCCGCCTTCTCCATCAGCTGGTTTAGATGCACCGTAGAGTAATCTGGAAACAGACACAGATTGTTAGACACAACAGTCATCAGTAGGATAGGAGACACAATGCACAACTGTCATTAATTAAGAGATATTGAAGTGTGTGTGTGTGTGTCTGTGTGTTTGTTTGTGCCTGCTAGGAAACAGCAAATGTTTATCAGTACTAAAGGATCATGCAACGCTTTCATCTTCCACTTCTCCACATTCCATTCACAGCTTGTTATAACTCAGTGTCCTCTAATCCAATCTACCTGGACGGCTGTGTCAGGAAGACCACTCTATGTCAGCAGCTTTCGTGCTTATTGCTCAGTAAACAATGCAGATCAAAAACAAAAGAAGTTGTAGATGTTTTTAATAGACCAGACATTCAATACTCCCTACCTGTAACCTTCACTTCCTCTACCTTCCCTTTACAATATATGTTTTTAAATATTATGGGTCAAGACCCAAAATAGGTTGTGGTTTCTGGTGAGTCCCAACATGACAACAGTACATTTTAAAGGAGCCCGGGTCTAAGGAGTCTAAGGTCTAGATACATTTTGTCAAACAACTGAAGGTAGGAGGAGGACAGTGTTGTCGCAGGGAGAACTGGGGCTGGTGGTGACGCATTGGTGCTGTTTTACCCACTTAGGAGGAGGAAGAACACATAATTGAACATTCCCTTTTATCCCTTTCCAGCTTACGCCCACCCAAGCCTGCCTCCCTGCCACTCTACTTCCTCACCTCTCTCCAACCCTTCCTCTTCTCTCCGTCTGTCCCTCCCTTACTACGCCGACATCACCCATGCTCTCTTTTCCCTCTCCTTCCTAACCTCCCATGCACTGCTCCCCACCAACCCCACCCCCATCCTCTCCAATCAATTCTTCCTCCCCAGTCTCCACACCATCATCCCCTTCCTCTTCTCCCTTCCCCCTCTCTGAGCCTCTAACCAGCAACGTTGAACCCAGTGACCTCTGCATCCTGATACAGCAGTTCCCCCACCTCCTTTAATCCCTCCCATCTTTCCGCCTACCTATCGTCTCCTCCCTCTTTCCATCCATCTTTCCCTTCTCTCATTACAAATTACCTCCCTCTCTCATGTTGTCCCTCACACCCTGCTACATCCTCTACTGCCATCCATCTATTTTGCCCTTCATACCTCTCTCTACCACCCCCCCCCCCATCAGCCCTCTTGTGCTCACCACCAGTGCAGAACTCAATGATCTCACTCCACTCGGAGACGGCGTAGTCCCCGTCAGTCTGTTTGGATGCAGTCTGGACGGCTACGGTGTACTCTGTACGTGGGCTCAGGAACCAGTGGCCCCGCACAGTCATGGGCAAGGGCACTGCCTTGGCCACCAGCTTGGTGGGCACGTCCTGAGGAGAAGGAGAGAAGGAAGGAAGGAAGGAAGGAAGGAAGGAAGGAAGGAGGGAAGGAAGGAAAGAGGAGGTAGAGGAGGGATGAAAAGGGGCCAGAGAGATATTCCACTAATAGACTGCTTTCAGCCACATGCAGGCACTAACACACACCTGCATGCTATCACACACACACACACACACACACACACACACACACACACACACACACACAATCTATGGAGCCTTGTATCCCCGTTCCCACTGTGCCTTAGCAGGTCATTGATTGGACCAGAGAATTACAGGAGCCCCTGCCTAGCAACAGAGGCAGCCCATTAATCCACCAACATCGTTGCTGTGCACGGCAATAAAAATGCCGGTATGGGGTCTTCCCTCCACAGAGTAGAGACGGTGACACTGAGCTACAGAGCACCCAGGAAGTGCCTATAGGAAGCGAGGCAGGAGGCTGATGAAACGAGCCTGCAAGATTACCAAGCCAATTCATTTGACTAACCGTTGAAGGAGCCGCTGTCTTCAGCTGCTGGTGCAATTACTCTCTGGCGGGGGAGAGCTGTGTGTGCGATATTAGCCTATTAGCGCTTGGAGCTATGGCTCGCTGTGGAGTCTTTGAACAGGACCACTTTGAAATTAGTGTCTTTTGTCTCATGGATGAAGTAAAAGGTTATCTTGAGTGAAAACATGGTGTTCTTTAGGACAAACATGTAATGATGTAAGTACCTGGGTTCGGGTGTTCAAGCTTGCATTAAATGAACTGCTCACGGCTTTCTTTGGTTCCCCGTGCATATCTGCTCTCCTGTTAGGTGTGTCTGCACTATCTAGGCACTAGGATGTGTGTGACTCCTCAATCATCACTTCAACATCAGTAGTAGAAACAGAAAATGACCTCTTGTTCATCCTTTTGGTGAGTCATCTTTCTGTAGTCAGAGGTCTTTATGTGTTGTTGTGTTGTTACCTTGTGTTTGAACTTGTTGGAGTTCTTGTTCTCCTTCTTGTTTAGGTCAATGAAGTAGTGTGTGATGCGCTCCTTGGCGCGCGGCTCCATGTCCCAGCAGATCTTGAAGGAGTCGCAGGTTATGTTGCTGATCTTGATGTTCTGGGGAACAGGGAGCTCCTCCATCTCTGAGATGCCGCTGTCTTGGGACTTATTTCCTGTTGGGATGGCAGAAAATAATAGGCACAGTTACAATGTTGATACAGTGATTTACCAATGAGAAATATGCCTATATACTGTATGTGTTTTTTCAAAATACAGATGAAAATCATTCAAAATAAAGTGAAATATCATATCACTCTGGGAATGCTGAATTTTGGCTCATAACAAACCAGTGCTCATAATCTGAGACACCTGATAACAGGCCTAATCATAAAGGACCATATGGAGTGGGTTGCTCACAACATTTCTGCCCCTAGCTTTTATTCAGCCCTCAGAATTTTCTTTCTTTCAATCTCTTTCTTCCTTTCTTTCAATCTCTCTTCCTTTCTTTCTTTCTGACTGACTGGATACCCACAATACCACTGCAATGGTTCAGCCTGACAGCCTCTCAGTCATTATGTCAAAGAGAGCACTCACAATAGGGAACACATTTACCTGTCTATCATGGAACACACACACATGCACAGGGCCAGCAAGAACTGCCTGCATGGCCGAGTACTATATATGTGTTACCATGGCAACACATCAATCCTGTCAGCTTCCCGAGAACATACACAGATTAAATATTTCAAACAGTGCTGATTGTATCGTCTCTCTACTCTGCAGAGATGGATCAATTTATAATCAGCAGTGAAAAGCCTCAGCTTCTATAGGCACTGTAGACTAGTTTGCACCACTCCACGCCAAGAGGACATTTAAGATGCTGGTAAATGTGAGAGAACTCGAGTCGTTCCTTTGAATTGGTTGGACCCGGATAATTTCAATTTCACCTTTTGTGTACGGCCTGGGGCATTTGTAGAAGTAGTGAGAAGCCTAGGTGGCATAGACAGATAGACTATTGCAATTTCCTACCAAAGATAAAACATTTGATAAATTAATTCTGATAAAACATAGATAACATAGATAAAACATTTCTGTGAACTACATAGGATTTATATGTAGTTCTAATACAAGTAACCAAGGTCTTCACCCCAAAGTGCACCAAGGCCTATGAAAACACCAAAACGGGGTTGAATGAGGGCTTTGTAGAATCAGGATGAATATAGACTTTGCGTCACAATAAAAAACACCCACTTGGCATGACAACAATGTGTTGTCTGTACACGCTCTAGGGTCTCAACATGAGAGTGAGTACGACACAAGAATGTGGAATTCGGGAGTAATTCACAACGCCACTGGACTCTATAGAGAGGAAACAATGGCATGAGCAGTGGAGCATGGATCTCCCATCTCTGCTCATCAGAGAGAAGGGGAGATAAAAGAGTAATTCCATAATTGGGCTGTATGTAGTCTGTATGGACTCTCCCTCAACTCAAACAGTGGCACATTTGTAGGATGTCATTCATTCTAGGAAATAACCAACCAGAAGCTCATTTCTAAGCCTATCTATCTTCCCCTTGAGAGTTGAATTTTTTTTCAAAATGGCCTAGTCTAGCATCATGAGGCAAACTGTCTCAAAATGACTTCTGGGAGAAACAAATATTTCTTCTTTACTACCAGACCAAAGAAGACCCCCGACTTACTTTTGTCGTAACTAGTTGTTAGCTGATTAGCAGCTGTAGTCTTTGTGGTGTATTTAAGTGCAACTTTTAGAGGCGACGTGAGGCGACGCAAATCGGCTTTGACGTCGGCGTGGTGTGTCTGGGCTGATCATGCGAGGCAAACAGCTTGGTCTGCTGCTAGCCTAAACATAGAGGCCATCTCACTTTATCTATACCTCACTAAACTGATTTGAGTTTGGGTTAACACAGGACACGACAAAGCAGACTTGTGTCAGACATTGATCAGCCAAGTCAGCATGGACCAGACAGTGATGTCAGCACTGTAGCATCCCGCTGAGGACCTAGTGCTGCTGACCTTTAGCAAAAATAAGAAAAAGACCAAGCTTGTTGACACTGTCTGACATCCGAGTCAGGGAAAGGAGATCAAAGTTTGAATGTTATGGACTATACCCCAAGGAGGTGACATATTTGACAGAATTGCTGAGTAATGTAAGCCTGAAAGGACCAACATATGGACTATATTTCAATCGTTGTAGGAGTTAATATCTCCAGCAGGCGCCGTCCATCTTCTTATGTTGAGAAACTGGGTAGATATTCTGTCCTGATTCCTCACTCCCCCAGGCTACCAGTATATCAAACCTAACCTAACCCTAACACAAAAGATCAAAAGTCTGCAAATACAGTTGCTGTGTTGCTATAAGCATAGTAAGTGCTTTATCCTCCACTTCTTAAGATGCTACTGTCAACACTGGTGTTGCCCTGAAAGCAGACCCCTGGACTACGCCCTCTCAGACATCACTCCATTAGCACCACATGGCTCTGCACCCAGAACCAGAATGCTGATTGAGCTCCTTTTCACGGTAATGCTCCCCTAATTAACCTGCAAATGGAGGCATCGCACCGACCAGTCAAACCGCCTAATGCAGTCAGGTTTTGTCTACATAACAGCCTTCACTCAGTCATGCCCAACCATGATGTTATCAGAGAAAACAAGCTCTGATAGCTACGGTTTACTACTGGGGAGGAATCAAAGGAAACCCGTCATGAGATAACATTGTACAAGAGATCTGCTGCATACCACCAAACTGTCCTGTTTCTTCTTTATTATACTAATAATAAACCAGGGCGAGTGTCCATACAGAAGCCCTGATTCAGATGCTAAAAGTGAGATGTGTTAATCCACAAATAGAACATCAAGAGAACGTCAGGCTATACAACCATTGATCTTCTGCAGGAACATCAGAGAAGCTACACTATTCATAAACCACCTAATATAATCTATGAGTGTGTCAAGGTCTAGGTGAATATTATGCCTGCCCACCAGGTAGGTCTTGTCTGCTGGAAAATATGCAGCGCTAAGCTCTACTCTGTACCCTCTGGGACCATGTGAGCATAGGATGAAAGATGGAGGAGAGAAAGCCGGGCAGGATGAAGGTCAAGTGGTGAGGAAAAAAGTAAAAGCCTTCAGTTCCAATCCAACTCGTGGGAGGCCTAACACATGGGCTCGTACCTACACACTTCTTTACAGCTAGCTAAAGTTTGACTGAGTTAGCTAGCAGGGTGAAGACGTTTACCACACAAGCTCAAATCAAGCACTGTGATGTTTACAGTTAAAAGCTTGTTAAGCTAAGGTTAGCTAACGAAGCCTAGCCAGGTGTTAGCTGCAACGTTAACGAGGAGCACACGTTTATAAAAATTAAAAAAGCTCCAGGCTACAAGTGTTGCTATATAAATATCTAAAATATTAATAAAAATAAATGTATAAAGGTTTCTCTGTCTCACACCATTGGAACTGGTAATCCATGTATGTGTCATCTGTAAATTAAAGAAAACTAACGTTTGGTTCCTTCCAACATAAGTCGGTTTGAGTCACATATTTTAAGCTTTAGATATTCTGCCTCATTTCTAGTTTATCATGATACAGAAATGAAATGATGCAAGTCCAGCTGAGATAATACAAATGGTCTAGCTTCAGAACAACTAATATCTTTCTGTTAACTCAAAGCTTTATGTCAGTCCAGCTGCCTGAAATGTATTTTTTGAGCCCATAGTTAAGCTGTTTATGGCTTACTCATGCTGTAGACACACGCACAGTGCTTTTATAATGACATATTTTATCATATGACCATGTTCAACTTCAAGTCCACATTGCTTGCTTGACCAGAGTACCAAAATGCACAGCAACATCTGCAGCATTGCAAAAGCATTTCACTTCAGAAAATGAAAAGTGAATTGTAGCCTGCTGCATTCAATCTGCTGGGTAAACCCTATCAAATGGACCTTATTGCGTGCTGCCCTTTTACTCTGCGTGCGATCAATGCCATAGCGTGGAAATGCAATAGATGCAGAAGGATCAATATCAGCCTTGTTAACATGCATGCATAGGGTTGTTGTAATGGTTCTCTGTGGTAGGATTTGTACTAGTCACACCGGGCTTGATATTGTGTGTGAGTACTTATTAGGGTTCCTTATGAGGAGGAAAAGCGATTTGATTCCCATTGAGGCCATCTGCAAAATACAAACGCACTCACTCTCAGTGGTACCAGATACTGCGAGGATGCTTTGGTGAGAAAGGTGCCCAGTATGTGAGATTGTTGCTGGTGGTCCATTTGAAGCTTCTTACGTTCACCTGTTTTGCCAGGTTAACTTTAAACAGGCTGTTTGAACAGTACTGATATAGGTTGTATTATTTGAAGAGCGAGCTGGAGGATAATAGCTGGACTCATTTTGTTGTCTCCGGCTGCACAACAGGGCACTCCTTTTAGGCAGATAAGCCACCTACTTTTGGAGATCCCATTGTTAGGTCTAAAATTGAACTGAGTAGACGTGGGCAACAGACACTCAGTAGGCATCAAGACGAGCTGGCCTTTGAAAAATCACGCCTTTGTTCCTCTGTGTATCCTATGTATAGGCTAGACTGAGACGTGCTGAGAGTGAGATATGCTGCCAGAGGAAAAGCATCTTTCTCTCTAGCAGACAGAGCTAAACAAAGCCTCGTCGGTGTTACACCTCTCTCACGTGAACAGGCTCTTGAACGGAAAACAAAGACTTAGACTGCACCAGGTGAAGGATTAGAAGATAAGACAAAATCAAGTGTAAAATAAGACTCTGGGGGTCAGAATTGATCCGTCCCTGTTAATTAAATCCAAAAGACCTCTTGGGAAGAGAGCATCAGAGAGCTCTCTTTTTTTTAACATGTCCAAATATAGAGTGAGTCATCATTTCCCATTTGTATGGAATCCACATTCCCTAATGTTTGCAGATTTTCAGGGTCAAAGTGTTGCAGCATAACAAACCCCGAGGATGGTCTGAACTATGGTCTGAATGCAAATGCAGTTGCTTTGTGTACGTTTTACACAGCCAAAGGATTAAATCACCGAGCGATGGCGGTGAGATGAGCAGCAGTATTTACTGTGTCTCTTCCCAACACAGTCATGGAGCAACTGCCCACAAAAAATATTGGCAAACCAACATGCCAGCTTACTGAGGTGAGATGTCATAATGGCCGGCCGGCATTGGATGAACTATAGCCAAGTCCACTGACTGTTTGGTAGCAACAGTTAATCTTCTGAAGATGTTTGATAGGTGTTTTTTTTGCAGCACATTAGGGACAGTTTGATCAAGATGTGCCCCCCCCCCTCCCTCCTCTTTTCTCCCATTGGCTAATTCATCTTGCAGGATTGCCTTTCACAATGCTTCTCAATGGCACTGTTGCTTTGTGGGGATTGAGAAGTAAGCCTTTTGTTTTAGTGTTGCGGCAATGCATTTTGGGAAACAATGCCATCCTGTAGTAATTGGCAGGCTCAAGACGGGAGGGAGCTTTACTTCAACTTGAGAGAGCTGGTTGGTGGTGCTATGAGGCAGTGTTGGCAGATGGTTCTCTCTCTCTCTCTCTCTTTCTCTCTCTCCCCCCCCTCTCTCTCTCTCTCACACACACACACACACACACACACACACACACACACATGCACTGCCAGACTGAAGGTGCCACAGCTGGAGCAGTAGTGCCGGGGGCGGAGAGGTCTCACAGAGAGCAGACACAGTACTTGGTTGCATTAATGACAGCCATCCATCACTGCAACTTAATTACGTCAGTGGCAATGGCACCGAGCTCTTGTGAGACATGTACTGTGTATTTCATTAGCCCGTGTAAGAACGTGTTGACTCAAAAATGAAATCAAAATGGTGGTCCGAGTCAGCCCTGCAAAGACTGATGACACATTTTGTATGGTGTGGTACTACATGAAGGCGGTTCGATCACCTTGTCCCCAGAGCTTCACTCAGTGGTAGCAGAGAGATGCTTTATATGAGCTGATCAGGGCAAAACACACACCATGCCCCAGAGAAGACTGTAACACCCCCTATAACACAGACACCCCACTGACACAACTTGTAATCCAGTATTTCTTGTTTTGACCATTGAAATGCTCTAACAATCCTTACTGTGGTACTGGGTATATTACTGCACACTATCCCATAGACAACAGTGCACACAGGCAGTACAGTACACCTACTGAAGCAGGGTGCATTTCTTTGCTGGGTCAGCAGAGGAACATAAGCCTCTCACATTGACAATTAAATATTAATGTATTTGGGAGATATATTTAGAAAGAACTGTAGAACTGAAATAAATACTATACTCAGAAAACCAAAGTAACAAAACAGTCCATTTCCCAGAAAGTCAAGCTTAGGCTATGCAGTCTCACACTCATCTCATACACTTTGGGGTGTGGCAGGAAAACACAAGCTCGTGTGAACGGAGTCATATCTCTGGAGAACATTTAAAGTGACACACTGGTACATCAAAATAACTGGCTGTCAGCCTCAGTCTGTCAAATCAATGTTTTGGGGATCACATTGCATTAGACCCAAAGTAGATTGCCCACATAGTCTTGTACACATACATTGTTCTAAATCACGAAGCTCGGTATATCTATATATCAATTATTATTATTATGACACTGTCATATATAGTGCAGTGATGATACCTAAAATGCACAGATGATAATGTAGGAATGCAAGTATACCATTAAGCATCATTCAGAGAAAGAACATGGCTACTTGACAGCCACTAACTATACTCCTTTTATTGTTGAACAGAATCGTCACAGAAAGCAGACATTGTGATCGTGTTGCTCCTTAAACAGAGAGTATGTGGGTGCCTCAAGGACACAGAGACACTATTTACACTGGATAGTCTGCATGACAAATAGGAAAGTGGTTGCTGTGCTGCAAAGGGCAGGCCTATCAAAAAAGCTCCCCAGTAAACCTGCAGTGGTACAAAGCACAAAGCTGGCACAGGAAGCTAGTGTCCATTAGAGGCGTCCAGCCCAGCCTATACCATTATTAAAATTACAGCTCTAGAATCAGGCCAGCAAAGCACTAAGAGGATATAAACTGCATCTCACTACATTACATTATGAGGTGCAGCTCCGGCAGATGAGAAAATGAGGCACTGTGGCACAATGGCTGCACTGTGATAAGCTGCCGGGGTTCCTTTTGTGGCTGAATGAAGACACACCATTGACTATAGGATGGGTTTTGTGGACAGCCTTATGTGTGCCACACCACTATGGTCCAGTTGTAAAATACATCAATTCATCCAACCACCAAAAATTGAGATTTTTTTTGCAATGTGAAGTCTGTCATTTTAATTAAAAATGGATCAAGGTGTTAACCAGTTTTAACTCGCTGATGTGGAATCAAAGCTGTGTAATTACTGCGATGGGTGTGGAGGGGTGCTCCGCCTGCATGTCGCTCTGAGGACTGCACCCATGTGGGTGCAGCCATATTTGAGTCTCTCATCATTCTCTCCCGATGATGACTTGCTGTTTTTTTTCACCATTATAATCGCATCACGGCCAGGCCTGCTCAACCGGTCATCAGTTCTACATTAATAAACCGGGTTATAGATATCCTCTAATCCTTTATCAAATCTTGGCCTACAGCCAAGACGTAGACTGCGAATATCCTGAAAACTTTTCAATTCTGAGAAGTGTCCGGTAAGCTATCCGGTGAAGATGCAGGTGAATAGCCAAATACACTTTATTTGCCTTTTATAGTCACATGTTTTGAATGATTTGTCAGTTTAGGAGTAGAGCCCTGGGGGAGCTTTTTCGCAAGCTTGAGGATATGGTTCAAAATACAACGATGCTGATTAAAATTCGAGTAATTGGGAACCAAGCATCATGTGAATTAAAAATGCACAGACAATCTTGCCCCATGCGCAAATGAATGAATTAAGGTAAGTGGAACCCATTCCCAAAAGAAAGAGAAGAAGGAGCGCCCATAGGCGAAGAGGCTGCCGGCCTCTGTCCAGGTCCGTGGTGCTGAAATAAAGACATTTTTATCAATGAACTGTTACCATCATTTCCTCACCTGGGCGAGTTCATTTAGGATAGATAACCATTTTTATATTTTAAACTAACATTTTCAAGGGTAGAGAAGTCATTCTTATGAGTGGCCAAAACCTCTCTGCTAGGTACTCGGTTATTCCACGCACGCACCAGCGCACCATCCATGTATTCATCCACCCATCCCTCCAAAAACCGGCGGAGCAACCGGCCCCTATCCCCTTTTAACACACAATAAGGGTAAAACATGCGCTCCAGCCTGACATAACAGACTGTATGAGCTACAGCTCTTCTGGAAATGAACAATAACGCACCGATGATCCGCGCAAATATCTACAACGCCCAATGAAAAGCAGGCAGGGCAATGGGTTTACTATCAAATCTCCTTACCCTCTCGTTCGCATAACTGTATGGCGTCCAAGCTCAGGTTCTTCATCATCCCCTCACACGGACTCAATGGACTGGTGATGTTGTGCGCCAAGCCTGGTACCTCCATCTCTGCAGAACAGCCTGGATGATGCTACTGTAGAATATCACTCGTTGTTTGGTCGTCCGCAGGACTCGCACAACCTCCTTCCACGATCGACAAGGAAAGAGAAAAGAAAGAGAGACCGGTTTCCAGTACCCTCCTCGCTCCCTTGTTCACAGCTCTCCTCTCCTCTACGCGGGGTGGCGCGGCTAGAGGCGCGTCAGCGAATCGTCACGGGCGCGTAGTACAACACAAGCCGCCAGCTCGAGGTTTCAACATGAAAGGCATAGCAGTTTTCATAGATGCCTTTCAATGTAAGCAAAACGGTATCAAGCGTTTATCTTATTTCATGCCCCCCCCCAAGCAGCGCTTCTGTGCCCTCAGAGCCACAAGTGTGTGTGTGTGTGTGTGTGTGTGTGTCCTACTGGGACAGTTGAACATGAATAGGCCACCGGATAAGACTCTCAGCAAATTCAGTGGCGTCTTATGCAACAAGATTAGCCCGGTGTTCCCCTCCGGTTTAAATCTCCATCTAAACCGTCTACACACACACGGTCTTTTTTTAAATTTCACGTTCAACATCATCTCAACGAGGGTCCCTAGCATCTCCTTATTTGGCGAGGTATAGCCCTCTCGCAGAAGCGCAGGTGCACGCGCACCGCACATAATGAGGAGGGGACGACCCTTTCAATTGCATGACGGTAATTATGTCTTTTAAATGGGCCTGTCCTCTCTATTATCAGTCTCAGACCAGATCCCTTCATGCGTTATATTATATAGCTAAGGACCAGAAGTGTATGCGTTTGTGTGTGTGATTATCTCTCCCAGACCACCACGCCCACTCTATCAGTGGTCCTCAGGAACAGGAGTGCCATGCCAGCCCTACCCCCACTGGTCTGGTTCAAGCCCAGGAAGCACCCGGGACAGAAGGTCAAGTGCACAAGCAAATGAAACCCCAACTCACACTGAAGACTGCAGCCTACAAACAGGAGCCTGTTGTGATATAAACCACAAGGCTGTTTGGGCATGCAGGAATCAATGTGACCAATATGACGCCATTTTCAGACTTATGTGATATTTCCAAAGCAGTATAATATGTGAACCAATCCCCCGCCTCTCTCTCGCTCTCTCTCTCGCTCTCTCTCTCTTCATACGGATAAGTCCATAGGGGCGCATTAGAGTGACGCGGTGTCACTTTATATTTCAGTGTCTCTATTTCTCTGAGCGTCATCGTGTGCCCTGAGGAGAGGCGACGGAGTATTTATCTGTTTGGGATTCTGCAGCTGCAACTATGGGACCCCTGAGTCTTTCTGTTATACACTTGGAGTTACATGGAGAGAGCCACACGTACTGACGTAGCATCATCAGCATCACCCCAAAAGACAGATGGGGGGCAGAAGGAGAGATAATACAATTAAACAATCACTAAGGGCAGTCTGATACCAAATGACAGTCCATATTTGCCATTTTATTTTCAAATTTCTCAATTTTTGCCAGTGTGGGGATATAGTAAACTTGCTAGTGCATATTTTAATGCACTGGAGGATTAGTGGATGGGGTTGTGGGAGGCAGGCGAATTAAACTCCTGGTAAGCTCATAATCACCATGGCATTCGGATTCAGAAGGCAGTATATTAGACACACTGATGAAGGTCTGACTATATCCCCCCCCTTCAGATCTCATGAGGGCATCACACCCTTTTAGCTGCAAATTTCCTGCCTGGAAAATACAAGTCATTAAAAGTGAAGGTCAGCGTGCTGATGGCTTCCTGCTAACAGAAAGCTATCTGCGTCTGAGGCGAGGGGAGTGAGGACGCTGCTGGATTCAACATTAGCAGATGAAATTATATTTAATTTGAAACCTGTAAGCTACTTGGGCATGCATCTGAAGTGCCAGAAAGTTGCTTTGTATGTGTAGAATCAGGATGAAAATATTTGTGTGTGTGACTGTGTGTGTGTGTGTGTGTGTGCGTGTGCGTGCATCCCCATAGTACATATGTTTGAACCCCCTGTTGTCTGACTAAGATGCCTTGATTACTAAAGAGCTTTGCACTGATATCTACAGATTAGCAGCTTCTGTTTAAATGATTCTGTTTACACTGTAATTCCATGAACCATCGAGTTAGCAGATCTGTGATGTGTGTGCAGTGATCAAAACAAAATCCATACGCTCTACAGCTCAGATAATGCGCTGAAATACACAAAGAAAATATCCAGGCACCATCACCATTTAATAAAAAAAAAAAAAGAAAAAGAAATGATTATGTGCACCATCATCTATCTCTCCTGTTGCCCCCCCCCCGCGGTGTCATTCTGTCTCCCTCCCCCTTCCCATTTCCCCACTCCGCTTGCTGTGCTTATCTGGCATGGGAGAGGAGGAAGATGAGGCTGACCGATTTTTCATCTTTCCTCCATCCATCCTTTCCTCCCTGCTCTTCCCATCCCTCACTCCTCCCACCCGTGTCCCCCCCGGGGGAAGAGTCACCCTGTGTTAGCATCAGTGTGCGAGTAGAGCTCGCAGGAGGAGCGTCCCATGTAACACACACTGATCTGCTGTGCCCGGGCTAGCTCGTCTTCTTCTCTCCTCTTATATTCTTTCCTTCCACCTTCTCATCTCCTTTTCCTCCTTCCTGTCACTCCCTCGACCTCATCTCCCCTTTTTCCTAATCTCTCTTTCCTTGGATCTCACAGTGCCCCCCCCACCTCCCACTACACTGTGTAGTAGACAGTGTGAATGTGTACACTATATGTCACGGTGGGCACTGTATTGACAGTCCACTCCAATTTGCTCACTCTGCTGTGCTGAGAGCTCAGAGTCCACGTGAACACTCGGTGACAGATGGAGGAATGGCAGGGAGAGGACGGATAGAGACTGGAGGACAGGGAGAAAAAACATGGATGCCAAGAGCAAGCGGTAGAGAGAGAGAGAGAGAGAGAGAGAGAGAGAGAGAGAGAGAGAGGGGGAAAATAAAGGTGGAAAGAAGGATAGAAGGATGAAGAGAGGAGAGTGAGAGTCTTATTTGAGCGTGCAATGGATGCCCTCTGATTAAGCTTAACACTATCTCTCTAATTATAACTACCTCTCTCACTTTCTCTCTATCACACACACACACACACACACACACACACACACACTGCCGTGGGGCGGGCTCTGGACGCCACTTCACATCCAAGAGGTCAGCGATGAGCCAGAATATGGAGCACGGGCCAAAACATTTACATGTACGGAAAACAACACCACGTCTCCAGGGTAGAGTGTGTGTTTGTGTGTGTGTGTACGCCTACACACACCACAAACACGTCTGAGGGAGGCGCTGAGGGAGTTAAATGAAGCGTGTCATTGATTTGCAATTAGCTTTGGCCTGAGCTGAGGGTTTGATTGATAAGGGCCTTGTATGTTACTGGGTTCTTGACAACGTCCGCTCGTTCCTCAAGCCACTAAATTAAATCCTAATGGCAATGATCTGAGGATTTACAAGAAAAGAATGAAATACCTTTGCCTACCATCGGGCTGTTAAAATCAAATGATCATGATTCAGTTAAGTGGCTACCGACACGTAATAAGTAATACCATAAAATGAATACACATTTCATTAAGCTCACACATTTTCTCTCCCCAGAAAGCCTCTAGGTTGAAACTGCTGTGACTGTAATTACTTGACTGGTCTAGATTTCAGAATAAAATGAGTGTGAAGGAAATTGGGAAATTGTGATGAAGAAATTGCAATGAAGCTTTGAGTTGTGTTTATATTGCACAGAACACAATGTTAGAAAAGTGTTAGTTACTGTAAAGAAATGTAATGGTAGGATGTTCAGAGGACTACAGCAACATCAGACCTCCAGAGGCGACATAAATAAATGTCCGGTTTTAGTAAAACGTGTGAATGAGGGAGAGAGAGCGCCAAAGAGCAGCAGTGTCTTCTCTCCTGGACGTGGGCCAGGGGTAAGGTACATGCCACATTGCTAACCATGTCACAACTCCTCTCATTTACACCTTTCCTGCAGTGACATCCTGCCCCATCAGAAGAATGCGTGCTTCAGTGGGCGGCGCTGGGCTTCAAGTAGGGAGGCTGTGGGGAAGCTGACTGAATGCATGGTTGGTTAGTGATTAAAAAAGCCTCAGAGGTCTCCTTGGCTTCTCTGCGACTTAGCCGGGGCTTCACTCCCTCTTAGCAATAGCACATGAAATTGAAATTAGTGGATGCTGGGCATTGAGGAAGATTGTCAGCTGCACCTTGGACGTAATGGTCCTAAGTGAGACTTTGATATCTGTGATTTAATAGTTTGAATCCAAAAATATTAGGCTTGATGAACATGTGATGGATTGATGGTGAGATAAGAGCTTTTATTTGTTCCTGTGGTAGCTAGCTGGTGTTACATAGGTTTATACACACCGTGCGCTACTTCAGATATTCAGTATTACGCTACGATGCAAAAAGAGCACACACCATAATAAATGTTTCCATAACATCCTTCCTACTCACCAACCACCCCGGCACTTCATGGCAACATGCATTTACATCCCATTCAGCGTTGTGTTATATAAACATGAAGGCGTTTTGTGTTCCCCACCTTGTTGAGCCTCCTATTGACAATGATGATAGTGGAGGAGACGGTGAGTCAATCACAAGCCTGCCACAGAACGTAGGTCAGCGGCACCACCTGCTTCTGTTATGGGCTCATTTACATCGGGTGAGGCGCTTTTCTCTCTGCACCATCAACATTCATTTGCTGTGATAAACAGAGGGCAGTGAATATGACCTTAAATTAAATGGAAAATGAAATCACCATCCTTACCTCAGTCAAATAAGAGCGTTTAATGATTTATTGTGTGCATGCATGCACGGTAGAAACACCACTAAGTAAAAAATAACAATATATTTAAAGGGAGTGTTTTTTCTCCTGGGTACTGATGGGAACGTTTCATTACCTTCTTTAAATTGTGTACAATGTTCGTCTATAATCTCACAATAACACATGCACGTGTAATCCCATGAATAAGACGTCATTCAAAACAACAGATTGCAGTCACCACTTTATGTAACCAGATGACTGTAAACAGTTTGCTAGGAGAGAAGCGGCTTATACCAAGTGGTGACAGTGACCCCTTGAGGTTTTAAACAACACTGCCCACATTCTTATAATGCAGAGCACAGAAGGTATGGAGGGGGGGAAAATCCATTTCAGCCATCGGTGCCTCATCCTCAAGTTCGCTAAAGTTGCTCCTATCTAATTAGATGAGAGGTCATGGGTCAATATATAGCAGCGGTTACAGCAGAGTGCTGAAGTTGTGACCTCACTTAAATGGGTGATTTTCTAATCTGACCTCGTCACCTGTCAGCTCATCGTGGAGGAACTGGATTATGTGACCTGGATAATGCCCCCTATCTGCCGTTCATAGGCTGAAATACGATAGGGAGGGAGAAGGGAGGAACCAAACATAGAATTGAACAACGTACAGATAGGTGTATTTCCCCAAAATAACTTCCACTAGGTTTTACAATGTCTCCTTGGCCAGGTAGGCAGGAAAGATGGGCAGTAACTCAATGGCTTGAAATTTAGCTTCAAGTGAGACTGCCCTCCTGTAGACGGTATTCTCTCTGTCCAAGTCTCAAGCAATCTGAGGATTAAGCAGATCCTGGCTCTGGGGATTAGGGCGCATGCAGGCTCTGGCACCAATTATAAACAAATGGAACTGGATCATGATTTCACATTATGAGAAATGTGATTATGTCTTTAATGTCTTTAATTAGGGAAACTGAACTAATCTACTGTGTGATGGATACATGATCAAGCATGACAGTCACAGGCCTCATTCTGAAAGATAGTCAGTTAGATGAAAAGGAAATTTGTCTATTTTGGTCTATCTGATATAGAAAACTTTCATTCTACATAAAAATACACTGGGCAGCAGCAGCTTCATTGTATGTGGGCTATGGTAGAGCCATTTTGACAGGCTCTTCCTGCTTACCTGCTGTGGATGTGACTGTTCTGGAGGGAACAAGGTGAAGGGGAATTAGTTGAAACAGCACATGACAGATAATGCAAGCCTGGATTTCCTGGTAGTAAAGTAGAGCTAATATCATCTTCCTTCCATTCTAAGTCAATGGACAAGGATGTCGTTAAAGTTGAGACGACTGTGGGACACTGGGGCCTTGTCAGTAATAACATTTCTGTGTGATATGCAGAAGACAAAGAAAAACATAAGGACTTTGTCTGCATACATTTATTACCTTTGTAATAGCATTGAATGTTTGAACAAACATTTTTTTGCCTGCTTGACAATTTCTCCAAAAATTCTTCCAATGCTTCCATTTGTACTACAATTACAGTCAGAACAACAATTGCATCAACAGATGCCACAGTGAAAAGAGCTTTGGCCAAACGGCAATGTTTATAGTCAAATTCTTCTTCTGTGGAACTTCGTGCAGAATTGTACCTTTCTTACACACAAACAATGGTTGTAGAAGATGAAAAAGTTGTACAAAAGTTAAGCATTATATCAATTCCTTAGTGGTTTACATTCATTATAGATGTACCATTTGATCAAATGCAGTACAAAGACCCATCAAATAAATCCTTTTGGAACAATATTTGACTAAAACACAACAAATAAAGTCATAATTGTGAAACCATTCTACCAAGGGCGTAGTCTAGACAAGCTGGCGCTAAACCTTTTTGAGTCCCTTCATTAATCTGCAATCAAACATGCAACAATAATTCTTTTTTTTTTTTTTTTTCAAACAACATTCACTTCGTAAGACTAGAACCTCTACTGCCCTCCGAGCAAACACATCCAAACAAGGTGAACTTTGCCGGGATGAAAACACCTGTCTGCTAGGCAGGAACACGAGTCATGGCACTGGGAGAATCAGTGCTCAACAGTTTTAGTGTAGTACCATGATGAGTGGGGGCGAACAAACCCTGCGTTTCCTCTCAGGATGAAGAATCCCTTTCTACATTATCTATCTCCCTTCCATCTTCTTTAAGACTTCAAAGGAAAAAAACAAAACATAATTACCTGGTTGGCATTAGCAACCATGTCAGAATATTATTTAGTATAGTGTTATTAACTTGACAACCACATTGAGAATGGCTCAAATCAGACGAGAGGGGAGGGTGAAAAGTGGTTAAAAGTGAACACAATCTAGAAGAGATCATGTTGACGAGAATCTACGCAAGCAGAGAGGAAAGGAACGGCTGACATTTCTCCGAATGAGGTTTATAGGAGGACTGCTGTTACTGTTGGTCATAATTCAGTTTACAGTTTGTCGAGAAAAAAATGTTTGTGGACATCTCTGGGGACAATTTCTTGGAAGCGTCCTCTATAAACCCAACATAGGCTACACACTGTACTCTCATTTAAAGCAAGATAAGTAATTCTTCATTCTTAATTATCCTTTATACTGTACTTGCGGTACTGCATAGATATTCAAACACGCTTCCTTACAAAAAAACAAAGAGGCACTTGTTGCGCTGTGCTTACATGCAGCTGATGAAATATTGATGCAATCTTCAAACTTCAGGATTTTGGGAAAGGGATCAGCTTGAAAGATAAATGCTGAGATAAATCTTAAGAAATCACACCAAAAACACACTTCAGAGTCATCCAAAGTTAATGAAGAATGTTTTTCCCTTCTCAAAACAGAAGACTGAGCATAATAGTCCAGGACAAGCACAAGCTTTGATGATAAACACTGCTGCCGTGCACATAATCCTGTTACTTCATCAAACACAGCTTAACCAGATTTCCGGATATTAGATTGCACAACTGATACTAGAAAACTGTAGCCTCGTCTTTGTCTTCATTTTAAGTAGCATGGTCCTTCTGGTGGTTTTGGCGCTTTAAAGTGGACCAAGCCAAAACAACCCTCTGATCGGTGTCTAGTCTAGGAATGGTCACATGAAACTAAGTTGGCTACGAATACATTGGTTCTTTGTGTGATGTACCTCCTATCTGGGAAGTAAGGTCAGTCAAGCTCAGAACAAAATATTAGTGTTCTTATGGAAATAACTCCCTGATGAAAAACTAGTTATGTACATTGGCACTTGTCGCTACAAACCTTGCTTTGTTACCACGTCTACGATGCCTTTCCTTGTTCTAAATGAGACAGCCAGTGAAAAGGAAGATGAAAAGCACACAGTTCTAGCATAGCGACTAGTGTTTGGGATACATGGCGTGCATGCTGAGAGTCCATGCACACAGAGGGGGCCACAGAGAGGCCAACAGACAAATACCATAGACAAGACAAAGGCCACACACTATAAACAAACAGACAGAAAACCACAGAAAGATGCCTATTGACACAATCAGAGAGAGGCCTATAATGTTTAGCCTAACTGCCTCAATGCTCTGCTGCTGTCTAATGGCACAGCCATATAACGGCTCCACAGATTAAAGGGGCAGGGAAAAAAGTTATTAATAATCTAATTACAAAATTATAGAAACTCATTCATGAATGTATAAAAAGAAAAACATACATATATGTAAACTACTTACCGTTAAACATCCCTCCCATTCCCATAATAGTAAAAATTAAAAATAAAATCATAATGTGAGTACAAAATATTTGATTTTTTTGTTTTGTTTAGAAATACACAAGACAGACAAACCAGACTGCAGAACAACTGTGGCTGTTACTGGATACAAAAACTGACCTCAGAGGAATGTCTACCAATCCAAACAACGAAGGCAGCCGAAGGTCAAACGCCATGATAAATCTTTCCTTTGGTATATGTGATAAAGTTGAAGATGCCACCACTTTGGCGCGCTGACCTGTTCTCCACTTAACACCGTGACACCATAATCTCACTGACTAAGTGCTTACATTTGGCTTGGTACAAAATGCATCTGTGCTTCGAGTCAATACAAAAATGCATAGCTATCATTATTCCAATCTAAGGAATCAGGCGTTCACAGGCAAAAGTCTAGTATTGTTAAAGTGCATGTCATTGATACAACGGCATACTACAAATGCAGATAGTATCAATGTGTAAAATGATTGTACTAATCATTCTGCCTGTTCCCTTCAACAAAAAAATGGACAAAAATACTGGACAGTACCCTTTCTTCATAACTATAACAATAACCTTCATATATAAATGCTCCAGATAGACTTATTGGCTCTATAAGGAGTGAACACTGAACTTCATATATCTGAGAAATCCCTTTTTTTTCTTATTGGCACTTCAGGTTACACTATGGCTTTTTATATATATGGCGAAAATTTGAACAGTCTCAGTTCAGCTTAAGCTGGAAGGAGGGTAAACGACCACAAGTAGCCAGGGAGGCTGAAGCCTGGGCTACCGAGGCGCAGAGGAAGGCACTGGGAGGCTGGGTCTCCATCATGGACGGTTTCTGGGGTGGCCTGGAGGTGTGGAGGTGTCTACCATCTCCCGCTGACGCTGGCCATGTCGGCGTGGAACTGACGAGAGAGGCGACCGCTAGCGCCCCCCTCCAGGAAAGAAGACCTGATGGGAGGCTCGAATAGCTTCCTCCGGTTCTTGTTCAGTTCTGTGGAGAAGACAGAAGAACCGCAAAACCTCAGTAGCAGCCGAGGTGGTACAGGGTTTTTTGTGTTTGTGTTATGGACTCAGTCATACATCGTCATTGGAGAAAATACAACCAGGGGAGTATGTTAACATTACTCTATAGCCTCAATTGATCAACGATGACAAGAAAATTTGATTCAAATCACTACAGGATTGCTCACGTCAACAAAAAAAGCTCTTTATGTCCATCTGGTTTTGCGTGGCAGCTTAGACAAAATGGTTTCATGAAAACGTTAAAAGAACGCACTGGCATCTCTGAATTATTCATATGATATCTGTGTTTCTCTCCCTGCCAGCAAAAACCTTCAGTTTGATTATTGGAGACAGGCAGCTCGCTCCAACTGCTCTTTTTATTGGCAGACAGGCAGGAAGTAGAAACCTGGATTGCCTTGACTGGCATTCTATCTCTTTATAATGAGAGGCAGAAACACAGAAAGACGGAGGCAGAAAGACGGAGCGGTGTGCGTTGCTGTTTTCGAGCCCCTGTAGGTCCGTCAGCGGAGATGAGAGTTGACCCGTGCTTGGCTCGGGAGCGAGGCGGTGGAACCAACTCTAGCCTTGGACCACGCTCTGCTTCTCAATAATCTGGCCATGCCACTTCCCCTCCATCCCACAGTCCACCCCTGGCTCTAGTCTGGGGTTTTTACACTGAGCATTTACAGAATATCCATGACAGGAAGCTCATGATCCCACCGCTAGCCTGATTAAGTTATGCAGCCCTAACAACTCCAGCCATTACAATGTCCAAAAAATGACATCAGTAATGTAGAGTGACACCCATTACGTTCACGTTACAGTCAGTGCAGCAACGGGACAGAGTCCACCGGCGTGGGGATGCAGCTGGCGCAACTGGAGCAACACCAATACACTTCATCTGAGAAGAATGTGTCCTAATCCTATTTACTCCTGAGGGTGCAAATTACTGCTGCATGTTTTCACGTATCTTTACAAGACAAATTAGTCACGACAGTACCGCCTTGAACTTCTCCGCTACAGCCGGCCAACGAAAAGGACGACGTCTCGCTTTCAAATCTACTGGATGGCAGCGGAGATTGTTTTCTCGGTTTCGGTTGTGACAACAGTGGGGAGTAGGTTCGTAACTGGACTTTTTTGCCTACTGCACAGCTGGGTTCCACTCAGGCTTGTGGCAGGGCCAGACAAAATAGGAAACATATAAGCCAATTTCGCACTGGCTTCGACAGGAGTGAGTTGGCAGGGCTGTGCTCTAGCTGACAGCAGGGGTGATCAGGACGGCACAGAGGGATCAACCAGAATGAGGGAACTAGGTGATGGAGCTGACAGTCTTACCCACACACACAAAAACTTGTTGGAGTGCTGTAGCAATATGGCAATACTAATACTATTTCTAATAATAATAATAATACTACACAATAATAATGAACACTGTCACTTATCGGTACCTGAGATGGCAAGCAGCATTTTCCTGCGGGCTCCGAAGGTGGTGATGCCCAGTTCCTTCAGGTCCTGGTCTGTCAGGGTCAGGAATGTCTGGAGGTCAATCTGGAAGTGACAACAAGCCCAGTCAACACCATTATCACACCTCAACACACTACTACGAACACCGTGAGAATTATCAACCACAACTGTGGCCTTGAAACTTTATCCAAAGTATTGTGTTAAGATGGCTATCCCTGACTAAAAGTACCATGTATTGTATCACCATATTTACTGTTCCACAGTAAACAACAATAGTTTCACCAGTAAACAACTAAAAAGTGCCAATTCTTCCTATTTTTGGAAAAAGTCTGCACATTTCTCCAGGCGCTGATTATCTCACTCGGGTCCTCAGGTCTGACTCTACCTCTTGTTGCTGGAAGACGTCGGTGTACTTCCCCAAGCCCAGCTTGCTGAACAGCTCAGGCAGATCGGAGCCCTTCAGAGACGAGTTCAGGCTGCAGCCGTTGCTG
Organism: Hoplostethus atlanticus; assembly: GCA_034670405.1. Lineage (NCBI taxonomy): Eukaryota > Metazoa > Chordata > Actinopteri > Trachichthyiformes > Trachichthyidae > Hoplostethus > Hoplostethus atlanticus. The sequence goes on along the minus strand of JAXDDX010000065.1, from coordinate 2,361,197 downwards.
CCGGTTACTGAAGAGATGCAGTCCATGTAGTTGCTGCTGCTGAGGTAATGCTCCGCAGCTGTCCGTCACATGTTCAAGGCAAAAAAATAAACATAAAATAAAAAAACAGCAATCAATCATATTATATAATAATATAACCAATCATATAATAATATTTGATCTATCACAGCTGTATACACACAGACACATGGACAGAATAGGTGTTGGACAGTAGACATGATATTTAAGGTACTACAAATGTAACGTGATAACAAAGGCTTAGTGTTTGTGTTTCTCTGCAGCCTTGCAGGTGGCAGGGAGTCCATTCCTCTGATGAGACTAAATATCTCTGGGTATACTTGGTGGATGCAATGGAAATGAGCTCAGGTGTTGGCAGCTTCCCTGAACTTCACACTGACTACAGGTGTGTAGGAGGCAGCAACACACACTTAATTGTGAGCTTGTTGCATGTTGATGAAACATAAGTGTGCTCACACTACAATTGTAAACAAAGTTCACGTTTGAGTGGGTGGTGGTTTCTCTCCGTTTTCCCTCTTCAACACTTCATCACTAGCGGAGCGGCATGAGTTTATTAACTCATTAAAGACAAACAGAAGTGAAAAATCACTTCTTCACCTGGTCCACATCCTAAGGTCCAATACATGCCACAAAAATATACAAAACATGTTATTGTCTGTGTATTTTTGTATTTAAAACCCATTACTTCCCCTATCTGGAACATGGTATATTTGTATTGGCTGCATACCCCTCACATACCAGTAAGTATACATAAATATTTCAAGTGTTTGGCTCACAGTCTTTACAGTAGCTTGTCTATTGCTGTTTGATGAAGAATATTTCTGTTAACAACTGATGGTACTTGATTAAAGTGATGAACTTGTAGTTGCTAGCACAGTTAGAGCAACAACATGATGAACTGACCAGATTTGTTCTGCTTCCTCTTGGGGCTGCTGACAGCGGTGGGGAACTCGGCGTGGCCGGGCAGGCCGTTACCGCTGCCGTTCCTATCTCGCCAGTTGCCCGAGTCGCTGCCACCCACGACTTCTCGGCTGTTGGACCGGGACAGGGACAGCGGGGAGCTCTGAGGGACAACAGACAGAAACATAACCAGAACGTTTCCATTAGGATGTCCGAATGTTGTAGTAGTATGTTTACATGAATCCAATATCTCAACAACCTTGGACAATGTCATTTATACATTTCCATGTGATATATTGTCTATATGGAGTATATTTTCTTTGATATAGACCGAAGACACGCCCCCGAGGTATTAGTAAATACACATTGTTCAGAAGGGGGGTTGTCTCGCCCTGGGGTATCCTATACATATACTCAAGGAAATTGCCTAAGGAGCTTACCTATTTTCTGCAGTAAGGACCTGAAAGGAAAATAATAGGCACTCATGTTACGAACCTCGTAAGTGGTGCTCATGCTGGGCTTGTAGGGGACATGGTTGGCCCTGCGCAGCTCCTTGATGGTCTCCGCTGGCATGGACTTGGAGAAGCCCAGACCACTCCATGTGTTGGTGGGGGTCCGCACCTCCGTCACCACGGGCTTCTTCAGCATCGCTGTAGGGGGGGGGGTACAGAAATACAATGACACAAACGCACACAGAGGTGACTTCAATTTACATCACGCCGACACTCCTGTACAGAGTGACAAGTAAGCTGGGAAGTCAGTGTCTTGCAAGGATGCAAAGCTCTTGACCGTCTCATTAGCTGTCTCAAGAATTGAACCTGTGACCTTTTAATTCTGCGATCATGCCTCTTGCTGCACCCAGGCTAGACAATCGCCTGTCAAAGACAATATTGTACTGTGAAATATGAGACAAGACAGATCAACTTACCTTTGGTTGCCAACAGCTTTTTCTGTTCGTAGTCAAATGCCTGAAAAGATAGAGGACAGTTATATTCTCTTATCCCGTATAACCAACAAGAGTGTGTGTGTGTGTGTGTGTGTGTGTGTGTGTGTGTACCTGCATGTTGGCGAAGGAGGACTGAGGTGCCAGCCTGATCCTCTCCCTCTCGTTCTGCTGTGCCGCCCTCTCTGCTGCCCGCTCGCTACCCGGCGCCCTCTTATCTGCCACGGGACTGTCTGACGAACTGGACTCAGCATCTGACAGGAGGCAGTCAGAGCTGTTGGGATCGCAAAGAAATACAGATGGTAATGTCAGGAATGAGAACTAAGTCTAAAAAAGGGACAAAAGGCAGAGTCAGCCTACATGGCATAGTACAGACAGACATTGTACATCCCTTTCTATCCTCACCAAAACATGACATTATGGACCGTGGAGGTGAAAAATGGTTCACAGTATTAACTAAATCTCATCAATTAGCTACACCGCCAAAATTTAGACTACTATTTGTTTTCATTCACATGCTTTAAATGCCAGAGGGCGTAGTCAGTAATCCTAGATCCTAGTTTGCTTGACTGCCGTTATGACGTTGACCCTGACGTTCACTCGAGACCTGGAAGAGCCCAAGTGTGTAGCGCGCAATAGGAAAATGGAAAGTGAGGAAATCGAAATAGAGGACAAGCATCCACTTTTAAAAGCTGATTTATTTTACTTAAGAGACTGAAAAAAAATATAAGAAACAAAGAAACCTGTGGCAGACGGGAGGGGGTGTGGGTGAACCCCTGGCTGCATGCGGGAGGCTGGTAAGGCTGGTTCTCCCTGCATCTGACACCAGCTGCTGCTAATTGAGACTAATTGGATAACGGCAGCCTGGGACTGATGTAACAATGTGTGTGTCTTTTTTCCAGTGTGGGAAACGAGGCGGGAGAGTAGACACCGCCACAACACTGAGCTGAAACGCTGCAGAGAGGCGAGAGGCAGATGATTTTAAGTTTAAATAAAACGTTGAGACCGTATTTCCCCCGGCCGTCACTGTAACGAACTCGCTACTTCAGTTCTTGACAGACAGGATGCAGGGAAATACGGTTTCACCATTTTCTTTAAACTCAAAATCATAAATCAACTCAGGCCACGCTTAATAATATCTCTCGCCCTCTGCAGAGTGTTGCGGCGGCATCTTGTTCTCACACTGGAAAAAGACACACACATTGTTGCATCAGTCCCAGCCGCAGTTATTTCAATTAGTCTCAGTTGGCGGCAGCCGGTGTCGGCTGTGGGGCGAACCAGCCTAAAATTCCCCCCTGCATCCAGCCAAGGGCTCACCCACACCCCCCACACTGCCACGCAACCACTAAAACTAAAAGACATGGTTAAACTTGGAGTTGAAAATATTGTTTTTGCACGTTTTATGCCTAAGCAATAGAGAAGGAATCTTCTACAGTCATGATCTGTTTCCATTTAAACTTCGTAAAAAATATTGTGACTGTATCAAACCGTGAGTGTATCGTCACACCGCTATTCAGTACTATGATCCCTCTTAAAGTATGTATAAACCCAATGTGTAGGTCCGGGTTCGATTCCACTTTCTGCACTTTGATCCATGGGTGTCTGTGGCCATCTTTGCTTTGTCCATGTCTAAAGAGATTAAAAGAGGAACGGTAAAATGGGCTGTAAACGATCCGTAGATCCCAACATACTGTAGATGGGAGTTCTTGGTGCCCTGCAGGAGCTCCACAGCCTGCCGCTTCCCTGATGAGGTCTTACACGAAGCCAGCATCTGTTTCAACTCACTCCCGTTGGCGGAGTGAGATGGACTTCTGGGCATGCCCACTTCCACAAATGTGTCAGAGCCTGAAGGAAAAAAAAACAAAAAACTATTAACCTTTCATTTTAAGGTTATCTGCTCAACCATTAGACAATGTGAGGTTACCACCATCTTTACAGAGATCCTCCTACTGGGTAGAATTAGTGCCATATTTCTTCTCATTTTCCATTTATGCCATTCTCAGCATCTGTAGCTGAGTCACTCAGTAAAAAGGGGTGCATGTGGGTTGGTGGGTGTAGGTATGTGTGCATGCATGTTGCTGTGAAAGTCTCAGTTGGCACCTGGATTAATTAGAAGCAAAGCAGCTGTATTACAGAGGTTTTTCCCCTAATCGCTCTACTTTCAGCTGCTCTGTGTAACAGGATGTGTGTGTGTTTTTCTGAGAGTGTGTGTGTATGTATATCCACGCTTATCGGAGTGCAAGCATGAGTGTGTGTGTGTGTGTGTGACTGTGCTTCTCTGTATGATCAAGACTATCTGAACGTGCATGTGTACCTTCCTGTAGTGTAAAATAATAATATGTCAGTCAACCTAATGAAGATCCCCAGGGTTTAATGTTTGACCACTTTCCCTGCACTCCCTCATTCCTCAGAGCAGAGCTGTAGCCGGACCTGGGCCAAGCCAGTCCAAACACATTCTGGGACACAGGAGGAGGTCAGCGAGGGAGAGGAAACCTTACTGGGACACACCATGTTGGGGGAGACCAGCTCAGAAAACATGGGGGGAAAAGTGAGACGCGTGAGAGAGAATGTTTTGAAGGGAAAAACCGCGCGTGTATGAGATGGGGAGGAAATGAACCGCCGTCCTGAACCGCTAGTCGACCAGCAGTTAATCTGTCTCTGTTTCAACCCAATAAACGCGGTCAGAGAGGGGAGGAATGTCACTACTCAGCCTCATGTCCTGTACAGAGTATAGAAAAAGGAATAAGTTCATACAAGGCATTTTCCCTCGAAGTTGGTTTAAGGGTTACATAAATCTCAAGTGAAAAAGCTTTGGGGTGGACGTTTGTGCACCGTATGCAGGTCCAAGGTCCAGCAAACTTGCAGCGTCAAAAATGTCCATAACTCAAACATTGTGTCTATCCCAGGTTATGGTTAGGCATAAATCACAAGGTGGTGAATGAGTACACAGTAGACTCAGAATAGAGTGAGACTACTAGAAAAGAGTAGACTTTTTTAAACAGTTAACTTGGCCCGATAGTAACAAGCATACAGTAATGGCTTCAAAGGAACCAGAGTCAATGATAGTGTTGGCGACCCTCAATGACATTAAGAGTTGTATTCCTAAAAAGAGATATATTATAAAACAAGGTATACCTACTCTTACAAAATAACTGCTGTCAGTGAAGTAAAGCACATCACGGGTTGCTAATAAAGTTGTGATATATCTTAAGACCTTTGCTTACAAAATGGTTCTCTGTTTGAGGTCATCTGTGGTTTTGAAATGTTTCAGGTAGTGACATTTTTCCAAATTTGAACGAAACCTTTCATATTCATGGTGATATGCAATACATTCTGAAAATCAGCTGACAAAGAAGGTCCAAGAGCACCGAAGCAGGACTGTGCAGCCAATAGATCTGCTATTCCAAACTGCAAAATGAGCCTATCTACAGTGATCTCAGGCCAGACTGGATCTCTGTGTGGTTCAGTAGAAAAGAATACCTTCGTCTGGGTTGGACTTGCTGGACAGCGGTTCTGACGGGTTGTGTCCACTGGCCTCCTGGACCGAGTCACACTGGCTTGGGCTCAAAACAGTTTCTGCCAGTGACGCAGTGGCCATCCTCCCATAGACTGAGCCAGGATGCTGAACACACATGCACGCACAAACAGAAGCACATCAAAGACATAGAAATCATGAAACAAAAACAACCGATTTCCTTCCCTTAAAGTGTGTGCATACTTCATGATAATGCCTGAAGAATGACCTCTTCAAAATGTGCCTACCTTGACGTGTCCATTGAGAGTGCAAGGGCCCTTGGTGCAGTCAGGAACCCCATTGGACTGCTTGTCTATGGGGGCCAGGCCAGGTGGAGGGGAGGGTGTGCTCTGGGTGTAGCCCTGGACCCCCGACAGCAGGATGCTGCTCAGGGTGGCCTGGGTGGCAGGGTGCAGCATCAGCTGAGATGAGAAGCCTGAAGTTGAAGGGGTGACAAATGTGCTATTAGCAACTGAATGAGGATAAGTCACAGGGGAAATGTGTACATGTGTACAAGATCTACAGGCTTCAGTTTGTGTTTTTTCAAAATGTATTATACCATAAGTAATAAGACTATTGGATAATGTTTATGATTTAGGTAGTTACACCTCAGAGTAAGTTATTGAACATATGGAACTTGATATTGTAAGTTAACCTACAAGTTGTAAGAGTTTTCTATGTCAAGATCAGCTTTACGACTCCAAGACATCTTTGAGAAATTCAGCCTAGAGCAAGACCGTACTGGCCATCATACAGACCTTGGGTGCTGGTCAGTGAGCTGGGCCAGAGGGAGGGAGAGGGTGAGGGGGTGCTGGGGCTGGGAGTCTGCAGGGGGCTCATGGAGGAGTTTAAGCTGTTGAGGACCGAGTTTGGGACGGGGGAGTTGCTGAGGGAATGGGGCACCGTCGCACCAAGTAGACCTGAAGGGGAAAAGGAAGGAGGAAAGACAGGGAAGAACAGGAGACGGATATATCAACAGCGGTCCTGTCAAAGAGTCATTTTTCAAGCTAAACACATGTTACATTTAGACACTCAAGAAAAAACCTCTGGCCTTCCAGCTATTTAACAGGAATGCCACCGTATTGCCATCAACCAGACAGCAAATGAGGGGAAGAAATTTTTAAACTCTACGAGGCCATGGATGCAAAAGCGCATATCCTGTATGTGCTCATACTCAATAACACCATGTCATTGGGTGCACCAACAACGCGGTGCTTGGTGTCTCAACCAAAACACAGTGTATGAAAACAGAAAGAAGCAGGTCTGTGGCTTTCACAAGGGGCTCGTTTGGCTCCAGGAATAAGGCTGGGGATTCTTCTGGCAAGCTGGCCTGTAATCTGATGAAGAGAAGCATGTAGCAATTACTAAAAGGCCAGGATGTGGCCGTCCAAAGCTTCACCCCTGGGCCCCAGGGTTTGAATGAGACGCAAAGAAAGCGATTCTACTGTCCTGGGACCCAATGAGCACGTTTCCTTTATAGCATATTCTTGAAATGTACCTCAATCAAATAAGCTGTGCCAGTGGCTATTGGTGGCATGTGCTACAGCCATGAGCTGCTTCAGCATATTCCACTATTTTCCCTTCCTATTACCTTTGATGCATTACTCAATTTGCCAAAAAGCAGGTCCATGATTTTTCAACACTTTGAACCCCAAAGCTTCTCAACTCTATGAAAACATTAATCAAATGATTGGGGCTGAACGTTAATCAGAAAATACCTTTAGTAGCATCAATTAAAAAAGGGACCCTTAAGAGAATTTGGCACAAGAACTGGTCTAGGCTGAGCCAGTCCCATGCCTTCATGTTGAACTCAGCTCGGCGGACAAACAAACTCCTACACAGCTACAACTGTTTATCCTATGATTCATACGCTCATGATTCATTCAAAAGTAGCGCAACTGAATTCATATCGAGTTTCTTTTCTGATGGTTGGCTGATCAAAAAGACGTGCAGATGTGGGAGACAGACTTCTGGGCATGAAATTCATACCGTCATGGTGAGGTCAGTTTTACAGACAAACAACTCCTACTGTAAAGGATACAAAGACTCACTGGCCACGCTGTGTACGGATGTTGAGAAGATATTTGTATCGGACTCTAAAAGCACTCCCACTTCATGATTCAGTAAAGCAGGTGATAACAGGCTTTAAGCGTGGTCTGGCACAGAGATATCATCGATGGATTGTTTTGCTACGAGAGAATATTCTCATTGGAGTGTGTGACCAGTATATGAGAGAGGATGACAGTGATGTATGACGACATTAGTTCCTCTACAAAGGCATTTCATCTCTAATGCATTTTGAGTAAAGAAAAAAAAGGTTGTTTATCTTTTTCCTTTTCCCCCTCATGGATGATCTAAGAGCGAGGTTAGTAAAAGAAAGTAAAAGGAAAAAAAAGTTGCACTTTATTCTGACAGTCTCATTACCCAGAGTGCTCAGCCCCAGGCCAGCTGAGGCCAGGATGTCCAGGCCAACGGGGCAAATGAGGGAAGGGGAGGGGCCGTTGGTGGAGGGGGTCACCGCCACCGATGGGGAGGACGACGACACGCCGTTGTTCTCCAGACCCAAGAGAAACTTCCGGGCTTCGTACATGTTCACTGCATTCCTCTCGACGCTCTTGACTATCACAGACTGAGAGAGATGGAGGGAGAAGAGGATGAAGAGAGAGGAGGGGGGGGGCGGAGGTCACGGGAGAGGATGGGGGGAAAAAAAAGGGAGGTGGAAGGGTGAGGAGGATGTGAGGAGAAGGGGAAGAAGGATAGGTAGAGAGGGGGAATGAACAGCAATAGTTACAGAGACAGGGAGTGAGAGAAAAAAGGGAGGAGGGAGAGGACAAAACGGGGAGGAGCAGGAGAGGTTGGAAAGGGAGCGATAGTTACCGAAACAGAGAGGAGGGAACGGAGGGAAGCGAGGAATGGATAGGGAGGAAGATAGGTTAGGGAATGATAGGAACAGAGATAGGGAGTGAAAGGGAGGATGAGGGGGAGAGCAGCGGGAGAGGGGAGGAAGGAAGAGGGAATTAAGGGTTAGATTAGAAGGGTAAACATTGAGGCAGGATGGGAGAGGGAGGGAGACACGGGGATCAAGTGAGAGAAAACGTTTCTTAATCAATTGCAAAACAGATCATCTCACTCAATGACATGGGAGTGGAGAATATGAGGCAATATTGGTTACTCCATGTCAGGAGGAGACATATTATACCTTCAGGTACTAAATCAACCAGGAAGGACTACAGACGTCGCCCGACAGTGAGCGGTTTCCATTTGAATTCAGTTACGGCGTGAGAAGAGAAATTCAGCAGAGCCGTGAGACTTTAGTTTCCAGCCTTACCAGAAACTGTGCCCTTCTTCAACAATATCGGATAAAAAATGAACCTGAGCACAAATCACGTCTTGGTTTCTTTGTGTTTTGCCAGAGCTGAGCCCCTTTGCCAAATGGATTCCAGTCACGATCAGTCTCCCGCTACACACCCTCCTTTATGGGCCTGCCAAAGCGCCAGGAGCACAGCGGCAACGGCGGTGCATTTTAGAAAGGGCCCTTTGGATTACTGCTGTCACCTCGTTAAAATGTTTAAGTGAAGGGTTCTTGAGGGGATCTGGGCTGGGTCGCTGTTTACACTGGCACCTTCACATCAGTCACCGCAGGCTTGTCTGGGCTTTGGGCATTAGGCCCTGGCCGAGGGAGGCGTGGGCACCTGGCAGAGGTGGTCCGGACTAGGCCAAGTGGGCTGACGGCAAAATATGACTATGAATATGTGCAGTAGCACAGTAGACCGTGAGCGACGGTAGCGGTTGGCTTTGAACACAACACAGGTGCACCAAAATTCAAAAAGGTTGAAAGTTAATTATGACCGATGAAGAAAGCACATTATTTAGAGATCCACTTTTAAAGCTTCAAATCCTCTAAAAACATTTCCATGCTCTGTGCGTGGCGACTCCTGGTGTCGTACCTTGCTGGGCTGCTTGGGCTTGGGTTTGATACTGATGAAGACATCCAGCTGTTCCATCAGGGCTGTGATACACTGGGGCTCCACCTCAATGTCCTCTTTAATGTCAAACATCAGCACGAGGGGCAGACAGCCCTGTGGAACACACACACACACACACACACACACACACACACGCACACACACACACGCACACACACACACACACACAAAAGAAAGGCAAGTACATCAGCAACAGACTAAAACAAGTCATCAGGTGTCATCGGTTGCAGACCTTTAACAGGCTGCCCCACATTGTACATCATTTCTCACACAAGTACTGAATTTTCCTCCATCATTTTCAGACCGCCGTGCCAACAGAAACAAGACTGACAGTCGGATTCACCCACGCACAACACAAGAGCTTGGGAAATTCCTCCAAGAGCGATCTGTTTTGCATGATCACCACCACAGCCACCACAGACATCTGTATTTTTGGGCAAAGCACTCCTATTGTGAGTGTGTGTAATTAGCAGAGTATATAGGGCCAGGCTGGCACTGACAGCGCCTGGGACTGGAGCTGTAATCTACAGTATGGCTGAAAGGGCAAAGCACACAATACACGACTGTGGGTGGGACTCCTCTCCTCCTCCTCCTGTACTTTCACTGCTAGCCCCCCCCTTACCCTCTCTTCGCCTCTCTCATCCTTCTCTCCTATCTCATTCTCTGGTCATTGATTCTTGTCACTCCTCTCCCCACCTACTCCTCTCTCTTAAATCAGCCCCCTTCTTGTGTGTCCCGTTTCCAGACCAAGAGAAAGTCATGTTTAGTCACTGAAACAACTTTGGCATTTGCTAAATGTCTTTGGGGCCAAATGGGAGACCGCAGACAAAGAGAAGGCAGCCCTGGCAGAATTACTGCCCCACATTAACGATCTCCAAACAGAGGGCCAGGGATGTTTATGGCTGTAGTGTTTTAAATGCTCCAGCTCAGCAGAAGCTTCAGCCAAAGATAATTAAACTGCCATCATTTTTACACATTTTTGGAAACCCACTCTGATTATGTTCCTGAGTAATTCAGATAAGAGTAGCCTCGGTGGTCAGGGGCAGCGACGCAAGAATGTCCACAAAGCAATTTCGACCAATAGAGATCTATATGTGAGGCCCTTCCCCAGCGCTCATGTGCTGACCTATGAGTTACTGACACAGAAATTTCAATCCAGCAACCTCTATACGCAAATCATCACCATTAACACCAATGACCATAATTTCAATAGGGAAAGAAGATGTACACCTCAAGCCAAGTGGATGCAAATATGTGGCAACCTTGAGGAGGCAACAGATTGCTGTTTATCTGATATGGGCATTTCAGCAGCACACCAAGGCCAAGCAATTCTTTCCCAAGGCCATTCAAAACCCTTAAAGGCAATCATGGTTAACTTCTCCAAACCCACACATAAGTCATACATGCCATGATGATGTTAGTAAAACAATGACAGCCATTATAGCTGCCGCACATGTGGAATCTCTACATCTATATGTAAGACGTATAGATTACTGTTGATTCAAGTTAGTCATTCTCGTGGAGCGGTCGTGTAGGCCATGCCACCCCTTAACCGCAAAACCAATGAAGTTCAGTTAAATGCTGTCTACCAAGTGGACACACCCACACACACACACACACACACACACACTACACACCATGAGGTACTGGCGTGCCAGGCAGACAGACTCAATGGTGCCCTGGATGTAGACGGTGGATTTTTTCTGGGGGCTGTTGGGGTCGGGGAAGTGGATCTGGGCCCCCGTCCTCTGGGTGATGTGCTTGATGTTGCTGCCGTTGCGGCCCATCATGAAGAGGTGGTGCTGGGGCGCGATGTCCAGGTGGGTGCTGACCGAGATGGCACTGGCCAGGCTGCCGGCCAGGTGCTCCAGCAGCAGGGCGGTACCCCTCTGGGGAAAACAAGGGTGACAATGTAGATGGTAGAATATATGAAGGATGTTACTTTCAAAACTACACATCTGGGTGGGGGGTATATCTATATTGATTACTCATTCCCTGTTATTTTGTTTTCGCAGAGAACTCAAAAATATTGAGTAAATGCAATTTGAAATAACTCAACAGAACAACAATATGTGCAAAAGGTCAAGAGGTCTGAATACTTGTAAGGCACTGTATGAAAAAAAATGTGAAAGTGATGGAAAGTGAAAGTCTGGAACAATATTTCATTTAGAATAATATCTACACTACAAAGACACATTTTAATTGCAGCAGTAAAGTTGGGTCGCCGATTTTCCCAGACAAACACCAGTGCTTTCTATATAACCAATGGAATCTACTGTATTTTCCACTGCATCTGCGGGCCATTTGAACAGTCTCATTCCTTTGCTTCTATGCCTCTGCAAGCAATCACTTGGCCTGGAAAAGAAAGACGTTTCCAGTGTGGAACTAGGGAGTCCACACACACTGAGGCCGGCATAGCACGGCAATCCACAGTGGTTTTGGCAATCCTCTTGAGGTACTCCAAGGGTCTCCCACCACCACATTACATAGCACACATACTCCTCTAATCCCCCAGCCTGGATCTGGACTGCTTCCCCATCCAGACTGACCCCTTTAGACCTACCGCAAACTCGGGGGCCCTGCTTCAGCATACACACTCATGCATAAACACACACACACATGCACAGGATACAGCAATTTGCACAAATACACACCAGCATGCGAATCCAAATGGAGATCCTTATTGTAAGGGTGGGTCAGCAAGGAAAAAAAAGTTGGTTGGTTTGCTGGCACACATGATGAGAAGGCTTCGGGGCAGCCTTTAAGTACCCACAATGCTCCAGAGTAGAGCAAGTGTGTGTGCATGTGTGCATGTCTCTGTAAACGCATGCAAGTCGCAGGGAGCTCAGTAAGGGAAAAAAAAATAAAAATCGACATTTAACTGGTGAGAGACATTTGGACTTGCTGGTACAGTAGCAGGGTTTGGTTAAAAGAGCAGTGCAGAGCAGTACACCCCAGTGGGGAGCTGAACCAACATCCATCCCGTTCAAGTGACCCGACATCTCTCAGCACTCTCTGGTCCTGCGGTGCTGGAGGTAATGAGGCGGGTTATAGGGGTGAAGTGAGGAACGCCGAGAGTGTTGGTGGGCCTTAAAACGGTGTGGTTCAGGCTAGCCACGTAAATGGGTGGAGAGAACGAAGGGAACGGACTGCATTACACTTCAAGGATATTTAACACCCATTGGTTGTTGGGAAAGATTGAACCTGTGACCTTGTAGTTACGGGAGATCGGCTAACCATTGTTGTGTTTGACTGCACAATGCTAAGAGTTCCCGTTGATCACGAACACAACACAAAACCTAATTGGCGTCATCGTATGTTTCCCAAAGTACGAGACCGTCCTCACCTTGACGGCTGTGGTGTTGTTCTGCGAGCCGCGGACCACCCCGGTGGCCCCGTAGAGGCGCGTGGGGGGCTTGAAGGACACGGTGAGGTTGTAGGTCTGTGAGATGTGCTGTACGGTGGGAGAGCCGGGGTCGGGCTGCACGATGGCCGGAAGCTCGAACGACAACACCAGAGGGAGCAGCTCCTACGAAACGGATGGAGGGAAGAGGGAGAAAGAAAGCAAGAGAGGTGTTAAGATGGATGGATAAAAGGGACAGACAAAGAGAGACTAGTAACGACTGGCCCTCCTATTATTTCCCCACCAGGCGCAGTACAGTAGCCTGTATCACCTCGTCCTGCCGTGAGACCGCGATCAACATCATTTGGACACAGAGTAAAAACACATGTGAAGAGGTAGAAGGAGATTTCTTTACATCGAGTATCCACACAGAGACATAACAAGACTCCATTCAGCAGGGAGGGGCAGAACATGGCATGTAAAACCTGTCAGGACACATAAATCCAGAGAGGTCAATCGACGCGAGGCCACAGGTGCCAGACATAAAAGATACGCCCTTTGTCACGTGAAAACAATGCTACACTGTAGTGGTGGGCCACTTGGGAGATGGCGCCGATGCATAACCAAACATGGCTGGTCTATACGGCCTGCTGATTCCTCATATATTAATGTCAAGTCAACACATCAGACCACAACTGGAGACGCAGAACAGCAGCAGACAAAGTCAAATCAACTTTGTCATTTAGAGCGCAGCAGTCGTTCAGACAGAAAGTTAGTTCATACATGGGAGACTCACACAGGTACACACCCATAAACACACATACGGAAGGGAATACACATATACACACACACAAAGGGAATACACACACACACTGTTATCCAAACACCGACTCTTGGGCAGAGTGCCATTATGGTTTTGGCTGCCAGTGAAGGGCAAGCAGCATGAATTGCTCTGACCAAAGAAATGCATCCCTGATCAGTCCCATATGCGCTTGGCCTTACATTTATATCACGTTTCAGCACTCGCTCTCTGAGGGCTCCAGAAAATTTAGGTCAGCGTTGAGGGAAACGCAAGAGAGGACAAGCAGAACAGCGGGATTCAGCCGCTGAATGAAGAATAGGGCTGACTTTACAGTGAAGCTGACCTCAGCTTTTTTTTAAAAAAAAGGTCTACCTGGCACATATGAGCTTCACATGTATTGAATCTGACGGCACAGTAAAAAGCTTCAGTTCTCCTGTCATGAGGGTGAGAGATGAAGAAAAATGAAAAAGCAACTGACTAGTGCTTTCATCACCTACCCATCAGCTCCACCTCTGAAAGCTCCTAGGACTCCCTGGAGAGTCCGTCACCGCAACAACAGACTCAAACAGATCTCCACCCCAGAAAGACCCTAACATACTTATAGGGGACCCCTGAGGTCCACTATAGGCTGGATATTAAAGAGGGACATTCCCCACATCTGTAGTGCGGCCAACGGGTAAGCCATGCACCAACCGCTGGTTTAAGGAGCTATGGAGGAGGATGTGGTCTACGGGCCACCCAGGACCATACTGTATACTGTTATATACTGGCAGCCGACAGAGGAGGTAAAGAAACTGAGATAACAAACTCAAACTTCCTCCTGCACCCTGAAATTGTGGGGACTTAACTCCAATACCACCAATACACAGCACCCTTACAGTCATTGTGCCATCGTCAAACGTCTGTGGTAATTACAGTGGGGGTAAGAGGGGATGGGAGCCCTCCTCGTAACATTTAGTCTGTCATCCCTCATTTTAAAGAAGAATAACATGTGTAGAGACAATGTACCTGCTCACCATCCCATTGGTTCAATTTGTGCTAATAATCATGTAGGAGATTCTTTTACAAAATGAGACATCCACCATTTGAAAATACATTCTCTCGTACAATTGATTGCAGATTTGAAAGCCATTAAAAAATTCATGGATTTCATTTGTATTAAAATAGGCCTTTTCCTACCAAACCCTAACATCATTGAGGATGAAACCCTTTAATTACACTGACTGTGGACAAGCTAGTATGAATGTCACTGCCAGCCGCTGTGCATTTACTGTACGTGTGTAAAGATGTTCAGTATGATTGAGCAGGACGAAAGGTATTTTATTGGTTTATTGGAAACATAGCTGAGCATCTTATCTAGCTGAGGATGAAGTGAAGTGGACAGACATGTGACTAAAGGCTGCTGAGTGCCTGGTTAGATCTGAGCAGTGCTGTGTTTAGGCTACACATGTATGGTTAAAAGACTGAAGAGTGCTGAGGGCCCGGCCTTCAAATCAAATAATATATATATATAATTACATACATCTCACCTACACGCCTTAACCCTTGCTGAATTTGAGAAAACTTCCTCCTGAGCTGGTGACGCAGTTAAAGGCAAAATCCACCCTAAAACACTTTAACACTGTAAAAACACTTTCCTGGCTCCATTCTGTCCAGTGGTGTTTTTTTCTTATTTCATGGATAAGTGGCTTCAAGTAGATGATGTGACATCCATATTTATATATTAGATATTTGCAGCTACAATGGCGCTTAACAGGAGAAAAACAAAGATCCACCATTTTGACATTCAGCAATCACACAGGAAGAAATACACTGTAGCAGAGGAAGAGACAAGCGATTTTTCCACTGATAGTAGCCTAACTAGACCATAATGCAACACAGCTGCAAGATATTTCATGTGTTGGGTAAGGGGGGCAGGACTTTCTCAAATGGAAACTCTCGCTCTCTTGCCTTTACTATCGCTCATTATTGCTCTCTCTGCCTGGCGAGTTCTCTGGGCGGATGTCGAAAGTCATTCTGGGAAAAAAATGTAGGAAATCACTAAGTGTAGCAGGAGACGAGGCAGCGACGCTTGCAACACTTCATCGTAAAATAGCATCGGAATGCATTGAACATCACAGAGCCATATCTAACAGTGTAAGAGCATTGAAGCTATGTGTAGAAGGACTAGTAGGGAGCGTTGAGTGAGTCTTGTCTGGAAACAGCATGAGTAAGGGGATGAGCATCGAAGTCTGAGTCTGGGTCCAGAGAAAGACGCCAGGGTGACGGAGGGGGAAACTTGTCTTTGATCCTCTCATCCGCCGACTGTGTGTTCTTTGGAAGGAAGACCGATCTGTGCGGTTCTCAACAGCTTATATTATAAAGCCCCTTCCTACAACACTGGTATGGTCACGTCTCTTTTTTTTCCCCCCTCAGCAAGGAAATGGATGAACCGGGCTGTGGCTGGCTGCTTGTGAAAATACCCGTTAAGCACGGAGAGATATGCACGTGCACACATTGCCAACATGTACCAACACACACTGCAGTAATATCTAGTATACCCTCATCTCTCTTCTCAACCACACACACACACAGACACACACACACTCTTTGTTAGTCTTGGTCAGTCCATAGTGGAAGAACGTGTTAACTGGTGCGGTGTTGAAATGCGGAGAAAGTTCAGGAGTCGAACAGTTTGCACGAGTGTAAAGGTCCTTCGCCCACTCAGACTCATGGCTGAGGGTAGGGCTTCCAGTCAGACTGAAACAGGAGCTGTGGAGAGGCTGGGGAATGGGCTGGAGATGGGGCTGGGCTGGGGCTGAGACTCATCCATTGTTCTAGGGAAGTGGCTGGGGACTAGGTTCAGGATGGTGCTTGTGGCTTGGAGCAAGTGTTGAAAATGTGCCTGAGAATACAGCTAAAGTTCTGGTGGAGGCCAGGGGTAAGAAAATACTCGGACTCGGAGTGACACTAAAGGTGAAAACGGGGGAAAGGCTTGAGCTGAGAATCACCCTGGAGCAACTACAACCCCAGAAAAATATTGCTGTTTATTGGAGAAAATGCTGGCGTCTGGAGAGCAGATTGGCATGAACGAGCCCAGTCCACTCTCCTCCGGGCCAAATGGATGGCACTGCAGGTTGGATTTGAGTTGTTTACTCCGTCTCCTCTGCCGGATCAACTATGGCCAGATAATACCAGTTCAAAGACTTCAAAATCAACTAGTGGATGACTGCAGTCTATTAGAGTCCAATAAAGTTGATTAGATAAAAGAATCAAAGACAGAAACATTCAGATTGGAGTGGGCACATGCTCACTGAAGACAAATGAGGCTGATATTTGAGTTCCAACTTACCCTTATTTTGGCTCGAGCCGCCTCCACCCCTCCTGGCTGGCCTGCGATGGACACCTGTTCACATTGAGAATCAACACGCGTTAGTTAGCCAACCCTAGCCCGTTCCAAGAAACATATCGGCTCAGAGCGCCGCATACAGTTGCACGTTATTTCATTGCTGGGAGCAGAAAACCCCAGAACACACACACAAGGAAAACAGGCTTCCTCTTACGTTAAACTTAATACTTAACTCTTTCCAGATTTATTTCTGCGATTTATTTTCGATAGCTTATGTTTTTTAATCAAGAACCACAGGACCAGTGTGGCCAGAAATGTATTCATGAGTCTAACATCATGATTAGCAAAATGGCCCCCACAGTTTCAACACATCCTTCCAAGATGAGGCGTTCGATAAAAATAATTGCCTTAGAAATGAAAAAAAGATGATAAATGCCCTCATTAGATTTCTTGCCAATGGAGGGACAATTTTTTCTCCTCTTTCATTTTTTCCCCCTCTCTCTCTTTCTCCATCACTAACTCCCTTTCATCGGCAACTGCTCACCATAATGAAGCGAACCAAGAATTGGCCCACAGTGTCACTGCTAAGGCCAGTAAGTGCTCCAGAACAAATTAAGCCCCGGTTTCTGGGACCATCTGCCCGCCCCCCGAAAAAAAAAGAAAAAGAAAATCAGGGCAGCTCCATCTGGTTCAGAACCCCTACGCCTTTCACGTGAACACACACACACACACACACACACACACACACACAGCTGAAGTGCCCCTGAGCAACACACTGCATCTTCGTGGCTGATCACCTCCCTGTGGCGGTTGTGAGTAGATTAGACGACTAAATGAACTTGAGTGTTTCCACACACAGGTGCACGGCAGAGCGCTGTGCCTGGCAGCGTGTTCTCTCCCGAACCCTTCAAACTACAGTTTAATCGTTTAATTACTACTGCTCTTCTAGTCAGTCCAGCCCAAACATACCAGCTTCCTGTGAGTCAGCCAATCAAAACAGCCAAATTCCACCAGCTCCCTGTAACCTGCCTAGTTCAAGCCGTTGTGACAGCTAGTAAATGGACTGGATGTGCTGCATACACGGATCAAAAAGGGTCCAATTGAACTAATTTAGAAACTTAAATAAGCTACAGCGATTTCGAGGTCTTCAATAAAGTAAAGTCTTTGATCAGCCAGCAGTGTAACAGCATGCTCCATCCCTGCCGAAGACATCCACGCTGAAGCCCCACAAACCTGGTTGCTTTTCTCTGCCTGGTTGTTCCTATTGGAGTCGGGGAAGTGGATGTGGCAACCCGTCTCCTCCATCACTTTTTTGATGTTGTTGCCCCCTTTACCGATAACGTGGGAGTGCTCTGTGTGGGAAACATCCATCTTCAGAGTTACCCTGTTACTCTGTTGAGTGCAGAAGAGAGAGAAAGGGGAAGGGGGGGGTGGGGGTGGTTAGTGATGAACAATAATAGCTCAGTGAGTTCAGCATGACACCAAGACTAAACAATGTATGCTGAAAATGTACACAGTCATGGTACTGTAAGGAACTCTGGATAGTGTCCACCAAATGGCATGTTATACTCATTGTATTTGTATAGTACTTTCCATGAAGCTACAAAATACCTGAACTCACAGCAGAGACAGAGATGAGAATCAAACTTAACATACTAGACTTCATCCATTGCATCTATTCCAGGTGGAACTGTTAAAAATGGTTTTGTAGATGCCTCTTCCCCAGATGACTATATGGGTATTTGTGACCATATATCATTGAGGCATGTAACCAATTTTGGAGTTAGTAAGTAATCAACAACCGTGTCTGTTTTTATGTCTGTGTGCCTTTTAATGGGTTCAAAACAACATCGAACAGCAACCAAGACAAACTGCTCGTTCTCTCTGCCCTCCCTGGTTCTCCTCCTGCTCCTCTGGGTGCAGATGATGCTTCACTGAAAGGCCAATACAGCATCATCAGTCCCCTCTGCTCCATCTGGAGAGTCACGGGGCCCATAACTAATCATACAACCCCTAAACCCTTTCAGATGTTATAATTATACAGAGAAGAGAAGCAGATGAGCAACAAAACATCCAGTTTACCAAAAAAAAAAAAAAGTTTAATTAAATGATTATATTGATATATTTGCCAATGGTATTTTCATGACAATCCCATGAAAAATGCAACAAACTAAGCCAATCATATGTTGCCCTTGTGTGTGTGTGGCGTTTTTTTTTGCGTGCATGGATGATTGCCTGCCCACAGGGGGTGCTGCAATGCACTCGGTCAGGTATGTGATTTCTCTGTTGCCATGGTGACGAAGCCTGCATGCACACTGCAGACCACTACAGACTCAGAAACGTGAATATCTGGCTCGATGAGTGCCAACTTGCTGTGTGCAATCTGCCATTTGGACTGTGGGAGAAGGGCAGCGAAATAAATTCTGTCCAACTGAATACCAGAAAAAGGACAAATAACATGAGAGGACAGTGCTTGAATTCCATCTTTACTGTGATAATAAAAAAAAAAGACTTCTTCTTACTGTACCTTTGTGTCGAGGACAGGACATGATTCTGTCTTTGGCTTCCCTCACATTCTCCCTCTTTCCACACACCTTGATGTGGGGATCTGTGGGGAATGACACGGAAATGGGAAAAGGGATGAGATTAAAAGTGAGGCAGCGGTGGAGGTGTATGTATATATGTGTGTAAGAGAGATAGTGAGACTTGAGTGTGAGTGAATGAGAGAGAGAATCAAGGTCAGAGGAAGAGTGTGGAAAAAGTGGGACAGAAGTTAAACCCATTTAACCGAACACGACATAAGCAGTCTGCATTTGTCAACAAATTGCAGTACATCACAGAAAGCACCGCGACAGTAATTGCCGCTTTCAAATCTGCCGACTCTGATTAAAGTCTGCTAGAAAGCCAATCTGGGGGGTTGGGGGACCGGGTGGGATTGTATTCAGACAGCCAGTCAGTAGAGCACACAGAAACATGCACACAAGAACAGGCTTCAGATAATTGTTCTGCTGTGAATGAACCTCATTCTGTCAAATCGCTGCAAAAGGATGTCACAGCAACTCTCAAAATCTGTGTGTGTGTGAATGACTTCAGGGTGTGTGTGTGTGTGTGTGCTCTTCCTTTTCTGCTGTCGTACATGGAACCAATGCCGTCTCCCTCATTGCAAATAAACGACTAGATACCGCATCGCAATTGAAACTGCGATATCCGAATTTGCGGTGTAAATGTATTTAGGCACACTGAAGTTCACGTGAGTAAAAGGTACTAACATATTGAGTAAACTGTACTTTGAGAGACCTCCTTGGCCACTAAATACCACAGCTAAAATAACTAAACACTGCATACCTAAACCATTCAAGGCTAGCGCTTGTGTCTGTATAGCGTTGGCTAAGCCTACATCTGGCTCTGCCGCACACCAGGCCCCTGGAGAACACCGATGTGAAAACACACGCACACGTCCAAATGTGCACCTCCACATGCACTCACACACACACCCAAACACGTCGCCCCCGTGCACCCGAGTGGCAGGAAGTCAGCTGAGCCCCCTTCCAGGAATACCCCTCCCAATGCGCGCACACTTCGAGCATCTCGGATTTACAAGTGTAGCCTTCAGACGGGACTCGCAGAAACAGATTTATTGTTACGAAGTTGCCGGGGACCTCACAGAAACCCAGTGTTGCCTGTTTGGGCTTTGTGGGAGCAAAATCCCTTTTTGTAAGAAGCGAGGTCCTCAATTTGCAAACGTTTTTCTTCGTATCATGCGCAACCAGCCACATCAACCATTCTCTCACAGAAACCAAACAAAAGGTACTCTCCATAAAGCTGCAAAATGCAAAAGGAAGCACATGATCCAAGTTACTCCCCTTCAGGGAGCGGAGTAAGTTGGGTTGGCTAGGATGTGGAATCCCATTGCTGGGAAGTATCTTTAGGAGCCTCAGCTCTCTGTGTTTTATGGGCAGAAGGGACTGTGGGAGCCACAGAGGGCTGGCAAACCGGCATGGATCTTGTTAAGAGTCACAGGGCCAGGCAGCCTCAATACACGAAGAGAGACGCAAGATCACAAGGGGGAGGAACAACAGTCCTTAGAAGAGTAAGAACCTAAACAAAAGCGACCTCTAAAATCCAAACTGAGCTGCATCTCAAAAGGGGAGGGTGCCATCAGAGACAGGAAAACAAAGCAAGAGCAGTCAGAGACCCTTCACACGCTCGGCATTTGTTCCAGGAAATTATCCAAACATACAGCTGTTGCTGTGGACAATAGAAAGTCCTCCACTTCCTACTGTGGCCCCCACTCTGACCATTAGGGGGCGTCGGGTCCTTCCACTGCCCCTGCTCTAACCCGCACAGCACATCTGGCAAACATTAGCCAGCCTAAACGAGTGTTGCAGTCGTGATGTAGAACACCCCCGCATTTTTGAAGTGGAGTGTGATGTGTGCTCTTATTTGATGATTGATTGTGGAATAAAAAATGAACACCTCAATCTGGCACAAGCAACACCTATAAAAACAAACAATAACAAGGTGGACACGCAGCTGCGAAGACTACTTTCAGTCGCACGGCTTGGTAGTTACACTTGACAGAAAAGGAACCTTTTGACCCTATTCTCTGTACTGGCAGAGCTCAAGCATTTTTCCAGCTAAGGCTTAAATCTGAAACTACCACACAAATGAAGGGAATTAAGTTCCTTTGGCTGGGCAATTCCCATTCAAAACATCTGTGGAAATGTCGAACGAGACAACTGGCAACAGTGAGTGGCATTAAGAAATTCATCACATAAAACTGGATCACTCACATCTTAACGGAGGCCTTTAAGCAATCAATATATTAGGCTATATCTAATAACAATCTGTCAATAAAAACATTTCATCTAATAACAGTTGGGAAACAGCATCAGGATATAGTATTCACCATTCCATTGCATGTTTATCCTGGAGGTGCAAGACAAACCTGGCTTGTGTACCAGCTATATGGCTCCTCTATAATAAATCACTGACAGCGTACTGATGATTGTTTGCTCTGGAGGCCGACAACTGGCCTTATCACACTTGTGCAGGTGGCAGCGACAGCTAGCTGCAGGTGATATAAGCAATAGAAAAGCTGGCACACTGATGGAGTGTGGGCCTGTATGGAGAAAGGTTACACACCAACGCCTCACATCTGCCGGTATCCTATGGAGTGTAACTGATCCTCGAGAGTAGAGGCAGCAAAACACTGATGTAAGATACCACGACGAAAACAAGGGGGGAAAAAAACGGCCTTCAACATTATTTGAGATAACTCAAAATAATCCATTACCCCCATAAACAAAACAACGATGTCATTGGCTATTTCAAGCGCAGATGATGGCGACAGTGTAAATCAGCCGTGGCCTTGTGTCGGTGATATCCAGTGTACGAGTGATGAGGGAACAACGGAATGTGGATCTCCATCAATACTGTCGCTAGTAATTTTCCTGATGGCTTCCTTCAGGTTTTACAACCAGCTGGAGCATGGCCGGTCGAGGTTGATGACGCTCTAGGAGGTAGAATCTGCTCCCTCTCTCTCTCTCTCTCTCTCTCGCTCTGTGTCCTGTTACCACCACCCCCCTTCCCCTTTCTCCCTCCTTCC
This sequence comes from Hoplostethus atlanticus, assembly GCA_034670405.1. Taxonomy (NCBI): domain Eukaryota; kingdom Metazoa; phylum Chordata; class Actinopteri; order Trachichthyiformes; family Trachichthyidae; genus Hoplostethus; species Hoplostethus atlanticus. Next base: position 2,338,755 of record JAXDDX010000065.1, on the reverse strand, counting down.
CACCCTCCCATGACCCCAACTTGTTAGAACACATGGTAACATCCACATGTGTTTCTTTTCCAACGAACACAGAAAATGCAACACATGCACTCGCTCATGAGATAACTGCAAGTGATTAGCAGACATTCTTCCCCTCCTCCTCCTCCTCCTCCTCCTCCTCCTCTCGGTTTACGCAATACCGAGAGGAAAAAGTCTGACAGCCGACAAATCACGGGGTCAGAAATTTTAAAATAGCCTCCCTGCACACGCAGAACATCACCCGGCGGAAGTTGCAGGTTTTGTGAATGAACTAATACTTGGGGCAAATGGTTAGTTGTGTGAATGGGATGGGCGGGGCTTACAATTAATTTAACCAGAGGGAGAAAAACTGTTCTGATGTAACGTCAACCTTTTTTGTTTTTGTACGGACTGAGGAAGTTACATAATGCCATTGGATTCCACATCTGGCTTGAAGACGCACTCTGGCAACTCTCCTGGGGACAACAAAGTGGGCACAGCTACACCTAAATCCCCCCCGCACCACCGGAAGAGCTTTAAATAGCCGTGATAATGTTTTATTGGCAACAGAGCGCTGGAACAACTTGGCCATTAAATGCATAAGCCTCACAATTCCAGCGACTCCCACCCCTCCGACCCCCAGAGGACATCAAACATTCTCGGCGCAAGATGAAATTACTCAGCGAGCAACAAGAAAGTACGCAAGCTTTCATCTTTTCAAACTTTTCAATACACATTTTGAAAGATGAATGCTAGGTGCAACCTTGAAATACTTCTCAGGGAAAGTCATCAGAGACGGGCCAGACAAGGGAGAACATTCTTCTGGTTAAAACAACATTGATCCTTAATCATTAACCTGACTCAGGAGGGGGGAAGACAAGGAGAGCAGATTCACACGTTAAAATCAGTGTTGCGTTATCGCCACAAATCTTGACAAACCATATTACATTGGAGTCATGCTAGCACTGATGGAGATTGATGAATTGGGTGCATGATACATTGGGTCTGCTTATTTGAAATCAAGACATCAACGCTTGGCCCAGCAGTCGGCAAGATTGTTGGGTTTTTTTTGTTTGTGAGGGAAAAGCAGTGGAAGCAGAGCATGGGTCCAGAGTGAGAATCATCTGGGTATTAAAGAGAAGAAAAAAAAGATGTTCACCTTTTTTAGACTTGGCTCCGATCTTCAGTTTTGAAGGCCACGCTATCTGTGTTTTGGTCTCATCCATGACCTGGAACAGAGAGGGAATAAAAGCATACCATGTTATTTCAAACATGCTTAACCACATTGACATTTCAACTTGGAAACAACGTTGAAACTCCTGCAACAAAGTACCTAAAATACATTGATGTTTTATCATCTATACTCTATTTGTTTCACAGAAAATCAAAGCCAGCTCTTCCAGGGTGAACATTCCCATAAATGCACCACAAGTGTCACAGTGACCATGGGATGTATTACACACCCAAAAGGATATAATACTTCAGTATCATAGGAGTTGGCTCAATGGTCAGCATTAGTTAACCTTGCTGTGTCTGAATGTGGCTTTGGCTAGACCTGAACTGTGGACAATGGTTCATTGCTTCCACTAGCACGCTGAATCTCCTTTCCCTGTGCTGACTTTGGAGCACATATGAAACAAGGTCTCAGCCGTCAGCAATTACACAGAAAGGCCTTACACACTGAAAGGGGAAAAGAATGTTAAAATGGCAAGATAGTCTTCCTTATAGGCGGCGAGACCAAGAGAGAGAGGAGTCAGAGGAGTTGAAAAATGGTTTTGATCCAGTTTAAATATGCCTTCTGATATAAGCTTATATAATGTTTCCAGACACTGTATCATTTCTGCACGACACCCCACCCAAAACAATCCTGAAAAGTCCGCCGAGTGCACTTGGCTTTGGAAACACGTGAAAAGTGTCAGCAGCAATCTACGTGAGAGCCCTTTGAGAAGCCTACTCCTTGTAACCAGGAGCATATGCACCGGTTACAATGCGCCGTCGCTAGAGGTCGAGAGCATGCTATTCAATCTGCTACACAACCTCCTGCTCCTCTTCTCCACCATGAGGAAGCTCACCTTGCCCGGCTTCCTGGCTAGGGATGAACCAGACCAACCAACCCCCCGTGAGAAACGCCTACCATGACTAATGGTTCATGTTAGTGGAAAACAACAAGGGAAAAAATGTCCCCGAAACTCTTTATTCAAGAGTTAGTCAGACTCCAAAAAACAGGGCTGGACTAACTCTCCAGAAGAGAGGGTACAGTTAGGGCCCAGCTAACTCTCCTGATGGATCTGTCCTTGTCCTGTACTTTCTTTGTTTTCATAAAAAGGTCCTGTTGTGTTTGTTTGTTTTCATGCGTTCCAGGGGGTTTGTGTCTTCGGGGTGGAGAAGGCTGGTGGTCTCAGCCACATGAGCTAGCACCAAGAACTGGATCAACCCATTATATGAGCTGCGGCCTGCCGCTTAACGTTCCACCGGTGGTCCAGGGTTTTATGCAAGCAGCCACATAGCAGAGAGACACTGCTGCAGCAAATGGCAACTTTCATCCACACTCTGTATCTGACGTTTACAAGCCTATTAAAATACTTTTCACATTACTATTACTATTGGCTGCACTATGAAATTAATCAAAAAACAACACATCAATGAGGACACACACACACACACACACGGGTGGACGATCTGACAATTTTATATCGTGATCGATCTTGAAGACGTCCACGATCTACTTTTCAAGCGAATCGTAGAAATTGTGACCTTCGTGGGACAACGTGGGATTTAAGACACTGATGCACACTTTAGATGCACGGTATGATCTGCCAAGTCGCAAATATTTTTCTAATACCACCATACCCCATATGTATAGCGAATGCCGACAGAGGACTGCTGCACAAATAAAGCACGGCGACTTTAACTCAGGTTTTAATGACCATTGTGAAGACAGTGTGTTTAATGCAATATTGTGTTTTAAATGGTTCAAAAAGTCCACAGGCTTGTTGGAGTCTGGATATTGTTGACAGTACATTTCAAAATTGGGACGAAAGATCGCAATTCAAATCGTGGATTGTGAATGTGTGTTAAATAGATTGTAATATGATTTTTTTGGGAAGATCACACACACACACACACACACACACACACACACACACACACACACACACACACACACACACACACACACACACACACACACACACACACACACACACACACACACACACACACACACACACACACACACACACACACACACACACAGTATTCCTGGGGGATTTGGTCCATAAATCTCAAAGGGAAATGCCTAAATTCCTCAATATGCTCTTCTGGAAGTAGCGTAGTCTGTTTGGCCTCCTCTACAATGGATTCTGACAGCGTATCCACTGCCAGTCTCACACACCTGCAGAGCAGAGAGCTGGTTTGGAAAGCCTGATGTGTGCCGCTCTTATTCTGAAGTCCATGATGGTTGAGTGGAAGCCCCTTCAAGCCTCGCTGATTTTCTACAACATGCTATAATCACATATAAATATGGACAGCCAAGAGGAGTAATACTACGGGGTGCCTAGACCACTACTGCCATTACCAAACCAAGATAAAATAACAACTTAAAATACATTGAAAAAAATGAATCACTTGAAGGCAGAAACAGTAATTCCCCTCAAAACAACAGCACTGGTTTCATCAAATCCAGCTGTGAGCCCATTTTGTTTTTAGGCTTGCTATGTTATAAATTCACAGCAGAAAATTAAGAGCTGCTCTTGCAACGTCAAGTTAGTCCTTAAAACAAACAGGGCTGTGCATTCCTCACAAAAACTCATAAAACATTGTTGTACGCACAAAATCATTGCAAAACACGTTTGTTTAACAAATGTGTTTTGTTGATGTCAGGTTACATTTTTTCCTTCTCCTTCTTAAGCTCTTGGCTCATGCTGCGGGTCGCTGGCCATTAGCGTTCTCTTATGGCAGAGAAACATCCTGCCAAGCTCTCCTTCTCATGAAATCTTGTGGCTGTGGCACTGCACTCACTCCTAGTTTCTACTGAGTAAAGCACCGAACCAAGAGCAACTGTAGTAATTTCTGTGTAATGAAAAATATAAATAATATACAAAATGTTCCTTGTCAGATTACCTCTCTCTCAGACTCATTTTATATAGAATATTATTAGAAGTCTATTCACTTAGCGTGGCTTTTCACACAATGAAATTTAGGCCCCCAACCAAAATCTGATAAGCCCAGTTTCGTTCTCGGCCTGGACCGGAGCGATAGTAAGCTACCATTTGTTGCCCTTCCACTGTCTTCTACATGTTTTCTGTGGAATATATAAGAAAGCAAAGTATATCACAGTGACCCCAGCAGCTAAATCTTACTTTTTCCTTACTTCCTAAAGTCACATGTTCCCTCCATCAGCTGGTCGATTCAAAAACAAGTTTCTGGAACATTCTGTTCCTGGTGATGCAGAAAAATTCCTTTGATTTCATCTTTCACCTCCCCTTAGTTTGTTTTTAAAATTAGTCTCATGAGCCAATTACAAAAGGTTTCTGCTTTTTGTCACAAAAGGCGTTCGCCTCAGCACTGCAAAAAACTCTCCTGGAGAAAGAATTTTAACACCTATTTGACACCACCTCACCCTCTCGGGCGTTTAAAATTACTATGTTGATTTGAGAGTGGCTGACAGGCTAGCGATTATGAACCGCGTGAAAAATGTTGTGCAAAAACAATAGCACAGATTTACTGCAATACATAAATATAGTTGAGAGAAAAGGTTTGTGAACCCTTTTGAATAACCTGCATTCCTGCTAAATCATAACAATAGATAAACACAATGTGATTTAACAAATAACACACAAAACTTTACTTTTACTCATCTTTATTGAACATATTGTTCAAACATCAACATAAAAAGTATGTGAACCTTTAGGATAATGAGTTCTTTTAAAGGGGTAATTGAAGTCAGGTGATCTAATCAATGAGATGACATTCAGGTGTGGGTTAGAGGTGTCCTGTCATAAAAAAACCCCACAAAGTTTGGTTACCAACAGAGCGGTCTCTCCAAAAAAAAGAAAAAAAGAAAAAGAGGATCTGTTCAAGTGGAATATGCCCCGGCTCTGCAGAGTTGTTGAGGCTCATAAAGCATTTCTAAAGACTTGATTGGCTACAAATGAAGAACATTTTCTCCCTAGGAGTTGGTGTCCAGCAAAGATCGCTGCATAATGGTCAAGGATTTGACAAAGAACCCAAAGTTAACAGACATCTGCAGACATCACGAAACAAGAGTGGTGTTCATGGGAGGAGACCAAGGAGGACCACCACTGCTCTCCTCAAAACATTGCTTCCCGTGTCAAGTTTGCCAAAGGCTTCAATCATTTTGAAATGAAAAGTCCACAGTCCTATACATATACAGTATATACACACACACACAGTTGTGATAAAAGTTGCTAGACACCACCAGGAAATGTCAAATCCTGTCCTAGCAGGTATACAGGAACACTGTTAATTCAAAGCAGAGCAGAAACCCATTAACGTCAGGTGACACAATGGAGCTCATGACAAAAATGACAACCATATATATTGATACAGGTAAATTAAATTACTTTCCAAAAAAAGTCCAAACTTTATGGCCTCGTCAATTCTTTTGCCCCTCCCGACTTATTCTCTATAGGGTCTTGTTCAGAGGAACTTGTTTCCTGTCCAGCATTGCTGTTCTTGGCAGGATCCTGCAGATGGGAGTGATTTCTGACAGACCACACACCATTTTTAAGGGTGGATGGCGTTTATTTTTATGAAGGGGCCAGCAAATACCTCTCAAATGGGTCACGATATATGCACAAATTATGTTACCTATACGTTTAACATTCCAGCCTTTCTTCTGTCACCACACCCGCTTTGAAAGGAATAAATGCATATATATGCAGGACTACGGTTATGATCAGTTTCATGGCTCAACCTTGAGATGATTGGTTCTTAGAGGTGCAGGTAGACGTGTGCAGGGCTGTAAATCAAATCAAACAGGATATCATTAAAGCAATGTCATGAAAAACGCCACATGTGCTTGACGCACGTAACCGTGTGTGTATGTGGCACACCAGCAATCAACATGGCAGGAGCAAGAACTGCTTCCTGTCCTGTACTGCAATTGTGCAGCTGTTGATTCAGCTGCAGTGTGCATGTCTGGATGAGGGGTGTGAGGGGTGGGGGGGGGAGACGGGCGGTTATGAGCAAAGTTAAGAGATGGACTGTGAAGCGGCTGAGCTGGAGCAAACAGCCTCAGCTGGACCATCCGCCCCGAGACTCCACAGTCTCAACTGAGTGCATGTTAACAATCCAAGTGCTCACACCACAAGCCCCATTACATTTAGGGTTAAGACCTCTACCTCGGTGCTAAGCTGAACATATGCATGGTTTGGAAAGAGTAACCCACATTACAAAGAGGGCACTTTTGCAAAAACATCCTACTGTTGAAATGCATCAAGGGGAAAAATGTCCCTGAAGGGATGGAGCATAAGAAACAGAACTTTAAAAAACACAACTGCCAAACAGCGCAGCACTCAAACACGGTTTCCCACGTCACCATCCCACGACTTTCTGCCAACCAACCACAAATATCATGACAAGTCTTCAAGTTTTCCTCTGCGCCCTACGTCAGTGCAAAATGACAAGGCGCTTCAGTGCTACAACACTAATAAAATGATTATGGCTGGCCTGAGTTCTGAGTGCATTGGCAGTTGTATATCACGCCTGGCATTTATTTACAGAACCACAACCCCTGGTAAGGAGAACTGAAAGGGGGGATAAGGGATGAACTGGCTAGCGGCTCAAAGGCATCTCTCAACTTAAATTCACTCCAAGCTTCTTCTGTGGTTCACAGCTATCGGGCTCAACCGGTCCAGCTTCCCGCTCTTCACAGTCCCATGGCTGAACTTCTCCACAGCGCTCCAAAAAGGTTTAATGGTCTGTGCCATGCTTTGTACGTTTTGGACTATGGACCTTTGGCATGTCACTGTGCAAAAGTGTGTTGAACTGCTCAATGGTCCACATTTTTTTGCTGTTAAACTATCCAGTACTCCACATGCAGAGAAATCCCCACGGTTCTAACCAGTCTGATAGCAATGGTACATCAACAGTTTAATAGACTGCAAAGAGGAAACAACAAAACAGCAGCAGGAGGGAACAGGAGAAAGGAGGGAGGATAGAGAGTAAAACAGACAAAAGGATGGAGGATGGAGGATGGAGGGGGACACAGAGCAAGAGATTCACACATGGTCTGTCCCAGCTGCAGCACTTCTCTGTGGTCCCAATTTGTCTGTAAGCTTCTCTACTTTGTCACTGACTAAATACGAAACTAGGAGGGTGGGACTAGCCGCTCTCGAAAACAAAATGCTGCTCACGACTCAGAGGAAGTCCAGCAGACGGTGAGTAAGAGGGGTTGATCAACCGCTGGGGGACGAGGCCCGTGAGAGAGCTGCAGCGGACCATTTTGTTTTGATCGTCAACTGCTGAACTACATCTCACTCTTGCGGCAATAGTGGGACAACTATGACATCTTATTCTGAAAGTCTAGCATGTAAGAGTGTGCGTACAAATGACCATGTACTTCCTGACGTGAGGCAGTGGATAACTTGTTATGCCTGTAAATTATTAGTCTCACCAAGTGTGTGTGTGTGTGTGTGTGTGTGTGTGTGTGTGTGTGTGTGTGTGTGTGTGGTATATGGGTGTGTTGGAAGGTCGGGAAGCGGTCCAACTAAGAGTTTCCATTTTCATCAACTTCAAGGTATTCCACACACCTAATCCATTTTCTTTTCACAACACCCTTCCAGATCCCGATGCAGTGTTTATTTTCCCCGACTTTAACTGGGCATGTATGGCGATCACGCTATCAGAGGGAAACTAGAAAGACTTATTCCAGCGGAAACTCTACAATAAAAACATTACTTCACTGCGCCCTTCCTCTGCCGCTCCTCGCCAGCCTGCCAACTTCAACAGCTGCAAACTAATGTCTAATTATTGACAATATAACCTGTAGTCACCGCCATCATTTCAAAGAGCTGTGAAAGTATCCAAGCCAGAGCCTTTAAAAACCCAGAAGTGGGAAAGCCAAGGCAGCAACAACCGCATTTTGTCAGATTAGCTTTATTGAGTGAGTTAGATACCGACAGTAGATATATTGAGCATTAAAACACCACTGTTCTCCCAAACCAAAGCGAGGAGGCGGAGACAAAACGCAGCTAGAGCTCATGTTGAAATTCCATGGAGGGGAATCTTATGGCGCCTGGTTTGCATTACTTGGTTTTTGAAAACTGCTTTGGGGACAGTTAAATTGCCTCCCTCTTTGACATTTAACTCAACATCCTAACCTCCAAAACCAGACATGGAAAATAGACAAAAGACGAATGTTTAAACAAACCACTGTCCATCATTTACTTCATTAGAGCCCAGCAACATACTACAGAGGGAATGTAACGTATTCAGGAAGGAATGAACTACGACACTCGAGGAGTTTCACGTAGTTAACAGGATGCCTGAGCAATAACTCATCACAAAATGATGACTCAGAGAAAACAGTGAAAATGTCTTTGATCGCATAACAGAATTGAAAAAAAACTATTTCACCCTCTAAACTTGATTCATTTCTATGCATTTCATTTATCATGCCAATACTGAAAGCACTGCAAAGTCATGATGATAACAGAATTCATTTATCACTGAAGGAACTTCTCTACCCAAAAATATAAGCGACACACACACACACACACACACACACACACACACACACACACACACACACACACACACACACACACACACACACACACACACACACACACACACACACACACACACACACACACCTAACAGTCCGTTTTGTTTACCAGCTCAGAGAAATATGCGGTACAGTCTCTGAACTTTTTGTTGTTTTGTTGATGGTCGTTTTTTTCTCACAGTACTGCACTAGAAGCCACATTTTAAGAGTACAAAACACAAAAATACTTGTGGCAGTATTGGAGAAATGAAACATGAGGCGATCCTCTGTAGCTTAATTTGTGGATTTTTTTTTTTCAGGCTTGATTAAATTGTTAGACAGGGAGGCTTTAATAAGACATCTTTGGCTTCCTGTGCAGACCAGATTGGGCCATACACCTCCTTTATAAAGAAAATGACAGTTCTGACTAAAAAAACCCTTCAAAGCCATTTCAGATCACAGACACAAACGGCTCCAGTTCCAACCCAGGACCAAACCCTTGTCCCACCGTAGATTACAGACTTGAGACCAGTCAGCCTACTTATGTTACTGATCAAGAATGGTGGTGGAGATGGTCCTTGCCATATCAAGCCTATGTTTAATCTTCTATAACTGTACAGAAGATCTCCACTGGTCCATTATATACACACTAAGCTGAGGGAGTGAGCGAGGCTTGTGTTGTGTCAGTGGTACTATAGCATCAGAGCCCTGGAGTGATTTCACCATTGCTCCATTGTTTTTCTTTGTTTTGATCTGCAATTAGGACCAACTGGAGAAGCCCCCCTGACATCTGTTCCCTTACTTGAACATAACCCAAAAGACAATGCAAACATTATCCGAGCGCAGAGTACACACACACACACACACACTCACCTTCTGAAAGAAATCCTCCCCGCCGTTGACTCTCCCCTCAGAGGCAGCTAGAGTGAGACAGAGAGAGACAGAGAAAAATAATTCATAAAACCACACGGAGCCATTCAATGTTGAATACACAATGTAACTTCAACGGAGCCAAATCACGCTTGGGTTATCCGGTGTCCTAGAAATGTTAGGGTATCTTCACTCGGAGCAGACGTTTTCGGTGGATCTCCATTTCTCAGGATATTGTCCTTGGCACAGATATTGAGGTTACTCATTTTCAGATTTGGAATAAAATGTTCAGAGTCATTTTCTATAATCCCTGATGATTGGATACAGCTTCTGTGTAACAAATTGATAGATTCAGTGAAAATATTTGGGCATTGTACAGTAGCTGTTAATTGTGTAAGTCACACCGCACTTAGTCCAACTGGTGTCGTTTTCACACTTTTTTAAAAGGCTTTTACACTTTTGAATTTACTATGTGGCTGCATGTAAGCCTTAGGGACAAAAACATATTCAGGAGAAGAAGTAATTTGCCAGACAAATGATAGAACACCAAGGAGCTCCCTCATCTGATACAGTAAGCTGGATAGAGACAGTGGGCCAACCACCAGAACAAGTCTTTAGTCACTCCAACACATCTGCAAGTCCTTCAGCCTGCGGCGGGTCTAGTAATGCAAAAATACATATCTGCTCTCCAACGAGAGTTCTCATGTTCATCTGTCACTTGGAACGACGAGCACAGGGATGGTAATGATGCATTTCAGGCAGTCTTCAAGATAGATTTGCTGCTATCTGTGCAAATCTGGGTCAGGAGCAACCGTGGAGTTAGTGTGAGTTATGCAGCCATAAATACTGGCCTTTTGTGTTAGGACAAGAATGATGATTAAGTGGACCCAAAGTCCTGCTATGTTTCAACGGCAGAGAACATCATTCATTTCAGAATAAATGGCTGAGCTGTATCAAATTTAAGGGTGATTAATGAGCTTTAACTGGTGGGTGGAAACATTAGTATTGGCTGAACTTGATATCAACATACTGCAGAATATGTTTTTTGCGACCACACCACGCCATTAAATGGAAATACAGAACATTCCTCATACAACCAAAATAATTGTCATCACAGTTCAAGGAAATGGGGAAGTGCAGAAAGTTGACATTATCTCCAACAGATTGAAAAGTTTCATTACATTTGCAATGTGAATTGTCAAGAATATATGGGTGACAATGGAAAAATCTCAATTCCTTAAAAGTTAGCTCTTCTGGAGATATCCGGCTTCCTCAGGACACTAAAAAATATCCATTACTTATTTATTGGTATAATTTATTGCATGTTAAAATTATGGAAACACATAAAATCAGTTCTCCTCCTTAAAGGGAATACCAAAGAACAGACTGTACGCTGTGATGACCACCATGTGAAATCTGGGTGTGAAAGTCATTGTTATGACTTTCCCATCAACACCATATTTCAAGGCACAAATAAAGCAAATGAATGACCCTCGCTAAACATGGTTTCTTTTTCAACCAGACCAGACATTATGGCCTTCGGCGATGCGGTAATGCCTACATCATGAGCATTTAACACATGTTTGCACTTACATAAGCTCCCCTGTAAACAAGTCCAGTCCACAGCTGTCTGACATGAGGGCCGGCTTGCTTGGGCTGAACGAGGCCGGTAAATTTCATAATAAAAGGCAATCTGAGAAGGGTGTATATTAGAAACTGATCATTGTAGAGAAACATTATTATATATAGCTTTACATTAAAGGATAGTATACAGTCTGATAGTTTCCATAAAGTGATTATAGAAATGATAGAAACATTCCAACCACCAACTATCAATCAATCCTCCTTAAGACGCTGCACAGCCTCACTTCTGATACCCTCCAGAACTGAGCACATACGTGTCATTCCACTAAGCTACTATAAACCCATTCAAAACAGTTTCTCTCACAATACCTGAAACACAGACAACAGATTAACAGACTGGAAGTGTCACATACATGACCAAACAAAGTTGTTACAACAATGTCTGAAGTCTCTCCAGCGGTCTCAAATGTGTGTTTACACTACATTTCCCCAAATGGCTCTCAATGTAAAACAAAATAGTATGTGTAAGCAGATGACATCAAATCAGAGGAGATAATTGTTGGACATTATACAGTTGGCCGAGGCAAGATTGTCTTGTCTCGGCAAGACAACACAATACACTAAAGGCCTTAGCACAAGAGACATGGTGTTCACAGGTCTAGAGGAAGATGAGACAGAATTACTTCAACGCAACTCAATTAACATGGGGACAACAGACAGAGGCAGAGAGGATCTATGTGAAATAGTACATGGATGAGTTTGTATAAAGGGACTGTTTCTGCTTGGAGTTCTTCAGAGTATCCTCGTAGGATATCTCTCCCTTTCAGCGCTGAACTGTATTAAATACTCATTGAATCCCGAGACGTAGTTTATTGCAGCTTTCTTCTTACAATCATCACTGCGACCAAGAAATAATTCCTAACATAATCCAGACTGGCCACGTTAGGGTCACGCTGCCCTGAATGGGGTCTGTGTGCAGCACAGTGAAAACTACAGAATGAATATATAAAGTCTTCCAATTTTATTTGATTAAGGTTTGGATTGGAAATTGAAGAATCTACACTCCTTGTGCACATTCACACAAGGCCAACCATCTTTCTTTCATCATGATGATAGAGATTTAAGTTAGATATCGTCCAGCTTTGAGGTAGAACGAGCCTGGGTGGCCCGGAGTTATCAGTCATTACGAAAGCCCTTGTTTCTGCTAGTGTTTCCTGTAAGAACCAAAACAACCACGAAGCAGTGCAACACTGTCCAAGCCACTGCCTTAACCAACAACTTTCTCTTCTCATGTGCTGATTTCTGCAATACAGGCTTAAAAAAAAAAAAAAAAAAGGGGACACACACACACAGGAAATCAACCAAAGAATATCCACAGTGCTGAATAAAAAAATGAATCTAAAACCAAAAGTGCATCTCTCTGAGAATGTGCCTCCTCTGCCAGTGGCAAATTAAGAACAGACAGGAACATGAGGACCAAAATTACTTCAAAATATTCTCCACAGCAAATACACATTTCACCTTTGGTTTCCTATCACCACACTTCCTGTATATCATTTGAACTGTCATTGGCTTGTTAAGTTACTGGCCATATATAATTACCCCCCTTACTGTGAACGGAGAATGAAAGAGCACGTAATAATGCAAGGCAAATACAAATATGTTTATATAAAATACTCTGCTGTAGTCATGAGGATGTTGACAGATGCACTGCTACTGCTATATGTGATGCTTTTCAAGAGAGTGCAAAAATCAGGCCCAGCAACTGTTTAGACAGCAACCACCACTAATTGTGCAAGAAGGGACACTGTGTTGAGATTTCAACACTACGTCAATACAGCTGCTAAAGGTTTAGTTCTATATTGAATTTCATATACGTTCGATACTTTCACCAAATACTTTCTGCAAGCTGCAATTCCATTTCAATGTTGCCTCCAGAGGGTGTATACGTGCAGCTTGGAGTAGTTAGTAGAAGAAGGATTAGACTAGACAGAACTACAGTCTGGCTCCTCACAGTGGCCTACAGTAGTCAAACAATTGCCCACATCTTTAACTGAATCCTAGTCCACCAAACTGGTGGCAAACTGGTGCCGGGAGCGAAATATGAAGCCAAGCCAACAATGATGGGCACCCAACCGACATGTCAAAACCCCTGTGCAACAGTTGCCGCAAAGCTGCCCGAGTGTGGTAACACATTGCTTGATGTTTATTCTTGTTTGCTGTGGTATCGTAATAGTCTCAATTGTAGTACTGATATTTAAGTCATAACTCTGGTATCATGACATCACTAAGGACAAATGAGGCTAGAAAAAACAATTCAGGAGACTTCAAGAGAGAAACACTAAATACATAGAAAAAAATACAGAGTGAGGTTGGTTGTTCACTATACGTCAACAAAAACAGTGCAACAACATGTTCAGTCTGTGAATACTGGGGGTCCTAAAGGAATCTGTTGTGGAACATGAGTGAAAACATGAGGGCCATGTGCTGAGAGTGAAACATCCTGTTGGCATGCATGGCGTGCAGTCGGCTGTGGGAGAACGCAAGCAGAGAGGGAGGGTGGGGGTGTCAGGGTGCCCCAAAAGCTCTGGGGTACATCATGTTATTGGGGCAGAGACCAGTACTCCCCTCCTACGCAGCACTTGGGGTGCTATGCAATAGGCAATGGCCAGACATGGCGTACGTAGGGCTTCTCAGATTCACTATCATGTGACTCAAACAATTTTTTGATTTGCATTCATTGCATTTCCTTTTATTTGTTATAATTGGAAGTTGTAACTTTCTTAGGTCAGCCCATTTTTGTCATCATCCTCAGCACTGCTCAGTAAAACTCAGTGTCTATTAACAGCGATTAGTATTGGAGCTATTCTGTTAAATGTCTTGCTGAAGTGCTACAATCATCCAATATGTTATTGTGTGTCTGAATGGAAGGAGGCCCGGGTTATATGAGGACAACGCAGTACTCCTTCTTTCCAGCGCAGCAGACTGTAAAGGGATCACAGCTGAATAACGACACAAGACCTCTGCGCCCACGTTGTGTTGCAATCAATACCGTCCACGGGTGTTTTGTAAAAATCTGGAGCAAAAAAAAAATGACGACAACTTATCCATTAATGATGCAAAGCAAACATGAGGGATTCAGTTAATCAGAGCCACACCCTTCAGCATCATGCTCTAATCCTGAAGTTACCCTGGAAAGGCATGGAGGATGCAACACTGGTAGACGGACCGGGGTCTGGTATCCATTACTTTGCGGACAGAGTAACGTTCTGGGAGATTCCACTGTGTTGGAGGAGAGGGAAACTAAAGGAATGTAAACAGCATTGGATTTCTAAAGTTATGGCTTCATCCCACACACAACAACCCAGCACAGATACAGACCCCAATACATCCAACAAAGTATCCACCACTAAAGGAACATATGCATTAACAAGCCTGAATTGAACTCCTGACATTTATACTACTAGGAAGGAGAGGAAGTACCAGCTATTAAGCCTAACAAGTCAGTGACCTTTTCAATATGAAAAGGTCAAAATGCCAAAATGAACACAGCCCAATCCATCAATAACCACCCAATAATACAGGTGGGAATAAGTGACAATATACATCTGGTTCCCTCCATGCGATGATGGAATTATCAAGAAAAACAACAACATTCATATCAAAAGGAGCAGGAGCTTTTTAGAGCATGAAAGAGATCCCTCCCTTTCCCCCAAAGGCAGCAGCTAAATCTCTAAACCACAGAGTCTGTTTAGACAAATCCCTCTGGACTAGCTGTAATGATGAGGGGACTAAGCTGGGAGAGCTAGGTGAGGACTAAAAGGTGAAACGTGGGCCATTCACAGAAAACGCTAAGCAAGCATTAAGAGGAACAACGTTACACAACCTTCTTCTTTAAAAAAATATTATTTGTTATTGTGATCATGTCGGAGAAAGTAAAGAAACAATCGTCAACGGTGACTAGAGCATCTTTGGTCAATCTAATCCTCTTGTATACATTTCCAACTTCTTGAAATCTCAGTCTACCTTTGCCACTAAAGTGAACTAGCGGAACATCTGGCGTGTTTTGAAAGGACTACAACTAGTGCGGAGGAACTACATTTCCCATGCAGTGAGCAGAGGATGTTTTCACAGCAGCCTCCCTCCCTGCCACTAGTGCGTGCTGAGCTCTGTGGTATGGAGTAGAGCAGCTCTCAGCTGATTCAACATGGAACTCAAGAGAAAGCCTCAGGGAGCCATAGGCGCGCGCACACACACACACACACACACACACACACACACACACACACACACACACACACACACACACACACACACACACACACACACACACACACACACACACACACACACACACACACACACACACACACACACACACACACACACACACACACACACCACGTATTGAATTGCTTATCCAATACTGGTAATTACGGAGAATTTATGATTATCGATTCATCTGCAGATATGCTATCAAACTAAATGCATATGTCACTTCTCACATAAGTTTAGCTTTTAAAGAAAAATTGTGATGACAAGATTCTCTGGTGGCTGATTTTGTTCCACTTAAACAACAGACTTCACAATCCAAACTTTATTTATCATAATAGATTTATCATGACCTACACATTGTGATTATGTCTGATATCAAACTTTTGGCTGATTACTTTTAACAGCTGATCACACACACACACACACACACACACACACACACACACACACACACACACACACACACACACACACACACACACACCTAAATCTAATACCATGCATGGCATGGATAGTGAACAAGAAGCTCAACCACAAAGAAAATGATGCATTCAGTACAATCAATACCAACCCAAAAAGGGTTTTCCTTCAATGACGAGTCGGTTCTCATCAATCAAAATGAAACGCTTCACTTCAAAACACGGGATGTTTCTACAAGTGTATCACCTTGCAGCTGACACGTAGCTGGCAGAGGGAGAGTTGGGATCTAAATGAAAACAGACAAAAGCCAACACTTTAGTCTCTTTGTGTGCCGCTCTGGCAGCCTTTCACACATGGTGACATCCAAGCAAAAGACTCCAGTTCCTGAGAAACTCTTCTCAACTGCTTCTCCAAGACTACAGTGATATCTAATCACCCAGTAAAGGACTGGGGAAGTGTGTAGCTGCAGCCAGACAGGTTGTCTGCTCACTGCAACCTTCTATCTCAACACTGCAGAGCATCCTGAGCCTTCCACATTGGCTTTTTCCCCTTTTTGTTGTAAATATTACGAAATAAAGTTAACAGCATTCTCAGACAGACGACTATAATTTATTTTCCACTGTCAATTTTGCTTCTGAGATTAATTGCCCCCCCTCCATTTTATTCATGTCATGTGAGGTCACTCATCAATCTGATATACAGTGCTTCATTCACTTTACCCCCACACCAATCAGGACCACTATACAATACATATGATGCTTTGTAGTCGGGGTCAAACAGCAACATTTCCAGAGCCTTTTTCTTTTAATTTCTAAACACCCATTTTGCCACATTATGAACAATACAAATGGTGCATGATTCAATATAGCAAACAGTGTCATTTGATTTTGGGTTTCCTTTAATGCCTGGTTGTTTCGAAACCACGATCACGTGTCCAGCTTTGGTAAATGAGGTTAATACACACAAAACTAACACCTGTCAGTGTGTTTCTGTCCAGAGCAGGAGTCACCCTATGCACTCCAAAGCGGCGCTCTCCTCTCGACGCCTGCGGGGGTTGCCAGGGCAACTGTGATATCAAATAAACAAACTAAGTGCCAGATGTTGCTTTCCGGCAGACGAGGACGACGGCCCGCCAGAGAAACTAGTCTCGCTGGCCCAGAGGTCAGAAGGATAAGACGGTCTAGGACTGATCTGGACAACGAAGAAACGTAGTGCATTTAATTGCCTAAGAGTTTTTCCACTATGTCCATAAACACCAAGTCCATTACGACCTCACACAAACAGTGAGCTTTTTAAAACGCACTGCTTACGTCCAAAGCTTTTCGGGCATCAGGAAATAAAAGACATCTAGCAGGGATAGCGACAAGCTGTTGTTGGCGTAATGTTTGGGTATCTTAACCATCCTCTTCTCCTTGGTGTGAATGCTGCCAAGTCTGAAAGAGTGATTACACAACGCCTGTACATTCCTGGTACCTGGTATCTACTGTGTGAGATCCCCGCTGAGCATAGGGAGTCAGTCTCATTGAACCCAGCGAGTGTTGCACTGCAAACTGTTGGGAAACTCACATCACTCAAATTCACATCCACCAACACCTCATCCACTGTACAGCTTTCTTTTAAACCGATGAGGAAGCTGTGCAGTATTTCAACGATGGGAATTCTTTCCTCAATTACTTGATTACTCAACCTCTGAGTAATCTCTACCGATACGTCCAATCAACCGTAGTTATGCACAAGCGCTCATGGGAAATGAATGTAATTCAACTAACCCCGTTTTTGAAACGACTGCCCTCAGCCTAACCTAAACAAAATGAGATTTCCTTTTTATTTTCACCCACTTCTCCTTTATCCAAATGGAGAATATTCCAGCAATGGCCAGGACCAGATCCAAAAAGGTACGCTCATAAAAACTCACTCTCTCCAATCAGGGGCAAGTGGAGAAAAGGCAGATTGTACTGGATGTTGAATGAAGAGAGAGAACAACAAACCAAAAACCGAGGTTCTCCAAAGATAAACACTCAAAGCTCTTGGGGGGAGTGGTGAAGGCTGAGTAGTGTGCATGTGTATGTGTGTGTGTGCATGTGTCTGTATGTCTGTGTGTGTGTGGCGAGTGCGCACGCGTGCAGGATAAGTAGGGGGTGCCCCCCCCCAAAAAACATTTCTAAAATAGCAACCGCAAACCAGACAGAATGTAAATCTGCACTTTGAAAAGGGCTGAAGAAAAAGAGCTTTGAGGGAAGTAGAAAAACAGGTATTCATTTCAGCCCATTTACAGTTCCAGGAGCAGAGAAATGGGTCAGAGCACTCCAGCTCCAGTCGGACTGTTGAAATAGGACTCCTGGTTTTATTTTCTTGAGTAATGAATCACAGGTTTTTCCACCGACCGGCGCTCAATTATATTAGAGCTCCTGAAAGCTTCATCATGCCCAGGATGAAGGAATTCAACGCGTAAGCAAAAGTTTAACAGAATTGTTTAATTGTATCAGCATGTTTCAGGGAAATCTGTAAAAGAGAGAGAAAGGGGGACGGCACTAGACGGGAAGAGAGCCTGGCCCAGTGAAACAGAGAATTCAACATCAACTGAAGCATTTCACTTGTACGGTTGTTGTTAAGAGGTGTTGCTGCCATATTGCTAACTGCACAACATTCCTGGGATCACTTATTAAAAGACAAGTGTTAAAATGTACTGTAGAGGAACCGTGTGGGGAACTGCAGCCAGGCCACAGGGTGCCCATACAGTAAGAACAGGGTCAGACATGGTCAAAATATAATCACAGCTTTGGATATTTTAACCAGCTGACACGTGCTTGATTTATTTTAACTAACATCTCAACTCACTTGCTCCTGGTGGTTAATAATCACAATGTATTCAACTACTTTTTTTTTTGCCTGAGTGGATAGGAGTGAGGACAGGGCTGCAGTGAGAGGATGAAGACCAGGGGAAACTCCAACTGCTGCAGAGGGGATCTGCTGGAAGCTGGAACAACAGAGCAGTGTTCTGATGCTCGAGAAGGAGCAGAAAGAGGGGGAGAACGAGAGAGAGCCTGCAGCACATTCCCCACAAGACATTCACTTCCTGTCTGAGGGTCTTACTCAGCACCCAGGAGGAAGAGGAGGATGTGCCTGTGTGTGTGTGTGTAGGGGCCTACACACACATGCACACACTTTCATTATGTGGCTATAGGAGCCAGGGAGATAATTCGCTTTGTTTTAGGGCTGAACAATAATGGAAAGTAATATTGGAAAATATTCTACACACTAATCACATTTTCATTTTTCTCAGAGGGAACGGTGTTTCAGACGGCTTCCAAAATAATGTATTCTGGTGCTGTGCCGAATCTCTGTCCTACATATCAAGTTGTGCGTGAGAAAGCATTTCATTTTATTCAAAACAGAACAAATCCTATGCACCCAAGCATATTGAGCGAATTACAGAATCTGTAATATTCTACTGAAAACACCAAATACTTGTGGAATTTGCGTACTTGCTCATAGCTGTGTGCTCGGCCACTGTTTTTTTCCATTCCGAGACGAAGCTACCCAATAATAGTATGTGGTTTAGAAACAGGAAAACAAATTAGTTCAATGAGGAAAATGATTCACTTAGCCTAATTGTAGGTTAGGTAGCAGTTACCCAGCAAACATGTTGTTAAAATGTACACACACACACACACACACACACACACACACACACACACACACACACACACACACAGTGGTCCACCAGGACGCTACACACACTCAACTCAACTAAACTCTCACAACTAATACTATGAGCAAGGAAGGTCATGATGAAAACATCAGCACTGTACGCTAAAACCCATGGAAACATCAATGCACACACACTCAATTTAGATAATACGCTCAGGAGAAAATGTTAACATTTTCCCACACTTGCCCCAGGCTCTTAACTTCATAATGAATGTAAAAAGCCACAAAAGTTCTTTTTTTTATTATTCTCTGTACACATAAAACTATCCTTCAAGCCTTCTTGTCCGTGCCAAGGTCTCCCAGCCATAGCATTAAGAATTCTATTCTGGAGTGCCAACAGTACAACACTAAACCCAGTGGGCTGTCAGGGCAAGATTTTGTTGTCACTTTACACACTACTTACTGATCTAAGCCTAGGAACCGCAACTCTGCCAGCGTGAGGGATTGTAAATCTTTAATTGCTAAACAATTAAAAAAGGAAAATTCCACCTTCAGGTCTTACGGTGTTATGAATCAATCTGTGATGATCAACGCATTCCAGGAGTTGTTTTGTGTGTGAGTGTTGGTGTTGTAATTTTAACATTTTGTTGTACCCACTTTCCCCTTCAACCTGCCTCGTCTACTTCTACTCCAGTTAGTGATTTCCTACAGTTCCCAGAATGCCTTTTGACAGACCCCAGAGAACATTCCTGGACTCGCTACATTCAGCTGTTGGTTTTACGTGGAAGTGGAGAATGCAATAACGACAGTGAGAGCGATAGCAACAGCAAGAGAGGGCCACGCAAAATCTGCGGCGCGGTAATTTTAGCTCATTCATAAAGTTACCGTGGCGGTGATTAGTGCACCGGAACCCATTACCGTTATTCTCCGCCGTGTCCCGGAGGAAAGCCAATGAACATCGACATGTTAAAGAGGCATTAGATATTTAAGAGTCACCTAACGGGGGTAACTGCCAGTCTCCAATGAACTGCCTGTAGGACTCGTCGTAGTTCAAAGTGAATACTGGCGTTGCTATGGTTACTATCACAGGTCACTCCTATATTACTGTGCTGCAGGTTAACTAAATAGTCCATCACATTACAACATCAACGCGGTATCAAATGTCACAAGAACTGCTACAGATTGTCAAAAGTGGCCAAAGCTTGTTCGAAAACATTCTAGAAAAGAAAATCCATTTCACACAGGTTTCAGACCGTCAGACAGGCATTATTGTTCGTCATTTGCACATGCATATGATGAAAGAGGGCAATAGCGCCGCATGAAACGCAACCGGTAAAACGGGCCGGTAACCCACGTTTATGAATGAGAACACGTGATACCCCGACAGTATCTGCCCTTAACGTCACCTTAAATCGGGCGTGTGTTTTATGAATCTGGCCCAACATGTCTTGCAGCTGTGTTGGATTATGGTCTATTGAGGCTACTGGATTTCTCCCTCTTCAATTTATCTTCAATTCTGAGGGACAGACAACAAAACCGGACATTTATCATTGCCGTTTTAGTTTTCTGAAAGTCTTTCTCCTATTAAACTCCATTGTAGCTGCACAGGAAATATCAACGTCTCCATTTGGCCACTTATCCACAAAACAACAAAATGGACCCGGGAAAGCAAAGTACATTGCCTATCATTTTAAACATGGTTTAAGTATTTTAGGATGGATCTCATTTAATAGATTCCATTTTCCTTTGATGCAAATTGTGCCAGAACAGAGGAGAAAAATATGGCTAATCCAATTAAGACTTAGTGTGACTGTATTTGGGACTTCCCTCTAATGGGGTGATGCACTGAGGAGTCACTCATGACATGCTTCTGGATCATTTTGCCTTCAAAAACTGTACAAGCCCTTATGCCTCTTCTCCAGTCTGTATACAGCCAGCTGTCTAACTGGAAAAACAGTTCAAATTCCTGAGTAAAAGCCAATATCAAAGCTATTATGGCCTTAGCCTTCAATTACATGCAGATCAATTTACTTACAAGGGATTTGATTTCTCCGGTTCCATTGTAAAACCAGACAGTTTCCATCTTTCACACAAAACCTCTGAAATGTACAAAATATGAAGACCACCTTCCTACTGTTGCACCCCATTCTGCACAGTTTACATCCATGACTGTCAAGGACTAAAAACCTCTACTCACATCCCCCCCCCCCCACCCCTCCCCACCCCTTGTTGACTGAAATGGATTAAATGGGTGAAATCAATAAGGAATTGCCCTAATGTTTTGCCTAGATCTGTCTTATCCATATGCAGGAGAGTGAGTGCACGTATGACCATACACAGGCAGATGCTCATCTGACATCTACCCCCAAACCTCATCGCAGCTTCCTCAAACATAAGTTACTGAAATAATGGGTCTTAAAAAGGTTTGTGTACTCGCCGTTCCAACCCATTGAAAGCCAAGTCTTTTATGAGTCTCCAATTACAAGTTTACAAATCGTATCTCTGTCTTTGAAGATATAAACTATAGATATAACATCTTTGGTATTTAATGTATCTGGAACAGGTGTTCAGTCTTGCCTTCAAAATGCAAACTAGTGCATACATAGTACCTGAATTTGGCAAAAAGGACGGATGCAGTTTTTCTCAGAGGGTTGGGTGCACTCAATTTTCCAAGGAAGAGAAGCCAGAGATACCGTCACAGACAATAACACACAGAGTAAAAAAACACCGGAGTTCCCTTAATGATTTAATTATGGGCCAAACTCCAGAACGTGAAGTCCCACGACAAAATCTACGTCTTATCCAATCAAAACACAGCCAGATGTTGTACAGTGATGAACTCGTGGAGATCAATTAGGACATTCAGAAATATATGGGCGTACTACAGCTAGTGAAACAAAGATGAGAATCTGGCATCAGGGTGAAAAAAACTCATTAGTGCATTACACACACAAATACAAAACATGTTAGGACCACGATGAGAAAGTCCCTTAAAACATACACAAGCTGCATAGGATGCAACCAGACAGATCCTGGATCAAAGGTTGAAGCCGTATCACCGTTCAGATTGTGTGGTCTCTCAGCCGGGAAACACCGGACTGCCCAGAAAGACCAGGAGACAGTGAAGCACAACTTCTATTCCACACTCCAGTTGAAATGTCAACATGAGCAATGTCAGCCATGATGTCATGACACAACAGTCAGGAAACGAGAGGGGAGACTAAACTAACAAATAGTTGAGCAGACTGCAAAGGCACAGTAAACTGGATAGATTATAAACATATATGCGCGTCCACACACACTAAGTGACGTGGCACGTGGTATGTCCGGGAGACTTGGTTTTAGGGCCGGTCTCTGGTTAAGTTGTTTTCCTGGAAGAGGCAGGGATGACATGGAGCTTTGAGGAATGTACCGAGCAGCAAGGCAGCCATGGGCCCACAACCAGGACGAGCTCAAGGGGAACTACGTATGTGCGTGTGTGCGTGGGATAAAGGATAAAGTAACTTTAAAACCAGCTGCTTGCTGAAGAGTTCTCTAAAAAGAAAAATACATCAAACAAACAAAGCACAACTTAGCTAGTAGTTCTAACGGCTGGACTCTGGTTAAGTAGTCACTGATGAGTAAAGCATCCACACACCTCTGGGGATTATCTTTATCTCTACACATACACTGAGTGAAAAACCTTTCAGCAAGTATTTCTGATCAACAAAGTAGAATCATTCAAACATTTGATATCCTGCTTGTTTTCATTATATCATGACTGATCGTCAATGTTTCCCCCAGGTCCTGTTTGGCAGCTTCTCCAGCTGATGGCGACTCACTGTCTCCTTTTGTTGAAGTGATAAAGAACCCAGCCCACTTACATAATGCAACAATCTTCCACACTTTTTAAATATCTGCTAAATGACCTCAACCTCGGCGTTTCAAGGGACATCTCAACAGAGACTGCCTGGCCTCTCTTTACAAGCCTGACATCACTTGTTTAACTGTTCCGTCACACGCAGATTATCCAGAGAGGAGATATGTGGGTGATTACATTTTTATCACCACCTCAAAACAAAACGTACAGTAACAGCGTTTGGATAAAACAAGACAGAAACAGTAGACGTGATTGTGTACTACAGATGAGTGACTCAGTTTTTTGGACTGGAAGAACTCTGGTGTTTAGTCTGAGACAGTAGCTGGGGACATCAATGATAACCATCAACATTAACTTTATTGAAAAAAGCAGTTGTTTTCTTACTAATATACCAATTGTATCATTCTTTGTTTTTTGTTTTTTCTTCAAGTCGGCCAAAGGTTTTAGACTGAACTTGTTGCATCAGTGCAGTTGCAATAAGACTAGATGTTGAGGTCAATCTACTTTCTAAAATGCTGGCACACAATGGGAGTTTGGGTAGTGACTGATGGTTACTGCCTCTCATGTCTATGACCTCGTGAAGCAGCTATTCAAACTTATGTTTCAGGCTGCAACATGTAGGCCCATCAACTCTACTCTTTTCTGTGGCTATCGTATCGTTTTCTAAAGCCTAGACAGACCAACACTAATTGGAATGACTAATGGCTAATTGCTTCGGCTTAATTGGCCGAATTGATTCAGATCACGATCCGGGTCACGTGACTTCAAAAGGCTGCTCTCATTGTTAACCAGGGAACTAAAATTGTAAATTACACCAAATAAACGGTTTCAGCATGTAATTTAACAGCTCTAAAATCACCAAAGGACTGTAAAGTACCTACTCTAGATGGTGTAGATTCCCAGAAAACACGGACAAGCTACAACATTACGTTTCGAGAGTGGGGGATGAAACGTAAGAAACGAAAGAATGGGAGTAAAAATACAATACCCTTATCCCCTATCGTGTCTTAACTAATGGCAGTGTTGAATTCGCGTGAATCACAAGAACAGTTCCTTTGAATTGTTTTTTTGTTTTACCTAATAACATGACTTCCAATTTCTTACGGTCCACTCGAAACCTCTCCTCCGTCCATTCCGGATCTGGCAGCGGATGAGGTCCGCTCAAGTCCTCCTCGGATCCCGGGACGGGAGAGTCGGTGCTGCGCTCGCTGTTGGAGCCCTGGTCCGACTGCTGCAAGTATCCGCTTAAAGTGTCGCACTGGGCAGCCATTGCGCTGCGCAGCAACGTCTCCAGTGGCCACTGCGTTTTATTTAAAGTTATGTTGAGTTTAAGCAACGTGTTGAGCTTCTAACTTTTATTCCGTCACTTCGCAGTGTTGTTGGAGCTCATTGCAGCGCAGTGAAGACCTTCCTCTGCAGTTTCTTCAAACCCCTCCGCTTTCCCCCATTTAGCAGACTTCTAAAAATAGGCAGGATTGGTCCACTCGCTATAGATTCTCTGCTGAGTCTTCGGAGCGCCGTTCACAGAGTAAGCATACCAACCAAAGACCTAGGGAAAGTTTCACGTGTCACCGTGCAAAAAAAAGCAGGACTCCTCCCCAACACAGTTTTCTGAGCATCTACCTCCCCCTGGGCTCCCCAGAAGGCTACCAAACTTTTCTACTTTTGAGAAAGTCATTGAATTCATTTTGTGTTTGAGGCGGACTTGTCGTACCACTTTTACTCCCTTCATTACGAAAAACTACTCTCGTTTATTTAAAGCTACTATACAAAAATCACAGCAAAGCTTTAAAATATCATAGGTCAAAAATATACCACAGAAAATCACATGGCAATATCGTAGGAGACGAACAAAACTAATCGATATGATAAGGTCACTATAAACTCAGTACCACACAGTACTACTGAGTACCACAGACACACTGTATGTCCCTATAGGTATATTATTTTAACATTGTAATGGTTTTTCATCAGGACTGGCAGTCAGTTTACAATAATGCCTCATGTAACCAATTTATTGCTGAGGACACACTACGCAGTGAGCGTGCGTAATGGGAAGAAATACAGGAAAGGGAAACCAAACAAATGTGCGCCAGCTTACTAAAAGAAAATGAAAAAGTCACTATTTAAAAGGTACAACAAAGGAGGTTGTATAAGCGCTCAATATTAAGTCCTAATAGGAACATTACAGCTATACCATAGAAAACAACCTACCATAACGTCACTATAAACTCACTAGTGAGGAACACACACACACACACTGTAAGTTCCTATAGGAATATAATAGTGATTTTTCATAAGTTCAAAGCCTACTCACACGCCATGGCCATGAAATGATTTATGACTGCTTGCTGTGATTAATGACCCCCTCTAAATGTGGGGATAGAGATGGAAGTTAGTTACACATCTGACAATGTGATTTTAATTCTTAGAGGCAGCATTTGATTGTATGAATGTATGTGGACACCCTATGTAAATGCATACTCCGCTAACAACTGAGGCCAGCTCTGATGTCAGAGCTCTTCACCTGGTAGAAGTGATCAGTCAAATCAAAATGCAGATCAAGACCAGGACTCCCCAACCTGCATAGGCAGACTAGTCCATGTAGCCACGTTGCAAACCTAAGTAGGTTTTTTCTTCTGTGAGCAAGCCTAGGATAACCTGTATGGATCTTCACTGCAGGTTTTCCTCAATAGACTCTTTTGCATCATCATTCATTCACCCTTCATGAAAGCAGGTCGGTTGAGAGTTGAGGTTAACGAGTGTGAAAAAACAGCCCTCTTATCTCCTCCCTAAGTTTGATCTGTTTTATAATACAGTATACATAGCCCTGCATAAGCCCCACCAAACACCACAGGGCAGAGGTGGCTTATTGATTAGACTGACGTCGCTCTGGATGAGGGTGCCAGGTAAAGTCCTAAAAATAATTATAAAGAGCATGTTCTTCTGGAAGGTTATCGGGGTTGCAAAACTATTGGGGGATTGTATTCAGAAAGTTTCTGATAGAAGCAAGACTAGTGATACCAATCCAGGATGTCTAGTCACATCACCTCATCACTGATGAGGCAAACTATATTAGTACTCCTATCCTTACAGTGATAATCACTCAGAACATTTTCACCTCTTTAGCATGAATCTGTTGTTACCACTGTGACAACTGAGCGGCGACCAGGAGTCCATTTGGTGATGATGGGTGGGCTGATGAGAATAGACTAACCATCTCTCCTCCATTTCATTGCTAAAGCAAGACAACCACAATATCCACTCAGCAAACTAAATTAAAAGTAAAACCAAGGTGAACAGAGTTGGCCTGAGTAGAAAATAAATAGCCTTATATAGAGGCTCAGGTTGCAAAAAGGAAACACTACCACCTAGTGGCCATGTGAATAATGCAGTGGAGGCAGCCTCTGGTTTGTTGATACCTAGCAAGGAAAGGCCTCACCATTTAACATTTACATTGAAGTCATGACGCCCTTATCCACATCAACTTGCAAGGAGTGAGCAGGTCCATGTTCAGAGTCTTGCTCTGAACCAGTCTGATGATGTAAGATACATGACTGTTGCTGACATCAAGACCTAACAGTTACAGGATTCAAACAACAAAGCTACGATCACTAGTTAAATAACATGATCTAAAAATGATATGACCAAAACACTGGAAATTCTGTGTACACGTGCAACATCTAATGACAATGTCCTCTCCTGACTTTTCCTTCTGGTCTGATATGTGTAAAGTTAAATGAAATAAATATGCTGCATGAAAATCACATATACTGCCAGAGAAGAGAAAGTAGTTCTTTACTTCAGTTCACTCATGTAGAGTGACAGAAACAACCATTAGCAATTCACTTTATTCATTCATTTTTAATGCAAAATAATAAAAATAGATTCTGTATAGTTTTATCCTATACAATATAAATCCTGAAAAAGAAAAGAAAAACAACAAAACATACTTTATCTGGTTTGCAGGCCAGCTCACTAATAATAATAATAATAATAATAATAATAATAATAATAATAATAATAATAATAATACCACCACCACCACCAAATAAAAGCAAAAAGTAAATTCAAGAATAAAAACAGTTCAGGCTGGGTAGAGAAAGTGCTTCCAGTGTAAAAACACCTTGTCGAGAGCCAGGGTGGATGAGGAGTTGCAACAGTACTGTAGTATTTTGGAAGTGTCCAGGAATGCGTCTAAACCATTGTTGCTTAAACTTCACCGTCCTTCACATTGCATACTTTTCAGTCCATTCTCTTGCTAGTCTGTTGTACCTGTAGAGGGAAAATTTAGTTTTAAAGAATTAGTTCACTGATTTAAGTTTTTCCAGAAGGCAAAATCTTAGGCTTCCATACTCACCTCTGTTTGTCTAATTTGTAGATGTGTGCGATATCTGGGACTAGAGGGTCATCTGGATTTGGGTCGCATAGCAAAGAGCATATGGATAATAAAACTGGGGGAAAAAAATACCAAAAATCAGTACATATGATATACATACACTTAACAATGAAATGACATTAAAGACACAATGAGATGAAAATGACTTTCACCTTGTTAGCTACTTCTCCATATCATAATGTACACCTACTTAACAATAAATGCCCAATTCTTTTAAAATTTAATATTAAGCCCATGGAAAATTACACATTTCTGGTGGTTACTTCATGGCGTTGCAGATCTACCCCTCTACCAATCCCACCATACAGAACCTACAACTTCACAAATCAAAGTGACAAGAGCCGACATAGTACAGTGGTGCATTTTTGGCTGTTCACCCCCGAAAACCCTGTTTCCTTTCCCTCAGATGCCACGGTAGCAGTCCTGGTGGCT
This sequence comes from Hoplostethus atlanticus, assembly GCA_034670405.1. Taxonomy (NCBI): domain Eukaryota; kingdom Metazoa; phylum Chordata; class Actinopteri; order Trachichthyiformes; family Trachichthyidae; genus Hoplostethus; species Hoplostethus atlanticus. The sequence continues at coordinate 2,310,537 of JAXDDX010000065.1, read as the reverse complement.
GGAATTTATTCATTTTGTAGGATCCAGAATTTGTGACAGCTCAAGATTACGTGCAAAGCATTTCACAGTGGTTGCTTCACCAACTACACTGAGTATGCAATGGGCTCAACTGCCTTCTTCTTTTCATGTTTGTTATGGTCCAAACCGCCCGTTTTTGAACAGTCCCTCCCCATGCTATGTCCCACCCCAACATCCTGTTAAATTACAGAAGCAAGACACCATCACAATGCTGTTTCCTTGTGACTTTAAATTACAGTTTGGGGACAAACCAGATTACTGTGCAGTGTTCATGTTATTAAGTACCGTACAGGGAAAAAAATAGATGTTAGTTACCTTTTGATACTGTAAGTGCAGGTGACCATTGTGACCTTAAGATGTCAAGACAGATGCTACCATTGCTGTTTATGTTCGGGTGATAGATTTTTGTTGTGAAGGCTACCTATGGAAAGAACAAACAGAGCAGAAATAGGTTTAAAGGTGGTAATGGTCTCTGGCAAATAAGTATACATACACTGATTTTTCTAGCCAATCATAGTGTGGGACTTATATCATCTCACCTTAGGTGGTTTAAAGGGATAGTCAGTGGGGAAGTGGATAGCAAGGAAGAATACTCCTCCCTGATATGGGCTGTCGGTCTGAAAGAGGAGGGAAACCAGGTGTAGTATATACCCACATGATAAAAAAAAAAGGAGGTTAGTGAACACACATTTAAATTATAATTTGCCTTTCATTTGTCTACAGTAGAGGAAATGAGATTAATGGATAAGATAAGACATTGAGATAATATATTAGGTGAGGTATAGAGAACTGAATGGAGGGCATATTTCCACTAGAACTTCAATGGCCTAAAACTGGTTTAATAAACATAAAAAAGTGGAAGTGTCACTGGTGTCTCTGTATGATGCTATAGGAGTATGCAACAACTGAGATAGAGTGCACCAGTCTGTGCTCTCCATACAGAACAAGGGGAGGGCTGTAAGTCAACATGAAAACACTATTGTCTAAAGATCCAGAAGCAGCTTGGTACAAACAAAAATCCAGAAAATGCTCACCGGTCCCATGATTGTAGCTTGCCAGTGAAACACTGAAAAAAAGAGAATGAGACAAACACTGAGAACATTAGTTAGTGTCTAAGCTTCAGATGTCCAGAAATCAATATGATCGAAACACACTTCTTCAAAACACACAAAGTGACAGATATACAGACAAATTACGGTTTATTGCTGTTTTGCCATTGTTCAACAGTTAAACAATCGGGCTTATATTTTATGGCCTCCTTCAGTCAAAGTAGACTTACAGTCCTCCCCAACTGGTCCAGCTGAACACTGAGCTGGAGGGTCCCTTTGTAGGTCATGTAACTCCTGGTAAAAACAAGAAAACAAAACGTTCAGAGATCCCACATTGTCCATTTGTATTCATCAGTCCAACAGATATACTGTACTACTGGACAAAACACCCTTTTAAGACTTTATGCGACAGAGTTGAAGTGAACATCGCTTCAAAACGTTCGTGGTATTGCTTAAGTCTTGAAGAACCGTTGGGCTTTTGGATTTAGGACACCATAATGTATAAATGCAGTAAGCACAAATTAGGATAACTTCATAGTGCTCGTCCAAGAAACGACGAAGGCCTATCTTATATAACTAGTAGCCAACTTACGTTAACAGTTCCTGTTTAAACGCAATGTCATCACCGTTACCAGTCAGATACATCGACTTCCTTGATGGAAGAGGTGTCTAGCAAGTCAATAAATACTTTACTAAATGTTGTAGATATGTACAATAATCAGCTAGTTTAGTAGCTATGATAGACAAGCAGTTAGCTTATAGTAGATGACTGCCTGGCTAACGCAGCTCCCGTGCGAATTTTTGTCAAACCAACCTTTTTTTGAACGTTAAGTACCTACGAAAAAGCGAATATACTTACCTTCTGTATTCTTTTCAAAGCCATATCAACCCCCTTGAATTAAGAGTAGCTACGGTGTTCAGTTTGCCGGCTGTCAGTCACAACCACGCTTACTTTAAATCGACTCGATGTTATTTGTTTTGAGAATTTGGTGATTTCTTTTGTTTCCGCCTTTTGTTCGACGACGAGGCATACCCGCGTGCATTATGGGAATTGGAGTTTTAGGCTCAGCGTTTAAAGGGACAGTTCACAAAATATATCCGAATAGGAGTGCAAGCCACCAGATGGCTCTACCGCTCTTGACCACTCTTTTTAATAATTCAATATGGTTTATATGGCAGCCCAATAAGTATATTTGAGTATAAACAACTCAAGCTCAAGGCAAGAAACCATCTACTTGAGTTACAGACTGAATTAGAGTCGTTGTGGGCGCAGACCCTTTGCCTGAACTATTAAATCCAAATGATAATTATGTTGTCACAGTAAAATAATTTCATAACCACATTAATGTACCCTTATTACTGGATAGCCTACTGTCATGCTTTCTTTTTCAAATTTGTTTGGCAGTAGTATGACATGTTCTCTAATATAGACAAGACTGTTTGAGTGCTAATGTCTTTGTGTGAACACATGCCAAATTATACAGATACTTACAGAGCAAGTAAGCTACACAATTTCACTTTTGCTTCAATAACATTTACCAAAATGCTGCATTTGCAAATGTTTTTTGCATAAACTGAGATTGCCTAACAGATTTTTCCATAGAAATGTTCCAAATAAAGGTAAGAAGCCTGAAGTGCGTGGGTATGTATTTCACTGCATGTGCACTTTTAAAGGCTTTCTAACGCTAGTCTGAGTTGGTTGGAAAATGGGCACTTCTGTTCCCTTCCTTTCATTGCATGTACAGCATGAGAGTCAGCTCACTGTCTATGCAGTAGAACCATTTGGAGCTGTGGCAGTGACATTCAGTTCTGTGTACTCCCCTAGGATGACTGTGCTGATTGCTATCTGACCTTTAAGGAATATATACACTATGCCTGTGGGTGCTGGGCTGGTACACGTGAAGCCCACAAGGTTTCAGTTAACTCTAGTTCCCAGAATCCTTCTTGGTTGAATTGACCAGACCTTATTCTGATGTAAGCTCCACTAATGAGACACTTGATATCTAGGCTCTCTGGTGACTAGTTGCCAAGACTGCATGCTGTAGCAACAGTTAGCTGGGAGTAAACAGTTAAATATGTTGGCTAGTCTTTGCTATGAGGACAGGGTTCTTCTCTGGTTTGTTACTGCTCTCTAAATGCCTTCTGAGCACAAGAATTGTGTAATCAAGGGAGCATTTTAAAAGGGTCCAGGGTGAAGGAGGAATGCGTCATTGTACTTAGCATGAATTGTTGGTGCATCCCCCTTATTAAAGCCATATTACACTTTGGTAGAGCATTTTCTTCTAAACTGACAAATAGAGCACAAGCAAGAACACTTTTGACTTTTTCACATAAATCAACAGAGGTCAGACAGAACAGACCATATTATAACACCTCACCTACTTAATTAAAAAAAAAATCTTCCAGCCAGATATAAAACGTGTTCCTTTTAAAATATTGAATCCCTCTGTAACCATCTGTGAGGCTTATTTTCCAAAATAATCCAGCCAAAAAAAGTTATTTGTTGGACTACACTTTGTAAATAAGAATGTTGGAACCCTTATTTTTTCTTAAACATTCTGATCGCCATCATTTCAATTCTCAATAAAGAAAAAATAAACATAGATAATAACTTGTACCCCTTGAAATGAACAAGAAAAAATAATAATATGAATGCAATACAAGGGAAGATATGGCTTCTGGACATCAGTTGATATCAGCTCAGTATCTTCCAAGACATAGATTTGGGGTTCAGTTACCAGGAGACATGTGGACAGGAGGAGCTGGGGATCGAACCACCAACCTTGTGATCAGTGGACAACCTGCTCTACCACTGAGCCACAGCCACCCCAATACGTGCTGCCCTCATATGTATTGGTATTTTGATTCCTAACCTATTATCATTACAAAGTTGTTACAGTAGCCTTGGTGTTTATAATGGTCATGCATTATTGAAATGCTGATGGTGCAGTCCAAGGGGAAACTGATTGGACTGAATGTTTGGGTCCACCTCACAGAAGACATGACCCTGTAAGAGAAAAGGAGGAGGGGGGGCACAGAAGACAGATAAACATGGATAGAGAGATACATGGAGAGAGGGGGCACATCTGTCATCTTTCACGCCTGGTCTGCTGTGTGCCTCCAAGCCACAGATTGAGGCAGATCTTTTGTCTGCAGCGCTGCTTGATGTGTTGAATCACAGCAGCATATTGTATTATGCTACTATTCACATTTCCTATTAACATTTTATCAGGATAGAGTGGCAACCAGTGACTGATACTGTTACGCAAAATGTTTGCAAAATACAATCAAATTAAGCAATGAATTTGAGTGAGCTTCGTTTACAATTGGGAGAAACACACTTCCACACTTTGTCATTTTAATGACATTAATGCTAATCTGGTTACTTTGGGCTACATCAGTATGATTAGAATTCTGCTAAGGTATTGTGAGAAAAGACCATTATTAGATGATAATGCAGCATTGTGCTGTGTGTCTACTGCCGACTGAGGTAAAAAATGGAGAAAAGCCAAAATGGTGATAAGATCCAAAAGCTCCAGCTCCAAAAATAGTTTCACTTTTCCTCCTGAGTCTTCATCTACATGCATCTTCAAACAAGGTTTCCTTCTTGGATGTCTAATTAAGATAATTAATTAGGCCTTTGAAATATCAACCCTTGACCATCACCCAGCCTGAGAGAGAGAGAGGCAACTTTCAGCTCTAATGAACTGGCAAGCAATATCTGCTGTGCCTCATTACTGATGTTTTTTATGTACGGTAGTTTTACTTATTATTATTTATTATTTTCATAAAAGTAGAAATCTTTTTACCTCACTTAAAAATGAAAAATCTGATTGCAAAACATGAAACCCGTGAACCGAGGCAGTAAACTATAATGCTATCAAGAAACAAGACAACACAACTGCTCCGTTGAGAACGACTTTGGGGAGTCATAGAGTGAGCATCATTTCATTGCAGTATCATAGTGCTAGCAGTTCAACCACACACCTCCTGATATCACTGTTAATTCTTCCTGCATGCTATTACTGTGTCCACAAGGTTGCTATCCTTTTCACTATCAATGGGACAGCTCCAGGATTTGGTCTCTTGATGACAAAATCAAGATTAATCACAATAGAGTCTTGACTATTGTGTCCAGATTTGGGAGTGGCTTGTCCTGACCTGTCCAAGCTCATACCACATCATTTCTGTATTAGGACCTTTGATTAAGATTCTGCTACATTATTAACTAACAACTATTGAGACTAACAATGTCCGAAAAGAATATTTAGCTTGATGTCACTGTCAATGTGACAGCATCAGGATTTGCATCTTGATTACACAGTCAAAACAGTCTTGACTCTATTGTCTACTGTATATTTGGGAATGACTTGTCCTGAACTGTCCAAGCTCAAAAGAATATCACATGAACTCTCTTAGGGTATATTTTCCCTTTCTGGACCTTTGATTAAGGTCAAGATTGAGATTTCAACTTTATTGTCCAAAATGGAAATTTGACTGCGGCTTCAAGCATCAGGAATAACATTAAAGGCAAGACAGGAATAGCAGTCATACAATGAAGTGCAGTAAAAACCTCACAATAAATAGACATGGGGAAGGGGGTGGGAGTAGCAGTAATACATAAATACAGAGGGGCAATAAATACAAAGACGCTGTGTTGCAATTAAAGCTTGTGATTGTTCTTGCATCTTGCATCTTGAACAAACTATCAGAACCAACACAATACTAGGCAATAATTAAAAAAAAAAAAAAAAAAAAAAAAAAAAAAGCTGTATGTCTCCAAAACGGGAAGTAATTTATTCCTCACACGCGATTGGTCACGGATCGACGCGCGTTCACGAAGCTCCGAGGTTGCGCGCCTGTGCTTTTTGAGCATCATTTCGACAGGAGAGAGAGGGAGCTGTACCCACCAGATCTCCGCCGAATGCCTGCCTCTTCCCGTGGCAAATGAATTATCCTCGCATTCCTATGTCTGCCAGTTGACATACTGAACGCAAGGCATAGGCTTCCATTTCTGCAAGGAATCAGGATTCCTATAGCGGGCTGCGCGTTTTTCCCAGGTAAACCGCCAGTGAACGACGTTGCTGTGTTGTGTGTGTGTGTGTATAGTTACGTGCAATTCGGGATAAATGAGAGGGATTGATCACGGGCGCGGGCGTTTTGCGGTAGCTGTCCACGGTGCTGAAACGGCAGTGTTCAGTGTGGGTAGAAAAAAAACAACCCATGAGTAACAGCCTCATGTTGAGAGCAGGTTACATAGGCTATTTAGTGTTGCAGACGGATCCTTGGAAGGATGTCGTGTGGGTGTCGTGAGGCGAAGACGGAATGACGAACCATCCATACGGTATCGTTACATTTCCACCGTCTTACACGTTTCGTCTGTGCCCCTTTACCCGAATGGATGTGTCTAATCTGGACACTAGACTAGCCTATCTCCTTGAGGGGCTGTGTGCTAATGTACTGCATTTACCGTTGTCAGGGTCTGGGTCCTCACCTTATCATCTTGTCAATGCCAACCCCACAATTCATCCATAGTTTGGTGCCCTATTGGACGTTGCGATTGCTGCTGGATCCTCCAATGTCAACAAAGGCATTATCACTATTTCCGCTATTGGTTCTTGAACACAATGAATCCACCTCACAAATGGTGATAATAGCTTACCCCTTTACATGTTAACAGCCGTTTCTTTCAATGCTCAAATTGAAGTTTTGGTTAATTCAGTGTGATCAATGTGATTTCACATGGTGCCCGATCCCATTTTATGTGTCAGCCTCCTTTTTGCACCTTGTCTTAAAAAAACATGTCCTTGTCAAGACCTTGTCCAATGTGAACAGTGTACCCGGACTGGAACATTGCATGTCCATTCTAGGTGGAAATGTCAAATATGTTGAAACGTGATCTTGGCCGCAAGGTATGTAAATTGTTCTCTTCTTGGCAAGGTAAGGGCAAGTCATGTTCAAGTTCCATTGTTCCTCTGATGTACCAAAATGTCCCATCTGCCCACGATAGGAGCACCTGACATTTGCTGTGGCAGATTACCCTACTGGATCATGGCACAGACCAACAGCGTTGGGCAGGGAACCAACGGGGTAGCGGATGAGTCCCCCAACATGATAGTGTACAGAAAGGTAAGGTGGCTGCTATTTATAGTGTGTCTGTGTGTGTGTCTGTGTGTGTGTGTGTGTGTGCATATACATGCGTACGTTGTGTGTGTGAGTTAAAATCTCCCTTCTACCAATTTATTTGACGATGAGCTGAGCAATATAAACATTCAATACTATTGATGTCCACATTGCAAAACAGTGTTCTTGTGCTATGGTGGATTCAGGGTTGCACACATGCTCTAGTCTAGTTTACACTCTTAGCTGCTATTACCAGCATGTTGGAGGACAATGTCTTCACCAATTGACATTAATGATACTGCCCCTGAATATATACTGCCTGTTGGATCCTTTACTGTATCAGAGAAAGGGGGAAGGGGGGTTAAAACACTTGTCCTCGTTCTTTTGGAGACTTGACATCCCAATGTGATTTTACATAAAATAACACCTGTCGTGTGAAATATAGACATTTGGGATCTGTGCACTGCTCATTATTTTCCATCGATTCAGTTGAGTGCCTTTCATCTCCCTGGACAAAAAACTCAATTTAAGGTTAACCAACAAATATGTCATTCTGAAAATTGCCATCAGGAGAACCTGTACCTGGTAGCTGCTGTTATTACCTAAAACACAAGATATTTTCCTGTTCCAATTTAGTGTAAACCCTGGTGTATGTGTTGAATATTTTCTGCACAAATCAAAGGCATCAAATCCGATGCCTAATTGATTTATCCCAGTTATCATTATTTTTGTACCAAAATGCTGCTGGATATTAGTTTAATAACATGTAATCTACAGTACCACAGAGCAGCAGTACCTGTATGTAGTTTACAGGTAACCAGAGTGTCTGAAGGGCAGTGTAATGTTTTACTTCATCGTCAGATTCGGCAATGAAATCATTTTCTCATCTTGCTCGTGGATAAGTCTGGCATTGAGTTGATTTCTTCATTTCATTTTCTTCACCCTTCAGTGGACGCTCCCATTCCATCTGCAACAGCTTCTGCACACCAGGAAGAGGATGCGCTTAGCACGATATCATTGGTTGCCTGTCTTTTACAGCACACACACCGTGATAAGCAATATTACTGTCAGTGTGTGACAAGATTTGCCGGAAGTGTCTCTCTCTCTATGCCTGTAGAGAGTGATGTTCGCTAATAGTCGTAATATTCAGCAGCTTCGTACTGCAGTAGGAGGGAGCTTCATAAGTTAGATTGATCATGAAGTAGGACAAATATCAAGGATAATGGAGATGGTTTTGATATTTTTTGTTTATTTTAGTTAAACAAGGTGTGAGTGGGATACATTGTTTGATTTCATTTTGATGTGCAACTGTATCAAAAAAACACCAAGGCAGAAAAATCCAACTGCATCCTGTATAAGAGCACCAATATTGACTTGTGGTCTTTCCATCTATTCAGTTACATTTGATGTCATTTCCTTTCCCTGGCTATTGATCTGAAAATCCTTCTGCTTTCGATCGTGGCATGAAGGATTTGTAATGAGATCCAAGCACGCAAATTAGTTGAATCATGCAAACAGTTTAACCTGTCGTTCATTCGGTGTGCAGCTCTCACCCTCAGCAACATTACTTGAATGTTTTATTATTAATGCTCAGCACATATAATGATACTTTTTGAATTTAGTGGCTGTTTGGTCTTCTACCCTATATATTGGAACACAGAGCATCGGGTTGATATCTCAGCTCCTCTTTGCCAGAAACCTTTTCTGACTTCAAATCCAATTCTTCCCTTCTCACCACTTGACCACACATGGCCTGAACTTGGCTCTATGGACTGACCTAGATACACTTCAGAAGGAAGGAAGATGGTGAAGTCAGTGAGAGTGGAAATACTTTTCCTGGAGTGGTTTTAACTCAAATTGTAAAAGTGCTGTCTATCGCCATGTGGATGCTGCCACTGCAAACAGGTGCCCCAAATGCCCCACAATGTCTTTCATGAAGATATTCTATAAAATGTTGAAATCATATCTGCTCAATATCCTAAGATGCAATAATAGTGTATATATAGGATTATATAATATGAGCAGTAGTTGTTTTATTGTTGAGGACAGTGGAAAGTGGTTTAGTAGTCTTTCCACTGGGAGCATAAATCCATATCCCTTCACTACTCTCTCTCTCCCCCTCCTTCCTTCTCCAGTCACTCCTGTCATTTATGTCTAATGAAAATGGATGGGAAGGTGGAGGTGTTGACCTGATTACTGTGGAGATGTGAGCAGAGATATGTGTTTTCTCAAGGACACATATACACTAGCATGCACACACATCTGTACGTGCGTCATCACCCGTACAGCACATGCACACATCAAATATGTAAACGCACAATGTGCAAGCACTCTTACACATTAAAAGCAGATTTAAGCAGGTGCACATACAGTACATCTTCACACACACACACACACACACACACATGCACACAGCTGGCTTTATGATAACCTGATTTATTAACAGGTCTCTGGTGACACTGAAAATTTCACCGCTCAATGCTCACTGAGTAAAAGCAAATATGAATCAAAATGAAAAATCAAATATGAATGCAAAGAGGTTATTATTATTAGATATAGCAAGGCCGTTCCAATTTATCAACAAAAAATGACAATGAAAGGATATTACGTTGCCAGATGAGTAGACAGGAGTAGCTAATTACTTACTAAATGAAACCCTTTGTAATGTCTTCCTGCTCATACATTAACCATGTCAGGCCTGTATCATGCTGTGTCTCACTGTATGTGTGTGTTTCTTCATGCCTGCTCATGTGTGTGCTATGAATAATGCTGTGATGCGTGCATGTGTTTGCGGTGTATGTAGGGCGAATGTTGCGATGGGAGAGTATTGAATTTTTTATGCGGGCCTAAAACAGCCCCGGTGAAGCTCGTAGCCACTCAGCATGAGGAGGGAACATCTTCTCTCACTAGCATGTGTGTGTGCGTGTGTGTGTGTCTGTGTGTGAGATTGCATGTGCGCATACGTGTGTGAAAAAGAGAAAGAAAGAGAAACTAGACTCAGTAGTGCACTCAGACTTTTGAACCCCACTGTATATGCATTGGTTTTTGTTACATGTACACAGTTTGAGAATATATTGATTTGCTGGTTAATAGATTGGCTTTGGTTTGTGTATGTTTGCTTGCATGTACATTGGTTTACCAGAATGTCTGTTGGTTGGTTTATATTGGTTTGATTACATATGGATTGGCTTCATCTATGTGTAAAAAAAAACAACAAAAAAATACCAACCAATGTGTAGGCAAGGAAACCAATATACACAAACCAAAGCCAATCTATCGACCATCATATCAACATATATAAACTAGTATTCCTGAATGGTACACACATAACAAAAACCAATACACATATATCTAAACCAATGCATATGATGTAAACCTGCTGGTCAACCAAAATGGTTTATAGCCAATGTACTTACCCATTCACCATGTAGTTAACCACTAAATCAATAGATATTTATGATATTTATGAAATGTATATGATTTCCTAAATGGCATCCCAGTTTTTTTTTATATATTTTTTTAATTTCAAAGTAACGTTACAACACATCAATACAAGATGACACAATAACAGAATATGATACAAGACTAGGGAACGGGGAGTGGAGGGGCAAACTAAATTGCACATGGTCACATATAACAGTCTTGCATACTATGATATATTGTAGCGCTGTTGGCATTATGGTTATTGTAGGTGTAATGGGGACATAGGTAGGAAGGAATTAGCTCGCGAGGAATTGCAAAATTGCAAATATGGAGGTATGCAAGTATCTTTGAAGGTTTTAATATTGTTCTTGCTGTAAGCTTTTCTAAAGCTGTGTTCAGCAAATGGAAAAAAATTAGCCAGTGCCCTATTTTGTTGTTGTGTCTTTCTAATTAAGTAATATAACCTTCTTGGCAGCTGTTAAAGATATCTATGTATACATTTTGAACTGTGTGGATGTTTGTATAGTGGATATGTCTCCCAGCAAACACAGGGGGGCTGTGAGGCGGAGAATCAGTCGGTTGTTTCAGAACCTTTGACCAGAACGATTGAATATATAGGCAAAGCCAGCAGGCGTGGAAGTAGTCTATTGAATTTTGGAGATGTGGACATATGTTGTTATCTGTGTAGCCCACGAGGTAAAGACTGTGAGTGGTAATATGAGCTCTATGTAGAATTTTATACTGTAAAAATTGTGTTTTGGAATTGCGCATCTTGGAGAAAATGTTATTACATATGTTTTGCAAATGGTGCAAATTATTTTGTGATATTATGGTGATATAATGGTGATATTATTTTGGTGGGATGGAGGTTTTTGATAAAATCCAGTTAGTGAAATATGGGCCAATTCCAACGTGGTCCAAGAGAGTGAAAAGAAAGTGACACAGATTTAATTTAGTACACAAAACCTTGAGACGGTTAAAGTCTCAGACGTCCTAGCTGTAATTCCGTCATGAACTTTATTCTACCTTTTCTAGTATCATTTGTTCAGGCTCCTCCCTCTCAAATGTCCTTGCTTTTCAAAGATCTCCTTCAGCTGCGCTCTCTTCCGGCACAAGAAACAATGTTTTTTTTCTGCCTCGCTCCATTCCCAAATGCCCTTTGTCCAGTGGACTCAGAAGAACTTTTCAAATAACTACACTGTAAAAATGTTCATCTAAACAAGTCATTTAGTCTCATATTCAGTCTTGAAGTTTTATTTTTCTATAAACAACTGAGGAATTGGGGTCAGATCATTCCACTTGCAGTTTCACATGTTAGCAAGTGTCAGTATCTTCAAACAAGGCTGTCATTTGACTAGTTTCAAGAAAAGAAGAATAGTTTTGAAGCAAGTTAATTTGCCTTGAAAATACTGAAGATTTTAAGACTCCATACGTAACATGAATGTGAATATGGACGTTTTTTGCGATGTAACTACTGTTGTCTGATCTTCCTCTGTGGTGTGCTATCTGATAGCTGAGGCTCCAGACCATTCTTATTTACATCTGAGCCACCAACGGGCATCCAGTAATTGTGCTCCCAGCAGCCAGCTTGGCTTCAGTCTCCATGTTGGGCCATTAATCCTACTGTGTGTTTATCGCTTTTTCTTTTCTTATTTTGTTTTCTGTTGAGCACATGCCACTGTGTATCACTCTTTTATTGTTATCTTCAGTCGATATTTTACATTCTGGTGCTTACATGGATATCAATAATAGTGCATCTGCAATTTAATTGGTCCCTGGTGAAACTGCAGCAGATGACAACGATCCAAATTGAGTCAGAAGACTGCATGGGTCTGTGGCTCCCATTGTCCTTGTGACAAATCAGCTTCTTCATGCATTAAAGGGTATTTCTTGTTATTTTCATGTGATGTTCAGGTAGTTCTGAGCAACATAAGAACTAGGACTGCATGCATTTGGTTTTATGGTGGCTCAGCTAATGCTAAATGAATAGGCGCTTCAAATCTTGGGCATCAAATCATCATCAAGCGAAATGTTGCCATTTATTGAAGATAATTCCATGTAATTTGATCAAATATTACATAACATGTCATGGCTACCCCTCTGACTCCCATTTATTTTGCATGTACGTTTATGTGGCTACTAGCAGAGAACGAAACCATGCATTCCAGTTTGATCTGGCTGTTCGACTGCTACCGCTCACAGGCCAAAAAACATGAATTATTCTGAATTAAGAATGATAAACATTAACATGCCTTTATGAACAGCCCTCCTTCTTATAATCTTGTCCTTCCCTCCATGTTTCCAGCTTGGGGAAACTGTGTCCTTCACACTGTGGAAGAAGGGTGTTGATGCTGCACTGTGAGATTCGAGTCATTTCCCCTTAGTGTGACTCAGTAAGGAATTAACAAACAAACATAAATAACAATCCGGGGCAAACTTATTAGTGCATGCTATTGATTTGTCAATTGATTAAATGGTTGTGTACAAGCGGTCATTTTGCTGGAACACGACTTCCCTTCTCCTCTGTATCATTGCGATACAGACAGCAGTAATACGGTATTGTTAGACGATGCTGAACTGCAGCCATTACTAATACACTAAGGCTTGGTTTCTGTGACATGCAGCCAAGTCCTTGACTAAGACACATTCAACAGAGATCTCTCCATTGGAAAGTGATTTTCACTCTGGTGCTAATCCCCATATGTTGAACCTACCCTATATCAGCCAAGTCTGTTATCAATACATTTCCCAGCCATTCTCAGTTGCTCATGAGTCATAAAGCGAGGAGGGGGGCACTGAATAAATCTTTTGCTTTTCTCAGTCAAGAGCCAGATTGAAGGGTTCTTGTACTGCCTGTCTCCCTCAATCTGCAATCAGATGATCAGTAAGACCGAGAGAAAGAGAGAGGGGGATGGGACGATCTATAATTGCCAGATCAGAGAGAGATCTTTGTGTGTGAAGTAGGACTCTTTGCATGTCTGCTTGCCAGCCAGGCGATTTCTGTCCCCGTGTATGAAAACATGCATTTTTTTGTGTGCATAGTGTTGATGCTCACGTGGGTGTTTGGCAGCCACTCTCGGATGGAAAAGTGGCATTCATGTCTTTGTGCTTTTCAAAGTCGTCTTTTCTGCTTGTATGTGGTGACGTCAATACCGACGCACCAATCAGAGGAATTGGTTTGTTAGTGACACACGCTACATTCAGTACTAGTGCAGCTCTGGTGTCTCATCAAACTAGGCTACACTGGTTTTAATCCACTCGGTGATGTTGTGCCTTGTATATCAGTATAAGTGACTGTAGGCTATTCTGGTTAAATCAATTCAATGGGTAGATCATGCTCCTCAAGCCTCCTCAAGAAGGCAAGAAACTTCCAGTGGATGCAGTTCTAGGCATCTGAGGCACATAGGGGCTATCAAATTAAAACGACTGCACCATCTCTGGCCACAGTTGAATAGATATGGTATACTCTGTCTTTGATAATTTGGCAATTGTTTCACAAGTAGTGCCAATTGAACTTGTCCCCACTGAAACCCATAGAACCTGTCTGAAGCCAAGAATGTCCAAAAGCTGGGGGCCAGAAACATGAAAGTGACATTTTGAGTTCAAATGACTCAAAAATGAAATCTCTTGATGCGGTCGATCTCATACCGTAAAGCACACAACTGGAATGCAGACTAAAAATTGAAGTGACTGACAACACAGCAAAGATTTAATACCAGACTTTATCGGTGATGGTGTAAATATGTTTTGGCTCCTCTGTAAACACAGTCAAAAGATACTTAGGACCATCTGGCTCTAAGCTCTCCCTTCTGTAAATGCCTGCTGCAGCTGGAGTCTATAGTCCTGTCTGTTAGTGTTATGTAAGTATTTAAGGAAGCCTGGGCATTAAGATAGGAGCTGACTCAGCCCTCGCCTCAGTCTGGTCATTTAATTACGATTCAACATTTAATGGGAGATTATAGGAGAACCCTGGCCGGGGCTCCGAATGAAGCCTCTACCTCTGCCATCTCTACTGAGATGGTCTTAATGAGGACTGAGATGGTCGGTTAGGAATGGAGAGAGAGGGTGAGAGAGAGAGAGAGAGAGTGTGTGGAAGGAAACAGTTTTATCCGAATGCTCTGCTGCATTTCGTCTGTATTCACTGCACAGCGGGTATGTGACTGTGCGTCTGTCCAAAGTGTCTATGTGTCCTTGTTCGCTGCTTGTTTGTATTTCTCTCTCCCTTCCTCTCTCCCTCCATCCCTGCGTACACCATCTGTATCTCCACTGTGTTCAGCCTCTATTTCTAATGTACTCTCCACTTGCGAATCTGTTTCTGAATTTAGGTTGATGGTGGGATGGTGTTCCCGGTGAGGCATCTTTTCCCTTCCCTGGCTTCATCTACAGTATGCCCGCCCACATGCTTGTCTATACGTCTGGACAGAGTCAGAGGTGTCAGAGGTTCTGTCCCTCTGCTCATTTCAGGAATTCAATCCTGTCTTGTCTGTCTCGTATCACATTCGCACCCTCTCCAACTATCTCCAGCTCCAATTGCCGTTTAGCCTGTACACAGTGATTGCTAGTCTTGTAGGTCACAAGTGGACTAATACTGAGACGTACCCTAAGGTATTACTTGCTGTTGCAGATGGCGGATATCACTTAGACACTTTTCCATATGTATACATTGCAGAAAATGTCCATCTTAAAAAGCCATTTGATCTTTTATGGATTCAATACTAGGATGCAGTGTAGATATGAATTAGATTTTGATTTTGATACATAGACATATTGTTTGAAGTTAACATGCTAACCCAGTAAGTGTACAACTTCCACAGAAATTCACCTGACATTTGTTTTTCAAGATTTCTGTTTCTTCTCAAATGGAAAATGACCCATTAGTCCAGGCAAGGGAAAGCATTCTGCCAAAATGATGATCAGAAGAATGCATTTATCTCAAACAACTACTATATATTTCACAGAAGCCTCGAGTTATTACCATAGCTAAAATCGTATTTGGACATCAAGAGTCTTCAGAAGAGTATTTTATGCATTACCTCCCTTCTCTGCAGTGTATTTTGTCTGCTTGAAGCAAGAATGTCTTTAAGTGTTTCTGCAGAACATCATTCCACTTTTCTCCATTTCATGTCTCTCTCTCTCTCTCTCGCTCTCTCTCTCTCTCTCTCTCCTCCCCCCTCTCTCTCTCTCTCTCTCTCTCAGTCCGCAGACTTTTTCAACCCAGTTTCCCTCACTGTCTGTCTCTCGCTCTGGTGTTCACACCTCCTCATACTCTCTCCATCTCTATTTTATTTTATTTTTTTGCTCTCCCCCTCCCTCTTACTGTGACTCCCACTCTCATGCCCTCTTATGTTCAGTTTCTCTCTTTGATGTCTCTCATACACTCACAGTATCACACTAACTTTTGCTATCTCTCTCTTTCTCTCTCTCTCTCTCTCTCTCACACACACTCACACATTGCTCTCTCTACACGCCTCCTGGTGTGTGGTTCCTTGCCAGTGAAGCATCCATCCTCCCCTCTCTCCCTATCCCCTCCCCTCTCATCCCTCTGCTCTCTTTGAAGTCATCAGAGCCCATGCCACTCCAGTCAGAGCTTTTATCCTCACACAGAGAAGGAGAGGAATGTATTTAGGCCCTGCTGAAGCACAATCATCTCTCCTCCTGTGTGAAATGTTGATTCACTCATGACTCATGGCTTTATTGGGAACACTCTAAACAAACAGCCATTGGATGTGGCATTTTCCATCCAAATTGACGGTGACTGTGACTGAGAGTGCTGGCTTGATTGCCCCCCACGTAGCTCAGTGGCTCCCTCAACAATGAGAAGTCTCCCAAATGCAGTCATGTCTCAGTGATTAGCCTTCCATAACTGAGTGCCACAGCACAGTCCTATACCACCGAAGTCACCAAAGAATTCATTTTCATATGTTCTACCTTCGCTGAACAGATGGAAATGCACCTTTTTTTGATACGATGCACTTTTCCACTAATCGCTGAGGCAGACAGACACATTGCTCATAGCTCTGAGGTTGCAGCGTGCAGACTGGCTTCCACCTGCAGCCTACTGAGGCTCACAGCTTCATGCCATTAGTTCAGCTTAGCAAGCACAGCCTTCCGCAGCCTGGTCTAGACCCGGCCGCCATCTTGACTCTACCTGCTCCTGCTTTTTTGTGGTCTTGTGTAGTTTGATATATAGAGCATAGCCATAACACTGCCGTGTTTCAGTGTTTTTTCCCCACTCAACTGTAACGACAATGTATGCACTCATGTTCATGTTATTTCAATGTTCTACTTCCTTGTTCACCAATTTCTGTATATTAGCTACTAATGCAAACCCCAAGTATATCATTTCCATATATATATTATTTTGAAATAGTGTACTTGAAAGAATTACTTACTTAAACTATGTTGTGGTAAATTACCTTTATCTAACTATCTCCAGTGATGCAGTTTGACTCACCCTAATCCGCAAACCTGCAAAAAAAGTATTTATTTCTGTATATTTTAATATTATTTCTAAATACTGCACAAGAATCATGTAGGCTGTAAAATATGGGGAGGTAAATTGGGTGGTGGAAAATTGGCCTCATTCACTGAATTCAAATCTGTGTTTGTCTGTTCCAACCTTGTAAACAAGGTGATGTGATTAATCAAAGCTTTCCTAATTGCCAAGAAAAAAAAAAGAAAGCAACGTGCAGCAATGAATAGGAAAGCAACTCTGTACAAATTCCTAGAAAATGTTTTTTTCGAGATGGCTGGGGGAGCCTTTTTGACACAGCTGGAGATGTTATACACGCCCTTTTCGGGACAAGATGTTCCCACCAGGTCCTGAAACAGAAATATGTAGTGCCACTGCTTTGGATGACATAATTATCTTGGTGATCATTATTTTCCTCGTGTCTCCTGGTTACAGTATCTGCTTATTGAGAGATGACATTCCTATGGATAATGGTGTCTGGGATGGTTGCACTTTTTTTTTCTGTGCTCCCCTTTCCTCCATCCTTTCTGCTGTGGTGACTGGTGGCATTCCCATGACAACCACACCAGCAATACGTCAAATGCTATTATCTCAGGCACTTCGACAATGTGTCCAACACACCCCAAGCTGGCAGAGTGACTGAACGTTGAGTGTGTTTGTGTCTGAGTGTATGGGTGTGTGTCTGTGTGCATTTCTGTGTTTCTGTATTTCTGTATTAGTGGGTGTGTATGTGCGAGGGCACAGCCACACACATTTACAAGAAAAGGACTGCTCATTCAGAGGAAGCCGGCAGTGCTGGCTTATGCACAACACATTTCACTTATAACTAGGTGGCAAAAAGGTGACAAAACCCAATCCTCTAGTAGAGACGAGGCATTCTAGTCTTACTGTACAACTCCCAGCACAATAGAGCATAAATCAGATTGTCTATCTCTTCCCTGCTCTGCCTTTAAGTCGATGACTGGACACGGCTCACGGTCTTTTCAATCTTCCAATAAAGCCCCACCCCAGACCTCCTGGACATTTACATTGGCCATATTTCTGCCATATGCTGCCTTTGTCAGTGAAAGGATATAATGTATTATCCAAGCTGGTTAATGGAAGCTTGCAAGCTTGGGCAGAGGAAAAAAAATAAAACAACATTTTTAACAATGCATTAGGATATGATGGGAAGGGTCTCTCTATTCCCTACAGATTGATTTGATTTCTTGATGCTAGCTTGCCTTTGATGTTGGCAGAGCCCGGTGCATTCATCCCGGAGCTGCTATTGGGACAAGTAAGAGTGAAGGATATGCCAAGTTTAGGATGGACAGACATGACCAGATTTTGACAAGATTCAGCCTCATTTAAGCTGTCCGGCACAAATGTAGAAAATGGAGGGTTTTTTTTGCAGCACGCTGGTCTGCACAATTTTACAGGGATGAGGACTTGACAACCTTGTGCTTATTTAGTTGATCAAAAAATATAACACACTACACATCCTGCCTTAGATGCTGTAGGAAACAACATTTCCCAGCCCTCCAGAGGCAGGTTGTGCCAGTGTCCCATAACATTCATGTGACTTTCCCTCTCATAACGTTAATTCATCTCATGGGAGGCGCGGTAGCCATCGACCTATATTGCAAAACACCACTACTCTAACGGTTCCTACCTGACGCCACCGTCTTAATGACTCCATGAGTGATTGTCATTTTGAAAGGTTCAACCAAGCCTATCACCCATCATCCCCGTAGCGCCGTAGTTCAAGTGTCATTTACGTCACACAGTCTGCTCTCATCGGTTTATTGTCTATCCCGACTCTGTCCTCTGAAGTGTGTGTGTGTGTGTGTGTGTGTGTGTGTGTGTGTCCTGTCAGACACCCAGCCCTTGTCTCGTCACTGTTCTGCAGACAGGAGAAGGCAGAGGAATGTCAGCCTGCCTGTATCCAGCTGCTTCTATCTTATTGGTATTCGGAGCACATGGAGTCGTCCTGAGTTACTGTTGCACGCACCAAGGAGGAATGTGGGGGATGAAGGGATGGAGGGAGGAGGAGAGGAGTGATGGCCCCTCTCTCATGTTATCAGGACCTAAAAATAGATGACATCCTCCCTTCTCTTCTTTTCCGTCTCTGTTTCCCCTACGCAGCCTCCCTCCCCGTTTCTCCCTTTCTGTGTTTTCCTCTCTTCCTCTTCCGCCTCGTCTGTCTGTTTGGACTCGGTAAACATACTCTGGTGCCCACCGATAAGACTCCTCGAGTGTAAAGGCAGACTGTTTGGACTGTGCTCACACGCTTGCCTTGA
Source organism: Hoplostethus atlanticus (assembly GCA_034670405.1). NCBI lineage: Eukaryota > Metazoa > Chordata > Actinopteri > Trachichthyiformes > Trachichthyidae > Hoplostethus > Hoplostethus atlanticus. The sequence goes on along the minus strand of JAXDDX010000065.1, from coordinate 2,291,173 downwards.
TTAAGGATGCACTGTAGGGATGATATTCATTAATTTAACGCTCTACCCATGGTCACATTGCTTTTTTCAAATGCTTTTTTGCACCAAAAATGAAAGTAAATACTGCCTAGTAAATCCAGACCATCCAGAACTGCTGATTAATGCTATATATGTCATTTATATGGCTTTTATATGGCTGATCAATAGATGATAAAACAACTCACACAACTACTTTGTAAAAGGCTGCATGAGACCAAGAATATAATCTTTATCATCCATAAATGAGTATTGTAAAATCGTCATGTCTTTGATAAACTTCTGCACTGTGACCTCCAGACTCTCATCCAGTGATCAAACCATCGACATGCTCATCTCGCTGTCCTTAATGTAGGATGCATCTTAGTCTAATGCAGCTTTATTCTTCTTTTATCTATTAATTTACGATAGCAGGCTGTTTGGGTGATGAAATCACGGTAGGTGGGCAGGAGGGATATTGGCTTTCAGTGGATTATGATCTAGCATGCAGCCAACCTTGGCTTAGTCATCACGCCCACTGCCTGCCCACTAGGAGGATGAGATACTGAGAAAGAGAGAGAGAGTGAGAGAGGGAGAGAGAGACAGAGGGAGAGAGGCCTTGCCCCAGGAACACCATCCCACTATTAGCCAGGAACACTAGAACATAGTAGATTTAGAAATAAACAGAACACTAGAAACAGACCACGGTAGAGAAACAGAGTCGACAAATGGCAGAGATAGAAGGAGACCACGGAGCAGAAACAGATATGCAGTAGAAATTAGATTATAGCAAACAATAAAGATAACCGTGATAACAGAAGTAATGAAGGGCTAGTGAGTGTGTGAGAGGGAGTGGGATGCCCCAGGAACACCTGGATCATAGAAACATTGATCTGCATCAGCAACATAGTAGACCTTCCAACAGTAGAATCAGTGGAAACAATCAGATTACTATCACTACTGACCCTGCTGCTCCTGCTGGCTACTATTACTGCTGTTACTACTACTACTGATTCTACTACTACTACTACTACTACTACTACTACTACTACTACTGTTACTACTACTACTGATTCTACTGCTACTGCTACTACTACTACTACTACTACTACTACTACTACTACTACTGTTACTACTACTACTGATTCTACTGCTACTGCTACTACTACTACTGTTACTACTACTACTGCTACTACTACTACTGCTACTACTGATGCTACTACTACTACTACTACTGTTACTACTACTACTGATTCTACTGCTACTGCTACTACTACTACTGTTACTACTACTACTGCTACTACTACTACTGCTACTACTGATGCTACTACTACTACTACTGTTACTGCTGTTACTACTACTACTACTATTATTACTGCTACTGCTACTACTACTATTACTGCTACTACTGATGCTACTACTACTACTACTACTACTGTTGCTACTGATGCTACTACTGCTTCGATTGCTACTTCTACTGCTACTACTACAACTATGATTACTGTACCATTACTGCTGCTACTATTACTATTACTACTACCATGATTACTACTACAAGTGCAAAAAGAAGAAGAGGAAGAATAAGAAGCAAATCTGTACAATCTGTACGAATTCAAACCACTTATAAACAATATAGTTACAGAGCACTACATGTAAAATAAAAAAACACAAGAAAACAGGAGATAATAACAAGTTGGAAAATATAAAGGAGAGTGGACATAGATTAATGGCAATATGAAAACACAAGATATGGCAAATTCAGGTCTATACAAGTTTTTTTATGTGATGAAAAATGCTCAGTGTTACTGGCCCGATAAATACGATCACGTAACCATCTGTAGATATCAGAGATTTTAAACTGCATTGGAACTAAAGACTACACTAAAATCCACTGGGAATTGTGTGAGACTATAAGGTTGAAAAAAACAATAAAAAAACAAGATGGCAGAAACATACTGGCTGGCGTATTTGGAACGAGAACTGCATTAACCGTGGCGATGTCAAACGAGGACAAATGCCACTGTTTTCTTCCAGGGAGCAGGCATAGCTGGCTGACTACCTCTCATCCATGAGTCAATGCTCGTCTCGTTCTCTCTAGTAGAGGCTTGTCCCACAGGGAGGGAGATGTTGAGGAGTCAGGGGAAATATTGAACATCCTTCTGCAGCCATCCGCCATTCTCTCGCTCTCTTTCTCTCTCTCTCTCTCTCTCTCTGTGTCTGTCTCTCTCTCTCTCTCTGTAGGGACGTTGAGTCTCAGGGTAGTGGAGCAGAAAGGAAGCAGTTGTGTTCTAAAAAGCTGTAGAGTTGATGAAAATGCTGTTTTGCACAATCAAGTGTGATGGAGGATTGGCTTAGACCGCTGTGGAGGTTTTGGTATGCGGTGGATATTTTTCAGATATAATACTCCAGCTTTGTTGCATTTGAATTGTTTTGCAAGCTCAAGGAGACCTCAAAATAAGTAGTCTGGATATTTTAGATGTCTTTTACAGGTGTTGTAATCATAGAGATCCCACTTTTTGGTCCATACGGCAATGAATTATTGCTACAGTCCATCCATGAGAAGATTTGTTTAGAAAATTGTAATTTAGACCATCGGAGAGTGAAAGGAGTGAGTGTACTTTACATTTTACAAAAGAAGAGGCTGCAGTTCTAATGCAAGATAGTTGTATGATAGATGCACTATGCTGGCTGCGTTGTTGGTACCGCATACCAGGCAACTAGCTTGAAAGTTACACCTATTCAAGCCTACACAAGAGCACACTCTAGTTTCTATAGACCCTTCAGACTGTGATGTTTTCTCATAGCTACCTACGTATCATCAGCTGAAACTGCCCTTGAAACTGACCAGGCCAGTTGAGAATACTTCCTCAACACATACTCATATCTATTTTCCCTCTTGTGATCAAAGTATCTTCTTATTATTTAACTGCATGCATTTAAAAATATCCCTTTGTACAATACATGGGGGCTTTGATGTCCACACCATCACTGTAAATTGCTACCTGCAAACTTATAGTGGCACATCAGACTAATTTAGCAGATTTGCTTGCATTGTTATGATCAAACGCTTCACAGTAGAGCCATGTCCCAGACTATCCAGTCCACATTTTTTTGAAACTGTTGAAACCTTTTAGTGCTGCAAACGTCACTCTCATTTTGATTTATTAGTGCGTGTGCTCTTTTAGCTAGCCTGATTAGATCAGATCAAGTCATCAACAGACCCTCAGCCACACCTTGGGGAGCACTTCAAAGCGGAAGAGATGCATCGTGGGTGTCAGTATTCATTGTCAAGGCCATCTAAATGCAACACAGGCGCTAGTGAGAATGCCATCCGTCCATCAAACCTTGTCAATGACAATGCTGCTGCAAAAGAGTGTCATAGAGTGTTTTTTGATAATCACAGACCTCCAGCATGGGAATGATGGAGAAAATACAGAAAGGTTAGTGCACTACCGACTGGTACATAATGGATGATGGGTGTGAGGTGAGAGTAGAGGTGGAGGAATTACTCTTGGCTGAAATTCCAAGATCACTTCAATTTGCTGCAAATTGAAGTGAAGTGACACTGTGGACAAGTATTCTGCCTCTACAGGTTTCTATATACTTTCCAGGATGCTATGTTTTATTTTAGTTTTGCACTGTTATTTCAAATGACATACGATGAGGAATGAAGAAAAAAGGCTTGAATGACAGAGGGAACAAAATTCTGAGGGTGAGATAACACTTCTGAAGTGAGTTTCCAAGACACAGATGCTCCACTTGATTGATGCATCCATGGAGCTTGATTGTGTACAGAGAGACATACAGCTGTATTGATGTAGAATACGACAAATAACAAGAGGCATCGAGCACCAAATTGCAGATGTCATTAAATAAATAGTCTATCTCTGGTTTGCAAAGTCTGCCAGACCGTGTGTAGAAATAACCCTCTAGTTGGAACAGATTAATTACCTCCACTCTGTCTGCGCTGTGTTTTCACCTGGGCATCTGCTCCTCGTGTCCTGTGACCCTGCCCTGGTGTAAACCAGACTGTTGGCTGCTTTCCATCTCGGAGCCCCAGTCACTGTACCTATGAGACATGGAGGGCTGAATGAATAGAGAAAGAGAGTGCAGCAGATATAGGTATGAAGGGAGGAAGAGAGAGATTGAAAGAGACAGGGAGGAGAGGCACAATGTTATATTTGAAATCATACTTTTGGGTTATAAATCAGGAATCAGATTGTGTAAGATGACTGGTGGGATGATACAGCAGTAGCATCCATTGTCAAGGCTAAGAGAATCTGTACCCAAGTATAGCCTGTGTAGCTTTAATCTTGATTTATACCTCTATGTACTCAAGATGGGAGGCTGCAGAGGCAGTAGGACAGGTAATTATTGCTTCCCCATCCGAGAGAAGCAGGCAGTTTAAAAATCCAAACGTTATTCTCCCAGAATGATCTGACAGCCAACTATTTTGGAGACTCAGGTTATTATGCATCGACCCTATCGACAACATTCGAGAAAGATTAGGTTGCTGTGGCTCTCTGTAATCATAATAATAATGCATGCTGGGTACAGGCCTGCTGGATGACAGGGGGTTTATATAACAGCTAGCAGTGAATATGTACTCTGTATAACTATTGGCATTATACAATTTCTCCTCAGAGATTACATCAATAAAGTCCATCTTATAAGTAAAGAAGCCCTGTAAATTCTGTGTGCTCTGCACTATGATACAAGGGATGGAGTGTTAATGGATCTATAGGCTTCCTTTACAGCCGTTATGCATTAAAGGTTCTCTTAGCTCTCGTCTTCCCTCCCTCCCCCCTGTGTGAATCTATCACAACCGAGAACATACTTCCGGGGTGTAAATTCAGTCATGGTTACACACTCTTTCACCTTCTCCTTTGTGTGATGGCACATGGCGGTTACAGAAGCAAACCTATTCCTCACCGCTGTCATTCACATCCTCAGAACGCCATTCCTCTGCTCTTGTATAGCCTATGTCCTCCCCTACGACAAAAAGGAAATAAAAGCATCTTTTATTTCCTTTTTTCCCCCATTCCATTACCTGAGACAGCGAGTGTCCTTCTCGCCACTCCACCCTTCCTGTCGGCTATCCTTCTCTCCCTCCATCTCTCTCTCTGTCTCTATCTCTCATGAATGACCGATGGCCAACAGCCAGAGATGTCCTTGTGATAGTGGTCACTTTGTTGCCATGGTAACTCAGAAACCCTTTGAGATACTTAAGATTCATGACATCCGTTCACCAACCTTGACGACAGGAGTTCAATAACGTCCCCCACATGTCTGCAGAGTCATTTTTATTTTAATGCAATTATGTGGTACGCTGTTGCACATGCGTAGATTGATGCGTTTGAGAAAAGTTTGGGAGAAAGGTCCGTGGCTTTAGAAGAGGATACCAAGCCAGGAATGGCAGGAGTGATATTCCTCTTCATGTGGGCGTTCACGTAATCTATGCATTTCTCACTCAGTGTTCAGTGTTTAGTGACTGTGCATGAGCTGAGCAACATGCACGAGTAAGGCAACATTAAAACAACATGAATTCTCACTGATGTATCGTGCCTAAGCAATATTAACACCACTCATAAGAAACGCATGCAGTGTGGTTATATGGATCGTTCTATTCTTGATTACTTTAAGTCTGGTCAAGATATCATAGATACTACAAGACATGCGTACCTTTTGAATGAACCCAATCATATTTATGTTATTCTCTGGATAATATGGGTAGGCTATATGATCTGCAATTAAATTATTTGTCTTTTACTTTCTTATAATGTATGAAATATTTCACTTTAATAACTTGATGTCTGTGTGAGGGTCTTTACAACTGTTGGTTGTCATAGGTGGACAAATTTAGTTAGGTTAGTAAGGTAATTTGTAATGGATAAAAAACGTCTGTGCTGAACATAAACGCCATAAAAACACTCACACACCACACTTGTATAATGGAGGCCATTATGAATACCTTAGGTCAGCGTATCTCCTTAATGCCTGGTAGTAAATGAACAATTGATCTTTATATTTCTGAGCGGTGGGTAAGAAAGTTTAGTATTAAGCAAGGGCATGTTTACAATCCCAATGGATTGTATACAGGCAGGGAATCTAGCCTGTCAATGGAAATTATACTGTTACTGTAACGCTGTAACACATAATAATATTTCACATGAAAATCAGAATATTGCACTTAAAGTACAATGACATTCTTAGAGAGATAAACAGTATGCTTTGCCTGTATTGCAGCCTAGCCTTATCCCCCAAAGTATGGCAAGAACATTGTGTTTTTGGATGGGGTCTGTGTAGCGGGGATATGTGATTCATTTGTGTTGACATAGCATTTCATAGTGCTTTAATGCAGCCATCGTTTGGCCCTCTGAGTCCTTGTGTACTTCCTGTTAGTGTTGAAGCTGTTGTAAAAGTCAAACCAAGATCATTTTCTGCCACTTTTACCTTTGTTTACTTTCATGCTTTTCAGCCACTTGTCGGCCTTGGATTGGATATACACATTGGATTTGTTGTGCAGCACTACGGTTTTCCTGAGGGCAGGCGACATGTGAAAGATTATCTCCCAATTTCCACCAAGTTCAGCCTCAAAATAAGTAGCCAAAGGGAAAAGGAACCTTTTGCTAGCAGGGAGTGAAAACAACCCACTGTCTACTAGGGCTATGAAGCTATACAAATGACAGGATCATTCAAGGCTCCTCTCACTCTGAGCTCGGCAGCCAGACTGGGATTACTCACCGACTTGATATTTCGATGTTGCCCTTTTTTTTAATCTATTATGTATTTTTCACACCTTTTGATGGATTTGTACGGTACGTGCAAGCCTTAGGAATTCATAAAGGTTTGTGTGTGTTTGTGTGTGTGTGTGTCTTTGTATGTACATCTGTGAATTCTGCTCGAGTGCTTACTTGCTTGACTTGCGACGTCTCCCTGACAATCGCTGTGTGAATTGTGTGTCATGTATTGTGCGCGAGGTGTGTTTCATAGTGACAGGGATGTCTGCGCTGCGTGAGTTTCCTCCGTGCATGTGAGTGTATATTATTTTGTGTGATGCGATACTGGGAGGGATGTCTGTTCTTCCCCTTTGTAGACGCACTCATCCTCAGATAAAACTCCATTCTCCCCCGTACATCTGTTACATTTACAATCATCCATCACGGAGCATGGCAAGGGGAGCGAGAGGAGCGAGAGGGAGGAGAAAGAGGTGAGAGGGAGAGAACAGAAGAGGGTGAGCTTTTAATTTCCTCAGCAGCTCAGTCGGCTAGGTTTTTCAATCTGCGAAGGCTCGAGGCAGAAATAAAACATGAATCTGAATACTCACCCAGCTTCATGAATAGCCAAGAGAAGTTTCATTTGATGGAACGTGCTGAAGATGTAGGTATATTTTGGAAACTAGAGGGTAATGTCAACATTACACCAATGGGACGGTGCAATGCTACTGAATTACAATGTGTTGCTGGGCGTCATAGCTATCGGTTAGTACTTCTCATCTGTATTATTTCTCTTGATGGTCATGGAAAGAAAGCACTGAAATCTCTAATAACCATTCGTCTGTCTTAAGGGATTTAAAGCTCATGTAGGAAGTGATTTAATTAAGGCTGTTTAAAAAAAAAAAGGAGTTTGAGTTCATCAAGTGCTGACGATTTCTCCCCCTCGCCTAAATCTAGGTCAACATTGAAGAGGAACAGCGTCCATTGTTAAGGAAGAAACCTACTCTATGTAACCTGTGGGATCTGCAGCGCAATCCCTACATGAATGTTCTATGTTGTGGTTTTATTCTCAAGGGCGTAGCGGTTCACAGAAGTTTTGTACGAATGTTGCCCCAGGCAGGTCTTTTCATCTGCTTTGGTTAGCTTGTCAGTCTCGTCCTTGATCCTTAAGTAACTGAAAGTGCTCAGAATGTCAGCGGTGCACTTCATCATAGGTGTGCAGTTTGTTTTTGGTTGGTTTGGTGGTGAATGGCATTATAAATTGTAAATATTTCCCTGGAGTCAGATTGTGAGAATAAGGCCTTCTGTCTGTTGGGAATCCTTGCAATTCAGTCATCTCACTGTGACCTTTGACTTTTGGCATGTGTTATTCCCTTCTCATTCACCTGTCTTGAACTATCTGATAAAGCAGAAATGCCATAAAAATAATCTTTAAAAAGAGAATCTACATGTAATTCCTATGGTCTAGGACAGCGCTTCCCAAAGTGGAGTCCTGGGACCACCGAGAATCCTTAGGAGGATTCCAGTAGGTCCCCAGCAAAATGAGAGACTATAGCACAATGACACAAAGTTATTACACCATCTACAGTATAAACAATTATAACATTCTGTATCAGGTATTGATGAACACGAACAACCGTTTCTCCAAGCCAGAGACGAGCAAGATTCAAAACTGTGATGTTGTCATGAGACAGAATTGGGAGCCGCTGACACTGAAAGGGAGGATTACTAACAATGTCCTTGTCTCCTGCAATCACAGTCAACACAGTCTGTCACCGTCGCAACTTCCAGCTCCTCATGCTGTACATAGCTGTACAACAAAAACCAGGGAGCGGAAAACAAACTCTTCTCTTTTATTTCAGTTCCTAGTGTGGTCAAGATAATAATTATAGTATTTCTAATAATTAATACTTTCTTCAGCCCTCTTTTCTTAGGAACAACCAGTAAAAGCCAGTAGACTTATGGTGCACTTAAAATGGCTAAAAAGAAAACTAAGAGCGCAGCATTGATTTACAAAGCCAGTTTGAAATGTTCTTTTGTTCCAAACGGTGCTTCAGAGCACTCTGGGTGCAGCCCGAGTGCCCTCAGTGATAGTCTTTTGAAGTGGTTGGAGCCGTGCGCCGCAGCACAGTGTGTGCTTATATCCGGAGCTTTTGTTAGTCACTTCATATGTACCCAGTCCTGTGCCATTATTATTCAATGATTCACACTGTGCAGCCAACACACTCATTCTTATCTGCTAAGAAGCTGCACAGACGCAGTCAGACAGCTCTGGGTGAGTGGGGAGGCGAGCAGAGAGAGAACTAAATCCAAAACTTCGCTTGTGGGAAACCACTTTCCTCTCTTCCCTCACAACGTGAACCCAGAGAGCATCCACACTTCAAGAGGTTTTAGATCCTGAACATTCACGCTGATGGCGTTTTACCATGTGTAGGCGGCGACGGTGAGGAAAGAGGGAAGAAGAGTGTGTGAAGTATTGATCATAGCTGCTCTGTTGTCCTTGTTTGCTCTGTGTCTCGCAGTGGCAGCTAACTCTCAGGGAAATATTGAAGAGAGAGAGATAGACACAGAAAGAGGGTTGGCATTGTAAATCACACTTGTTTAACAACAATGAGCCAGCTGCCATTAGGAATGGATTAGAGAAAGATGTTCAAAAAACAGCAAAATGAATGGTTGTCATTCTACTGAAAGCAGGAGGCCTTGTGAATACTGGTAATAGAAGTCTGTCAGTTTTAGTAGTTGCAGCTTTAGACTCTGTTTGGAATAATACATTAGAGCAGGAATGGTATTACTGCGGTTTGAAATGGTTTGTAGCCTCTTTATCTTTAGACTCCCATCTTCTATCCTTTTCACGAGGTACTTAAAGGAAACGTTCACCCCCGGATACATCGTCAATATGTGATGTTCAATGCATGCCATTAAATTGTGATGAAGTGTTGTAATTCACTTTTTTGTTGTGCCCACTTTCCCTCAACCTGCCTCGACTACTTCACTTAGTGATTTCCTACGTTTCCATTTACTTTCGACAGGCGTGAACTTGTTGCATTCAATCACCGGTGAGTGTAATGGTATTAAATATAGCTGGCTAGCGAGTTATATATATTTGGCGTGTCTATGATGGCAGCCGTGCCCCTTACTCAAAACGCTTGTGGCTGCATTGCATTATGGTCTATTGAGGCTACTGTTGGTGGAGAAATGCATGTCTCTGCCTCTTCTATGATGGATTTCTCCCTGTATGATTGCATATTGCATGAACATCAGTGTGAAATGGTGGGTCTAGAAAGAAGCCTTTGCTCTTTGATTCTGAGGGGCTGACAACAGTTTTAGATAGATGCACTGGAGATATTTCAACATGATGTCATATTGTCAATGAGAGATTAAGCCTGAAATAAAATGGAAATCCATAAATTTCCTATCAGGTCACGTCTTCTCTTCTTCTTTCTCTTTCTTCCTTTCTCAGTCTCTCTGGCCATCGCCTCTCTCCTAGTAGCTCTTTAGCTGTATGCCTGTGCTCCATCATTGTCAATCAGGATCCAATCACTAACTGGGATGATTTTGTAGCTCTAGGGTGTTTGACTAGCTGCAAGCACACAGTAAAAATTATGCTACAGCACTTGCTTATGAACTGCCAGCACCCAACTAAGTCACAGATTTCCACATCAAAGCCAGCTATTTCATAATCACCACTGTTCCTTTCCCCATAAATACGGCCACAGGAATGAATTCTCGCCCACGCAGAAGCTAGATTTGTCAAAAATTGCAATTGGCTGAGTTCAAAAAGCAATCGCCCATCCCGGATGAGTTCTGCTGATAAGTCGTGTGGATGTCTTATGACGGCTGGGGAAGGGAATGAAGATGAGAGGGGACGCTCCGATCCGTGAGAACAACATAACACTTGTGCATGTTGCATAGTCACCGACGCTTTTTTAATCAACACCAACCAACCCCGAGCAGCTCCCACTTACTGGGCTACGGAGCAGAAACAGGGCAGTAACTGAGCAGCCAGCCTGTCGGTGTGTTTGGATATTAGTGTGTGCCTGTGTGTGTGTGTGTGTGTGTGTGTGCGTCCACGTGTATGATATTTTTACACTGTATTTGTTCATGCCAGAGGGAGAAGATGTCTTGGCATCCATCCGTAAAGGCTGACGTATCGGGGCCATGCTCTACTCTCCGCTCTGCTCCCTTCTGTCTGTTCTTGGAAGCGTGGATGCCTTTGCGTTGACCCGCCAGGCCCCTGAGAGGACGTCCGGCGTATTCCTGTCTCAGTGACGTGTGTGTTGATCTGGAGTTTAGTGTGTGTGTGTGTGTGTGTGTGTGTGTGTGTGTGCCTTTCTGTGCCTTTTTTCCCCTGTACATGTTATTCCTCACTTCAGTTTTTGGCTCAAACCTGTGACTCGGTCAACGTCCGAAATGTATTTGTGAACGACGTTATGTGCCTTGCCTCTTTTCTTCATAATGTATTGATGTGTGGCTGATGTGGTGCACAAAGAGACTTTGATGCATAACCTGGTTGAAGGATTTTTGTGGCAAAATACACAACCTGGAGATTTGTCAGAATTCAACCAACTTCCTCTCCTCTCCCTCTTTTCCCCCAGAGACATGTCTGAACCGTGCCTGAACCTGTTTCTATCTGTTTACCTCTCTCTCTCTCGGAAGTTGACTAAAACTGCTGTCTCTCTCTTTCTCCCCCTCCTTCTCCCCCCTCTCTCTCTCCCACTGTCCCTCTGTTGCCCAGATGGAGGATGTAATAGCACGCATGCAGGATGAGAAAAATGGAATCCCTATCCGCACGGTGAAAAGTTTTCTATCCAAGATCCCCAGTGTTTTTTCAGGTAAGCCTCTCCTCTCCTCTCCTCCTCTCCTCTCCTCCTCTCCTCTCCTCTCCTCTCCTCTCCTCTGAAGCACTGTCCTACCTCCACTTGGCTCCCACTCACTATGTACCAGTACTCATGTTCATTCCAAACAAAACATTGAAAGTATTTGGAGAGTTGTCCGTTTTGTGTGTCACACCAGCAGTGCCAGAATGTCAAGAGAATCATGTTGTATTTTTGAGGCGTCCAACTTACTGGATCTCACCCAGAACCCAAGTTTGAGTGATACTCTATAAAATGAGTATCACTCACTAAAATAAAGTGAGTGGAACACTAATAACTAATATGAGTGAGGCCATTGCTGTAGACCATGTACAATATAATATACTATATAATATACTATTAAAACAAACTCATGCATGAAATGTTTCAGGATTTCTAGAAGCCAACCCTGTTGATTACAACCCTTCAGGTTTTAAAACAGGTGTTTGACAGACAACTTGACTTTCACCATCATTTCTAACAAAGGCTAGGTGGCTTGTTCCAATTTCTCTGAAAACATTTCTCAACAAAAAAAAATCACCAACATGAAAACTCTGTCTCTGTCCGAAATGGTGAGGTTACTCCCGATGAAATAACTTAAATATCCTCAACCACAGATTATAGAAAGTGCTGTCAAACCAGATCTGCAACAGGGTTACTTTAAAATTTATTCCATCACAGTAGCATAGTTACTTCATCAAAACTAAGCAGTAACATAATCTAACGTAATCCAAGGGATTACCCAAACTCATTAATGTATTATGATTACTTTCAGATTACTTTGCCATATTTGAGGTATAAAGCTTCCAGTACAAACAAGTGCAAATAAGTTTCCATGTGATCTCACTTTAATTTAAGGAGACAGCTGACATTGCATTAAATGGCTACGCGTGTGCTGGATGTGTCAAGATCCTTCCTCTCCCCCGTGCTGGTTATGCAGTGTGTCAGTGAACTGCCAACAGGCCATCTCATGTGAGATGAGATGTACGCATGGTTCATGAAACACGGACTGGAGTATTCCTCTTTTCCCTTACATCTCCCAAAGAGCTGCCTGACAACAACCGCATTGTGCTTTTGACCTGCCTCATGTGTGTGTTGGTTTGTGTGTGTTTGGGGTCTGTACGTGTGTCCGTCCCTCACTGTGAAGCTAAATGAGCAGCAGGGCCACGAGCGATGTGGCTGAGAAAGAGAGGAAGGAAGGAAATGTTTTCTATTCATGCTCGTTGAGTCATACAGATGCCTTTATCCATGCACATTTTTGCACATCCTGTATATTTGCTGTAATTTCACATTATGTTTTTCCTTTATATTCACATTTACCCTATCATTTGTTATAATTGCATATTGTATTGATATTTTTAGAATTTTTTGGTATATTCTCAGTTGGTATATTATTTTTTATAACATGTTCTAGTGTTGAAATTGTCAGTTGTGCATGTTTATATGACCCTATTTTGCTATGTACTTATTTCTAATCTATGTGTATTTGCTGCATCCTGTTACTATTTGTTGCTCCAACCCAATTTTCCCTAAGGGATAATTCATGTGTCATTCTTATTTCATCTTTATTGCATTGGTTCACATGTACGGCCCAATCTATGAGCATGATATTAATCAATCCGGAGAACAGCCTTGTTAGGGGATTACCTTGCACATCTCATTTAAGCTCTCTCCAAGAAAGTGGGTCATCACTGATAGTATGAAAATGTAATTGTATTAATGATGTTAATCCATGGTGAATCTCATCTAGTTATGCAGCGCAAGTCACTGCCTCTGATCATTAAGAGAGCTACATCACCCGTATTAATGTGCAGAGGTGACGTGTATTAGTTGAAGCAAGTTGTGTTTTGGGTGATGATGCAGCTGAGTTTTCAGGCGGGGCTCAGAGGGGGCAGGGATGTAGTGCAGGGTACACCCACCTAGACCCGGTTTACCCGCCTTTATATTGAAAGGTGAGTGTGAGTTTGAGTTTACCCTGCCTTTTTAGACTGACATAAATCTCTAGGACGCACATTTATAGCATTTATCACAGTATCAAACTGATGTAAGTGATATAAAGATAATAAAGTCTTATAAGGAGAATAGTGTAAATGAATGATTACCCACCATTTAATACTACATCACTGCAGAGGGGTAGAGAAAGCAAGGGGATGCAGCGTCAGAGACAGAGTGAGCGTGAAGAGAGAGTGTAAGAGCGAAAGCAAAGACAGACACAGCGATGCAGCATGATGGTGATGGACAGAGAGACAGCCACAGAGAGAGCCCATGTCACTAGGAATCCTCCTGTCTCCTCTTCACACCTTTTTCTCTGTCTTCTGTGACTCCTGCCTCCCCAACACACCCTCACCTGTCAGCATGACAGACAGTAATAATGGTTTGGAAGGTATATTTAGCCAAGAGTGCCAAACGTGCTGCAGTGGGGTATGAAAAAGCCTTCGGGGCAGAGGTTGCTATTATGATTTCCCGGGAAGTGAAAATTATTCACTTCCATTCTCAGACAGAGGAGATGAATTTAAGAGTTTCATTCCAAAATGATATATCCACCATTTAAAAAGACTGCATGCCCGCTATTACAAAATGACTACTGGCATAAAAGTAGAGCATATTACAATTTCCTATTAAACTTCTCTTCTCTATTCTCCTCTCCTCTCCTCTCCTCTCCTCTCCTCTCCTCTCCTCTCCTCTCCTCTCCTCAGCCCACAGTTCACCCCTGTTCAGTTGCTCCTCCTGTGCTGTTTTGTAACAACAATAATAATAACAATACAGAGTGTGTCAGGACTGAGTCAGACAAATTGTGCTGTTAAACAACGGGTGCTTGAGTTTGCCATTTTACCTCTCTGGTCATTTGTTTTAATGGGCTGCAGGGGTGGTTTGGAGAATATTTGATACAGGTGGCTTATTACCCACCCACATTGTGCTAGACGAGAGGACTTTGCATGAACTGTAATGATAAGGAAAGGTGGGCGGGGTCGGGGATGTCATTGTTTTGCCCTTTCATTTGCATCTGAATGCAACAAGGTGTTTGAGCATGCTGTGAATATCTCGGCTGCATGTCACTGATACATATTTGTATTTGCTCTGTCTCATTCCAGGTTCTGATATTGTACAGTGGATGATCAAGAATCTAAACATCGAAGATCAAGGTAATTCACCGTCAGAAGTGAGCTGATGAACATTCGTCTGGCAGGCTGTTGTGAGGGGTAGAGACTTTCACTGTCAATGAATTTGATCTAAAGAATTCAATATGCTGCAGGACATCATTATTACCATTGGTCATTGCAGAATAGTGGAGAAGGAGTGGAGAAGGAGTGCTCACCACGTGTTTTCTTTAGTCTTTAGTCTCTAAAATGAGTATGCTATTGGAACGTAATGCTGTTAGATGTTAGTCTTTTATCTGTCCATCAGTGATGCTGCAGTGGCAACGTGTTACAGTGTGTTGAAGAAGAGCTAAAGACTAATCTCTTTCAACTGTGTCTTGAGTGACGGGCTGCCAGACCACTCCTTGAGCCCCCCACTGAAAAGAGAATACAATTTTAATTTCCCCAACCATTCCTCTTAGGGGTGGATCAATAGTGCCACAATAATACTCTGTTGCATGCAGTGCATAAAGGCACCAATCCACCATTCTAGAGAGGCAATCTCACCCATGTGCAATGCAATTATTTATAAACTCCCCTAGTACGAATAGGTGTGACCAGCACTTATTTTCAGTGTTTGTTAATGGTGCAAGTGACTAAAGACATGAATTAGAACACAGAGACGAAGTGGCAACACAGCATGAGTTTGGCAACCTATGAAATCTTGGGCATCCAGGAGTCCTGGCTCAGAGCATGTGGCCAGCAGGGTGCCCAAGCACAGGCGTATGTTGGGGTCGTGGTGAATCTTTTTTGGCATGGAAGGAAGCTTTGGTTTGTTCCACCCTTGGCAGCTCACCTGCAGAGAGGTCTGTGGAGGAGGACGTTGTATCGCCTCCAGGTCTCCCTGCTGCCTCCTCTCAATGCTAACAGAGCCCCGTACAAGGCCTGTTCAATAGCACCAGCACAAAGACTTCTGGCTGTGTGAGTGTGCACATGCGTGTGTGTGCAAATATTTCCATGTTATTCATTTGTGTAAGAAATTGAAACAATTGTGGTCACATTATAAATGGGTGTGTTTGCATTGAATATTGTTCAAAGCCACAAGGAAATGGTATTTCGATGATGTCTTGCTTCCGTAATTGGGTGTATTTACGGTTGAAACAGGATGTTTGGGCAGGACATCATGTGGGGAGAGGTTGTTCAAAAGTGGGCAGGTTGGACCAGAACAAATATGGAAAGTGGGTCTGGCTACCTGGAGGCTAGTCTGCATGTAGAGGACACCTAAACCTCCCGACACCTCCCAACACCTAAATCACAGATTTGAAAGTTGTGAAGTTGCAGGTTTTATATGACGGGAGGGGGCTGTGTGTGTGTGTGTGTGTGTACGTGTGTTTACGTGTGTGCCTCTGCTTGCACTTGAGGTGTGTGTGTGTGCCTGTTTGCCTTGCATATTTGTGTGTGTTTGTGTGTATTTGTGTGTTATGGCTGTAGATTCTAGTGTTTGTCTGTTCTAGTGTGTGCTGCAGTGTAACGGGGCCAGCTCACACATTAGTCACATACTGTATTGTTCACTTAGCTGACTCAACAACTCACAATTCCTTTGTGTGTTGGCATGTGTGCATGCATATGCCTATTTTTTTTCTCTCTCTTTCATGTGCATATGTGTATTTGGGTTTGTATGAATGTGTGTGTGTGTGTGTGTGTGTATGTGCGTTGCACTCTTCACTTCCTCCCCCCATTGTATAATTTTTTCTTTTACCTTGAGAATTTGGCACGGGTAACATACAGTTGTAGACATTTAAAATGTCCAAGGTATGATGCTCTTCCTTTTCTTCATGACCCAGACTGCACTATGATGATGAATAATACATCATACCTTGGCATCTCCACTATACAACAAAAAAAACAAGAACAATGAACAGAAGAAAACTGCCAAGCCAGTTGTGCTTCAGATGCTGAACTAGGCTGCAAGATGCTCATCCTTATATCATTTTGTTGCTCTATTACTGAAGTCTGATAACAACAACAACAACAACAACAACAACAACAACAACAACAACAACAACAACAATAATAATAAATCAGCAGTATTGCAAATATTGCAAAGGTTTGCTAGTGACCAATCACCACCACCCATCTCAACTCTCATCATTTAGAAAGTGGACGAGGACTACAGTTTCATCATGGTAAAGGGTCTGATCAAAGCACTTGTCAACAAGCAGACCTTCACAACTTTGTCCTGTAACACATATTGTTTATCAATACATTACATATCAATTGCATTGCAGTTGTTAACAAAAGCTAATGCAAAATCAAGTGGTTTTGGTGCCAATAGCACAGAACAAATCTGAAATGCTGTTAATTTAGCTCACAGCGTGATAGCAGCATGTTTATTATGTAAAGGCAGACAAGTTTATATGGAAGTGGACTCGGGTTTTAGAGACAATTTTTTTTTTGTTAAATGAATGCAGTGGATAATACACTCCAGATGGACTATTTTCATTCAATACTGCATTTGATTAGCCTACTAACCTGCCTGCCCTACAAAGTTCTCAAAAGTTTTAACCACTGTTTGTGGAGGTGGATGTCCTCTGGGAGGTTTTTGGAGAAGGTTTTGCACTAGTAACTCTTTCGTTGCAATTTGGATCTATGTAGGTCATCATCATTTATCCTTTTTTTCAATGCCAGTTTTTGGAATCCAATAATATCAGCAAAACATTTTCCTGAGCAGGATCAATTCTGACTCAAATAGGAAGATCATGGTGTCAATCCACAGCTACACATTTGTTTCTAGACATGATATTACAACCATTTTAAATTCTCCACACAAGATGATTTAGTTCGGTATCAATATCAGTTCAATATCTCTAAACAACACAAATACAAATACAAATACAATAATATAACAATACAAAATACAAACATGTTATCTTCACTTCACTCTTTAGACAGGGCAGTGCTCCAAACTGCTGAATTTGTGGCACAGAGCTGGTGATACTGTATGATGAAATCATGGGGTATTTTCCCCAAGGACTCTGAGGCCTGCCTTTCAGGGCAGTGACTAATTCTAACCCAAGGTGTAGTCCGCTGTAAAGCTTACAGATGTTCTGTCTGTAATATGTGAAATGGAAGCCAGATGCTCCCTTGCCACGTGGAATACATCTTTATAGACTCTGTATTTTTATAGATATTTTATTGGTTGAGAAGCCACAGCAAAACATTGGACAATCATTTATTTATTACACAGAGGAACTCCCACCCACCCTTTCATATGTATCCGTACACTTCATATATAAACATTTATTGGACAGTGTTATCCTTAGTATAGCACGCAAATTTAGTTTGATAATTTTTTAATTAGTTTAGTTTGTTTGTAAAGTTTGTTAATTAAAAAGAATATATATATTTTTTAAAATTATTATTTACTATCTTTTATGTTTATTATTTTTTGTTAACTCCTGCGTGATTGTCTAAAGCAAAACAAAATATTAAAACATGGCATGGGGTGGAAAAATGAATGTTGTGTTTAGTATTAGCAGTTCAGAAATACTGTTGAATCATTGAATGTGTGTGAGGCTGGCATTCAACATCCATCCAGACTTAAAGGTCATCACAAACACCCTCAGCTTCACTTGAACAACAGGAACGTGAATGAGCAAACCATCAAGGTGACATGTGCACTCCACAAAAACATGGTCGCGCAAGAGCCCTTTGCTTGAAGCAGAAGAGACAGCGAGACCTTTTCAAATCTGTCCAATCTAACTCCACTGTCATAGATGTCATTTTTCATACTTTGCCGACTTTACTTCGAACTGACATTCATCACGTTGGAGATAATAATCTGGAAAATGTAATTTTGAATGGATAACAACTTAAAGAGAGTACCAAGCTAAATGGATGTGGACTTGTTCTTGTAAATGTCTCTTCTCTGTTTGAATTCCTCCGTATCCCTTGGACAGATGTAGATAACTGATCTGCTGTCCAGATCAATGCAGATAGTCGATACCTGTAGCCCTCCAACTGTGCAGGAGTCCCTCTCTCTCTCTCTCTCTCTCTCTCTTAATAACATGCTGAAATGTAATATAATAAGTATTATAAATATTTATATTGTGAGATATAACTCAATTTATATACTGTATAATAAACGTATAAGTCAATATTGGAAAAGGTGAGGCAAGGCAATGGCAAAGGGCATGTTTATGAGTAAACATGTATTTAATAACTTATGAGTCATAATTTATGAATCACACGTGTGTGAGTCACACACACACACACACACACACACACACACACACACACACACACACACTAGGTCTAGTGAGATGGTGTGGAAGGTGTGATAAATATAGGTTGCTTTTTCTTTTTTCTCTATGGTGAGTGACAGGGCTCTGAGAGGTCAGGATGCGTGAGTGTGTGTTTGTGTGTGTTTGTGTGTGTGTGTGTTTGCGTGTGTGTTTGTGTGTGCATGTGTGTGTAAGAGGGAGAGAGAGCAGAGATATACATATTTTATGTGTGCCGATCAGTATGCTCCAGTTATAACAGTCTCAGTACCGTCTCCTATTTAGACAGTGTCAGATATTTCACCCCTGATATAATATCTGTTTTAAAGTCTGTGATAAAGAACTTTCAATTGCAGAATTATATGAGACTATTCTCCTAATAGAAACGTAAAATCCCCAGGTGAAAATAGTTTGTCTGTTTAATTCTACCTAAAATGTCAGGATGTTACAGTTTTTTTTGAAGTGCAAATCTCACAGCAATTTAAATATTTAGCACAACACTATATTTCACCTGCAAAAAGGCTCTAAAACCCACAAACTCATGTTTCAAAAGTAAATAAATTGTCAGGTCCACCAAATGGAAATCTCCCTTTTATCATTGCTCAAACAAAGACAGATAATATATATACAGATAATACCATATTGAGAGTTATTGCAGTTATTCTATAGAATTACTGTGTACTGCTGCTGTCAAGATTGCACCACACAAAAAACTCAACAAAAATATTTATCCACAGGTTTCCCAATACTTGAAGAAGAAAATGAGACAAATTACAAAGCTTGTAAAGCAAAACAATGATGCTTTTGAAACAATAATGTTGCTGTATATAGTATATAATAATGTAAATTCAATATGTCAATGGCAGATGATCCAAACTAAAGTGTAAAAGAAAATACTCATCGAGTCTCTCCTCTCTGTTCGGCCACAACATTCATCCACATCACACCTGATATTGTCTCTGCGGTGGAGTCCTTGCAACCAGCATCCATTGCATTCAGTAAAGACATCTGATTCTGAAGATGATGATCAGGAGAAGAAGGAGAATTCCTCACTTGGATTGAGGAAGGGGGAGTACGGCGGGTAGCAAACCATTCCCTTACACGAGCCGAGTGGTGAAAGCTGACATATCAAACTACCTCATAATGTGGTACGTCAGCCCCCACCAACCCCCTCTCATCCTCAGGAATGAGATTGTCGTAAAGGGCCTCTAAGAAGGCGATGAGACTTGTGGGATGCAGGAAATTACACCATTCTCTGATATTGCACCAAATATTGTTCTATTGCGCCCACGTCATTCTCCGACACCCAGAGTAAAAAATCTGACATGTGATATTACCCTCACGCTGGCCTCACACATCTCTTGTGGCTCGATGACCAATGACGTTTCGGCCACCTCTTCTGACTTTGGTCAAGTTGAATCTTGCCTCATCCACAAAATGGGGTTTCATTTGCCTTCAGTACCAAAGATACAAATACAAATAATACAAATACAAAGTAGTTTGGAAAACCATTCTATTCACACAACTACTTTAAAGTACACATATTTCCCACATGTTGTTATGTATCCCGGAAGTAGGTATTTATACCTGGCAGTGAAAGACAAGACGCTGATCTTACCTCAGTGGCCCCGTCACTTTTCCTCTCTAAAGGAAGAGTGTAAATTGACTTCAGTGTGACATGATTCTGCTTCAGCACCCTGTCAGTGCAGAGGCTCCCAAAGCTGATGCTCTGAAAGCTGTCATCATCTTGTACAAAGGCACTCTGGATCTCTCCTCTCAAGTCTAATGGCATTGTTTGCTATGACCGTGTTACGTACCTCTACCTCCTGCTCATGCGTGAAAACTGCTCTTGTGTGACCAGCGTGGGGTGGCACAAAAGCAACTCAATATATTCTAAATTGTTGTGTTTTGACCGAGTATGTCCTGGAATACTCTCAAGTATGTTGTGTACTCGTAATGTCTGTTTTCATTCTTCAACATCTGGACTATTGAGGCCACTGTGAAGTGGCTCAAATTAGGCTACACCCTCTAACCGGCCTCTGTCAGAGCTGCCATGGTTCACAACGTGATAATTGTGGCCCGTATTTCATTTGAAATGTTCATGTGCCTTTACCTTCTTCTATCATAATAATAAACTCTATTTGTATAGCATTTACCCCACTTGCATAAAGTATACAGATTTGTACAATGAAGCAACGTGTCACAACAATGGTTGTATATATCTTGTGTTGTGCACCCTTGATTTGAACTACACCTGCACATGACCAGCTGCATAACAACTTTGGTTAAGGTTAGGTTAGAAATGGAGCCTCATTTCCTGGATTTCTACCATGTTGTGTCTCCACTCTGTTCTGTTCTCATATGGTTTAGTCTTTAGTGTGTTAGAACTAGTAGTTGTTAGTATGGTTATGTTTAGGGTAAAGGTTTGGTGTGGGTTAGTAAGGTGAGGTCAGGATCAGGGTTATGGTTAGGGTTAGGGTTAAGCTGTGCCAGAGACGTAGGAGGAGATACTTTCTGATTGATTGATATTGATTACTTGCCCCTGTAGTTCAACAGGTCACAATCTTACTTTAAACTTTGTATTTTTTTTATTTTGATTGTAACATTTCTTGAATTCATTGTAAATTTGCAGATACTTATGAGCATTATTTAAATACATGAATGTAAATGTGTGTGTGTGTGTGTGTGTGTGTAGGCTTTTAGTGTACGGTACGTCACCAGGAGAGTTTTCATAACCAGATGGAGGACTCTGAGTTTGTTTGCTCTGTGGTTTTCTTCCAGTGGAAGCGCTCCACCTAGGAACTCTGATGGCTGCCCATGGCTACTTCTTCCCCATCTCAGACCATGTCCTCACTCTCAAAGATGATGGCACTTTCTATAGGTTTCAGGTAAAAATGATGATGATGTTGATAATGATGATGATGATGATGATGATGATAACAATGTGTATGGTATGATGATATTAAATCTTCCTGACAATATAAAAGGTAGTGTAGCCTGTAAAACAGGAAGATTCATGGCAATATTCAGTTGTGTTGTATGAATCACATAGGAAGGCCATGTTTTGCCATGTTCTTTTAACCTCCTTCACTCAGCCAGCCATGTTAAGGGCTTTCATCTTTTGTATGGACACAAACTCTTGGGGCGTCTCTGATGATATGCTGGAGTCAAAGCAGTGTTGCTACACTCTGCTTATTAGTACATGACAACGTTTGCTGGTTGTTGTGTCCCAGAAAGCCTAGAATACATGTTTGTTCTGAATGTCAATAGTCGAATTGACAGCCTGTGAGCTCCCCCATGTGTGCTCCACAGAACTAACTAAAGTAAATCAATGTCCAAGGCCATTTGTGTTAGTAGCAGGCTTCACTCTCATCTGTTCTCATCTGAGATCGGCCCCTATAACACTACCTAAAGGAGGGTCAAGATCCACGTTGGTGTCTTTGCTAGGCACATCCCCAAAGCTGTTTTAGATTTTATGCCTAGCTCATTATATGGTGAGTGCTGTGACTTCACGGTCCCTCACATGATAGTACACACTTTGGTTTACCCACACAGGGTAATGCTTGAGCACTGTCAGAGATGTAATGTTTTCATTTCCTAATAACGCTCCCTCTCCCTCCAGACTCCATACTTCTGGCCATCAAACTGCTGGGAACCAGAAAACACAGACTATGGTGAGAGAGAACCCTAGTTGTTCTGTTATAGTCGACTTTATGCATTGTGTGTCATATACCCAAGGTGTTGATGATGCAGACTACTTGTAGTGTACCCTATACATGTAAATAAAATTCATGTTTTGTTCTAATGCCAAATGCCTGCAATTAAAAATTGTCAGTGTTAATTTAACTCAGAGAGTGTAAAAAGCAACACTATGCCAGTGTTTATATCAGTCCACACCCATCAAAATTAATTTAACACTTAGTTTTGAACTCGCACCCCAGAGCCATGTCAGCTCTACGAGTAGACAAACAACTCTCCAATCAACACTTTGTCAACTCCAAATAATTGACACTGAAAACTCCCATTGTCCAGTGAGAATTAAACATGAATGACTTCAGTTGTATTGTGCAGTGTGTACAGTATGTCCAAAACCCTGCAGGCTGTAGGGAGGAATTTTTTACAGTCCAAACACATCTGGTTCCATCTTATTCAGATTATCTGACTGATGTGGACTGATTACAGTGAAGGAAATCAGGGCTGTGTTCTTTTGTGTGTGTTGCATGTGTGTGTGTGTGTGTGTGTGTGTGTGTGTGTGTGCGTGCACCTGTTTGTGATTGTGCATGCTTATGTGCAGACATTTGGTGGAATGTTTTTATGGTGATACAGGGATGAGGTTTTGATTGTTTACAGAAGAGCGCAGTGGAGATAAAGGGGTCATGATTACAAAAATGGTTTGAGTGAGTGAGCCTTTGAGGCAGGGCTTTCATTTGTTGTTTGAGTTGTGGGAGAAATAAGGGATAATGACTGCTATGGGAATAGTCCTGAGCATTAGGGGAACTTAAAGTGTCTCAGACGTAGAAACTGATTCACGTGAATGATGCCTCCTAATGAATACATGTTCCTGGCTAATGGAGTAATGAAGCTTCCACATAATGGTCAGTTGCAGAGGGATGGAGGGATGGAGCTATGTGGAGGTACTAGGAAACAACGAGAGCCCTTGTGTCTTGCACAATGAGACATCAAACGTCAAAAGTCAGACCCATGCGCGCACACACACACACACACACACGCACTTTGCACAGTCAACGACCTTTGTGATTTGCAAGCCAGTTTAAATGTGCAGTTGAGAGGATTAAATGAGTAAATGTAGGGCCACTTAAGGCTGTTAAAACCAAGCTAAGCTCATGTTGTCCCTGTCTCTCTCTCTCTCTATCTCTCTCTCTCTCTCTCTCTCTCTCTCTCTCTGTCTGTTTGTCCCTCTCTCTCTCTCTCCCCCGCTCAGCTGTTTACCTCTGCAAAAGAACAATGCAAAACAAAGCACGTCTGGAGCTTGCAGACTATGAGGCGGTAAGTGAAAGAGGTCTTCTAATGTCAGCACTCCTCTATTCACATATCTGTTTCATTCCTGCGTTGGCACTGTCAACATTTATCTCTTGTCTTTTGTTCGCACCGAGACTGATACTGGTTTTGCGTGTGTTGGTACATCATTTGTAACTTTTTTCAACAAAGCTTAGGAATGAATCACTTGGCTAGTTATACTGTGTTTTTCTTTTGTGTGCGAGCAGGGATCATTACTGATGGTATCCAACTGTGCACTATACCCAGTATGTTCAGCAAATATAATTAACCCAGATCCCTCAAAAAAGCCTTTATTTTGTTCTTATTTTCAGGAGAGCTTAGCAAGGCTACAGAGAGCATTTGCCAGGAAATGGGAGTTCATTTTTATGCAAGCAGAAGCACAAGCAAAGTAGGTTTCTTTGAGAACCACACAGCAAGTATGAGTGAGTCCTCTTGCCGCCTCATTATCACGTATACCCTTACCTTTGACTGTGACTTTCCTGTGATTTTCAGCACACAACTTCACAGATGAACTGCTGATTGAACAGTGTGGTGGAATGACTGGAAGATATGAATGATGCATTAAGCCACTTAGATATACAGTATGTCAAGTAAAACCGTTTCAAATGTGTTTCTGAACTCATTCATCCTCAGAGTGGACAAGAAAAGAGACAAAATTGAGAGGAAAATTCTCGACAGTCAGGAAAGAGCATTCTGGGATGTGCACAGACCAGTGGTGAGTGTGACCGTCCTCGTTGTTATCGTCGTCATCACGATTGCCATAATTGTCGTCATCATTGTGCTCATGATTCTCATCGTTGTTGTTATCATCACCGTCATTGTTGTCATTGCTATCATTGGTGACATCATCATCATCATGCTTGCGAACGTGAATTAATGTCGAAACAGCAATTTACCAAAGTCCACAATCATTCACATTATAATATAGATAGATAGATAGATAGGTAGGTAGGTAGGTAGGTAGATAGATAGATAGATAGATAGATAGATTTACTTGGGGGATGAACTTGATATTTATGCTTCAGATTATATTAAAATCAATCTTATTTTAAAATTTTAACTTACTTTAAACTCAACATAAATGTTACATAAACAGAACGCTAGCTAGCTAGTTAGCTATGCTACTGTAGGCTAAGAGAGCTAGCTATATCCTCTGAACATAGGTAGTTATCTTTTCTGACTGATCAAGTACATTTCTTACCACAGCCATCATGTCATTTTGATATATGATTGTGTGTGTGTGTGTGTGTGAATCAAACATTAGCTAGGTTAGGCTATTCAAAATATCATTGCCCCATAGGCTGTCCTCCCTCAAAAGGTCTATTCTCACACGTTCACAAACAATTGTTTTGTTCAAATAAATGATTTATTCCCCCTTTGATCCCCCAAGTCACCAGAATGCAGGAAATTAAGGTCTCTGAACCCCAGAACCCTTTGGTTTTACAATCTCCTTATTTCTGGATTCTCAATGTTGGCAAGTAAAGTTTTTCTTTGGAATACCTCCCAACACTGAAATGAGTTGGCTGCTATTCAAAGATTAGTGGGACTGTCATCATCCAAGAAATGATCCAAAATTAATATGTTGCACGCACACACACGCACACACAAAGATATTTCTCGCCTTCTCTCGCTCTCCTTTTGGGTGCTGACTCTTTTACCTGCTCAGGGGTATTGGAATCTGTTGAAGTTGTGATATACAATTTACAGGCATCCCACCAAAAGGGATTCATCGAGCCCGGGGGAAAATGAAAAGCTTATGCAAGAGGGGCAGCATCAAAATAGAACTACTGAATTACGTAATTTACCTTGACAGTATGTGAGCTACACATGTAATTCTCATTACATGTGACCGGCCTACACATGTGAACAAGAACTGTCACATCAGCTGCAGTGGTTCTCTTTAACCTTGTCCATATGTACTTCCTTAGCGTTTAGCTTCCCAGTGAGGGTAATGGGACTCCTCCGTTGTATTCCTCTCAAAGCCACAGTTACATGCTTAATTGGACAATAATAAGTTCAATTTATGCGTCCTCAGAGCAACATAATCAATATTAATTCAGATTTCACAGTGACGCCGTCAAGCCACTTAGCACCATTCTCCTGGAAGAGACCTACTGTGGATTAGACCACTTGTTCAATTAGGCAGAATTTGCACATTGAGTGTTTGATTTCCCACTGGTTTACTTGTTTTGGTAGAATTGCCACATTCTGTGTTTGATTATCCAGCATTTGACACAAAGTCCTGAAGACCTCTCAGAATCAGTAGACACCCCGGCTAAACAAAAAGGATTTGATTGATTGAGACTCTCATGATGGTGGCTAAATTGCACCTTTACTGTTCTGTTTCCATCCCAGAAGGTAAACCATAAACAGAGAGATAAATTCAATCTGTTTTTCTCTTCGTTTTTCTCTCAGCCTGGATGTGTGAATACAACAGAAGTCGACATAAAGAAATCCTCCAGAATGAAAAACCCGCACAAGACAAGAAAGGTACATCTTCCCACTCTAGATGCTTCTTTTCTTTGAAGGTCAGGGTTAAGGTTATTGAACTTGATAACATAGTAACACAGACATGAACTGAAAGCTTTGCTGTACTTCATTGTAAGTGCTTGTCAGCTGCAGTAAAGCCATTGTTATTGATGGGTCTTTTTGCCTTTTGCTCTCCTTCAGTCTGTGTACGGGCTGCAGAATGACATCCGTACCCACAGCCCCACCCACACTCCCGCCCCAGAGGCCAAGCAGCCCACAGAAGAGGAGCTGCAGGAACAGGTTAGAACCACATGGGGCGCTCTACTGCCATGGACAGAGGGCACCTTTAACGTCACAACGAAACAGCATCTTGTTTGCTTAATTTGAAACACAGTGTTGGGGCGGGAGATAACATGGGGAGGGACGGTTGTGATGAAATTTTGTGATGATACAATACAATTTTGTACATTTTAAATAGGTGTATATTATGACATGGAAAATTAGCTAACAAGGTGAAAAAGATGTTTCATTGTGACTTTAAGAGTCTGGAATTAACGCTGTCAGATTGTGAAGCATTTTGTGGTTACTTTTGTACTCCTGCATTGTTACATGATCATTATTGACATGTAGCCTTTTATATGATGATGATATTTAACTATGCATGATAAAAGCCATAGTACTGAGTTCATTAGGTAGAAATAAAGCAGTTAAATCAAATAATGCAATTACAGAGCAGTTGGTACACTACATGGTCAAAAGTCAGTGGACACCTGACCATCACACCTATATGAGCTTGCTGGACATCCCATTCTAAAACCATGGGCATTAATATGGAGTTGGACCCTTTGCAGCTATAACAGCCGCCACTCTTCTGGGAAGGCTTTCCACAAGCTGTTGGAGTGTCTGTGGGAATTTGTGCCCATTCAGCCAAAAGAGCATTAGTGAGGTCAGGCAGTGATGTTGGACGAGAAGGCCTGGCTCGCAATCGGCGTTCTAATTCCTCCCAAAGGTGTTCAATGGGGTTGAGGTCAGGGCTCTGTGCAGGCCAATCGAGTTCCTCCACACCAAACTGGTCTAACCATGTCTTTATGGACCTCGCTTTGTGCACAGGGCCACAGTCATGCTGGAACAGCAAAGGGCCTTCCCGAAACTGTTGCCACAAAGTTGGAAGCGCCCAATTGGCTAATGTCTTGGTATCCTGTAGCATTAAGATTACGCTTCACTGGAACTAAGGGGCCAAGCCCAAACCCTGAAAAACAGGGTGGCTGAAACACCTGAACTCAATAACTAGTAGGGGTGTCCACTGACCTTTGGCCATATAGTGTCTGTAAATATGCTGGCTGTTGCATAGATATCTTCACAAACACAATGAGTTCACAGCCAGGCGGAGAAACACTAATTGTTCCCTGTTATGGTTTCAGATCACCTTTTGGCAAGTGCAATTAGACAGGCATCGACTGAAAATGTCCAAAGTGGCGGAGAGGTGAGTGATGTTCTTTCTGTCTTCATTCGGTTTAGCCATCGATCTGTTTATCGAGCCCTTAAACGGCCTAACGTGGCATGGAATTAAGAGCTCCAGTGACCTTGAGGAGTGATTGGCCCCAGACAATGCCTTCAGTGGGCGTCAGCACCAATGCTGCCAAACACTGGATGGGCACACAAAGCCTTGATTTGTCATTTCCTGCGCTGAAAAGAGAAGGGTACACTCAGCAGAGAATTCTCTAGCCTTCTGTCCAAATACAGGGTCATTCCCTCTTGTCAAACTCTACCTTTCTTTTCAGTGGGAAGTGAAAGACTGCTGTATTTGCTCTCTGGGTTTTTTTTTTCCCTTTCAACAATCAATGTTAACCAATAAATAACACAAAGGAAATACATTTAGTGAATAATACTCCATAACCATATAAGGATATAAAGGATATAAGGCTCAGGTTTAATCATTTCTTTCTTTCTTTCTTTCATTTTTTTTTTGTTTTTGAAAATTGTAACCATTCACATAAAAGTATACTAAAGTGTGATACAGATTCTCTTTTGCTGCTATCTACTAGTCTTGTTTGTTGTCTTGTTGTCTCTCCTCTTCAGTTTGCTGGGCTACACAGAGCAGTATGTTGAATACGACCCCTTCCTCACGCCTCCAGACCCCTCCAACCCCTGGATCTCAGACGACACCACAGTCTGGGAGCTAGAAGCCAGGTAGGTGTGTGTGTGTGTGTGTGTGTGTGTGTGTGATAAAAGCATGAGAGAAAGATGCACATGTTGGTGCTCATGCAAGTGCTTTTTTATAGTTTGTGTGGTTTTATATCTGTGGATATGAGGCACACACTCTACATCTGTGAGATTTGTATTTTATGTGTGTGTGTGTGTTCTTCTACAGTAAGGAACCAGGCCAGCAGAGGGTGAAGAGGTGGGCTTTTGGCATCGACGAGGTTCTCAAAGATCCCGTGGGGAGAGAACAGTTCCTCAAGTTCCTGGAGTCTGAGTTCAGCTCAGAGAACCTCAGGTAAAAGATGGAATACACTCTCTGCACACGAACACGTACACATGTAGACACACACACCTGCATATGTAGGGCATGCAGGATTTAATTCACACTTTGCTGGGTACACACACACACGCACACACACACACACACCCACGTACATGCTGTTTAGCACTCGCCCCCACACACCAATAGATTCACTGAGCGCTACCACAGCAGCACCATACTGTATAAACATGACGACTGGACACTAACACCATGCTTTATGTGCACACACAAACACAGACACATAGCCTTTGACTAACTGCCAACACTAAATAACTAACTGACTAACTGTTTACATGCACAGAGATTTACATTCTCAATCCGGTTACTCAGTTGGGTTGAGGCATGTAGGCTGAATGTCAGATTATGAGAAACCAGATGCCCGACTGCTGCATATAAACATTTTCCTCCTTTCACCATCTAAGCAAACTCAGACTCAACAAGCAGTACTCACTGTTACTACTGGATCGTAATGTTTTCCCATCTATTAGAAGTAACCTACTATTGCTCAGTGAAGGAGAAGCTCAACCCAAATAAAACCGTAAGTATGACCAATAGGTTTTTTGGCGCATTTGAGCCACAGAGTAGGATGGCTACTCTGCTCCCTCCGGTGGTGCATGTCTGTACTGCTTCTGCTAATAATGAGGTCAATTCTTAATTGTGTCAACTGAGTGTCATTATAACTCACCTATAATTTGATATGGAATATTATTACTGATGAAGGACATCCCTGTTTTCATGAGCATATACGCAACCTTTGCTTTTTCCAACAACACTTGGTGGCTTGGTGCTGTAACAGCCCACTATGTAATTGGAGGATTTCTTATGTGATCCCTGTGACAGAGTCTATCTCTGCTGAAGTGTCCTCAAGTAAGGCATTGGATATCTACCGCCTGCAGGGAAACTGTCTTACCAAGCATTCGTACTCCTCTTGTGACATGAAGAGGCGATGAAGCAAATTCCTAATTCAAATGAAATGATTGAATTATTATCGTCACACTGAGTTGAGGGCTGGCTCTGCAATGCTAAGAAATTACACATGAGGGAGCTTCTGAGATTTTCATTGAGTGTAGTTACTGTACAGGATGATGATCAGGAAAGGTACCAGTCTGGGTCTGAGTGTTTATTTATCATTACTAACTCTGATCCCACTACCTATGTTCTATATAGTAGTTTCTATATATGTTCTCAGTGTTATGGTACTGTTGTTGTTCTATAGGTTCTGGCTGGCGGTCCAGGAACTGAAGAAGCGTCCCATCAAAGAGGTTCCAACCCGGGTTCAGGAGATCTGGCAGGAGTTCCTGGCCTCCGGAGCGCCAAGCGCCATCAACGTGGACTCCAAGAGCTACGACAAAACCACCCAGAATGTCAAAGACCCCGGACGCTATGCCTTTGAGGATGCACAGGTTTGCCATCATTCAATAGAAACACATTGTATACGATGATCTTTCAACAGACTGAATCACAACTTCTATAGCTTACGGTCATTTCTGCATTTTATAACTTCTATTCATCATTGTCTTGGCTTTATTGTTACCTGTGCCTCTGTTGGTTTCACCCTTTTATACCACATGGGTGTTTCTATGACAGGAACACATCTACAAGCTGATGAAGAGTGATTCTTACAGCCGCTTCATCCGTTCCAGTGCCTACCAGGAGCTATTACAGGCCAAGAAGAAGGTAAAGATAGATTGTGCATTTTCAAATGGGAATAAATCGTTCATAATTTCAGTGATTTGCAGACCATTCTTTTGCTAAATATCACCAGAATCTCATCAGTCACTCTCGTTTCTCAATTATCTGAAAACTACAGGTCGTCACGCTCCTTTCAATTGGCCGTCCTTTCCACTCAATTTCCTCCGGTTTTACAGTAGCTCAGGTCTCCAGTTTGGGCTTCAACATTTTCTGTTTTCTTTTCTTTTATCTATTGTGTTGGGAGGGATTCAGCAACACAGATCCTCATAGGAAAAATTCACTTTATTGTCCCCTCTCCCTGTACGAACCTTGATCTGACCTTTCTTCATGGCTGTGGGCGTGACGATGTCCTATCATCACCGCTATTCTTCAGATTCTATTATTCCTGTAGTACCTCATTGATCTCTGAACTCAACCCGTTACACATCTCTCGTTTTAGCTCTCTGCCATTACTCTAACATAAAATGAGAAGATCACATTTAATTATCGTACTAGAATTGATTGTATCACAATAAAACTTTCATTATTGATCAAAAGCTAAGACCCCGTTGGTCCCCTTGCAGCTGTGTTAAATGGTTCTCTGCCTTATTGTGGAAGGAAGTCAAAACTCTTTTTATTGTAACAGACCATCATTTCATTTTACAACAATGTGTGTTGCCGGTGAAAGCTAATTGCGGTACATGGCCTACTGTTGGAGTTGTTTGATGACTGCCGAATCATGACATGAGACTCTAACCTCATTGCGTCTTTGCGGCAGGCTGAACTGAAAGGACAGCTCTGGTCTGTGGCCATTTGGCCTGTATGCTTCACATTTTGGCCTCCTGAATCTCTGGTAAAATGTCTTCCCTCATTCTGTTTTTCTCCATCTCCCAACAGAAAAGTAAGAACTTATTCTGAAGGATTTTGCTTCCAGGTAATGTCAAATGCAGAATGTTTTTGTATTGCGTATTGGCATGTAGATGTTTAATGTAAGTTAAAACATGTGTGATGACATTTTACCATCCCTACAGAATGTAAATACATGTTCTATTATTGTTGGTACAAGAATGTACCTTCACTTAAACATTAGAACAGAAAAGAGGGAACATACAATACAAAATACATCAGATCAGTGCATTGTCAGCATCATGTCTATGGTGCTCTTATTTAAATATAACCTGAGAATGAATTTTGGGATTTTTATTCCCACTTACATTTTTCCCTCACTCTGTTTTACCCCTGTTCCACCTTCCCTCTCTTTCTCCCTGGGGCAGGGGAAACCACTAGCATCCAAGAGGCTGACCAGTCTTGTGCCATCATGCTAAAATCAACGCCATTTCTCTCTCTGGGACACAGAGAGGGGGACCATCTTATCTTTACGTCATTGTTGTCCATCCATCCGCTCTTGGCTCAGCCAGATGATGAGCTGAACCTTCTGTTCGTCTGTTGTCCACCAGATGTTGCATGTCCATGGAGAGGATCCTCCTTCTTCTCTCTCCTTTTACAGTACCTGATGTATTTCCAGTATTCTTGTAAGGGAGGCATTGCTGGACTTGTAAAGACATTGACGGACTTGAGAGATGAAAAATGCCTATAAAGAAGGTCACATCCAGTGTTCCAGTTCCTTCCGTCGTAAGTGGCTGGATCTGAGTCCCCTCTCTCATTCACCTCCAGCTGAAACTAATGATGTCAGAGAGAAAAGAGAAAAAAAGAGAAATAGAAAAAAAAAGAAAACGACAGCTTAAACTGACAAATCTAACCAATGTCATCGATATACACGATCTGAGATCACAGATACTTTGTCACGCTATGGGAAGTGTTGTGCAGTATGCATATACAATATATATTATGATTATGATTAATACTCTTATTATTATTTATTGTGCATTTCTTTTGCATTGCATTGATTTATTGCACTACAATAATTAGCACATATAGTTTTCATTGCACTTGTAAAGTCACATTCAAAATGACAAAAAATGCTGTCTCCTGTCTTATGTAGAACATAATTATTTGTTATTCTCTCCTGCATTTATTTTTATACCATATTTAAAGACACTTTGACTTAAAATGTATTATTAAAGTTGGCCCTCTATCTGTTCCTATGGCCTGGGCTTGAATTTCTCTAGTTTTTCAGTGACCAACAGTGTCACTATTGCAATGGAAACTTGTGCAGAATTAGTTTTAGCATTCATTCTGGCAGATTATAACAGGGGTTCATGAACAGTGCACTTTTGTTTTACGCCACTAGATGGTGATAGATAATTTCTTAGAGCAGAGATCTGCCTCCTCCTCTGTAACTAGGAGCGGCTCCTCAACCCAGATCAGCAAAAGGCAACGCGGTGCTCTGCAGACAAATGAAGTTTTGGCATGCTAAAGTGTCATCATCTTCTGGTCTGCTGAAAGGGTTATTGTTCCGACTGTGCCTGTCTGAGGTTTTCCAGGCTCTGTTGATGTTCCACCTCTTTGATGGCAGGGGGGGACAGCCAGTGTTTTTAGTCTGTGCCCAGTGATCAGTTTAGTAACAGTAACAACCACAAAACAGACAAACATTATTGTCTCAGTTGCATCAAGGAATGTGAATTGTGTCACTTTCAAAGCATCCTGTCAGCGTGTCTGGCTACGTACATATGATGATTTATGGATTGTAGACTAACTGTCCATATTTTGGGTTGTGATGTGAAATTATGGGTACCATGCCAAAGACAGGGCAGAGGCACAAAGAACTGAGATGGACAGTTAAGGGTTTGTAAATGATCATTGCTACTTTGTGAACCCCTTTATTGTCCATAGTGGCAGAACACTATTCACTTCCTTACAGTGGTAAAGTAAAGTAAAGTAAAAGACAGCAGCAAAAGGAAAGGGGGAGAAGAGTGAATGTGGAGAAAGGAAAGAGAAGAGAAATAGTGAAAGTTTGGTAGGTTTGATGCATGGTGGATGGATATTTGAGAGAGGTGGGGATTAAGAAAAATATATCAAAAACAGATATCACTGAGACAGAGGAGGTGAGAGAGAGATAGACAGACAGACATAAAGAGACAGAGAGGGAGAATGAAAGACAGAGAGACCGACAGAGAGAGGTAAACGAGAGAAGTGAGGCTTGGTTTGATTCACACAATGATCAGGGCCAATAGGAAAAACCCTCCCAGTCTTGAGGAGGGAATGGAGGGGGCGATTCATACTAAGGCAGACATTACTGTGAGACTCCCAAACACACTCATAGATAGACCACAGCCAGAGCCTCCACAGCACTAGGATATGGGGTCCCTCTGACTGAAACTGGAGCTACTGCCTAGAACATCAGCAGATAAAAAACCTGACAGAGAAAGTGAGGAAGAAAGTCCAGTCCAGGGAAGATGGAGAAGTGATCACATTGAAGACTTGATCACAATCACAGAGTTTTGTGGGAACGAAAAGGAGCAAGGACAAGCCTAAGGATACTACAGCTTATGTTGCCATGGAAACCAAAACCTGGAAGCGGACGCAAGGACCATTGAGGGTGGACAACCTCCCCTGACTGCATCTTCAACACGTTACTGTCCCGCTGCACGCTGTGCCAAGAGGTACACAATCCATACTGTATGCTTCACTGTGATTAGTGATTGTGAATTTCTTTTTCTTTCATCAGGTTTTTTCATATTTTATGAAATTATACACTGCAAAAAATCTCTGCAAAAAATATTAATTTAATTTAGTCATAAAATATTTTTTTCTTAAATGAGAAAAAAATCGGCCAAAAAAAAAATAGAGATAGAGATAATTTCACCTGTTTCCAGTGCAGTTTGACTGGTTTCAACAACTTTATAGAATCAAGTGACAATGTTTTAAAATATAAAGTATCATTTCATATCCACTGGTATCAAGATAATGCTGATTCAAGAAAAATCTAGAGATAATATACGTGGAAACAAGTGACATTTTTTCACTTTTTTTGGGGGATTTTTTCATTTGTTTTAAGTTAAAAAAGTAAAATACAAGATTAAATGATGTGTGGAGATGGACATTTTTTGCAGTGTATGTGAAGGGACAGTGGTTATATGTTCAGTGAAAGCACAGTCTACTTTGGAAGAATGTAGATCAATGTGTTTCGGTTATATCCCAAGCGAGCGCTTTGAATAAGAGGGCAGTAAGAGAGTGATGGAGAGATTGAGTGACTGACTGAGTGAGTCACTGAGTAACTCCATGACTAAGAGGAGTGCCGTGTAATTCGATCGGCGGGAGTCGTACGGCAATTCACTAACACTGACGGGGGTGTTGGGGGTTTGATTCCCACTGGGGCCACCCATAATATTTAAGCCTTCAAGGTGCTCTGGATAAAAGCATCTACCAAATTACTATAATTAGTGAGCGAGGGTTTGAGGGAATTAGTATTGTGAGTGAGAGAATTAGTGAGAGATGTTGCAGTATGTTGTAAGTCTCAGTGAGAGTGAGAGCAGGTTTAGTTTTTCAAGTTAATATGAGTAAGAGAGAATGAGAAATAAGTAAATCAGTATTGTGTGTGTTACATTTTTCTCTCTCTCTCTGAGCATGTGTGTGTGTGTGTGTGTGTGTTGAGGGGGTGGATGGCAGGGAGCTTGCCTTCTGAGCCCTCTTACAGCTCCAGTGACTGCACCACCTTGTACAGTCTGCTCTGATGTCAAAGAGGATTTAGCACACAGACACATTACGGCTCCTTCAGTAACAGAAAACGCTGCTTTATTGTAAACTGAGATTTGACAGATCTTTCTACTTTTTGACTTTCTCAACACTTTTAAGTCAACATTTTGAAATTGGACATTGATACATAATTATAAAACAGTGAGAAGAGCAGAATCGGGACATCCACGTGGTTTGTTCAAAAGTCTGTAACAGAACTATTTTTTAACTAGTGAATGGTGTCAGACCACAGTACTTGAGTGACAGTGGAAGGTGATGTTATACACTGTAGCTAGGGCTCATCCTACACTGAAACACACTATGTTGAAGAGGCGAAGGAGCTGCCTTACATCCCTTCCAATACTTAGCTTGGAAAGTATCGTATCTGGACTGCTAGTCATTATCAAGAGGGATTGCGGTGACAAATGGCTTCCCAGACAGCCTTAAGCAGCCTCCTGGCAATGTTGGCATTAGACACATTTACACAGCAAAGCCCCCAAACAGAGTTTTTTTCCCCTGACTGTTAATGAGCCAACAGCCGAGTGCAGTTTGGGAAAATACAATCCACAAATGCAGATAATGACATGGTTCCTCTCTGTGTAATTGGCTCCAAGTGAAAACATTTAATTTACCTCTTTTTTTCCCCCCCTCTCTCTCCCTCTCTCTATATATCCTCTGTATGTGCATGCATGTGTGTGTGGTCATGTGCATGTGTGTGTATGTGCGCACGTGTGCATGTGTCTGTACGTGTGTGTGAATGAGGTTTGAGCTGCACGGTGAATTAAATGCAGTTCTACTGTAATTAACTGCACTTACCAGCCTGTGTATGAGACTTTCTGACGCACCAGTAATTGAGGCATCAGGTTTTGTTTGTTTTAACCTGCCTTTGAAGACATGCTGGGAAGATGTTTTACAGGGCTTAGTGGTAGTACTGTCTGTGTACAAATTTGACTTGAATTGACTTGAATTGACTAACAGAATAACTGAATTAGTAAAATAGTTAGCAGTTATACTGGAGATGTCTACGGGCAATTTTATTTAGTGAGAGCTGAAAAAACGAACCGCTGTTATCCAGACATAAAACATTACCGGGGTATTATAATGCCATTCTGCAAAACAAAACACGACAAGTTCCCACTGATGATAATAGCTGTTTTCAAAAAGGTTTGTGTCTAGCTCAGCAGTCTCTGGTATTTGTTTCTGGTATTTGTAATTTCATTAGGGGTCTGAAATTTTGGAACCAAGGTCTGCCACAGTTCAGTGAAGCATATCCCCCAAGTATTTGTGGCTCTGGTAAAACATAAGGCTGTGTTTGTGGACAATATTAGTGTTTAGCAGACAGAAAGGTCCGGTTCAGTTCTGTCTCGGCATTAACACACAAAACCACAGTCTCCTTCCGTCTCCGGCGTTCCGCGGTGATTAGTGTGTGCGTGAGCGAAACACAGAAAAGAGAGAGTGACAGAGAGAGACAGAGAGAGAGAGAGAAAGAGAGAGTTGAAGAGAGAGAGAAAGCCAGACTGACTGAGAGTTATACAGTGGGGGGGGAGAAGGGTGTATACATAAAACCCCCCAGGCTGTCATTACCCCCTCTCCCAAACCCCTCCATCCCTTCAGCCTGTTTCCTTCTATCTCTAACCCCAACCACTAACCTCCAACCCGCCCACCCTCCCTCAGCGCTTCCCCCAAAGTCCCCCCAATCCCAACCCCAAAAACCGCAATTTGTCTTGCCGCTGAGATTGATGAGGATAGCTTGGCAGGGCCGGCGCTATCATACTTAGGCCGAGTTTGGAAGTGGAGAGGGAGCGAGGCTGCTCACTGTATAGGCCATCCATCATGCCCTATGTACACAGTCGGTCAGGTCGTCCCTGCAAAGCCCCCAGGGCCATGTAACTCACCGGAGCCAATGAACCAATGAATAGCTGGGGAATGGGGAAAGACAGAAAGAACCTGCCCCCCCCACGCCCAGACCAGGGGTTCATACATTTAGATCCACAGGACTCCACAGGAATAAGACGTTGCTGCTCAAGACAAATGAGACTGTGTTATAGAGGGAGGGTAGATCACTGGAAGATGGAGTGGGGTCATGACTCCGATGCAGTAGGTGGTGGAAGTAGCCAGCAGGAGTCTTTGGTTTAGTTGTTCTGCCTGCAGGGTGTGTGTGTGCATGTGTGTGTGTGTGTGTGTGTGCTTCCATGCATGGATGCATACATGTATGTGTGTATATGTGAATCTGTGTATACGCACATATCCTAGCTGTACTTCCCCTCATGATGAAGATATTTCAGGATAGTTATTTTTGGCAAAAACCCTATTCCTACTCCTACAGTGCTCCCATTGCACAGGTGATTTCAAATGCATTTGTCAATGAGTCGTTCCTCTGGACATCCTGGGATGGAAAACCTACCGACTTAGTGCAGTGGAGGGGTGCAGGGTTCCTAAGTCTGATTACTTTGCTGAGTGTGCACAAGAACAAAAAACAAACAAAAAAATTGAATTTCTTACTCTGTTGCACAGGTCTGATCTCTTCATTACCAGGGAGAAAAAACAGATTGCATGTGTTTTCTCTGTGTTCAGACAGGCAAGAGAAGATCAGATCTGCACTACAAAGACTTAAGAAGTTTTGCGCCTGTGTAACTCCAGCACATCTCTCCAATGTTTTCTGCACTACAGGATTTCCTATAGCGGAAAAACACAGGAGAAGTCTATTTAGAATTCATACCGTATCTCTGTTGGATGGACAAACTCCATAAAGAAACAGCTGCTCTCTAGCTTACAGCGAGTGCTGCTGTGACAGTGATATAGAGACTTGAGCTTTCCTGCATGACTGGACAGAGCTGCCATGACCCCAGGGTCAAGGGCAGGAAAAAAAACAAGGCAAAAACCAAAGTGGATTATGATAAAGTCATTTGTTCCATGTCAGAGTGAGTTCCAGGTCCAGGAAAGGAAGAAAGAGGATGTAGAAATTTGCACAGCAAAGAAGAGTCAGTGAATAGGAGCAGCCAATAGCCTTGAGGCATTTTGGTTCTCAGTCAGAATTTCTGACTAGATGTCATGCAATGCTTGTCAAGAGCAACATCTGCTGAAAAGATGCTTGAGTGATGGTCAAAATGTGCTGGCGCAAACACTGACAGCGTATACTCAGACACATACTCAATCCTGAATCGTTTGAAAATCACATTTCTCTAGATTGTACTGTATCTCCCTTGTACTACCATAAAACAGAAAACACTATGGCTATTATGGACATTATGGGTCAGTCTCAGTTCACTTTGCTCCATAGTATATTACCACAGAGTAGACTCCCAAAGGGTACTGTACAGTTCTCCAACTCTTCCCCTAATAACATGCAGATGGGCCTCTCTAATGCCTGTTTACATATCTGCGGCATAGTTCATGACTAGAGTAAGCAAAGCCCTAATTATTTTACCCGGGGACGGGACCAATAAAATCAACTTCCCCTTCTCGTTATGGGTGTTTAAGTGTAGCCTTTGATGGCAGGGCTTTGTTTATTTTTGGAAGAGTTGCGTAGCCGAGAGGAAAGCAAATAGAAGTAATGACACAGAGACGCTGACAAATGGGGGCCCTGGTGATGGATTAATTTCCTCAATGATGCCTGGGAGGCTAGGCTACGTGAGTGAAGGCAGTTCAACATGAATGCAAACATGATAGTCAACATCACACACTGCCTGAATGACAGTGTTACACCGGCTTCAGAGTGCCACCTCGACACTCACTATTTCCTGACTGTGCTATATTCTGTATATTCCATTCGTATGACAACAGAGTTCACATGAGACTTTTGACTCATCTTGTCTTTTATGCATTGTTTTTAGTAACTTGTATGTCTTTTTTTCAGAATGCTTTGGAGAATCACGATCCCAGTCCTATTGGCTGGGGTGCTCTGCATCACCGCAGATACCAGGAAGCTCCGCCCCCAGGGTTCCATCCCATCCCCTCACAAGACCAAAGGGAACCTGTCCTCAGAACGTCATCACCGGCTCTTGCCACAGAAACCAGAGGTGCTATCCTCTAGCCGGGAAGCCCTAGTGGTGACAGAGCGCCGCTACCTCCGCAGGGACTGGTGCAAGACCCAGCCCCTCCGTCAGACAGTCAGTGAGGAGGGCTGCCGCAGCCGCACTGTGGTCAACCGTTTTTGCTATGGCCAATGCAACTCCTTCTACATCCCCCGCCATATGGGCCCCAGCTTGGGCAATGGTCAAAATCGAGGCCCAGGCTCTGGAAGGGGAAGCCACAACAAGGCCCAGGAGCCGTTCCAGTCCTGCTCCTTCTGCAGGCCACATCGCATCACACAGCTCACAGTGCAGCTGGACTGTCCAGGGCTGCAGCCCCCTTTCAGACATCGTAAGGTGCAGAGAGTCAAACAGTGCCGATGTATGTCTGTGGATGTGAGCGGCTATGGGAAACTGTGAGGAGGGACATAAAAGAATTTTGTTGACAATGACGTAAAATGACATCATATGAGTGTTATGAACATGAACATGGACAATCTCCTCAAGGAGAGATTGGCCTCAAGTTGGACTATCCTGCATCACGTTGTACACATTATGGCTGGACACACAATAAAATGACTTCTGAGAGATGGACCCATCATTATCACAGTGGCTCAGCCTTGACTGTATCAGAGACTGGCAGCAATGGTGGCTGGCTGTAGTTCTTGAATTTGACAGACACTGTTGAGAGACATTGATCAGCGTGGACGTGCAACAAACACTGATGTTGAAGCAGGAACTCTTTGACAGGCTCAGTTTTCCCTCCCCCTTCTTTCTGAGAGGTTAAATGGTGTTTCATAGTTTGTAAGATACAATTTACATAACTGTTTGTACGTGTCTGGGTGTCTCCAGATTCCTGTGATTCCTTTGTGATAGAGTGTGGCAGACTGGGAGGTGTGTGGTTGAGGTGGGGGATGGATGCAGGAGAGAATAAAGCTAGTGGACTGGATTCGGCACCGGCGCCCAGTCTGCCACAAAACAATCTTTTCTGGGAGACACCATACCAAAAATGTCTTAAACAGAGCGGGTCCCCAAAAAACAAATAGTGGAACTCCCCAGATTTACTCTGTAATAAGAGATGTTTTCTGCTGGCGGGTCTACTTAGACAGTTCCAGCAAGGTTTCCATCTAAAGGAAAGACTGTCTTTAAATTGCCCGCGGTTTAACATCATTTTTTATCTTGTAGTGTTTCCTGAACCTCCATGGTGTCCCCAATGCAATTAGATGTGAAGGAAAATCTTTAGAGAAAAATGTTCCAACACAGCCAGAGCCAGTGGCAACTATCTGCTTGGGCACAATTTTGACCAAATAATGTTGCCGCAAAAATACTAGTCAGTAAAGAAATTATATTGCATTTTCTGTAATGGAGATCTGGAGGTTTTATATATATGTATGTATGTAAACAAAAACTATATATATATATATGTGTGTAAGTATGTATGTCAAAAGTATATTAAATCTATTTCATATAAAACAACAGTGGTGTTTAGAGTGCATGCAGTTCTGTACCAAGTGTAATATCATGGTTGGAAGGATGATAAACATAAAAACAACGGCAACAACAGAATTGGTATTAACATTTTATGTAATTCCTCTTATTCAATAAATATATACTTTCATGGTCAAAGGTATTCGGTCAAAAACACATTGTTGGTATTGCACATGAGGGTCACATCAGATGATCCTGTTGCTCCAACAGGACATGGGACAACAGAACTCACACATTCACACACACACAATAGGAAAGGCAACACTAATGTGCATCATATTTTGCTAAAAACATACATGTACGACATACTGATGTATAAAACAATACGTCTATCTCTTATCACACTATATGGTCCTTTTGGATGAAAAAGTATAGTGGCTTTCTCACAGCGTTCTGAAACCCAGAGTGCCGTCCTCTTGATATGATGGTTTCAGCTATAGTGAATGTGCCAAGTAAGACTAGTTTAATTCATTACCAGTAATGTTTCATTACAGATGATATGTTTCAAAAGTAAGCTCTTTTTTACATTTGACCACTTCACTGTGCTTAAGGCACTTGCTGTCTGGCAGGCGATCTACAGCTAGCTATATAAATGTAGAAAGCCTTGTGCTTCTCTTTGTCGGGAGATGGAGGTGTACAGAGAAAGTGTGGAGCTGTTCATCTTTTCTTTGTAAACTAGGCTTGGAAATTGCAATAAAAAGGGAAATAGGCTACACATGGCTTAAAAAATACTGAGGTTGGCTATGACTACAAATTTCAGATGGTAGAAAGCATTTTCCGGCAAATCACTCAACTAAATCAAAACATCCTAGCATTAGGATGTCTTGTGGTAGTAATTTGTCAGCTAATTGTATGAGTCCTACCTAATAGTGGCCAGTCCACTTTGGACCAACC
This sequence comes from Hoplostethus atlanticus, assembly GCA_034670405.1. Classification (NCBI taxonomy): domain Eukaryota; kingdom Metazoa; phylum Chordata; class Actinopteri; order Trachichthyiformes; family Trachichthyidae; genus Hoplostethus; species Hoplostethus atlanticus. The sequence continues at coordinate 2,249,543 of JAXDDX010000065.1, read as the reverse complement.
CGCAATAAACAACGTCTCTAAATCAATTAAAAACAAACACTAAAAGCAAAAAATGACTGATGAGCCATGTCAGACTGTACTAACAGTGCTTGCGCAGTATGCTCGGTGATGATTATTTTCCATTCTCTGCCTCAGATCTTCTGACCCAGCTTAGCTTTCTGCGAAGCAAAGAACAGAGTCAAGAGTTATTTACAGGCACTGGCAGTCATCTTATCATGTCAGCAGACGGCCAGGAGTTTGACAGGTGCTAGTGTGGCATGGAGCCAGGCAGGTGAGGGAAGGAGTTGCACTGATAGAAGAGGTGAGGCACAGGTGGAAAGAAATGGAAATTAAAGCTAAGTCTAAGAAGAGATATGTGTGCAGAGGAGGAAAATAAGTGGAAAAAGAAAAGCAGAGACGTACTATTCCAGTTGCGTGTTTGGGTTTGACGCTGTAGGAGGCCTTTTCCCTGGCCTGCTTGAAACTCTCCTCTGCCCTTTTGACCCTGAAAAAAAGGCCAGAAATATCCATTAGTCATCCTAACTACATGGATACATACTTAGCAAGTAAAAATACTTTGATGCACACACACACACACACACACACACACACACACACACACACACTCAAACCACTGAAATCCAGCCTTTTACCATAAAATATGGCGATACACTACAAAAGAAATCCAACTGTTTGACTGTCCAGACTAAAGCCTTGTGGTATTTGGACGGGGGAAACTTGGTTTGTCACTTGGCCAGTCCTCCTACTTTGAAGTGACTCACCCTGCTTTACTACAGCGTGGAGCGAGCCAGCAGTGTCACTAGTCATTTGTGCTTCACAAAGGCAACGTGTTCAGCATGCATGCATTAACAGTGAGTACAACATTTTAAATTGACAAACATGTATCGTGACTCAACTCATTAATTGGATGTCATGTGCCAGTGTTGGATGATTGCGTGTCCATGCAACACCGGTGTGAATGAATATGTACAGTTCCACTGGAGTTTAATAGAAAAACCAGCAAAGAAAGAAAGAACGAATTGGGACGTTGGCCGAAGACAAGGCCAAAGAGTTAATGCTTACAAATTTGTTTTTATTCTTTCCTACTGAATAAGCAAAGCTCATGACATTATGCTTGACTAACAAATACATATCATGATTCAATCTTCATTTGGCATAATGGACCAATTTGCTTTTTGTTGACATATGCAATAGTATCTTTATACTCATCAAACCACTGGAAGCTAACTGGATCCTGCATGTGTTCTTTTCATTACTGGGGTGAGGAGAAAGATTCGGGTCATTTCAACTTTGTTCCCTCCATGAATTTGAATGACTCTGATAGGATCTTCAGTGAGCACGAGATGTACTCCAAGTTATTAATGGGTTTGGGAACTCGTGCTTGGGGAGAATACCAAATGTAGGAAAGGAAATGTAGGTGCATTTGGAGTGAGGTTTTAAAAGGACAGAAATCGGTCTACTGAGGACACAGACGACAAAAAAGGAAAGGGTCCTTAAATCTGAAATAAAATGTCCGAGCAGGTTTTGAGATTAGCCTGGTAGGAGTGTATGTGGGGTCAGAGGAAAACATCTTCTAATGAGTATAATGTCACATTCAACTGAAATGTGCTCACCGTTCCTGTAACATCAGTTTGTTCTCCTTCTTCCACTGCTCTTTGAAATCAGTGGAGAACTCATGCCAAATGGAGAAGAGAGTGTTTGGAGAGACGTCCTTCTCTCCTCCCTTGGGTTTGACGGAGAAGAACACACTCAACTCCAAGAAGCTGAGGACAGACAACAAAAACATTACCTCAATATATTACATTATAACATAAGATTACACAAATCTACACCGAGTCGTTGTGAAACCTGGCAGCTTTAAGCAAAATGTTAAAGTTAATCTTGGAAAAATATGTTGTTGTAATATTCAAAAGCACAAACCAACGATGACTGAGCGTTTCAGAGCACAACAGTGACCATAGAATGAATACACTTCCACAAAGGCAGCTAAGTCATGTTTTCCCTGACAGATTAAATTCAAGGACTAAAATAAAACTCTTTAATATAGCTTCGTCACCACACTCATATCTCAACGGTGTGTGTGTGTCTATATGTGTGTGTGTTTAGGTATATATGTGTATGTACCCAAACATGTATCTGCGTATGTGTATCAGTCACAGAGGCGCACAGGCGAGGTATTTTGAAAGAGAAAACAATCTAAAAACAAGTTTTTATTTGAACAGTAATATAATGAGTAGTGTAACAAATTACTTCTCACAAGGATTAATAAATAAAGTAAAAGTAAGTCAGTAAAAAATTATTACTTTTGAAATGAGTAACGAGTAATGAGGAATTAATAAAAAAAAATTAACAAGCTCAACACTGGTATGTGTATGTGTATGTGCACACACACTGTGCATGTTGAAAATAGAGGGGAGAGAAGAAGACACACAACTAGAAGACAAACACAAATACACAGGAAGAAGAGTGCGCGGGGCAGGGGAGGCCACAAGTGAAAGTGACAAATGCTGCGGCCATTCATGGTTGATCAATACAGTGGACAGGTTGGGGTCCCTTTGTTTGGAGTGTGCTATAGGAACACATTCCTAGCCAGTGTTAACAGAAGCCTGGAGCCAAGGCTGTCTACTCTCTCTCTGCTTAGATAAACAACATAGACACCGCGCTGGGGGCCTCCCATCTATCTAAGGCCCTGTGTGACGACCTGCACCTACCATGTAACCAAAGTAACCTGGAGACCTAAATATTGACAAAGCGGCGAGGTTATATTTCTTCAATGCAGAGGGAAAATATATCAAATCAAGCAGCGTTGCATTGTTTTGCCCTGTATTGTTTTTGTATTCCAATTCACAATGAGTATCACAACTTTGTCACCTGAGCAAAGGCATAACCATATCAAAGGAGTGGAAGAAACCATGAGACAATTTTTTGAAAGAACTTACATCGTTTGAGTGTCTGCCAGCTGCTTTTCTTGTGTTTCCAGTTCTGTTTTGGCTGTAAAGGAAGACAAATTCTGATGAAAGTATGGAGCAACAAGTTAAAGCACTTATTATATATTATTATAACATTATTAGACGTTTCACCTACACTGCGTGGTGTATATACAAGGGGATTCCACATGTCACTATGACACATATCAACAGTCATCTACAAGGTCAGCGGTGTGCCACCAGGTTTTTGAGTGGTGGCTTGTCTACTGTTACACAATTGACAAATGAGCGCTGCAGATTGCTGGACAAGTGCTTCTTTGTGTAGGGTTTCTTCGAATGGAGACAGATGACTGTGTCTGTGTGTGCAAACGTGCATGTTTGTGTATGTGTGTGTGTGAGAGAGAGAGAGAGAGAGAGAGAGAGAGAGAGAGAGAGAGAGAGAGAGAAACAGATTGGGACACTATGGTACACATTAGTAGACATTTGCAACACTTATCTCGGTGGGTCATCAGGATCATTTCATGTGTTATAAATGATGACATAAGAGAACAGCAGTGAAATGTGACAGCCTCAGTCAGGAAAATGCTTCCTCAACAAATCTCAGAACCACTGGCTGATTTTCCAGATTTTCTCTAAAATATCACAGAGTGTATGTCATTATATCAATCCAGCTATAATTGTTTTTGTTCCTTATTTACGGAGCCACGTTGATTTCAGAAATAGTCGAACTCAGAGTGCCAGTCTATATTTTCCAGATTGCTTCTCTGTAGGCCTGAAGTCAATAATCCATAAACCATTGTTGTCTTAAACTGCCAAACGGTCAGAAATGACCTATGGCTTCTTTATAGCTTTCCAAGACAGGCTTGACAGAAGACGGGATAAGGAATCTTTCCTGGCACAGATCTCCTTTCTGTTCTTATCCCGGGAATATCTGATTGCTACGTGTAATTGAAGCCAGCGCCACATCTAAGGATCTCTGACAAATCCAATGGGACCATCACTTTGCCTTACCGTTCCAGGGCTCTACATCACTCTGTAGCCTAAAATCTTGACTATCTTTGCTTATGACTCCTCAATAAATGATGAGAGATCAGTAAATAATATGGATGGGGTTTCCGGAGAGCATCTTAATATCAAGACCATGCTTTTTCCTTGGCGCAAAGGTGATCTAAGATGCTTTTGGAGACTGCTCGCTGCTAACATTGAACAGCCAGGGTAGTAGTTTGTAAAAAAAAGAAAAAAGAAAGGGAGTGCATCGGCTTTACTAATCTTCATGTCCATCAGAAACAGATTATCACATGGCCAGTGCTCTCTAGCTAGTCACAGAGGCTCCATCAAAGCCTTGCATGCATGAGAATTTGTGAAGCGAGCGGGGAAAATCGAGCTAGACCAAACAGCAGAGCTCCAACAAGTCCGCTCCCACTGTTATTCTGTGGTTAGTTTCATGGTCAGAAAATAAACAAAAGCGGTTGAAACTGTGGAGCCAGAAACTGTTTAACCCCAGGGTTTTTAAAAATTACAGAAATAACAAAAATAAGACGTTTGGCTGTTGTTCTTTTTCACCACCGCAGTGGAGGCACCCCAGGAATTCTGTCTGGAGCCTCCCGAGTCACATGTCCACGTTACGGTGCTTACATTGCGCTCTCAGAGGAAAAACCTCGTCATTTGCATCAAAGTGAGAGCTCCCATGTTTCTCTCAACGAGAGAAAAGAGGAAGAATGGGAAGTGGGAGAGATGCTTTCATCTGCAGACTTCCTTTAACATGCATCTCCAGGACAGTGAGCGATACCGCCAAAGAACATATGCTATATATTAGACTCTCATTTGAATACAAAAGCAGTGGGGAAGAGGCCGGAGAGCCGGGTCCTTCAGAAAGATTGGTCACAGTCAACTGAATGCAGCCAGCCTCAAAGCCAATGTAACACAAAGAATGACATTTGGCTTGTTACGTTAAAACAAGCATAACAAACTCAGTCTTACACCTTTGAAGTGGATCACAATATCCCAATATTGTTGTAGATGTCAGATAAAAGCATGGCTGTATGATGTTTGGTAGAAATGACAGATAAACATTGGGCTCTATGGGCTTTGCACGCCATACCAATGTATGTTGAATAATTCAGCATGAAGCGCTTTTTATTGATGTGCTATTATGATTGAAATGACTCCTGCTTTATAATTAGCAGCTTTGGATTTAGAAACTGCAGAAATGCTCCATAGGCTGCAATAGCCATGTCTGCTGAAGTGATCCGGGATAAAAGAGCATTAGCCAATAACAAGGTGGAGTGAAAACAAACATGGCAAATGGCAGAGGAATCGCTTTATGCGTAGATTCATCATCCAGCCTTGGTTCTAACACTAATACATCATCCCTGTTTTTACAGCCCTCTCAGTAAACACCTCACTGTGAAGTGTTTATTTGATTTCCTGATATGAGGGAAGGAGTGATGGTGGATGAGGGAGGCAAGGGATTGCTTCCATTCTCTGTGTCATTACCCTCATAGAAAAGAGGTATTTTGAACAGCAGGAACAAGGACAAATAGTTATAGGATATATATAAAAGATGTGTGACAAAAATATGGAACAGAGCCTACAGTGTGAAGAGGAGTTGACACGCTTGACAAGTCAAAGTTTTACCACATTAACAGCATTTATTCCAGTATAGTTTGTTTTATAAGGTAGAGATCAAAATTAAAAACCCAGCTACCAAGTGCAGTCATAATCCATCAAAGCGGAGAGACAAACTTGAAACAACAGCTGTGAGTTATTCAATACACTGTGAGATAAACAGAAATCCCTACGGAAACAACACAGTGTACTGGTGTGTATATCAACCAGCAAAACAGCATGAAACAGATTTGGAAATGTAGCAGTGAACCTCTTATAAAGCTTTCTCAAAGAGGACTTTTCGTTTTAGATAAGGTAAGTATCAATACAGACTTCTTGTTGAATGAAGAGGGATCAATGGTTTGCCTCTCAGTTTAAATGTCTAGTCTCTTGGTAATAGTCATACAGGACTCAGAACACATGAGTCTAAGATCTTCCATGATCTTAATCTGTGACATCTTATTTCATGAGACCAGTGAAAGTCTCACTAATTGTGTCAGTAATAATCAAATAATCAAAAACGGGGCTCACCATGACTCAGAAATCCAGCCATCTTGTCCTTGAAGGGTTGCAGGTTCTCTTCAGAGGACACCTTACACACTTTCTCTGTCTCAGCCGAGCATGCTGGAAGAACAAGGGATGAGAAGTGCAAGAAGTGCAATAGCATTAGTGTCTCATTCAGCATCTTTATTGGAATGTATTTATTTATTTACTTGCTTGTTTGTTTATTTATTAATGATTATACGTATTATTTAGTTTTTCTGGTTTTGATCATCCAAATCTTTGAAGTAGAGTTCACACTTTCAGAATCAGCAAAAACATCCGTAGAAACATTCCAGTACACTTCACTCTGGCTCGGGTTGATTTGATAGATTTCTGCTGAATAATGACCCATAATGACCAAAAAGACAATCCAAGGAACTCGGCAGGCCCGTGCTCTGATCCATGGAGAACCCGGGAGTCACGCTCTATCTGTAACCATGATGGATCCACAGCTCTCATGCTCAAGGCCTTGGAGGTGGAGGGGCCATGAGGGGCTGAGGGAATGGGGAATGGGGAGGTGGGGACCTATGGTCTAATTCGTAGACCATATGGAGCCTCCTCTGGTACAGAGCAAGCTACCTCCACTGTGCTGCTTGCTGCATGTCCTACGGTTTAGCCAAGCACATTTCTGAGCCGCCAACTTATCGGAACCCCCCTCAGGGAACTGTCATCGAAGCCCATGTCTGCTAGAGCGCTCAGCTCACTCTGCTAGGTAACGAAGAGCTCTGCAGGTTTAGCATATGATGATGCATTTATGTAGGGTCATCATGCGGCTCTGCCATTGGGGGAGAAACAGGCACAAGTCCATTTCCCCCGTGAGCAACTCCATATTTATGAATTGCAAATAATGAGCAGCCAAAAGATTGATAGTAGAAGAGGAAAAACAATATTTGGCGAGGCAACATGGATCTGAGACCTGATTGGTTTAGCAGTACAGATACATAAAACATGATCGAGAACAGGCCAGGTCTGGGGAATTTTTGTCGATCGAGTTGCAAGCACACACACACACACACACACACACTCACACCTGTGCACACTCTGCACTGGGCACATACGCACCAGAGCACATTAGCTTTTTACCACCTGTAGGCCCTCGAATCCTTGGAAAGTGTTCTAAGTGCTGAGTGAATTGAGGCCGAGTAATGAAAGTAGTATTTCCCTATTGCCTCGTTCATTAGGCTGCACAGTCTTTTATTATTTTTTTTGACTCGACCGATCAGCTTGGCTTTCTCTGAGCGTAATCTGATTTCCACACTTGTTCTGAACTTCGTAGGCAATGACTTTGCAGGCAACGACTTCATAGAAACTCTCCCAACCTGGTCTGAGCACTGCATTTCAAATAAAACTCTTTTATATGTTTATAGCTGGTTAGTATAAATAGAGTATAATGAATGAATGAATGAACGAATGAATGCATTAATCAATTAATCAATCAATCAGCCATTAAGTAAATCATATTTAAGACCCTATTGGGCAAAATGATAACATGCAACAGACACATGTACGTTTTCTCCAAAACACCATCATAATCATCTCTCAGAGGTCTGTGGTTTGCAGGATCAGGAAGGTGATTTAGTGGCGCTTTAAGAGAGCCTCTTCCAGCTCAGCGAATCACTGACGGAGCTCAGATGGGGTACACAGGTAGTGGAAGTGCCCTGACCTTGCCCCCTCTGTATTTTCATCTCTGCTGCATGAGAACAGTAAAGGCACACCGGGTCCAACAGGAGTCTACTTCTGACAACTCACATCTGCTTTTGGTTAGGTTGTCTGTACGACAAACAGATGCTATCTCTCTGTTGACCTGCTCCTGCGATCCAAACATGACCATAGCTGGTCACGTTTAGGAGATTTTTTTCCATTGTGGTAGGAGATATGTGGGTGGATTATGGCTGATGGCTCCATAAATATCCATGTGAGGATATCGTAAACATGATATGACACCTGCCATAACCAGCATCGATTCAACTTTACTACCTGGTAAGCTGGCTGTAAAAATGCAGTTTAAAGGTTTTGGATGTGCTCAAAGAGAAGGAAAACATTTACGCAAAGGTGGTTGGCGCCCATACCATTGAGGTCTTTCCTCAGCTTACGGAGGTCTTTCTGAAAGTCCTCAAACTTCATCTGGGAGGCCTGGAAAAGGTCCTGGGGCTCAGGAAGAGGGTAGACACAGGTCTCTCGGCCGGCATCCTGGTACAGCACAGGGCACACACACACATGCACGCAAACACGTGTGCGCACGCACCCACATGCACGCACAGCAACAATGTCAAAGCCAATCATCCTCAAATGGGAGGGGGCCTCTCCACTATATACACCAGGTAAGATTGAAATGGTTGTCTTCTGAGGTCTACTTATGGCAGTCCAAACATTTCCAAAAAGATAAGGCTGAATCTATATAATGATCATCAACTAGTGAGAAACCACAGTAACCAAAGCCCACATCCATCCTGTCCATCAGTGTTACTACAAAGCCATTAAGAGTGCTAGAGCCATGTCATGCAGGTTGACTTTGGCAAGCTGCTCTCCACTGAGTTCATCTCATCTGGCGAACCTAATTATTTACACTAGCGCTGCTTTGGATGCTGTGCCAATGAACAGACTGCAGGTTTGAATGAACCCAGACCAAAGCAGAGTGCGAGAGTGAGAGAGAGTGAAAGACAGAAAGATAATTAGAAAGAAGGAGAAGAGAGAGCCAGAGAAGGAGAGAGAGATTTGTTTCTGTCGTAAATGAGGAAAGGGAAAATAAATAATTTGATAAAGGATAAGCCACGGTATCCTCTGGCAAGAGAGGAGATGAAAAGAGGGGTCTGGAAGGATTTCTAAGCAAATCAGAGTAAAACAGAAAAGTGATTCAAATAAACAGGAACCAAAACATACCTCATCAAAGTGCCTTAGATAGTAAGCAACAACGTAGGACAAAAGACTCTGGGAGTTATCCTGAAAGAAAGAGAAAGATCCAAATAAATAAACCAAAATCCCTTTATTTATTAATCTAATCAATTTGGAGCAGGACGTTTTAATTTGTGCTGGGCAAACAAGTATAGAGACAGTGTCCTCAGAAGTCGGGGATAAATCATGGCATCAGAGGAGTAATACAACACAACTGTGCTGGGCTGGCTGTCATAACTCAGAGTTGGTGGAAAGTTTGATGTTTTTTATGGATACCTTACTCATTCCACCACCACCACAAAAACACAAACCACTGTGTCCTTATATGGCGGTGCTACGGGCACACTGAGCCCATTTTTGATATTGAATAAGAACAGCAAACATAAGGCCTCGTCTCTAAATCTGTACAGCAATGGTCTTCGCGTTTTGCAGCAGTGAGGGTCCCCTCAGTTCTAGACTCTGCTCAGTTCTAGACTCATCCATAGGAGGGGAAAATTGAAAAACTGAACCTGGATCAGCATCATTATCAGGTAAAGTGTGAATGAAGAATGTAAGAGTGTTTGTGAGGGTGCACATATTGCACATATTGATAATTTGACAATATAAATTGATTTATTTTTCCAATGTACAGCCAACACACTTAATGTTGTATTGTCCGAATCATCTTACTTCCTTGACGATAAATATAAATAACACTTAAAGCTTACAGGTTAATGACATTTGCAAGCATCACTAAGAACGTGAAATCTGTAAACAGTTTAAAACATTTTTTTTACAGTATGGCTGCCGTTGAATGGCTTTTAAATCACACTGAATTTGAGTGGCTGCCATTGCAGTTGAGGTGATGTTTATTCTTACTCTGTGACAGACTACTCACACTGCTCTTAACGTCCTTGAGTTTTGGCAGAATGTCCAAGGTGAAGCCGTCGGCCTGCCCTCGGGACCGATTCCCTCCATTCATGAAGTTACCAAAGGCCAACACCAGGCCCAGCACCTGCATCACACACTTACCACTCTGGAGAGTCTGGTATAGACACACACACGCACACGAATACACAAGTGAGAGACAAAGTTAAAACAGATGAGAAGAAGACATGACGGTAAAACATGGGACAGAAAAGAAAAGGGACTCGAAGACCAGCGGCTCACCTTGCACACTCTCTGAAGGATTTCTACTTTGCGGAGGACGGAGGAGATGCATTCATGGAACGTCGACTGAAACAGAATGCAGAACACCCGCTCAGAGAAGTTGGGGATTTGCGACAACTGGAAGAGAAACCTGATGAAGGGAAGAAGAGATGACAAGACCAATGACTTCTGGACATCTGTTTTGTTTTTCATCTCAGTATTCCACCACGTTAGAGAGTTTTCATGTGATGAATTTGGTTCAGTGGGAAGGTTTGCTCTTACTGTTCAGGCTTGTCCAGTGGCTTGGCATCTTCCTTGTCTTTGACTGATTGAATGTGCTTTTCTATCTTGCCCATCTCATCATCTTGGGCTCTCTGTCAATTGAGAAACAGTGTGAAGATTAACTTAGCAGTAAATGCATATACAGTAGGGTACAACCTAGGTGCAACCAGGGGTGCAACCTAGCAGTCAGCACTCAAGTCCTGTCTGGAGAAAGTCAGTATGACATTGGCTGATCTAACATGCAGCATGTGCTCACATTTCATCAGGGCAATAGCTCAATACAACTTGAAAGGAGCATTGTTAACATCGAACGATGGATGCAAAAACTGCCAAACAAATGCCATTAATATTTATGGCTCAGGACAGCCCAATCAGTATTTTTGAACTTTCTCCCAAAGCCAGAAATCAGAGCATGAAGACTTGAACAGACCTTTCCATCACTTTGTGAATGAATGAATGAATGAATGAATGAATGAATGAATTAATTAATTGGGGAAGATAATAAAGCTGATTCACAGCTAGTATTAAATCTAGCTCAATTGGGTATAAAAAATTAAAAAAAAAAAAGATTATGTCGAGCCACAGAATCTCTGCTATTTCCCCAGTGTCTACCGTGCAGTTGCATCTCACTGACATCATAGGTTTCAGTCTTAGTTCTCCAGTTGTCCAAAGATATTGACCACAAACCACAGGACTAGCGAATGTGAATTCTCAAACGGAGTGGTGTTCTCCTTAAATTCTTTCTGCCATCCAGCATGTGTAAGTCGCAAAAAACGCTAAGTATTAGAAGACCAAAGTATTGTACAATATAGCCCCTCAGCCAGACTGCATTCCTGACTATTATCCTGTTGTCAGCCTCCGGACCACAGTTTTATACAAGGTGGTTTAAAAGAAAGGCAGGCCAGAAATGCCCCTTAGTTTCACAAGAGACAAAGACAATGGAAGTTAATGTGTCTGACGCAGACTGGCAAAACAATAAAACCATCCTGAGGAACAGAATGTAAACTCTCCAGAGTCCACAGATCCTGACGTCCAATCTAAGAGAGCAGTCTCTCTCTCTCTCTCTCTCTCTCGCTGTCTTTCACTCCCTCTCTGGGGTTTGGCCTCGACATGGATCCTTGGAAAACATCAAACACCAGCATCAAAAGCACTGAGGGGCCGATTAGTATTCTACACACCGCTGCCTTCTGTCGACAAGGGCTAGCTCTGCTTCGCCTTCTCCCAAGATGTTTTCAAGTGTAAATATATTTAACACAAAGCAGATCCTTTTCAAAGGGCAGCAGTAGAGCCCAGCAATGTGTGGTGTAATTGAGGACAAGTAGGCATTAGCGTGTGATCTCTGAATCGCTGGGGCATGTTGCACTGGTAGTTAGCATGAGAACTACAGTCCCATGTGGAATATCAAATGTAAAGGAAAGTAGGATGATATTTGTGATGCCAGCAGAATTGTACCAGTAGGCCAAGTGGTTTTCATTAGCCCGGTTGCTAGTAGAGGACTAAACAGAGCCAGCCAAGGCTTAATCATTATTTATGTCACTCAATTTTCACTGAAACAACATTTCTCTGATTCTTTGTAGCCAACAGTATAGTTTCCAAAGGACAAATTGTACCCTCAGTCCCATGTTATAAACATTCTGACCAAGCACTAGCGCTGGCAAGCCTCGTAAGGCCTTTCTGAGAAAAACGTTGGTATGAAATGAACAAAATCATTTATAGGCTAGCAGTTCTTGGGAGTAACAATCTGCCCATGGTTCTAACTGACCTCCATGGCATTTAGCTACTGTTAGCTAAAGGAAGTTTGAACTTTAGACAGCCTGAAATCTGGAGCCAGATTATGGCTTGTGATATTAGAGGGGAGGGAGCTGTATCCCACTATCACTGTGACCCCTTTACTGGCTGTGGCTTATTGTTCAAAGAACAGGAGTGGTTATAATCCTGCAGCTCACAGACTGAGCGGCTCTGTCTATCCCTGCATGTGTGTGTGTGTGTGTGTGTGTGTCTGTGTGCACATTGGTGTGTGGCTACATGTTTGTTTGTGAGCATGTTTGTGCGTGGGAGAACGAGAAAGAGCGAGAATTGTGTGTGATCTTGCTTCTAGCACAGTGAGTGAGGGTGTAACCATTAGAAGCCCCTCTCATTCCTAAAGACAGGCTGGCTGTGCTGCCAACTGTGGTTTAGGGGGCTGGAGACCCACAGACAGGATGGAGTCTTGCAATACAAAAGAGAAACAATTTGGCTCCTCAACTCAATAACACAGCCTGAGGCTACGAGGGAGAGAGGGAGAGAGAGAGAGATAGAAGGAGAGAGAGAGAGAGGCAGAAAGAGAGAGAGAGACAGAGGGGGGCGGGGTGGATGGGGGTGCAGTCTGGGGGTGAGTAGAGAGGTTAGAAGCCTTTTGATCCTCGGTTATGACACATTGGTTCATAACTACAGCTTGTCTCAAGCCTTAGTCTCATTCCCATGATCAACATTATTAATACGCCTCTGGCAGCCAAAGGTCCAGGCGTCTCGTGTGTAGCCATGCCAAGAAGCAATTCATAGGAATTTCACAGCATCTTAAAACTGTATCACAGTTGAAATGGGGAAAACATGCCCCTTTTCATGTTCCATTATTTATTGACGTAACTTTGTATGGATCTTGAAGTATTTCCACCGGGCGGGGGAGACCTTCTATCAGTGAAGGTTGATGAATATGTATTTACTGCATACAGGGAGCCCTTCATAGCCAAAATGGAGTCATATTGTGAAGTAGTGATGACAGCTCTGTAATTCATTTCATGCTAATGTTATACAGTACAGTGTGGTCATTTCACTTGGCAAAGCTCAGTGTAGCGTTAACATGATACCCTGATACTTTTTTTTAAACCGCACCAGTGCTTTTAAGAAGAGCTGTGCCACAAACGCAGGGGTTTCTCAACTCCCGTTCCTCTGCACAGGGGCATTACAACAGTAGAGTCAATCACATTCAATGTGAAGGATACATGTTTACTATGTAGAAGCATCAGTCTCCTTCCAGGCCGGCGGAAGGACATACACAGGACTGGCTCTGTCGCCAAACAGCACACATACCAGTAGGGTTTGTGGTTCGCCTGTTTGTTTTGGTATCTAATGCACACTTCCTTGAGCTCACGCTTTCAAATGGAACATGGAATATGAACTCCAGATAGCGAGGCATGTCCACCGTGTACTGGCATCTCTGACTGACATTCACACTGTGAAAACCATGTAGTAATGTATGTTTAATTTCCTTTAATCAATAACTGTTTTTTTGCCCCCAGACTGTATACAAACGTTCACCTGTGAATGATTTTGTAAAGGTATTTTTGTGATGGATGGGTTGGTTTGGTGTGGTTTATAGTCAGTAAAGTGCCAAGTAAAACAAAACTAAGTGCTGTTGAATGATTTTTAGCCATTTTGTTGATATCACGGCCTGTTGACTCTTCTTAGGTTTCATTATATAATAAAATGATTGCCTGTTATCCATGTATGGCATGAAATGTGTAACCATAAATCATACTATTTGTCACAAGCCAACGGCTCCAAAATAATAGTTTTACTACCAACCACATAGTGAGAGGGCTGGAAGGTTGGCCCAGATCAAATGTTGCAGTCAACATCAGCCTAGTCACTGGTGAGACTTAGTATGATGATACTGGGCTTGGTTCTCAACATGATTCTGCAATGGCAAGAATTTGCACAAATGTATTTCAATATGAGATATTATCGTTTACATGGTCTATTGACTTCACTGAAACTTGAAGTACAGTCCACATGATCATCCATCGCTCAAAATGTATGAATTTCTGAAAAGTTTCTGAAGGTTTTTCTGAAGGTCGCTGTTGCTTTAACCACAGAGATGGCTCCATGTGTAAGCTGCTATATGTTGTTATACTTACGTTCTCATAAAGAGCTTGCAGAGTCTCCAGATCAACGACAGAGTTGTCCATATTTAGGATGGCTAGGGAAGGAAGGAGACGACAAGGTGGGTAACGTTAACACTAAAGTATGAGGTAACATTTCTCTGCTACCATCGAGGAATACGATCAACAAACCGTGAAATGAACATCAGTCTTACACGGAATATAAAGGACCAGCGTATTAAACTGTAATTGCTTTGGGCCTCCACTCTCATAACCTCTAGATTATCACATCTGCCCTGGGCTCCAACAAACAACTTCAAAAATGTGGCAGAACATGTTTTCAAATGTGGAAGTTGGTTTCCTGCTTTATGTCGGGGGGAAAGTTTACATGAAACGCAACAAAGGTGGAATTCTCCTTGCACACCTCACATGTATGGTACACAGTGAGTTACACCGCTATCAGCTCTCATCACGATAGCATGCAAGAGGCCACAAACTAAAACATAAATACTGAGATCTTAGAAATCTGTCAAAAGGTACAAAGATCTGTGTTTGAACTCCCGTGTTTGAATTCCTGGTGTCGCCTTTTTGTCTCGGCGCGAGGACCTGGCGCCCGCGAGCATTAATCCTTTGAAAGTAAATGTTTAAAGACAAACAGAGCCCGGGGGTCTGTGGCGTTGAGGCTGAGGTGTTGCTGTATGCACAATCATGCAGCGAAGCACTCGACACCTATATATGTATTTCATCATGCCGTGGGTGTCCAAATTACTCACATTGTTTTGATCTACTGATTTGCTGTTGAAGTACGGGGGGGGGGGGGGGGGGAGAACATGGAGTAATGCAGTCAATGCACAATGCTCCCTATGTATAACTAGCTCTTGAACATGGAACGTGACTGGACGTCTTATAAGCTCTTCACCAACGACAATTTTATACAAGAGACTACGAGAAAGAAAGAGAAAATACAGACAGAAGAAAGAAAGACAAACACGAGAGAAAGGACAGGCATGAGGGGAAAAAAAGGAAAGTGTTCGACTGTTTGAGTCGGGCGGACAATTGAAAGCATATATGGCACATTTACTACAGCCATAGAAATGTAGTGTGGAGGTTTACATGATCAGTAGCACATGATTGGATGAGTAGTTGCTACTATTAGGGTATAGTATACAGAATACATGTTCAGTGGTTGGATTGAGGGTGAATCAAAGCTTTACTATATACAGCAGTGTTGAACATGGGATGCAAAAAGGTTAAAAGGTAACAAGATTGCTGGATAAGATTGAAGAAAAATTGCTCAGCTTATGTATGAACGTGTCATTCAATCAATTTTACTGTGACAGGATGTAATCTCACTTTTGTGCCAAGATTCATTTCCCCACTGTTTGACCCTTCTTGACATCTATCTTTCACGATTCACTTTCTGTCCGCCCTTTTTGCGTTGCAGTGTGTTTCTTCCTTTGTGGTTCTCAATGTCACCCCGTTACCCTTTCACACTCATGCCTCTCCGCTGTAGTCGCCACAAGGGCAACCTCACTCCTTCCCTCTCTGTTTGCTGCTGTCACCCTCTAACCCTTTCACACTCTCTCCTCTTCCACAGCCACCGCAGAAACAACCCCCACCTTCCTCTCGTTATCCTTCTCCACTTCTTTCTTTCTTTCTTTCTCTCTCTCTCTCACTCTCACACTCTCTCTCTCTCTCTCTCTCTCTCTCTCTCTCTCACTCTCTCTCTCTCACTCTCTCTCTCTCCGCTCTCTGGCAGTCATTTGGTTCTCATTACTGTCTGAACCAGAGGCTGGCTGGCTGGTTTGGTAGGAGGGGGGGGTTAAAAGACAGGGGAGAGAGCCATATCATCGCTCTGACACAGACCTCTTAAGACCAAAAACCCAAATCCATCTGCCTGGGTCAACCCCTACCACCACACTCAACCCCCGCATGGCGCCTACGACCGCCGTCTAATGCTGTGACTGGCGCTCCAAAGCCTCACAGGAAGCAGACACAGCACGGAAGTGTCCTCTGAAACACGCAGAGTGTCGGCCAAGTCTGAGAACAAACAACAACAGCTGTGTGGAAATTAAAAAAGTGTTGACTTCTCACTGAGCAATCCGGCAGTCATAAAACAGACATGACTTCCGTGATTCAGAAGTTTGTTTTTCTACTTTTCTTTAGATGTTGAAGTTGGAGAGATATCCAAGTGATTTGGTTCAATGTCACGTGAGTCATTGTCTACACACACACATGAAATCAAAAGGATGAATAAAAGGATGATTCACCACACCGAACGGGACAATGAGTCATGAATGAATCCTCCATCTTTGGTGAACAAATTGTTCTGATTTTTAATCACCTTAAACCTCTAAACTAAAAGTCATCATGAGATTATTCCAGGAATGGGAAAACAAAAGAATTTCCAATATAGAAATATATGATCTTGTTTACAATCTTTCAGATTTCTTTCTTATTTTTGTGGAATAATGCAGATTGTATGGTTTCTTCAGTAATGAATCAAGTGAAAATGAATAAAAAAAATCAACACTCGGTTTCCCAGTTCACCATTCTACGTGCACACCGACGATGGGCGGGTCACGACTAGGCATCCCTGTGTTTTTGGAGATAACAAGCATTTCTCCAGAACACTGAGATATCTTCTTTCTGATCTTACTCTCCATGATATACTGAAGTTTCCAATCAGCGCTAATTATGTACTATGGCAAAAACTGTCCTAACATAGGAGATGAATGACAACGCTGATGAGAGTGGCCCTCGCTTGCCCTCCCTCCCTCTCTCTCTCCCTCTCTGACCTGAGATGGATGCACCGAGGCCCACATTAAGGACCAGGCCCACAAGATGCTTTGAAGATACTGTGGGCAAAACGACCCCACAGAGCATATTGTTTACTGCATAAAGTATATGTACCAACCATGGTTTTTGTAGTACACATTTATTTCGATGTAACCTAGACAGCTGCCATATGAGACGTGATAAAGATTTGAAGTTGGAATGTATAGGAGGTCCCCCCTTGAATGGGATGGGGATCTGAGGAAGGCTGTTTAGACACACGGATGAGGGATTAAGATTGGAGAGCAATCAGAGGTTAACTAAAACAGGAAGACGGTCCATTCCCATCAACATCTTCTGAATGACTTCACTTTAACAAAGCCGTTTAGACAACATGGTGACAACATCATCAGAGACAAGAGAGCCACAGAGAAACACGATGTAGATGTAGGGGGAGTTTAAAGGAGAAGGAAAAAGAGACAATGTTTTGATATAAACAATTTCTGATGCCTTGCAGCATTAGGACATTTGATGAAGGTAACTATCAGAGGGGACCATTCATTCTCAGTGACTTGTCAATAGATTGAGTGTAAGATGTCTTTTATGCTTCATCAAACAAATGATGAAATGTACTGAAACTACCCCAATGTTTATACAACCAAGTGCAAATGTAGAGATATAACATGGGCATACAAACACTACATAATCCTTACAATACATACTATCCATACCACCTGCACGGCAGCATGCAGGACATAACAAATACTCATTCTGCAGTGTGAGTAACAGCTGCAGACACATACTTGTTTTTTATGATCATTTCATTTTACCATCACCCACGTCACACATAACATAATACCATTGCTCCACCCACTAGCTCTCTGGTAGACAATTGGTTTGCTAAATACACAAGGGCAAGAACCAGGCTGCATCCCCACGTGATCACACTCACCATTCTGGATGTCCTTCATGTCCAGATGGATGCTGGACATCAGAATCCCCACTGCCTGGGAACGCTTGTTGTTCAAAAGCTTCACCACCTTAGAGAGAGAGAGACTTGATGAGAGGGATGGGATGGAGAGATTTTAGGGTTAGGGTTAGGATTAGAGAGAGAGGCAGAGAGAAGAACAATACTACTTCTTCATGTTGCATGATGTGTATGGACACACACACACACACACACACACACACACACACACACACACACACACACACACACACACACACACACACACACACACACACACACACACACACACACACACACACACACACACACACACACACACACACACACACACACACACACACACACACACACACACACACACACACACACACACACACACACACACACACGATTAAATCATTGAATGGGACCAAAAATATTAACCTCACGCCCCTTTGTCTTTTTCCTTTTATGGGAGGAAAAAGACAATTCACCCGCAAACATTATGCAATTATAATCCTGTCTAGTTAAATTATGGTGACACATCCATCATCTCTCTCTCTGATTTCAAACTTCCAGATCTTTCAGACAACAAGAGACTTATTTACCAAACAGAGCATGAACACATGGATTCAACCTCTGGCATTGATAATGTATTTCATGTGAGGATAAATTCTCAGTGGTTGTGTTTAGATTGTATTCCATGCAACTCTAAAATGAAAGAAAGTGGTCAGGACTCCACAAAACCTGATACCAATAATAGGTGAACAATAGTAGTAAAAAAACTACTGTTTTCAAGGTCAAAAGCCACGACTACACTGACTGAGCTGCAATATAAACAAAAATTAACAATAAAAATAAGAGCTTCCATTGAACAATAATAGCTTCCACTGGTAGCATCCAAGCTAGACTATGGACCACAGCTCTCCTGAGTAAGCAGAAGTGGGAGTTGGGTAGTAAAATGGTGAGGGGATTGGATAGGAAACCCTAGCCTAGCATGATCCAGACAGAACGCTTCCTCCTAACCCAGATCACACAGACCACAGACCCCTCAAACACACAGGAAGTTATATCACCAGGCCAACTGTCTCTACTTTCCTGGCTCAGCCACAACATCAGGAGACAGGCCTATCGAGATATGATGCTGAATGGCTTCCACAACGTGCCACTGACAGATAGTGTGGAGTGGCTGTGTGATGTCAGTGGGAAAACAAGTCATCAATCATATTTTATCAGTTAACCCTTCCATCGCACAAAAAGATTATGGTTATATAACATGAGTTCAGTAGTTTACTATGTGGCAGAATGCAGTACTGCTTGCTACAAGGATCACTTTGCCATTTAAAAATAACATTTCCTTTGCAGTGTATCAGAAACACAGATGGATCCATAAATCGCGATTGTTATTGAAAGGAAAATGTTTATCACTAATTATTTTAAAAAACATTTTCCTTTCAACAAAATCATTTCAAGACAACAAAGAAACCTGAAAAGTTTCAACAAACGAGAACCATGTGTTAATATGTTAGGTTTTTGGTTTAAAGAAATCCTTTAAGTCCTGTTAACTGTGTATTGATCTTTTGATCTGTTGAAGTATTTATCATTTCAACATTGGCCGATATGGATTTTAATCAATCCCATACGTGAGAAGAAACGAACCCCTGAGGGACAATTAGCCCTGCCTAAGAAAGCTAAAAACAAGAACATGGAAATAAAACAGTATTTGTGTTAAAGAAAAAATAAACTACCCTGTCATAAGAATATCTCACAATAAATATCGGTGCTGAATGGAACTAACTGGATGCTTCAACATGATGCAAAATGTGATGATTTGTTCAGCTCCTACCCTCATCATTTCACAGCGTTGAACTGAAAAGCAACATCTGGCTCGTCCCAACCTACAATCCACATTGGTGTCTTGAGGATCAGCATTGTATATTGCATAATACAATACAATACAAAAACATATTATATCAATGTATCATGTACCAAAAACTTTAAATTAACTTTAATAACTCATGAAAAATGGAGCTCTGTATGTGTATGTCTTTCAGCAGTGGAGGTTTGGGGGAGGGCAGCCATGACCTCAGGGTGAGTCATTATACTGGAGTTCACCTGGTGACCGATCAATAGTCTACACAGGAGCCAGAACACCAATTACCAAGGATATTACCAAGCTATAGTCCCTCCTGCTGACCCTTCAGGATATGTTCAGACATAGGTCAGATTTGTTGGGAAGTGAGCACCCAGGTCTGGTGATTTGGGTAAAAAAAAAACAGACTGGACGACAACGGTGGTTTATTACATTTATCACAGAAAAGCTATCAAGATGTCGAGGGAGAGCATACAAGAGTAACACTGAGGTTGCGATGAAGATTCTCTCCTTACCACTATGAAACTATCCTCCCCTGATAAGGTCTTCTCTCAGCTAGCTGCAGCCATAAAACCCCTATTCATGTGGGAAGGAACATTTACAGCTTTAAATTGCTGTAAATTTCCAGTCATTTGACAATTAACAGTTAAAACAGTTAAAACACCCCTGGCATCTGACCATCAACTGCTAATCAAAACACTTCATTGCGTCTATGTATGGTATCAAATTTAGTGGCATACCATACCATGGCACTCGGGTGCCTTGAAACGAAAAGAAAAGAGAAAATGTTCAATCCCCAATAGATGTACCTCACATACTCTGCACACTCACCATGCCCTACACCAGCTTTTCAAGCTACCAAAACAAGGCATGGCTTGGCCCATGAGCAGTCCACTTCCTGGCTGTTATGATTACACAGGCAAGCACACCTTGATGCACGGCACACACTGATTGGAGGAGGTGCTTCATCTTGAAGAAGAAGCATGCCACCTCCATGTTGGACGGGCAGCAGCAGATAAAGTCAGCTCCTATCGCAGAGCCTTCTGTAACCAGAGAGCAGGGCACTCGGTGTCAGCAGTATTTCCGCAACATCTGATACTGATGTCAGCAGAGAGCTTTTTTTCTTTGGCCCCCACAATCTCAAGACGTGCGTGTCTATCTGAGCACTGACGTCAATGGAGCTCTCTAGTGGTGGTTTAAGAAAATTTAGTATTTCGCTCTTCACTTTCAATTCATCACTTCCTGTGTGCAGAGAAGATTTGCTGCCAGTGTCCATACCTGACACCTGAAATGAATTTGGGCAAATATGGTGAATCTACGCTCTTCTCTGTTGCAGCCCCAATTTGTGATTTATAGCTGATAGAGCAGCTTTAAATAGGTGATCAAATGTTTCCAGAATTGCAGATTGATGGTGTGACAAAAAAGGAAACTAACAGTATATTAAAGTCAATCACACAGAAAGCACTAGAGGAGGAACCGCATCACGAATTACAGCTCCCGGGCCTCTCCCTCCCTCTTTTCCTTCCCTCTTCTGTCTCTCAACACTCGTGAGGTTTCCTCACCGCACGCGAGCCGCTGGCTCCATGCCACTGGATGGTCACGGGGGGAGTCGGGTGGGAGCCAGAGCTCACACCACATAATTACCGTCTGGCTATAGCAGTTCCTCCTGTCACTCAGAGCGACTGGGAGAGGGACAGCCAGGAGGGATGGGAAGTTACTGGGGGCATCAGAGGAGTGAGAGGGACGAAAGAGACAGGACACACACATACACACACACACACACAAACACACCTGCTTAGCCTTGGACTTGCTGATCGTGTCTGATATTGGCTTTTTCTTCTCCTTAACGGCACTTTTGGAGAAGAGTTCCACAAATTGGTCAAAGTCCACAGCTGGCTCCTCAATCTTCTCCCACACCAGCGAGTCACTGTGCCTTCAGAGAGGAGAGGAGAGGTATTATTCACAGTGTAAGAAGCAGAATTATAATCTACCGTGTATTGTTTGAACGAGTACAGTGAAGTGCAGTATTGTTCTATCAGTAGTGAGGTGTGATTTCTCAAGATCAAGCCAAATGCAATGTTATGACATCATCAAATCGCATTATCTGAGATGTCACCTTTTGCCTGCTTTCCCCCTAAGGTCAGGACAGAAGAACTCAAGTGTTTTGATTTATTTATTTTGTAAAGAAATGATAATTGCAACTTCCCAGGCAATGGCCAGAATAACATCAAAAGTAGAGAAATCACTTCCACGTTGACAAAATCAAGCACGCATCTATTTTTTTTAGATGTTTATTCTACTATAACTTTTCCTATCCTTATTAAGGAGAGAGCACCTGGTTCAAGTCAATCACTGCTCACCACAATGTCTGGCCTGCATCACTTTCATTTTCCACTATGTTAGCATCTCTACGGCTCTTAAAGCGTTTATCTTCAACAGTCAAGCTTCCTCTCCGGTCTCCGCAGTTCAGAGAATACCTTTGTGTAAATGATCCATATCTCGCTTTACTTTACACGACCGGCCATCCGTTTTATTTACAAACTAAACGTAAAGTCTATCATGAGTCATCGAACAAAGCCTTTGCTTGCATACCGATGAGACAAACCCATCAGATTCTCCCATGTAGTAGACATGTAGTAATCCTCCTGCCCTGGCTGAAGGTATGGGTGACTGTGTGCAGACCTCAAGTCGACCTTTTTCCCTTCACATACTTTGTGTTTTTTCTTATTATTTTTTTGGTCTTTGGTATGGAGAGTAAAAACTTGAGAGCCAGGTAAATTTATAAAATTTACAAAGAAAAAAATAGGTCACTGCTAGTGCTATATGAATTGACACAACCAAAAAAAAAGAAAAAAAGGTTTAATTTTCTCATATTTTAGTATGAAACAAATAATTGATTTAAGACGATATCACCAATATTTCTATATTGTTAGGGTAAATAGTTGTTCTTTAAACTTTCATCATCATATCGTCTTACTTTTTAGCGTGCAGCTGTATGCGTGTCCAGTAGAGAGGCTTCATGGGTTTGGGTGGCTCGATGACAGCCTTGGCAGGGGCAGCCTCCTGGACCATCATGGAGGGCATCAGGCCTGGGGGTGGAGGAGGCCCAAAGCCAGGTGGTGGGGGTGGAGGAGGGGGGCCCATTCCAGGTGGAGGGGGAGGTGGAGGAGGGCCCATACCTGGGGGTGGAGGGGGAGGTGGAGGAGGGCCCATTCCTGGGGGTGGAGGAGGAGGGGGTGGAGGGCCAAAGCCTGGCGGGGGAGGTGGTGGTGGTGGTGGTGGCGGTGGACAAGGCCCCTGCCCGGGTAAGGGTGGCGGTGGTGGGGGTGGAGGAGGACCGGTGCCCCCTGGTAAAGGTGGAGGTGGTGGTGGAGGTATTCTTTCAGAGAGCTGAGGTGGAGGGGGAGGTGGAGGGGGAGGAGGAGGGGGAGGAGGGGGGAGGCCAGGTGTTGGAGGGGGAGGAGGTGGATGGGTGCTGCTGTGCTGCTTCCTCTGCTGGCAGGTACACTCGAAGCTCCCCGTGCGTCTGGGAGTTACGTGGTTAGACAAACGCAGGGAGGACGGAACGGAGGCAGAGGACGAGACGCTGCCTGGTCTCCTGTTGAGAGGCACGTCAAACTTAAAACCCTCTTCCACAGGCGACGTCTGGACAGAGATATCCTGGCTTGTCTTTCCCAACCTTCCTCCTCCTCTCATCTGTGAGGCTTTGTGGTTGGCAGTGCCCAGAGCTCCCGTCGTATCCACAGTGTCCCTTGCCAAGGATGCCCGCTGGCCCTGCAGCACTGCAATCTTAATCCGCAGGTCATCGATGGTCCTCTCCAGCTGAGGGATGAGATGGTCTTCATCCTCTGGTGACTGCCCTGATTTCAGCCAGCTGGAATCTGTCTGTCAGGGAACAAAAGAAGATTTTAGACTAACTTGCAAGTACAGTAGGGTTCATAAAAAAATCATAGCTCCTTATTTGGAATGCCCTTTGAAAGCAGGCAATCAGGCCTATTGTGCTTTGCACCATAAATCTTCAAAAGCAGAAATACTTTCATATCTTGGTTTTTGCTGCCAAGTCTTGGACACATTATCTTACAATAAATCCAATTAAAAAGTGACACGACACACCCTGTATAAAAAAGAAAAACACCCACAACTGAGGGAGCTTAGTGGCAGGGCTATGAGCTACAGAAGGGTCAAGGAAGTCCATTATGTCTAGACTCCATCAGACCTCTGGCTCCAGACTGGTTAGACCAGGGATGAAGGGGGGACTCCGAGAGATTTGACCCCAGAGACATGGAGTCTCACTGCGCCTCACATGGGGAGGAGCCGTGTCTGGTTGTACACATTCCCAAGTTGTGGTCACATCTTTAAAGAGAATGTTTAGTCTGTATTGCCTGTCTGATTTTTAATTTGACCAGGAAATAAGAAGAGGCTTGAAGTGACAATCTAGAAATGTCTTTCAGGACAAGCCTGACCTCTGGTGGGTGAACAACAATTTACAACCTCAACTTTTACAGGTCACATTGGCTGTAGTGGGGATGGATCAAATCTGCAACAAACCTATGACCTGAACTGAATTACTTGACAACACTCACTATAATGTGCACAAGTCCAGCAAGGAAAAATGTGTTTTGTGGTAACAAAGTATTAACCGTACAAATGAATGCTATGCTTTGTGTGCATGATATATAAAACATACACTCAAGTTGTATAAAAAGCAAATAGATATGAAATGTGTTCCATAAAACATCTGAGACGTGGTGATGGAGAGAACTTATCAAAAGTCTGATTCAACTAAATATATTTTATTCACCTAAATATCAGGATAGTTAATAAAACTAAATCACTGAAATGAAGTAAATTCAACAAACAAGAGGGTGACATCAGTTTGAAACATGCTGAATAAGCTAAATCAAGCAAATTGTATTAAATTGTGATCACGTTAGTTAATTTGTTTGCGCCAATTATGAAATTGTGCACACAAAGTAATAAAATGAGGGCACAAAACAAGGGAATGGTATATTATCATGTGCACTTACATTAATCAATATAAAGTCACAAGGTCTACTTTGTGTGCACATAATGGCATCCCCCCCTCAATTTGGCTAGCTGACAAATTGTTCTCCTACAGCATTCCCAGGCACCATTGTAATGAATGGAGACTACTTACCTTTAATAATGTTTTTATCTATCATTGCATTCATTCACACATTAAATTGTAATTGAATTTTGGTGGAAAGAAGGATACATTTCAATGCAATTACTACAAGACAATACTTACTAATGTTTATTTATTATATGTATGTAGTTAGGTGGGCAGGAGTGAAGATATTGCTTTAGGTATTAGTGGTAAAGCATAAGACGAAATTGGCCAGACAGTCTGTACTGTAAGTCAAAGCAGGGATGATGTAGACACAGTATTTATAGATGCATCCAACCTGAGCTTGTAGTCCACCAGGTGTCTTGGCTGATAAATGCTGTGGCGGGGCCTTCAGGGACTGTTTTCTGCCTGTATTTCGCCCCCCATAGAGTTCCCACAGGTGCGAAGACACAGGCAGGCCTAAAGAAGCCCAGGTGTACAGCTGCTCCTCCTGCAGAGTTCAGGAAAAGAGCAAATGCAAAAAGGGTGAGGGTACTAAATCCAAGGTTAAATGTTTGTGCTTAAAAATACAACTTGACTGCAGAGACTGTCAAGTATACGGCAAAACAGGGTGAGTAGGCTACAGTGGAATGTACTGTAATATATAGAGGGAGGCACCGTGACTAAAGGTTAACAACATATACCGGTGACAGCCTGAAGGGATGAGGAAGTTCTTTCTGTAAATTGCTTCCCTTCAGAGAGCGTGGAGATAGTTGGAGATAATAAATGATGCCAGCAGCAGAGGAAGCATAATATATGTCAGGTTTCTTTTTTTTTTTTTAAACAGCCAATGCACTTGCAGCTGTGAGCCCAAATAATTTAGCATGAACATCTAGGCTTACTATTGTTATGAATGTATTCTAAAACCTGAAATCTTTGGGTACTGAAATTTAAAATCATCGCTCATCTGAAAGTGTTCGTTATCTGAAACCATTATGTTGGTATATCACAAGTTAAAGATGCAATAAGTAAGATTTGTACTGGTCCATAGTACAAAATGACCTTAATATATCAGCAAGCGTTTGATAGTGTTGTTGATCAATACCATTGACTACTTCACCAGATGCTGAGATTTCTGTCTTTTACAACTCACTTTCTGGCCTGTACCCCTTTTGCATTGTGATATATTACCACTTCACTTTTCTGGTGGCTCTCTGCTCTGATTACAGTAGCTGGCTGACTCTGTGAAAATGTGACTTTAGTATTTATGTCAATTACAGGCCAATTATGCTGTGCCAGTGTCCGACTGAAGTTGTTGCAATTTCTTAGTCACCAGAGGTCACTAAAAGTCATAGATGCCTTCATGCCCCTTTAAATTTAAGGGCAGTCTCACAAACAGTATCTTCTTATTTATCTCAAAAAGCTGATGATGAACAGAAGTGCCTGGGTCTCCCCTCTTAGAAACATAACACGACAATGACAATAAGATCATGGGATATCGCAGAGATTCCAATGAAACTATTTAATCTAGCTGTAAACAGAACTCACAGAAAAACAATTTATATTTAATCACATTTTTATATTTAATATTTAATTTCTTTCACATTTTATATTTAATCACATTTTTTTAATAATCAATTACCATCTCAGACTCCAGTACATTACTCCTACAGTACAGCCTAATTCCAAAGATTTATGTATGATCATGCTCTGAACAGAAACTGCTTTTACTGTCCCATTAAACCCAATCAAGATGCCATGACCCAAGAGAAGAACAGCATAGCTCTGTGTTTGCATTGTGCAACGTGACAAATTCAAGTAGAGCTTGTGTTGTTCCTTTAAGCCAAAGCAATCAAGTTATTCCTGAGAATGTTGGGGTCTTTCTAAAAACTACTTTTGTTCTTCCTGGTATCAAGTTCCAATGATTATTTCCCAGAAAAATACCATGTGGAAATGAATGCCATGCAGTGATGAAATACATACAAATAGGCCCCAGTGTAAATCAATTGTCATCAAAGTCATTGCACAACGGATTACACAAAGATGCTTCATTTTTGAACTATGAAGTACAACAACTACCTCCAAGACTATGCGGTGTGTGATCATCATGCATTTGCGTGCATGTATCTTTTGTGTGAGAGGGTGTTTGTAATCTTTTGCAGGCCTTTGAATGCTATTAGTTCTAGTTGGTGAGTTGACCTATAGTGATGTTTTCCTAGTACAGTCACTGCCAGGACAAAACCTTACAATAGCCAGAATCTAGTAACCTGAGCTGGAGTCAGACGCACGCACGCGCGCACACACACACACACACACACACACACACACGCACGCACACACGCACGCACGCACGCACGCACGCACGCACGCACGCACGCACGCACACACACACACGCACACGCACACACGCACAGTGAGGGTATAAAGTGTGCCAGATTCACATAAAGCCATGCCACTCAGGGTTATATTACACAATGATATTGCTAACTGTAAAGATTTATAGTTCTTAAAACCAGACCTCCCTCACCCCCACCCCCCAAACTCCACTTTGTCCAAAATGAAGCTGATGGGATATTTGATTTCAGGCAGTATGCAGAATAAGAAACCATACATTCCTACGTTTGTACACTATAGAAAAATACAGCAATGAAATGAGATACACTGAGATATTTATACTGCAAAGTGGAGGACGAAGAGGATGTGAGAAGTAGCGGGGGGAAAGAAAAGGAGAAGGACATGGTGAGAGATTAGAGAGGTGATGAGTTGTGTGATTAATTTCAAAATGGAGAGTAACTATAAAAGGAAAAGGGTAAAAAGACTGAACCGGGGAGGGGTTAGAGGAAAGGTTGAGGATGGAGAGAGAGAGAGAGAGAGACTGTGATGATCTCAAGTGCAATTCATTTCAAAAGGAAGATTAACTGTAAAATGTAAAGCAATACCAATGAGATCTGTATTGTCAGTGGCAAAAGGAGAGGTTATTCCTGGTCATGCTGAATAATGCAGGACTCTCCCGCCCCAGGCCGAGGCAGACAGAGACTGAGAAGAAAGAGGGGGCCATGAGTCGTTGTCCAGTCCTGACATGGTGAGCTTTTTGCTGGAGAAGAGCAGCCTGAGCCCGAGGCACGTGGAGTTGTTACATAACATGGTCAGCAGATGGTCTATGCAAGCACAGATGTGTGTGTGTGTGTGTGTGTGTGTGTGTGTGTGTGTATGACTGAGAGTTCAGTGAGACTGAATGAGTGTCACAGGGTTTGCTATAAGCCAGCCATGCGTGGAAATTCCTGAATATGTGTGTTTGTGACTGTCCTTGTGTGTATTTGTGTGTGTGTGCCCATGTATGTTTGTGTGTACTCGTGCAACCGTGTGTCTTTGTCAGAATTGCCTATAAATGAAAGAACACTATTTGTGGCCTATTGTGATTTTAGTGTTTAGTGCAGTAACATGTCATTGTGCATTTGAGAGATTTATGTGAACTAGTTAAATGCATGCATGTTCAAGTGTGTACAATTTGGTTGTGTGTGTGTGTGTTTGTTTGTGTGTAGTTGTGCATGCTTGTACGTGCACATGAGGATGTGCATTTGTACATGCATGTATTGTGTTGCTGGGAACATGTGAGCTCACACAGAAGACACACTGAAGACATCACATGCTAACTTATTGCACTCTTACCTTAACACTAGTTATGCTCTTAGTTGCTTGTTTAGGAAGGAAATGCACTTACGATTTCTGGTGACTAGTAGTTTTCTTGCCTACCTATGTTGAATGCACTTATTGTAAGTCGCTTTGGATAAAAGCGTCTGCTAAATGACTGTAATGTAATAAGGAAGTAGGACGACATATTGTCTTGACACACAAAGGATCATTCTATGAAAAGCAAAGAAAGACACACAAATATGAAGCATGCATACACACACATATACAGTATATTCAGGCATGCATACAGGCCTAAATACCCACACTCCATACACACACACACACAAACAAGAAGTGTAGTCTCAATAAATCTATGGCAATAGGATTTGTCCAAATATAGAGCTATGTGCATTATTTCTAGACACCATCATGCACTTTCAATCCTAACTACGCCAATGTGCAGTTGAGCCGGGCGGATTCAGCTGTGAGGGGCTTGGGATAAAAATGGCACTGACAGTGGGCTCAGTGAACTGTGCAGGGGAATGTGATGCACATGAGATTAGGTCTGAGCAAAGCTTTACTGGAATCAGGCTTTAAAGATTCATGAAATCATAAGGTTCATGAGGTTTCATGAGGTCCTCCTGACTTCAAGCACCACTCCTCTTCAGATTATAAAATGCCTCAAGGATGAATCACTCCAATATCGCAATGCATTTGAAAAACCAAGACTCATGAATCATGTATACATTATTTGGCGACTACAGATCGCTTCAGGCTACATTCTTATCAATGAATGTTTCACCTGATCAGTACATACTCTCCTATGTGTACCTAACAATAAAATCAACGCTGTGCCAAAATCCAACACTGGTCCAACCCTGGTCAGCTCGTGTTTTGTATATAACATGAGCATCCTGCCAGTCAGTAAAGAGAAAGGTCTTACGTTAAAGTTGGGTGTGGTTGGTGTGAAGGCGCTGTCCCCATCGTTGAAGGGCTGCAGGACACCCAAGGCCAACATACGGTGACATAGTTCCCTGGCCTCCTCTTCCATAGGCCCCTCGCCATGCTGCACACACAACCTCTCCAACAGCGTATGACCTGAAGAGAGAGAGAGAGTCGAGACGAGACGTTTACATTTACAGTGTGACGGTGTGATTCTCTTCACATGGGAGAATAACAGACATGGCTAAAAAGCAATATGGAAGGGCAATAACAATAGCTGACCACACGGGGGAGAGAGATATGTTTTGTCAATGGCAAAAAGAGAGGTTATCTGAGGTTGTGCTGAATAATGCAGCGCTCCGGTCTCCAGGCTAGAGAGGGACATTCGGATAACAGTCAGATGGAAACCAATTTGCAGGCAGATTTTGGAGTCAGATTAAAGGGTGGTTTATATTTCATAGCATCTGTTTAGACACTTCTTACGTCTTCTTACTTCTTCGGTCTCTGATTCAGATGTGCTAATTAAAACACCCACAAGTGCAAACTCCCTTTTCACCCTTTACATCGGTGAGTGAAGAGATGGTGCTAATTGCAATGCTCTCGGGCTAGATGCTGCACGGAATAAACTGATGCCAACTGATATTCAGGATACCAGTCAACACGCAGTACATTTAATAACATCCCTTTCAGTTTTGACACAGTATTAAATCACTGATGTTTTAATAATCTGTTTCATGAACATGACACCATTAGAAAGGTATACTTTGGAGGTCAGAGAATGAAAAAGCATGGCTGTAGCTCTTAGTTGTATGGCTACAGGGCTGGCCAATATCACACCGAATAAAACTATGAAAAAGACATATTTTCTGCTCATATTTGTAAGCAGGCTTTATGAGGAGAATGAGAGTGAAAGTGAGTTGGAATTGTGAAGGATTATTATGAAAATCAGTGATAATCTCTAAATCCTAGAATATGTCTGGATCCCCTGATGGGGAGAATCCTGTTTTTTTCTGTGGCAGCAGGAGCACAAGTCATCATTAGTCTCTTGGGGAAAATATTGACTATGTGCTAGCAGTGGGAGATGTGGTTACTAAGAGGATACACAACTCTTTCACTCCAGTAGGCGTAAGGATGGCACACTATGCAGTCTGCTCATAATGTTGTTACATGGGCTTGAAACATGTGATTCAGAGGACAGCACCAAATGAAATAACAAGGCCCCGCAGTTAATGGACCTGTGGACATTGATTTGAGCACTTTGGAGTCGGGGTTGACGAACAAATCTAGTCCTATACTAGACCTAGTCCTATAGATCAACAATAAGAAGTCATCAGTTCAGTTCTAGTTAAGATCTCCATTGAAAAAATGATTTTAATCCAGGATTTGTTTTATTAATCTCTGTTTGGGAAACTCTCATCGGTTGTGTCACAGTTAAATCCTCCTATGGGCCCTCTGTGATACTAGCTGGACTGAGCAATGTCACATGCAGTGCTGAATGAGTGAGTGACTAAGTACTGAACCAATCAGAATTAGTCCACGTGAAGACAGGGCAGTCTAAGGCCTAGTCTGATAAAACAGTATGATTATAAAAAAGCAGTTAGGTCAAATCTTAATGCAGACTGGAGATTCAAGGCACCTCCACTGTTTGGCTACTTCACCTGACGAAATGTGAATGGATCTCATATCACCATTTATTTTTGTCATGCAGATAAACTGTCACTGTGTGTGTGTGTGTGTGTGTATTTGTGTCTAAACCAGTAGGGCAGAGGATGGCGTTGCCGTGGGTGTGTGGTAATGTTGTCACTCGGCACTCTGATTTATGAGCACTGGCGCAAACAGTGGAGAGAGGCTGAGCTCCTGACACTCAATACAACAGACAAGAGTCTTTTATTACAAGGAGGCATTTGTTCTGTGGATCTCAATAAATAACCTCTACTGGTTCATCTGTTGTTCATGTGCTATTGTGTTATATCATAATTTAAGTATACTGCTTTAGTGATCATCATAATTCATACATTATTAGACTTTAATCACAGTGCAATTTGATTATGATTTCACATTACATTATTATTGCATAATAATCTAATCTCTAATGGCGACAGGGCTTGAAGCCAAAAGATTCACATCCAGCCCACCAGGGATTCTCAGCCATAATAGGACTAACTGTTGAACTAACCAAAATATTAGCTCATAAGCTAGTGGGTATTTTTTCTGTGTTTGTGGCTTGTTCAAGAAAAGCGTGTTACAGTAAATGCACATCAGAAGGTAGAGGTGAGGGTTAAATCTTTTAGTCTGACAGCAATTTGAAACTAGGCTTCAGTTATCTAAAGGTGCATCTATAATTCGTCATCTATAATTAGCTGAAATAAATAAATGGTTGGATAAACTTTTCATCCAGCTGCACTGGGATCAATTCTGACTCTTTTTCATCTAAATTGCTGCCAATACAATGAATTATATCTAATATATGAATGTATGATATATGCTATAATTAAGAATATTGCATGAGTTTTTGATAAATGATGAAACAAGAGTTCTTGGTAGTGGCCTCAGACGTTTGGACTCCACTGTAAATTACATGCACCTGCAACAGCTAAATGACCTGTTGTATGTGTACTCACCAGAGAAGACATCCAGGTAGGTAGGTACTGTGACATTGGAGCTCTTGCGGGCAGAATGTGCTCTTCTGGAGCCCAGTGTCCAGTAAGCCCCGCCTGTGTACCCTTTTTCTGATGCCCCCTGCTCATGGACCTTGGCCCCACCATCCTGTCTAGCTATCAGCTCATCCAGCTCTTTGGACCAGTCTGCAGAGACACTAAGAGGCCCAGCAATGGAGCAGGACCTTTGCCTGCGGTTCCTCCATCGCTCGGTTCCACTGGAGCCTCCATCGCATCGTGCAACAGCAGCGGCATCTGTTTTCCTGGGGACGTTGGGGCTGGTAATGGGGGAGCTAATGGGTGAGGTGAGCTGCCTGGTGGTGGTCTTAACGTATGAGGGATGGACAGGAGGGTAGACTTTGACAGTGGAGGAAACACTGGAGGAAGTCCGTCTAGGGCTAGACACGTGGGGACTGTCTGATGTCAGCTGGCTAAAAGACAAGCTACTCTTCCTCCTGTTCAGGGACAGGAAGTCCCGCCTCCCATTTACCTCTCCCTCCTCCATCTCCATAGACAGGTCCATGCTGCTGACACTCTTATGTGACCCCATCGGCCCAACCACCACAGGGCTTAAATGGACACATGCCACACAGATGTTCTTGCTTTGTGTAGCCTGATAGCCTTGACCCAGCTGGGAGGGCAGATCTGGGCTCTCCAGCTCATCTTGGGGCTCCTCAGCACTCTCATAAGAGGTGCTGGTGGTAGTGTCAGGGAAGCTATACGTGCTGTTGGTCTTTGGGAAAAGGCTGCCATTACTTCTCTCTGTGTCTGCGGCTGAAGATGATGGACCACTCTCACTCAGGGACCCCAGTTCAGATGAATTTCTTGATATGGGTATGGCATGTCTTTCATTTTCTGATTTCCTATACTCAACGCTTTGTTCTTGAGCTATAGTGTCACTACCAACAGGGGTGGAGATAACTTCCTTACCCAGGTTTTGTAGCTGGTTAGATGTTACCTCCTTTTGGTTAGTAGTTTCAAGGGATTTATTTGTATTCCCCTCAGAGGTTGACCCTTCAGTTAAAGGGACATTGATCCTCTCCAGGACCCCATCGCTGGCTCCATGTTGCTCTCTGAAGGCCTGCTGGATGTCAGACAACAGGTCCTCATGTTCAGCTGCCGCTGAGTGGAAACTGTAGAGGTCAGGGTCCGACCCTGAACTTGTCTTCCTGCCATCCTCATCTGCTGTAGATTGTCGACTGTCTCTGGTCAAACGGCCTTGATCCCCCTCACCATCTGATATCATATCCATCTCATCAGCTGACAGGCTAGGGTCTGCATTAGCCTGGAGCTCTGCTTCATCATGGTTGGTTGTTTTCCAATCTTCCAAGATGTCCTCCTTGGAGAACCCTTTCGCCTTAGACAGACTCTTCCTGATCCTCATGCTGGAAAACACTGAACTCTTAGACTCTGATTTGGATTTCTTCTTAGTGCCATTATCCCCTCCTGCTTTGCTCGACTTCTTAGATTTTTTGTCCACTTCCCTGTCCTCAGCTGCTCCCCCATCACAGGGTACTCCTCCGCCTACTGCCCCACCACTTCCTCCTCCTTTCTTCTGCTTGGCCTCCTGGTTCCCCATGTTCTTGAGCAGTCGGACGCCCTTAGCAATCAGGCCATGCTGTTGAGGTCGCGGCTGGGCATGCTGGGCTTCCTCCTGAGCTGTTGCTGATGCTGCTCCTCTGCTTGTCAGGGCCCGTTGAGAGCTGCCTAATCCCTGCTGTGTGCTCACCAGTGTCAAAGGCAGCTGTGAGGATGTTGTTGCCTCTGCTGATGCTGCTGACGAGGGGAGGAGGAGACTGGCACTGGCAGCCACGGCCTCTCTACCACTCACTACTCGCTCTCCCTCCCTACCCTGCTCAGCCTCTCTCACTCTCTCATCCTTCCTCTCTTGTTGCCCCTCCCTTCTCCCCCCATCCGCTGCTGCGCGCCCTGCTGTCTTGCATAACGGGCTGCTGGTTGAGCGAGCCAGGCGAGGATGCTCCGGTGTGCGCGACCCCTCTTCTTTCTCAACAGAAGGGGGGAGTGGAAACTTAGGATGCTGCTGCTGATACTGATGTTCTACAATGTACTGTTGTTGTTGTTGTTGTTGAGGGAGAAGGAGTGAGTGCTGTTGTCTACGGAGGAGGTTGGTCACACTACTCTTCCTCCTGCCTTTGAAAGCGCTAGTGAAGAAGCTCTCTTTCAGAAAGGGTACCTGGGTCTCCACGGTCTTTATAGTCTGCATCCTGCCTGCTATGGCTTGAGAAACAAGCCTGGATCGGAAATAATCTGGATAGGCTGAATTGAAGAGAATTGGAGAGAAAAGGTTCAGATGACATTGATAATTTTATATTTAAGCTTGGTTTGATAAAAGTAGAAGAGACTAGAGGCATTCTGTTCTCAGTGGAGTCAAGAGGAACTTAAACTGGATGCAATCTGAATAATGGCATTTGAAGTCCAATTTGTATTTTAGCGGGTAGTGGATATTTGTGTATAGAAGATGTGTTTTTTGTTGTTTTGATGTTTGGTCAGAAATACAAAAGAAATGACCACACATAGTCATATAAAGTGAAAGCTGTTTTTGTTTTTGTTTTGAACTGTCTCTCTTTTGCTATGATTTTCACTGTGTTGTTCCCCCAGCAATCTTAAACATGCGGTGACCCAACTGTATCTATAACTGGCACGGACATTTTGATTCCCCAGACCTGCATGTCTCGATTGACTTAGTAAAAGTTAGATTGAGATTCATGTGACGCTGTTAGCTGACACCAAGGATCCTACAGTGAAACCCATGTTACTATTATGGATCACAGTAGAGGCATGTATTTAAGGGTGTGGCAAACGCTAATAAAATGTATCGGTCTGAAAGCCAAATGAAAAATTTTATTCCACACTGGCATTCACACACAGCAAAATATTAATGGTGCACCAGTAAATGGGGTCTAACGACACCCCTCTTCCATAATTTAAGAAAACCAATTACATAGTTTTGCAAAAAACATTTGATTAGTGTGTGTTTCTCTATGAAAGCATGCCTGATGACTGATTACTGCCAATGGGTGTGGTACAGTCAAGGCATCTACTTATGGAGATTGCCATCTAAATAGAAGGGCTTGATGAGTGACTGAAAAGTAACAATACCAAAAATACCAATAAATATTAGATTAAATATCCATCCTTGAAACGAAGAGTTGTTTTAAGTGTTTTATCTAAACACCTGAATAACTGGTAAAATGTTTTTCTCTTACATGGAACACTTCAGCTTATAGTACGGTGTGATTCTTCTCTTAGTAAAACATCATACAATCACTTTTCAAGACAATCCCATATAAAATGTCATTTCATTGTACTGAAATGAAAAGAAGCATATCATAATGTTGCAAAAGGTGACAAAACAATTTCACAACCGAGGTACATAAGTCAGGTCTCTTTAAAATTATAACACAAAGGTTAAGTACAGTGAACTTGCCTGAGTGGTGGCTTCTCCTCAGTTGTTCCTCCTCAGTACTGACTGAAGAACACAAACGGGTGTTTGTCTTCGCCTATGGGGAGCTCGTCATCCATGGGTCACATGAAGCTGGTCTTTTCCCCATCACATGTCCGGTCTCCCTGGCCCTCACACATCACTACTGTCTGACACTCCTCTCAGTAACTTCATCATGCTATTAAGAACATAAAGGACCATAGACACAAGCTTGTGTATTATACTGGGGCTGTGCTGCAAAACTCCTTGCTACTTGCTACAGCTGATACTGAGCAAATAACAACTTGACTCAGCGCAATTTTTAGCACTGATGACGAAATGCTAACATCAGATAACTTCAAGTTATGGTCAAGTGCTACACATTAGTAACCAAGTAAACAGTGAACTGACTGTCATACTGTAGACTGCCAAAGGAGATCAATGCTCCAAATGCATGTTGAAAAGGAATGCACTGTTTCTTACTAACGAGCTGTGGCAGATGGGAGGAGGGTGGGGTGAGGCTGAGCTTGGATCCAGGGGAGAGTTGAGTCGGTGGACTGACTCTACCCTGGATCCGGGACCGGCTGCAATCAGGCTTAATTGGCCGCAGCTGCTGAGTCCAGCCTAAGCCTCCCCCCAGTCCGCCACACGAGCCTATAACACAATCATGGCCTGTGACAGAAAAACAGACAAGTTTTGTCAATAAAAATGTTTGTTTGTTTATTGACTTAAAATATGAGTATGATTGGCATACTTGAAATGTAACAACAAAATAAAAAACATTTTCAATGTGTCACTTTAGGTAGTTTACATTCCCAATGTTAAAACCAAAAACCTCATATTTTGATGAACAATGTATTATAAAACTGTAGCACATTGTATTGAAAGCAGCAAAAATATCTGGGATATTTTTTTATTTTCAATGCACATTATTTCATTATCTCTCTTCCATACGAAACTCAAAAATCATACCATTCTATGTTGTATTAAACCTCAGTCTTTGATATTCTTCAATATGCTAGTTACAACAGTGTATTGTTTTCCTTCAATATCCTTTATTGTCATATATTTGAAAATTTGGGTGCTGCAAAAAAGTAAAAATCATCTCGTGGGTATGGGTTGTTAGCTCACTATTTTAATAGATAAACTTGATGTAGACACTATCAAACAATTCAGAAATCATTGGCAATTAGTCTCAGTGATAAATATGATGGAAAAATGAATGACCCAAATTAGATTCAATTCAATTAAATTGTCAGATTATGACAGGAATTTAAAATATTCTACACATTGATTGATTTTGAATGTGGGCACTTTACCTAAAATAAAGTTATTGTATTTTGGCCAAATCAACTGAACTGAACAGAGATACAATAGGGACAATTCCTTCACACTTATGCACATATAAAATTAACTTTTGTGTGTAGTCCTGAAATTGGCTAAATGGGATTTTGATACTGCAGCACTATGGAAACTGCACTGATAGTGATATAATCTGTAGACAAATGCATAGTAGGGCTTTCACAAGCCACTAGAGGCTGCCATTGCTCTACTAAATCAAAAATGGATGGCCTTTTTTAACAGTTGCTCAGAATTATCTTATTGTACAAATTTAAAATGTCGTGTATAATCAAAACACACATCTTCATAAATGGACATATTTTTGTGCACAATCAATCATTGTGTATCAAGTCAGAAATATCCAAATGTACACAAACAGGATATTATCATTATCATCATTGTATAGTCATTACTCTTTACATAAAAACCTCAAGTACACAAAACACAATTGAGCTACTTCATGTACTTATTATTGTCTCCACCATGTAAACCACAACAATCACATTGAACACAACAGTAGCTCACTGACTGTGGTGCCACACAAAATATTCACAAGTCAATTCATCAGAAGAATAATTTTCAGACTGGCTCAAAATCTGAGGAATATCTAGAAACTCAAAGATTAATATCACAAAAATAACAAATCTTTGTTGAC
Source organism: Hoplostethus atlanticus (assembly GCA_034670405.1). NCBI lineage: Eukaryota > Metazoa > Chordata > Actinopteri > Trachichthyiformes > Trachichthyidae > Hoplostethus > Hoplostethus atlanticus. The sequence continues at coordinate 2,211,969 of JAXDDX010000065.1, read as the reverse complement.
AGAAAGTAAGGACACAGTTTTAGAACTTTCAATATTTCATCAGACACAGGAAAGCTATATCCATGTAGAAAGGCAATGTACAGAAGAGTTTTGATAAAAACATAAACCAGCCAGGATGGCAGGTCAAATCAGTACAATGTAGTAGCCTGTGGACACAAAATAGTTTTGGTCTTGGCTTTCAGTGACATATTACAGATACACAGTTTAGTTTGAAGCCCAAAACCACTCCGCGCTTTACAGATCTAGCTACCTACAGAGAGAGAAATGATAACAAATGTGAATCCCCAATCCCATAACAAAGGTATAATTTCCCCTGGTGTCAATTGCACTTCAATATTTCTCCTGCAATGCGTTTTAAAGCCCTTTTCTATTATTTTCCACTAGGTTCTCTCAGCTGCACTTGTGTGAAATGGTAAAAGTCCCTCAAGGACAGAGGGAAGGCTTTAATCTGTGGAGCTCACCTTAAAGAACACCACACACACACACACACCACCCTGCACACATGCATGCATGCATGCATGCACACACTCACACACACCTCAAGACCACTGGGTATTTGCTATACATTTAACTGCTGCATCAGACATCCAAGCAGAGAAACACACTGAGGATCTATGAGCAGTGAAACTCCACAGAAACAACCATGGGATGCCTCTTCCTTACCCTTGTGATATCTTAAACCTGTCACTGGTCCATTATCAACCACAAAAGGCCTGATCCCTTATGTGGAGTCCCTGGGAATCCTGCTGTGGAAGACCACTGACTGCCTCTGCTGGAACTGCTGCTTCCTCCTCTTCTTCATGTCCCAGCGGCAGAGCAGTATCATCTTGAAGGTTGTGCGGAAGGTCTTGTTGCACAGGGCATAGCACATGGGGTTGACCGTACTGTTGACATAGCACAGCCAGTAGCCCAGTGCCCACAGGGTCTCCGGGATGCAACCGTCACAGAAGGCATTGATCAGCACCATGATGTTGTAGGGTGTCCATGTGATGATGAAAGCAAAGAGGATGGCACTGAGTGTCTGAGCTGCCTTCTTCTCCTTCACTAGGGACATGCGCTTCCGCTTGGTGATCTGAGTCCGAGCTCGGGTTGCAAAACGCTTGGCCAGAGCTGCCTCTTTGAAGGAGATGGGGACAGAGGGAGATTTGGTGGCAGTGCTGGTGGTAGTGATGTTGGTGGTAGTGGAAGCGGTTGTTGGGGGACCAGCCAAGGAGCCTGTTTTGGCGGCTGCCTGGATGGTAGGCATGGATTGGACCTTGCGTGAGGAGAAGTGTTGATGGTAGCTGTTGTTGTCTGTATTGTTTGCTCCATCTGGGGTGGTGGCAGCTGTGGTGTTGGTGGTGACTGTTGAGAGGCTGTCCCGGCTATCCTCCTCCCCCCTCAGGGGGTCCTCCTCTGAGGCCACATCCAGGTCCTCACATGAGGTGAGCTGGGAGTTGACGGCAGCTTTTATACCGGGTAGGTTGAGGACAATGGAGAAGATAGCATGGCTCTGAGGAATCATCTCTCTGCCACTACAATCCTCATCCTCTGATGACCCAGAGTGGTCCACTGAGACCCCGGCATCATTGTTGTTCCAGCTGTCGCTGCTGCTCTGGTCTGGGTCACCCTCTCCTGTTCGGGTACTACCAGGCCTCCAGGACCGAACCCCGGGCCAGCAGTGGAAGCGGCTAACCAGCCTTCGACATGAGCTCTTTTTCTGAGACGACTTGGTCAGCTCATAGCTGCTGCAGCTTCTGGAGCTTCCTGTCTGGTTGTGCACAAAACGGGCTTTCTCACCCCCATCACTCCCACCCCCTCCTCCCATCCCACCTCGACTCCCCGAGCCCTGCAACCCAGCTAATTCCCTCGAGCGGTTCTGAGTCTCCTTGTAAATCCGCCAGTAGAGGACACTCATGATAGTTACAGGCAGGTAGAAGGCAGCCATGGCTGTGCAGAAGGTTATAGTGGGCTCTGAGAGGAACTGGATGTAGCATTGATCTGGAGGTACTGTCCTTTCGCCCACAAAATACTGCCACAGCAGGATGGCTGGGGCCCAGAGAAACAGAGAAACAGACCAGGCAAGGCCAATCATCAGCCCAGCCCTCTTTGTGGTCCGTTTGGCCCGGTAGGTCAGAGGCCTAGTGATAGAAAAGTAGCGGTCAAAGCTGATGACCAGCAGGTTCATAACTGATGCATTGCTGGCCACATAGTCTATGGCCAGCCACAGGTCGCAGGCCCAGTTGCCCATAGCCCAGTGGCCCATCACAATATAAGCTGTGTAAAGGTTCATGGAGATGACCCCTATGATGAGGTCAGCCACAGCCAAGCTCAGCAGGAAGTAGTTGTTGACTGTCTTTAGCTGGCGGTTGACCTTGAAGGATACCACCACCAGGATGTTACCAATGATGGTGATCAGAGACAGCAAGCCTGTCAGCAAGACAATGAGGACAACCTGCCACACCGGGTGGCCGCCCAAGGGCTCATAAGCCCCAGTCTGTGTCTGCGACCCATTTGGGGGTTCTGAGGTGAGGTTGAAGAGTCCGCTGGTGGAGGAGGAATTATCATCCAGGGTAGGCAGATGTACCACCGACCAGAGCTCTTCTCCGGCTCCTCCTTGGTGGATAGCATTGGATTGTGGGTAGGCTCCTGCCCCTGGTGGCGAGGTGATGGCAGTCAGGAAGAAGCCAGGATCTGTGCTGTTGGAGTTCATGGTTAAGTCCTGGCATATTCTGCAGGGAGAGACAGAGGAGAAAGAGACAGAGAAGCGCAGGCAGGGAAGGAGGGAGACAGGAAGGGAAGAGGGAATTGACAAGAAGGAGGAGAGGGAGAAAGAGAGAAAGGGACAAAGTGAGAAACAGGCTAGGAGAGAATAAAATAGTTGCAGGACGCATAAGCAGCTGAAATTCCTATTCACTATATATCCACTAGATGGGGCTACAAGCATGTCTGATGTAAGAAAGGTGTTTTGAGTTTAGTTTCCTTTTCTTGCTAAACTTTCATTTGGAATTTCATTTGTAAACAATCTGCATGGACACTGTAACTTTGATGGTAAATGCATTGCAAGCCAAACATTCAATTACAGCTTGACATTTGAATCAAACACTGAAAATCCAAGTCAACGGAGCAAGACCAGGTGCCCAACACTCTTACTGAGAGAATGACTGTCAGCAACATGATTGTTATGACATCCAGCAAATTGCAATGCAATTTTCATTCATACAGGCAATTTATCTTCCTACAGGGTTGCCTAGTCTTCAAGATGATTATGCTGGGATTGCAACTTTACGCAAATAATTACAAAGATATTGTAAACAACATGAGGCCTTGGACAGGGGCTGCCTTCTCCTGTTATCAGGTGTGGCAGGGAAGAGTTAGCATGCTGATGGTCTTCATTTTAAATTCAGTTCTCCTGCCATAAGAGTAACAGTAAGAATGAGAGAGAGAGAGAGAGAGACTGATAGAGAGAGAGAGAGACAGCCAGTCAGACAGATAGACAAATAGACAGATTGGTTAACACGTAGATATTCTCTACCAGAGATACAGAAAGAGAAAAGAAAAATCACAGTCTTCTAACAGACAGAAACAAGTAGACAGCAGCAGCTAGCTGCCTCTAAACACCATGCCAAGGACTGAATTCAAGTGACAGTGAAGACGTTCTCGGCCACAGCTAGGCTCTCTGCACTCTATCACATTATGTTGCATAAAAACACACACACACACACACACACACACACACACACACACACACACACACACACACACACACACACAAATACACATGCACACCATGCACACACTCCTTAGTAGTTTTTCTGGACATGGATCATCCTGCTCCCTTTAAGTACGCGCTTGCAGCAACAGCGTGAATGGAGGACGAGGGAGAGATAGATAGATGGAGGGAACACTCTTAGTCCTTGGCTGTGATTCTGGCTTGTCTCACTGTCTGAAAACAGAAGTTTTAGGTTTCACTTGGATAATGGTAATTTATGGTGCTGGATAATTAGTTATTGGATTTGATCTGTTATTGTGGAGGGAAGGGAAAATGTTGAGGACAGATCCTTTGCAGAGGATAAAAAAGCACTACAAGAGCTGATATTAGAGTGACACAGGAGAGTCTGGGATGATGCTTGTTGTTTGAATGGGAAGCGTTTCAAAATGCAAATGAAAGCCATCAATAAAAGATTATGCTGTTTTTGTCAAAGCAATCTTCATAATTGGATAATAAGTTGAGAAACTGGCATTCTGTGTAACAGCATGTCCTATCCAATTCAAGTTCTGCTATGCTATCATTTGTAATTGCATTCTGTTTGTATGTGTGTGTGTGTGTGTGTGTGTGTGTGTGTGTGTGTTTATATGTCACAAGCAAGACAGAAATGCTCAACAAAAACAAATATAACAATATAGCGAGGAGTTGTGGTCCGTCCCCCCATGATGTTTGCCATTGGTAATTACTAAACTAATAGATAATGATATAATGAAGTATTTTCTGGAAATGTGCAACTTGGTTTGTAAGCCGAAATTGTGATTCCCAGTAGAAAGTACAGCATGTTCTTTTTATTGCTGCCCTGGGTCAGGCTCTGTGAGGGGAATCAGCACTGACCTGGCAGGTGGCTCAAGTGAGAACATGTGCCCCTCCACCTCTGCAGCCATCCACACACATAAGCATTTATACACATAAATACACACACGCACACGCACGATCATATAGGCACCCTTGATAATTTTACCACCCTACTTAACACACATGTTTCACCCAAGTGTCCTTATTATGTTTATTCTGTGTTCTTTGTTTATGTTCCATTTTCTAATCTTTTCAGCACCTTTTCAGCGCCTGACCGTCGTGGTAGGGGGATCCCTCTCTGAGTAGCCCCTCCCAAGGTTTCTTCCACTTTTTTTCCTAATAAGGTTTTTGTGGAAGTTTCTCCTTGTCCTCAGTGAGAGTCTAAGGTTGGGGGGGTGTTGTGTTTCATTTTTTTCTTTGTTTTTCATTTATTGTTTTCCTTACGTGAGCGTTGTGAAGCCCTCTGAGACTGCAACTCTGATTAAGGGCTATACAAATAAACTAAACTTGACATGAAATGTATTCTACCATGGCAGCCCACCATGCTAACATCATTACATCATACATTTACCACGCTAGAAATATTTGCAAAGTAATTGTATTATTACTGTAAATGGTCTCTTTAAGTAAAGAGGCAGGCGTTACATTTATTTTTCACATAGCAGTAAAGTCAACTTGAGCTTGAATGTATTCTGAGTCGGACTCATATTTCATAAGATGGGTTTGGACACTGATTTAAAAGGGATATATTTCACCTCAAAACCAGTGTTATTTGGTTTAATAACACTGGTTTTGAGGTGAAATATATCCCTTTTAAATCAGGAGAGGATGAACCCAGCCCTCTGTACGTGATATGGCTTTGTGCTTCCTACCACCACAGTTGGATACATATAGGGAAACACTGGTGCACACACATAATAACACATACGACACCATCCTATAGGGAAAGGTGTTTGAAGCTGAGTGCTGCACCTGTGGCTTGACAGACTCTCAGACCTCCCACAGAGATGTTAAATAACCCAGGTGGCCCACAGCAACTCACAGCCGTCAGAGAGGACACTGCTACTATTATCAGGAGGCTCCCTACCACACTGCACATACACACATGAGCACACCCATGCACAGTATGCACACACGTTCACACATATACTGTTCACAGTGTGCATGCATGTGCACTCGCATCTGCACAGACACAGACAAACAAACAAACACACACACACATGACGCACATACCTAGTCTCACATTGAGGTTCCCAGTTGCTATGTGCAGCACTAGCAGGCCTATGCATCCACAGGAAGACACTGGCAGCAGAAAATACAATATATGTAATGAAACAAAACCAGAAGGAGATGAATACAAAAAGAAATTAAAAGCAGCAACAAAATGAGAATACAACAAGCATGCCTACCAGAACAAACTTAAAAGAGCTCAGCCTTTTATGATAAACCCCAAACTTTAAAAGCCTCCTCAGAAAACATGGTCTACATTTAAATCTTCACAAAGCAATTTCTGCTAGGCATATGAGACGATAATGCATTACTAATGAGGGCTAAACATCGCTAAATTGTCAAACGTTATGAGTGGGCGAAATGTGTCTGTGTGAAGATAAGGGCTTGAACAGTAGGGAAATCAACCTTTTATCTGCTACCTTGACGTGCTATGAACACAGAGGAAGGTATAAAAAAGAATGAAAAACAAAACAACAAGAGCACAGTGGAGTGGAGTGTTGAGTATCCTGCCTGGGGAATACCGGCGTGGGAGGCTTGCAGGATGGGGGAGATTTAAGGCTGAGGCTGGGTCCGATGGGAAACAGGCAAGTGTCAGACTACCTTTACATTCTCCCGCCTCTGAGAGTCACATGACAGTTCAGCGTGGCCGCAGGGGTCAAGGAGGAAGTCCATCAAATGCCAGCACGCTGCCGTGACAATAACAGTAACAATCGTGTAACATAAAGTTCAGTAACACTGATATGAGAAAGAGATGCTTGTCCAGATGCTTACACAGTATATTTGGATTTATATACTGTATGTTTACATGCATGTATGTATTCATGCACAACCATGACTTGTTTAGGGGCAAACACATTGATACATAGTACAAATAAACCTCACCGATGCCTTATATTGCAATCGGTATCTTGCACTGATTTCCATCAGCATCCCTTGGGAACTCATATTGGCTCCAAAACACAGAGAGGCTTCTGGTTTATTTTCCCCTAAAATTGAATTCATCACGCTTTTGCAAATGAAAACAGCATGAGGTGGATGACAACATTCTTTCTCGCCGTATGTTGAACAGCTACACTTTTTTTTTTTACCCCCTTTTCTCCCAATTTTACATGTCCAATTCCCCTTGCCTAATCGGTCCAGGTCGCTGCTTCACCCCCTCTGCCGGCCGTGGGGAGGGTGTAGACTACCACATGCCTCCTCCGATGCATGTGGAGTCGCCAGCCGCTTCTTTTCACCCGACAGCGAGGAGTTTCACCTGGAGGGTGTATCACGTGCGGAGGAACACGTTACCCCCCCCCAATTCCCCTCCCTGCTGAACAGGCGCTCCCGACCGACCAGAGGAGGCGCTAATGCAGCGACCAGGACACATACCCTTCCGGCTTCTCACCCGCAGACACGGACAATTGTGTCTGTAGGGACGCCCGACCAAGCCTCAGCGACCTCAGCGTTGGTAGGCAGTTGCTTAGCCCACTACACTACCCGGGCGCCCCTGGACAGCTACACTTTTGATGATCAGTTGCTATTACAATGAAGCCATTATGGTGTCTCTCCATCTAAAGTCACCTTAAACCTTATACCTTAAGTGTAACTCACAGGCACGTAGACGTGGTAGTTTCAGGGACAGAGGGATCGATACTCGTTTTCCTGTGTCCCAACACAACCTGTTCGCTGACATTTTGAAGCGTTTGTCACAGTGGTTAAGACACAGCAATCCAAGCTGCCTAGTTTCAAGGAGCCACCTAATGGTCGGGTGACTAATACAGGACCATCTCAGGTTGCTGTTCAACTAATTAGTACTAACTAGAGCAGCAATGATACCGAGGATGACTTTCAGAAAAACGTTGAGGGTTTGATTCCAGCAAAAATGAGTTTTGCTGACAAGTAGTTTTTAATAATGGATAATGGTGCCATATTCATTTCAAGGGGCAATGATTGATGATGATCTGATTTTGATTCAGTGGTTACATTTAACTCAGTATACATGTACCATCCAGTCATTCACTCTCATATTTATAAGTTGTTTTTTTTAGTATTTAGTTTTTTAGGCCTTTGTTTTTTTGTATTTTGTACCTTGCCTTTGTATTGTGTGCATTCTTTGATACTGTCATGCTGCTGCAAACCAAGAATTTCCCCCCGGGGATCAATAAAGTATCTATCTATCTATCTATCTATCTATCTATCTATCTATCTATCTATCTATCTATCTATCTATCTATCTTTCTATCTATCTATCTATCTAAAGTTATTGCATTTTCAAAAATCTTTTTTTTGGCCGTTTCAGATTAGCTTCACTTAACACGTCACAACTGAACTTGATCTTGATTGGCACCACTTCCCTAAATAGCTTGAATCCTTCCACTCAGACTCAGTTTGCAGCATTTGACTTTTGACTCGAAATACATTCTTGAATGCTTTCACTCAGCAGGGGAGCTGGTACTGTCTGTCAATCACAGTCCAGTTCTGTTTTGTGTGAGAAAGAGTAAAAATACAGAAAATACAGAAAGAGTAAAAATGGTGTTATTTGGAAAATCTACTGGATCCTCTCTGTCGAACCCCTAATGCCCCCCAACAGTTAGTGTATCTAGATGATGGGATGACAAGTGATAGCACTCTCAAATGAAAGAGGTATAATTACACCGTACCCATGTCTAACCAAGGTTGTAATGAATTGTACATTAAGGCGGTGTGGGTGCTGTGCTAGTTTCAGGGTGAAATGTGATCTGGCAAGTAGTGCCACAGTACCGACTGGTCTGTGGAGTTATCGATCTCCTCCTAGTGAGCAGATTTCTTCTTCTTCCCTCTTGGTAAACGACACCTGGAGTAGATTGATTCTGACGCAGAAGTTTTATCTTACATTCGCAAACACAACACCAAAGGGTGACCTGTCCTAGATCCACACTGGTATAAACAACACAGGGATACCTTATGGGCTGCCTCAAGGATCAAAAAATGTTAAACACCTCATCGCGGTCTTACAGGTGGTGGTGCCATGGTCTCCCAAAACATGGAAAGATGACTCCTATTGCACTTAGACTGCAAATACGAGTTGAAGCACTCACTGCAAAAAACAACAGGCCAGATTAGAGGATTCGAGTTTTGTTCTCATGAAAAGGAGATGAGAATGAGGTGACTTTCTCTTTTTTAAGTTAGAAAGTGTACTGCATGTCTCACTGAATGTTTTCTCAATGTGTTGCATTATTTGATGCTCATTTTGTAAAGTCCATAACGCCAACATCAAAAAAAGTGATATATGAATTTGAATTTTTTCATTTTGTGATCTGATTTATGGTTGTTGTTTTTTTTTTCATTATGACAATCAAGTAATTCAAATTGAATTGGCATTAATGGCATTAGCCGATATAAAAGGCTGTGAAAGGCTGAAAGTATTTGTTCCACTGATTGGCTATAGCCAAATATAGCCGATCAGTTCCCCGCTGGCATGAGCAGATCTGAAAGAGGTGTATGGCAGGTGTGTATCAGTAGTTTACCGTGAACAGGGAGGGAGGGAGCCTACTCTGAAAGCAGATCATTGTCAAGTCAGGTTTATTTATATAGTCCTTAATCACAACACGTCTCAAAGAACTTTACAACAATGAGACTACCTCGATCTAACTATAGTCAATAAAACGCAAAACAAGACAAACTTTTTCTTCTTGATTCTTGGGACGGTAAGATAACCAGCATCCTGCGATCAGAGGGCACAAAGGACAATAAGGGACAATAAGGTCAGATAAATATCAAGCCTGTGTAACGATTTATACGTTTGCAGGAGCACTTTAAAGTCTGATCCGGCTTGTATTGGGAGCCAATGAAGGGAGGTCAACATGGGAGTTATGTGGTTGAGTTTTCTAGTTTCAGTTCAGGTTCAAGTTGAACACAATTCTGTCACGTCTGTCTCCCAAGTAGTTGCCACGTCCATGTCAGTGGGACTTCTAGTTGTGCCAAAAAGTGAAGCAAGTTGTACTGTAGGCCATTTAATATTTGCAAGACTGTTTTGGAGCATGCGTGCACACGACCAGAGATGACTTGATTCCGGTCAACAAGTAGGGAGCCGCTACTTGAGTCTGTACAACAGAAGAAGTCCCTGCAGTCCCTTATTACCAGGAAGCAGCTCACCATAATTAGTCTATCCTAACCTTGTTTATTCTGCTTTATGACCACGGGCAGCCAGGAGTAGCTGCTTTTATTGAGGTGTCTTTTTGCTGCAATCCAGATTACTACAGCACAGTGTCTCAGTCCTGCTTACAGTGGCACCACTAACCATAAACAGACCTGGTTCGACTGGAGCTCAATGACATGAAATAACAAAAGGAGTAGATTAATTAATACTGTATGTGAGAGGTTATGCAGGATGCCAAGGATGGCTCCACATCAAAGCTAGCCAGAACGTTGATACCTGAAAGAATACTACACTCCAAAATGTTGACCTCTTTCCTTTTTTTTTACCAGAACAACTGAAATGTATTCTCATATATCTGAGCATACTAGTACTAGTAGTAGCATACTGTTAGGTGTATCACAGCTGTTGCATGGGACTTCAAAAGAGGTGAGGGGGAAAGGCAAAAATGATGTCGTGATGCTTCTGACAACTGCCAGAGGCTCCTGGGATTTGACACACATCCTGACCTCTGCGGTGGGTCTCCATGCGTTTTGACAGCTTCAATAATGAAGCGCTGGAACTCACAAAGCCTGCACTTAGACATAGTGTGTGTATATGCGAGCGCTATAGATAGGGAGACAACGACAGAGGCAAACTAGAGACAGGGTGAGAAGGGCTCAGGAGTATGTCAAACCAAAAGGCTACGGCCACTTGAGAATGACTGCACGCTGTATGCTTTCGGCTAACCTCTCCTACATTCTCACAGTAAATCTAAGCCTGGATTAGGTCCAGGGCATTCCTTGTGTCTGTTAAAACAAAAGCTAACTTACTGTCATGGAAATTAGCCCCAGTTTTACGGTGGATGTCAAAGCGGGACACAGAAAACCATAGGTCGTCCACGGCGACAGCTCATCCCTAACAACTCTCGCTATCCAAACTATGAAACACCATCCTCTGTGGAGAAACAACGTACTCGCGTGTGAGGCTTTACTCAAGGCCTTGCACTTCAGCACAACCCCAACACAGATCCTATACACATTTCCGTTCAAGCGATAGACGATTGCAATCAATCCTTAAAAGGAAGTGCGTGCAACTGCCTATTGAACAGGCACTCAAAACAGAGGGAGAGGGAGAGAAAACACACACTCACTGGTATATAAACAGGCCTCGACGCAAGGAGAGAGGGGGTCTTTTAAATGCTCGAGGCAAGGAGAAGCGGGGTTGCGAAGGGGGTACAGGAGAGTGAGTGAGTGAGAGGGGAAGGCGAGGAATGTGTTAGGGGACCTCAACGCTCCACGCTCGACGCCTCCTCCTGCTTGGGGAGTGTAAGGCGCCTAAGCGGTGGGTTATTATGTGTTTATGTGAGAGGAGAGGCACGAAGCAGGCTTCTCGTCAGGCTTAGGACAGAGGCCCTTCTCTCTGGCAGATGATGGAGACCATGCCTACGTCGACTGGAAATGCACTGTGTATTTCTCCCACACACACACACACGCACACACACAGAAACCAGACTTGCATGTATTTTTATCATACACACATCTGCATTTTATTTCACACACGTCAGCACAGACGCACATATGCTCACAAACACACAAACATACACGCCCATACACACACATTCACTCTATTCACTCTCTCTCTGACACCTAAAAAAAACACACACACACACACACACACACACATTATCAGTCGCCGCTGAATACAAGGAAGTCTTAAAACTAATCCAAGTACCGTAACACCACGACGAGAGGAGGCCCTGACAGGACTGGGTATAACACAGTCCAAACACTTCTCTTGGCGGATGTAGACAGACAGGCTTACATAGAAGAACAAAGTGCTTTACTACATACATGCACACTCGCAGACACATGCACACACACACACACACACACACACACATGCACAGACACGCAGATACAATCTCAAGTCTCTGTCTGCCCCTGTCTCTTTCTTTCTGTCAATGTCTCATTCACTCCCCCCACCTTCTTGTTTCTCTCTCCCACACACACACACACACACACACACACACACACACACACACACACCGGCTTGGCAGAGGGTGTATCCCATTTCATCCAATACCATCAACCCAGGTAATGTGACAGTCTCCACCTGGGCACTGATGCCTAAAATAACCGTTAGATGTGATTCCCTCAATTCTCTGGAGAAACTCATAGTGGTCTCATCTGTTTTTCTGGGTATTAAACACCCGTTCTCCATTCTGTGGTAGCCTGCTCCTATTGAAACCGATCCCAGTGTGTAGACCTACTCACACTTGTCCTAGGAACAATCACCTGCTCACACACAAAGGCACATAGGCATCAGTGGGTGTGGATTCACACATGCTTGTTTTACACATGCATACACACACACAGACACACACACACACACACACACACATAGCAGAATGAAAACCACCATAGCAATCTTCAATGGATAATACCACAGAACTTGAATTTGACAGAACATGCTGCTATAGAGAATGCCAACACACACACACACACACACACACACACACACACACACACACACACACACCTCCACATAATGTCCACTCCCCAAACTCCAACTCTCCCCACATTCAGAGGAATCATTTGGGAAAAGCATCTTTTTCTCAGGTACAATTCTCATCATGCACACTTCATCCAATAAAGGGTTTTGTGATCATAATACGATACATACATCAGGGGAAAGTTGTCTTGGGCCTTGCGGAGCCACGGTGGGTTTTCCGGAATTGGTTGCATCTCCCTTTCTTTGATAAATGTTTAATGGCTCAGTCAACACAGTGAGTCATACTTCCTATTTGGCCCTCTGGATGACTTCATTTGTGTTTAGTCCTCTTGCAATATTCACTGCTGTCCCGCTGAACTTTTATTATAACTGTGTTGTATAACTGTTTTATTCATTGAGTTGTTAAATGTTTAAAACAAGAACAGATTGGATGGTGATTGCATGGGATGACGACATGATCTACCTCATACTGAGTCTACACTGGGATTAAGAGCAATAAAACTGAAACATGGCCAGTGGTGTGTTGGTGGTACGGTGCCACAACAAAGTTAGCTTATGGCCTACAATTATATATTACACTGGGTGCTGGCTGGCTAATGGGCCTTGAATGCTAATGGCGACAGACAGTGATGGATCAGCCACGCTAACGGATCGCTTCTCAGCCTTCGCTGTCGAGAGCCTTTTTATTATTGGTTTGTCAGTAAACATCCAACACAGGTGGGATGAAGAAAAGGGCTTAGCCGAGGGCTTCCCATGGACAGGATTACAATGGAGCTGATCTGAGTAGAAGCCTGAGATCAAAAAGTGACAGAAAATAGATTTGAATAGTGAATAGAAAGACATCCATTTGACAAAAATAGCTTCTTGTCTTGTGGCATACTGAGAGCTGAAGACACACACGAGCTGCAGTCTGAAATAAGCATAATGAGGCAAACCACTGCACTAATACACAAATGGACTAATATCCCACATAATAAAACTGCCAGCATTTATGGAGGCTATTGCATCTTGAATGATGATCTGTGGCATCTAATAGTTCCCATCCGGCACATTGACAGCGACAATATGAGGATGGAGAGTGATGGGATCCTTATGAGCCTCTATTATTGTATGGCGCTACGCTGAGTGGAAAAAGACTCTCTGTGACTCCTATTGCACTTAGACTGCAAATATGAGTTGAAGCACTCACTGCCAAAAACAACAGGCCAGAACAGACTCATCATGTGGGTGGTTCAGCCGTAAAAAATTAAATGTCATTTCAAGCCATGAAGGGCAACACAGGTACAGGCATGCAATAACAAAACAGATTGCCCCGGTGTACATCAGTAAGCTGCTATTTGTCAGAAATATGACATTCCTTTGTCATAATCACGTGACACCTTTGCTGCGTAAAAATCACCATGTTTACTGATGCTTCACGGCTGCACCTTCATCAGAATATGTACCGGAAACAGTAAAAGATCAATACCTGTGTTGGTTTTTGTGAAAAGCAGTGTGAGGTGCAGGTTTCCAATTTCACATGAATCAGTCCGTTGCTCCTGCTACCTCCAGAAAATAAAGAAGAATCTGTCCCTTTTTGCCCTTTGCAGCACCAAGGATGAAATTGTTCTGGGTCTACCTTGAACCACCTCCTTCTTTATCACCTGAACCATAAGAGGCCCTCTTGAGTCTTTATTCTCGGATGTCAAAGCCGACTGAGGAGGCTGTGGGGCCCTTAAACCTATTCAAACAGTCCTCAGAGCGAGTATATTAGTCAGAGTTGGGATTAGTGGATGAAGATAAACACTGTAGCCACTCAAGTACCTCAGTTATATCTGTGGACGGCATAATCCAGAAGTTGCACCCATTTTATGTAAGTTTTGTATGTAAGTATCCTAAAAAAAACAATACCAGACAGCAACATTCCTATTTTGAGACATTTCATCTCTTTATGTTGTCCCCAGTATCGTATTACAGCACCACATATTTTGTTTATGGGCTGATACCTTCATCTCCTGCGTTTTAATGGACTGATAAGTGTTTAGAGTGAGTGACTGAGAGGGAGAGATAGAGAACGAGAGAGACAGAGAGCAACAGAGGGTGAGACGAGAGCGAGAGCGAAAGAGGCAACATTCCCCAGTGGCCTGGACTCAAGTGATATTATACCATTATCCCTGTTCTCTCTCTCTCCGATCCCAGGGTGACCTCAACCTAGGCCACGGGGGAATTACAGCGCTTCGCACCAATTTGTCATCCAATGACCGTGGAACCTGATGAAGCTGCCACTGTATGTGGCATCCACTCTACTGGCAGGGAGGACATATATATTCCCCACAAGTCACTGAAGCACACAGACGTCATCTACTGGTTGACGTCCACTGCTGCATAATATGAGCATTTGACATGAAGGGCCACCGACTGTGATCATGATGGATTATCTGATTGGAAAATGCAGGTCATTGAGTTGTGTACACAACTATTGAACAACGCCTAAAGATCAACTTGATGACGCACTGGGAGCGAAACGAGTCCATTGTATGTTGTGCTGTTATTAATCTGATTTCAAAATCAACAGTGGCTCTTTAAGGTCAGGTACCTGGCAGAATGTATTGAACAATAACTCAATGATATATATGGTATTTCACATTTTCCATAATTGCTTGTGTAAAATGTTTAAAATCAGCAGCGAACATCTGCAATGCACCAATTCATAGCCATGCAAACACACTATCCTTGATTAACCTTTGATTTAGTACTGAGGAAAAACAAAATGATGCTCACTCTGCGTAGTGGCATAATCTTTCACAACTATGTATTTGTATAGCCCTTAACCACGGTTACAGTCTCAAAGGGCTTTGCAATGCTCACATTATGAAAACAATAACACACAACACCCCCTGACCATAGGACCCTCACAGAGGACAAGGAAGAACTCCCACAAAACCTTAAAACCGTGGTGGGAATTGGTCTGTGTGGCCTATTGGCTATGAAAGAAGTATCTGATTAATAAGAGGATCTGTTTCTTTTTCCTAAACTTGTTTAACTATTCATCCTCATAGTCCCAGACGCCCAAAATCTTTTGCTTCACACCTTAAAGTCACAGAACATCCTCGTGTTCTGCACCTCTCCTCAGGCATACCCCAAAGCCAAAACACAAACCCCAAATAACCTCTAATGTCCCAATCAAAAAGTTTCATCTGCTCCACACCAAACAGAGAAGAAAGTGCCATTTTTGGAGAGTGGATCACTTGGACCGAGCAGAGCGATCAGGTAAATGGAGGCAAGATGTCCTTCAGAGGAAGCTAAATTGCTTTATGCTCTTCTCAAACTCCCATAGAAAACTTGGAACTCACTCGCCAAACAGCTCAAACTGTGAGACTGATGTGAGCTTGTTTCACTCTGTTGTGTAAATGAATAACAGTAAACCAAGATCAATAAAAGATTTAGTTGTTATAGCAAACAGAGTAGTCTCCACTGGTAGGCCACACAAACAGTTTGTACCTGGGATTTCAGGTTAAATCCACATCCTGGATCTGTCACGCGTTATTGTAACTGCCCTCTCCCTTGTTTGTCTATGTGATATATTGCTATAGTGCCCCATGTACCAAGGAAAACTGTCTGTAAACATGAGTGGACTTAAAGATACAATGCAATGACAATCACATTTCCAGATCTCATGGTATTGTTTAACAAAAGGCTTGACGCATTACCCAAAATATTATGTTGTGTTAGTGATTTGGAAATTTGACGAACACCCTCTGAGAAACTCCCTCTGGTGGTCTGGTTAAAAATGGTAGTTGCTGGATGGTTATTGGTTAGAATGATTCCTAAACACTCTACTAATGTCAGTTCATGTGCTTGCCGTGCATCAGTACAGTGTTACAATGATTAAAATGTTTAACTTCAAACAAAATTGAACTGTACTTTCTTGGTATTAAGCATAAAGGCAAATAGGCATATTAGGCAAAACTGATATTAGACCATACAAAGGGAGATAAATGCTGCCCCATGCAACATATATGAATCAATCATCTCTTACTTGTCCTTTTTCTTCAAGGTTCAATGCAATCTCATGGTATTGCTTAACCAAGGGCCTGTTAATGTAAAGTTACCCAAACTATTACAACTATCAGTGTTGTGGACATTTGACTAATGGCCTTTGAGAAACTCTCTAAAATTTGTCTAGTTAGACAAATGAGCATGTTGGAGAAGCCAGACACCCTTCACCGGACTCCACAAAGTCTATTCAGAAATGTTGGCAATTCAATGTTACCTTGCTTATCAGCAAAGTAATTTAGGCTGATAAGACAGGTGCATTTTTCCATAAAAATCCTCCCTAGAGCAGCTTAGATGTTGGTGTTTGATTAGCCTCATGGACCACAATATGAGATATGCCTGCCATCTTTATAATTAAGCTTGTTCCTACTGTTCAGGGAGTAGAGAGGTGTGTGTTGGCAGTGTGAAAGAGAGAGGAGGAAGGCGACTGACAGATTGCGTCGGTGGGTAGCGAGAGCAACGTAGGCTGGTGTGGTGACAATAATGCCATTATTTGCAGTTTCTCACTTCTTTACGTATCTTGGTGGTTACAGTAGCTGCGACAGGCCTGTTGATGATATAGTGTGACATTATGAGTCACATTTTCTCAGGATATTGCTGCTCTTTTGATCCATCTAACATAAAACCTAAATCTATAGACAGCAAACACTCAGACACACCATCAAAGGAGTCACTGATACTGCTCTTTTTCAGACTGCAGAAACACTGAAGACTGTGTCCATCCCGCCTAGCTAGGTGTGTAGCACCAACTGTTGCTGTACTTTAAGTCACTACAGTACTGGAATAATAAGAACATCATTCACCCAAGGTATGTCAAGAAGAATAGATCCAATCTACTATATTGCTACGCTCCAGTAGGTTAGCTTTCAGTATCATAACATAGTAGCCTGATTGCCAAAATGTTTCATTACCCAAATTCCACACGTTGCAGAACTGCTTTGCTAGCTCAATCTAGTTGTAACTAAAATATTAGTCACTGCGGTTGCGAAGTTTAACACATTAGAGAGACTGTAACACTGGCGAGCGAGCATCACCGAATATGAGGTGAGAGTTCCCTTAGAACAAACCGGAGGGAAAACTCAACAACTGTCATACTGAGTAGCAGTGGCTACTGGAACCCCTTCAGTTTCATTTCAACTGACCTGAATTTGCCTCCTGATTCCCACGTTTTGCTCCATTGCTCACTAATTTGAGTGTCCACTAATGTGTCAAGCATAACACGGGCAACATACATACATACACTCCCCAGCCACTTTATTAGGTACTCCCGCTCGTTAACGCAAATAGCCTGCTCCTCCAAACAGAGAATCATGTGGCTGCACCTCAATATATAAAGCATGCAGACACTGTGAAGTGGTTTAGTGTTTTTGTTGGACCAAACATTAGAATGGGCAAGGTGCGTGATCTAAGCGACTTTGACCGTGGTATGATTGTCGGTGCCAGACATCCAGTGAGCATCAGTTCTGCGAGGTCAGAGGAGAATGGGCAAAAATAACAGCTCTTTACAACAGTGGTGTGCAGAAGGGCACCTTGTTGAATCCATGAAGAATTCAGGCTGTTATGGAGGCAAAAGCGGGTCCTACCTGATACTAGATAGGTGTACTAGTATAGATAGGTGTACCTGATAAAGTGGATTTACTTATGAAATATGAACCCACTTAACCCCAGTTGACTCTCAGGGTGTTATAATAGTGTTGACTGTGTAACTGGAGGTCAAACACTCCAATAACTACCATCTCAGCCATCTACACTTAGCTCGTAGCTCCGATGAGTAAAACTAGGGACATTCATGAATGAACATATCATTTATTTTGTGTGCTTTGCTGAGCTTGACTTAGCTTGATGCCAATTAACTTCTAATAAAATTTATCAAGCATGGCTGCCTGTGTCTGTCTGCTTGTTTTCCTGAGAGGGAGGGAAGATTAGGGAAGATTTCTATGCAGCGAGACACTTTTAATGCTGCCTTTATGCTATTACTCCTACTTCCCCCAGTGGTAGATGTGCTGTTGTCACAACCTTGCAGGGAATGTTCAGGATGCTGCCAAAGGGAGATAAAACTAAAAAAAAACTCTTCCTTTTACAAGCACCCTAAGTACTTGGTTTTTACCAGGTAAATGCATGGAAAGAATATTCAATCAAGTAATAGCAAATATGAATATTAAGAAATCACAACCGACTCACTGAAAAACACCTCTGGTATTACTCATCCATTCAAGTAACTACACTGTAGTTTAGGTTTAGGATGGTAACAGCATACCTCCCAGGGAATTAGTTTCTTAGAAACAATTGATCTAGCTCAGTGTAGCAGGGTTGACACTGATATTACTTCCTCTCCAGACAGGAAGTGGTCATTCAGGCCGATATGATGGTAATGGTGTGTAGGCAATGCCTGGATCCCAAAGCTCCAAAAATCACTCTTCCTTTCCTCCACTACCTCCTCCTTTCTTCTGTCATCTGGAAACTGATGTTAGTGCCACCATGTTGCTTGCCAATAGTGTATATAATACCCACTTTGTGATGATGGAGTATCAAATAAAGTGTCCCAAACGGTCTCCACTTTCCCTTGTTCCCTCCTCTCCTCCAAAAGGAGTGAAGGTAGTGAAGGAGGGGAGGAAAGGCTGAAAAAGCTTTGGGATCCACCCGATGTGTCACAGTGTAATTGTAATCCTTCTCCATCCTTGCTTTTACATGCTTGTTAAATGTAATGCCAGCAAGTATCTTTTCATTAGCTCAATATCAATGTTTATTTGTTGGTTAGCACATGGCTATAATTAGCTAGTTTTAGTTCATCTACATACTTACCCTAAATACTTACCTGCAGTCATCAACTTTTTTATCTTATAATGTGTTGTAAAATTATTTTACCACTTACCTCGAAACCTACCTTATTTGGTCCTCCAGTGGAGATTATTGTAGCCACATCTAATTAGAAAGTGTTTTGAAAACGTACCGTAGAAATTGTAAAACTGTTTCTATATAAATTGTGGCAATTATATCAATAATGACCTGACACAAACTCTGCCAAACCACATATAGTATGTTCTCTCTAGCTTCATGGTACATTTCTAAAATACTTCATACTTCATACTTCTTTTCATTTCACTGCACAGTATATTACTAAGAAATACTTAAATTGGACTGTAACAGTACATTGTTTGTACCAATGGAATTACCAGGTTCTTACCATAATACTTATTATTGTTTTTTTAAATTTCAATTCAATTAAGGCCAACACATACCATTTATGTTCTGCAAATGTACAAAGTAAAAAAGCTGCAAATTGTTCCCATGGTTTTACCAGGTTCTTACCATATCCTTTCTAATTAGTTACAAAGGGACAAGATTAAACAAAACAACATATAACAGTAGCTTAAATTGCTCCATTCAAAATGACCATTCATTGGCTGGACCCAAAAACGAAAAGAGAAATGGTCTTCATTTTTTCACCTCCTGCTGTCAAGATGTGCCATGTGCCATGTGCCACTAGACACAGTTGACTGTAGGTATTTTTAGAAGCACCAGTTACGTCTCTCAAATGATGGCAATATTCATTTTGCTCAAGGACAATTTTGCACAAGGGTGGATACGTGCCAACAGAAGGGGTAAGCGTTGTCAAGAGCATGGATTTACATTAAGTCAGCAGGTTTTAGAAGTACTGCACTGTCCTTATAAAGGCATGCGGGGTCAAATAATCCACCAAACTGTCATTTTTATTCAGATGTTATTTTTTTTATTCTGTAGCTCATTTTCTTTTGTTGATACGGTATTCCTACCCAATTCAGCCCCTTCCTCTCTATTTAGCCCCTTAGCTCCATTACTTAGGAAAAATCGGTAAGGGAAGTTGGCTCTAAATAATTCAACTGCTACCCTAATTATAGACGGGATCAGTGCCATTGGATGGGATGGGCAAACTTTCTTTAAACAGGCAGACTACTTGTTTATTTTAGTCCTTTGTTGTTTTTCCCTCCCCTTCTCCCTCCTCCCTCTCTTTGACCCTCTTCCTGTCTCTCTCTTTATGTTGTTTTTCAGTTGAAGGATCTGTGCAGTGTGCTCACTGCTTGAGGAGGAGGAGAGACAATGCTTGATTTCATTGATGAAATGTGACTGACAAGTGGATTGCTTTGATCAGGTCTGTGATCCAGCTGCAGGCAATGCCAGTTTTAATCAGACTCATCTCTCACCTCCTCCATTATCACCGTGTGTCTTAAACAACTGGTAATTTGTGGCACAATAAATAAAGATAGAGCTTAAATGTTCTCTCGCAGAACTTTGTGTACACGCAAAACATAGCTTGACTTCAGCAGGATTTATTGTTCTTGGGATGGAAGAGAGTGTTTGGATTATTTGCTCGGTGGTTTGTAGCCCAGAGGACCGCCTCGGTGTCCCGCTGTCCCACCTGCACTGCTTTTTAGACAAATGGCACAGTGAGCTATTTATATTGAGCGCTTCCTGTAAAACCCACCTTAAGGTGTCTGGGCAGCATTGATAAAATCGGATGGTTGGCAATTAATTATCTTCCCCTTGACCCAACCAGGAAATTAAACGAGAAAAGCAAAGCCAGACAATTGCTCAGTGCAACAATGTTTCCAATGTTTGTTCAGTGTTCAATCACTCTCATCACTATGTTGTTTATCTGGCCAATCGATCCACGCTACTGGGTTTTCTTGCACAATGCCATGTCATGGTTGATAGAGCCCCTCAGATTGACCTCACTCATCATCCACAAATGGATGAGGGAGAAGCCAGAGGTCCCTAACAGCTCTTCCCCAGATACTGCTGCAAACTAGAAAGCAATTGCAGAGTGCAAACCTCCACCAATGCTGAACAATTCTCCAAGACATCTTTCCTATCGCTTACGTTTAAAGTTAAATTGATTTGTTGACACAGGATTTGGAATCGTGTCTCTAGCTCTGTTAGTTTCGTAGTTGCAGCTAAAAAAAACGATAATTGTCTAATGGTGGAAATCCCAGATCTGGATCACCACCAAAAACTAATCAATTGTTCTTTTATCCCTCCACCAAATTTCAGAGAAATCTAAAACGTTTTGGAGATATTCTGCTGATACACAGACAGGGACGAAAACATAACCTCCTTGGGAGAGGTAAAAATCTAATGTGTGTTTGATGTATCTCAACGTGACATGTTATACTGGAACTCACTCATTCACATCTTTGCTTTCACAGCGATCACTTTGTAAATGTCGCTTGTACTTTTGACGTCACTGGACTGACTGCAGCTCCTACATGCCCAAACAAGCAAGCATGGGCTGTTGAACTAGTGAAGCGACTACGAACAACGGAACAACGGAACCATGGAACAACGGAACAACGGAATTTCAGCTCAGTGCCCAAGAGTGACCATGTGACTACAGAGAGATTAGGAAAGATGATGCTCGTTGTACTGTGTCTTTAAGGGTATCATTTTCAAAAAGCTATACAGTGGAAAAAAGACATGATTGATTCAGAAGTGTAATGTAATACGTTTGTGGTTAACTGGTCTAGTTCAACAGCTTGAGGAGTAAACATTCTCCCAGCACTCACAGGAGGACATCACAGTCAACTCTATATTGGCGCTTTCTCCTCCCTGAAAATCCAATAATGTAACTCCTTTGTGCTTCAGGTGTTGTTCTGTGAGGTTCCAACTTTTTTTTTTCTCCTTGCAGGGAATAAGAAAAGTTACAATTGACTTTTTGTTTTGGTACTGCTGCTGAGGGTCATATATACTGTATTACCATCTTATATATAAAGAGCTGAAAACCTCAGATATGCCTTAATGGAGATGAAAGAAGCATTTTGCATTTAATAACAATAATAATTGGTACAGTACTGAATCAAGGAGGCAAAGTCTATCTGTTCCAATATTAAATGTGTTAATAAATATGAATGGAAATATGACTAGGCTAGATAAGTTAATTTAAATGGTACTTTGATCAGGAGCAAGTTGATGATGCCTCTAAGATGATGCAATTTTGATGCAATTTGTATGCAAAGTTTGAGCAAACTGGATGAAGGGGAGAGTTAGAGAGAGACAAAGGACAAAGGAAGAGAGGGAATTATCCAAATTGTCTGCTGTCAAGTGTCTCTTCCACACATTCAAGAAACAGATCTCAATTAAGTATGCCTCATTTAATAACTTACTCTCTTAATTTGCCCAGACTGTCAAGGAAGATTATTGCTTAGTCTCTCTCTCCAGAATTTCAGAGTTGGGAGTAAGGATGTTCTTTTTAACCAAACAACAGCATCAGCACAGTAATTTCTGCTGGGATAATAAATCACCACCCTGGAGACAGACAAACACCGCATGTGTGATGGATAGCCAAGCTGTTAAAAAGTGTTTGGAGGGGGACAATACGGCACCACAGTCCACGCCAAAGGGCATTCTGCCAATATGAAACTGCCCATTATCATGAAAAATAATCTTTAGGAATAAAGGGTGATTTAAAAATGGTGTTGCTTGGAGAGACAACAATGAAAGTGCCATGAATGAAAAAAATAAGACAAATGTGTTATGTGAATATGCAGTTATAGAATTCATACTGTAGGTAAATAAAATCTGCTGAACTGTACTGAGAGAGGAAAGACATGATTAGGCATAAAGGACATAAAGTAGAAGATAAACTAGAAAAAGTGCAAGCAGGTCAGCACAAATAAAGATGATGAGAGAGGATGTAGGGGAAAACAAAAGGAGGTAATGAGCTATGACACAAGGATGTCAAGGCAGGTCAAGGTAGGAGGAGAAGTATGAGAAAATAAACATGACATACAGTATAATGGAGAGTATAAAGTGATCCTGTGGTAAAGTACTGGTGGTTGAAGCATCCAGCTGAGTGGAGGAGGCGGGGGGTTTGGGCGCTGCATGATGGGGTTGTTGGGCTGGAAGAGGTAGGCAACGTATCCTCTGCTCGGCGGTAAATTGTCCGTGACTGCTCGTCTGCCCGCTGTGCTTGTCCATCATTTCTCTCAATGATCTAATTACAATTGGTTCCACCTGGCTACCCTGCTCTGTCCTCCTCAAACCCAGAGTGATGGGAACATACGACCACTGAGACGCCACAAATGAAAAGTTAAAGCCAGGAAGTTAATTGCTGTTTGTAGCGTGGGGTTCCTTTTATTTTTCTTTTCTCTCTCTCTGTTCTTTTTGGGGTAGATTTTCACCACGGTAAACAAAAGCACTCTCAACAAAATATGCATGTTTTCATTAAATTCAGTGACATGAATCATTTCAATAGAATGAAAAAAGCCAATTCCCCCGAACTTCGAAAGCACTTTGAATCTTTTTTTTATTGAGAATCATTATTTTGGAGCTTTCCTTCGGCTGGGTGAGGAACTTTTGCATGCCGGAGGTAAGTTGAATGCAGACCCTTACACAAATAGGCAGCTCCCTTTCAAAACTTGTAGATCTAACAAAGGCCTGCTCTTGAGATGCCATCAGAATGAGAGTCCCTGCCTTCCCTGTATAATGAAAAGAATAATGTCCCTTTTCTCCTTCTATCAAAATAATGACTGAGACAGAACCTGAATAATACAACTGTGAGATCCACTTCATCAAATGATAACTGGAGTCTTGCCTTCAACTACTAGTCTCTGTTATCATCACCCCCCAAAAACCCATTTTCAAGGCTGCCATTCAAAATAATTCAGAATAATTGTAGTTAAACCTACTCACTTAAAAAAGGTAATGCAAGGGTAACGAAAACCAGGAAATAGAGGCGACGTGATTCAAATGATGTGACAAACGAAAACAAAAACCCACCCATGCTGTCAGTCTTATTTTTAAATAGGACTTCAAACCTTAGTGCAATATATTATTCTAGAAAATACTTAGTCATTGCAGTGGCTTATTATGACCTTTAGCCTAATAGTGCAACAGGGGAGGATGATTAAAAGTGGACTCACCACCATCACCATGTCTTCTGTGGGCTCATTAGGAGGAGGAGGCGTTCATTGTGGTCGTCTATGAAACCCCATGCCACCTCTATTGAATGACAGGTGCTCTCCATCAAAATGCACAGGTGAGCGTTTGCTTCACATCAGAGTGGCCCTTGTGCAATCACCCTTCAAAATAATAATCAGCTTATTACAAATTATCGACGATGATGACTGAGTAGACCAATTAAAGCAGCAAGCGCTGGCAGCCCTTCAAGATTAAGCATTGGTACTTGATTCAACAAGGTAAGTACACGTTTGTCATATAATATACTTTATAATCTGTCTTAATCACTCGGTCAGGTGTACGGACACGTAAAACAACCTACCTTTTGTAGTCTTCCGAGAATGGAACGGGTAAAAGAGGAGAGGTAAACGCAGCGTGACTTGATGAACCTGAACATGAACATGCAACTGCAGCGACCACAGCAATCAGCAGAGCCACATGACAATAACTATAACAGCATCCTATAGCAAGTCACACTCAAGTCACAGAGAGCAGTCCCACAGGGAGACAGATGGAGTATGAGAAAATGAAGGGAATAATCCCTGGCAGTTCACAGTCACACCCACCTGCAGACACTATCTTGACAGGAAACCTTTCAGCTCGCTCTGAGAATTGGACAAACAGGCAGACAGAGCTACTGTCAGGTCAACGGCCGGTCAGTATCTAACACCTTCACACTTTGTGTCATCACAGCCAGATTCGCAGACAATCAGGAGAATACTATATGAAGTGTATTGAAAAGAAAAAGCACTTAATGCCACTATAGTCACAGTGCCTTTTACTTTCCTTTGTCTGTGCTTACAATTCATGAAGTTGAACATCCATTTAAGTTGCTGAAGAGAGGCTGAGATAATGTTTCATCTGAAGGATGAAATAATGTTCCAACTGTGGGAGGTGAGACAACGGAATCAAGTAAGCATTTTATAACCCTAGCTCCTTGCCTAATGAAATACTGCCATGTGAGACATTTATTGCTGCAAACCTTAAATTACCCATGCAGCCATGGGGAAGTCAGATATCCGGCCCAGAGGATGCTGTGTAAGAAAGGACATATTTTATGGCCTTCCCCTCCACTTCCCCACTTGGGAATTGAATTTGGTGATATTACATAGCACATGTGACTTGTATTAAGTTTGCGAACAAACAAATGGCATGCTATTTTTGGCTACCAGGTAGGGTGTCAGTTACACCACTGCCCTGGTATTGTGATTATGTTAGCACACAGTGTGTCTGCTGTACAAATGATCCCAATCTGTACTGAATACAGACGAGAACTGAACCCAGCAAAACCTCCTCCTCCACCCAAATAGAGAAAAATGACTACGCCAATTACTTGCATAGAATCTTATTATCAGATTGGCAATAATAAAAGTTTGCAATTTTTAGTGGGACTATTTCTGTAACTCCTTTGAAAAATACTGACTTTATATGGTACAGTTTGAGAGGAGAGACATTTGCCTTGCAGTATCAATCTCAATGTGTTTATAACAATAAATCATATACAATGCTTTAATAACCCGCGGATATAGGCTAGGCTAATAGTTCAGGATTGTGGGAAATTGATTCTCATTTGACTTCTGTCAGGGTAATGCACAATTTCATACTACATGTTGGGGTCATGCATGGTTTTATAGATTATTATGTGTCAAGGATACGACCCCAGGGTCTATTATATGTGTAGCAAAACAGACCTGTCAGGCTTGTCATACTAGGAGAGTAATGTCAGTTGCAGTTGCATCCACACAAACATATATATCCTGGGTATTGGTAAATGTCATGCTGTCATGCTGCTATCCACCACACCATCCACTTCATTCCGGCGGGTATACAGTTTCTTTGAAAGATTTTTGTCTTTTGTGCATTCTCTCTGTTTCCCTCCTTACCTATTATGTTATGAGGCCTTTGTGAGAGAAAGATTACAGCCCTAAGACAGAGGGTTTGCTTTTGCAGAGCTATAGATTTTATTGAACTGTGCATGCTGATGCATTAGTCTGATTCTACGGCAGCCTCTTGGACAGAAGACAGCTGTATCTCCTCCAACCGTATGTTTGCTCTCCTGCCCTTCCCTCTCTCTTCCCCATCTCCCCCATATGGTCTGTCGTTTGACTATGCTCCCTCCTTCACTTTCAAGGTCTCTTCCTGTTTTTTTTCCCATCATTATTCTCAGTCTCCATCTCTCTACATATTTCACCTCCTTATTTGCCTTCTTCCCATTTTCTTGTTCCTTTCCACTCTCTCTGCTTCCCTGCTAACTCAGGTGAAATCATTCAGCTTTTAACCAGATATTCTTGCCTAAAGACGCTGACACGTTTCTTTTTGCTTCTTCGCGCTCAACCATACAGTATATACCTATGGAGGATAATAATCCAAGAGCATTTCATTACAGTCATGCTTAAATTTCCAACACAGAAAGACAGATGGGGTGGGGGGCTAAGGATTCTTTGAGGAGCTGGCATATTATTACCTCTCATCTCTGTGAGTTCATGCCGTGGGGTTTGATTGGAGCAGCTGGGTACAAATCTGCATCGTTGTACATCATCATGGGGCCAAGCGTTAAAAATGCGGACAAATGTTTGTCCATTCACATCCCTCTCTGTTGTGTCTTCAAGGACAAATTTGCCGGCATGGGTTCTGCCTACACTCTAAAGCATTGGTTTTGGCATTATGTTGCCCTGGTGAAGCCGCTAACACCACGTCACTTGGGATTCCTTTCTGTTGATGGCTACGCACAGAGGAGGCTATCAGAATTCACATCAGATCAATGCTTATTGTGCTACAGCGTTTCTGTCAGCAGCAGGTGCAGCTGCCGAATCAGCCAGACACAATTCATCGCTGCTGGTCTACTCTGAAATAGAGATTTGCAATCCTATTGGTATCACTTGTGTAGAGAGATACGATGCAGTGAAAGTGAGGTGAATGAACACACAAGTGATACAACCTGAAAACTAGGTGTGATGGGAAATCAAGACAGAAATCCATTAACCAGCGAGTAGTAGGGGTTGTTTATTTGATAGTAAGCGGAACTGATTGCATTGTGCATATGGAAGCGATTTGCTGTTGCACGCTCGATAGGTGGACGGTGGGAAAACAACTGAGAGAGCAGGTGAAGCCTCCTTTTGTAGAGCACATTCTTCTTGCTCATGAACTATAACCGATTCCATTTACTAACAGCTAGAGAGAAAGAGATTTAACTTTCCTTATACCTGAAAAGTGGCAACCCAGTTCTTTAACGTGGATCAAATTGAAATGAGGCCATCAAAGGCCTTTCGTGACAAGAGGAAAACACTGACCGTGCGTTCACACTGCAAGCAACACCATCAACCAGTCACTCAAAGTCCATTAATTTCTTATAGAGCCTAGTGACGAGGAAAACTTAGTTCTCTAATTTTATTGATATTTTTCAGCTCAGCTAAATGTTAACTCTTCAAAATGATGTAATGTTATGAAAGGCAATACCAAAGCCGGGAAAGATACATAACTTGTATTTCTTGGTCAAGACCACGACCACTACATAGATGCATTCGGATCCTCTCGCACCACCCGCCATTGGTCAGCAACACATCAACCAAGTTGCTCGTAGTGTGGATCAGGGTCGGAAAGGTGAGGTATCTCTATTTGAGGTTCCCCCCGAGGTATATCTGTTTTACACCCCATGGAACAGCAGTCATTAGTCTCTTACTTTCTGTAGCTGGGCTGTATGCTCACAAAACTCTCGAACCTCTCTCCTTTGTTATCCTCAATACACGTGAGAGCCCTTACTCTCCTCTCGACACTATACACTTGGCCAGTGCTTTACTGCAGGGTGCTGTATCCCTCAGTATTGGATGCTGACCAAGAACAGAGTCCCGAGCCTATAACGCTAATGGAAGGCTTTCTGTGCCATCTGCCCACCATGTCTGTGTGCATGCGTGTGAGCGGTTAGTTCTGTCTAAATAGTACCCTGTAAAAAGGGAGGAAGGAAAGATGAAGCAGAGAGAGAGAGAACGAAGGATTAAGAGACAGAAGGAGAGGAGGAACAGATGAGAACGGGTAAAGCACCTGGCAGGAAAACATATATCACAAAAGAGAGAAAGCAAGTTCAGGATAATGATCCTTTTTTTTTCTTAACCCACTGGCATTGCTCAAAGTAACAATGGGGCAAAGTCTGCTGTTGAAATACCACGAGATGGCAAAGAGACTACTTTCAGTCTTCCTGCTGAAACCCACAGGGATGAGAAATAATCCATAGCATTTAAATATTGGTTCTTAAATCAGTTCCTACATATGATTACTTGTTAATGAGCTGAATTTCAAGGGTAGAAATGGAGTTTTTTAATCCCAACAGCTCTTTGAACTGAGCATCAATATTCAGACACCTTGAGCTGACCTCAGTCTCACTGGGTGAAGAGAGATGTTGAAAAGCAGACGTGTTTCACTGGGCATAAAATTCCACTTTAACAAACCATTGGCTTTCTCCAATACAGCAGGCAGCACGATAAATTACAATGACTAACTGTAAAGATGTTTTATGGTTTATTGGGCATTTTGTGGTATTTAACTGGAAAAAATACAGCAAAGGCTAACAGTGTAGCCTGCATATGAAACATTGAGTGGACTTTTCATGAAGGGATTGGTTTTATTAATTTGATAGTATTTGGGTGTAGTTCTGCTGTAGACTTTTGGTTAATTCCCCCTTAGACAAACTGAACTAAGTAATTTAGTAAAAGAAAACTGTTAGAGGGTTGTTTTTCCCTGGGCATGCTTACATTAGTCTGTCTGGAGAGCTTTTTTTCTGCCAAAGGGGAATGGCCTTAATCAATGAAGTGTCATTAATTGCAGCAGAGGGTGATATTCTTGGCTTCAATAATTCACAGAGGAAATGGCCATGAGCATTATTGCACCTCACAAATCACGTTGGCGGTTAACTTAGCTGATGGACACGGGGTAGACTGTCGCTGAGAAATGAACAAGAATATATACATTTGAAGTGAGGCCTCATTATAGTCATATTGTCCCACTTGGCTGGTAGTCAAAAGTCAGAAGTGTAGCCTCACCGCTTTTATGTTATGATTTAAAATAGCATAGGAAGCAAAAGTGTCGAGTCAGATATTACACAATATGGAGAGAAAAGACATTGAGAAAAGACATTTTCCCTATAGCAATGCACCAAGTTGCATACACTGTAAAAAAATAAAATAAAATCACAACAAATCAGACAATATAGTGTAAACTTTCACAAGGATTTCACATTTAAAACTGTATTATAATTGCAGTTATTAACATTTATACAATTTCTGTCCTGTCATTTAACAGATTATATAATTTGTTGAAAAATAAAGACATTTTCTGTTTTAAAGATTAAAAAAGATAATTCAATCACAAACACTCTTGGACATTTATTGCACAATTGGTTATACAGTTGTATCTGGCTCTCTAGGGTGAGATCCTGCGGGGAGCACAATCACCCCCATAACGGCATACAGAACAGAACCCAGCAGACACATATCATGAGACATTGAATATACATAAATTCAACAGACAACCACTGCAAGTATATTGATTAATAATGATGAGGCCGGGGTGGTGGAGGGGTATGCAGCACAACCAGAACAACAGCATGTACCAGGTAGGAACCGCAGGGATGAAAGAGCAGCTGACAGCTTATGGGGCGTGCATGACGTGATGCTTCATTAGCGCTACTTTTACAAGGAGTACATGTCAAATATAATATATAAATAGATATCAACGTAACTGTCATGTTTTGTTGGAGAATGTGGGCAGCAGAGTGGCTCAGTGGTTAGCACTGCCTCATCACAGGATGAGATCCCAGGTTCGATTCTCGGCCCTGGTCCTTTCTGTGTGGAGTTGGCATGTTCACAGTCCACTGAGTTCAATTGGAGACGCTACATTGCCAATAGGTGTGAATGTGAGTGATTGTGTCTATCTGTGTTAACCCTGTGATGGACTGTTGATGTCCCTGTCTTCCACCCAATGCATGCTGGGATAAGCTCCAGCCCCCCCATGACCCTGAATAGTAATAACCAGGTAAAGAAAATGAATCTTTGAAAAATGGCTGGGGTAAAAAAAAAGACTAAAACTATAAATTTTCATTACGATGCCCCACTGTAATTTAGTGTAATAGAGAAAGTCTCACCCTTAGTGCCTTATCAGTGTTATCAGGGAGAGAGGGAGAGATATTGAACACATGCAGTCACTCACGCAACCACACACATCATCAAGCAGCTTCAGAGCCTATAACTGCTCAGACGTTTGGAGAAGAGGGAGGTAACGAGGAGAATTACTTTACTAAATGGAGAGGTCTGGTGCTCTGGAGTATAGCACTGAGGAGAGGTGACCTCACGAGGCCCTGCACTTTACTCAGCTCTGTCTTTCTCTGCTGATGGGCAGAATTTAGCTGGGATCGTATCAACGTGGTTAAATGGGGTCAATTAACCACTAGTGGACTGCAGGTAACTGGCTTAGTCCAAAATCTCACTGCTCTGCAAGCTCCTCCAATGTTATAGCCATGAATGAAGGGTCGACATTACAATAAAAAATATATGTATTTTAATAAAACTAATTAAGAATATGTTTTTAATACTTTAATAATTTAAAAATAGAATATGGTTTGTCTTCAGCGAGATTCCTCATTTTCTTTTACATTCTCTGGTTAAAAGATATGTGAGCAGGTACTCCCAAAGTCATGCTGATGTAATTATCTAGAGAAACTGCAATATTATTTCCACTGATGAGGTGATTGAGGAGAGATAAGACAAAGTGGGATAAAAGCCTGACTGGGGAATAGATCATTGAGAGCATTAACTTTATTGGGCCTAAGTTGATGTAAGGGGGGGGATGGGGGCAAGGTAATACAATCATTGGCTTTCTGTAAAGTAGAATGCTCCATAGGTCACATTAGGGTTTTTAACATTTGGACAAGATGGATGGACCTTTGAACAGGCAAGTGAATTGCTCCCATGAAGCCATAAAGCCAAAAACATTCATCAACATAGATTTAGATAACATGACACAGTGGGCAGTAGACCACCGTCATCAATCACACTCAGTCTCTAGCATGTTGGAAAACTACACAGTAAATTGTGTGAGTGTATGTTTCTCTGTGTGTGTGTGTGTGTGTGTGTGTGTGTGTGTGTGTGTGTGTGTGCACCTTCATGAGACTGAAGCATTAATTACTAACTAGCACTTTCAAAAAACTAAATAATGACTAAAGGCAATTTACTTAAAGCGTCAAGCTTCAAAGGTCATACATGAGAGCAATTCTGGGGGTGATTATGTTAATGGAGCACCTTTCCCCTCTCCACTGGTTCAGAGAAAAGCACAGGGCCGACACAGGTGCATTGATATTCCTGCCCTGAGCCAGGGAGAGCGGGAGGGTGACAGGTTAGCGTTTGAGGGCAATTGCATGTGTGTGTGTGTGTGTGTGTGTGGTGTGTGTGTGTCGGTATATTTGAGTCTGCCTTTGTCTGTTTGTCTTTGTGTCTATGTGTGTCTGCATTTTACATCAGGGTCTGATCCAATTGCCTGCAGATGCTGCTGCCATTTGCTCCCTTGCCAATCAAAAGCCACCGCTGAATGCCAGTTCCCGAGAGCCCTGGCTTGCAGGGGGGGCCTTACCTGTATGTCGGTATAACCTGGGTGTATACCGTGGCCTACCCCTGCAGCAGCAAGCTATAACTAACACGCAGGGGAAATCCTACCGCAGTGAAAGCGCCATTCATCAGGCATGAGAATGGAAGATAGCGATGTAGGATTCCAACACAAGTGAGTTATCACATAATTTATTTAGTGATAGAGATGTATACTTGTCTGCCCAGAGGTAATACACTTGAACAGATTATTTCTAATCCTCCAGATAAAACCAGCAATACAAGAAGACCACGATGCAATAAAACATCTTAACTATTATCAGGATTTTCCTTTGGGGAGTATGATCCTTATTGAACTTGTGCTTTTAACCCATACCTACGCACGAGATACAACGTTGTGCGCCTTTATCGTCCTAAAGGTCAGAAGAGCATCTGCAGAGCTAATGACTTTTTAAAGGGCAGGCATGCTGTTTAATTAAATGCCCATAGGTTAGACGCCTCTAACACATTGGGTTAATGGAAAGCACACCAACAGCACACGGTAACAGCCACTGGTGAGCCTGAAGACAGTATTGCCCATACATTGACATGCCAATAACCCACCATATCCAGAGACAAAACAGAAATGAGAAAATACGGTGGATGAGATACTGACAGGTACACTCACCAGGTTGTTAGTCCACCGGATGTATCGGAAAAGGCCACTTGATTGCTGCACGTATGACATATTCAGACCTACTGGTATTTTTCACTGTTGGAATTACAGATTCTGCAGCTTGAGTGCAGGCCTGTATCTTGACAGAGGCCCTGCTCCTTTTTAAACTTCCATCCATCTTGAAAAACTATTTTTTGCTGCCCTCTTATATTTCACAGCATTGATTTAAAACCAGCAATCCATAACAGAGAAATTCAGGGAATGAAAACGGTGCAAAACAAAACAACGGCCTCAATGTACGTCATGGAGAAATTCATCCGTCCCAATTGCATTGCTGATTCTGGCACAGATTAGCATAGCCTGTAAAGAATTGCTGAGATCACTAAAACAGGCTATACTAATTAAAGCCAGAATCATCAATTCAGATCTTCTGACACCTTGACCCCTAAAAAATGGAAGATAGATCCATTCAGAATGAGTCACTGCGGTTAGTTGGAGACGCATCATCTGTTAGCATGAGGAGACGACTGGACGAACAGGAGATGAATAAAATCACAAGAACAAATGGTAAAAGTGCCATTTGTATTATTTCAAAACTTTTGGCAGTACTGAATTAAACGTGAAAACAAGAATGTTATTATATATTGTACATGCAATATTATTGTAGCTCCTGTTCAAGGGAAAAAAAGAGTTACACAATGCATAAAAAATACATATTTCTTTGTATTTACGTGACTCAAGTCCGGTCCTCCACTTTGCAAGTCCCTTTGCCCAGTGTAACTGTGCCACATTTGTTCATTTCAGTTCAGTACAGCATGAAGGAAATGCAGAAAAGGGGGTCAGCAGGATTGACGTCCAGCCTGTCACTAAGCAGTATTTGTCACACAGAAGTCTCATATCAGTGAATTATACCACACACAATGCACCACGCCTAAACCAGTTTTTCAACAGCAGCCCGCACATAATGGATGGCCTAGCGAAAGACAAACAGACGGAAAAAAAAAGAGACCAGATCAGAATGAGAAGGGTCCATGTGTGGGAGGGAGCATGAACAACCAAGGAGAGATAGAGAAAGGTGCAGTATGACCGAGAAAAGAAAAAAAAAGACAAAGACCTGCGTTGAGAGATAAGGAAAGGCTCAGCTCAGTAAGAGTTGCCCAATGGAGCCTAGGCAGAAATATAGCAGTAATTTGTTTTCATCATTCCCCACACTGCAGATCACCACAGTGAATAGGAGAGATGATTCAAAAGCCCCCAATTATCTGAAAGAATCAGAGACTTACCGGCTTCAGACGCTCAGACTTATCTGTCATGGAGATGACGTTCCAAATGTTTGGTTTGGTTTGCTCTCTGCAACCTCTGTGAATAAAACACCTTTGAATATGCCTGTTTGCCAGAATTGTCCAAAGAAATTTCTGGCACTCAAGATATTCTCCTTGAGAGTCTCCATCCTTTACAGTCTATCTGTGGCCCAGCACATGGAAGCCGTCATCATTTACCATCGTAATGATACAGTTCTCAGATACAGTGTTCAGCAGATACAGACTCCCAATTCATCACCAAGCCATTATAATGCATGCCTAGATTTCTATCGCTGGCTTTGAAAAAGGAAAAATTCCTGAGAAGTTGAGTAAACAACATAACTGTCCCGGTATGACAGTCGGTCCAAAAGACAAAGCAAAAAAATGTATTGTATAAAATGTATGCATGCTGCTTTTCAAGGTCGTTTCAAAGGACATTGGTGGATTTCATGCATGAATGTGTGCGTGAGAAGGAAGAGGATTAACCTTTGGATACGAGTCAGAGATTGACATATGTACCACACCATATACGACTATTGAGTGAGAGAGGCAGAGAGAGAGAGGGGGAGAGAGAGGGGGAGAGAGAGATTAGCAAAACAAAGTCAAGAACAGGCTTGGGGATTTTCTCCCTCATTTAGAGAAGAAACAGAGTCAAGGCCCGGAAATGAGTGGATAATAATAAGCTCTAGCCTGGCAGTGTGTGTGTATATACTTTACCCAGTCCAGGTTGAGCTGCCCTATTCCAGCCAATACCTTTTAGTGCTACAGCAACATTTTTAGTGCGAGAGTCATTCTAAAGCTAATAAAGGGTAATTAAGTGAGCTCTGACTACAATTTGCTCTTCCCTCTAAATGGACGGCATTTAAAACAGCATTTTTGTCTCTTTGTATATCTGTCGTCTGTGAACTGTATAGCGTCACTAGTAATTCTTCACTTCTTCACTTCACTTCACTTCACTTCAAGTCCAATTACCTGTACATGTTATGTACAATGAAGCTGATGAAGCTCATTTTGATTGATTCTGATACTGTGATTCTGATTCTGATGTTTGATGCATTTACAATACTGTAGTGTTTCCGTACAGAGTGCTTTAAGTTTACAACAGTTATTTCACCTTTCATCGAGGAATATTTTGAATTGGCTGAATTCTTCCTGGAAAAAAAACACATCCACCTGAAACAATTCCTGGAGAGCGTCTAGCGAGAGGCAGAAAGCGTGTAGGGTGTTTTTAACATTGCAGTCATGTACAGAGGTTGGACTACAATGCTATTTCCAACAAGATATCCTGCAGAATAACTGTGTCTGCTGGATGGCGGAAGAGGTTCATGAATTGAAAGGTACCACTGAAAAATATCTTTATTTATAAGTCTGGACTGTACTCCAGCTAGTATGGGACTGTGTGCTCTAGCACCTAAAGGAAGAGGGGAAATAAAACAAGGTGGATCTAGTAGAGGGAGAGAAGGGAGTAAGGGGTATCACTGAGGGGAAAAAAGGAAATTAAGTTGAAATATCAAGCTTTTAGTCACTTGTCTCTCCCTCTTTCTCATCTCAAAAGAGAATCTGGTAAAGAATTTGGTCAGGGCATACTTTCAGGATGTTCAGATGTGCTTCACAACAATACAGCATTTAGTACAACGTTTAATACAACATGGAAGCATCTGGAGATAGGCATCATGCCAGGGTGCATAATTTCCCACTCTAGCTTTCAGCGGAGGTAATCATTATGGCATCAAAGTGGGTGGTAGGTGGTGAAAGGCTG
Source organism: Hoplostethus atlanticus (assembly GCA_034670405.1). Taxonomy (NCBI): domain Eukaryota; kingdom Metazoa; phylum Chordata; class Actinopteri; order Trachichthyiformes; family Trachichthyidae; genus Hoplostethus; species Hoplostethus atlanticus. The sequence goes on along the minus strand of JAXDDX010000065.1, from coordinate 2,176,318 downwards.
CAGGGAGGGCTGTGCTTGCCACCGATCTGGGAATATGTGGATGTGGATACGACACCTATGACTATTACAGCACATTGTAACAAAAGGTTGCTGAAGGAATTGAATGATAACCTAAACTGAGCTAGGATTAGAGTTGAAAGCTATCCGTCTTAGTTCTGATAAAGACAAAGAGCAGATTCAGGAGCTAAGCCAGGGAGTAGTTAAGAGGCATTGATGGCAGATAGACGTCAAGAACAAGCCAAGCCAGTTCAAGCTGCGCTGCCTGCAATTGGTTCTGTTGCCTCGGCTGATGTGGCCCTTGGCAGTATATGAGAACCAGAATGTACTATCGATCCTTCTGGAGGTATTGTGGGTCCTAATCCAACAAAACATCTGTGATGGGAAATGCCCACTTGATGACCCCAACGACATACCAGCACTCACACACTAGATTAGGTGGTTAGTGAATGATGCTGCCTGTCTGATGGTCCTATGGATTTACAACGATGTAGCCTGCACCATTTCTGAGCTAGTACATCATTTTTACATCTAAATTGGGCTTCTGTATGGATGCACGCTCTGGATTATGGCAAGGAATTGTCAATCTTGGCTCAACCTATACTCACAGATGTGTTAAAAATAACTGTTAAAAATGCAAGTTTTCTTTGTTTTTATATCTGTTGTATGTTTTAAGTAGGAATGACACAACATTCAGTTCACCCTCTCTGTTCGCCTGGATGACAGTTGCCCCTGTGGCTCTTACAGCAAGCTGAATAAAAAAGTCATCAGAACCAATGTCACACCAATTGGCTTCTACCACTGCTGCTGTGGCAACTTTCCTCTCCTTAACATCCATGGCTTCTTCCACATGTCGCCACAGGCTTCACGCCTCCATACAGCCCTTCCATCTCAGCATTTCTGTGTTTGTAAAGTTCACTACTATCGCCTAAAGGTACTAATATGGATGTCACACACACACACACACACTCCATAAAGAATGATTTGGAAAAGATGGGACATATAAAATACAGAGAGCGATTTTCTGGTACAAACTGATACAAATAGTATAATATGAACTGCACAGAAGTTTAGACAAAGCATTATGAGTCAGTGGAGCTGATTCATCCTTGTGACATCACAGAGTAGAGTCTCAGTTCATTGGTCGTTAGCTTTATGAGTGAGTTGTTCATGGTTACAGTCCAAGGCCACAATTATACCAAATATAAATGCTTAAATTCCCCTTTCAGAATACATTGGCTTTGCAATTAAACTGTCACTTTCACAAAGTAAAGCTCAGTATACAGGTATGCAATTAAAACGGTGATGAGAAGCATTTATTATGAATGTATTTTTGCTCACAAGAGTGACATAAACAAAGCTGAAAAGTGCTTACACTGGTTGTAGCTGACACTGCAGCACCACTAACGATTACCGAGATACCTGTTTGGCACAGTGGAGGAGTTCTTTTACGACACTTAAAAGAAACGATGCTTGCAATATTTACAGTCCCTAATAATCAAAACAGGCACATAATAAAGATGTCAGTAGAGTAAGCTTAGAGAAAGTGTGTGTGTGTGTGTGTGTGTGTGTGTGTGTGTGTGTGTGTGATTGTTCGATCACAGCAGTTTAGTCAAAGATTATTCTGTAATTGCAACTTTGCCCTTGAGAAATGCACCTGAATACCAAATAGGTTTTAACAGTTTTTGAAGTGTAGTACAAAGCACGTCTCTGCCTAATAAAGTGCCAACGGACTATTTTATCCTTGCTATAACTCACCTTTTGTTCTCCAATCTCCATCATGTCATAATGTTTGTTCTCTTCACTACTGAACATCCTAACCAGGTGTGATAGAGATTGACAGACAATTACGCCTTGTGGGTTTATAAAGTGGAGGATGTGGCATCAGAGAAACATTATGCAACTGGAGAAACATCTAAACTGCCCGGTCTGCCCTCCGGGAACAATTAGCTAAAATAGATTTTGCATAATGCAAAAATATGTTTTTCTATTTCTACATTTCAGTAGCAAATGACTGCACAGAACATTTCAGAATGTTTCTGGAGTTTCAATACTTTCCAGTGTTCTGAAGATTTTCTGCAGTGACCTCCACTATTGTGGGTTTTGGATAAATGAAATTCTGTTTCATCGTTACAAAGCAACTCAAACTGTAATTCAATGTTTACAGCCTGATTCTGAACACTCTGAATGTCCAATACAAACTAACAATGGAAACGCGAGCTGAAACAGATGAGACGGACACAGACTTACACCAAATGCATTGTCTCAGACAGGCAATCATATTCCCAAAAATTACATGACAGAAACAATTCATCAACAATTTATGCCTTAGGAAATCCTGTTCTCACAAGCTCAAATACACATTCCACATCTGTATCATGTCTGCACCTCCTGTTACTGCAAACTCAATGCATCTGAATGCATGCTGACAGAATTCTATCTACCGTTAATACTCAGACTGGATGAATCCCTCATAAAGCAGAACCAAACATATGACCACCAGAAACTCCTGTTCTTGTACTGACACTTACAGAAAGGCTTGTTGACAAGCGGTAAACCCAATGAACTGTGTACAAGAACTGTAGCGGTAACAGAATTTCTACTCACCATGATGATAAATGAGCCTTGCCTTTGGTCCGTCAGCCAAATTATTATTTTTTGATACTTGTTTGATTTTGATGTGTTTTGTGTGTTATGTTTCATTTAGGTAGATTGCAATGGTTGTAGCCTGAGGTTTTCTACTCTCAAAAGTACGCAAGTGTGCTATCAATCATAACTTCAATGCCAATTTTGATTACTGTCAGGAGTCATTCTTACCATGGGTCGCTTCATTTAATTTAACTTTCCAGGAATGGATTACAATTGTTCAAATAAATATTTGATCAGAGAACAAGTCAACATGTTTTTCATACTTGCAACACAAGATTTTGCTGCAGCTGGTGATGATGCTCTGTGCAGACTGCACCATCACCCAGTATCAGTCCTCTGGATGATTAACAAAATACATTGCTCACATGAGAAGCAAGAGGTATTATTCACCAAAGAAGCTCTGTATGTGCTAGGCTGTCAACTTAAACAAGGTAATAATCTAACAAGTGTGCTAGCACTTTATAGGTGTGTGGGTGGAGGGTTGGGGTGGGTGGGGTATGCATGGTTGGAGTGACTGAAACTACGTTGACATTAAAAACGCCAAAGTGCTGTGGTCGCACATAACAAAGAGAATTGCTGAACAATTTAATTCAGGCATTGACGTAGCCACTACTAGCCGCTACTTCCTGCTGTGAACGCACCAACCTAGAGCTGCTCATGCTTGTGTGACTTCTAACATACTGCCTGGTGTACGGGCCACACTGTATTTCCCTTACACAGGGCTCTGCACAGCCTAAAGAGTACATAATTCCTCTAACAATTGCACATTGCAAAAAGCGTTATGCATGAACAAATAAACCAACCAACCAACAAATTGACAGGGCCAGGCTCTTAGAGGAGCTCCCAAGCACCCATGGCATGCATTTACTTTCAGAAACCAGTGCAAAAAATATATATACATGTAACGTTGGACAAATGAAAACGGAAATGAGAGTTTCCCTGGTGATATTGGCAACTTTTAACATGTTGGAGAAATAATATTTGTTTTCAAGCTGAACAGAAACTGGAATACTAACTACTGAAGCCATCATTCACCTGAAAAAAACAAACACATTTTGCAGTGACCTTTTCAAAAACCAAGGCATCACCCTTTTGAAGCAACAGCATGACGTCAGGACCTCAGGTGTTATAAAGACACCGGCCAGTTCAACAATGTTGACCATGAGTCACGTTGAACAACCTGTTCTATTTCCCATGGCTTACAGCTCTCTCACACCATCGCTGTGGATCACTCCCTTCATGGTATCGATTTCAGAGTGGTGTTAGAATGAAGTGTCAACATGAAACACAGGCACAAACATAAGAAGAGGAACACACACACATTCACACATAGACAAAAGAAGATACACATATAATCACCTCATTGATCAAGTGCCAGCTAATAAACAACCCTACTTAATTAATGCTGTTGATGACAGATCAATACCCATCACCACATCCTTTTTACATACACGCACACACACACGCACACACAAGAGGGTGCCTACACAATCACAAACTGGTGTATTGCTTGCAAAGGCCTTCAGATCGATGCTGCTATATACTTTGTTCATTCTAGAAAAGGACTGAAACTGTATGCAGCACAAGAAACAACAACAGTGGCGATAGTAAGGAAATGGCAATTCTGATGCATGGATAAACCAATCAATCCTTCGAGGTGGGAAAAAACGAGAAATTTCCAAATTGAACAGCTTCTTTTTTTCAAAGGCAGAAGCAATAAACCTGAGAATACATTAGATAACGTGGCCTAGTTTGGCACGACAGCATTTAAAAAGGTCTAAAATGAACATTAGCAAATGGCTTGGAGCTGCATAGCCTGCCAAGCCTTGACAGGGGGGGGAGGAGATGGTGTCATTTGCGGATTCAAGGGATTCTAGAACACTTAACTCACCAAATGTTTTGGGGAGGTGAAGTGTCTGGAGGTCACCTTTCAGCAGAGTGCCTTTCAGGTGTCCATGCTGTCTGCAGGTGGTGCATGATTATCCTCCTCCAACTGCATCATGGCATCTGGGAGGAAGACATGGAGGAAGGGGAGAGAGAGCGAGAGAGAGTTAAAGAGGATGTGTCCATATTAGGCAGTGGAACACCTATAGCATGATTTTCTCAGACATTTGCAATGGTGGGCAAGCTTTCAAAGGTGGAAAAGTCACACCAATACTACGTCAGTATAAGGTGAGGCATGATAACTGAGTTTTCCTCTAAACGAAAGACACAGATAGAAACCATGCATATTGCTCCTTACAGTATAGTCAAGCTCATTGATCAGTGACACATTTACCGCCAAATAGCTCATAGAGCGCTCTCAACAATCTAGCCATCTGTAGCAACTCGTGTTAACATCATTCTGCGTGTTTTATTTATGTAATATGTTTTAATCAAGCATCTACTTGAGTAGTGTAGCTACCATTCCCCACTGGATAATATCTGTCAAAGGGAAGAATGGCATGTCTTCATGTCGAGGGAAGTGTTCATGCCTTATATAGCCTTGGTCTAGTGGAGTTGCCTGCTGCACATAGCTGGATCTAACCAGGGGCTAAGGAAGCAGACCTTATGAAAGCTCATTAAAATTGTCTTCCAAGTCTTAAGAGACAAAAATAAATCTGCTATAAAAAAAAATGAACTTGCTATTAAAATAATCAGCAGGGACGGGGCAGTTCCCAGAGTAAATGGATGGCTAAATGAGAAAGTGACATTCAGGAAAAGGGTGAAGAGAGAGAGACGCTACCAATATTCCAACAATACACAAACACATAAATACGTAGCGGTGTACTTTCCTTAAATGTTACATTTGCAAATGACGCCTCAAAGGTCAATCGAGAAAACATTTCACCTCATGGTGAGCTGCGTGACACTTCCTTTCTCTTTTTGCAGCTTTTATTGACACTGACATTTTCATCGGATGCGTAATGACTCACGTAGGTGCATACACGTTCACATTTCCACTACTATTTTCTTCTATTTTCTATAATGTATTCCAACAAGATGGAGTGCTTCATCCTAATACTGATGACCTCTCTTGGCCTCGCCGCCCCGTGTTTTCGCTGAGTCGGCGGAGGCATTCTCAAGTGAACCATAAAGAGGACTGAATGGGACAATTACCATATTTCAAGAATCCTCTTTAAATCTGTATGAACACTTAATATGACCCTAAATATGGATGGAATATGAATGGGTGGGCTTTTCCCACTATACTATGAAGTGGCAATCACCCGAAAAAGAGAACATTAATATAGAATAACCCAGTGCTAATCTGAAACACAAGCATGTGAAGGCCACGACTTCCACTGTTAGTAGAGGTTAAGTAATTATGTCAGCTTTAGTTCGGTACAATCGATGAAGTCTCACAGTAAATTACTAAATCTTAAAGTACAATTGTGAGGGATGTGTAAAGAGAGTTTTTTTATCAGGCAGATTTCTTCAAGGTTTCTTATGTATGTGTATGTATTATGTGCGAATGTCTATACAGCAGATGGGAGCACTTGGCTTAAACAAACCGCCGTGAATCTCTCACATATACACACAAACAGGCACGCACAAGCAGGGATACACACACACACACACACACACACACACACAGTGCCTCTTTTTTCTTCCCTGCTAAATGGGCTCCTTATCTCACCTAACTATGCTCCAATGTAAATCTGCTAGCAAAGCTCTCCAAATTTATTGGCCGATACCACATTGGTATCACCTTTCACCAGCTGTTTATCCTTATTGCATGTGCAGCAAAGAGAGAAAAACTGCCCTTGATTAATATGTTTTGGGATTAATTTTCTTCAGCGTCAAATACCCCTTCTCGGGTTGATTTAAGAGCTGTGGGTTCTGTCGGGACATCATAAAAATGGAGCGAAAACTTCAGTGATAAGGCAAAGTGAAAGAATATGTACTGAGCCTGGCTCTGGTATTAGTATCAAGCAACAATCTTGCTCTTGCAACAAATCCAATTAACTCATCCCACCTTGGTGAACGCTACAAATGACTCAATACCTAATCACCTGCTTGTAAGGGCTTTGTGAGTGCCTCCGTGCCTGAGTGAGTGAGTGAGTGTCTTTTATGATGAAGTGAGAGGTCGGAGGAGTGTATATTGTTTCCAGCTGTGTCAATGTGTACAGGAATGTGTAGGAGCAAGTGTGTTTGTGTGTGCGTGAGAGTGAGAGAGACAGACAGACAGACCGACAGACAGACAGACAGAGGCAGAAAGTGTGCGTTTCCTGTGGTCGAACATCAGTTTGAGATTCACCCAAGGTCATAGTCTTAGTTATGACATACATGGAGCCAGACTGAGCCTGTTGTTTGGACGCTCTCCATCTGCTCCCACTGATAAGACGGGCTAGTTAGCGTGCAGCGGACAGACACCACGGCTGAGTATTGTGAGGAAATATTTCAATTAAACCACATTAAGATTACGTTAGATCACTATAAGCAAGAGTGTACCGTCACACATATTAAACGTGCCTTCTGTTATATGAATACAATCTGATCCCAAATATACTCATTTTCCACGTTTTGTTTGAAATAATATATATATTATAGTATATATATATATTATAATAGCAGTTATGGAAAATAAAGTCATTACTGGTGCCAGCAGTGTTTCAGCTAACTGCTCTGTTGATATACCATAGTGTATTTGTTTACAAACAGATCCTATACCAAGAAACAACAACATCCATAAATAGCAGTTAAAATGTTACAGTATATATGAGTATTGTGTTAACTGGTTTATCCATGGCAACAGGGATACTCAGTCTCAGGGTATCAAGCAGGTTATGTAAACAGCTTAACCCGACTAAGACCTTAATCGGACTGTGGCCAACAGTCGGCCCACTGGTTCCTCCTCAGAATCTACTGAAACTCAGATATAAAGCGAGAGGTTAATCAGGTGCACATTGGCCTCGCTGACTGTCTGGAGCGCTCCTGTCTCCCGACCAACACTCCCTCAACACCCTGCTTGCTTGCCACAGCCTCCTTCTAAGTTGTGTGCAACTGAGGAAGTTAATAAGGTGTAAAAATGAAACGCAGAAATGCAGCCTCACCTCCCTGATAAGCAATACACTAGTCTATATCTGAGTGAAAACAATATAGCAAAATGACAATGAACCAGAGTCTGGGGATCAGTCATTTGGACCAGAACATGATTTAAAAATGGGAACGGATGTCTGCAGACAGCTGTACAAAGACATCATCAAACCCTAAGCCTGTAATAAAGACTTTGCAGGATATGTGTAAAGACAAGTAGGCTGTCATTACATTGAATGTATTAAAAAGGCTGCACATTTACAGTTTGTCCTTTAATGTAACTGTATATTAAGACTATTGGTAAGTAAAAACTCAGAAGCTCAGTGAATGACAGCGGCTCTGATAAGAAAAAGAAATATGGGCCAGAGTTTACAGTTGGGTGGAGGTATGCATCACGCTGGCGACAGTGCTAAACAAATGTGTGGTGATGGCAACCGATTACAATGTTTAAGAAGGTGGCAATAAAAGATTAACCATATTTGCTGTACTGGCAGGACGGTTTGTTTGTTGGAAACACTTCCATGTTATTCTGCAGTTCTGAGGAATTGACAGAACTTTGTATGCAGAAGTCAGCTGTCACTACATCACTTTGAGTTTACATGGCAAACAAAATGTTACACTCAAGACAAATTTATTTATTTAATGTTTTAGTGTTTTATCAAGCATCTTGCCTTAGGAGTATTTGTACATCTCACTAACAGAAGCTAGGTTCCACAGCATGTTATCATCTTCTCTGAGGTTTTGCATCATTATAAGTTGGTGAACAATCTGCTGAAACGTTGCCTCTCGGTTTGCTCCCAGATCTAACATCCCTTCCTACAGTCTTCTAAAGGAGCCTGTCCACAACTTCCACAAGTGGGCATGCCTCATGCTCTGTGAAGCAGGGAGGTTTATGGACTGATCGCTAGAACCACAGTGTATGGTCTCAACATGTGATCCTTCCTATTAGATGAGCCTTACCCCTTAGAGGGAACCCAGTGGCAGAAAATGAGACCTGGTAGAGCAAGATGCAGACGATAAAGACACCAAAATGATTGACAAATAGCAGGAAGAGAAGCCTCTACAAGCCCAAGAGGCAGAAAAGGGGGGAGGAGATGAGAAGTAGATGAGAGAGCGAGGATGTAGACAGGCCTACATGATTTTTGAGGACAATATACTGTAAATAACAGCAGTAACCAAGTAAATAACCATAAAAAAGTAAGTTCATCAACCCCCACTTCAAAATAAAATGAACCTAAAATAGTTTGTGTTTATAGTAGTATCCAACAACTTTAATGGGATAAGTACAAATTCAAAATTGAAGTTGACAATGAAAATCTTTTCATGAACTTGAAACTTACAACAATAATACTAATTTTTTTTTTACTAACAACAATAATAATATTTGCAAAGTGTTCTTTTGTAAACTTTCCAAGAGAGAATAAGAGAGAGAAAAGAGAGGCCTTGAACACTTGCCAACATCATTCTCTCTCCCTCCTTCATTCGTTAAGTCTTTCGAAAGTTCCCTGTCACAGACAATATGAGGACACAAACAATGAAAGATGGGGAAAACATTTTTTTGAGACTTCTGGTCAGGAATTGTGGCAGAGTAGGTCTCCCTGACCCCTCAAAAAGACTCATTCATAGCCTGAAAGCTAGACGGTTCAAGTCGGTTCTGTTCAAGTCGGTCTTGTACAAGTCTCTCACTTGACGCATGACAGCACAGTCCAACAAAAAATGTATTGACAGATTTTTTTTTACTTCATCAAGAACTAGAAAACATATTAAAAAGTAAGTTACTTTGTCTGCAGCCTTGCCGTGTCTTTCAAATGGGTTGTGATGGTTATGGCTTTTGCAACACTGACCCTGTGCTGCAAATGAAACTGACACTGGAGATGAATAACTGGCAGAGTGTGAACTTCACTGGCTTACAAAGTGCCCTAGCCTGGATAACTTGGTAGGCTGATACAACAACTGGAGCTATATTGAACGGCCACTCAGATAAAAAATGTAGCCTCGCACACCCCTAACTTCATCTGAACAAATAACTCATGGTGATAAGGCTGAAGTCTCCCCTGCTTGCATGGAGGCAGGCACACTATCCAGTGTTTATGTGGTTGATTTCACTGTGTTAAGGTCAGTGGATAACAATTTATCTTCTAGGGCCGGAAATGAAAGCTTCATATAAATCTCTATATACTGTATCAGGATACAGCAAGTCCAGAATACCCCCACTTCATTTCCAAAATAGAGAAATGGAAAATATAAAGGCTCAGATAGTCTAATAGAGAGGGTATAATAGAGAGATAGATGACTTATCCAGTGCCAGAAAGAGGCAAAGTTGTTATATGGTTTCAGTGCAACAAGGAATTAGACTAAGACGGCTACGTGAGGAAGGATAAAAGAAGAAGAAAACAATTCTGAATTTGAAACCCCGATGAAATTATGTCACACTTTTTCATTGTTTTCAACTTCAGATAGACGCAAATTACATGCCATCGCTGAATTTAGATTTGCTATCCAGCTCCTGTCTACAGTCATTAAACTGATCTCCACTAAGTGATGTCAGGTCATGTCGGTGCTCGAAACAACCAGGTTGTTCACCAAGTTCAAACTGTGTGAGTTATTGGTGGAAAGGTAAGAGTTGAATCGGTTGAGGGGGGTTATATACCCCGAGTTATGAATTAACAATCAGACTGTGGTCCCATCATCGTTAACCCTCTGTGCTACGTTGACTTTAGGTGTTCATTTAATCTCATCATGTTTTGGAGTGTGTGGAAGTGGAAGGGTGGTGCAGACAAGCATAGCAATGACAACCCTTTGATCCAGTTTATCGTACATGGAGCATTTGAGAGATTGGGCTGGCTGTTCAAAGGCTCAGTTGGAGGCACTGTGAGTGCAGGCTGACAGCAGAGGAAGAGGCAAGTGTGAAAAACACTGCTAAATGATGCTGAAGGAAAAAAAACAACAATGACTATTAAGACAAGTGAGAAGACAAACTTAACAAGAGTAGATTTCTTCAGATGAAATCGGTGTCCTGGGAGGAATCAATCTATGGAAATGAAACAAAACGCATCAGCGAGTACAAATCTGTTGGCGTGTTGAGACGTGGAAAACTTTTGATGTTAATGGTTAGTATTGTCTTTGAGGGGTAATTGCAAGCAGCTTGTTTGACACTTAAATGATGTGTGTATCCTTACTGCACACCGTGTGAAAGTCCTCAGCCCATTTAGCCAGCTGTCATCAAGGGCTTCATCACCGCAAATTGTAGCATAAAAGAATTCAGCATCCCGAAAGCTTCCGGCTCTTAGCTCACTCACTCAGCCGAAACGTTGTGTGTGTGTGTGTGTGTGTGTGTGTGTGTGTATGAGAGAGAGAGCAAGAGACAGAGTGAATGTGAGTGTGGATTGCTTCTGCCCCCATAAAGCATTCCGTACCTGTAAGTGGTAGAGATGAAAGAGGGAATAGGAAAGGTAGGAGGAAGGGATGGCAGACAGGAGGAGAGTGTGTCTGTATACAGTATGTACAGTATGTATAGGGCGGCTGAAGTCCCTGCATTCTTGTGCCTTTGTGACTGTGAGTAGTTGCACTGCAGCTTAGGTGAGGAAGGAGAGGTGGTAGAGGAGGAGGGGAGGGGAAGGAGCAGAGACACGGCTTTTAACATCAGCCCTTTCATCTTTCGCCTGCCATCATCAGTTATCAGAAACGGGAGAACACTGACGACCAGACGCTTGCACTTCATTCCAATTCCATTTAGCTCAGGACTGTGAAACACCAAAGAACAAGAAAAATAAAGGAGGCCATATTACAATGTCCCAAAATGAAGAAAAAAATAATTCCTGCACAAAGGAAGTTAACTGCATCGTTCCGGTGCCAACGGCAACAAAAGAATATTCTTGGTTTTCAAGTAAAGACGATCTTCCATCTGAATGCGAGACTAAAACTTTTTCCAGCCCTCATCTTGCAAGACCACTAATAGCCGTCAAGTTCTTCCTGTGGAATCACGAGTCAAAAAAGTAACCGGAAAAATCCAGGCCAAAGGTCAAGGAGTAAGGAACAAAACTAAATAACTACAAAATCTAGGCGCCCTGGTTTTTAAATCATAGTGTGATGCGTATGTCTCACTCAAACAAACAGATATCAAGGAGGACTCTTTTCTCACACATCAGGGAGACTTCCTGGGTACTTTTCTATACGTTGTGACCATAGTCAGACATGCATAATGCGAATGAGAAGTGTTTGTGTGTTCAGGGCTTCAGAGAGAATTTCATGTATCATCCACGCTGTGAAAACTTCCTAGTAGAAATCATGGGAACAACATCTCTGGGGCATTTATTTAGCTTTTCACGAGTTATTTGTTCAGTGTGGCCTTGTAGTGTTCTACAAACAATAATGCATAAATAGTAATGCACAGACCTAGACCTTTACTCTTTGAAAGAAAGATTTATGAGCAAAAGAGACGAGTTTAAATCGTGCAGCCTTGCTTCAAAGAATGAATGCCGGATTGTCCAAAAGTGCAGTAAAAACAAACTGTCCAGGGAGAAAACCCATTTACAATATAAGAAATACAAACACCAAACATTAATTTCAAAAGCATCTTAAACTGGAAAACAGACGTGATTTATTAGCACTCCAGAAAAGCAAGTGCTAAAAAGTGCTACAGTATGCCAATGCAACAGAGGCACAAGTCAAACGGCAAACGTTTTATTTGCGTGATGCACAGTTGCAGATTAACCGGTAAACAGGTACTCCTCACTTCCCTTCAAGCGGTGCTGAACCACGGTCAGGCCAGCTGAAGGTCTGTTACCAATTAGGCTGGCGGTGTCTCTATGCCTCTGTGACGGAGGGGCGAAGAGAACAGCTGAGCCTCGGCCACAGGGGGTAACAGAGAGAGACAGGCAGCAACGAGGTGGTCTTACTAAGGAGACTTTCCTCCACAGGACCAAAGAGAGGCAACAGAAACCAAAGAAGCTCAGGGAGGAGAGAAATGAGTGTAGAAGTCCAGCAGCTGCTAGCAAATAAAACCAAAGGAGAAGTTTTTATATTCCACGCAACCTGCTGACTTATATTACATGTACAGACATACTAAAACGGAGCAGTCAAGCTTTGAAAACTGTTTCAAAGCTTTCTCAGTTTCAACGTGTTGCCACACCATAGGCAACACTAACCTCCCACAGTAAAGGCATGTGGTGGTTCTGCATAGGTGGGGATGTATTCATACCACCATTTACAACCCATGGTGCATTTCTTTTGCAATGGTCACAATGTCCACCCAGATGCCAATGCTGCCATCTGTAACGCTGTAAGTTAATACCTGGTGATTTGAACATGATAATGATGTTAGGACTATAGTGGTTTTTGAGGCTGTTTTGTAGACGACATTGAGCTGGACTTGTGTGTCAAATTTCAAGTCAATCGGAGTCACGGTGTGAGGGGCGTGGCCTTTCCAAAATCCCGTTTTTGGGCCTTAACTGCTGCCATCTGTAAAGCTGTAAGTTAATACCTGGTGATTTGAACATGATACTGTTAGGACTGTAGTGGTTTTTGAGGCTGTTTTGTAGACCACATTGAGCTGGACTTGTGTGTCAAATTTCAAGTCAATCGGCGTCACGGTGTGAGAGGCGTGGCCTTTCCAAAATCGCGTTTTTGGGCCTTAACTACACTCTAATGTCAATTAAGCATTGATGAGAGATTCTGAGATACCAGTTGAGAGTATGTTAAAACAAAATCCATATGCTAGCGATAATAAACACTAACTCTTAAAAAATGGAGGAAAGTTACGCGACATCATTAGAGAGCTAGTGACACTGAAGAACATTCTTTATGCTGGTACCTCCAAAGAAAAGATCCACAGTAATGCTCTATCACCCGTCGTAGAATTGAAGCTCAACTCTTGTTGTTGAAAATGTCTGAAAATGTCACTGAGGCAGAAACGCTAGGAATGCAATGACGGGCAGACAATCAGCATTAGAAACATGCAGAGCAGGATCACATGCACCAGAGAGCGCAGTACAACAGGATTTTTAGAAAACACGTTAATGGAGCCATAGCTTACTGTTTGGAGTGGAACAAATATGGAGTCTCATGCTCCTCTACTCCTTTGTTCTGTCTCTGCTCTGTTGGATCAAGTGTTAATTTACCTCAGAATGACTGTGGTCTGCAAGCGACAGCAGTAAATTAATGATTCATTACACCCAATGTAAGCAAATAGAGAGCTGGTGATGGAGGAAAATGAATTTACACCCATCCATGCCAGACATAACATCACTACAGAAATGAGAAAAGCACTCAGTTACACACGGAGAAAAAAATGGAAAGCAGTGCTGGCTTGTGAAACCACGGAATTTAAAAAACAGGCTGCCAAATATACTATACAGATCCAGAGGAAAAGGTGACAACTTAAAAAAAATTATATTTTAAAAACTGAAACCTACTTCTTATAAATCTGGAACCAAAAACTGAAAATAAGTTCATCATCATCCGTTGTGAATGCTATATATTGCTTGCTCAGCCTTCTGGGACCCTCTTCTAGACCAGTCGCTTTAGTCTTCACTAGTTCACCTCAGCATATGTTCAGATGTGGAAGATACAGTGCCACTGTCAAAAGTTATGCCTCTGTTACTTCTGTATGCTTGGAGAGAGGAAATCATAATGGTATTCATTGAATATGTCAAGAATGTGATTCTTATATAATCCAATTTCAGTTTGGGATTAGTAATGCCAGGGAAATGCAGAATAATAAAGGTGCAGCACATGTATGTTAAATTAAAGGGGAATACCATTGAATTTCACTGTTATCCTTCTGCCCTGGGTCAGTTTATTCTCTATTACTTCACAGCTACATCCCAAAACTGTAAATGAGAGAAGATTTTCCAACATCCCCTAATCAACGATATCATACCAAGTCAAATTCCATAGAGAATGAACCGACCAAAACAAGTGATCATGGTAGCGCCCAAAAGAATGTTTAGCAAATGAGACTGAGTTTTCTGGTTCACAGCTCATAGCACAGCCGTAATATAAAACCTTTTTTGGATGTAAAAGTTCACAAAAATGAGTTCACAGGTTTCCTGCTCTCACGTCTCCACGGAGCACCTCAGGGTCATAAATCAGCAGAGCATCACATCACGGTGGAGTCTTGCTTCTCTGGTTCTTATTTTAGGGAGAGAGTTGTTCACAAATGCTGATCATGACACTTCCCTAACTCACAAGAATAACATGTCAATTCTTAATAAAGTGGTCTTCATGTTTAGGTTAAACAAAGGCAAGATGGGACCCCGGAAGCCTGAAAATGCCTGGTGAACCATATGAACAAGTCTTATAAGTCAATAGTCACACAGTTTAAATATTTCAAGTTACACAACATCAACAGATGCTACAATCTGTTGAACTCCCTGAGACCTGAAGTTTAAAATGGACGATGGTTGCTCTGATTCAGACAAGACTTATGAGCAGGTTAAATATAGAGAAAGTGATGTCGGTGGAGGTTCTGTGGGTGCAGAGGGAACATCTGCATATGTCACGCTGATGGATGGTGTGGGAGCAAAGATCGAACGACACAATGTTTAGACGAGCCTTGTGTTATGTAGGGCTCGGTCCTGTCACGTCAACTGACTGATGGTTGCATTGAATGGGAATATACCCGGACAATTACAACTACAAGGCTCCGATAATGGCAATGAAGGAATTTGTCAATTCACGAAGAGACAAAAGTTAATCGATATGAAGTGTACATGCATTTTGCAGCGTATCCATCAAAGAGAAAAGAATAGAAAGGGAAATGTTATAAACCTGGCTGCAAGGTCTGACTGATCCAAGTAAAGGGTTTGCTCAGAATACTACTTAGAGGACAGCTAAATGCAGAGCATATTACGAGATGAAGGATTTCTAATTTCATTCCCCGTGGTCCTTTGATGCAAGTTGGAGTGAGGGACATTGATTTTCTCTCGAACACCCAGAGCTCCAAACACTGCAGAAGTCAAAACAAAAGTGTATCAAGTAGGGGGAGAAGGGTGGGGTGTCGGCCCCAATTCATGTAGAACCACATCACTAAATCTCCTATTAGGAGCTGTATTGATGTAGAACCAACATCAATACATCTCCTAATAGGAAAGACATTGTTTCATACTCACCCACTTCTCTCTTTTACAGCTTACTGTTACATCAAGGAATGAAAACTAAAACAAAATCCTAACAGCAGAAACTGTAACAGAGATATAGCCTATGATTATAGCCTATGAGATTTTCAATTGCTACCTGCAGTCAAATGATGGAAAAATAATAAAGAATTTATCTAAAATTAATTGAATTGAAAATTGTTAAGTAATTGACAATTGTTCTTAGGTTAATTGAATCATTAACCCAAGAAGTGATATCCCTGCTGACACCACTTTATATAATTGTTCTCTAAAAGAAAGTTCCAATGAAAAAAATTCTTCCTGGACCGCAATATTTTTCATTTCATTCTTCACGGTCCTTTGAACCATTTCAGAAAGAGAAAAATGGATTTCCTCCATTTAGTCTACTTTACATCCAGTCAGAATAAGAGTCAAAGAATTTGTTTGGCTGGGGATTTTCGGGAGCTGCCTGTACTCCTGTCAGCATAGATGCAGGAAAGTGATTTAGCACCACTTAGTGTAGCTGTAACTAAAAGTGTCTCTACATTTCAATCCAATTTAAATGCACCGCAAGTTGGAATAGATGGTCAAACATACTCTAAAGTTGCACATTTCAGCATATTGCAGAACCAGTTAGGCAGGTTTCTTGCGAGAGGCATCAAAGCATGCTGCATCTTCAGTCAGCATATCCTGTCTGAGGTGCAGGGATGTGCATCATACTGTACTTCAGGCACTTTACAGTATCAGAAAGATTTGATCAGACAGTTTGTTCCAAGAAGAAAACTGGCCTGCTTACAATGCTACTTAGAGCACATCTAAGTGTTCTGTATTTTGAAGGATTTCTCATTTCATGGCCGTTGACATATTCCGAGGCGAGACAAATACATTTTGACATCTGGCCCTGGCAAACACTGAGAAGAGTCAAAACATATGAGTAGAGGAGTTTGGATTGTCTGGAGTTTGTAACAGCCATCTGGATCCTTGTCTTTTTGACGTTACTGTGCGGTGATTAAGGCTTCCATGTACCAAGTATCCTCCGTAGCAGAAGTCAACAAAGCAATTAAACACCCAGTTCAACTCTAATAAAATTAACGTCGGCCTTTCTTTCTTCGTTAGCAATAATTAGTGCCTGAAAACACACCAGCCAGAGGATTGAGAAGGAACCCAGACACTTGATTGTGAACAATGTAAATAACCTCGGGACACATCCTGATTATGATATATGAGGAGCAAAGTGCTGTTCTCAGGCCGACGTGCTGCCAAAGCTGGGATGGAGGGATCATTAACCAACCAAGGAAGTGACTCAGACTCTCTCTCACTCACTCTCTAAAGAACCGTCTATCATTGTTAATTAATTACATCACATAAGATCCTGATATCCAATAAGTAAATAAGAAACATCAGAGAGGCTGCATTGGGGTCACAGAGTCATCTGGCTCCCCTGACTCCCTGGTTCTCAGCAGTTAAGCATTAAGCAGTAAGCGACTGATGTAAAGATAAGAGCTTAAAGGAAATGAGGCAGATGACTACAAACCCTAAGTGCCCTTCTATGTCTCTCTAGAAAAAAAAAAGAGATTTAATGAGATTAATTTAAGGAGATTTAGTGAGACTAATCTGGGTAAAAAAAAAAAAAGACTAGTTAAATAAACAAGAGAGGAAAGAACAAAGAAGCGGCAGAGCTTCAGAGAATAGCCAGTACTCAGTGTGCTCAACAATAGGTAGTCCTTTCAATGAAATATCATCACAAGCATGACTCACCTCGAAATCATGGGTTTGAATCATTCATCCTCTAAATAATAAAAATACAGACATTTATAAAACAGATATGAATAGTGTCTCTTGCTCACCACTGTCATTTTAATTTGTCGTTATTTAAATACCAGCGATCCAGACTTTATATATCAAGTTGATTTCACCAATATATTTGGATGTTTACAGCGTATATTAAGCTGAGTAAATATTGATAAATAATGAGCTCTCTCAACTCCAGCGAGTTGCCTGTTTATGCAATAAATACAACGAGCTTGGGTTATGATTACATTTCAAAGAAACAGAGAGGGTACCAAACTAATAAACACTTTTCCTTTTTTCTACCAACGTCGTTCGGCCAGAAACTCTTGCGTGGAAGCGTGCCAAGCCGTTCCATCCGTCCCCCTCGCTTCTGGCCTGCGCTTTATCCCAAAGACACCACTAAAGATACTGCACTGCAGCTGCTTAGTGCTCCACCGAAGCTCTCTATTTCCATAATACCTCAAAGTCTGCTGAGTTGAAATTGAATCCAAAGCTAGAAAAATACTTCTACAACTTTTCTTTCACAAAGCCGTCTGATAAGGCCTTTTCCCCGACTTCAGTTGTTGCTAGAGGGTTTGCAAAGCCGATAAGGATGAACACAAAACAGATTACCAATCCCGAAAGCTATCCCAGTGATTCATGTCATTACACTTCTCCCAAAAAGCTTTTATGTCATGCCAATTTACACACATTCCTGAGATGATCTTGAGATTATTATCACTTGCTGCTGAGTGGAGGTAATCCCTGGGGTGTTAAAGGTCTGCAGCCAATCCATCCACGAACCAGGGGGAAGTCTGACGGTCCTGATCATGACAGTGGGTGGAACAAGCGCCACTGTATCTCACAGAGTTCAGTTTGATTTACAGATATTACATTGTCTTCAGACACAGGCGCACAGTGCTCTGCAGGGGTGAGAATAGTAGTAAATTAATCTGATGATGCAGAGACAGTGCTATCTTTTTTTTGGTCCAAATTCTCCACTACATCAACGTATCCATGCTTATTGCTTTTTCCAGGGTTTCTTAATCTACGGGGTCAGGACATAAATAAGGTTGTAGGCCCACTTGTGGTGGGTCCACACATGACAGGCGTAGACACATGTTTTCATGAGTCGCAGGCTAAAGGTTAGATTTTCCATTTGGGCGATGGGCTGAGAATGTTTCAGCTGCTCTACCTTATGGTGATCAGGCTGTTGGCCTGCTGGTTCCCATGTCAATGGTTCAAATCCCAATAGGTGCTCTAGTGGTGCCACTCTAATTCTCTCTCAGCTTTCAACCTGTTCAATACTAGTAATATATCACTGTACAATAAAAACGTTAACAAAATAGCACTGAGCCCAACATTTCTAGATAAGATAAATTGGCAAATTTAAAGGAGATAATTTCCACACACCTTTGCTGCTGCTTCAGATTGATCCATGTAAATGTCATCTGAGATAATCTGGTCCACAGGCCTGGAGGCTACGTATCTAGCTGTTTTGGCCAGAGGGCTCTCTTTAGCCTGTTACAAGTTCTACACCTCCCTGCCTCTGTCTGGAATGTCAATCTAACTGAGGGAAGAGGAAGACCCGAAGGCAGGTGTTGGTTTGAACTTCCACTGAACAGAATGGAACAAAACATCTCTTTCACACCAGTTTCGGGGGAAAACATCTCAAGCACAGTTGTTGAGCTTCACTTTGAACACGTGAATGGGTCATGCTAACTTCGGCAACGGTTAACTGTGTTAACTGTGCAGGTGATAAAACTGAGATTGGTATAAACTCAACGTGGCATAACGGATCACGTTGAGTTTACTTTTTGGTTCCACCTCCAAGCATCCGTAACATATTCTGGCTAGAGGGATGGATTAGGTGAACGAGTATGTTAACAGAAAGCTGTGGAGATGGAACTTTTAAATTCTGCAAACTAAATGTGATGAAAAAGCCCGATATTGACTGCAGCATCTCAGACCTTTCATACCACATATCAGAAATAGCATGGAGGTCTTTGAGAGGACAATCTCACTTGCTTCTCAGAGGAACAATGTTCAAAATGTGTTAAGGGGTAATCTGATATCATACACTTCTTCTTCATGACACGCTATTTCTTCCCATGAAAAAGAACAGAAATGGATGTAGAAGGGGGCAATAATAAATCAAGTGATTTATTCTCGCCCCGTTCTGCATCATGCATCATGCTATGTTAGCAAGTATTTCACCTCACACCAACCTGACATCATTTGGCTAGGAAACGTTAGGATGAAAAATGTAATTTAGTCAGGCCATGCATTAGAGCTGGGTGCTTGAAATGCAGTTTGACACACTGGAAGATGTGCTTGATGAGCTGTATTGTAAAAGCAAGAGGGAGGCAGACAGGAACAAACGAGGAGAGAAAACAAGAAGAGGTGTAGCAGGCGTACTTCAGTGGTAATGCGTCCAACATTTCACAGTAGTGATTTCTGAGGGATTCTTTTTGACAGGAACCTAATCACAGAGCAGCATCTAATCTAACTTTGTTTTGGAGGGATACTTTCCATTTGTTTTGAAAATCGTAGGCTCTTGTTGTGACATTACCAAAATATGATTCATCGGGATGCAATATTCATTCTTAATGTTTTAATGAGAGGGTGTCTCACTAATCTGCCAACTATATTGACTCACTATGGATGACTTATGTAGTTAGGGTGCATGCTTATTAGGAATCGCACACAAGCCTTTCCATTTTAGCTGTTATTCCACGCTGAGGTTTAAAGATGAATGAGACATGCTCTGTAGAAAATGGGGCAACTTTGTGAAAAACCAAGAATCAAAAACATTCCAAAGCAACTCTCTTTTGAAAATGATATTTATTTGGCTATTACATGTTGCAAAATGAAAAATAAAAATGTATCAAAGCGTTGTGGCATGGCTGCCTTCATCAGGGTGCACAACCAAAAACAAAATGTGTTGGTGCTTTTTTGACCTTGCAAGATGAAAAAGCCAAATGAAAAAAAGGTTTTTGATACATTGAAAAGAGAGAAAATGCCTTTAATCTTGTTTTGCCAAGTTTAATCTTTCCCTTGTTGCTAATGGCCTTTTATAACCACAGCAAATAACTTTTAAGTGCCTTTACCAAAAGCTTAAAAAGCCATACTTTGGGAAATAGGCATGTGCTCCTTCATTCGTATTTTTCCTTCCTTCCTTCCTTCCTTCCTTCCTTCCTTCCTTCATCTAGTAATTAACACATTTTTAGGGGTATCTAGCCACTGCATGTTGAACATGGTGTTTGTACTAGTCAATAGTGTCAAGACTATTAGCCTCCACTGTATTCTGAACACCAAGCCAATACAAATCTGTGAACAGAGGGTAATTGCTATCTTCTGAACACTTTCATTACAATGCCAGAGACCAATGCCTATGAAAAATGACCACTGAGATTATTAAGAATTAATAATTGCATCAACATGGAGATTGTTTTTGTTGTTGTGAGAAACGTGGTAGTTAAGATAAACCTCACTATTCCACAACTACTACGACCGGCTTTTGATGGATGAGTATGTCGCAGTGAAAAAGGAAAGATCAATTAAACTTTCATTTGCAAAGCAATCTTTTATCAAATCAATAGTGTGCGCAAGTACATTACCTCAGAATAATAAACAAGCCATCAATGACTGCAACTTTAATCAAAACACAGTAGCACATCGCTCTCTCTCTATATCAAGCTTCCACCATCATCCCCATCTCTCCCTCTCCCTCTTCATCTAGCAGCCGATTTCTCCTCCCTCCTCCCTCTGAACTCCAACACAGCTGTGCACAGAGCCGCTTTGGATCCATTTTCTGGCAAAGGTTTGGTTGTCTTCCTATCCTTATACTTATTTCTCTCTCTCCCTCTGTCATTCTCTCTGTCACGTACTCTCTCGCTCCCTCTCTACCTTGACCCCATCTCTCTAGACCTCCGCAGAGAATGATGGACGGCAAGTTGTTATTGATTTATTTACACAGAACAGACAGAGAGCAGACATAGAAAGGCCCTCATATATTAAGCATGGATCTAAATTCCCTCGGCTGAGGCTCACCCTGTGGGGAATGGGGGAGGTGAAGAGAGAGAGACAGAGTGAATGACTAAAATGTCAAGGAGGTGAGAGAAAAACAGAGGCAGAGAGAGAAAGAGGCCGCAAGACAGAGAAACCTAACAGAGAAATAAAGGTGAAAAGAACAAAACGATGATCAGGAGCGCTGCGTGGAGCGGTTGATGTTTTCAAGCCAAATGGAAATACTGGTATGGATGGCAGCGCTGTGGACTGTTTCTTATTGTAACATTTACAGTTACAGCTGCCACGTTCAAATATGCAGCCAGTGGAAAGTGTGTACACTTAAAATAAGTATGTTAGCTCTCAGATTCTGTACATAACATCACCGACGTCCGCTCTGCCTCTATAAATCACCTGTCCAATACCTGACCTTTGAACTAACTCTCTTCCATTATCTTGATTTGCGTGTGTGTGAATTGCTGTGTGCTGAACATACACAATATCCTAAGGCAAACATGGAGCGTGGTCGTTAACAGCCCTCCAGAGCACCGTACTGCCACCCATGGGAGACGATTCAAGCTAAGCCTCTGACAACAGGTAAAGGTCAGTAAGTGATGAGTCATTTTAACACACATGTTGTGTTAGCTATGAAAGCTTCAATTGCAACCACTGGGTATCACGATTGCAAACAATGGTAGAGACAAATAACAACTAAAAAGTCACTTCATTAGTGTTAGAGGACCATTTGACCTTTTCATTTATTGTGTCTTAAATAACGGGAGAATAAAATGTATGTGTGCAGAACATCTTTTTGACACTAGACCCACAGAGCAAATCCCTTTACCTGGGACAATAATGTAACTGTGATGATTGTTCAATTTAACAGTATAGAATTATCAATTTAACAGCATACCATTATCTCAAATTGTCTCAAATTACTGTTAAGTTTGGTAATATTTTACATCCAAGTAGCCAAGATTCCTGTTAGTCTGCAAAAGTCTGTCAGCGTCTTCTCATGACAGCGTCTCTGAAGCTAAGCAGGCCCAAAGAACATGGGACAACAACAGTAGCCGGCCAGAGAGTACAGAGACACAGAGGCAAGGCAGTCACCTCATAAGGCCTTACTGTAATCACACCCTCAGGCAGCACTTCCACTTGCTGGGAAATAAAGGGGAGGGGGCATTCTGCTGATTGTAAATCACGGGTCTTCTTCAAAGGCTGCGTTAATCCACCAGGCATTGATTGACAGCTTTCTATTTGATGACACGCCGTATCTGACCAAGTGACCAAGATCTTGGCATTAAGAACAAATAGTTTTAACGTGATCAGCTAGCCAAGAAAATGTGATGTATTTATTTGTTCATTGTTCATATATGCTAGATGTAGTAAAAAGATCTTCATTTTCTAACCAACCGCAGGTGTTGTTGACGAACTACACAACCGACACTGCATAGCCCAAATATGTCACAGGTGTCTAGATCAACCGGCGATTTGTAAAACATCACATCCAATTATGTCGCAACAATAGAATTTCTCTCCTGTACTTTGATATGAAAGCAGCAAAATCACTTTTTCCCATCATCACATAGAGATTACCGGCACAAAGCCCATTCCCAAACACCCATTCAACAGAGACATTTTCAAGACAGTGGGTGCCCATAATAGTTTTAATAATTGAACTGAAATGGAGAAGGTTGTGCCCACATGCTGTCTAAAGATAGGCAGTGTGCTCTGCTCTGCTCTGCTCTGTTGTAGTCTGCATGGCTGTGAAAGTGGATTAAAGAGGCTTTAACATCAAGACGAGCTCTAATGAAACCCAATGGGGGAGTTAGCCGGTCTGTTTGTCCAGCTGACTCCTGTAAAATATCCATCACTGTCTGCTGTTGCCTGCTCCAAAAGTAGCCTGGTGGTGCCAGGTTATCCTATGGCCTCAGGGTTATGTTGCTTTTTGTCTGGATAGTCCACTGAACCTGACTCTTTTGCCTCATGATGTGATTTCGACTTTTCTATAGACTTGGAAACAAAATCACAAAAAATATGGGTTTACATTTTACCTTTGAAATGTTTTAGTAACAGCATATTTTGCATTGTCTAAGACATTTCTCTCTTCCTACAAGCAATGAAACACAATGCGGTAATGGGAGGTTGATGTGTACTGTAATATAATGGAAATGCTTTGCTTGAAATGAACAGAGAAGTTACAGTAAACATTAGCTCAGCAAGAGGCCATATATCAGCTCTGCACTGCACTACAGTGACATACTGCGGTATTAAGCATTGTAGGTCAGCGTTATGCTTCTACTTCTCCACATTTGTGTACAAGATCCTTTCTCCAACAGCCGTTGTGTGTGTCCAGGGGTGTTGCATGCATACACACGCCAACCCATGCAGGACGTTGGGCACGGTAGAAGGTAGAAACTAGGTATTGCCATCTTACTTTGAGCCACCTACACCTCTGTCACTACAGTCAGTCAACGGTGCGCTATGTTCCACCCACAGCCCATTTGGGAAAGTCACGCCGATGATCAATACGGTGCACAACAAAACCATCTATCACAAGATGTAAGCCCAAAATAACATTAGTCTACCAATACTGACTGGAACACGTGCAATATATCAAGCCACGAGGGCTCAATTGCTCTGTACACCTTTTTCTCTTGCTCTCCTTCTTGCCTCTTTCTCTCTTTTGAAGATCGTTCACCTTCTCTCTCTCTCCCGCTAGCAGGCAATGGAAAGTCATAATCATCTAAACACATTCCTGCCCCACCTTTCACAGACTGGTAACAGACCGTCTATATAGTAAGATACAGAAATTAACTTGACTGGACTCATCCCTAACAATGGCTATGTTGATATATTGATATGAAAACATGTTGATGTGTTGATATATTAAACATATTACAAGATTAAGCTGTAGTGTCAAACCCACACTTGAGCTTCTGTGATAAATAACTGCAGCCATGGACTAAAAGGAAAATATTTTCACCATGGCACAGATGCCATTGCCTCTGCTCTTTCTCATTATCCAGCACAATGTCAAAGTACCCCCAGGTCAATGAAAGGGAACATTCCTTCGCATTCCCATCTATGGGCAGTGTCAATAAACAGTAAATAACCCCAATACATGAAACCACTCCACTTGCCATGTAAGGACACAATTCATTTTGTTCTCTGCCTGCAGCAAAGCAATAACTGATATTTGATCTCTGGTTCCCAAAATAAATGTCAAAAAATGTACCACACCGGGAAGAAGGCGAATTGATGATTGATGATTTGTTTTATACACAAAATAAGCATTTACAAATACTTTCCTTTGTAAGCTCGAGCATGAATACGAATCAATTTGAACTCAGCATTGTTAATTAACTTCACAAACGCCTATGGGCTCGCGACGCCACGTAGCCTTTTAGAGAAGAAGCATCTGAGCGCAGAGGGATGGGCAGGGGATGCTGACCTGGGCAGCCGGTCTACAGCAGCAGCACTTGTTTGCCGAACTTGCATAGGCAAAATCACATCTGACCCGAACTTGCCATCATAACCTAAACATCTGCGCTTTGGTCACATGCATACCAGTATCCATTTGTTTTATTCTGAAACTTCAAACTCCGGTAGACAAGTTTAAACTATAAATGAGGCAATGCTCTGTAAAGCGTGGCTGAATAAAGCTCTCGTGAGTGAGAGAAATCAATAATTTGCTTGTGCAAAATTTCCAAAACTTCAAACATGCACACATTGTTGTTCTCACCTACCTCATTACATTCATTGATGGGCGGATCAATATGAGAATAAGTTGGGGATAACGGGACAATCCAGTCAAAACTGTGACAGGTCCACGGCGATAGGGCAGTCCAACCGAGTCACAGCTGAAGCGCTAACGGTGCACGGCTAATGAGGCTCTCCACCTTCCACTGTCGCCGCACCGTGGGCTGGACCGCGATGAAGGGAGCGCAACGGGAGCTCCGCGAGCGCAAGGAGAGTCTCTCGCAGCGGCATGATTGGTCAGAGGGACAGTGACGCACCGGCAGGTGGCACACCCGTCGAATAAAAAGTCCGGATTCATTCATTGATAACAGTTTAGGGAAACTGTCTGGGCTTGAACGACCCGAGCAGACACGAGCAGATCAAATTGACTATTACAAATATTTATCTAAGTATCAAAAACCGGACAGACGTAGGCTATTGTATTGTAGTGCGTATTTCTTTCCAAGACATCATGAACGACTAGGTTTTGATGTTGACAAAGCCTGCAAACATGCTGTCCTTATTTCATTGCTGTATCCCTGTACTGCTCTATAGGTCTACCGATGTGATAATGTTCTTTTTTAAATCATTTAATAGTCTCATCAGCCAATCTGTTGAAGTACTACATAAGCTATGTCATGCCATATTTTCTAATTGCACAATCTTCTTAGAAGACTTTGCCACATGAATCCAAAATAGTCCTCTAAAGAATAGCAAATTACTTTTCACATCCATTAAAAAAGCCAAACATATCAAAATGCAGACATTTTAAGTTAAGTGCGTAGTATTAAGTGCTTTTTTCAAATTCATGCAGTGGAAATATAGTCTATCTCGAGTCGACCAGTGCCAAAATAACATACATTATTATATACAGAAATTATATCTGCAAAAAAAAGGCTCACTGCTCACCTGCTCATTTCTACACTAAAAACGTTGAACCAAATGGAAAGAGGCAGAAATAATTATTTTGAATCAGGACCGAAAAATCATCATTTCCCTAATTGTTCTATTTATCCCGACACGTGGAAACTAAGTGTGTTTTGACTCCTTTGAATGTAATTCAGGGAGCCAAATGAAATGTTTTAATTCATTTTTTCTAAACACAAATAAGAAGTGAGTGGTAATCCTTGGAGGAATGTGTAAGCCAATTATAGCTAGTCTCAGGGACTTGTGGAATGGGGTCTCTCAGTGCTTCCTGCTCAGGACTTACTGCAGACTCTCCACTCACATTTCCTGTTAGCAGTGCATGGACAATATTCCTATGAAAATATGGAATAATCAAGAGGCATGGAGAGGATGTTGCACTGACTTCCTCCAGCATTGGATGTCATTATCATAATGTCTTGGAGGATTTTTAACACTGTGTGTGCTTGTGTCTGTGTGTACTTTACAATCAGCCACAGCTTGCTTTGCATCCTGAGGGGGGGGGGGGGGCTAGTCCTTTCCATCTGGTTGCTCTGTATGTGTGTGTGTGCGTGTGTGTTGCACATGTGAATCCATGTGTGCAACTGTGGGCTTACATAATATTGTGCGTGCATTCATGACAAAAAGTCTTAAAGATCCTCATTAAGAACATAAACCCACTGTACATATCTGTTGGATGAGAAGGATGATTCAGACAGTTGCTGATCTGGTTCAGTATTGTTCATATAGGGGTGCACAGTTTACTCTCAGACTCTCACGGATACTTACTAATCCTAGGGTATCGAGAGAATCTTGCATACGTTGCAGAGATGTAAGGCAGTGAATGAAGAGACAAATAAAGCAAGGTAGAATGAGGGCAAATATTGACCTGAAAGGCAATTTGTTTCATTTCTATGTTGACTACACCCAGGTTGATAGAGCAAACATTGCAAATGACGTCTGGAACATCAGGTACAACCAGGTAGACGCTGTATTTTATTTCCACACACTACCTGCAATGCAAACAACATGGTAATAGGAAAGACTAGGTCAGACTTCTCTGAGAAGGATAGTTACTCCGGGGTCACTATTTGCTTTTCAGATGACAAATAATAAGTTGGTAAGGAGACATCAGTCACTGGTTCTAGATCAGCACCCCAGCTACGAGGGCCTTGATAAACACAAAGTCTAAACTGAGCTTCAGCACTCACCTTCCTGCAATTTCACACTGTCTGATTCCTCAAGAACTGCATGAACACACTGATAACTGAGTCACCGCAGCCTGTTGGACTGCAGAGACTGTTCTCACTCCATAACCCTGGCCTCATCCATCCAACTCGCTTCCTCAACAGTCAAAACAATGTACCTGGTTATAAATAAAGTATGGATCAACCTGCATTGAAAATAGTTTTGACTAAAAGAAGAATGGACATAGATGCAGAAAGTTTCAAGGTTCTACAAATAACAACATGGATCAGAGCTGGTATAAATAAATAAACAACAAGAATACATATTTTCTGCAATTCTAATACCTTCAGCGAGAGATTTATTTTGAAAATCTACAAATTCCATCTTGAGATGAATAATGATAAACAGACATACAGATTCCCTAAAGTTAGTTC
Organism: Hoplostethus atlanticus; assembly: GCA_034670405.1. NCBI lineage: Eukaryota > Metazoa > Chordata > Actinopteri > Trachichthyiformes > Trachichthyidae > Hoplostethus > Hoplostethus atlanticus. The sequence goes on along the minus strand of JAXDDX010000065.1, from coordinate 2,148,513 downwards.
TCTTTAAAACAACAACAATTTGACTACAACTCTAAAGAAGCAACTAGATTTTAGAAATATTTGAAAATCTCAAACACACACGCACAAACACAGGCAGACCAGATGTAGAGGACTGGTTCCCTCTTCTCTGGTTGCCAACTAGGTTGTGGCTGATGGGAACAAGGCTAATACAGTGCTGCCAGCATAACAGTAAACCTCATTTTCTCCATAGCCATGTCTCAGCTGAGTCTGGGATCAGGATGTGCTCACAGCTGATAGTGAGGAAAGCTTCATGCACATGCAGGCTACATCCTAGCTGCTACTTTTGTAATGAGTAATGGTCATGAGTTATATTAGGCCTTTTTTTTTTATACAGCCTCTTGACCAAAGTTGTCTATTGTATAGTAATGTGTGCCTCTCTCTTGTCTTGTACTGCTACAAACTGCAATTTCCCCTCAGGAACAATAAAGAGCCATCTATCTATCGACTAGATGTATTACTTTTTAGTAATATTATTTGGACACTGAAATGGCTCCAGAGAAGAATGGTAGGTAGGTAGCTACTTTATTAATCCCTGGGGGAAATTTCTTAAGCCATTGTAGTCAAAGAAGAAAAAGAAGAAGTACAACCAGTTGGATAAAAATAAAAATAAATAAACACAAACAACAAAGACACGGGAGCTGCTGCAACAGGCTGCCACTCGCACGGCGCCCGTCTCAAAGTGAGACAGCAATCAATAAATGTAATTGTTTTCTCTTTCACCTCAATCAGCAAAAACCCATGTGTGTATTTCCACTGCAAATGACTATAGGCAAGGTGACAAAGCTGTGGTTACAACAGGAGATGAGTTACAGTGTGAAGTCCCATAGCAGCTCAGCATTTAGAGTACCTGTAAATAACATTTGTATATGATTCTGAAAATAACTGTAACAAGATTACCCAATTTAAAAAAAAGCAATGCATTATATAGGTAGTAACACTGGTCATGACATGCATGCACTTGTCATTGTGTGGGAAAATATTTTCTAGGAGAACCAGATGAGAGAAGGCCTGAGCACGACCCCTTTCCAGTGACGATCCCAGCTTAGATGCATCCGTTTTAAAATCTCACGATGGCAGATAAACCAGAATAAACTTACAGCTGTACTGATTAACACGTTGCTGCAGCTTAGAACTTGTTTTGAAAGTGTTTACGTAACATCTTCCTGATATGACGCTGACACAAGCAAAATAAATACATTTAAAAAAAAAAAAGAAAATCTAATAGCGTTCTTAATACTTTGACACTGGCTGAGGGTGCTTGCTCTGATGAGAGCCTTTGATTTGCTGGAGGGGCTTTTAATTTGGAATGCATGTTTTTTTTGCTGAAAAATAATTAGACCCTCATACCCTAGGGGTGGTTTCTCTCTCTCTGTGTGTGTGTGTGTGTGTGTGTGTGTGTGTGTGTGTGTGTGTGTGTCCTTCCTTGACATGCAATGACGTATTAGCAGTTGAATATCAATGACAAGTTGAACTATCCAACGAATCCAGACCTACACTGACTCCTCGTCTCTTCCTTTCCCTCTAGCCCCACTATGTTTCTTTTCCAGCGATCACTCTTAGTATTTTTCTTGCCCAATTCCCTTAAATCAGCATCTCTTCATCCCACCCAAAAAACGAAACCCCTTATCCTCTCACTATGTATGGTCATTCTAGAGACAAGCTTGATCACAGTCTGATCTGTCATCTCCACCGTCATCCTTGTCCTTTAGCGAGTTGTTGTTTGTAGAATATACAAGTAGTCTCTCTCTCTCTCTCTCTCTCTCTCTCTCTCTCTCTCTCTCTCTCTCTCTCTCTCTCTCTCTCTCTGTCAACAGAACACTGAGTCCTTCACCATCAAACCATCACACGCTATCTGGCTACGTGTTGGCTATCATTATGCTTGCCATGAGATTGCTCACATAAAACTCAAACAAGCAGAAATGACTGGTAACACACCAGTGATTGCAGTCCATCAAATAGATTGAGCTGGGATTAATCCCACGGAGGTCAACAGCTTGTGGTGAGAGCTTGTGTCCTGTAAGTCTATGTGTAATCACAATCAAATAACAGTTAAGTGCTTCATTCAGACTGGAGTGGAAGTGGAACACACACTACCTTGTGGTCAGGTTTTCCACTCAGTTCTGCCATATTAGTGTATAGCAGGAGAAATGGGAGAGAGAAAATAGGCAAATAAATAAGTTCATCAGCCTAATTACAACCAAAGAAGTGCATAGTATGAGAACCAAATTGCAATGAAAGCTCTCCATTCTTCACACACACACACACACACACACACACACCTGATTGACAAACACACCTTGTCTTGGCTGTTGAATTACCATTGTCTCCAGGGCACCACATAATACATCTGGTGGTTGTGCATCACCCTGATATAATTTAAAGCGTTCTATGTACTTCCACCGTGAGAGTCAAGGTGACGAAGCTGTCAAGCAGTGTCCTTTATACAACCTCATGGTTGGTTCTCAATGAAAACAGATAATACATACAAATGACTTAACATATTAAATTAAACTCAGGAGCAATTTGTTGCCAAAATAGACTCAATGAAAAAAATAATAGAAAAAACATTGATTGTTTATATTTATGTGTCATCATGCAGTGTATATCATCACCCTTTTCCGGTACCTTCCTGGTTCTTCCGTTGTCGCGGCTGTCACCAGTCAAAAGCCATCCAGTCAGAACAAAAGACAGATTATAGAGGGCTTTAATTATGCTGAAAGAATTAACTAATTAATTATCACCATCAGTGGTATGGAACATCCCTTAGATAAAGCAACCAAATCTAATTATCTATTTGACCTCTCTGTCTGTCTCCGTAAGCGTACAGTCAACACAAGACCAACATCCACTTGAAAGTCAAACGCGTCAATATCCTGCAAAGATTCTCCTCCATGAATTTTACAAAAAGCGGTGCAGCACTGGCATTCACCGCCTTGCAAACACACACAGGGGATACTTTGAAGCTTTTCCATGCTCGAGAAACTCACCAGCACGGCTGAGAACCCTGACAGACCCAGTTGATCTAATTCTTCCAGCCACAAAGGCAGGGCTTTCCTTACATCCAGTCCCACTACACCAAAGTTCATGAATCTCTTATTTGTATCAGTGTGCCATGCACAAACCATCTGCTCACCATGTGCTGCTTAGCCCCTCTGCATCCCAATTCCCCTCTTTCGTAATGATTTACCCACAGTGCAACCGGTTAGCGAAACACTGTTATCCCACTATTTATACAAGACAGAAACACAATGGGGTTTTCACTGGGTGCAGTTCAAAATGTAATCACTCAAGCCGCGTGTGCGTGTGTGTGATAAGGAATGAGTGTGTGACAGTGAGAAACCGAGCGATAGAAAACAAGTGGAAGGATGGATAGTAACAGAGTATGATTTCTGATTTTTGAACCCTTATATGTACTTGATAATAGTCAGACTTCAAAGGCCAAATATAAGGGTGCTCTTCCTTTTTGTCTCCATGACAGATTCTTGGCTTCGTTATGCTTTGCGAATTGGACATCCAAACAAGAGGATGAAGAGTGTGCAGATGTTAAAGATACCAAAGAGATCTAAGGGATTTGAGAGGTAATCCAGACCAGTAAAGGCAAGTAACGGGATGCAATGTGATAATGGTTTTGCGTCTGCGTGCATGTTTGTATGTATGTATGTATGTGTGTCTGCCCACAAGTACAGTACTGGTCTGTCTGCATGTCCATCTGTAAGGAAGCACATTTATTCTGTACGTCTTTGCACTTGTAAAAGTAAGTGTTGATAAATATACTCCTCCTCCTCCTCGGTCCACTGAAGAAAGATCACATCTGGTCTTGGTTGTTAGACTCATATTAGTTCTTCATGCTGGCTAATCAAAGCCATCCCAGCCAGGCTTACAGGATAATGCTGGATCATACTACTTTGATGGACTGGGAGACAGGCCTCTGGCACCAGCACGTCACGTCCCATTACCTCCTGAGGAGAAAACCCTTAGGCACTGTAATATCTGCCCTTTGATGATATAAACCAAAATCTACAAGAAGTTACATGGAATGTGATAGATTTGAGCATGAATTCATTCAATTACATGACTGTGGCACACTGGTCAGTTTGATTACTCCAGGGCACATGAACAATCTTCGAAATCCGTTATGATTTCAAATGCACTGTTGTCATTTCATTTAAGTTTGTTCATCTCATTTCCTGAAAGATTGAATTTTTGTAGATAAAGTTTTCATTAAGGTGCACAACATTGTTATTAGATGTTACTGATATAAATTATCTATGGAACTGAATTAAAAAAAATAATGTAGAATCGTAGTGTGAGCTATGTACCTGTATATACTGTAAGATTGTTTGTGTAGTTTTTTCGATACAAGGTCTAAATATATTGTCTGGTTGTACACACAGCCTGACTACTGATTCCCTTGTGTCCCGGTGTGTGATTTCGTTCCATGAACAACAGTTCTGCCTGAAAATTGCTTCCTAGTTCTCTACAACTTTTATTTGAAAGACTACAGGGAATAAATGCCTCAAAAACAATGCTTGGAGAACAGTTGCCTCCATGGTTGGGGTCGATGGTGAGCTCTGAAGTCAGTTTATTGATTTTTTCCTGTTTATTTTCACTTAATGCAGCATAACTAGCGTGCCAGCCAGCTATGTTCAAATGATGTAACGTTATGAAAGGCAAGTACCAAAGCAGCAAAAAATACATGATTTTCCTCTTCAGAAATTTGTAGCTGTAAGAGACCATTACGATCAGAGCCTCCCACCCCACCTAAAATCAGTCAGAACTGAGCGACCAGTCAATCAAGTCACTGGCAGCGTGAACATCCTGTGAGAATGCTTCACACTATGAATGGGGAACTGTGGCACCAAATGATGATAGTTTTCATTTGATAAATGATTGGAGACTGCATATTGACTATTTCAGTAGAAACAAAAAAGCTCCATCATATGTATGTATCATGACAGAAATAAATGGCATCTTTTCATGTCATAGCTGAAGCAAGTCTCTTCCAGTTGACCGTGACAACAGAGCTCCGTCATAACACAATAAATTGACCCTATGATTACAGACAATTTCAGTTGACAGCTTGTTTACCCTGCCCCCAGAGAGACGGGGATGGGGGGGCGTAAATCAAAAGCAATTTTCAATGTGTGAGGACTGGATAGGTTGTTCATCATTTCCTTCCTCAATATGGTTGTTCTTTAACTTCTCCTGTGCTGTAGCTACTTTGGAAAGTGTTACTAACCATAAAGTGCTTCCTCAAAAAATTCCCTTAACAAAACATCCATGTGTATGTGTATGTGACAAATAAAGTTCTTGAATCTTGAATCTTGGGATAGGACATAATAGGGAATGGCAGTAGGATGTAAATCCCCATATATAAATGGAAATGGAAATACTTTTATCAAGCTCATGCATTATGTAGAGCACAATCAAGTAATTGAATCGTTACCACTGAACCATTAACTAAGAAAGAAAGCTCATTCCAAAAATTGCAACTACAGTAGTTTAATTAAGGAAGTAAATTGCATTCAAAACTTCATGACAAGTAACTATATCTTCCACTAAATTTGGGTCTTTGCCTTACGAGTGGATTTTCATTCATCATTTTTCTAAATCTGGCCCACCTGGATTCAATGAATAAAGAAGAAGTAGCCTATAATTCAGTTACATCACCAAAACTCCAGCAATTATTCTGACAGGCTTCTTCCTCAATTAGAGACACTTTTATGTAGAGAACTAGTTTCCTCTTTCTTCTCAGGGCAACACCGTCAAAGTGGAAGGTGACAAGTGGCATTTGAATCAAAGCATGAACATGAAGTTTTGCATCGATAGCTAAAACTCACTCATGTTATTCACCAAATGCGAAATTGAAGGGCTTCGCTATTGTTCACTGAATGTTACTGCTGTGCCTTGTGCTCTTAAGTTGTTGTTTTTTTCGACCTCAGAAGTCAGTAGCAAATATCAGTGAATTGCAATCAGGTGAAGGGATCCTGCCCCAAACAATAACAAAGATTTGATGGACAATTACATTTAACAGAGATTTGATGTCCCCAATTGAAAACTAGCAGTATTGTCCATAAAAAAGTTGCTTTTTGATGTAAATAATTTATGTAGGCCAGCTGTTTACCAACAATACATCTGTTAGTTGACTAAAGGCCTATTTAGATTTTAAACTCACTTTACATTACATTACATTACATTACAGTCATTTAGCAGACGCTTTTATCCAAAGCGACTTACAATGAGTGCATTCAACATAGGTAGGCAAGAAAACTACTAGTCACCAGAAATCGTAAGTGCATTTCCTTCCTAAACAAGCAACTAAGAGCATAACTAGTGTTAAGGTAAGAGTGCAATAAGTTAGCTACCTACTTTATCTTAAACACATGAGACAAATAAGAGAATCAAATAAACAAGAGCTAAGACAAATAAGTGAACCAAATAAACAAGAGCTAAGACAAATAAGTGAACCAAATAAACAAGAGCTAAGACAAATAAGTGTATCAAATAAACAAGAGCCAATAAACAAGAGCTCAGACACATAATTGACGACAAATAGGCAAGGCTAAGAGGAAGGGTCAGGGTAGTGTTTCCACTTTAAGGCTGAGGTGTCTAAAGCAAGCTGAGTATTGGAACTCTTCACACTTCTCAGTTAACTCCTCAACTGAGCTCCATTTTGGCTTCCCTTCTCTAGCCATCTTCCTGAATCCCAGTAGATGGTGTGTGTGTGTGTGTGTGTGTGTGTGTGTGTGTGTGTGTGTGTGTGTGTGTGTGTGTTCACATTAGGACCACTTTTGCCACTGGGCCAGGATCCTGATGTGTTTACTATCACACCTCTGTGTTATTGGACTGGGTTGTGCATTGAGGACTGCCAAGGTACTGCCTGCACTGGGAGAACTTGCACAGCAGGTACCACAGGTGCAAATAACATCTGGGGTAGAGAGACAAAAAGAGAGGCAGAAAGAAAGTTAGAAATAGACTCATGCACACCCATGCATGCACACACAGTTGCTCTCTTTGACGCACACACAGAGACAAACTACACTGCGTTCACATCTTTCTGCATTGTGTTAGCGTAGTGTCATGCTCAACGCAATCAGAATATCAGAGTATAGAGAATAAATAATATCAGAATAGAACAGAATATCAATAAAACATGCAGGAAAGCTTGGTACTCATGTCAAATTTGTGAAGTTTAGCTTTCATGCTGAATGCATGAAGTGAACGTTTGAAGCCAGGAAAGTTGAAAATGCCGGAATTAGCTGGAAGATCCCTTTTATTCTGGAGGGAAAATGTTTTATTCCTACTTATACACTGACAAATGAAAATATATATATATAAAAAATAGCACTGTCACTATAAACCAGTATAGTAACAACTATCTTTTAAATAAATAAATATTAAAAACTTACATATTGGAGTTTTTGTTTACAAATTGGTATGACATAAACCAGCTAAACACAGATTTATCAATTTGTCACTCATGGCTATTTTTAGGCTCCATTAAACTGCACTATCTAACTTAATTTAGTCGTTGGTGGCCCCAAGTGGCAGCGAGAGGTAACTGTTTACATTTTTGAAGACTTCAGCAACGCTAGCTTTCTGTAGCAATAGCCGAGGCGCTAGCTCGCTCACTGCTATTTCGGAGCTGTGTGTTCGGCTTGTAAATTTAGGTTTGTCACTTCCTGTGTGCTGAGAAAATGTTCCCGCCAGTGTACCTACTGACTCCAAAACATCATTGGGGTGAATGGAGCGAATCTACAGTGGCTCAATGAAGAGGGGAGGTGTCAGTTTACTGTCGCAGCTCTACTTCATGAACTAGACTGATAAGGCAACTATATTTTTAACATAAACAAGTTACATAATGCAGCTTTAACAATACTGAATTTGGAAAAATACAAAGTATCGAGGAGCCAATGGCCACTAAGGGTGCTAATCTGTCTGTCAAAACATCCTCCATTCAAATGAATGACTTCTGGTCTCTGTCAAACCAGCGGCATATGAAGATGTGAAGGCAGTGTTAGTATTATAATGGAAATATAAAGTAATGTGTTAGAGGTTGTATTGCAGCATTGAGTATTAAAGTCACATGATATAGACAACAGCTCCCATGCTGCTGTTTGTTGAAGAGGCTTCCCTTCCCCTTTTGCCACAAGCAAAATTACAATGTCCTCCAGTGTTGTCCACTGTCCTCCACTGTCCTCCACTGTCCTCTGTGCTCCAACGATAGGTTTCTAGTGATGTGTGATATTAAAACAAAGCATTTATTTTAAACTCTTTTTGGTGAATCAAGCAGTCATGCTTTTTCCAAGCGAGTTATGCCTGCAGCGATGTACCAACTGCAAGACACTGCTGCGCTAACCGTTAAGAGACTCATGTTCCCTCATTTCGACTGGAAAGCAGATGCGGCTTTTAACTCATTCACACTGCTAATCAGCCACATTGCTGTGCTACTGTCTGATGGCTGATTTGAGAACGATGACTTGCCTGATCGCAAATGTCCCCAAGAATTCAAACAGTCAACAAATGAGGAAACCGAGCAACCACAATGTTTCTCTGTTTGTAGGAAATGAATGGACTTCCAGTTACTGGTTTACTTATTGAGAGCTATAAAGATATAGAGAGCTATAAACACATTTGCCAAATGATATCTTGGCAGCACATTCAAATTATTGTCTGGTTACTGCTGATGCCGGTTAAACAGCAAATTACCATTTGGTTCAACGCCCTAAGCATACTGTAGCAACAATATGCAGTGCATTGGGTAACAGCCTATGGATAATGTGGATAAAAAGGTAAAATGGTAGGACGGAGGTCTAATGGCAAAAAAAATTCCATTGAATATGTGTGATTACTAACACTACTAAGCAAAATGTAGAAATACCTGCAGAGGCTGAAGATAATTACAAGGCAATCATGAGTCACACATTTAAAGCGTTGCCGTCCGAAGCACAGCATTTAGCTGGATAGTTAATTGGTGCTCATTCTCACAAATGTGAAGCTGTTTTTAGTGTTCAACTTCCTGCTGAAATCTCTCTCTCTCTTTTACAGACAAGCATGCACATAAAATACACTCCCCACCAGTGCAAAAAACATTGAACCAAATTTCAATAACCAATTATAAGACTTCCCACAAGTGTTGCTGCTAAATTAAACTAAAAAAGACTGTCTACTGTATGTGTGTGTGTGTGTGTGTGTGTGTGTGTGTGTGTGTGTGTGTGTGTACACCTTAAATAAACAAAATGCCACAAACAGGCAGGGTGGAATGTTTGTGTTCCTTATTAGAGAGACGTAAGATCGTGACGCGCTTCCCACTCCCTCTAAATTGGGCTTGGTAAAGAACCAATTAGTGTTGCATACAACAGTTAAAATTCTCATCTCCTCTTGTGTCAATCATGATAATACAATTTCAGCTGACAGATTAAGTCCAATTTATGGAGACAATTAAAGAAACTAAAATCAGACAACCGATTTGGGCTTCCCCTTTTTCACCAACAGGATTTCAGTGCTCGTTTTTGTTTGTTTGTTTTTAAATCGAATAAATACGCCTTCGCTTTTAGCGAGCCATTACACAACCCAGTTACATCGACGGAGAAGCAAACAGAGACAGAGAGGGGGACACACACTTCAGCGACTCACAAGTGGATCCAGAATTGTTAGATTAGAGCTAGGGGGGGACATAGGTCGGGGTAGCTGAATCACCTGAGGCTTTCAATAGCTTAGCTTAGCAACTGTCTGTGAGCCTACTTCAATGCTTATTTACACTGTAGAACGGATCCAGATAAGATAAATAGTGAAGTGTGTGTGTGTGTGTGTGTGTGTAAGGGAGGGAGCGATGAAGGCAGAAAGATGAAGGTCATGGACAGACACCAACCTATTAGAATGGAAGGCAGACAGTGAAAAGAAACTGTTCGGGACCGATGATAAGAAAGAACAAAACCAGAATATCCACAGTTAGATAAAACAAAAGCACTATCCCAGAGTGAAAGAGCTTAAAGAGATCAAGGAGTGACTGCGACTCTTCAGTCTCTATGAGTCTCCGTGGCTTGGAGGGGCAGAATAACTCCTCTACCTCCACAGTAGAGCTAGCAGGCCCTCATTTAAGCTTCCTCATATCAGGTTAAGGCTGCAGCAGTCCTTTATCATTCTGGTCTGTCTTGTCACTTGTCTCCACTTGAGTCATCACTCTTCTCCACCTGGTACTTTTTTGGACCGGTTTCTTTTCGCTTTTCCCAGCAGGTAATAAGCTATTTACACTTTTTCATATCTGGCTTTAAAGAAAGAATTAGCCAGTGGTGCCTGCTGCTATACTTCCAGCAGCTGACGGATAAAAAAATGAAATTCAAGACCAAGTCCTGTAAAGTTCTCTTCACAACACAAAAGAGAAACGAAATGTGAACATTTGCATATATTTTACTAGATTAAACACGCCTGAAACTCCTCTAGCAGAGAGACGCAGACTTCCCGGAATATCAATTTGGCTGTTGGCGCTCCATGTCTCCCCTAATCTATGGAGCCAGAGGGATTACAGGGGAGCAATGTCCCAGCATTTTAACCTGAGATATTCACTGACTGCTACACTGTCGTCTGTTCTCTCTCTCTCTCTCTGTGGGCTAGGCCTGGCTCTTCTTCTCTTAGGGTGAGTGGAAAGAGACAGACAGACATGCTGACTGACTGACTGACAGACACGCAGACTAAGCCAGCAGCTACAGTTGTCTGGGAACACTGACTCCAACGATGACCAAACACATTCTTATCATAGCCACAGAATGTTCTCTTGAATTTTACATCACATAGCGTCCTCGAAAGACGCCCTTGGGCATAAAATGTTCAAACTTTCCGCCCCCCATCTCTATCCGGAGCTTCATTTTAAAGCTGCAAGAGTTTCACACTTTGTAACTCACCTCAGTGCAAACAATGCAACCAGCCCCAATCCCGGCACACCGCTGATTGCAAAGCTATCCATGATAATTGTGGGCTTCGATAATAGCGACAGAGATATAAATCAATTTGGCGCTCTCGAAGTAGAAGGTAGCATAATGAACTGAGCATAATGACAGAGACAACCAAGAGGGACAGTCAGTCAGCGACATAATAGTCCATCTATCCAAATCACGAGGCAAAACAATGAATCCCGTATTTGCATTCAGAAACCTCCGCGGGCCAGACAGACACAGAGAGACTAATCAGGTGGCAAATTTGATTGTGGCAGCACTAAGGGCGACATCTGCACGGAGACTAACTAAGAGGCTGGCTGGCATCACGGGGGGTGGAGTTCAGTTTCGTCCATGACAGTCACTTGGTGCTCAGAGCGTGGAACTGATGTGACAACATTTTGGTTTCTGTAGCTAAACAAGTGGGCAGAAATGACGCGGAAAGTGACGCGAAGGATGAAGCGCTGACCTCAGTTTGGGCTCAGTCTAATCCCTTCCAGTTCATGAGTGATCAGTGAGCACAATCCAATTACATTGTGCAGAACAGAATGCAAGGAAACGTTCATGAATTGACACAAAATTAGACTTGAAGCCACCCCAAAACGATTCATGGATGCAATCTGTAGGAATGGAAGCAGAAGACAGAAAACTGACGGAAACAAAGGTTACAGGAGCGATAAAGGAGCAGCGAGGAAGGGAAAAGACAGACTTGATGTGTGGCGCGAGCTCAGAATGCTAATTTCTCAGATTAGAGGCTTTGGGTAGCGAGCGGTAATCAAACATGCCCCAAAAGTTCTGAGGCAGACGGCTCGAACTCTGACCCCTGAGGACGTTGTCGGAGATTAGTGTCAGTCAGTAACTGCGTGAGCCTGTCTGTGACTGATAGCATCTCCACGGCAACCTCCGGCCAGACTCTTCTATTGGCAGGGCGAGGGACCGTCTAAGACCTTGACGGAGGGGCACACGTACTTCCAGTCCTCTGTTCCTTTCTGCGTCGGCATGCGAGAGAATGCAAGCTTGTTGCCCTTCTGATTTACAGCCGTCAAGCGTGGCAGGTATTTAGCGCCAACGGCTACATGATGAAAGAAACTGAGAAACTATGCTTGCTATGCCATGCTCAATACAGCTTGGTATTTCATAACAGAATGTTCAGGATTTCTTGTGAATTACAGTAGCGGATATAAAGGGTTTGTCGATGCCTGGAGTCATTTTTAGTCCAAACTGACATAAGCTGAAGTTTTGCCAATTCTATGACTATATAGGAGAAATCACATCTATCAAGTGGATGCAATCAAGTCTCCACAGGAACAACATATGATACATACGTGTGTCTGTACTGCGTGTGCATGTGTGTATGGGAATGGTAACACCCTTTTGGCAATATGTTACCATTCCATATGCCAATGGTGCAGCCAGTCACACACCACACATCACCTTCACTTTGACTGCCTCGGTGTCAAAGCCAAGCGGAGCCATGCCATCCTGTGCCGAGCTGTGCCCAGGTATGGTAACACATTGGTAGAGGCTTATCACTCATACCCAGACTGTGTGGACACTTACAGGACCCAGCAGCCCCCAGTACCTCTGCCACCTCAAGGTGCAAAACGCCTTTATCCTATCGACATCAATGCCATGTGGATTAAGTGAAAATGAAAGGAGGGTGAGAGACCTGGGGTAAAGCCTTGTTTTAATTTCTATTTTCAAACGTTTTTTTTAAACAGCCATGTCAACGGAGAATTTTTTTTTTTTATTTACAACAAGAGTCTGGCAAAAGGTGTGATGCTTTGTGGAGGAGGGAGGGGGGGGAATGGGTTTGGACGGGAGCAGGGTTTGTCACATTTCTATGCTAAACAGAACCTCCGGACATAATGAACAGGATGACTTCTGCATTCATGTGTGTTATCAGCAACAGAGCCCCTATCTTGCATTTCAAACACCTCTGGCACTACATTGGTTACAGAATTTAATCGTTTTTCTCTCCTGTGTCTATTTCTCCATGATGATTTGATAGAGGCCAAAACGATGTGCTAGTATTAAACTTGATTGATTGGACCTTAACACTTTGAGACCTCTATCATTTTGCCATCTAGACTACTGATCGGCCGCTTTTCTGTGTGAGAGGTGGGATTGTTCTTAAATCTCACTTATTTGAAGTGACACCTACAATACTCTGGGAAGAGGTAAAAGCAACAATACGAGGGGAAATGATAGCATACTCATCCTGGGGAAAAAAAGGCAAGGAGATAGGAAAAAGATTATCCTAGAAAATGAAATAAAGAAACTACAAAATGAGCATGAAAAAAGCAAAAACAAAGATACACTGGTAGAACTACATAATGCAATAATGTAGTCCTTTTTTAATTTCTTCAGTTTGTTGTTTATCTGTTTGACGTTTCTGTCGAACCCCACAGAAGCCATCTCGCGCTGGATTTGTTCCAAGACTGGTTTTGTTCTTGAAACTCCCTTGAGTTTATGTTGAATTTCTGTCGAGGACCACAGTGCAAGGAGACCGTTTGTTTCCTCCACGGACAACTGCTGTTTCGATTTGATGTCCATTTCTGCAATTTCCCTCGGGATAAATAAGGTTTCTATCTGATCTATCTGAAGCTGTGTTATTTAAAAAGGGTGGTCACAAACTTAGTTGGTTTTGGTTGGTCATGATAATCCCGCCCCCAGCCTCTGACGTAAGCGGTTCTTGGTTCTAGACCAGCAAAGTGTTGGTGCCTCTCTGGAACCAAAATTTGCAAAATTGCAAAAAAACAAAAACAAAATGAGTGTCTGTAACTAAATGAAATGTACCCATAACAGTGGGATACGCAAAGACAAAAAAAAAAAAAAAAAACTCACTTATTTGGTCAGATTATTATGTGGTAGCAAAAGATGTCCTTGGGGGGGAAGGGTTGAGGTAGAGGGCCAGATTTCAACTCACAACATGGGCAGCACACACTATTCTTTTTGTTTCTTAACTTTTTTCAATGCTCCCCTTTCAGTTGAGGCATTCAAGTTTTCCGCACTGAGCTTCTTATTTATTACAAAATAGTGTATATAATTCCTAAAAAAACACCAATATTGCTGAAAAACAAAATGTTTCCACCTGAATACAAAATCATTGGTTTTCCAAAATAGCATTAACTTCGTATGGGGGGAATCCAGTAGCATGAGATTACATTTCGTAAAAAGTTTAGGCATGGCTGATTTTTTCCCCCACAAAAGTAAATGAAAACCAGTGGAGAATGAAAGGAGAGACAAATACAATGAATAATAGCTACTAAAAAAGAATAGTATTTTCAGGATGTGTATGCACACACACACACACACACACACACACACACTAGTACTTTGACAGTTGCTCAGTTTAGTAGCAACACTCAAACATTATAATAGTTTTTTAATTTTGGTTTGAACCATTTTAGCACTCAAAGAGAAAAAAACTAAATGGGTTATATGTTGATGTGTGTGTGTGTGTGTGTGTGTGTGTGTGTGTGTGAGTGTGTGTGAGAGAGAGAGAGAGAGAGAGAGAGAGAAATCTTGTCGTCTTCATCACAGTAACAGTTCCAGAGATCAAGCTGGTGGAGTTTGTGCATATCACTGCGCTAGATCCCTGTTCTGCAAAGATTTAATATCTGCCTGTCACAATAACATAGACAGACACCATGAACTCTCCATTGGAGGTTCTTAAGTCTTTTCCAGCCAGTGAACCAAATTAAAATCTAGCCTCACCCAGGGATCCAGGCTCTGCAAAACATACATTATGAAACTCACAATGTTATAAAACATTAATATGGGGGACCAACAAGAAACAGACCTGTACACCATTTTTGATGATTCAGCATCCCAATCATGAACTACACTGACAAATATAGCTTACACTTAGTTATGTATAGGTTGTGTTATAAGCGAAATCGTTAAAATAGCGAAGATCATTGAAGTTTTTCTATTATGAGTTTTATTTTCATGTCAGCAATGATTTTGTAAGATAAAGTGTCACTTTTTTTCCAATGGCAGACATTTGTTGTTGTGGAACAAGACTGTAGCCCGACAAGGTTTTCACATGACAAGAGCTTGGCTGGCTTTAGGACAGCAAAAAGCACTTGAAAGCTGTGACTCCCTCAGTGTAAAGGGGATCTGACAGTTCTTCCTCAGTGCACACACACACACACCTTTTATATAAGAATAGTATAGAAGTTAAACAGGCAGATGCCCGGACAGCTGTGGCGGCCAATAGATTTTCAAAAACTCTCTTTAAAAATTCTCTTTATAGCCAAGCCAGGCGTGAGACTCTGGATGAAAGTCTTTGCAAATTGAATCAATAATAAAGAATAATATTGATATTCATCTCCTTTGGCTTCAGGTTAATCCCCCTATTTCTGAACCACAATAGAAATCAAATTAAACTTAAATTAACTATCATTCCTGCCAATAAACATGTGTTCCACAGACTTGACTCTGTGGAATACAAATGATTCGACTTGGCTGGAAACTAGGTCATTCCCCAAACTGCTCTAGCTAACCTTTGAGTGAGCCAATTTGCCAATTTCAATTATTAAAGGTACCACCTGTCTCCTTTCACATTTCGGTGGCTCAGATCGCACCGTGTAGAGACACATTCTGTCTTCACTTTTTAAAGTAACAGTCATCGAGCTGAACTGAGATGTTGTGTGATACAGGGAGAGGTAATCTACTGAGAGATCTATTCCATCTCTGTTGTCCAGCCTTCCCCCTCTCCATTTGTACTCACTAAAGCCTCATTGAGTAATTGGCTTTCTCTTGGCATGAAGTTGTCCAATCTAAATGGTAATGTGGAGAGCCCTCCCTTTCCCTCCTTTGCTCACTCATGGCAATGCATGTTTACTGGAAGACAGTTACAAGAATATTCTATGGCCTTGTGGCAAGAATATTAGAGTTGTAATGAGAAGGCAAGGGTTTGTCTGAGTGTCTAGAGCAATACATGTGGAGAATAACATATTGCATGAGAGACAGCCGATGTCACTCCAGAAGAACATACATATACGTCATATTGCAATATTAACGCTGAGTTCTTGTAACTATACAGTACAGTAATACAGTAAATACGTTTGATTTTCCCGACTCCTTTTGGTATTGAAATTGTCAAAGTCAAAGCTTCTGGTATCTGAGTAAAAATCCTCTTTGATGCCTGTTATATTATTTTATGTTTTCCGAACGTGCAATTTTTTTTCTCTCTTAAGCTTCAGTTTTGCACTGTGTGACACCAGACCCGAGGAAGGACGGGGATGAAAATTGCAAGAGGTAGAGAGACAGAGTAATAAGATTTCAGATGGCTTGTTCTCGGATTCCAGCGTCCCTTTTTGCAAAGCCGCCTGTGGTTATGAGTCGGCTCTATCTGGCCAATTTAAGACTAAATTCTAAAAGTAATGGGAAGTTTGAGAGTCAAAAATGCACCTAAACCTAAAAAAGGATTATAAGAGGTGGTGGAAAACTCTTATCACATATAAAATAATCTGCCACAGTTTTCATCTTTTACCTGTATTTTTCAGAAAATTCAAACCCTTTTGACTATTTCTTTTGATATCAGACCACGAAACAATTGCATATTCTTTCAGACCTTCAAACAGGCAACACATATATGAATATCAATACATTTAGCGATTAAATAGAATTTGTCATTAAATGTCAATGGTAAATTTCTGGTGTTATGTAATTAACAAGTGCATAGATTTTTTACTCAACTTCAGTCAGACAACTATATATAACCAAATTTTTATTGAGGATAAATGTAAGTACAGATTTTATTTTGGTACCAGCGCTCTGTTTGCATCACTCCCTGCAGAGCATAATTTAAAGTGGCCCAAAGGTCAGAGCAGGGAGAGATCAATAGCAACCCACCATGGGGAACCATGAGGAAACAGAGCCCACAGGTGGATGCTGGGCTGTGAGATACAGTCAGCAGCACCAGCAGCAATGTCAGCGTGGTGAGCAGCCACAGAGAATGAGCAAGTGAGTCTGACAGCTTAAATGGACCGCCCGATTGGCGATGGCAATACGCCGGCTCGGCTGACACATCGGCTGATCCGAGGCCGTAGCGCCACTCGAGTTGTCTGCTGAAGTAGCTTTGCAGGTTTAGAATCCACTTGCATACCCTGCAAGCAGGTACCACTAAGTATTGGGTCCACATGTAAATGTTGAACCTATCCATTATGAGACAGCACAGTATTTTTCTCTTCATGTGGAATGTCAATGCTATACATTAACTCCTCCACAATGTCATACGTCCCTAGCCCTTATAAAAACATCTCGCTGCCTTTAAAATGAAGAACTGGCTTCATTGTCAATGCATGACCAAGCGTCTACCTGCGAATCTCCCTGAGAAGCCCTCATATGCTACATCCCCAGCAGGCACACTTCAAGTGTGTCTGACAGGTCAGTGAAATTCGGAGGGAAAGGGACTGAATAAATGATGCCTGTATGGATGGAAAATAGCCCATTGCAAACATTTAACTAGTAGAGGATGATTGTACATAAACACAAACACACATGCATAGGGCAAGAAGGCAAAATCGAGAGGATGTCAATATCAACTATGAATGTCAGCAAACAGCATATCAAGCCCCAGCACTATATATCAACATCTTAGAAAGAATACCATCAATTACAAGACAGGAACAACTGCCAAGCAAGCCATGGCTTGCCAACACTGTCAAATGTTAAAATCAAATCAAATGACACACCGAGTCCTTTGCACTGACCGTCAGCCGGATTTAATATGACGTGCCAAACAGGTATAGCTTGAGACAGACAACCGCTCCGCAACTGAAATCAGAGAGCAGCAATAATGTAGACGGTAACAAAAGGAGTCGCTGCTCATCTTTAATTCAGGACACCTCTGGCCCGAGGTATGGGTAAACTCACAGCCGTACTTATTCTCCCACTTTCTTTCCTCTTGTCATCTTTTATTGATTTACCACTCTGGTTACGTTCCCACATGATGTATTTGGGTGCAGAGGCAATATTTCCCAAACAATAGCAGGTATTGGAGGCAATGTTGAGAATGATCCAACCATATGCCCCCACATCCATAATCAGTTTACTATGCCTTCCATGCATACCCAGCTGTTGTAAGCCCGTCTAAAGCCATCTGCCCATGCATAATTCCTCAATTTCTTCTCCCTTATTGTCGGCCACACATACATTATTACAATGTTGTTGAATAATGCAGACCTGAGGGCTACTGATGATGAATCCATATTTCATTGATTTCCCATTGAAAGCGGAGTTGCATGGCTAGGTCTATTAGTTCCATTTGCCCATGTGTCACATCAGTCTATATTATACCTGTCCTTGATAGGCCCACTGGGTCGTTGTAATGGATTGTATGACACCTCAAAGCTCTTCTTCTCTATTCAGGAACTTCACAATAAGGCATGTGCGTTTTCTGCTTTGAGCGCATTTGTGAAACAGTGATTCAGTGATTCAATATCATGTAAAGCTATTCATATGTGTATATCTCTGTATATATTGCAGAGATAGAGCACAAAAAGGTACTGTCAAATGTATTATGGCTGCCTGATGCAGCAGTATAAGACACCAATGTTGGCTACAGATAAATATGGCAAAATGCCCTTGACACAGTATAGTAATAATAATAAACTGAGAGTAATGTATGTACAGTTTGAGGTGTGAAACAGATTAAATATCCTCTGCTGTCACAATGTTATTCACTTCAGCAGTTTTACCAATATATGCTACAGCAATGGCATCCAAAACCCATTCTACATGGTCAGGAACTCATCCTGTTCATTTGATTTATTGTGCAAAATCAGACTCAGGGTTAAATTCTAACTGTAATACCACGTGCTTTTACTATTTGCTTAAACTCACCTTGAGGCTTGGCTTTTCTGGTTTGCACTGGTTTGGCTTTCTATTGTAGCAGACAAGCTCAATAAATCCCCCTAAAAGCAAGTGTAAATGTTTAGTGTGGTAGTATAACGGTATATGCACCGATATCAGTATGAGTGGCTGGGAGCTGGTGTTAAAAAGTACCGGGGAAAGTGGCAGACGACTTTATTGTGACTCTTAAATTGTGTGTGTGTGTGTGTGTGTGTGTGTGTGTTTGTAGGGGGTGGGGGTGCTGCTTCTCAAATAGCTGCAGTAATGAGGCAGATCACATATCTTGCTCAGCACCAGGGCCACTGACACCACAGGAGAAACTGACTACAGTCCAAACAGAGACAGAGTAACACATCAACTAAACTGCCAGTTCAAAACAGTTTACATCCCTTTTTGCATTGCATGTGTTTTTCCTGCTTAGACAGTACTGACAAGATCTGATCTGTCACATAGTGTTCCTGTACTTTCATATCATGCTACTGTTCATTTTCTGAACAGTGTACGTTCAGCCATGCTGCAGAGACTAAACCAGATCCAGACCTTCTGGCCTCAGTGTTACTCAACCTCAGAATGGACAGACCACAAGCAAACATCCATCGTGTGCAGAATACCTTTTGATTAGAAGGATGTGGCCACTAACCACTAAACGAGTCAGTAAAGAGTCAGTAAATTTGATTCGGGTTGGTTTTTGGGGAGACTGTGTTCTGGGTCCAATACATGGTGTTCTGGTAATGCAATTGGTGGAATGCTGCTCCTGAAACTGTGCTGCATGTCTACTGCAGAGTCTGTGGTGTGAGAGAACCACAAAGACAGCTTGGATTTCTGTTGGTTTGATGTTAGTATGATGGATTTTCATACATACTAGAAGATTAATTTCCAAAAGGAATAGGCTTTTGATGAGAAAGGGTTTTCACATTCCTCATTCTCTGGGCAAAGGCTGATATGGCAACCTATCCACTCGGTTATTTCAGTCTCTTGGGCTGGTAGCTCTCATCTCTTATGGAAATCCAACCAGCCGTGTCAGGAGACCGTCTGCTAGGTGCTCCAAGAAAGAAAGGTGGTCAGCAGTACTAAATAGTGTGCCAAGCAAGCTGCTTCTATATACAACCGTCCTCACATGTACTTATACTATATAGCACTATCTTATCAGCTATATTCAACCAAATCAAATTAGACAGTACAGTACAACTAACAATATGAAAGTATTCAAACCTCTGTTACCCAATTGGCTCAGTATTCAATTATCTATGGATCCAGAAACTTCTTAGTTTTATATGGAACTACTAGGTACTATATGGACTCACTAATTACTCTTCAAATAGCAACGAGGACTACTTAGAGATTCTTCACATAGTAATAGCTCTATAAGGCACCATTTTACATCTGGCAGAAACAAATTCACACTCCTTTTAATAAAAAGCCTCATTTCAATTACTGCAATGGCTGCTTAACCGAACCACTTACTGAGCTTTTTTGTCTGAGCAAAGAACGTAATCCAGGACTTTGTTTCACAGAAAAAGGCTCCCAAGAGTTCCTAATGTCACGCCTGAAAACAAATCTTTTCCTGTTCTATCAATGAGCTGTAACAGAAAGCAACATGAATACACACCACTAGCTGACTCGTGTCCTCCATATCAAAGTGAAGCCTGACTAATACCCAAGCCCAGCGTTCGACCTCTGTATAATGAGGACAATATCTGTAGGTGGCTCTCAGACGTCTGTCTTCCTGCTGCTTAGCTCTGTGCACACATGCACACTTAACTGAGTTTTAACAGTTTAACAAAACCCGCTACGCTCCTGTAGTCAATGAGTTACGCCTGGAGACTCCCCGAAGAGTCTCTGGGCTGTCTGAGGCAGTGGTCCATCACATCATTAAGCAGGGTGATCCATTTCCACGGCGAGATTTGGACCCGCACTCTGGGAGAGACATGCTGGCACGCTACAGAGTGGATGACAATGAGAAGGGAGAAGTGCCGAAGAGGAGTAGAGAGTGGCGGGGAGGAGAGAAGAAGGCGAAGCAAGGACAAGAGGAGAGCCCCAAGGAACAGAGGAGAGGGTGAAAGGAACAGATACCAGAGTGAGTGTTTATCTGGATGAAACACAGAGGAATGGAATGTGAGGCTGTGATTGGAAAGACAGATCACCGCATTCACTGAAAACAAATTTACAAAGACAAATCCAGCCTACAAAGTGCCACGGGACTGAATGTGTGACAGCATTTGCATTTCAAATTTTGAGTTTATTTCACTGAAAATGATAAATATAATCAGTAGTAAAATGACTGTGAACACGCTTGTGCTTTATCTTTCAGTCTGAATAGAAACAAACTTTCCTCATCCTTTTGTTTCCAATTCATTCAATAAATTCAATAAATACACATTGTCAGTACATACAAAAACTGTGCATCATCATGTATATAAAGTAAGGGAAGAAACTTCAAAGCCCAAAGTCAGTGCAGTGCACACACAACATTCAAGGTAATTTGGTGAGTCCAAGGACATCGATCAAGATGACATCTGCGTGATGACATTATCAAGGGAGGCTCTCAGATCGCTCAGATTTCCTCTCATCCAAGCTGATCCTCATATTGCTTACGGAAACAATCTCCCACGGGGAAGAATTCCCAACAACGCTCCTGGTACATTTTCCACACGTAGGATTCCTGGCAAGGTCAAAAGATCAGTAAATCATTTCTTAAAGCGTTACTGTGCCAAACTATCCATCCTTTGATCATCAGCTCATCGGTTCAATCAGAACAGCAATCTAAAAAGTGTCCACAGAGAATATCAATCAAATGTTAAGTTCTTTGTGTGTCAAACGTTTGTCTGTCCCAATGGAGAAATACTTATTTCACGTGTGGTGATAGAAACACTCCATGTGACAACTTCCTTTTAATCCACATATGAGAAATATACCACATAAAAAGGGAGAGGGGTCTAAATGGTCAAAATGTCCCAGGCTGATAAGGAATATAATATTTCTATGTTATCGTATATTTATATTCCTTTTATCAATGCTGCAGCATCACATTAGAGATGCTTTGTCTGCCACAAAAATAAATAAAACATTTTCTGATATAAAGGGGATTTATTATTTTAATATTATGCAGCATTTATTTATTTATTTTATTTATTTCCTCATCTGTTTTGATGCATGCCCACTTCACAGTCATTTAAGTGACAGAGGCGAGAGAGAAAGAGATAAAGATGCAGCTCTTACATTGCAGTGGACTGTTTTCAAATACTCCTTTACTGCATGCAACAGGCCATAGAAAACAAAACCACATGATATACTGAAAAAAACCCCACATAGGATCACTCTAACTATGGTGAGGTGAGGATTATAAAGATGATGACAAGAGAAATATGTACTCACTTGAAGTCTGATGCCTGTAATCACCCACACACTATTGATTTGTAGCTTTAATATTACAATGTTTTATGAGAAAAATATGAATTGGAGGTTCTGTATTTTCTAGTTGAAAAGGTTAAACTACAGTTTCATTACCATTAGAAAATGTTGGAATTGATAAGTCCTTGAGCTTTGAAGGAACCGTTGGGAAATTAATGATTAAGAAGTGGGAGTGCAATTGGTAAACTTGGTAAAATGCTGTGACACACATTATTGTGTCTTGGATTTAGATCATGCAGCGAAAACGACAACAACTACCATACCTGTCCTGTGTGCTCGGTCTCATCCTTGTTAATGAGGTACATCACAAAAAACCTGCCAGGGCCCAGAAGAGGGACACAGTTGGTAACTCATATAACTCCAAATCATGTTTGGATTCAGCAAAGAAAACAATCTGTTAGAATTCATAGCACTGTATAAAAAAGGCAATAGAACAATCCTAGGATTGTGGAGATTTTGGAAACATTTGTTAGATATTTTACGGGAAAAACAGCTAGAAATAGACTCTGCTAACTATGGCAGTATAATAATGACACTTATCCCAATGGGTAGAGCTAGTGAGCAAGGATCCACTCACAGGTAGTTGGCCAGGTTGTGCTCCCGTAGAGTGTGAGTCTCAAAGCCATGAGGGGCCGCATCGAAGTAGTCATTCCCTATTCCACATATGAAACACTTGGTCTGCAGACGGAGAGAGGTGGGACATGTAACGTTTCATGTAACAGGTTTGGACAAACATAATCAATTAAAATTAATATCCAAACTTAATAATATCCAATTGCAGAGGTCCTTAAAGTTGTTGTTAGCCTCGGACTCAAATGTGGAATTTAGTCTGCCGCCCTCATGATTCAGCATGCCTCTCATACCAGTCTGACATCTTTAAAGTTGTTTCTCCGTAACAGAGACACTCAACAGATCGCACAGAACAAAACAGACTCCAATAAACAGACTAGACTCAGGATCACTCACTGACAGTTCTTCATGAGACACGCAGGATCCCACCTCTGGAAATGTTACATCCAGACAGGTATGGACTCCACATTCAGGAGCTGGTTGATAGTTGAATTGATCCCTCATGATTCATTCATGTTTTGATATCGCTTCACTCGGTTTCTTCATTGTTTACCCATTGCTTGCTTTTGTTTTAAGAGCCTGAGCTCTCTTTTTATTTTCATTTTGTTCATACCGTCTGTTATTATGTTGACTCACTAATGCACTAATGTTTTTTCCACCTATACAATGTGACACACCTGTTCAAATAAATATAAGCTAACACTGTGCTTGTCACCTGTGTGTGTGAATCCATTAGCTTCCCATTATGTAAGACACCATGCCTTACAGTACACCAGATTATCAGGGATTTAAACTGGGTGCCAATTAGTGATAACATCAACTAGCAAAGAATGTTTAAGAGTGTATTTAAGACAAATACAGAGTAAATAAGACGATAAACACCACTTTATCTGCACACCAAACATCTAGTTTCTACTTATTATAGAGCAATTACACTCCCATTGTCTCACAACACTGTAAGTGTGTGTGAGCAAGAGACAGAAAGAGCACATTAGGACTGAAAAGGTAGAACATTAAAGAAGACAGCAAGTGATACACCTCAGTTCGTAGTTCCATCCATACATTGTGAAGATATATTTTGCCGAAAGTATCTTTTGCGATTTTAATGAGCTCATCTAGTGGGGATTCGTTTTGTTTTTCTCCCACTTAACTTGCCATAATGATCACCGTCTAATTATCCAGGGGAGAGTGATAATGCTGTCCTCTCATTAGGGCCGATGGCAGGATTATTTCCTCTGACATCAGCTCCCACAACACCCTCCCAATCTACTTATCTTGCACAGAGTCATCGATTCACAAACCCTTGAATTACACCTGACCTCGAGCTTACTTACTGCTAAATTAGTACTGCTACACTGTACACTGGCCCCGAGAAGTAATAAAGACAAACCAGCCAATATCTTCTGTAGCATGACATTCCTTACAGTAAGGGGATCTGATTCAGAGTTTATTTAGGCTATAATATGTAGCCTTGGTATCTAAATCTGATTTAATACATACTGTGCAGGCTGCAGTCTACAGGCTACGGTCAAAGCTTGAGGTTGTTTGGATGTCAGGTGTGTGTGTGTGTGTGTGTGTGTGTGTGTGTGTGTGTGTGTGTGAGAGAGAGAGAGTTTCTCTGAGAAGGTTTCTCACCTCCATATCCTCTTTCACCTGCTCCTGCTGGTCACGAAGCTCCCCAAAGGCATCGATTATCAAGCCTGCAAGAAATAGGTACATACGTAAGTGTGTGTGCATGTGTGTGTGTGTGTGTGTGTTTGTGTATGGGCATGCATGCACATGACTGTGCTTGTGTTTGAATGACAGGTGTCAGTGGAACAGATACTTTTTCCAATTCTAGATGAAAAATTCATCAACCTTAATCTGGTCAAACAGGGATAAATAAAAGACTAGTTAAAGTGTGTGTGTGTGTGTGTGTGTGTGTGTGTGTGTATAAAAGAATGTTTGTAACAGACTTTGTGACATGTGTGAGTGTCTTAGTGAATATGCCTGTGTGTGTCTCACCCTGGATGATGGCCAGAAGGATGACGATGACGAAAAAGAAGAAGGTGATGTCAAAGACAATGCGTTGCACCTCAAACACGTCACCAGCGGGGTCCTCGATCTCGTCACCGATGCCCCCGCCCGCACGCACACCCACATACATGTGGTACATGTAGCACTGGAACCCAAGACAGAAGAGGAATCCCATACGTTTATAGTACAGTGTGCACTCCACCTTACTCTCTCACGAACACACGTAATGTATATTTCACACAATCTCTTCTGCTGAGTATTGATGAGTTAAGGAGAGGAGAGACAAGGTGTCCAGGAAGGACTTTTGCAGTACGCCTCTATACACCAAGGATAATAATAAAAATAACTCAAAAAATAAAAAAAGAGAAAAAGAGAATCGACTTTGTGAATTGTCTATGACTGCCTCAATACTCACTGCAAATCTTTTCTAGAATATTTCAAAAACTGAAACTGGCACTGGTTTCTATATAACTTCACACAAGGTCGGATCAATATTCACCTCCTCTATTGAGTTTTGGTAAAGTTATGAGGTAAGGAGAAGTCCTGGGAGTGTCTGGGAGAGATTTTTGTATTGTGCCTTTAAATGCCAAGGATGGACTTAAACAAAAAACAAATAGAAACTGACTACGTACTTCTGATGTCTGCTGCAGTGCTGGCTGCCAGGCTATCATGGGTATTTTAAAAATCAGACATGTTTGTACAAGCTCACCAAGAGATTGAGCAGTAGAGAGAACGAGGCATCTTCTGGTTATCTTTGGATTCAGATTCTGCCGTTTTGTATTGCATTGGTCTGAAACATCGGTGCTGCGGTGTTACAATAATGAAAAGGGGATTGAAAACCCCCGCTGCTTATTTCTAAAAGTCAAGCATAAACAACGACACAATGAGTGTGACTCAGGATTTAATGCAATATCCCCTGGTCCCTATAATAGCAGGGTTTATTCAAATGCTATCGCTGCCCATCCGCCTCCTTGTGTGAGTGACAACAGAGTCCACATTAGAATAGAGCAGGCGGTGGGGTGTTATTGTAGTGGATTTATCCATGGCCGAACAAAGAGCCATGCTCAGGCATTGAGGAGCTCTTTTCCATCCACACGTCCATCATTCTATAGATAGATTGGAAAGACTAAGACAAGAGGCTTTTTTTCACTTCAACAATGGGCATCACTGTCAGAATCCTATACCACCCCTCTGGATCTGAGGGGGCAGAAAATGAGGTGTGTGTTAGTAAGTCAGTGTTTGTGTGTGTGTGTTAGAGAGCAAGACAGGCGAGAGGAGAAACAGCAAGGGAGACATGTGAGGGAGATGTGTGTGTGTGTGTGTGTGTGTGTGTGTGTGTGTCTGTTCATACGCGTACTGAACTCACAGTGAGCATGTCATTGCACTTCATGTCCTGGGTTTCCCCGTCATCACTCTTGTTGTAAAACTTCCTGAAGAAGTTGAAGGCCACGACCGTGTAGAGATACACCACCACTGCCAGCAGGCCCACAGTCAAGACCAACTGACACACACACACACACACACACACAGAAAGACAGATGGACAGACAGAGGCAGATGGGCTTTAATACACTTCATCTTAGAAAAGCCCCCCAATATAATTCTCCAGCATGAAAGCAAACATCACATGCCTGCAAATTGCACTCATGAACACACATGGAGACAGATGGACTGAGAGACACTCGCACGCACACACACACAGACACACACCTGTTTCCCGTTGTGTGTGACAGAGGAGAGGATGGTGCGGAGTGTCTTGAAGCCCATGGCGATGTCCAAAAGGTGAGCGGCGAAGAAGAAGTTGTTGTAGTGACCCAGAACTGACATGGCCATGTACCAGGCCAAGTACAAGAAGGACTACGCATGCGCACACACACACACACACACGCACACACACGCACACACACGCACACAAGACAGGCCATATAGATTACCAGACCAGAGACAAATGTGTATTTTAGATAAGGCAGAATCACAGGATATTACCACCCTCACTTCAGCACATTTGCAACTGTATGTAATGAAATCACACTCTTATCTTAGCACAGTAGATACAAGAGATGAAACAAACTAGAAATAAGTCATAAAGTCATGAGCTATATTGGACACCCATTGCCAGGTCATATTACATTATCAGTGAACATGAATTGCAGGAAGTAGCGCTCTTATCTTGGCGTTGTAGCAACAAGAGGATATATTCAAACAAGACATATATCAGACACACGACCACTTACATTATCAGTGAATACGACTCCTAGTTTCCAGACCTGGTACTTGATGTCAACGGAGTTCAATCTGAAATAAATGACATTTCTTTATGAATACATTACGGGAAGAACTTTGAAAATAGGGTCAAAATGTCTGCAGCTCAGATCAGACCATTACAGCTACATTATCTTCTGTAAAAGAGCCTGTATGTTACGTGGCTTCAACCCAAAATGTCCTGTACCTTTTCAAGCAAGACTTAATGTTCTGGGACCTTCTTTCCCTTCTTTCTTATCAAGTAACACACAGAAATGCACACACACACAATAATAATGACGGTGGGTGCTCTTGCATCAGCTGCATACAGTGGCGATTCAATTGTCTGTTATTTCACAGTGCAACTGACAAGGCCAAGACAGACAGGAGCTGCGCATCAATAAGCCCATCTTGTTAATTCCCAGCAGGACCCTCATGCAGGAATCCTTTTCTCCTCTAGAGTAAAGGACATCAGGGGAAACAGCTATATCGATTTCCTCAATTGAATATTTCCCTTTTTACACTGATAGTGAGTTTCATGTGTGCAAACATATACCCTCCTGAGACGTATAGCATGCCTCATCACTACCATCATTGCAAGTTGCTTTGTATGAGCGCAATCCGCTGAATTGTATACTACATTAGCTTTGGGGCTGATGCAACCCAAGGGGCTAACTGGTCAGGATCAGATATACAACAATGATGCAGTGACTGGCATACAATATATTGACACACAATGCAAAACTGACAACTTGCGGCCTTTAGTCCTTTGCTGTGTCATGCCTTAATGTACAAAAAACATAAACCAGTTCAATAAAATAACCATAAAAATGGAACAATCTACCCCACCATGCTGCATGTTTCTGACCGTACAGGTCAAAACAGATGGTGGAAAATACAGCTGCAGTTTGTTGGCGATCACATTTAATTTTTTATGCTTTATCTACTCACAGAGCACTCCAGGCAATGTCTCTCTTGGGCCCCCTCCTTAAGTCTAGAGCAGCCTGGTCCAGACCCAGAAGCTCACTGATCCTCTCACAGCCATAAAACTCACCATACTTATCCATCACCTGATGGGGAAAGGAGACAGGTTTACATAAGGACACAAACAATAGTTTTATAGACAGATAGAGATCTGACTGACTGACTGATTTCTTCTGCAGTCTTCGCCATAATGAGATGGTAGCATAGGTGGACTGGCCATCTGGAGTTTTCCTGATGGGCCGGTCAGCCTCTGGGCTGGTGGTAAGACAAGCAAGACTGACACAAACAGATAAGCTTGTCTGCACCTTAGAGGGATGGGGGTGCGGTTGTTCATCACTGGTCCATCTTTCTCCTCCTGCCAACTTTACTTTGTAACATTCTTTCATATACTGAGATAACAGTGTGTCGTGTATTAGTTGGGAATGAGTCAACCTAACAAATGAACATGGAAAAGCAGCAGACCAAAAAACACAAAGGTGGGGCTGAAAAATTGATTCATTTTTTGTATTAATTGTTTTATATTTTTATTTATTTAACAATTCCAAATGCCACATTTTAATTAATTCATTCATCCGTGCAAGAAGAGTCAGTTATGACATCAACCTGCAGCAGTTATTATTATTCTAGCTTTTATGCTGCCCTTGAGTGCTGTGGGAAAGTTGAGTAACGTTGAGTGCACATTAACAATGCATACAATGGCAAATATTACAAGGTAAGTATGGATTTTCTATGATAAAATGCTATAGGAAATGAATGAGGGTCATTTTTGACCCCTTGTTGTGTAAACTTGGGGTAGTAATACAAAAACTTGATATATATGAAAATGAAACATAAAACAATATATTTAAAGAATACCTGGGATATTAAATGATTTGATTGGTTGATCACAAAGATATGGCAAAAAAAACACTCAGGGGTCATTTTTGACCCGTGTTGTGCATCTAAGGGTGAATATGAACGTTTGTTTACTACATTATAGTATCTAACATTTGATGAAGATGAAGAATTACCCTGAGAGTTTCTGTAAAGTGTGTTGTAAAGTGTTCCAGGGGCAGGAGACTAAAGTGCTGCACCATGTCTCTGGGGCCAGTGACAATGTTTTGTAACTGATAGGGGAATGATTGTAATATTTTAGTTGTAAGGTATTGGAGCTACAGTCCTGTCAAGACCTTACCTTCCTCTTCACAAATTTGTCCCAGTAATTACTGGGAAATGATCTGAAAAGGGAAACAAAAGACTGTCAAAAATATTCCTATTGCCAACTTGGTCATTTAAAAATGCAACAGGAGGGAGTCAACAAGGTACGAGTTTCCTCTGCTGAATAAATACACTACATACAAGTTATCACATAATTACAACAAGATGCTAATATACTACAGGGTTCATGAAAACTCAAGTACAAAACATATTGATGGACAATCAATGTATATACTTTTTAATTAGACTGAAAATGATGATATTGATATGATATCAGTGATATTCAGTTGTTAATAAATATAGCGTACGGTGTCTTGATGACCAGGCGATCCCATTGTCCTTTGATGTCCTCCTCAGGTGGCTGCTCTGTCACATATAACCCATCAAACTCCAGCCTGCGGGCAACTTCCTTCTCACGTTTAAAGATCACCAAAGGTACCTGCCAATCAAATGCACTGGACTAAACCTTTCTTTCTCTGGACAAACAGAGAAAGAAAGAATATAAGAATATATATTTATATATTTATATTTCCCCCTCTGAAGCCTTTGGCCTTTGAAGGTTTCATAATACATTTGATGGAACTGACATGGATTTGAAAATAGCACACGGGGTAAATTGTAAATCCACCAAGGTACTGTATGTGTTTGAGCTGGTATACCTTGAGGCAGTAGTAGCCGATGATGCAACAGAAGGAGATGAGTGTGTGTGCTATGGCCAGGAAGTGGAGAGATGGCTCCATGTATCCACTACTTTCCTCCAGGACAAAATAAACGCTGCCCAGATTATCATCCTCAACGGCAGAGTCCTGCTGTTCATTGTGGACTGATGTGACCACCTCCTGCTCTTCACGGGGTGTAGGCAAGAATGATACCTGGGGAGTGAGACAGTAAGAAAGTGTGACCTCACCAAAGATGATCAATACACCTGGGGCAAATATTTTAAACTCTGTTTCGTGTCTGACTTGAATACTCGCTAAGTGGAATTTGTCCCATTGAGATTGGTGTGACTGTGTGAGAGAACAGACAAAAGATCAAATGTTTTTTTGTGTTATTTTGTTTTCAAGTCAGAGGGATTTACACGAGTTTGAGAGTTGGCCACCCTACAGATTGCCATAACAGTCTTCTCCTTGAAAAGTTGTCTTAAATCTTAAACCAAGACATACTGTATGTCACAGAAACACGTAACA
Organism: Hoplostethus atlanticus; assembly: GCA_034670405.1. Classification (NCBI taxonomy): domain Eukaryota; kingdom Metazoa; phylum Chordata; class Actinopteri; order Trachichthyiformes; family Trachichthyidae; genus Hoplostethus; species Hoplostethus atlanticus. The sequence continues at coordinate 2,118,090 of JAXDDX010000065.1, read as the reverse complement.
AGATGAATCTACAGATGGCAGGGCACAAGTCAGAAGAGAATGAAAAAAGATATTACAAATTTGACATTTTCGGATTTTTTTTTAGCACAAAAAACACTCTCACCTTGTAGAAGAGGAGGATGAAGTTAATTGCAAATGTGACAAACAGAGCCAGCATGCGCATGTTGTAGAAATTCCTTGCAAAGTAATTCTGAAAAAAAAAGAATATATATTTTCTTTTTTTTTACAGGAGAGGACTAAAGGTGTTGTCTGCCTGTGTGTGTATGTGCCTTGTGTGCATTGGAAGAAGTGGATATGAGTGTGCATGCATGTCATTGAGTGTGTGTGTGTGTGTCTGTGCATGTGGGTGCAAGTGTGCATACCTGTCTGTATTTATGTATGTGTCTGTATGTTTTACCAGCAGCCTCTTGTGATGAGTGCTTATTATGTCCCAGAGTGCAGATTGCTGGCTCTCTGGTTCCTTGGGTTTATTGGAGCATCTCCTGGAGGACTTGGCTTCCTCCTTCCCAACTCTCTTCTCAGATGCCTTTCCTCTGCAAACAGTCCAAACGCAAACAGAAGGGTGACCAGAGAGCTTTTTTCTGACAATAACAGGGGAAATTTGGAGTTGATAAAATCATGAGACTATTCATTTATAAGTTTCTTGCTTGTTCTGGTGATGTAGTGTGACTCAGATATCTGCATTTGCTTTGGGATATTGTGCTTTTTTATCAGATTTTGGAACCACAAAATTTGATACTTCTGCCTTGCAGCTCTCTATAAGACACACTATTGTCTACAATAATTTCTAACTAAAAACAACTCAGCCGCTAATAAAGCTATTGATTATAGCTTTGTCTTAGGATGCACTTAGGATGCGGCGGGCGGATTCACTGCACTTTTGTACCTCTAAAACTGTGTATGTGATGAATAAACCTTTGAACCTTGAGGCAGCTTAAGTCTAATAATCCTGCTTCAAGGTTATGCAGGAGACTCACTTTGTTTTCTCTGATTCAGTCAATTTCTCATCCTCTTCTGTTTTTTGCTCTCTGGTGGCCTGGGCCTGAAAGCATTGTGAACAAAATGCATTACAGGAAACAAAACTTGAATAGAAAAATCAATATAGTATCAAAGCAGTACAGTGTTTGGAAAGACAGTAATGCTGATGAAACAACCTAAACCTTGTGAAAAGTACATTGACTTTGAGAGCCAAAAAGTAAACATGGATAAATGGAAATGTTCATGCAGTACCTGAGAAAAGAAAAAGCCAACCAATTACAGAGTCAACAAAGCCACACGAAGAACACCAACACAAATACCAAGAGACAATAAATTCATACCATGCCCTGATGTTTCTCAGAGAGATCTGTGGTAGCAATTTGTCTGGTGGCTGTGTTGAACAAGTCAGTCAGACTGGCTGTGAGGTCGTGCGTTTTGAGTCTGTATTGACCTCCTTCCTTCCACACTCTGAGGCCGAAAATGTCTGACAGGAAATCTACCTCCCGAGGGGACGACATGGCCACCACCTGACCCAGCTCCCTCAATTCTCTCTGGGAAGAAAAACTGGCGGTGTACTTCCGCAGCTGGTCCCCACTACACGGCACCTCCATGACCTCATCAAGTGTTGGCTCAAGGATACCACCAAGCAGGTCTGATACTCTCATCTTTTTGGCTCCCTCTATGAGCCCGCCACTAACAAAGGATATGTACAGCACATAGATAATGCCACGGACTACAGCACAAATGCATTGGACCACAGCCATGAAAATGAATCTGAGGAAAAAAACAGCTGACATAAGGATATCCCTCAGAGTCATTTTCTTCATCTGCTTCTTCAAGTTTTTGATTGAAAGTAGAGACATCAGCAATATCAACCCGTATGATATGGGAAGCATTCCTTTTTTGCAACTCTTCTCTTCCTCATCCTCTGCCCCTTTTCCAGAAGACCTCTGTGCAGTGTCTGAGCCAGATATCTGTGCTGCTAGCTGCATCTCAAAGATGGTGTCCTCGCAGAAATTGACAAACATCTCCATCTTCTCCTTCTCCCCACCCTCATTGACCACATCGAATATGAATTGCCTCTTGGACTCTTTGACCTGTGGCTTCTCCCACTGTGTGCGGCTAGACTCGCTGATCTCAAAGTAGACACGCTCGATGCGCTTCCCACTGCCCAGGATCTCAATGCGTCCCAGATAGGGCTGGAAATAAGTCAGGATGCACTGTGCCAGCTCCAAGAATGTCCCCAGCCGTGAGTCGTTAGGCATGTGCTCAGACAAATTGGTCAGGAGGACAGCAATGCTGAAGCCAATGTCTTTGGCTGGCTCGTGGAAGCGGTCCACGAAGGCCTCGTAATCCAGGATTTCACTTTCGTCGGTGCAGGAGAGGAGGAAGTGAGTCTCGGGTTGGGAGAAGCGCTTGCAGTTCTCCATGGCTCTCTGGAAGTCCTTCCTGGAGATGAAGCCCTTACCATCAGGGTCATACTCTCTGAAAGCATCTGAGGAGGTGAGGTCTTTGAGTTTGAGGAACATGTCAAAAAACATAAGGATCTTCTCGACGTTGCTTGACGATTCCACCAGCATGTCCACCATCTGCTTTCCAATGGTTCCATTAACCACATTACCTAGAGTAGAGAGAATTAATGTTTAGCTTTAATGACGACCCATAACCCACTCATGTAAGTTATGATAACTTACAAAACAACAACAGGCTATGTGTAAATCCTACCCTCTAACATGGAAAGCAGCATGACAACCATGTCCTTTTGTAAATCCATCAACTCTTTCAGAAGCTCAATTTGGCTTGAATCCTGTGAATGACAAGAAAAAAATATCCAGCTACATTTTAATCAGAAATCCTGTGACACATTTCCAATCTTAAATTGCAGAGATTTAGCAGACAGCATTACCCAGAGCAATTTACAATAATTAACTCTAAATTTATGTATGACATTACAAGCAGCCAAAAATGCAGGAGTGCGGGGGAGGAAATCATTACAGCATCACCTGAATACTGATGTTTTAGGAGAAAGAGAAAGAAAAGAAAAGTGAGTGGAACAATGCACTGTACCTGAGAGAGCTTCATCTGCATGTGGGCAAACACATGGAGGAGTCCCACCACAGCATCCCACAGACGACTGTGGGCTAGACTCTGCTGGTTCCCAGTACATGGGCCCTGGATGCACACACTAAAAATGTGAGCTGTTTCACTGTAACAACTGCTTCAAGTCCACTTTCAGACCAACAAAATTCGCTACAGATTAAGCCAAAGGGCCTGAAGGCACGCCTGGATTGCCAAAGTAGTGCCAAGGAGGCACTGGCATGTAGTAAATGGACTAACCTGTATGTACTCAGTGAGTGTGTTGAAGACCTGCTTGGCCACGTTGATGGCCTTGGAGAAGTTGCGCTGGCCGTGAGCATCAATCACATCCTTCCCTGAGTAGTACCAGTAGAAGTCACTGACTGACTCCTACAGTATAACACAGAACGGTGTGTATTTACAGTTCATGGGCTTGATGAAAACATTTTGTTACAGACAAAATAGATAAAATTATATTATTGTAGACTGGCTGTAATGTTTATGATGGCTATATGATGTAATGTTAATGCAATGTCAGGAGAATATCTAGGGCAGTAGTTTAGTTTATATTATTTTGGTTTAGTTTAGTTTAGTTCAGTCTAACAAAGCTTACCTGTACTCTTAGCAAGTAGTCCACAGTGGATATGATGATGTTGACAGTGGTGTTGTTCCCGGTTTGTGTCCGCAAGTAATTCTGAAATTCTACAGCAAGCAGACAGTACAAATGCATGTGCACACAATCCTTTACTTTCTAGACAGGTATATGACATTTATATGATTTTTGTGAGAGGATTTACGTGAGTAGGGCAAGTAACCTGAATTGTGTCCTTCACAGAGGAGCTGTAGGAAACGGAAAAGGTCACAGGTCAGCTCCTTGTCGAGCATCACCTTTTCCCCTGGGGGGGAAGAGGAGAAGGGAGAGGGGGGCGGCAAGAGGCAGAAAGAAAAAAGAAAAAGGGAAGCATGAGGAATGGAGAAAGAGGGAAGGTAGGGTAGAATATAAGAGAGAGGGAACATCGACAGAATGTAGAGAAGCCAGGATGACATGGAGTGAAAAGAGGCAGCTGTAGATATGTTGTTGCAGATAATATACAGGACTGGGAGAGACAGAGAAAAATGGAGAATTTAAAGTATGTTCATCCAAGGCCATCTTACTGCTGGCTCAACTGCTGTGACATTTCCATATGAATACAGTACCTGAGCTCTCGTCCACGGCCATACCTAATCCTTCTGCTTTGTTCTGCCTCTCAAATGCATTCAGATCCAGCACGCTGGGCAGCAGCAGACCAGGAGCCAAGCATGCGCGCAGACACACACACACACACACACACACACACACACACACACACACGGATAAGAACAGCTTTTGCACGTTTGATGTGTGATGTATCCTTATCCGTCACAATCTCTAAGTGAAGTCTGTCTGTGTGACATGTGATGGGACCTGTCAGATTCTTTTCTCACATTCACTCACCTGCAAGACTGAATGAGTCCAGCCATGCTCTGAAAGAAGCCAACATCTTGCTTCTCTCTAAGATAAGCCAGCATTTTCTGTCAAGCAAAAGCATCAAAGACAAAGAAAGAGAGACGCATGGGTGGTCTGGTGAATGGAGGATGAAGCAGATATGAAGTTGAGATAAGAAAGTTTTATATTTCAATTACTGTGAGTATTGCCGCACCACCTCTGCGTCAAGGCAACATCGCTCATAAAATAAATAGGAATTTATAGCTTTGAGTGTGGAGACACTCCAGACGTTGATGAGAGGGTCCTTAAATTAACTGAATACGCTATCACAGGCATACTGCATCAGTGGTCTTCAAGAGCTGAGACTCCCTAGTGAATCACAATATGATATTGGGTGACCATGAGCTGAATAATATAAAATATAATTCAAATATATAAATATATTATCACCGCTGTTAGCCATACCTGCTGAACAGTGGAATTCCCTCCATTGAGAATGGAGATACCCAGCTTCAGAGTAGAGGCTACCATGGAGCCCATGTCACCTGATGGGATGAGAACAATATCCCATGACTGTTACAGATTATGATGCACATAAGGGACTGGCTAAATGGTTAGGTTTGAGGGTCTTCAGCTGTATATCAGCTCTATCTCAGGATCTCACCTTAACCTCAATGGCAGACTTGACTTTCATCTTAGTTACTGACCCAGACGTCGGCCCATCTTTGGTCCAGTAAACATATAGTTTAGGCCTACCACTGGCTCATCTACAGAAACATCTGACTGTTAACCAGCCTGCTTAAAGAAAAAATAATATCCCTAATCTTAGACTAGACTAATCTTAATCCATTTAGGGTTTAGTTCAGCAGTTAGCCTACCTTTGCTGGCACTGATGGTCTGCAGGACCATTTCAGCAGCCCCACGCTCATTGAGCCTGGCCTGCTGGTACAGCAACCTTTGTTTCTCCATCTCCTTCTCCTGAACAACATACATGTCAATCCATTATGTTAGCTAATTAGTTAAGTGATTAATCTAACAATCAAATCAATCACTTCAATCAATCTTTAAATAGCTCATCAACCCATATTTTGTCCGTTCAATTATATTTAAAATGTCAATCAAATATAATTTAATCAAATAAATATCTGGTGGAAAACAATCAGGCCTCATACAAAATAAGCAAGAAAGATTCATGATACTTTCATCCTGAAGGCATTTGAAGATTGATTTTAAAAGAATGAGCACATGCACTCACTTCAAAGCTTTTCACCTCCTCTTCTTCATCCTCATCCTCATCTCTATGACAGCTCTGGGTGGCAAAATGGACAATAAGAGAACAAGGCAACAGTAAACATGTCATGCCCCATGAATGATGCAGCTGGGCCAATCAGTAACAAATATTTGTAATTGTTGCGCCCATTAGCGTAATTTTGAAAATGCTGAGATGCATCATTCCCCCAAGTTTTGCTAAAATCTAATAAGTGGTGTTTGAGATATCGCGTGTGACACATGGAAGAACGAATTAACAAACAATGTAGTTCCTCCTTTGGGCTAATCAGTGTCATTTTTAAAATGCCAGAATGCAGTGATGAGATGCATCATTCCCCCAAGGTTTCATAAAAATCAAATCAGTGGTGTCACGTGGACAAATAAATACACAAACTGAGTGAATGAACAAAGCGCAATCCATAGTCTTGATCTTCCAACAACAGAAAGACTACAATTTTGGAGAAGGAGCAACCAGAAAATGTACAAACCAATCCAGAAATAGAACCAAGCTGTTGTGCTACTGTACCAAGCCCGCCCACCGGTTACTGTGATAATCCATCAACGGTGCAATCCAACAACAGCAACAGATGATGTTGAAAAGTGGCTGTCGGCACCCGTCATTATATCAGTAATCTCAAAATGTTCACATTTTTCGTACTGTCTGTCCAAAAAGGCATGGGTAAAATATTGTTTACTTATAAGGAGGTATTGTAAGTTTAATATTACATTTTAGAGGCTGAAATTCCACTGCAATCAAGTTGAGGAACATAGATTAATTCAAACTGAGACATATTTCAGAATCAGAGCTCTACAGCTGATAGTTTGCTTACGTCAAGTAATTTGAAAAGTACTGGAATATTCAGAGGTCAGCCAGCAGCACATGGGGATGACGTTGATTCTCTGTATGATATATTACTGCATAAAAAGCTCGGTAGGTGATGTGAACACAAACACCTAAGTACTATTGAGAGAGATGAGATCATCCTCCATGTTCAGCTTCTCTTACCTTGGCCATGATAGCAGCGTAGGACATGTAGAGACTGTCATTTCCAAGCTTACTGTGGGCAGGGGAGGCAGATCAGATGTTAAAGCAGGGTAGGTTTAGCAATATCATGAAAAAATATATTACTTTTAACACTGGACACATGTATCATTTAACTTCTTTTCGATGTGAGCCTAGAGAGAAGAGTGATTATATTACAGATCTCGTGAAGAGGCTTTTAGGGAAAATGACCTCGGATGTTGGACAAAGAATCAGGCTTCCTCACAATTTAATATTGACTTTCCTGGTGATGGATTTTGAGCAGTAATATAAGTGCAATGGGGGGTTTTATTGCATGTGATCTTTAATAATGGAGACACACACACACACACACACACACACACACACGCACACACACACCTCCTTTCCGTCCGAGCACTCCGACTGAAGAATGTAATGAGTTGTAGGAGGGGATCGATTGGTTTGGCTCCTTCTTCCCCCTCGTGTTCCTCCTCTCTCCCACCTGCACACTGCTCCATCACTCCTCCTCTCTGCAGTCCAAAGAGAGTAAAGCCTCTAACGTGTGCTCTCTATTAATGACTCATATTGGTCATCCACAGGCACCCATGGCTAACCTTTACACACTGGGAGATTGCATACGCATACTCACTCTCTCACACACACACACACACACACACACACACACACACACACACACACACACACAAAATCTCACATGCAATCATGTTAATGTGCACTAGGCACACCAACTTTACTCATCTTTATTAGGAACTTTTAATGAGTTTTTAAGTGCTCCCTCTCGCTCTCTCTTTCTGTCTCTCTGGCACCGTGATTTCTATTTGAGGATATCATCCAATAGCAGTAGCATGCCAGAGAGAAAGAAAGATGTATATAAATAAATACTAATACTTTATATAACTTCTCCAAACAGAGTTACCAAGTGCTTCACAGGAGTAAAAAGAAACAGCCGAGAACAGGAATAGAAATAAAACTAAATAATAAATTACTAAATACAAAAATAAATGCAAAAAATAAATATATAAAATATTCTAGCACAGAAGGAAGGACCAAACAATCCAAATGAGAAAATAGTAAAATATATATATACGTATATATACACACTCACCGGCCACTATTAGGTACTCCGCAATGTACGCAAATAGCCCGCTCCCCCAAACAGCAAATCATGTGGACGCAACTCAATATATCAAGCATGCAGACACTTCTGGGAAACCCTCCTGGGATTTTCACACACTACAGTCTCTAGAGTTTACAGAGAATGGTGCGATAAACAAAAACATCCAGTGAGTGACAGTTCTGTGGCCAACCTTGTTAATGAGAGGTCAGAGGAGAATGGGCTGATAACAGTGATGTGCAGAAGGTCACCTTGTTGAATCCATGCCGCGAAGAATTCAGGCTCATCTAGAGGCAAAAGGGGGTCCTACCTGATACTAGATAGGTGTATCTAATAAAGTGGCCGATGAGTGTATATTTACAGTATATGTAAAATAAATACATATATATTTCTCTCTCTTTATATAAATATATATACAGCTCTGAAAAAAATTAAGAGACCACTCTTCTCTGGTTTTACTATTTATAGGTATGTGTTTGAGTAAAATGAACATTTTTGTTTTATTCTATAAACTACTGACATGAGTTGTGCCTGTGTTGGAATTCAACAGACACTGGAATGGAATGGCTGCCATACATGTAGAGATGCTGATTTAAGAAAAATTTGGAGTGGTCTCTTAGTTTTTTCCAGAGCTGTATATAAAAAGAGAGAGGGAAAGAGAGAGACAGCATTTTAAAAGTGCCTCGTTAAAAGTTCTAATAAAGATGAGTCAACAATTCAAGTCAAGTTAATATTGCCTTGCTTGCTTGCAAACATGCTTACCTGGTAGAACATGACTTAAGACCTGATGACTACTGTAAAAAACGCTCTCACTTCAATTAAATTGTTTTCATTCATTCATTCAGACTTTTAGACTTGGTTCACACTGCTCACTACCACCCATCATGCTATATTGGCAGAAGGAGATTGTGGGAATAACAAGTGAACCAATTCCAAAGGTTATTGAAATACGAGCTGCATGGTGGATGGTGGAACATATTGTTTCAGAAAAGGTCTTAAGGTCATGTTTTACGAGTTGTATATGTTTGCCAATAAGCATAAATTGGCAGATTTTTGACAGGAGTTTGTTGTGACATTCTCTCCATACAAGAGAGAACTGAATGTATTGGTTAATGTTCCTTATAAACTGTGTGCGTCTGTGCAAGATAGTTCGGTTGGTCTAATAATTTGACACTGACCATAATATCTTATTACTGCAACTGATGTAAACGGGTTTAGAAGTTTTGGTGGCAAATGATAACATGCAGGAACTTTGCCATACATTTTGGATTTACTGGATTGATGCTATTGATTTATATGGCTTCCTTCACCACTTACAGCTAAACCCTCCAGGAGCTTTTCCTCAAAGCTGCGGCCCTCAGCGGATATCCAGGACTTATCGTAGCCTTGGAGGAACAGGTTGACAGCTCGGTGCCTGGGGAGGAATCAGTGACAAGAGACAAATAATTCATAATTAAATCAAGGCCTCTTATGCCCTCCCACCTCATCATATTTGCCAGATGTTAAGAGTGCTAGATCATCCATAACTTACAACACACCAACCCTGAAATAATATTCCTCTACCACGTATAAACAAACACAGCCAGCGGATTTTCGTATTGTAATACCATTGGACTTTCCTGACATTGCTATGATTGATAACCTGATTAGGTTTTACATTAACACTCAATCACTGTAGAAATTCCTACACATGCGGATAACGAGAGATCATTAATTACTAGTACTATTACTAGTAATATTTAGTAAATCCATTAAAAATTTGAAATTTGAAATGTATACAATATATTACTTACTATCATTTGGCACCATACTGTTGTAAAATGATACTGTTTGCTGACTCATATGTCCATTTGAAAATCAATATAAATCCCTGAATAAATTGGTCAAGCAATTCAATTACATCTGTGATCTATAATCAATATCACTTAAAGGTAACTTTCGTTATTTCCCCTAATTCCTTTCATCCTTCATTTCGAAGCTTAAATGATCAGACTTTTTAAGCATAACTTCAGAGAACTGAAAACCTGAAAACGTCAAGATACTGATCTGCACCTGGGCACTAATAGGACTATTGTGGGTGGTTCCCTCTGTACCAGCCATATATTTTTGACAGTCATGTTTTTTGTACCTGGGTAGGTTGTAGAGGGGAGCCATCCTGAGGCAGGCCACCACTGCTCTCTTCCTCTGTTTAGATAAGACCTTGTGCCACACAGCTTTCGTACGTCTCTGTGGGTGTTCCACCTGTACCCAAGTCAGACAGGGGGAAAATTCAATAAGGTAGTGCATGGGAACTTCAAATGAGCTAACACTATTTTATTTTGTTTTATCTAGGCATCGTAGAAGTTCTCCTTGATGTGTTTGTCCTGTATCTACCCTGCATTAGTCCTGCAGACAATTCTTTCTTGAAACGTTATATAGTATAACTGAATCATTTTTATAACACTGTTTCTCAGCCAACTGGCTCCCAGATCATTCCTTGCGATATCCAATAGCTGAAAACCAAAACCTGCCATTTCACAAAAGTCCCTCTTGGAGAAAAAGCAAAGTGGTTCAGTGAGCATACAATACATGCATACCGCATACAAGCATACCAAAATGGGACTAAAAGCTATTCCAGTTCATTACAGAGAACGTTTTTTTATCTCTCTCTAAGCCCACCAGGTCCAGGTGGTGGAGGACGCGAGCGATTTCCAAGATCCTGTCTGCAGTCCTCTGGGGGTCCAAGGTGGCCCCTGGCTGGCCTGGGAGCTGCATATAGAGGGCCTCCTGCCACGAGCACCTTAGAGCCTCCAGCTGGAGTGACGGAAAAGGAACTTAATTTGGAATTTAATTTCTCTGAATTCTCCTAGGGTCCACAAAAAATTAAGACACACTCAGTGTTCAATATTTGGTTTTCAAGTCAACAAAGGCGGGATCAAGGGTCGTGCATCCACATGAGTAAACTTGTTGAAATGTTTTTGAGCAAAAGCATGACTTGAGTGTTGTCATCACTGGTGACATAACATATGTCAACATCATGTCACATAAACATAAGTATTAGAAGCGTATTTCTTAGATTACAGTCATTCAGCTTTTATCCAAAGCGATAAACCTGAGAGTCTCATGCTCTACCGACTGAGCTGTCCAGGCTGGACACTATGTGAGTATGTGAGTTACAAGCGTGCACTTCAATTAAATCTTTCACACTTGTTTCCTTCCACAAATTAGAAATCACATGTACTCAGGCACGACGTGTGTTGATGAATATGCACAATGTGTACAGAATGTAGAAAAGATGTGCATTTAATTTAATTTAATTTCTGCTCAAATCTACTCGTAGTTAAATGTCAACATTTCTACAGAAAATAAATTTGCCAAGCTAGAGACAAAACAGACAAAAGTGAAAATGGAGATGGAAATGATGAAAAATGCTTTGCACTACGCAGATGGTAGAGAATTTAACATTGTAATTTGAATCTACCCATTTCCTGATTGGTTGGAGCCCTGAGGATTTATGTCTCTGTGTTTTTACATCTGAGACAGTTTCCAGTTTTACCAAATAGTTTTGCAGAGCTCCTTTTGCCTGGCAGACCCTCAGGTTGGCACATCATTTGTGAAACTGAACTCAAGGTATTTTTGTAGATGTGTTTCACAGTAATATACTTTGCTGTGTGATCTCTGTTACCTAAAAATACCCACAATCCTCCATGTTTATTTTATTTAGTCTTCATTTAACCAGGCAATCCAATGCACGGCCCTAGACAAAGTGTTTCTGTTGTTGTTTCAGTTTACAATGGAGAGGACAAGTCTAAATTGAGCCTTGCTGCTCTTTGATGTGCTTAACATCTTCCATGAACTCTTAAGCACCAGTGAAAGCACATACTGTGGCTTTAGATTCCATTTGTCATACGATGCTCTTTACCTTGCTCTGAAGATGTAAAAGGCCAGTACAAACACGCTGCCGAATCTCATCTTCGGTGTCCTTCTGTGGAAAGCAATCAACAGGGTAAAATGACATCTATACAGTGCATACACCATGCTATATACTAGTGGACTGTCAAGGAAATACAGTTATTATTTTGTGATTCAAACTATATAAGGAGCAGTGATGGGCATTAATGCAGGAATATGTGCCATATTTCCTCCACACCTGCAGGAAGTGACTTTTAGCCAGCATGATAAGGCTCTGGTCGTTGGGAGAACAAGCCCTGAGCCCCACAGGGAGCAGTCTCTTCAGGGAAGCCACAATGAGAGAGGTGTGTGTGGAATAACGATCCCCCTTCCTCTTCATCTTCCTCCTCTCATGGTCCAACTGAGCAGTGAAAAGCCATGAAGGTGAAAGAGCATTTTGCAGACGAAAATGAGAACGACAATTGTACATTTCCCTGTGAGTGCTGTAACCACCAGTAATAAGTGATGTCTGTCCAGTTCTTTGAAGTAAATGTTTTTATCTGTATCTTATCAGAATTCTCCTTCTATATTAGTGGATGTATCTTGATGGTTTATAATATGTCTGGTACCATAACAGGTTTTAAAAAATACAGTTCTCAGACACCATGGACAATCAGCAGTGCACATATTAGTCATAAAGCCAATTTATGCATTGCTAACCTTGGACATTTTATTGTTGTTGACCAAGAAGGCCAAGTTGTTGATTTCATTCTGGACCACATAGTTCTGTTCCTCCCATTTGAAATTCTGTTGTAGCAAACATAAGAAAACGTTACATGTCTTACAGGATTAAGGTATTCACAATAAATAAATAGAAACGCTCTTTAAGTGTCACCCTCACATGAGACTTGGTCCAGAATATAAAGATCTCTGCCACCATGCTGAACAACCGATCAGCTTCAGGGCTCGACTCCTTTAACCAGCTGGCCCTGAAACAAGACAGTCAGGAACATATCATATTATTATCAGCTCAATAGGCTCTTTTAGCTCAATGTGGGCCTGGAATAATAACTGTAATAACCACTCTTTCTGCAGGGGCAGAAACCTTGTATCTAAAAGAAAAAACTGGTCAATAATCTTGTTGCTATGAAAGTATCTGTCTATATTTTTTTTGGTGGGGTGAAATCAATGTAAGTGAAGTTTCAGTGGTAACACAGTTTCACAATACATCAAATGTCTGCTGGAGTTGTTCAGAAAACAACCTAGGCACCTAAGCAGCTCGGTTCTTCACACCCAAGCTCCATGGTAGCATGCCTTACCGTTTAGCATCCACAAAGGGTATGAGGAGGGGGTAGAAGGCGTAGAGGTCTCGCACCAGCACAGTGAATTTCTCCTGTATCTGTAGCTCTGCATCTGACGGGTCACCCCGCCCGTCCGCCTTCATCTGCTCCTCCTCCAGCAGCACACACTCTGCCCTCTTCCTCAGCTTCTCCATCAGGGGCAGGAAGTGGCTCTTCAGCAGCTCAGTGCGGGCCTTGCATATGATTGGCTGACAGAAAACTGAAAGGGGACATGATAAATAACTGGTAATAGTGGAGGAGAGGGGAGGGAGCTGCATGAATGATCTGTATTCTATTGTGTATGAAGGTATTATATCCATACACTGTACTGTATGTGCTATACTACCTGCCAGCTGTTTCATCCAGTCACCCTGGCTGGCGCCTAGATGGTTGTGGATGATGCGGAGGATGTGGCCAAGCAGGTCACTGGCATGTTGGGGAACCAGAGAGGTGCAGACTGGACTGTCTGGCTGGCCTTCAGGGCCCCAGGACAACCAACGGGACACGTAGCTGCAGAGCATGGGCAGCGTGACCTCTGTAATGTGGATGTAGTGGGCCTGGTGAGCTCCAGCCCCCGCGCCTGCCAGCTCCTCCACTTCCCCCAGAGCATGCTCTAGAGATGGCAGGTGGGGACACATGTCCTCCACCTGATCGGGCACCCCCAGGTCTGACAGAGACAGATAAGGAAAAATAGTCTGAGAAAAGAGGGGTGTGGGATGTGGGGGAGTGGACTGTTCAAGGTCAATAAAAGGAGACGTTCCTTTGAGGCTTGTTTGTGATTTGACTAGAAGGAAAAGAAAATTTAAAAAACGGTGTGCATGTGTGTGCTCGTTACCTTCTCTCTCCGTGGCGCTCATGGTGTTGTAGATGGAGTAAGGGTTGGCTTGGTTGAGAGCAGGCTCCAGGAAGCAGAGGGGGAATGCCCCAGTCAGGGCTGCCAGACAGGCGCCTGCTGCTGACCTCTGCCTGTAATGATTCACACTGTTACAAAGGCATGGGGCTGGCGACTGCCCAAATTTACAAAGCTCTTCAGAATAGGAGTGTTAACATAAGATTACTGACCAGTTACCTTGCTATGTCACTGTCAAATGTTGTCCCTCAGGTCTAAATGTTTATTTTTTTCCTATGTGACCTTTTTGGCCTCGATAAATACTGTACTTGTCCTGAACAGCATAATGTGTAATCCAGGAGTGTGGACTAATCGTCTATTTTCTCTCCTTACTTCTAAATACCTTTAACCAGCTGCTTGTGAGATGAGTTGCAAAGGTTATCCAGAGAGCAACATTATCAATAGAAGTATAAAATGGAAACAAACATGATTAGTAGAAAAAAAGAAAATCATTCTCATCAGGAATCACATGGCAACACATAGACAGTACCCCTCCAAGTAGATGCTGCTGCTGGTGCCAAGAGAGTAGAGGCTGTTGAGGATCCTGTAACAGGACACCTGGACGCTGCCCACTGGAAATAGACATGGTGATGCTTAGAGCTGAGGCCATGGAAGCCTCCGTTCAGTGATAGGCAAGAACACAGATAAGGAAAGCCTATACCGTACAATCAGAGAGAGGTGGACTAGGTGGATGGCTGTTGATTAATGAAATGAAATGACTCCTGTTAGCTATTGACTCCAACTCAGCCTCAGCACTATTGCTACTTGACCTGAGTGCAGCCTTCGACACAATTGATCATACGATACTTTTGAACCGTCTTGAACATTATATTGGTATCCGGGGATCAGCCCTTTCTTGGTTTAGGTCTTATTTACTTGATAGATCACATTGCGTCTTTTACAACAACATGACCTCAGAGTGTTGCAATATGGACTTTGGTGTCCCACAAGGCTCTGTCCTAGGACCACTGCTATTCTCTATCTATATGCTACCACTTGGTGGCATCATTCGCAAATTTGGCATTAACTTCCATTGCTACGCCGATGACACCCAAATTTACATACCAGTCAAACCAACACCCAATTCCAAAAACTAGAGGTCTGCCTATCAGAGGTCAAATATTGGATGTCCCTAAACTTCCTACTTCTTAATGGCAGCAAAACTGAGATGCTGATTGTGGGACCAGCTAGACATAGACACTTATTTGAGAATACTACTCTCAACTTTGATAGTTGTGTAATTTCCCAGAGCCCATACGTTAAAAAGCTTGGGGTAAAATTCGACCCTACCCTCTCATTCGAGTTGCACATTAAGGAGACCACTAAAACAGCGTTTTATCATCTTTGCAATATTGCCAAAATTCGACCCATGCTAACAGAGGCAGACGCAGAAATTTTAGTACATGTCTTTGTATCATCCAGAATCGATTATTGTAATGTCCTTATTTCGGGCTTACCTACTGGGCGCACTAAAAAACTACAACTGGTCCAGAATGCTGCTGCCAGAATCCTGACAAAAACTAGGAAATTCGACCATATAACTCCCATTCTATCCTCATTACACTGGCTACCAATTCAGGCCAGGTGTGACTTTAAGGTGCTTTTACTTACATATAAATCATTACACTGGGATGGCATCGTCCTATCTATCCGATTTGATTAAACCATATAAACCGCCACGCGCCCTCAGATCTCAGGACGCTGGCTACCTGTCTATCCCAGCAGTCAAAAAGAAAATTGCAGGTAATAGAGCCTTTTCTTACCGGGCTCCCTATCTATGGAACAGTCTGCCTGCCTCAATCAGAGAGGCAGGCTCTATCGAAGTCTTTAAGTCAAGGCTAAAAACCCATTTATTCGCTCTGTCATTTGACCAGCCTTGAGGGAGTGGCTCAGTCTCTTCTCAGAGTAAGGCTAGACCAGTTAGCTTATCCTAGCTCAGGGTCCTGCCGATGGATACTAGCATCCTGCCTACATGCCCTATTCTCCTGGTCTACCTGCTCCTGTCCACTGACGCTGGTCATGTTTGTCTGTGTGAGTGAGAGTGTGTGTATGGGTGTGTGTGGGTGTGTCTCCTATCTGTTCCAGGCTGGTGTTGGCGCCTTTGTGGTCCCCTAGTCCTATGATGACGCTGACTGAGTTGCCGTTGCTGTGATGCCCCACATCAGATCTGGATGTCCCACCAAAATAAACTTTTATGCATTGTGTATACGCTGCCTGCCCAAACTCGGCATCTATTGCACGCCCAACCATCCTGGTAGGGGGATCCCTCTCTGAGTAGCCCCTCCCAAGGTTTCTCCCAATTTTCCCTATAAGGTTTTGTGGGAGTTTTTCCTTGTCCTCTGTGAGGGTCTAAGGCTGGGGGATGTCGTGTACTAACCATTTATTATTTTCACATGTTGGGCACTGTGAAGCCCTTAGAGACTGTAACGGTGATTAAGGGCTATACAAATAAATGTGATTTGATTTGATTTGATTTGGAAGGTCAAGGGATCAGTGAGGGAGACAATATGCCACTGCTGCTCCGTGGCCACGACGGAGAGACTTAATGAGACCTGGTTTCAAAGCTGCGGATGGTAGAAGTTGAAGGGAGGGCGTCCCTGAGTGAGTTAAGGGGAGTGGAAGCCAGCTGTTTATCCTGCTGCTTAGAGCGTGGATGGAAACGGATGAGACCACGGAAAATGAGGCGTGAGCGGTTCTTGTATACACACTGTTGTGAAATGATAAAGAGGATGTGAAAATAGACTGGATCTGATCACACATAAATGAGAATATTTCAGGTTGCGATTGTGAGGTAGGAAACAGGAAGGCTCTAAATACAAAACTGAAGGGAAAAATGTATAATATTTTCTGGGAGATGCAAGGAGTCATACATCCAATTTCTTAGCTTTTACAACACATTTTACAACATCTATTGAATTGATAGCTGAGATTCTGAGAAGTAAGTTGCATTCAGCGCCACATCTAGCTCTCAATGGTGCAGTGGTACTATACTCGTTTCAATATTTTGTGAAAGCATACAACATTTATTAATATGAGACTTTCTCCCCTCACAGTAGCCTACACTTACAGCCCTTACCTAGGAGGTCCTCTCCATAATTTTGGCTGCTGAGATGTTGGAAGAGGGCAGTGAGGGTTGGGAGGAGGATGGAGGTTGTGTAGCTGAGGATGTTGGCCACTCCTCTGGGCTGCTGACTCCTACCCTGGGGCAAAGGAGCCAAGGTCACAGAGAGGTTTTCCACTATCATCTCCAGATCGACTGCAGCCGCCTCAAAGCACGAACGCAGAGATGCCTGGACAGACTGTGGGGCAGACTTCATCAACGTCCTAAAGAGGGTGAAAGAGGACAGTCGCCTTTTTTGTGACTTGCAAAAATGGATGGATGTAAGGGAGTAATAAATGACAAGAAGTTAGTGTATGTCCTACAAAAATATATATAACTAAAAGCAGTCTTGCAATATCTCTTTTGCTACCTAAATGAAAAGCAGCTCAGTGTAATAAATCTGGTGCTAATCTGTCCACCCAGAAAAGTTCAAGCGACATCAATCAGACAAGATGCTACTATTATCTCCATGCTTCAGAGGGACTGTCCACAGGGACTAAAAGTGATATCAACCGCAATTAGATAGCATCAATGTATCAGTGGCTCAATTACACCAGCTATCTCATGCTCGGACACGGTGGTGTGACAGTAATGTGACTGGAGGGGCTGGGGGGAGCCCGGTTTAGGCAGAGTGTGACAGCAGTGCCATCTAGCTACCTGGCATCCAGAGCCTGGGCCAAAACACGGAGACAGCTGGCGACCGATGAATCATCATTTCCTGGGAAATAAAAATTCACATCGTGGGCACATGCACAAAAACATACACAACCACACAACCATGGACACACACACAGGAAGAGACTAATCACGGATTATTATTATAGGATCTGGTTCTCAGGCATGCAGAGACAGAAACAATAAGCAATAGTAGACAGCACAAGTGCAAACAAGTGGCAACAACGTACATACGGGGTAAGTGGCATGAAATCATGACTCAATACGTGTAACTCTCCACACCATCCTTACCAAACAGTGAGATCTTGTGTCTCACTAGACCGCCAATCTTACAAAAGAGACTGAAGGTAAGAAGAAAAGATAATTGGATTAGGGAGAGGAGAGTGACGAGTAGAAAATAATTAAGGGACAATCAGAAAGAGACTTTGAGAGAAATAGGGCATGAATTCTCAGAATAAAGGTTCTTTAATGGAAAAAACTTAAATCAAAGAAAATGTGGTCAAATGTTATGCTGTTCCTGGAGAATTGGCTTAATCATGTAAGTGCAAAGGTACAAGGCAATATTAAACTAGTGCTATTTTTAATGGGGATATGTTCTGCTGGGGGTGCCCCATACCTGGTGACCATCTCCTTCTCCTTGTTTGAGGCGTGACCTCTGTTGCCCTGGGAACAGGGAGAGGTGGACAGGAAGTAGAGACGGTGGCTCTTCAGGTATCGTTCTAACAGAGGCAGGACAACCTGTTGAAGGCGTATTTAGATAAGGACCTGCGTGCTTAAAGCATGTAAGAGTAGCACTGCTGATGTAGGAGCGATGGTAAGATCATAAAACTACCGTGCCTTAAAGGACTACACTGACGTTTGGGGAAATTGGCTCGTTGGTCAACTTACACTACCTTTTACATGTTACAATAGAAACGTACCACAAGACCTTTTAGTAATCCAGAGTTGTTGTTTTTTTGTTCTGCCAATCCTCTTATCACATAAAGGGTAAGGTGACCAATGGGCCGATTTCCCAAATTGTGTAGTCCTTTAAAAAGCGAACTCAGATCAGCTCTAAGCTCATTACATATGTCCCTTAACTATGATGATGTGACCCTTATCATTTATTTGACATGAGACCAAACTGCTTATCAGGTGATGCGAGGCGACGCTCAATAAGTGATAATAATAGGATTTACTAATTCCAAGCGGGTGTTTGAGCGTGACTGTTGTGGAAACCCAGTTACCTGTATTTACCATTTAAGGAAACGCTCAATAACATTATTTTAACACTTTACACTTCATTGCGTCTCATGTGGCACAGTCAATGCTGTAATGACGTTTGACCTTCTGCTTCAGTTGCTGTTGTGGACATGATCAAGGCATTGATTTGTGCGTGTGTGTGTGTGTGTGTGTGTGTGTGTGTGGGGAGATGAGAGGCTGACTTGGTTGACTGGGTCTGACTCAGGGGGTCCCATCAGTGAGGAATAAAGGCTTTTCCTTTGCTGCCTTCTTAGAGGCAGAACTGTGTGGGAGGCTTTAATCAATGTCCTGATGGCAATCGACATGCCCTCATGGATTTCCAAAATGGCTAAATAAATTATGCTGCCACAAAGGGTTTCACTTAGTGGGGTTGCCCATGGCAACCATCCAACAAAACTAATTAATTGACGTAAATTAAATAACAAAAAATAAGGAGATGAAAGATAACGGCATTGGAAAAGGGGAAATTGGAGTAGGGCTTGATCAAGAGCAAAGATTCCATATTGGTGGGTGGATTTCAACTGGGTATTTGACTGGTTTTGATCTTAGGCGAACCTTGGAAAAAAAATGTATTGGTTGCTGGTGTGGAACTCTCTCCCCTTTGGACTGTCCTCTGGTTTGCATCACCTCTGGAAGGAAAAACACAAAGAAATACAATGTACTATATACAAGCAAAGACTAAAAAATGCTCACAATAGGGAAAATGTGCCCTCGAACACATACACACATACACATAGGCTAGCCGGTATGTGTGGAAAGGTGTTTTTACTAGTCTTTCTCTACAAGCTTATACGAATGTATCCAGACAGGTTTGAATAGCCAACCCAAGTTTGAGTTATCTTGGGACGGTTGAAAGCAAAAATAACCTCAAGGTTTCAAGTAGATTCAAAGATGAGCTGACTTGCAGAAAGCAGGCTCAAGAGACTGTTGTTATTCAGAAAATTCATATCAGTATATCGTATGAACAAGATTCAAGGCCCAGTCATAACTTGAGGTGCTGATGGACAAAAGCTCAATATACATACAAGGTGAAAGTTCAACTTCTTCAATATTGTTTCATGTGTTAAATTTTATATCCATGATTTTGTCTTCACATTCATTAACACCATAATGTTACCCAGCTCCAACATGTGGTCCTGGGCCTCCTCAGTGTAAGACAGCAGCTGCTGAAGGAGAGTGTAGCCAAAGCAGTTGGCTATGGCTGGAGAGTCCATTTCCGCTATTTTTCTGTCCCTGTATAGGGAGTGAAATCAACCAGGGACGTTAAAACACCCCTGCTATTTTTAATGAGTGTAAGCTGTAACCTCAAATATAAATCTTGTCTTTTTTATGTATTGTATGAGAGACAATGTCAACACAATGTTCTGCTGCGGGGAGTCAAAGAGGCATTGCAATTATCTGACTATTGATAGTGCCGCATTTCAGGTTATGACCTGTACTGGGAGAGGCCGGGGTCAGATAAGGCTGTTGCGTAACGGTGTAATGAGAGCAGTACTCTTGAGAAAGGCTCTGAACCTGAAACGCATCATTACCTACCCATCTGATGCACATCACACTGCACTATTACAATCATAAGGTGATACTGTGGTGTCAGTCTCACCTCCACACAGTGTACCCATTGAGCTGCAGGAACTTGAGGACATCCTGGGCTCTTTCTCGAAGTTTGGTCTTCTCCTTGGAAGTTAGGGTGTCGTAGGGCACGAGCATTGAACGGCCAACTGCTGCTGAAGAGGAGGAGTACGCAATGAAGAATGTTCATTACATTACTCAAGGCTGAAAGAAGAGAGGAGAGAAGAGAAGAGAAGAGAAGAGAAGAGAAGAGAAGAGAAGAGGAGAGGAGAGGAGAGGAGAGGAGAGGAGAGAAGAGAAGAGAAGAGAAGAGGAGAGGAGAGGAGAGGAGAGGAGAGAAGAGAAGAGAAGAGAAGAGAAGAGAAGAGAAGAGAAGAGAAGAGAAGAGAAGAGAAGAACACAACAGAACACAACAGAATAGAATAGAATAGAACAGAACATTATAGTGAACTATGTGTAGGTTGTTCATTGACAGTCACAAAGATGTTCTACTACCTTTAGTCTCCATTTCTAGTTTCTTCCTCTTGGCCCAGGCATTGTGGTAGTTCTCAGCCAATTGTTCAGCCATAAACTATAGAATAGAATATAATAGAATAGAATACAATACAATACAATAGAATGTTAGACACTGAGCTGTAGCTGAGACTCTTTTCTAGAGTAACTTGAACAATATAAAAGATATGAATAGTGTATAATGCAAGCACACGTGACGACTTACACACTGGTCCCATGACAAGGTGATGCTGCTCATGTCCATAGGTTTGGGGCTGAAGGTCGACGCCCCCTCAAAAGACAACTAAACAGAAAATAAAAAAGGTTGAGTTCCAAATTTATAGTACCGAGTTTTGTTGTGAATGAGATCACGTTTACTAGCACAGATGAAAAAGGATAACTGTGCCATCATGTAAAAAACGTATATATTGTACGACAACATACTGTACAAGAACATGGCACAGTCAGGGTACACATACCTGTCCGGACTGAGAGATCCTGCGTGCACAGGTGTGCAGGCTGAATGCCTCTCCTTCTTTGGTCCTCTCTATGGTCCATCCAAAGGCCAGCATACTCCGTAGGGTCTCTTTAATGGCCCAGCGGCAGGCCTCTTTGTCCTGCAAAACTCAGTTTTTTATATAAACCATTGCATAAATACATTACATAGTGAGATACATATATTTTAAATGGTTTTGGATAGTTTAAAAACTTGGGATGAATGTATTACATACATTTGAATAAATGAAAAAAAGCATGACACATGGGGAAAATGAAAATTAAATCAAATGAGATGCACCTGAAGTTTTTTGCCTATTTGAATCTGAATGCGTTTTGCCCAGATTTTATCAAGTTGCCTTCAAAGACTGAATTATTCATAGAATATGATCAGAAGAATTAAAACTTTAGTAAGCTCACTCCATACACCGAGTTTTGTAAGCAAGGCAATGAGGAAATGATTCAAAGACCATGAACATTTTAATCTCTTACATTTCTTACACCACATTTGGTATGCAAGTGCCTCTGGGAATTGTCAATCCTTTACTTTCCTTGCCGAAGTACACACAGTACAGATTCACGTTGTGTTTTACCTTCTCAGCTAGAGCCCTGTATGGCTTGAGGAGAGGATGAACCTTGGTGTTCTCACATAGCTGCTCCCCATGAACCCAGCCACTGGCAAACTGACAGAGACAACACACAGATTCACACACACAACTATACATTAGGAAATATGTATACAGTAGGCTCATATTCTTCTGTAAGCTCCCAGGACACACAGCACGGAGGGATGTTTGCAAACTGCCAAACAGACATCCATTATCTACGAAGTGTACTCAGTCCTGACCAGGATACCATACATTACCCTGTCGACACTAACAGGCCCCTCAGATTTGATAGATGATTATCATGATATTACCTTTTCCAGTGACCACTTCTCGTGAGTATGTTCTGCATACTTATTCACTACAAACTCCAGTCTGTCTGGTACTGACACGCTAGTACAGGGAAGAAAACATGTATGATTTAGCTCAGCTATCATACACTTGTGTAAACATGAATGCAACAGTGGATTAATAAGGACAAGATGAATCGAGGAGCATGTGCCTCTATGCAACACAACATTTTTAATGCAAGCTAACTAAGCTAAATTCTGTCTACCAAATAAAAAAATACCCTGTAGAACAGAACAGAACATCTTCTGGATATCTTTGTACTGTGTACTACGCACATTTTTGCCCATTATCTTTAAGTCTCCCTCGTCACTGGCTTACTTGGAGGTGTCTACAGGCTGTGGGTTGAAGTGTCCGTCGGTGTCCATGGAGCCTTTTCTCTCCATACGAGACACGCAGCATGGGTCCATGTGGTCAGGGGGCAGGGCCCCAGCCACTGCGGCCAGGCACTGGAGACACAGCCTGAATAACTCTGGCTCATAGGGCTGTTGAGTGGGAGAAGGAACGGGGGAGTCGGAGACAGTATGTGGGAGGAAGGGGAAGGGAGAAGAGACAAATGGATAAGGGAAAGAGATATGGAGGAAGAGTGTCAGAGGAGGAGGGCAGACAATGAAATAGTCTAAATATGGATAGGGTAGCGTATCTAGACTGCGCAAAGTGTCGGGAAGTCATGTTGAGATTTCAAAGATACCTATATAGATTTTTTATATATTCATGGGGCACTAGGGATCCTTCTCCATCCATTTGTGTGTTTATTCGTCTGTCCGATCTGTACACCATGTGCATCTCGGACACCATTTATCAGATTTTGACTTCCTCTTCCTTCCTCATTTGGGGCCCACCGCATTTACAAAATTACACTGATTGGCCAAATGCTGCTACAATTATCCATATCCAGTGATCCTTATAAAAGCTTTCCTCCTGCTCTGACTATCAATCTACACCATGCTGGATTTGAATTTCTTGAAAGGCTGTTTCCAGCTAAAGGCTTTTTTTTAATTTTTGACCTATCAACAACAAACATGAATTGCACTGAAAGGACACTGAAACATACCACATGTATTATATACTCTTTATGTTCTCTACGTAAGTCCCATAATACTGTGCAACACTGTGACATTGGGCTAGACTTCTGAGGCCGTTTTGATGTGGGCCACATGTGGGACTGGAATCACCTCATGATCCCAGTTCTTTGATGTTTTCATGTTCTGGATCAGTCAGATACCCGTCAGTCAGCAATATGCTGGTGCACGCCAGCATGCAAGTCTGATGCGATTCAGTTGTATTGATTAAGTTTGTCCTATTTCCATCAATTCTGTTTAAAGTAGTGATGGGAGGTTTCTACCAGCATATGAAAAATGTAGTCTCTAAGTCTCAAGAGTGTTCCATATTCCACTTAGTTGCTTCTAAAAGTACACATAAGGAGGAGATCAAATACTCATCATCTTGCTGCTGCTACTAAAATAGGCTTTGAGGAGAAAGGAAGAAGAAAGGAGGCAATGAATCAATGATAGGACTAGGCTGTCATCAGATTGTCAAAAAAATGAAGCATTTCTTTTCCTACAACTTTTCTAGTGTTCCAGGAACATATTCTTATTTGAAATCATTTGAACAAAGCCTTGCATTTACAAAGCCAAAGCATTTAGTTTGTTTTACCTTCTTTGCTAAGGCATTGAACACCCTCCAGAACAGTTTCCTAGACAGGTGGAGCTCCTCTTCAGAGGCCAAGCCCTGGTCCCCCCACCCTCCGTTCAGAGAGTAGTGTTTCCAGTTCTGCTCGTAGTGATTGGTCAGCAGCTAGTGTACAGAAGTAGTGATCAAATATCATTAAATATCAAGTGGATCAATATAATTTTGTGTTACATGTCATCTATATATCTTAACATATAGGTTGCACCTTGAGTGGCATCTTGGTGTAGTCTGTGAGTTGGGGAACATCGAAGACAAGACGTCGAAGGAGAGGCTGCATCATGGATGGTTGGAGTTTACTGAGGACACCACCAGGTGATCCCCCCCGTCGCCCACACACACACACACACACACACAAACAAACACACACACAAGCACGCATGCACACACACACACAATGAATGATGTTATGAATCATGTCGGAGGAGACACAGTGAGACAGACAATTAACAAGAATGTGCCACGGGCAAGACATTTTTTCCTCCACATTTTGATTGGATTTGGTAAATTATGATTGAATTAGTTTACAGGGGGTGGGAAGTGATTCATAAAATGTTATGAGAGGGGTTGCACTGAGAGGCCTGCTTCAGTTAACAAGAATCTAACAGTTATTTTTCTAATGGCAGCTTTAACACCCTGTATCTGATAAGTGAAACAACAGAAGAAAAGAAGAGAGTTGCTGAAAAAGTAGCATCCCCTATCTGCAGACAGCAACAACAAACATGTTTTAATAACCACATTGAGAATTAAACTCCTGAAGGTTCCTCCAGGTTTCATTCACCACATCTTACAACTAAATGCCCTTACCTGCAGACAGCCAGCAAGCAGTCTTCGATGGAGTCTCTCTGAGCCTTGGTCAAGCTGAGAGCCCTGGAAAGGCGGTAGACTGCCTGGATGAGAGAGTCCACCAGGGAAGCGTGGCCCTCTGAGGCACAGAGCAGAGCTGAGCACTTGGTGAGCAGGGGAAGCACGGCCATGCACAGGTACCTGTTGAGGGCCAGGGCCATGTCAGTGGACCCTAGGTCAGTCTGCAACAGAAGAGGCAACAGCAAGTCCAATTAAGGAGAGAAACTTAAGTGTATCTACACAGACAAGTAAGGAGTGAGGGAGCAGGGATAAGAGGCAGGGACAACGACACAACAACATGATTAAAAGTACCAAAAAGATAAAGAAAGTGTTTCTGAAAGAGGTTTAGACAGTGCAGACTACAACATGTCTTAAACACAGATTCACACTCAAAAATGTACTTTGATTAGGAGGGAGGTACACAGATACTGATACTGAAACACAGACATGTTTGTGAATTACACCAGTACATTTTAAGATAATTTAATGAACAAAGTCATTGCAGATTTACAGCTGATCACTCAGGTGATGTTTAAGAGGCTTTTCCAGCGCAGTGGGTTAGAGCTTATTGCTTCAGTAGTAATGGGGATGCTGGCTGCAAGAAACAGCACAGCAGATCTCCCTAAGTGATGATAATTAATAGATAATCACAGTAACAGTGCAGTAAATCAGAGCCAAGTCTCAGCTAACAGCAGAGGGGAGAGAGGTGGATGTTTTCCATTGGTGATGGTAAACAGGTTGGATCAATGCCAAGTCACAGTCGATCACTCCTGTGATGTTACACTGGATCTCTCCGGCAAGCAACTGTGGCAACAAAACAAATCTGCCCCTGCTCACGGTGTCAAGTGAGGCGGCAGCTTGAAGGTCGGGCAGGAAGCCAACTTCTAGCAGGTGGAGAAGGAAGCTCTGGTTCTGGATGCCATAGACACGGTCCAGGAACAGAACCATAGCCGCCTTGTGGTCTGGGCAGAATACCGTAGATGGGTCAGGCTCAACCACCGTGCCATCTGGAGGAATGGAAGAAGAACACAGATCAGGTTTGGATAGATTTGAAAAAAGTCGTTTGATTACTGAACATGTTCGCACTAACTGGGAAAAGCTCTGGATCGGAGACCTGAACTTAATACCATAAATGCAATGCAGTACATGGCTCAGTTACAGCTACAGATTACAGCTATGCACAGCTATGTATCTATTAAAGACAAATGAAACTCCATCAAGGACCAATAACTTACCATTACTATTATTATGAAGTTTTAATACAGGTTGAAATAACTGCTGTGATAAGAAGACTACAGGGTGAGCTGACCTTTCGCCAGCCCGGGGATTTGAAAAGGGATGCTGATGACGCCCTCGAGGTCCTGGATGGGGATGAGTGACCTCAGGATGGCCCGTGTGCGGATGGCTTCCCCCTTACCCCCATGGATCAGCTGGACAACATTTCAGTATAAACACTTCATCATCCATATCATAACTGGGTTTACTGATGGACATAATACATAATGATACAGTTACTAATAGAATTTACAACATATATATACATTAATAGTATTTTTTTTTAAATGACACAACTGGTGATTTGTTGGTCAAATTATTGTAGAATATCATGTATTGTTTTTTGTCGAAATTGACAGCTCTGACATTGAATATCTATATCTATATATCTCCGCACATATCTGGACCAAGCCATTCAGTTGAAAAGCAAATGTACCAAACTGACACATTCTTTAAAACACTGCCAACCCCCTCCCCCCAGTTCCTCAGTTCTCGTTCTCTCCCCATTCAAATCTGCTGGACTGACAGTAGCAAATAAAACCCAGAGACATCGGTGGGTATTGACTGGGAAAGGATTCCCGAAGGCTAGAATATACTCACGTGCATCTCCGGAGCGCAGCGCCCCAGCAGGTCAATGAGTGCTGAGTAGAAAGTCATGATGGCATGTCCCATGTGGATAAAGTCGTCATCATCATCCTGGACAACGTCTCTGTTACAGGAAACAATCGTGACAGTCAAAAGTTTGTCATGAACTGTGATAAATAGAGTTTTCAGTCTATTTTTTCTTTATTAGCAAACATTCCCTCTTATATTTATAGCAGGGTTTTAATGGACTGGAGTGCTTAGCCTTAGATAAAGCAGCTCATAAGCCAGGCGGCATAAGCAGGCAACTGACAGCCTTACAGTATTGTTTTGGATAAATGACACACCAACGCACACACATGCAAACACTAACACACGTGCACACGCGTACACACACCAGCACAAAAGGAATGACACTTTTATTTTTATTTTTTAAATATGTGATTACTATGAAACCATTAACAGGGAAAGTGTGCTATTTTTTATTTTCTAAACTTCCATCACCCTCAAAATTAATTTCAATCTGTGACTATTGTAATAGGAGGATTCAGACATAAGCATTAAAAATCAACAGTTTTAAGAAGGTACAGTCAATTCATGAGATCAATGGTGATACAACATACAACAGTGTTGAACAGGCTAATTCCCAGTGGGGCATTTTAATTCACTACAAGCAGCAATGTTGAAAGCAAGCGAAATTGTGAACTGTTTTATTATATATTGGCCAAATATCCTTGGTAATACTATCTGTTATTGACTCATGACAAGCCTGAGGCTGTCAGAGAGAGGGGACAGATAGTACACTTCCTTTGTGAAACAGCTTCCAAAACATAAAAACGTGGGACCACTCTGTCACACCTCACCCCCATCCTACAGACACAAACAGTTCTCAATACTCAATATCTAATCAATTCTGACTGACAGTGTTCTGCTGGACTGGTAGGTGGTGGCAGGTCCGTCCATGGAGGGGTCCTCTGAGATCCTAATGGCTTCCTCCATGGCTGCCAGGAGGCCCTCTCCCCCCTCACCTCGCAGGGCAGGGCCAAAACACTCAGGCCGACGAATCAGCAGCCTTAAAACCACGTAAGCGTTTTCCTCCACGCTCTCACCTGTGGTTATGGCATGAACACACAGGACAGACAAATCAGTGATGGACTGGATCAAATTGTGGACTGTGTGTGGGAGGGGGATGAGGTATATGAGCTATACTGTCACATTTTTTTTCCAATTTTAGAACCTATTTCAAATCTCCCAACTGAGCAGAATATCAGTGATAGAAATGCTTATAGAAATGAAACTATTAAAACCGACTGAGGAGCTTAGTGAAAATAATAGTCAATGCCGTTCTGAACCCCTTAAAGGACAGTTTGAGCTGATGCCCTCTGGGCACTGCTTCAAAGTAAGTAAAATCAATAGTAAGGCTCAATTATCTCTATTGCAATTAGATTGCCACTGCAATTAGATTGCTTCATTTGCATATGAAATGTACCCTGGTGTCTGTTTAAGAGCTTTTCTTATTTTGCTCTGATTGCTTTTTTGCACTGCAGTACACCGCACTGCATTGAACTATACTGAGTTCCTCTCTGGTCTTATCAACTGACATTTGTTTGGTACACAGTGGGGTCCAAAAGTCTGAGTCCACCACCAAGAACTCTTTAATATATCAAAAACAGATAAAAATAATTTTAGTCAAATGATATTTCTCAAACAATAATAATAATAATAATAATAATACATTGGACTTATATAGCGCTTTTCTAAGTACCCAAAGACGCTTTACATGGAGGGGAGAACAAGCAAGATTACTTTTTTTGTTAATTGTTTTTCAAAGTTAAAGCACTGGCAGTAGCTACAATTGTTTTTGATAAATGATGAAAACAAACAGTTCTTGGTGGACTCTTGGGCCTCAATGTATGATTTGGTGATTTATGAAGTGTTTTTACTTTACACCCTATCAGCAAACCAAATTTCCCTCATGGGACAATAAAGATTTAATCTGAATTGAATTCATCAAATTAGCATGCAGGGCTACAGTAATCCTATGCAGAGTGTTTTGTCAGCAATTGAGGTTTGAAAAGTCTCTTAAAGTCTTCATCATTTGACGTACGACTGGAAGTCTGATTATCGGGACTTCATTTGTGTGTAGGTCTAATAGGTTACCATTGCAGAAAACAGCAAAACGTAGGAAATCCAGGTAACGCTCGCCCTCAACGGGGTTCCATCCAATATCAGGATAGCCTTTAGCCACCAGCATCGGACAGCTCAGGAGACCACAGCCAGCAAGGTACTGGACAACCTGGGGATTGGATTACATTACATTACATTATATTATATTATATTATATTATATTATATTAAAATTGAATGATACACTGCAGCAGCAAAAATAGGATAAGAAAATAGTATATGAATAAGAACAGAGTAAATAGGAGGTAATACGCAACTGACACTGAACATATTGGCACATACTACGTAAAAGTTTATTAATGAAATAAATAAGACAATATATGAATTTACAGCATGCAGGGTTGCAGGAGAGAGGCAGAATGATATAGATATACAGTGAAAGTACCACCTACGTACATAGAACCAAGACACCAAACATTTACTCAACAGAGATGACCGAAAAGAAATACAACGGCACAGTATGTTCTTCACAGTACAGCGCAGCTACCTATGTAAACACAGCATAATGGAGACCATAAATAGAGGTACTGCAAGAATAGAGGAGGGTTGATCGTATGAAATCACCTTCTCCAGGTCAGGTTCCCTCAGTGCCAAGGCCAGCTCATTGTTATCCATAACAGAGGCTGCTGCCACATCCAGAGGAGTGGCCCCACGCATGGATGGAGAGGCTAGGGGAGAAGGGCATAAAACCGTCAGCACTCCAACACACAAACTATTTATAATATCAGGTTGTTATTACAGCCCGAGCAAAACTACATTCAACACATACCAAGAGCACAACTTACACGAGCAAGTCTCCCGGCTAAGAATATAACGTTTACAAAAGCAGTCTAAACCTGGACAACACATTTCCTCATGATAGAGATAATGTATGTTTGTATAGATACATAGATACATTACATACACACGCTCTGTGTCTATGCATAGACAGAGAGTGGTAACAGAATAAGACTAACCTAGGCCGACGCTGCTGTTCTCCAACAGGTAGCTGAGGTGGTCAAACAGGGCTCCCTGATTGTGACGGCTGATGCGGCAAAAATAACACAGGAAGCGACAGCAGTGGGCCACCATCTTGGGAAAGGTGATTTCCTAGCAGAAGAAAAAGCAAGGATAAAAAATAAATTCCTCTGATCACCCTGGTGGGAACATATTGTCAAATCGCATGAGACACATTAGCTAGAACACATTTTCTTATCTACTGTAACTCTTGACTAAGTGACCAACTGGTCACTTGAACAACAGCTGATGGCTAGTTTCCTTGGTCACTTGTATTTTCTCCATGTTGTCAATATAAGCTTTTATGGATCTCACCTTAGATTCTCCTTCTCCCAGTACATTGACCATCACTTCCATCACCGTCTCATGCATGCCCAATGCTCTCATCAGGTTGGGGTGCTGGTAGAAAATTTTATTGTTCATGATGTCTCTGCACATGGACAGCGAATCAAGAAGAAAGAGGAATGTGAGAATACTTTCTCACAGATGACATGGAGGTGTGAATGTGTCATGTACTCATGAATACAGTGAATAACATGAGTAAGGGAAAGTTCACATCAAAAGGTCTCAAAAGAAGAAATCCTGCATTGCATTGTAAATTTCGCCCTACCCCAGACCCCTGATCATCAGCCTCTCCTCCTCTTTCCCCATGCGGACACTGAGCAGGGAGCGGATCTGGCCCAAGGAGGCCAGGAGGGCCATGGTGTCCTCCACTGAGGCCTGGCTAATGGTGTAGGCCCTGCGGAGGGGCCCGCCCATCTGGCCCCCCAGGCCCTGATACTGGCGGTGCAGCAGTGAGAACATCGCCCTAACCAGGTCAGGGTCCTCAATCACAGTTTCCTGGGCCCAGCGCACCATCGTCTCACAGATCAGCTGTGTGAGTGACACTGGAGGGAAGCGGTGCCAGAAGGTGTCAAAAGAAAGTAGGCAGTGGGAAAGTTGACTATAGCTATTACCCAGCTTACAAAATGTTGCATTATACAATGAACTGCTGAGGGTGCCGTTTCAAGCTACCAGGCTCAGCTGTCCCTTTAGCCTTTGATTGTTGGTACAATTCAGTTTCTGAACCGCTGAGCAGGCCATTTCAAGCCCTTGGTCTAGGTGTAAGCCTCAATTTAAGTACAAGGTAGATGAGTATAGTTGTGATTAGCTTTGCAATCCTATGTGTGTGTGTGTGTGTGTGTGTGTGTGTGTGTGTGTGTGTGTGTGTGGTTCTGGGACACTAGAACTTGGCGTTGAGCCTGATGGAGGTATCACAAGCCTAACTCCACAAGACATTTGTGATGGGAGCTATCCTCTTGACAATCCCAAAGACATAACTGCTCTCACCCCACTCATTTCTTCTAACATCCAAGTTACGTTTCTACATAGATCCTCACCCAAAAATGGCACAAGGGATAGTTACGTCAGATCCCATGTACTGGTAAACTAGTATCATGCTATGTAATGGAAAGGAAGACAAAGAAAGAAAAAAAACTGCAATGTAAATGCACTTACTGGCACTCTGCGGTCTACGCTCCTCCTCAGCCTCTGTGGGTGTCCTTTTCTGTCCAATGACTCTCACCACCAGACTGAAGAGTCTATCTTTCATGGACATCTCAGCACCCGCTTCATGCGCTGACTCATTGTCCATTGCAATGCCTACCCAAAGGCAACAAAAGAAGGTGAGGTTTCCTCAGTCTTATCATAGTAAGTGTTTTGTCAGGGACTGTTCATACTTCCCTGGCTCAGTGAGGTTTTATAATGGATCGGTGAATGTGTCAAAGATGGTGTTCCTACCACAGTGTGTGATGAGGAGGTGGTGGAAGTCTAGCAGTAGCTGTCTGATTTCCTCTGGGCAGGGACAGTTATCTTGCTGCTGATCCTCTCTGAAGCTCAGCAACATGTTGATCTGAAGGAGGAACAGATCACACAGAGATATTGGTCTTGGATATGCCACACTTCAATTGTGAACCACTACTACCTAAGATAAGAGAAGTAAGTCGATATTTCTTGGTGACTCCCAAAGAATATTGAGTAAGACATTAAGGTAACGGCCATAAATTATTTTCTCCATCCACAGATTGAAAAATGACTCTGCTACTGTAGCAACTAACAGCAACACAGACTGCACAGCTCCTGTCACAGCAACAACTAAAACTCAGCATTTCTTCATCATCATTCTCTCTCCAACCTGTTCATGTGGAGGTGAGCGGAACTCCTTGGTTTTGCGGGCAGTGAGGGCAGCAGACATGTTGAGCGCCTGCATGACCTCGTCGTAGCGGAGGCGTTGGTTCTCCTGCAGCTGGCCCACGAAGGCGTTGGAGAACGCCACCACAGCCTCCACCCTGTGGCGTACCTGGCAGTCACACAGGTAGGACAGCAGCTGGCAAAGCTGGAAAGAGAACGTCACATCCAGGTCTTTTATGATTCATTTTCAACTGGTTATATGAATACAACAAACAGAACATCTGAAGAAAGTCCAACATTAGAGTCAATGGAAAGAATAGAAAAATCTGCTGGTTCACCTCAAGTTTGACAGCTTCTGGAAGCTTCATCTGAATAAGTCCTTGTTTGGGAGTGCCATCTTTCTCATCTTTGCCCCCTTCCCACTCTTCCTCACGTTCATCATCACTACCCTCCTCTTCCTCTTTCTCCTCATGGGTCTCAACTTCTCTGGCGAAGACTCCAGGCTCTATCAGTCTCAGAACCTTCCCCAGATCCTCATCTCCAAACACCCCCATTACCAGCAGAGTATAGAACAGTCTTATCAGGGGCACCAGCAGAAGCTCAATGCTGCCCCCTTCAGGATCCCTCACACCCTGTCCCACAGCCCACACGGCCGCAGTCAGCATCTCCACAGTCAGGTTCTTCAATACATCCAGGGGCATTTCCGGGCTGTCCGTATAGGCTGTATCAACACTAGGACCACCGCCATTACTTTCACCTCCATACCCTGCCATCCCATCACTCCGAACAAAACAAGGAGAGGAGAAATGCATTCGTGGCTTGAGGGAAGTGCTAAGGCCAATGCTGGGAATGCCCTGTGGAGGTCGACTACCCCCTTGGATAGCACCGTTGGCAGGGCTGGGGTAGAGTGAGATAGCTCTGGTCTGGTCCGTCATAGGGACAATATACTCCTGGTTCATCATGAGTCGTGCTGTGGCGTGGGCACTGAGGTGAACCTAGAGAACAAGAAGAATAAGATTCATTTATAATCCTCCTAAGACCAAAGTTTCCTCATTTTGTTGTTTTTGGATGGAGCCCAAAGGAAAGCATTTTACTCCAACACACCATTACCTGAATGAGCAGCTGGTAGAACGCTGAGCGGAGGGGACCAGGAAGTCGGGGATTCTGGATGGCATAGAGGACTTGTGACTGATCCAGGTGACTGCAGAGGGCGTGGCAAACTCTGGTGTTGCCGAGGGCACAGAGGGAGCAGTAGAGGAGGAGGGTGTGGTGGTGAAAGGCCAGGAGGTCATCAAGTTCTGACAGCTCCAAGATGTCAACACACCTAGACATAAGGTCATCAGTCATCAATCGGTCACATGTGGTGTTGCCCGCTAAGATGATCAGACCTTATGACCTTGTTTTAACCCCTATTGATGTTCTTGTGTTGTTATTTAGCCTGGGGGAGTAGATGCAGGTTCAAATATACAGCATACATTCACATTCAGTCTTGTACTGTTGGCTACTGAGCAATTGGGGATTGAGTGCTTTGCTCAAGTGCACCTTGAGGACAGTTGCTGTGACAGTCCACTACTTCCTTTACAAGAGATTTCACAAAGAGATTTCACATTTTATGATGACTTTTTTATGACTTTTATGTCTTCCATATAGCACCATATAGCAAAAACTTTATTATACATTTCTGGATAATAATTCACAATGGTTGCAAACATGGTATATGGTTTGAGTTTCTCCAACTAAGCAATAACTGATAAGACCTCAATAGATATACCAGTATTACAGATATAGAATATATTTTTTGTTATCCGACCTGTTTTCATCAGGAATGTGAAGGGTCATGACCTGCCGGGCCTGAGAGCATTGGAGCCTCCAGCCATGGTGCTCATCTGGCCGGTCTACCAACACCCTTAATGCATGGTCGGGTACCCGGGTCCACAAGACCGGGGTGAGCTGCTGGACCTGCAACCTGGGAGGGCACTGGGGAGTGATGTTCCTCTTTTGGCTGCGACGAATCCCTGCTGACAGTGGCATCACATTCTAGACAGAGAGGAAGACAAGACAAAAAAAGAATAGAAGACAAACATTTAAAAAAGCAAATGCAATGAAGCAAACATGAAAGGACTATTTGCTATGACATAATGGCAAATGAGTGAAGACATAAAAAGGAAGAACAAGCAAAGTAAATGAAAAGCTTCATTACCTTAATGCGTCCCAGTTCAAACTGAAACATGTTGCTTGTGTTGGGCTTGACAAAAACAGCAGGGAACAGCCTAGTGCTCGCCTCCACCTAGTTAAAGCGCCATAGTAACATCTCAGTTTATTAATGCAATGCAACTGGAGATACACTGGAGAAAGGAAATACTGTTATGATTAAAGAAGAAAAAACCCTACTTGGTAGGAGGTAGCCATCTCCACTCCACACGAGGTGAAGGTGAGCACGCCAGTGGCTGTGTCGATCACACAGCCTATCTCCAGCCCTCCACTCCTCCTGCTCTGAGACAGACCTGTGGCGTCTCCAGCACACACCATATAGCAGTTACACCGCTTCACACTGCAAAGCAAGAGGGTAGCAATAACTAAAGGCTAATTGGTCATAAAATCACAAATGAGGTACCAATGGATTTAGGCAACAATAAAACCTCTTTTCACCATGAACTTCATACAGTAATGAAGTCATTCAATATCAAATGAAGTTCATAAAACAGGATGACTGTGATTAAGGTGAAGTGACATACGTATGATTAAAATAAAAAAACATCTCTGACTGTCATAACCATTTAAATTCATATGAGGTCTATCATGCCAATAATCTAACTATCTTTATACACTGACCTCTCCTGGACCTTGCCACTCTCATCTCCCAGGGTGACAGTCACGGTGCGGGCTTTCTCGGGGTCAAAGGTCATGTCATGTTGATGGAAGTCAGAGGTCACCCAGCCCACCCACACATTGAATGGCTCCTGGCCTGGAAGCACTCTCACTGAGAAATAATACTGAAAGAGACAGGTCATTTGGTTATTCTTTTATAATGATGTGTGTCTCCACATCCAAAAAGTAAGCCAGGTGGTATCGCAGCATGAATCTATAAAAAAGAAAGAAGATACCCACACAAAATAAATATGCTCCCACAGTGTTTATTCAAAAGTTGTGGCAGCAATGTTTGAGCCCCACATTTGCCATTTTATTAACTTTTTTACTGTGACGAAATGAGCGTCTAAGTCACTTTATCTGTCAGTGAAGGGCTGAAACTGCATGTTCCTTTTATTACACTCTGAGACAGTATGAGGCCCAAAAACATTTGACCTTCACTGTCATCAGAATAACCAAATAAAAATAGATATGACTAAATTCATCTACAAGGTTTACACTTTCCTCATTAGCTTTGTATTCTTGTATGTTCTGTGATATCTGGTCAGGAGATGATGGAGGTCTTACTGTGGAGCTCTGAACCAGTTGATCATAGTTATCTTTGTCAACAAGGACATCTTCTAGAAGACGTGGAGATGAGTTGCTGCTCATAAAACCTGGTTTGGTCTTCTTCAGCATGAACCTTACAAAAGAGTAACACACAGAGACACACATCAAATGCTAACGCTTTTGCACTTCTCCATCCTTATTCAAAAGTCCATATGCTCTCTTCAACCTACCGCTGTTTGAGTCTGGATGTTTTGTCCTGGCCGTGGTCCTTGTGGTTGAGCTCATCTCTTGAGCCAGCAAA
Organism: Hoplostethus atlanticus; assembly: GCA_034670405.1. NCBI lineage: Eukaryota > Metazoa > Chordata > Actinopteri > Trachichthyiformes > Trachichthyidae > Hoplostethus > Hoplostethus atlanticus. Next base: position 2,082,078 of record JAXDDX010000065.1, on the reverse strand, counting down.
GCCATGGGCTGACTTCATCAGCACCTCAAAGTCAGAGTCAAACTCCTCCATCTCCTTCCTGCCTGCGAGGACAATGGGAATTAATTACATCAGGGCTCTGGGAAGCTCAAGTCTAATATCTCATCAAGGTCATAGCGCAGAATATTAGTAATCTGGATTAGTTGCTATTAAGAACTGGCCAGATCTTACATATTAATCATTTCACTCAATTTTCAGTTTTATGATTTTTGCACTTTATTGTCAGAGGAATATGATTTACTATTTGGGCTATGGCTTCAAAATTAGTCAACAGTGCTTTCAGTCATGTTAAAGACATGTTCAATTTGCCCTGAGCATGGCAAGCCCAGTAAGACCCTACTGTAGGAAAGTGCCAAGTCCTTTGGAAAGTCTGCTCAAGAGGTACTACGACCAATGTAAACATATTTTATATGATGTGAAGTACTGTAATCCTAACCCGGAGAGAAAGAGTTGCTGGTGCCTGGAAGAGCAACCACTGCAGGGCTGCGGAGGACGGCAGCACATTCGATGGGCATGCTGAGACGGTAAAAGCCCATCTCACCTCCACCCTGGTGTGCAAACGACCGCTGAGAGACCCTCAGGCTGGGTGAGGTGTCAGCTGACCCGTTGACTCTGGTGACCTTGAGTGAGAGTTTCAGAATTAGTGATTGACTTGTTCATTAACCGGTCCCTGAGTGTTTTTATTCCTCTCAGTACTCTGCTGGAAGCCCAAATCTAAAGTCTATTAAATACTGCACATAGCATTGCACTGCGCTACATGCTTGAAGATGGGGAACATTCACCAATCTTCTAGGTCAAAGAGATCCTATAGAAACTAACCAGTAAGTTGTGATGATCAGGCAGTATGGAGGTAAACTGAGGCTGTCTCCAGCTCATCCATCGGGCTGGGTTTCTGGCCATGTTGACAGCAAAGGGCTCGTAGCCCTCCTGTAGGCTGCACACACTGAAGTACTGCAGGGAGCCCACCTGGCGGCCCAAGTTAAGCCTCCCCACCTGGTTCACCCCGACAGTGACCACAGGTAGCAGGCCTGGGAGAGATGAGGAGGGAGAAGAAGGAAAAGGAATAGACTGATAAAATACCTTGGACGGAGTCTGGACTTCATTTGGTCAGGTAAGAAATGTACTGAACATTGCAAAATTAACATCAATATTTCCATGTAACATCCACAATTGTGTTTAATATATCAAGTCTGTGTAATACGCTATATCAAGTGAAAAACTGTTCCAGACCATCTCTGATATCAAAGTCCTTGGCAGCCAGGTCTGATCCCCTGTCGTTAAATAGCACCTCTCCGTTGAGCGTGACCATCATGGTGCGTTCAGCCAAATCCACCAAACAGCCAACCACATCACCTCTCTGCCAGGGGCATCCCAGGGGCTCACCGCCCTGATGGTACCACTGGGCCTGAAAGTGAAAGTGAGAGAGAGAGACAAAATAACAGAGGGGAAAGACATTTTTTTAGATGGGCACTCCAAAATAACGATGGTTACCACACTATGGTCAGTTCAATTGATCTTTAAATCTCACCTTAGAGCCATCAAAGACATACGCCTGGTCATCTGAGCCTAGCTCTCTATCGGGGGTGCAGCCTGGCCGGGCCCAGCCCACTCTCATACTCCCTGCTGTCACTACTTCGAACTCAAAGTACCACTTGCCCCGGGTCACAGCGTACGACTTATCTGGCCGGTACACCCGGAACTTCTCAGCGGAGGTGAGACATGGGTCTGGTAGCATGGCTGCAAACCCAATGAAGGAAAAGAAATGATGGATATTTGATCAATTTAAAAGTGATATACATGATTCAATGAATAGACAGAGTGAACTGTTGATGAATACTGCAGTATTCTAAATATTATACTTCAAACATAAACATAAAAAATAGGGCAACTACTGCACTATATCATTTATTACAAACATTGATTCAGCTTATATTCATTACCACATGCTGGTCTAGCTGATAAGAGCAGTGAAAGGGCTCTGAGACATACTCCGTTCATGGTTGAGGGGCTCCAGGCTGTAGCCATAGGCCAGCAGGGTACAGACAGCCATTCTGACACCCTCCCTACCCAACCTCCTACTCTTCTCATCAAGACGGCTGAATGGCACGAGGTTCGGGCTCCGCTTGGCCTTCACATCCTGAAAATATAGGGGCAGGGAATCAGAATTGGCAGCTACATGTACTGGAGTATAGCATCAATCTTTTGACAGACAGGGCAAGGTGCTACTGTGCAGACTGTGTGTGATTGACTGAGAGACCATGTACAGGTAATAAATACACTCTGAATACAGCATTCGATTGCAGTCCCTCCAGGACAGGACCTGTCAAATGAAGGAACACAATGTGCAACATAAACCTGTTGAGTGCCACAGCTCCATCCCTGCTTGATGCGTTCTCTGGCCCATATGTTGTGGTCATTCTCAGCCAGCAGGTCCACCACTGCCTCCAGGGCTGGGCTCAGAAAAACCTGGCTAAGGTCAACCGGGGCAGGCCTGTAGCCGCTGGGCTGCTCATACCTAAGGAAGGGAATGGAGGGTGGACATGATTGGGTCTAGATCACAGCTGGTATTCAACAATTACTGCAGAGAAAGCAGTGAGGCTCTAGCAATACTTTGGCCTTAACAGTCACGGATAGGACAGTGGTGTGTATATGTTCAGTGATCCTTAAAGCTGCATTAATGTAAAAATACACCTGTCCTATCAGCCTAAGTACAAAGTGGGGCTGCAATAAAAAAAAAGAGCATCCGACCCCGTAGATTTGCTCTGTTTGCCCAAAGTAAATGTGTGATATGTCCACGGGAACGTGACAAATCTAAACTTTAAAGTGAAATGCATGGAGCGAGCACACAGTTTACTGCCGTCACATTACATGATTCCTGGGTATTGTTAAAAAAAATGTAAGTTACCTCTCGCTGCCATTTGGAGCTGCTGATGTGTGAAATTGCCAAGTGTAGCTTTAATAAGAAGAACTACAACTCTGACACTTCCTGGCAGCATTACATATGAAAGGATTGAAATATTGCTTGCTCTTTGTAAGAGTTTGCAAGTTAATTGTTTGAATTATCTGATTTTCTTAATTGTTTAGCAGAGGAATGCTTCGAAAAATGGTGAAAATCTAACATCATCATGACTATCGTAATGTTACATACTTGGTGGAAAGCCTCATGTATCTCACTCCTTCATCAGCATGGTCATCAGCCAATCCAATGTGGAAGCCAAGAGCAATGACAGTCCTCCAATAGAAAAACAACAAAAAACAGACATTGACTAACGATGGAAAACAGTCCATTCCATTGCCACTGACAGTGAACATGTCCATACTGTCAACAGAGTTAAACATCTGGTGTCCGAACATGCATCTGAGTATCTCAACATTTTAATCCCAAAACTAAAATCAATCAATCAATCAATCAATAAAATGCATCAGTTAGATTCAAATCATCATCCATGGAGCTCACCTGAGAGTGTCCTGAGCCTTCTGGAGGTTCTGGTTCCTCTCCTGCTCTGGCAGCTTGAAGAACTCCACCAGACAGGGATCATGCCTCTTACCCTCATCTCTCACCTGTATGACAAAAGCTCTCATCATCTTTCACCCCTGCTTAACCAAGCAAAACTGAAGCATGCTGGACCAGGCAAGTCTGTTTACACATTAGTACTATTATGTGAAAGGGACACATGGTGGAAGTTAATTATATCGCTTTAACAATCATAACAATGTGTGTTATTGCTCTGTTCTTACAGGTCCATGTGTCCAACCAAGATCAATCTTGTCCATCACCCAGAGTTCATGGATATTCTCAGCCAGTCTCTCTCGGATATGCTCCAGTTGTGGGGGCAATGCTACCTATGAAGGAAATATAGAGATGTTTGCACTGTGTATTAGGATCATTATGTTTGAACTATGGATCAGGGTCAAATGTAATGTAAAAAAAATCACTAATTGAACAATAAATTAACAATCCCGTTTAAATCTGCTTGTACTGGTCTGTACCTTGCTGATGTCTGCCGGTGTGGGAGTGAAGGTCGCTGGTGTGAGGGGTGCTGAGGGGCCAATGAGCTGCTGTTTCCCATCTCCATGGTCTAAGGTGTATCTCTGACATGGCTCTACCTTCAGCTTGACTCTGGGGAGCAGAGCCTCCGAACATGGAGCGAAGCCCGGCGGGGGCAGGAAGCGGAACTCTCCATGCCTTCCTCCAAACAGGAAACGAACCCTGGTTTCCAGAAAGACCACAAGGAAGCTATAAAAGTATTGACCTCATGACTAAGCTAAACTAAGACATCCATGTAGGACAGTTAAACGCAAACACATCACCAAAACTGACTTGACTCCAGCAGAGAGGCTGACCACAGGATGAAGGAGTCCGTCAGTGTTGAAGTTCTCCAGCATGCCCTGGACGGGCAGACCATTGACCCGGAAGGAGATGCAGGGAGCAGTGAGGTCAAGGCAGCAGCTGACCACGTCCTCCTCTCTCAACAGGTGAGGGAAGGGAGAGCTCACCCTGCGACCCACACAGCCTGAGATTCAGGAGGGAGACGCTTAGCCTTTAAACATGTTACCCCTATCCTATTAGTTCACACTGGATTAGTAAACACCAATGGGAATTGCTCATGTGAAGCCTTCTGTATTCTGTCAAATTCAGTTTGCTATGTTTCTGCATATGTGAATTCAGTATCGCCTTCTGTATTCTGTCACATTCACATTTGTTATGTTTTTTCCCAATTAACTATGGTGATACTGAATGTAGCAATTTCTCATTTTTAATTTCACTGACAATTTATGAACTTTCAAGGGTATTTTTGGCCCGAGCGCCCTTTAATTTCTGACTCTGATACATGGTCTATCCCAGATCACCAGACAACTGAACCTAATAGTTATTAATTACATCAATGCTGCACCCTTTTAAATAAAGATGTTTTTAACCTTATACTCTAGGCAGAATACTGTTGCAGTGAACACAGTTTGTGTTGAATCGCATATCTGTTGTTTGATCCCATCCTCACCTGACCAGAGGTGAAGCCCATCAAAGCCATAGGAGCAGAGGTCATCTCCCACCCCGTTGGCCCCCCAGCCCTCTCCTCCTGTGGGCCTGGGCCGGTAGCCCTCTGTGCAGGCCCAGCCAACACGCAGGTGGGTGGGCTCTGCTGTGAGGAAGGGGTCCACATGGTCTACAACCAGCTCATAGTACCACCTCCGATGCTGGGCTGAATCTTCCCCCATAGCCAGGAAGATATTGGGCCTCATGCTTTGGTGACAAAAACAAATGAACAATAAGAAGAGTAGGAAATCCTGTGACAAGTGGAAGAGTGAATTAAATGTCACATGCAGTAGATTAAAATCCCATACAGTCGGGAAAAGGGAAAAATAACAATTACCAGACACATTTACCTGACACAAACATGGAATTCCCAAAGATAATATGGGAGCAAAGCAAGAGGGACAACAAGCTAAGGGAGTATGTGGATGAGAGGATCACCAATAAGTTGTTGGACAAAAGGATCTGGCAGACCAGGCATCTCACCAACAGTGACATTTACCTCACTCTGACAGAACTGAGAACAGAAGGAGGGAAGGTAAGAGGATGGAAAGTAGGAGCCAGGGCTAGAAGGATGAACTAGTGAAAGCTGATGAAGCTGATGAATAAGATTACATGGTATAAGAGGATGGAAAGCCAATGAAAGTAGATGTACTTATGAGGGATTTAACAGAATAAAAGGTAAAAGTGAAAGAATGATAAATGAGGCTGGGGGAGAAAGAGGGAGCTGGGAAATGGTGTGAACAATGAGAAGCAAAGAGAGAGAGCACTTGACAATCAAAACAGGCTCCTGATGAACAGAGATAAGAATAAGGGATGACATAAGGAGGCAGCTGGTGATGCAGACTGATGGAGGAAAGGAAATACAAGATCTACTAGATCAGGGTGACAGAGCAGGTCAACATGCAAAATGTAGAGAGAAAGAGAGGAGGAAAGGGAAGATGATGAAATCAACTAAGCATAAAATGTAACCAAAGAGTGATTGAGCTAACTAACCAGATGGAAACTTCAAAGACAAGTTGGAGAAAAAAAAAAAAACAGATGAAGCTGTATGTAGAGAAGATGATCCCTCAAGATCATAAGATCTGATGAGCAAATACTGACCAAAGCTGTCAAAACCCAAGAATAAACCATGCCTCCTCAGCGAGAGGGAAAATTCTCCAAATTCCCCGCTGAGAAATGCTTTGACCTCAGCCAGATGGGTCTGATCTGTTCGGAGAAATGGAAGCGGGACAGCGAACAGAGAGATAACACTGCAGGAGAGAAGTGGCTCTTCTCTTTCATTTAAGTCCAGCAGAGTGAGGGGAGCCCTTCGCTGCAAAGAAATCTGGAGCCTTACTATTGTCAAGGATGTGGAAATGATCATAGGTGGAAGAGTTAGAGGAAGGCAAGGCCCAAAGCAGTGAGATTGCTACTGATGACAAGTGGCTTCAGCTGAACAAAAGCATGAGCAGAGAAAACATAAGGACAAGAGGAAATAACAGCAGCGAGGACAGAATGTGGAAGGAAAAAAATCTATAAACCACACAACACAAACTACAAAAGCCAGTTTGAAACGCTCTTTTTGTCCCCATGTTTCATATCTAAATCTATCTGAATTGAAAAGAATAGAAACAAGGAGACCCACAACAAAGAGATACACATCTAAAATAAACTGAAATGAGTAAGAAAAGCACAGATTGAAACAGAATAGCATTTATAGAAATCAGTCCGATGTGTACCTGGTGACCTGGTTAACCAGGCCTGTTTGGAGCAGCAGGTCTCTCTCTGGCAGCAGGTTGTCACAGATGAGGTTCTGGTTGGACCGCACCGCCATGCCATGGCACACACACAGAGAGCACAGCACCTCCAGCACCTGGGACAGAACCAGTCAGCACCTGATACAGCAGTGCCTCAATAAATATGGAAACAATCCCATTTTAAAGGGACAGATGAAAAACTGCTATTATTGGCTGATAGGTGACTAAGTGTTTCATAGCATTGGCGTAATATCGGCATCAGAATATTATATATGAAAAGTGCACTGTGAAAAGTAATACTCCTGATGCTACTTAGAACTAAAGTCAATGTTTGTTCTAAAGGAATTACCTGATGTCCGATTTTTTTCTCAGAGAGCAAAATTTGAGGGAGCTACTGTACGCCGACAAAAAGGTCAGGTCATTTTGTTCCCAAAATATTGATAACCTTTGTCAACCTTTTCTAAAACAAACACATGCAAACAATACAAATACACATAAACCTTACAGTACAGTACCTTGTGATTGTGTCCCTGTTTATCCAGGAGAGAGATGATGGAGTTGATGTGTCCTTCTTTGATGACGTTGAGTGCTTCAGGACTTTCTACCAGGACACAGTGCAGAACCTCCAACACTCCTAGACATGACATAACTTTGATTGGCAAGTACAGTAGATGCCCCAAGTATATCATATATGCCTATAATTTCTTATGTGAACAATACTAACTACAGACAGTTTGAAATAACAGCGATAATAATGTAGAATATTTCAATTGCTGGTTCTACTAATGCTAAAAAACTAAACAACTAAATAATGTTTTATGTGATCAACATCATAGAGATCAACTTTTTTTCTCACTATTATTTTTTGGGCATTTTTGCCTTAATTTGCTAGATGACAGTAGAGAGAGACAAGAAAGATTGGGGGGTAGAGAGAGGGGGATTACATGCGACAAAGGTCCCAGGCCGGATTTGAACCCAGGATGTCGTGGTTACATGGTACACACCTTTGGAAAATGAGCCGACAGGATGCCCAAAGGTCAAAATGTTTCACTAATTTCAAAATTAGAGGACTAATTGAAATGACAAATCCAACCAACCAGTGGAGGCCTCCAGCCTGTCCAGCCTGCTAATCAGCCAGTCTAAAGAACCTGAGAACTGGGCACAGTTTTTATGGTTCCCCCGGATCAGAGCAGCTGAAAGGGAGAACGGGTGGAGACATTACGTGAGTATTCAGGATTCACATTAAGTACCTGAAAAACATTACCTGTGTCATTCGTTACATATCGGTTGTAAATTGTGAAAAAAAAAAAAAAAACACTTTCACTGTCTGGATATGCACGTTAATCCTCACCCAGTAGTTCATAGAAAGAGTTGAGGATTGTCTCCCAGTCTTCTCCTGTTTCACTCTGAGCAGTAAAATGAGAAGCACTGCTGTATAGGTGTAGACGGTCAATACAGTCCAGGACCAAACTTATCACACCCTGTGAAGAAAGGGGGAACATAAGACTGGTCATATATGATATGGAAAAACCTATCACATTTGAGTATCACATTTATTATCACATTTACCTCCTCTTGAAACAGGTTCTGCCTGTTCTTTAGGGCTCTCATGCTGTTCTGCTGGGCCTCGTGGCTTAGCCCCTCCCCTGGAGGCTGGAAGTAGCCAATTAGATCATGCAGACTAAATCCCACTATCTCCATTGGTAGATTGTCAGAGGGGATGTTTCCTTGTTGACTAAAACCATCCAGTTTCCTAAAAACAAAAAGGTAGAGAATGTGCAATAAGCATCACTGTGTTAAACCCTGTCTGGTTGTCTAGCCTTGAATTACCAGACTTCCTTGAGTTGCTCTTGAGAAGAAAGCCTGGGACTGAAGTTGACCAATACAAAGGGCCCTCTCCCTCACATTCCTAATAATTGTGTTCCTGTGATACTTAGGCTGTGGTATTCTGTAGTGTTTTTGTTCTTCATTTAGACAGTGGGAAAATAGCATGGATGACAGAGTGGAGACACACATGTGGTTCTAGCGATCGGGGACTTAACCACACGACTACCATAATACACTCTGGAATTCCTGTGGTACTTGGAAATATTCTCGAGGTATTCCTTGAGGTATTTCAATTAGGTGTTATTCAAGGCCATCCTCATTCTGTGGTAATGTACTCCAAACTACTAGTTTGTCTCAGATAACATCATATTTAATCATATTTTGAGTACATTTTATTTGTTTGCAGTTTTGTAGAGTTCAACCAAACCGCTTTTCAAAACCACTGCACTGCAAAATAAAAGTATAAAATATTTATAAATATACACTTGAGGACCACAAAGGGTATTTAGTTCAGACACTTTAGGGGCCCTACTTCAGCTTGGGGCCCTCGGTAGTAACCAAGCCCAAGGGTGGGTGGTAACCCCTGCAGTAACCACGTCCCTCTCGGGGCTCAGGCATCCAGGATTGCTGGAGGGTGTTGCTGTGGCCTACAGTACCTGATAAAGTGAGTGAAGAGGAGAACAGCGCTGCGGATGAGTCTGGCAGTGTGAGACTCTTCCCTCTGAGAGCGAGACAGGGTCAGCCCATCGTCCATGTGACCTTCACTGTGCATGATGGCCTGGAAAGACCGTCATTTTCCATCATTTTCTCTTGGTTCATACTGTTATATTATACTGTGATTTAGTACATTTACAAGGTAGTCAGTGTAATCTTACACTTCAATGATTCTCTCATACTGACACCTTAAGGTTTACCTTGCGTTGTACCCCTCCCATGCGGGCGGACTTGGCATCGATAGCTTGGTAGGAGAGCCACAGGCCGGAGTCTACATGCTGCACATAACAAATGGAGTCTCCATACTTGATCTCTGGGGTCCCCATGCCATCCACATCCTTCTTTGTGCCAGAATCGAGTTTCTCCTATGGACAGAAAATGGCGATTCAAATCTTGAAAAACTAGAAAAGAATACACATCACCAACAAATGCATTTGTTTGATGCCGTCAAAATGGCGTGTTACACCTAATATACTTCTATCATAAAGCTTATGAGAACTGCACTCTCTTCTATGCTGATTTTCATAGCGCTAAGAAAATCTTGAAGTACCTCTTCAGGAAACTGGTTCATTTCACAAGTGTTTCCCAATCCCATTCATAACTCAAGAGGTGCGTGAAATCTCTTGTTAATTCACAACATCCTGCAGTTTGTTGACAATAAATTAATTGATGATCATCAATTTTAATTTGAGGTTTCAAATCAAAAGAATCCATTGAATGACGACCACACAGCAGCAGCCTATAATGTCATCAGCAGGAGGCAAAGCTTTGAGCTTTCTCTGCCCTATGGGCTAAAAGTGATGAATGGAATCAAATTGCAAAATATTTATTGTACACACATGTATATGTAGCCTACATTCAAAATCTACATGGGATCAAATAAAGTTCATAGCTGTATAACCTATATCTAATTAAAGTAATTCTATTGATTATGATACAATAAAATGGATGATTCTTCGATGCACTTGTCATGTTTTCAGCTCAGCAAATCAATGATTCCTTTCATCGACCTGTGATACCTGACGGTGACAGGGTTCTTGAAGTTGATCTCCAGGTAGTTCTTGAAGCATCCTTTGGGAAACTTTCTTGAAACTGTGCATTTAGTATGTCGTGAGTTTTCAACATCATTCGCTATCGGACCCACTCGATATGAACAGCCTTGTAAGGGTTAGGTTCAGTGTCTTTGGTATGTGACCCCTGACCTTTGACGGTCGGAAGCAGAAGGAGGTAGTGATGATGTCGGCCCTGTCCCGCTCCACCAGATGCAGGGCTTTCTCCTCGGTGAGACCCAGGTACCTCCCAGTAGTCACGTGGCGCAGTCGGAAGGGCTGTGCCCAGCGTGTGTGGCTGCCACTCCACCTGAGAAACATCAATGATATTATGGATTTTTTTCGTTTCCTTTGTAAAAGGAGACCAGTGGCACTGATCTCGCAGTGATCAGCAGCAGTGTTGACAATGTTTGCTATTGACACTGTCTCTGCTCTTATCAACTGGCACTTTCTTGTTGTTGTTTGTATGGTATATGATGTAAAAAATTGTTGTATTTGATATATTTGTTTGTTCTATTAAGCAAAATGTACATATTGATGGGGTTTTCAAACAATAGGTTTGAACTTATAGAGCTTGAACACCTCTATGCATATGGAAGGGGCTGAAAAAGTGATTTGAAATTGTAAGTGAGTTAATCATTAAATCCCATGCATGCACTTACACAACACGCAGGATCTCCAGCCTCCAGAGAGAGCGGGCATGGCTGGACACTGCTCCCACCTCATACTGCATCATCCTAGATTGAGAAAGAAGACCTTACCACAGACGAAGAAATTATGTTGTCAGGCCTGCATGAAATTAAATGTGCCTCTTTGACTGACCTTCGTAGCTCCTCTCCCTGCTCCGTGGAGGGAATGGTCAGACACGCGTCGCTATGGCCGTGGAGCAGTCGCAGTGTGTCTCCTCCCTTCAGGTATCCTAGAGTCAGCACGAAAGAGAGAAAAGACCTGACAATATCTCCACTGAAAGAGACATTTCAGTCCAGGACTAAGCCCACTTCACATTTTGAAACAGGTTATTTGTTGGCTCTAACTGCTATCTAAGCCATATAATAGTATAGAAGGGATTCTATACCTTATAGCCCTTTGAGGCTGTAACCGGGATTAAGGGCTATACAACTAAATGTGATTTGATTTGTATTTTGATTCATATTCTGTTTAATATTTAATCCGGGTTTGCCCACTCTCTGCCTTCTCTGTGAGGCCCTTCCCAAGTGAGGTTTTCTTTGGGAATATCTGCTTGTTCTCAGTGAGAGTCTAAGGTTGAGGGGTGTTGTTTTTAGGTTTTTCATTTATTTTGTGAAAATGTGAGAGTGTGAAGCCCTTTCAGACTGTAACTGTGATTAAGAGCTATACAAATAAATTCCACTTGACCTAAGAGGGTGTACTTTACAACGATTATGGGTACAGGTCTTGTACTGAGTACTGAGTAAAGTCTGCATTACTTAATGTTAAGCGTCTTTGGGTACTCAGAAAAGCGCTATATAAAATGAATGTATTATTATCATTATTATTATTATTACTAAAGTTAAGAACACCCTGTGTATGAAACACCAGTGTAAATGGCCCATTGCCAACTTCAGATTGTGCTGTCAGAAAGACACTCACATAGCTGGAATGCTTCTTTGGCCGATCAGATTGCTTGGACAGCCCATTGGATTACATGATTTAATAGATCAATAGTTTATTTCTAAATATGTCAACAGTGTAAGAACAGAAACTTGCCTTGAGCAACTCCACCTCCAGAGCAGATGGGAGCGACACTCCAGAGAGTCTGCTGCAAAGCTGCGTCAACAATCAGGCTGGCACTCAGGCTTTTGTTGTCAACTACACTGCCAAACGACAAGTGCTTGGAAGAAACAAAAATAATCTATAAACTCAATGCCTGATTTTTATTTTATAATAGCTTTTACTGTACATAATTTCTGCATCTTATCACAGGCAGAGAGAACACACAAATGGACAACAAGCAAATCAAGTCAAAGGAAATGAGGGTGGGGTGATCTGGGTAGGTGTAACAGGTAGAGTCTGGGGGTGCATGGCCCAGAAGTGATGGAGAAGAGGTACGTTGGACCCAAGTGCCCCATGGAGTGGAGATGGCAATCCTACATTTTCAATTCCATATTCAGTCAGAGTCTGGATGTTGACCTTCAATATGTCCTGACTCACCAGGTATCTCTCTGAGGCCACGCTGACCAGTATGAGGTCATCTCCCACACGCACTTTCTCACCATCTGACCTCTGTCTGGATGCTGGGTGGACCGTCCACCAGCACGCTTCACCTGAACACACACACACACACACACACACAGAGGAAACGTCATCCTGTGTAGTTCCACATCCTTGAATTTTATAATAAATATTTATAACAAAAAAAAAACAAGATTATGATTATGATGAGGATGATTATTATTATTATTACTATTATTACCTATTTGAAAAGGTCCAATACAACAAATACCTGTTTTATCTTCTTGCAGACCAACATCAAATGCTAGCCTATCGGTCGAAGACTCAGATGAAGACAAGCAGCTGAGATACTGGGGGTAAAAATAAACAGGTAAATATAAATAAATAAACACATATATATATATTTTAACACTAAAAGGAATTAATTACTAATGCTGCCATTAAGTGTAGCAAGGAATCCCTATTACACAATTCTGGAAGTTAAATAAATTAATAAAGTATTTATAAAATGCTTATGAAATAATAGTTTTCTATCCACATAGACCTTGCAAATAGAAGAACATTTCTGATGATTTCTGTGGTAGATTACATGGCAAAAAGTATGTAGGAAAATGGGCATTAATGTGGAGTTGATCCCCCCTTTGCTGCTAAACAGCCTCCAGTCTTCTGGCAAGGCTTTCCACTAGATGTTGGAATATTGCTGCAGGGATTTGCTTCCATTCGGCCACAAGAGCATTAGTGAAGTCGGGCACTGATCTCTGGCTCGGCCTGGCTCGCAGTCGGTGTTCCGATTCATCCCACAGGTGTTCAATGGGGTTGAAGTCAGGGCCGGTTTATGCAGGCCAGTCACGATCTTCCACACCGATCTCAACAATCCATTTCTGTATGGACCTCGGTTTGTGCATCGTCTTGCTGAAGCAGGAAAGGGCCTTCCCCAGACTGTTGCCACAAAGTTGGAAGCACAGAACCGTATGCTGTTGAGTTAAGATTTCCCTTCACTGGAACTAAGGGGCCTAGCCCGAACCATGAAAAACAGCCCCAGACCATTATTCCACTGTATGTATTAGAAGGGGTGTCCGCATACTTTTGGCCATGTAGTGTATGTCAAGATCCCTCACCATGCCACTGTATGAGTGTTGGAACAACACCGCCTGGCCATACAGAAGGGTACGATGGCCACCTCCTTGTCCTGCCTGCAAAACACAAGCACTTATACTACAGGAAAATACATGTGGTGTGACTAGTGAGTAAACTCCAACAGAAACAAATAGAAAAAAACTAAAAGAAACAAAGAGAATTAAAACAAATTGAAACCACTGGAAACATAAAACAAATATAAATAAAGAAGAAAAAACTGAATGCCACAGATTGGAGCAAAAAAGAAAAGAAACTAAGAAATTAAAATAAAGAGGAGAAGAGAAGAGAAGAGAAGAGAAGAGAAGAGAAGAGAAGAGAAGCTCACCCCTGCAGCTTGGTCCACCCCGCTGGCCAGCATCTCCTGCAGAGCTCGGACAGAGAGACACTGGACCAGGACAAAGGCACACACTGACAGGTCTGGTGGAACATTCTGGTAAAAAAGAATATAAACAGAGGCCGAAAAAAATAACTTGGCAAACTATCCAACAAACTTATTACGGCAAAAACATTTTAATTTCTGCTGAGCATTGCCACTTTCATTTCACTACACACCTTGTGTGTGTATGTGACAATTAAAATTCTTGAATCTTGAATCTTGAATCTTGAAAACATGTATAGCAGATATAGTGGAAGACATTTTTTTTAGATAACATACTGTCCAGACATAATTATAGGACAATCACAACACCTTGATGCTGAGAGAGGTTTTATTCATCAACTGATCATCAGAACAGAGTTAATATTATACATCGTAGTGTAGGAGTGCTGACCCAGTAGCAGTTGTCTTTCAGATTATAATGGTTGATATAGTCAAGGGGCATTTTCTAACAAAGAAGTTTCAATCAGACTGATTGACGACTTCTACAGAAACATATGTAGTGGTTTCACTCTCTGATAGTTCATAGTTCAAGTCTACCTTACACCGTTAAAACACTATGGTTAATAATCAAATTCCCTATGAGAAAAATGGGAACAAATGGGAATGATTGGGAATTGTTCTTCACCCTTTCACTTTACACCCTTTTACTTTCAGACCTCTACTATACGATAATACTATAAACCAATAAAAATGGGACTATTTAAGGAGGAAACTTTGAAACTGGGTGTGTAACTTCTTGTGTTTTGCAAATTACATTTTGATCTTGGTTTTTAGTGTTGTCATACTTTTCCTTTGAGATCTCTTTACCTTGCAGTTGGAGGTGGGCTCAAGGCAGCACAGTCTGCAGCCAAACCCCTCAGCAGCAAGACAGAGCTTCACATGCTCCTCCTGGGAGGTGAAGGTACTCTGCAAAATCACCTCGTCCCCCTGACCCAGGAACACACACACACACACACACACACACACACAGGGCACACACACAACTCAAATTCATTCTTATCTTTATCTCGAATGCCAAAAGAACCAGGTCAAAGGAATTAAGCTTTCCACTGTCTATTTAAGGACAGTGGTGAGAGGGAGAACAGACGACTGGTCTCCACAGTCCAACCAGGACTAGTAACACCTCTCTGTAATCAGGCTGCATGCCACCATATTGGGATGATACTGCGGAGTCTGACCCCTGATTCACCCTACTCTCCACTTTCCATATCAGCAGTACTCTGGAATCAGTCTGTCACACACCGCCCAACACTGAGGCAGCATGGGACATCCGGAGGGCTGGGGGACGGGGCTTTTCTTCAAGGTACATTTCCACAGTGAAAATGCACTTAAACCACATCAAATGTTGGAGGGCTGGAAATGCATATCCATTCAGCTCCTTCACAGGGCTTCATTTGGATTTGAAACTGACATTGGCCTAGTTAACATACATTTCAATCTGAAAAGTTAATGCAGGTATGGAGAGATATCTAAGACAGATGTGCAGTTTGGACAAATATCAGCACAAACTGGGTCTACTAACAGTCTGACTTTGGCATGTTATTCTGCGTGTGTGTGTGTGTGTGTGTGTGTTTTACATCCTCAGCCAGCACTCTCCCTGTGACATGCCCTTATCAGAGGGCAAAGATAGCAAGCTGTGTGAGGACGACTCACAACTAGGGAACAATGATAGGAACCTCCACGATCTTGCAGCTAAGTTGATAACAGTTAAAAAATAAAAGCCATTTGTGAGCGTCATTTACTGTACAAAATAAATCCAAACATGGCAATGTATTGACTAGAAAGTGTCATTCACTTAATGGAGAATTGTGTGCTAAGAGTAGTAAATGTTTTTAGATAATCAGCAACTTCTAATTTAGTAAGTAATAATTACTAGTAGAAATAATAAGTCATAATAAGAAATAATTAGTAGCAATTTACTTTTAAATATTACTTTAATTAATTCTTATCTTTAAAAGTGTGCTCCATCACTAGCAGGGAGGCTACTTTACCCTAAACTGCAACAGGTGACATTTCTAAACTGACTGTAGTTCAGTTTAATGCAGGCCTAATTGAATTCAGTTTGTTAACCGACTGACTTACCGTTCGGAGACACTGAAATTCATCTTCGCCTTCTCCGGTGTCGGTCATTATTTCACCCAAACTAGCGCAGTGAGATTTGGACAGACGGTGCAGCGACGGTAGGAGGCGGAGGAGGACTGGAGCACAAAATCACAGCTGGATCTTCGCGAACTGCCGTTGTGGGCGGGGCCTAAATCCGATAATTAGCAGATAGAGAAGTCCATGTGTTTAAGACAATGGTTTGTTACTGGGATAGAATAGAATAGAATAGAATAGAATAGAATAGAATAGAATAGAATAGAATAGAATAGAATAGAATAGAATAGAATACTGTGCTCCATATAGTATAGTTAGTTACACAGTGTTGAGGAGTAGTTTCACTCTATGTAATTTAACTAGTAAAACTGAAGGTTAGCTAATTCAGGAACATCTTTTAAATCACCTCTTTGTAGATTTATTTTATGTAGTTGTATTTTTATTTCATTTTTCATTTTTCAAATTTATTTAATCTTCGTTTAACCTACTTTCTCTTGGTTGTGTTTCCTCTTTTCATTTATGTGTTCTTGTAATGCACTCTGCTTTTAGATAAGTGCTGTATAAAGTTGATATTACCACTGCTACTTCTATACATTTTTTTCTTAAAATCCTGATCACTGATATTTTTGCAGGCATGTGATTTTGTATTTTATGACATTGCAGATGTAGATATGATCATTTCTTACAGTAGCTTTTTTAAGTTAACAAAACTATATTTCTCTCGAGTGGTAGCTTTGCTGTAGTTAACTTCTTCCAAGTAACTGCTTATAGGCTAGCTTCCCTACCACTGCTAATACCACACATTTACACAACTTACACAAACCATTTTAATGATACCTTCAACCAATGATTCAGATGATGTATTTTAGCTGTGATTTGGCACTGGTTAAACAATTTCTAGTGCATAAAGCGAAAAATTGTATTTTAAAGACATAAATTATCAGGTTGAGAAACATATTAACATATAAGTAATCAATCAATCAAAATCAATGAATCATGAAGAGTTTATTGAATGAATTCATTACCTTCAAGTACAAAGTTTACCTCACAGAATTCACCATCAACACAGCCAGCAAGTTTCTTCCAATATTTTAGATAAGGAGTCTATTCTTACTGGATATCTTTCTTTGCCCACCAAAATACAACATAGCCAAGCTCTCCGTAGAAACAAGAAACTTTCTTTGAGGAATAGGGATGATTTAGTATTTAAGGCAGCGTGGTTGATGTGATCCGATTAACAGTATAGAAAAATTGAATAGGCAGGTTCATTTGGTGCAGTCAAAAGAAACTTTCACTGCTTTGACAACTTCCACAACATCCTAGCTCTCCTGCATGATTCACAAGTTGGCACTGCATGTGAAAAAGAGAATTCAAAATATTTCACCTGTTATGCATTTTATTAAAGAGTTACTTAACTTGCGTTACATGAAGATATATCGTTTTAGCAGGAAGTCATTTGCGTAGTACATATATCACCAGTACATTTTGGTTACATTATTGTCACTACTTCTAAATATTTCACAAGGGTGTGACATGATGCAATATGGAAGTATCTTGAATGCAATTTTTAATTTCATGCTAAAAAAGGTTTACATTAACATGAGTATACAGAATGCTAGCTGAACCAGCTCTATAAAATGGATAAATCTGAATTATATAAATGTGTATGTCTAGCACTGGGCACTTAATTTTGTTTTTTGCCGATTTTCTTCTATTTTCATGATCTCAGTATCCCTTGTTAAAAGCTTGAACTCCCAAAACAAAGGCACCGAAAGGAAACATGAAAACAAAACATGACAGTGCTGGACTAAATTGGACTTCTACATCTAATTGCTGCAACAGATAAACAAAAAAACTACTCAACAGTATCATTCTGCTGAGTGCTTTAAGTGATCTGGATTTTTCAGGGTGTAAATTTCTCATCTAACTTCACTTGAACTACAGAACACCATCTTGTGTGTGTGAACACTGTACCAAAAAGTTAAGATAAAATGTACAATGCAGTGTATCTCAAAATGTGTATCGAACTTGGCAAACTTCTTGTTACTACTGCAGTGTGTATTTGTTTTAGGGTGTACTTTATCCAAGAAGAGTAGGAGGAAAGGAACAAGACACATTACAATGCACAACATGACTGCATACCAATGCATCGGGGCACAACTCAACAGAAATCGAATAGCTATGGCCACAAGCACATTTTATTCAACATATTTGCTCTTCACCAAATTATAGATTGCGTAATTTCATCCAAAGGTGGGGGGGGGTGGGGGATACACTTGTGGTTGGGTCAAGGGTCGATATGTGAGGGGTCATCTAGAAGTGGAGTTAAAGGTCGCTCTCTCCGTAGAGGGCAGTGGAGAAAGCGGTGTAGTCTAGTGCCCCCGGTGGTACTCCATGGCCAGTGCAGGGAGGCATCCTCATGATGCAGTATTCTGCCTGGTCAGGGGGAAGCTCTCTCCTCAGCTCTTCCACTAGAATGTAAGGCTGTGACGATGGGGAATAGAAAATGTGTTTCAGAATGGTGACTGATCTGAGCCTAGTTCTACTATTACAGTAGACATCACAGTGTAGAAGTAGACTTTGCTGGACTGAACTGTGCAGCGTTTCCCACGGGTATCTTCATGCTAAGATCACATTTTTCCATTGAAAGTTAATAAACAGCTTATTTCCCAAAGGTATCTGCTATGATGATTTATGATCGACTACTACTGAGCTGGAAATAATGACTGGAATAGATAAGATTAGACCACTATGAATATCTGTCCATATGCAGGTAAGTCAGACTGACACAAACACACACACACACCTTGTCGGCTGCCAGGATTCTGAAGGATGCCACAACCTGCTCTGCAGTGTCTGTATCAGCTGTTTCTCTGGTCATGAAGTCAATGAAAGACTGGAAGGAGACCATTCCAGTGACACTGGGGTCCACCAGCAACATTATACGGGCAAACTCCACCTCTCCCTGAGAAAGGTGAGGACGGAGAGACAGAAGACAGTATGTTGTTGTGTTTAGAAAATAAAGCCAACATTACTGAACAATTCTTTCATTAAATCTTTGCAGTTAGTAGAGTGCAAAGTAATCCATCCATCCATCCATCCATCTATCCATCCATCCATCCATCCACAGCACTTGAAACGCCCTACCAAGTCATAACCCATTGAGATGAGACAGGCTCTGAAGTCATCAGTGTCCATCGCCCCGTTCTTCTTCTACAGGTGGAGTCCAAAGGTCAGACGGGTTCACCATATAGGATATAAGGTAGGAACAGAAGGAAGGTAGAGTAAGCGGAAACAAAGATAGAAACACAACTACCACACAGAAAACGCAGGCAGACAAACACAGGGACAAAAACAACAGTCCCAATGCATTACCAGTCAAAGACAATTAAACACAGTAAAAGAGAGATACTTTAGGAGATAGACACCTGGGGTAATGGGGGCCCTAACCTCAGAGCTGATGGTTACAGGATGATCTCTCTAACCACTAGGCTACCTCCTGCTACTCTGCTACTCCTGCTCACACTGCTTTCGCTGGGTCATCTCATGTGCATCAAGAGGGAGTGAAGTGATCTGTGTGAGTAGAGCGCTGTACCCGGTCAAAGTGGTTGAAAGAGGATCTGAACTCATTCATCTGCTGCTGACTGATGCCCTTGGCATCCCGGGTCAGGATCTGGGTCTCAATCTCGTTCATGGTGCGAGCGATGGTGGTGAGGAGCAGCTCCCAGCCGACACGGATGTGCTGTTGATATGGTGACAGGGCAGGCATGTGAACACAGTAAATGACACACTTTGAGCAATTTTCTGAACATTAAATACTGAAATATTAAGTGAACATTGTATATCGAAATGTATTTGCACATTTTGTGAACGTGAGTATCTATGTACAGGTGTCACACCCTACTGCTATAATAACTGTAGTGAATTTAGGCACAGTATGTGTGTTTGTACTGCATGTTTGTACATACTCTAGATGTGTGGGCTCAAATGCATGTCCACGCATGTGTCTATATTGGCCAGTCCCACTGTCCTATACCTCCATGGTGTAGTTGGTGTGTTTGTTATCAAACACCAGTGACTCTTGGATTAGCTGGTGGTCTCCCTCTAGCTTGTCGATGTTGGGCTTGTAGGTGACGATGACGTGTTCACACTGCTTCAGCTGGGTCATCTGGTCCTCCAGGGCCCCTCCTAGCTCCAAGGAGCAGCGTCCAATCTCCTGTCAGGACAGCACACACAGGAGAGTCAACTTCTTGGTTTTGGACCAATAGATTGGATCAGAGCAGATGCTGGTCAAAGGAGCAATTGTTTTGTTTACTAATTGTTCCAACAAGTAGGATGGGGAGGGAGAGATTGATCTGTGCCTAATAGTTTTTGTCAAGAAATGCAGCATTTGATGGAGAAATATTGCATATGTATTACACTATAGATTCATGATTTTTCACTTTGCTTTTTTCTATTATTAGAATAGCTATCATCATTTAATGTCATTATCATGTCGCACCTCCATCCTGGTCTGTATCCAGGGTCCAATCAGATTGGCCTGGGCAGCAAACTGCCGTCTCATCCTTTCATGGGAATGCTGGCGTGCCATCTCCTCCTGCAGGGCGCCATCTCTCTGAGGAACCAGCTTCTTCACCTACAACACACACACACACATACAGACACAGTGGGCCTTAGTCATTACTCTGCAAGGCTAGTTCCTCCTGGAGAGAGCCATTTACATCAGACAGGAATGTGCTAGCATGCGTTTATTATTTTATCATACTCAGCTATACCCCTTAGAGTCCAACTGGGTGCTTCAATAAAAAAGTTGATAGACTTTTCTGTAGTGAATACTGTCATATGGCTAAAACGGACAAAACCTGTTCCAAGACTTCCCTTTATATGTGTGAGTGCGTATGTGCGTTTTAAAGCTGTTGCTACCTTATCCCACTTGTTGAGAAGCTCTTCGATAGTGATGGTGCTGTAGGGGTTGGTGATGTTGGCCTTGATCCCATAGCTCTGGGAAATTTTCTGCACCTCATTGTGTATTCCCACGATGGCCTGTCTCTCTCCCTCTGCCTCGGGGAGAGTAGCTTTGAACTGCTCATGAGCTGCGATTAGACTCTGGAAGGGAAGGCCAGGGGGGAAAGAGGAGGGTTGGAGTGAAAAGAAGTTCTGGGACTATTCAGAGAGTGACAGAACTGTGTCCGTTCTATTCCCAAAGTTTTGCCATGAACATGAATTACATTACATGTTTTTTTGGGGGGGGTCTGACAAACCTTTTGATGGCATACTATTACATTTGCAGTAACGTGTGCATTACATTACATACCATAACATTTGATATTTGTAATTTAAGGCTGCAGTATAAAAACCCTCACAATAATAATTAATGCTGAATCATCATCATGGTAAAGGTGTGAGCAGGTCAATTTCACCTGGACTTTTTCAACAGTGTTACAGCAATACTGTGAAATGTAAAACTAGAATCTCAGAATCAGCCAACTCTGTCTACCTGGACTTCTTCGATAGTATGCACTATAAACATATCCTGCAGGTCCTCCATGGCTCCCTCCATCCAGTTGTTGAAAGGGGCCGACCTCTTGCCAAACTCGAGGAACAACTGATCGATGGTCTCCAGCAGCTTCTCTGTCCGCTGGGAGGACCAAGAACAAGATGACGGAAATACATCAATTAGACTTTATAATAAGTTACTCTGTTGATGCATATAATTCATGATTCATGAGTTTATCTTATCCATAGTGCAAGAATAAGAATGCACACAATACAGACAGTGAGCCAGTACATCAGTACAATATAGGTGAGCTTACTGGGAATTGAACCCAGAACTCCAAACCCACAGTTCAGTGCTATGCTCTACACACACTGACCTACAAAGGAGGTATCATCCTGTCTCAGACAACCCCAAAACAAACATCCCCTCACCTGTTTGTATGTCTAATTCCAGGATGCATCACATTGTTATGGCCTTGATAACCCCTAAATTTGGCATGGTGGTCCCGTCGAGATTAGAGACCCCTCCCCTCAGGACGGGATGGTGGGGAGTGGGAGAGAGATGGACAGAAAGCAGACCCCTGTCCCTGTCAGTCAGACTAATCCTTGGCCCCTCTCCCGGGCCCTCACACATTTGCAGGTCCGGAACGCCCGGCGCGGATCAGAGGAAGTGGCCAGTGGGCTTTCTGCCAGACACATCTTGGACAGGCCCGCTACATCTATTTCCCCTTTATCCCCTCCACTTTAACGTCCTATCTGGGTCAGGGATCTTAGAGGGGATCCAATTATCTCGCCTCATAAATCAGTTGTGTCTCCACTGCTCAGATGTCATCCACAGACATCCAAACATGTTTACATTGAAAATGTGATTCAGTTGATTTTGGGCGCAATGTAATTCTGCATCTATTGCAGTCACTATGGAACATTAGCGCACTCCTGTGGGAATTTACTAACATTGCATATAGATGGGAAAATAATCTCTTAACTTTTCACTAGTTATAATGAATATCCAGTTACTTTAATACACAGAAGCCTGTGCTGGTATCTTTTGTTTGTGTTTACTAACATTTAACTCAGGTGGATTGGAGTGCTTTCCATCTTAACCCATTCATTGACAATAGCCCCATTTCCTTATGAACAGCTGTCCTCACCTCCAGTGCCTCCCTCCTCTTCTGAGTTAAGGTTCCCAGCCGGTCCCACAAGTCACAGATGCTCTGGCAGCGCTGGTTCACAGCAGCAACATCATGGTAGTCCAGCTCACTGGAACATATATAGCAATTTGTTTCGATTGTGATAAAGAGCTTGAGCGTTTTTTCTTTTAAGCACCAATTCCTAAGCATTTCAAACCAAGTACACAACTGGCTAGGTCAGATGGTATAAAGCAGCGGTGGGTTAAAATAGGCCTAGTAAAAAAATCTTAAAATGGAAATGATATAGTAAAATGTTCACAACCCCTGGTGCCAAGTACAGGTGGTGGACAAACATGTGAAAAAGGACATCACAACTTCAAAAGCGGCTATAAAGGTGAGTCAATTAGTGTGTATCAGCCTTTTCAGAGATCTGAAAATAGTTTTCAAACCAATGACGCAATTAAAGAGGCCAAATAGTCATTACAGGAATTACAGGTGCATCTGTCAAAAGAAACTGCAAATACATTTAATGAGGCATGGAAAACAGTCTTGAAAATCACAGCACCATATACCAAACAAACCACAGCGGCAAAATTACCAAAGAATTGAGTCAACACTTTTGTGACAGTTTCAAAACTATGTTGTGAGCCAAGCTAGTATTTATGGCAGCACTTTTGAGTCTTGTAATTAGTGACTACATAGACCTGGTAGTATAGAAAACCAGCAGCACTCGACATGCTTGTCTCAAGTCATTTTAGCAGGCCAGGTGCAAACACTTCCCACATGTTGGTGTACTGCTGTACACATTACTAAACAAAGTGAAGCTTCATAAACACCAGGATTAAGTTATCCTTCCATGGCCTCAGAGTAATCATTGAATGTTTGTTGTAAATTCTGGAGTATAGAAGGTCAAAGTACACTTGCGGGAGGCCTAGTTTACAGCTTGTACACCATTTCATAAAGGACAGAAGCCACGCTCAAGGTAAAGGGTGGGCCTACACCCTGCAATGTCTTCCTGAATTGTAGTCTGGTATAATACCGTATACCTATTTGTTAAGTCAGTTGCACACTAGAGAAAACGCACCAGTTTAAGGAACGAAGCAGACAGATAGACAGTTGAGTTCTTTTATTAAAAATTAACATGTATGCAAGATGACAGAACACCGCTTCAGCTGTATACATGCTAGGGGAAGTCCCCACACTACATTACAATTTCATCCAAGGCCTGTTTAGAGCTGCCTTTCCTCTGATGGCTGCAGCTTTGTTAGGAGGAAGACTTACTGCATGGGAATTGAGGCAGCATAAGTTGGCAGTTGGCCAGGATTCTGGTTAGAGCCAAGATCACTGGGGACATACTGGTTCTGAGTGGGGCTGGCTGGCTGAGAGTCGATGGGGAAACGGTACCCTTCATAGTGAAAGTCATCCCAGTGGTCTCTGCCATGCTCGTACTCCGACTGAGAGTGAGTGATTGTGCCAGGAGGGAGCTGACCGGTCAAAAAGAGGTAGTACTGGCTTCGGTAAGGAGGAGGAAAGATACCAGGTCTGGGCGGAGAGGTTCTGGGCACAAAACTGCTAGGAGCAGTTTGCCCAGGACCCATACGCATGGGACCTGGGTTCTGGGTTTCCCTTTCTTCACCTCCATGCTCATAGCTTTCCTCAAAGTGAGCTAGCTCACCTGCCTGAAACTGAGGCGGAGGGGGAGGAGGAGGAAAGATATCAGGTCTGGGCGGAGAGGTATTGGACCCCATGGGACGTAGGTCCTGGGTTTCCCTTTCTTCACCTCCATGCTCATAGCTTTCCTCAAAGTGAGCTAGCTCACCTGCCTGAAACTGAGGTGGAGGGGGAGGGGGAGGAGGAGGAGGAAAGATGGGCGGAGAGGTTCTGGACACAAAACTGCTAGGAGCACTTTCCTCAGGACCCCAATGAGAAGCCACACTGGACAGCTCTGGAGCAGGATTAAGACTGGGTTTGTAGCTTCTTCTTGGGTAACTCTCAGCTTCAGTAGGACCAGAATACACTGCAGCCATTGGTCCATACGGGGCTGAGACAGCAGATGGAGGGAAGCCGGTGTCCTGGCTCACTTTAGGAGGTTGAGCAAAAGCACTTTGGGCTAAGCCATAACGGAAGCTGGGAGATGCCTCTACGCTAGTGGAGCTGCCCTCATAAGTAGGCTCATTCTGCCTCCAACCTGGATAAAAAAAAAGTTGGTTATGTTGAAATCAGCAAATAAGACAGTTCAGAAAGTATTGTGAATTTAACTCATGCAGCTTCTGATGTCTTAGCATACCTTCTTTAGCAGGAAAGCAATGGACATCCCAGCTCAGCAGTGCAATAAGTAAAAGTTGACTGTAAGGAAAGTAAATAGTTCAGGTCAAACATTTAGGTCAACAAGATGACACTAAACCAGCAGTAAGATGAAACAAGAAACATGCCAACCATTTAACTGTGCACCATACCTTGAAAGATGCCCCGCAGCCATTACGTCAGTGAGTTGAAATGATATTGACACTTCAGAGCCTTGGTTAAATATGAAACAGGAAGTAGTCTGTGGCCAATCCCAGACTGAGAAGGTAACGATGAGCAGGTGGTAGTCATTAATTACTAATTGGGAATGTCACTAAACCTCCATACTTTCACATTGTTCAGCTCACATATTGAATGAAATGCAGTGAAGTACAAAGGAGAAGGTTTCAGTATTTCACAAATCATTATCATGCACACTTTGTTTCAGAAAAGCCAGTAAACCACTCTGGTCTATCAGCAACAGTTTAGAGTGGTTAAAAACAACAGTAACAATTCCATTTGCAGACATTCAGAACCATTAAAATAATCTTTAAAAGAAAGATAAGAGATTTAATGTAGCAGTGGCTTTCTTGCTGCTGGAATGAAAATTGCACTGCATCAACTGATTTTACTAGTTAGTTTCCCCTCTCTGGTTGTAGGTGTGTGTTTAGGTGTTTGGCTGGAGTGAAAACTTGCATACTCATGGGCCTCCATGGCACACTACTGAAAACCTCTGCTATAGGGTGAGCATACTTTAGCTCCTGTGCAATGGCGGCAATCTGCTCCACTCTGTCCTGGTGGGCTGCCAGGTCACTCTCAAAGGCCTCATGTTTCCGAAGCGATGCTTGTATCTCTGTCAGGGTGCGATGGAAAAACGTAATATGGTTTGAGTCATTTGTCATTGTTTTAATTACATCCTGATTGGTATGTTTTGAGAAAACCAAAGGATGTATCCACATCTGTTAAACATGTCTAATGGGCAGCCATCTCATAAGTCATTACAACCAATGATTGCACTACATCAGTGGTCCTCACGATCCAGAGTATAGTACAGGGATGGGTGTCTCGGGCTCTGCACTCTCCCCGTTTGCATCCTACCTGACGGGTCGCTCCTACCAGCTGACATGGAGAGGGTCTGTGTCGGAACCACGCAGGCTGACTACTGGGGTTCCGCAAGGTTCGGTTCTGGGTCCTCTTCTTTTTTCCCTCTACACAACACCTCTTGGTTCAGTTATCCACTCCCATGACTTTTCCGACCATTGCTATGCTGATGACACCCAGCTGATATTGTCATTTCCCCCCTCTGACACACAAGTGGAGGCACACCTGGCAGAGACCTGGCCATCACCATTGATAATGCTGTGGTAACGTCAACTCGGACTGCGAGGAATCTGGGTGTGACCCTGGACGACCAACTGTCATTGTCGGCAAACATCGCATCAGTAACACGCTCCTGCAGATTCCTACTCTACAACATCAGGAGGATTTGCCCCTTCCTCACTGACGAGACGGCATAGGTGCTCATCCAGGCTCATATCATCTCCCCCTGGACTACTGCAACTCCCTCCTTGCTGGTGCCCCGGCGTCTGCCATCACACCTCTGGAGCTTGTTCAGAAAGCTGCAGCTCGTCTGGTGTTCAACCGCCTCAAATTCTCCCACACAACTATCCTTCTCCGTTCTCTACACTGGCTCCCTGTAACAGCTCGCATCCAGTTTAAGACCCTGGTACTAGCCTATAGGGCAGTAAAAGGAACAGCTCCTTCCTACCTCCAGGCTATGGTCAAGTCTTACAATTTCCCCTCGGGGACAATAGAGAGCCATCTAATCTAATCCCGAACACTTTGCTCTGCTGCCTCGAGGCGACGGGTTGCCCCGTCGCTCCGAGGCCCCTGCGGCCAATCTACAAGGTCACGGCTGTTTTGTCCTTGCCCCACAGTGGTGGAATGAACTCCCCATTGATGTCAGGACAGCAGAGTCACTGCCCATCTTTCGCCGCAGGCAGAAAACCCACCTCTTCAAGAAACACTACCCTGACCTTTCCTCTTAGCTCTTGTTTATTTGCGTCACTTATTTATCTAAATAGAAAGTAGATAGCTAACTTACTGCACTTTTACCTTAGCACTGGTTATGCTCTTAGATGCTTGTTTCAGGAAGGAATTGCACTTATTTCTGCTGACTAGCTCTCTTGCCTACTTATGTTGAATGCACTTATTGTAAGTCGCTTTGGATAAAAGTCTGCTAAATGACTAATGGTTTTGAGTCTAGTTGTAATTAGTGACTACGTAGACCTGGTAGTATAGAAAACCAGCAGCACTCAACATGCTTGTCTCAAGTCATTTTAGCAGGCCAGGTGCAAACACTTCCAACATGTTGGTGAACTGCTATACACATTGCTAAACAAAGTGAAGCTTCATAAACACCAGGATTAAGTTATCCTTCCATGGCCTCAGAGTAATCATTGAATGTTTGTTGTAAATTCTGGAGTATAGAAGGTCAAAGTAAACTTGCGGGAGGCCTAGTTTACAGCTTGTACACCATTTCATAAATGACAGAAGCCACGCTCAAGGCAAAGGGTGGGCCTACTCAAGCTTTATACTCTTGGGCTACCCCCTGCAATGTCTTCCTGAATTGTAGTCTGGTATAATACCGTACACCTATTTGTTAACTAGAGAAAACGCACCAGTTTAAGGAACGAAGCAGACAGATAGACAGTTGAGTTCTTTTATTAAAAATTAACATGTATGCAAGATGACAGGACACAGCTTCAGCTGTATACATGCTAGGGGAAGTCACCACACTACATTACAATTTCATCCAAGGCCTGTTTAGAGCTGCCTTTCCTCTGATGGATGCAGCTTTGTTAGGAGGAAGACTTACTGCATGGGAATTGAGGCAGCATAAGTTGGCAGTTGGCCAGGATTCTGGTTAGAGCCAAGATCACTGGGGACATACTGGTTCTGACTGGGGCTGGCTGGCTGAGAGTCGATGGGGAAACGGTACCCTTCATAGTGAAAGTCATCCCAGTGGTCTCTGCCATGCTCGTACTCCGACTGAGAGTGAGTGATTGTGCCAGGCGGGAGCTGACCGGTCAAAAAGAGGTAGTACTGGCTTCGGTAAGGAGGAGGAAAGATACCAGGTCTGGGCGGAGAGGTTCTGGGCACAAAACTGCTAGGAGCAGTTTGCCCAGGACCCATACGCATGGGACCTGGGTTCTGGGTTTCCCTTTCTTCACCTCCATGCTCATAGCTTTCCTCAAAGTGAGCTAGCTCACCTGCCTGAAACTGAGGCGGAGGGGGAGGAGGAGGAAAGATATCAGGTCTGGGCGGAGAGGTATTGGACCCCATGGGACGTAGGTCCTGGGTTTCCCTTTCTTCACCTCCATGCTCATAGCTTTCCTCAAAGTGAGCTAGCTCACCTGCCTGAAACTGAGGTGGAGGGGGAGGGGGAGGAGGAGGAGGAAAGATGGGCGGAGAGGTTCTGGACACAAAACTGCTAGGAGCACTTTCCTCAGGACCCCAATGAGAAGCCACACTGGACAGCTCTGGAGCAGGATTAAGACTGGGTTTGTAGCTTCTTCTTGGGTAACTCTCAGCTTCAGTAGGACCAGAATACACTGCAGCCATTGGTCCATACGGGGCTGAGACAGCAGATGGAGGGAAGCCGGTGTCCTGGCTCACTTTAGGAGGT
Organism: Hoplostethus atlanticus; assembly: GCA_034670405.1. Taxonomy (NCBI): domain Eukaryota; kingdom Metazoa; phylum Chordata; class Actinopteri; order Trachichthyiformes; family Trachichthyidae; genus Hoplostethus; species Hoplostethus atlanticus. The sequence goes on along the minus strand of JAXDDX010000065.1, from coordinate 2,053,299 downwards.
TGAGCAAAAGCACTTTGGGCTAAGCCATAACGGAAGCTGGGAGATGCCTCTACGCTAGTGGAGCTGCCCTCATAAGTAGGCTCATTCTGCCTCCAACCTGGATAAAAAAAAGTTGGTTATGTTGAAATCAGCAAATAAGACAGTTCAGAAAGTATTGTGAATTTAACTCATGCAGCTTCTGATGTCTTAGCATACCTTCTTTAGCAGGAAAGCAATGGACATCCCAGCTCAGCAGTGCAATAAGTAAAAGTTGACTGTAAGGAAAGTAAATAGTTCAGGTCAAACATTTAGGTCAACAAGATGACACTAAACCAGCAGTAAGATGAAACAAGAAACATGCCAACCATTTAACTGTGCACCATACCTTGAAAGATGCCCCGCAGCCATTATGTCAGTGAGTCGAAATGATATTGGCACTTCAGAGCCTTGGTTAAATATGAAACAGGAAGTAGTCTGTGGCCAATCCCAGACTGAGAAGGTAACGATGAGCAGGTGGTAGTCATTAATTACTAATTGGGAACGTCACTAAACCTCCATACTTTCACATTGTTCAGCTCACATATTGAATGAAATGCAGTGAAGTACAAAGGAGAAGGTTTCAGTATACTTCTTTCACAAATCATTATCATGCAAACATCATGTTTCAGAAAAGCCAGTAAACCACTCTGGTCTATCAGCAACAGTTTAGAGTGGTTAAAAACAACAGTAACAATTCCATTTGCAGACATTCAGAACCATAAAAACAATCTTTAAAAGAAGGATAAGAGATTTAATGTAGCAGTGGCTTTCTTGCTGCTGGAATGAAAACTGCACTGCATCAACTGATTTTACTAGTTAGTTTCCCCTCTCTGGTTGTAGGTGTGTGTTTAGGTGTTTGGCTGGACTGAAAACTTGCATACTCATGGGCCTCCATGGCATACTACTGAAAACCTCTGCTATAGGGAGAGCATACTTTAGCTCCTGTGCAATGGCGGCAATCTGCTCCACTCTGTCCTGGTGGGCTGCCAGGTCACTCTCAAAGGCCTCATGTTTCCGAAGCAATGCTCGTATCTCTGTCAGGGTGGCCGTTTCATAGTCCTTCTGGGAGAGGATCAGTTCTTTACCTGAATATCACACACACATACATACACGCACACATTATTGAGTTGAGCTTTTCTTTGGTCATAGCCAATGGAGAAAACCTGTAGCCATTCACTACAGGCTAATCTAATCATACCCAATCTCATTAGGAACAAGTCTAAACAAACCACAGGGCTAAAAGAGACAGTCAGGTACCTGTGCATGAACAGAGAGCTGACAGATAAGCACAGAGAAACACAAAACATAATGCAGACCTATAGATAAAACAGATTGTAGATTGTAGACAAATAGGAAAAAAGCATGCAGACAGATAAACAGCCAAATATAGCGAGGACTGACCGCTGGCCCAGGTCTCATGATTGGTGGCTTTTTGGCGGAACTTTTCAGCCAGGTGGTCCAGCCTCTCCAGCCTGCGGATCTCTGTGAGGAGCCACTCCTCGTAGCCCTTCTGTGCCTGCTCCAGGCCCTGCCATGCACTGGCTATGTCCTGTACATCAATGGGCCTCAATTATCATGCATTACACTAACAACTATGGAAAGCATTTTGATAGATTCCATGAAAAATAATTGCTGCAAATGGATGGAGATGTTTGTCATGCATGTTCCAACCACTAAGTTGACCAAATTGTAATGTTGCACATAAGGTAATGATAAATAAGCATCACTGTTTGTTACAAGACACTTTTGGAAGCAGAAAATTCCTCTTTTTAGTACTATCATTTCTTTTTTGTCCCGTGAAACATTCTTCCATCTATTTGCAGACAGTCCATGTGTCATGTAATACCCTAATTTCAGATGGGAGAACCCAAACATTTGTACACATTTGACAAACAATTGTGCACACAATAACAAATATGAATACCCTGTTGATAATTGAATGATAAGCTGAGCCAAATTTACAGACAAAATAATAAAGACAGTAGGAATAAGTTGTGACTTACAGACACCATCTTCCCCTCAGAGGGCATGAAGGCAGGACGATTGCTGATGCGCAACTTGGTCTGCAGGGTGTTGAAGCTGATCTCCAACTGGCACTTCTCCTGCACCTTGGGGGGCTTGTGCATGCGCCTGTAGTCCCTGAAGTCCTCCAGCTTCCTCTGCATCTCCACCATGGTCTTCTCTGGGGTCCGGTTCTCCAGCCAGGGAGTGGTGCGGCGGATCCACTCCAACAGCTGGGGGACACAGGGGCAACTTGGAAATAAGTGAGGAGGAAATCTTTGCAAGTAGATGACATGTGTCAGGGAGACTGCAGTAAATGATTAAGTTCTACAGCAAACGAGTCTAAGGTATAAGAAGCATGGCATAGGAGATGTTATTGGAGTTAAATTATCTTTTAGATCTAACTCAATTCAGTATGTGTGTTGGATTGCTTTGCAAAATGTGATGTCAATTAAATCATTGAACTACTTTGAACTAGCTTTATGTGTGAGGCACAGGACTGGCCCTAGTGCAATATGTATACGTCTACTGCAAAGGTTCTACAGTTTAATATCTCCTTCAAAAATGTAAGATGTCATTACACAGTGTCATCATCTTATAGGAGGAGGTATCACATTTTTAAAGCTATTTTTTGGAATGAAACTCTTCAAATCTTGCTTTACCTCGCTGGCCAGTCTCTCGTATTCCTCCATCAGTTTCTCATTCTCCTGGTTTACACCGAGCACCTTACAGATCCTGTTCGCCGCTGTCTCTGCCTGAGAGCAGAGGGAGAGGGAAGACATAGCAGCAGGACAATCCACCATTCACAATTATCCTCACAATACAATAGTTATTGCTCAAAACACCATGTCAAAATCAAAATGGCAACAAAATTCTGCAGCTAAAACTATTCTCAAAACGCATATGGCGACACAGGGATATCTATTTCTTTTGAAAATACAAACGAGTAACGTTATAGGTTCACCCTCTATACCTGCTCAGCTCCCGCAAAGGCATGGTAAAAGCAGGATACATAGGTCATGATAGCTCTCTCATCAGGCTTGGGGGTGTTGATGATATCTATATAGCATCGAGGGGGAAGAAAAGGCAAAGGTGGCAGAGAGGGAGAGGAAGTGGAAAAGAACAAGAGGTCAATGACTATGGAGAAGGAGATTTCTGTTGTGGTTTCATTTCTACACAAGGGCATGGTTGACTGACTGGGGTTGCATTCGGTTGGTGTTAAATGAGGGAACAGTAAACCTTTTGGCAGGATTAATTGCAGCATCCATAACTTGTAAACACTTAGACCTGTGTGGGCACTATTTTCCACATCATTTCGTGTTCATACCAACTGAAGTCAATCTGATGCTGTCATCAACGCAGGGGCAATAAAAGTCTTCACACCATGACTACTTAAAATTGTTCTCCCCTCGTGTAATCCTGAATTCACACAATATCTTCATGTACATGTAAGTGAATCCATTTTAGGTCATGCTATTCCATAACACATTACCTTCTGCATCCAGCATTTTGGGAATGTCCAGGTGTTTCTCTGCAATGTCAAAAGCCAGGTTCAGGTTCCCCAGAGGATCATCCTAAAGAAGGAAACACAACGCTCCATCACTGCACAGCAATGGTGGACTTAAAATATCTCTGTGCTGACCTCTATGCTATGGTGGGCACATTATACACTCTGATCACTAACATGCTCATTTATTTTGATATTACAAACTGTAAATTTATATTTGATAGCACTGCTGTTGGAAAATCAAGCCCTGATTTTCTAGGTTTTCTACTGTTGTATATGTTTATTAGGTCCGTCAATGGGAAAATCCATTTTTTAATTTTCTTGATTCCATTCCATTTCATCTGACAGAAACTGTAGATGATATTATGGACAATAGATTATTTTAAATTGTAGAAATCTGATTATAGAAAGTTAATCTGATGTGAGAAATACCCAGCGTTTGGACTGGGGAGGGGTGCATTAGGCCAACAGCTGACAGTAAACCCTCCCCTGCTAATGGGACAGAGTGAATAACTGAGAGTGCTTGGTGTGCATGGGGGGTAGAGGGATCATGCTATCATGCTGCTGCTATTGTCTCTATCTCTGTACCACTGTTCCACTAGGGGTAGGGGGGGGGGCACGCTGCATGACAGGGCCAGCTGCTCACAGATCCAGTGCAGGGCAGATAGATGGATGGATGGATGGATGGAGTGATAGATTGATGGTGGGATGGATGGAAGGATAGAAGGATATCCCAAGGCCTGGGTGTGTGTGTGTGTGTGTGTGCTGGTCCCTCCCTGCCCAGAGCCATTTCGGCAGGCTGTAACACACCGAGCTTAACGCTCACGCTCACCTGGAGCCAGACCCAACAGCTGACTGGCGCACAATGCAACTGTCTCCTGGCAGTATGAGGTATGAGCAGCAGTGGAAAGTCGAGGTGTGACTCAGTGTGTGTATATGTATGCAAAAGAGATAGGAAGAGTGAGAAAGAGCAGTAAAGAGAGATAGATACACTGTGTGTGTGTGTGTGTGTGTGTGAGTGTGTGTCACTAATGCTTATGTTTCAGTCTAAAAATGCCCTTTGCTTATATAGAAACCTTATGGAATGATATCTTAGATTAGAGCCCAACACATGACAATAGCCTTCCTATATCTATTCCCCATTATTCTCTATGAGGAGCCCCTTGCTGGGGTCCAGTATGTGACAGCCAGGGCCATAGCAGAGGTAAAGCTAAGCCTGGGCTCTGCAGGGACTAGGCTCATGTTTCTGTGTCTATTCAGGGTCAAGACCAAGTCAGGTCAGTGAGTCCTATTGGGAAAAGCACAAAGGACTCAGGGAGCTACTGTGTTTCCAATACAGATGATGTCACTCGTTACCAGCTATGGTGTTCACAAATGATATTGGGCCCAGTTCGGACTGTTGTCAACTAAGCGTGGGCTAACGTAACTATAGCCACCGTCCAAATGACATGCTAAGCTACAGCAATAATCTACAGCAATCAAAACTACACAGAGCACGCTGCAAACTACTACTGCCTACAACAGCCAATTGGACTTCCAACAGTCCCGACTGAACTTGTACTGTACCTCTTACTTGAACTACTATGTGCTACAATCTCTGGACCAAACAATATGCTGCACTAGTCCTACAATACCTTGAGACTATGGTACGCGATGAGATCTCGTCTGTGTTTCTGGATCACGGCACAGAACGCAAGCCCATCTTTCCAGCTTAGAGAGCCCGATCAAAACAGGCCACCAGGTGAGCATTGAAAAGTAAGTTGTTGGAGAGAGGAAGTGAGTTAAAAAGAGCAGAGTCAAAGATGGTGTACAACTCTAGAGTTAGACTAATACTTTTCTTCACCTAAAGCAACCCAAAGAGTCATTATTAAGTTTTTGTTCATTTACATTAGTCCACACCGTGAAAGAGACTGAAACGTTAATCGTGTGGGAATCAATCTGTTAGTGTTTGGGGTTGACACACAGCATCCTGGTTATAAGTGAGGCCACACTGGACACCTTGTTGAGCTTAGAGTAGTCGAGGAGGTCGGGTCTGTGTCTATGAATCAGGGCGCAGAAGGCCAGGCCGTCCTTCCAGCTTCACCATCCAATAAGCAGAGAGAACCAGCATGTCAGACTTCAGACTTCAAAAAGGCAATAGACTAGACTCAGAGGTGAAGTTGCCCCTGAGCGGTGACAAGCATGAGCACTCCAGCTTTTAGCATCTGGGGTAAAGGTGTGTCAACAACAGGTATTGGGCTGACACCAGGCTCATATACGTTGTGCTGGTGAAGGTCAGCTTCATAAAGAACTAGGTACTGGCAGTACTATTGAGGTACTATCTGATGCTGCTGAAATGATTCTGATCTAATAAAAATCTGTAAAAAAAAAGTCTGTACATTTTTTTCCATTACATTTTTTTGGTCAAATGAAGTGGCAAGATAAGTAATCATAGTACTATTTAGTTAGTATTTGTAAGTGTTCAAATCTTATCACTTGCACTTGACTTTGAGTCAATATGGTATACTAAAAATAAGGCATCTAAGCACTATTTATGTTATCAATCATGAGGACTAAGGCGTTTTCTTTTATGTCAAAAAATGAAAAGAATGTTATGGTTATCATTTATTTACTTGGAATACGCCATGACTTGCATATAATGACATGGGAAGTTGAGTTTGCTATCAATCACAAAACGGGATTGCAGCCAAACAGCAAATAACACACACACACATATTTAACCACCTACCTGACGTGGAAGTTTTGGACATTAACATTCCTGTAGGGGGCAGTCTTTCTCTGGCACCACAAGAGAAGGCCTTCCTTGGCAGATGTTTCTGAAAATTAGTGGAAATTAGTGGATGGACAGACATTTAATATATAGTCTGTGATTTATTCCTATCTTACAATTCTGTGTTTTCATGTATTCCAAAACTTCTTTGCTCAGGTGACCACAGTTTGCATTGTCTTGTGTTGAATTTGAACAGCAGCCACAGAAACCTATGGGTGAAATCCATCTACTCGATTCGAATGACATAAGCTCACCTTCTACAGAAATGTCCTGAATGGCGAAGCGGAGGATGATGGTCCAGATCATTCCAAGAGTCATCTTTACATTCCCGTCCACAATCTCTGAAAAAGAAACAACCTGTTACTATCCCATATCAATACAATATTAACTTAAGGTTAACACTTCACACATTACATTTATAGATATTATTGTCCATATATGGGTCCATATTAGACACACAACCGTCTGTGGTAGGTTCAGGTACCTTCAGCTCCAATGGAGACCAATTTCACTCCTTTGCTTGTGATGAAGTCCAGTGCTTTGTTGACATTGGCAATCTTATGAAAACGCATCTTCCCTCTATCTGGCTTGGGCAACCTCTCTCCTGCAGATGGACAAATATGTCACCTCATGTGCCAAATAATGATATGAAACAGGTAGCAGGCTATGACATTATAAAGAAAATAAATCACAGCAATGAATGCCACAGTAATGAGAACAGTGAGTTAAAAGGTGGACGTTATCCTACTACTTACAAATGATCAATAATAAATTATAGATAGCAAAACAAAGAAAACAAGAAAACAAAAGTTATGATGCGAATGTTTATTTTTACATTTATTAATCTGACCTGAGATCACTTCGAGAAGCAGCATGAGTTTGAGTCCATTCCTGAAGTCCTCCTCAATGTTTTCAATTTGTGTCCCTGCTTTCCTCAGGTGGGAGTTACACCAGGCTGTGAAGGTCTACCAGGAAAGGGAGACTCGGGTCAATCTAATGTGGATTTGACAACTTTAGAGGAAAGACCTTTGGCTAAATCTAACTTCTGTTCTGTTCAGATGTGAGAAAGAGTGGCAGAAAATAGAGAGCAGAACAAACAAGGATTCATTCAGACATGGAGTGATATCACTTGAGGAGTAATTTGTTATGGATGTATTAAAAAAACATTTTGAAAAACTAAATTCTAAAAGCAAGTGGGGCTTGTGTCTCCTTTATAACACATGGATTACTCAATGAGAAATAAACTTAGTGGCTGTACACAAACTGAAGCCGCTAAAAGCTTAACACGTCTTTGATAAAGGACCATATAGCATATCAACCCTTAGCCTCTCTGACCAGCGCAACATTTTGACATGAACCTATTTGTTGAGCGTCAGCTGACCCTTTGGTGTCCAATTTCAACTTTTTCCTACAATAGCATAGATCCTGTCGCTGCCCGTTGTAGTATACCGGTCTTTCAAAAGCAGATCCAATCATTAGAACAAATGTGCTGTAATATGTGGCGCGCGTGTTGTACTGAAATACCGTAAGACCAGTTTAGACAGGAGCATTGTCTTTCTCCTCCTATTTTTATATGTACGTCTTTCGATAGCCAGCAGCGGAGTTCACGGGCGATCAGTACTGTACAGAGCAGGCCACGGAGCACAATCTGACTGATATAAGGTGTTAAATTTAGAGTGCTCTGGTGTGCCTCATGATAAGAGACGGGGATGAAAACGTCAAAATGTCTCGCCATGTCAAGATGAGAGAAAATGTCACGTGGATGTGGAGCACATTCTCCCTTCACATCACTTTCTGCCACTATTTTGGCATAATATGATACGTTAGAGCTGCACGCAGATCGCTTTATCAATGTATTCTCCCAGGTTCCACTCATAACCATGTTAAGGTATGAACAAAGGCAGGCGTGGATGAAGGAGACAAATCCACATTTCAAACATTCAAGTATTTTTAAGGATGCCACATACAGAGATGATGAAAACTGTTCTATATCCTACACTGTGTAACTAGGCTGCTATATATACAGTATGATCTCTGTGCTAAAGCAATGAGCTAATCTACACATACAGCAGACCACATAATGTAATATAAGTGGATACTTGACTTTGGTGACATTTTGCTCTTTACCACCCACCTTCACACAGACAGATGGGTCTAACTGACAGAGTGTTCTGTTTTCTTAAGACCTTTACACAGTTCTTAAAAGCCTAGCACCCAGGGGGGCTGCGTATGGGTGCCTAACGCCATCCCAGCCAAGGAATATTAGAGGCTTTGGAATAAAGGCCACCGCATTCCACACTGAGTATGTGACATTGAATCGCTACCCTCCTTGTTAAAGAACGTGGCTGGCTGGCTAGCTGGCCCTTCAAGCCTGACCCCGCCACAGTTACAGAACCCTGCCACCCCTGCCACCCCCCCCCCCAACACACACACACACACACCCCCGACCCCTCCAAGTACCATTGACGATTAAAGCTAAATATACTTATGAATCACATCCAGTGAGGACCAGCCCTGTCGCTGAATTGGTTGCTGCCTTTGAGGCCACACTAGGTCAGAGGCTGGCTGTGTAAGGTGTGTAGGGGATGGAAAATAGATCAGCACTGAGTGTTTCAGTGGAATTCCAATGTTATGATATATGAGGGCTGGAGAGTCGAGCGGGAGGAGAGCCTTGTTATGTGAAAGGACAGGCCCTTATTAAGGTATCACGTTTCTCTCAACTTCCATTCACCTTAAATGTGGTCATTATTCACCATTAATGCATTACAAGTCAGATCCCACAATTGTATTTCATCATTAATCAGTGTAGCCTGGCAGTGCAGTACTTGGCCAGAGTCATCCATCACAACTGACTACTGCTGTCAGCAACATGAATCAGCAGCAAGCCATAGCTTCTGGTAATCCCATTGATAACCCTGTCTGAGTCAGGTAACAGCACACCTGACCTGGTCACGTAAGCACTGGCACATTAAAAAGTGAATTCCATTAAATGAAAGCGACCACAGTTCCAAACAAGACTTAAAATAAGCCCAGCCCTATTCCATCCCTACTGTGTTGTGGCACTAGCTGCCTAAGAGGATCAAGGCCGTGGGAGGGAAATGATTAGGACAATCTAATAAAGAAGTCTTAAGGAAAGAGGCTTTTCCTTCAGAGTCTCTGTACTGTCAGCTAATGCCTCGTGGCAACACATACAGTAAATAACACACTCAAGGCCAAATCAAAATCTATTTAATTTTAGCCAGGTGTCAGTGTTAATTTAACAACACTATAAAAATCAACACTATGCCAGTGTCTATATCAGTATATCAGAATACCCACCCCAGAGTCATATCAGCTCTATGAGTGAACACCAACTCTCCAATTGTCACTAAAAAATCAACACATATTAATACTGCTTGAACACTTTTTACTGTGTACATGGACCAGGGACTTTGTGACTACTTTGAGTTACCAAAAATAACCAGTTTTGTCATGAGATGAGGCACGGAGCTGTAGTTACTGGCCCCCAGTTGTGAAAAGAGCTGCAGTTAAGGCAAAGGCCAACTTTAAAGCCCTAAAACCAAGTGACAGAGTGGCAGGCCTATATTCAGATCGTCGCTGCTGGTGCCGGCACAATATTTCTGTGTGGTTTCTATAAACAAAAGAATTCCCCACCAAGGACACTGGATTAACCCCACTATAATGCCTTTTGGTCCCGAGGTTAAAATTAGACATAGCATCAATTCTAATCCCAAGAGCGTCATCATGTGTTAGAAGCATCTGTTGACAGCTCGCATTCCGGGCGTATCAGCGGAATGGCAACAGTCTGGAGAGCCGCTCGTTGAGCTATTGTTAGCTGGTACCCACCGCATCCTCCCTGGCCCCTGGCTGCGTCAAGTCACCCGAACACAACCAGAGCAATACCGGAAGTTGGTCGAATTTGCCTCGACTTTTGCCTACAATTGTCACTTAAATAGGACAATAGACAGAAATCTAGTCTCAAGTCGTGTTGGTCACTTTGCTAAGGTCATGTAAGATCACGTAAGAGCGACCTACTGGGTTTGAATCCGGCGCACTTACTTACTTGAGGCGTGTTCTCCTCATCTCACTATTTTTCCCTGCCTCTCTCTACTGTGGGCCATCACATATAGCGTAAAAAAATCCAAAAATGATCTTTAAAAATAATCAGAGGTATCACTACATTAAACATAGAGGGAAACTGTAGCTGTAAACTTTATATTAAAGGGATTATATTGTGTTATGGCACATGGTACATCCTGATCTTATCGAGAAACAACAATTGTTTTGTCATTTGCTATAGACTCCTCATTTAACGTGCTCTTTATTTTCACTTTGTATCACTCAAAACGTTTTCAACATAATATACAGGGTTTTATTCTGAAAACGGTCACCGGATGTCTTATTTTTAAAATTCCAGCTTGCCTGACACTGGTCCCAAGCACTGAGGTCCCAAGCGGGCTGGCTGAAGCCATACCAGAAACTGTAACGGCCACTGTCCGTTTTTATAGATATGACCTGAGCAGAAATCACGCCTAATAGAAATAATATTTTTTTTAGATAATTCAGAGAAAATACTCTTTACGTCTATCCACACCTTGCGTAAAGTCGGCGTATTCAGCGGGTCTATTTAACTGTGTATTCTTACTTTTCTTTGCTGTTTCTCCCAGGCAGGGTCCAGCAGCATGTCCCTGTCCCATTCGTCCTCCTGCAACATGTACTCATCCTCGTAGCCGTTATCATAGTACACCGTTGTCTCCACCTGGGTCATCATTGTGCCGCACGTTTTATTCCCCCAAAACTCAAACTGCGTATTATCCTTCAGGATTCTTTTTTTTTTTATGTTGGACGGGCAGCTGAATTAACTGTAATGTAACTTCCTATGGTTCTTCTCTTTGGTGATCTGCTTGTCTTTTCTCTCTCACTCACGCTTGCCCTTGTCCTCCCGACCCGAGAGACGTCTGTCCCCAGTTGCCACAGCGGAACCAGCGACGGCATCAATTAGTACTGGCCAGTCACGTGACGCCGCCCTCGACCCACACCCCGACCCTCCACCCCCCAATTACAGCGGGACAACGTTTTTAACTTAGCACCACTAAAACAGACTTTATTGTAGAAAACAACAATTTCAGACTTCCATATGAGACAAAACATACACAGAATGGGCTGGTGAAATATAAATAAACCGTTTCTTCCTCGGAAGACCCGGATAGTGTTACAAAGAAAATAACTGGTCATCATACCAATGCATCATAGGGACTCTTACAAACCTACACAGAGTTCTTTGGCTCCACACTTTCTTTGGTAAATCACTTTCAAAGAAACTTGGCAGGATTTCTAAGCCTGTTATGGTACAATATAGAATATCCAATCCACTCTTTCATTTTCTATTGTTCCTTAGTTTATCTTGTTTGTTAAAATGAAAGCCGATGGTCATTAGGGGCAAGTAGAGATAAACAAGTAACAACTTTGTAAATATAAAACATGAGAGTTTCTATGCAGCATATGGGAGTACTTTCTAGTTTCTGTATGTATTTGTGTTCACGTGTAGGTGTGCCCATGTGCCCACATGTGCATGCTGGTATGTGCATGTATGACAAATATAACACTGTGGGGTGGTGTGAGTAGTCAGGAGTTAAAAAGTCTACTGCAGACCAAAAACGTGTGTAATGTGTAACAATGTATTGCATAGATCTAGGTTTAGCTGAACACCCATCCAACTTGAATTTGTTAGAAAATTTCTGTCAAAGATGAGTTACACAACTTTTACGGAATGAAGTGAAGAAGTTTTTAGAATGTCTGTCCAATGTATTATGGGCTCAGAGTCCATTCAGTCCACCCAAAAAGCAAGCAAGTGTTCCTTGAGTGTTTTGGTGTTTAGTGTACCACACATACAGCAAGTCCAACAGTAAACCATTTTGTGAAACAGTGAGGAAACTGTCCTAAAGTCGCTTTGTGTGATTTCACAGAGAATTAGTTTACAGCCTAAATGACTTTTACTCACATTGCTTACAAATGCTAAAAAAAGAAGAAGAAAAAAAAAGTTCTTCCGATGCTTCAACAACCAAAAACACAAAGTGCTTTCTGGATGGACCGAAAGGAGTATGATGAATCAGACAGGCAACTTAAAAACGTGATCCGTACCTTTAAGGTTCAAGCTGACAGTGAGGAAATTGGTCCCTTGTCACTTCACCACAGAGCTAGAGTTCATATAGAGTGCAAAGAAAGACACATGGAGAAGGAGGAGGAGGGGGTGAACAGGGAATGAGGGCTTCTCAAAGCCATCCGTCCCACAACCATAACAACACACTATCTGTCACAGCAACACTAATACTGTCCAGGGGCTTGACATTAACCCAAACAATCTCTGGGCTCAGAGCACAACAGCTTGAGGGAAAGGAGTGATCGCAGCGGGGAGTGAGTCATTTGGACCTCATATACACGATCTGTCATCTGTGTTCTTTGGTTCATGGGCGGTTCACAAGGAAGAGGGTGGGTGAACCAGGAGGAGGCTTTCCCTTTTCATCATTCAGTTTCCTCCAGGTTACAGGGTCTCCGCCACTCCTGCCCTCTTTCGTGGATCCATTTGTTTGATACTAAAAGCAGAGACAGAAAAAAAATCAACAGGATCCTAATCTGATCTAATCTGAAGTGACAGTTTTATCATGGTCCCTTCTCAGACATTTACCCAGGTCCTTTTAGACATTTTTATGGGGAACCAGACAAAAAGGGAACTCACCCCACTTGTTGCCTACCAACACCGGGCAAGCTGCATGTCGGGTGCTGTAGTCACCCTCCCCGCTGGGAAACAGATTGTACCAGAACACTGCACTACCCTGGAACACACACACACACACACAACAGGCAACATGGGTTGGCGGGGGCAACTACTCTCACCAATCATGATAAAACAGGCTCGACCCACAACCACTTAGGTGTCAGGCCCAGAGTGTAAAATCACAGAGTCAGTTTCAATGAGTAATAGGATCACCAGGTACCTTTTTGGGCCATACTGACGCCCCTACATCTGGGAATACTGTGGCTCCACCTGCTGATACGTCACTCATCTACAACACATAGACAGAGAGGCAAAGAGAGATCAGTATTTAGAGTCTATGCTCCATCGTTACCATCGCATTGTTAAGAGGACTCACGTAGAAAAGCCATGTTGCTATACGGTTCCCGGTGCCCAGCTCTTTAAAGGCATCTGGCTCGTCTTTCTGTGGAGAGAGAGAGGCATTGACAGGTTTAGCAGCCTGCCATGTTAACACTACAACCAGTTATAAAAAGTAACGTGTGTGAATTATAGAGGTCCTACCCTTCCGAAGTCAAAATGAGGCTCATATTGACCTCCGACACCGTAATTTGCAACCTACAGGGGGCAATGAGATTGAAGACACTGTAAATCTCAGTTTTCTCACAGCTGTAACAATACGTTTTCCATATGATGACATCTGCTCACTACCATCTCACCACCACATACAGACATATCACTTTCTTGCCCAAAGGCATGCACAAATGTGAGCATACACAAACATGCACACCACGCAATGCCCAACAAACTGGAATGCAACACACACACACACACACACACACACACACATATCCATGCAAATGCATACACTAGAATTTCTGTATACACCAGAGATTTTCCCCTCTGGCAGTAGACAATTAGTTACATGTAGTACTCAACTAAAGTGCGCTTGCAAAACAAAATACACACATGCAGCGACATTCAGTGAGGTGTTGGACTTGTGACAGAAAATAAAGATGATGAAATAGACATAATAAATAAACGCACACCAAAAATAAACTTAAGTACTTTCAATGATCTTCAACCCGTGAACACACATGATCTTTACCTGCAACTCTTCTGCAGTGTCCATCTCCAGTCCTGTGAGATCCTCAATTCTCTGGTTGATCTTGTCAATCATTGGATCCTCATACCCAGTAAGCCAAGCGCTGGGTACGCAGGAGAAGAGCAAGGAGGTTGAGAAAGGAAAGAATACACGTTAACCTGATGTGAATATTTGTCTACTAGACGGTGGTACAGATTTGTAAACATTTCTTGTGAAACAGGAGACTGAGAAAGATATCATGCTGGAGTCTTTCCACGGAAAGCTCAAAAGTGCAGGAGTGATAGGAGTGATAGGAGTTTAGAAGAAAGGAAGAGGAAAAACTAAGAAAATGGCCCAAGATTCAGAATCTCCAATCAGCTTAGGGTACAGAGGTTGTCAACTGAAGTATTGGAGTAACTAAGTGGAGGTTTCATAGAGAGTTGGTGAAGTCTCAAGCGTCTGGTTGATGACTACAGCAGGAACCCCACAAAGAAAGTGTTTTCATGGACTCTCCTGACACTACCTGCCTTTCATCAAGCTCAGACTCACTGCCATGCCTCCAAAAAGGCCGGTCTCACAAAATGAGCTCTTGACCAGGCATGGCAATGAATTCTTTCATATAAACTATTAAAACCTGACAAGATTCTAGTTTGCAGACCAAACCAAGCACTACAAACCACAGTATTCATAAAAAAAACTGTCAAACCACATAGAATAAAATAGAGGTTGGTTTCTGGACTATATGAAGTTATGATATAATGTATAAAGTGAGAGACAAAGACAGTAGTTGTGGCTGTAGTATGAAGTATAGTTTTATGCTCTCAACACTATCCATTAAGACTTCACTCAACCGATTAGATGACTCCCATCTCCCATTGCCTAATGGGAGTATTTCTGAGAATTTCAGCACAATTTCTGTGTGTGTGATGAGGTAATATGATTTATTGTTTCTGTTGGGGGAGTCTTGACAATGAATTATATATTGGAAGGATTCAAGACTAAAAGTAGGCCAACAGTTCTCTCTATTCTCCCTCGCGCGATAATGACCTGACCTCGTAGCCAGTTCAGAGACAGTTAAAGTGGTGAGACAGTCTTAACCCTGTCTCACCCCACATTCACATGTAGCATCATATCCAGAAGGTTCAAGTGCATGCAAGCTGACATGTACACATACAAACCACATTAATAACCAAAGACACTAAAACTTGGGGCTTTGATGTGCTGCTACTTTTAGATTCAAGCTTATTTAAGTTGAACTAAATAAGAGCAACGTCTCTGTGACGTTGGAACAGACATTTAAAGCATCATGGATGTCGTCCACAAGGGGGCATTGAAGAACAGGAGGCTGGATGGAAAATGAACCACTTCCTCTGTGTGCATGCACACGTGCCTGTCTGTAGCATACATCTGTGTATTTGTGCATGTTATGGCCTCAGATGATTCTTAATCTGTCCTGCTGATATGGAAGTTGAAGAAGCATAGGGTAGAACCAGAGCAGCCGTATTGAGCTCATATATGTTGCATGAGCCTGGGAGTGATACAGATTCGTCCCAGAACAGAGCGATAGACCCCATGCTCTGAGAAGGCCGTGTGAAGGGAAGAAAAGAGTCTGTCATAACAGTGCAGTTCCATCAAAATGCCTGAAACACACAAAAAATAGAGGATGGTTTAACTTGGTTCAAACTACATGCTTTGGCTCTAATTGGTTTAATACTTTGCACAAATAAAAAGTATTGGCTTTAACCGAATTAAAACATCCTCTAGTGTTTGCTTTCCAGGAGTGGCTGAACATTTTTATTTTTTCCATGGTGTTTGCTTGGTGCAGGACTGAATGTACAAGTTGGTGTTCTGGCCAAGGTACAGAGGCAAGGATGGAGAGATCGATGAAGGAGGAGGGGAAGGCGTTGCCGCCTGCCCAGTGACCTGTAACCCCTTACCTCTTGGAGACTCTGTACTGGGAGGTGGTGAGTTTCCCAGTTAGAGGGTCATGCACCGTGGCTCGCCTTAGCTAGCTCCCCGCAGCACAAGGACACAGAGATGGAGGGGAAAAAAAGACCAAAAAAAGGAAGGAAAGAAGGAAGACGGAACATGAAACACACAACAAGAGAGGAGGGAACAAGAGGACGCGTGGACGTAAAGTGAGAGAGGAGGAAAGAGGGAGAGAAAAGAGAGGTAGATCCAGTCACTAGTGGTCAATGTTATTCTCAAGGAGGGCCAAAGGAGCATGTCCTGAGGCGACGATAGATCAGTTTTAAAATATGAGTCCAACATTTTTGTCTTCTTATGCATTTACCTCTAAGGAATTGAGGACTGCCTCTGACACACCCCCGGCCGGCCAAAAGAAACTATGTTAATGTCAACTAGTAGAAAAAGTAACACAGTTTTTCCCTCCTCTCTCCTCTTGTGTTACCTTTCTGCAGCAGAATAACTCCTGAGCCAAACCTTTCCACCATCCTCACACAGTGGAATCGTTTAAACAGTTCTCTTGTAGCACATCTCAATCTGCTCCAAGATCACACTCCTCTAACTTCAGCTGCATTTCCACTGCAGAAATACCACAAATACCTGTATTATATTGTGATTAGACCATATTAACGGTGATTCTGTGTTTCTGCTCAGGAGCCTTTAAGCTTTGGGAAGCAGGGAGAAAGGGAGGGAGGGGTGGACAGAGGAATACAGAGGCAAAGGCCAGGACCAGGAGGAATGGGGTGAGATAAGGAGGGGAGAAAAAGGAGAGGAGAGTCCCACTCTCTTCTCTTCCCTTTCCACGGTGGCTCCTGGCTGTGCCTTACCTCTTGCTGATCCGGTATGGGGCGGTTTCCAGCACACCAGTGATGGGGTTGGAGATGGTGGCCCTGCGCAGCTGTGGAGCCAGGGATATGTTTTACACCCACACACACACACTGTCTATTTCTCTGTGTGTGTGTGTGTGTGTGTGTGTGTGTGTGTGTGTGTGTGTGTGTGTGTGTGTGTGGCTGACCCACTCACTTACCTATCTTTGAACTACCACCCCGTTCAACACACATAACAAATAATACCACATAATGGAAAAAAAAATAGAGCCTCATTCATAAGTTACCTCAAAATTGCATTGCTGACCTTTGACCAATTCCATTCCTAAGTGACAGTAAAACTTGTATGTATGTGATAGCTTGTATGTGATAGCTTCATACATACGCCATTATCTTTTAGGAGCAGTGAAAACCTTTTATTTTCTTAAAACACACACACACACACACACACACAACAAACAGACAATATCTTACTCTAGGCTTGGCCAGCTGCTTGACCTTCTCGATTTCACTGTGCGAGATGATGTCGTGGTAGCGGACAATGTAGGGGCGGTCCCACTCATCCTCCTGTTTGACCGGAGCCAGCAGGTACTTGGGGTGGCGTTTGTTGTCGTAGTAACGGCAGAAGAGACGGCTCTGCCTGCGGGGGGTCTACGTGGATTGAGAGAAGGAGGTCAAAGTGGAGGTATATTGTGGAAGCAGTTGAGTTTCTGTGTACCTGCGTGTCGTCCTCACCATTTTGATGCCCTCGCCTCGACAAAGCATCTCGTACATCCGTCTCTCTGGGATGGGCTCCTTAAAGGCTCTCTTTTTAGGCTTCTTTTCACTTGTGTCTCTTTTCCCTCGCTCCTCCTCCATTTGAGTGTCAGCCTCCCCTGCCTTCTTCTCCTGCTTCTCCAGCTGGAACTCAAAGTACTTCAGATTACCGTTGGCGCGTTGGTGCTCTGAGTCTGAAATGGAGGAAGTGAGAGGAAGTCAGAACGAAGTATAAAAAGTGACAAAGGCTGATACTGTATGCTATTCATTCTTTCACTTTTTATTCATCCTTCCTTTTTGACTACTCATATTACATTTCTTATTCTTCGATGGGTTTTCCACTTATTTATTTGATTTACTGAAAGTTTTGTTAAAAAAACCACTTCCTCGTTATATTCAATGGCATCAGTGCTCAGTTTCAGCATGTGTGTGTAAAAGTGTGTGCGTGTACTCATAGATGTTTTAGTAACTGTCTTTACATGGTTTATATTATGTCTAGCTGGCTTGGGAACGTTGGCCTCTGTTTAATTTACCAGACACTTGGAACAGTCTCTTAAATGGCAACAACACAACACACATCTCCTTGAGTTCTTTTAAACATTAGAAACTGTGCCTGTAGTCATACGCGCCGATCACGTGGGTGCTCCGGTGCTCGAGCACCCACCGAAAAGGTTGAGCACCCACGGGGAAGGCCGATTAAAAAATAAATGAATAAATAAATGTATTAAAAAACTGCATCTTTAAAAAAAAAAACGCATCTATTTATTCTATTATTACTTATTATTATTGGTGAACGTTTTAACTACAAATCGCATTATCCAATTAAACTTGTTACAGCTCTGTGCGTGTGTAGGCTACGTTAAGGGGCGTAGGTCACGTAGCCAACTGCCAATGTAACGTTAGAGTCGGCTAAACCAACGTTGTTCCATCACGTAGCTACTAGCTAGGGACACAGCAAGTGTGAAACACAGGGTGATGATCGGGTAAAAACGTACAAATTTGAGAGAGATACCGAGTGTAAAGACAGTCAAAGTGAGGCATCCACCACCAGTGATGAATTTGTAGCAGAGCAGTGTTGCATTTCGTTTCTGTGTGTGTCTACGTCCGACAGGTGACAGTAGCCTGCACCACGGTAATTACTAAAGCAAGCGCAATAAAAGCGATTTTGTGACAATCTTCACCTTGGTGGTATTCACTTAATTTGAGCACCCACTGGCAAAAACATAAATCGGCGCCTATGCCTGTAGTACAGAGGGACTCACCCAGTGACAGCAGCCTCTTGGTGTACTCCAGGGCTTGCTCTACATCCCCCTGCTGGTAGATGGAGTAGCTGAGATAGTCCAGCACCGTCACCTTATCTATGGGGGAGTCCTCTCCCTGGTCGAGCTGTTTCAGGGCTTGGGCCATCCACAGCTCTGTGTGGTAGTAGTCCATCTCGGAGTAGGCTATCTTCCCCAGCTCGTAACAGTCCTCCACTGTCATGTGGGTCTTGTACGTCACTCCTAGTAGGCAGAGGGTACAGGAGGGGAAATGGTACAGAACAGAAACAGAAAAATGTAGTATCCTGCCAAGGATGGGAAATTAGACACTGAATCCCAGTACATTGTATTGTATTCCTTTTTAATGTGACATATCACTGCTTTAATTCCAGTTTGTGTTTTTCATTTAACTAAAAAGCACACATGGTCAACTATGTACTTACAGACTTTTATGACACCGAATCCCATTAAAAATATTCAAGAATCGTTGTTATATTTCAAAGATGGATGAGATGAGACTGTCAATGTAAAATAAAAACGTTCTTGGATTTTCCAAGATTTTCCAATTTTCCATCAAGCAATGGTGATATGCAGTGACTTAGGCTCCTCACCAGGCAGGTCTCCGGTGGAGATTGTGTTGGCATCCAGTCTATAAGTGTCCTGTAACCGGAGGAGAGCCTTGGCTGCCCCGGTCTGGTCCTCATCTGTGGGGAAGTGCTGTCTCTGGATGGTCAGATTGGAAATGAATCCTGAAAGACAGATGGGTAGGATAAGACAGATAAAGACATGGTGGAGAATGATTAAGATGGGATACATAACAGTCTGACTAGTGGCCAATAAACACTCCCTACTCTTAACAGTGAGACTTTAATCCTGAGTGAGAGAACTATAGATATATAGAGCCATGGATATAGACTCATCCATATCTGAGTAAGTAATTAGGGGGTGGCAGTAGTCTAGAGGGTACTAAGGTTGCCGGTTCGAATCCCTGGACCGGCTGGGAAAATGTGGCTGGGAAAAGTAAATGAGTAATTGTGTAATTGAATGTGTAAAAACGTGACATTTGTATCACATTGAGCATTTGCTTCAGTGTGCCTTAAGTGTAAATTGGTTTTCACTGTAGAGTCTATTTTCTAATTTTACTCATTTTATTTTTACTCAGTTCTGGACCAGACCTGGGTCAAATACTGGTCAAATAGTACTGGTTTAATCTTTGTAGTACCAAATCATCTGGAATATTCTGCTAGTGTCAGGCAAGCTTCAATCTCAGAAATGTAGACTATACTGACTCAAATGCCTTCCTGTGATTATCTCACCTTTGCTTGCCTCCTACATGGCAAACCCAACCCTTGTGATACTCCACGCTAAAACCTGCTATTGGACAGCATCCTCACCTTCGGCGGTATTCCTGAGCACCAGGCTCTCCAGGTCCCCCCACTCTGTGTTCAGCCTCTTCATCAACTTGAAGGCGTTGACCGGGTGCCCCAGGAATCCTTCGGGGTCCTGCATGGCCGTGGCTGTCAGCGAGTCCAGCTTATCAGCCCACCTGACACAAGGTGGGCGACACAGAATTAGTTACGGTGCTTCATTTGAACCTTATCTACACAGAGAATGGAAGGAGTTCAGTGTAGTAAGTACTTTTTATGTGTATGGTTGTCTAGACACTCACTGTTTGACCTGCTCCAGCTTGCTCTCCTCTGCTCTGATGTACTCCTTTAGAGAGGTGACTAGGTCCTTTTCTGTGTACAGTAGATCTGTCATGTGGCCTGAGGGAGGCGCAACAGGAACAATACATCATTGGTACGGTAGTGATAAATCATACAGGACATTGTCAAGTCCATTACAGGAGTTTAGCCTTACATTATAGGACTTCTGTAGGTGTGGTAAAAAAAATGAAAAAAGGGGAAAAAAGAGAATGAATGGGGTCAAGATGAAATATATTGCTAAATGGTCTTACCTATGGAGGTGAAGAAGTCACTGTGGGCTAAGAGAGATGGCAGGAGGCAGCTCAGCAACAGGAAACACCAACAATGTAGCTCCATCCTGAAGAAAAAAAAGAGAGAGACATAGTTTTGGTACACACAATCTGGTGTATCACAACAAACTGACTTGTCCTAGTCAAGACAAGGGATCAAAATCTGTGAAAATGTCAACAAAGTGTCTCTGTTAATCTCAGAATTCAGTTTATATCATGAACCCCACATCCACAAACACAACTCAATAAATGGGAAGTATATCTCAATCTGTTAAGATGAGGGTGTCACGTTACAGTACATCACTGTCTGATCTAAGATGCCGCTTGCTGCTTTGGTCAGTCCACGGCGAGTTGAAACATGTGGCGTTTCAGTAGTGTGAGGCTTAAAGACGGCCCATTCTTCTGAGACTGAGCTCCATGTAGTCACTGAAGCACTCCACTCTGCTAGAGCCTCTTCTCTCCTCAGCAGCCTTTCTGACACTCCGGGCACTTATCAGGTATTGTGGAGTTGTGTTCAAATCACACTCTCTACACTGGGGGTCCCCCAGGGCTCAGTCCTGGGTTAAGCATCACATCCCACACCTTTTATTTCCCATCCTCTGACACCTAGAGTGAGGTGTGCATCTCTGCTCGGCTTGCTCACATCTCCAGTTGGATGTCAGGCCACTTCAAACTCAATCTCAGCTGCTCTTTTTCCCTGGCAGAACCTGTCCCTCCTCTTGAATTCAAAACCCTGGTGCTTACATTCAAGGCTGTGAAGTCCCCCCATACCTCCAGGCCATGGTCCAGGCATGCACCCTGGCCTATGTTCTGCCGCTAAGTCATTTGACTCCCCCTTCCCCGACCTGGTCATCGCGCCGCCCATCTCAAATCTTCTCCCTCCAGACTCCCTTGTTGGAATGACCTTCTCATTCCAGCAAAAACAGCGAAGTCACTCCCCACCGTCCGTTGTAGACTGAAAACTCATCTCTTCTTGGAATTCCTCACACCGCCTTTCCGCTGAATGATCTCGATCTCCCCCTTTCTAAAATCCCGTATATCTATATATATGCTTTTATTTTAAATATTTTCCTAATACTTGCGCTTACATGACCTTGCACTTACTATTGGATGCATGTACTTTTGGTTGCTTTAGGAAATGAAGCTAATTCTAATTAGTATAAGTCACTAAGAATAAGACCCTAGAGAGAGAGAGCGAGAGAGAGAGAGAGCAAGAGAGAGAGAGAGACACACACGGAATGTCATAATATACAACTGCAGATGAGTTTCAGTAAGAAACAGAAAGATAGAAATGGATACAGATTCAGAAAAAGCAAAAGGTAGAACAAGTAATAGGTTGAACTGAGAAACTGAGAAAAATGGCCTTACACAGAGGATCTCCTCAATCCTTTTAAAACCAAAACCTCCCACCCACCACACAACGACCAAATATAACTCTGGGAGGTGGCTCAGCCATAACTGCTACAGGGCTTCTGTGGCACTGTGATCTTCTACCCATACAGAGAGAGAGATGAATAGAGAAAGCCAGAGACAGACCGACAGGAAAGATGTGTAAATGCATGCACATGGCAAAGTGTGCATGTGTGTACACATTCAAAAAGGGACAGTAGTAGTAGGGCAAACATAGCCGCCTTCATTGCCCCAGGGAAGGCAGGACGAGGAGGATTAGGAATTGATGAAGGGCATAAAAGGGAGCATGAAGGGCAGGAAATGAGAGGGTTGGGTCAGCAAACGGTTCATTCACACATAGCAATTACCTCTGCACCACAAATACACAGCGCTATTAGACAGGAGGGTTAAGGTTTGGTCAGTACATGGGAAAAGCCCTTACAGTATTGATAGTATAGTGTACCAGGTGGCTTTCACCTGTATTGCCAATAGCTAAAGCTGACAGAAGTCTCAAGGGTTATTCAATACAGGAATATGAACTCAGTGAACAGCATGCACAGCACATAGCTGAACTTACATGACTGTGCTATAACATCAACTATACAAGTAACAGCACGATGAAGTTATTACTAGTGACCTGCCAATTTCAGTGCCAACAACTTGTTTTCATGAACAGTGTGGTTGATGCAGGTAAAGACAGACAAATTATGTGGCACAGTGCAGCAAGGATAGGTAGACCATAAGCGAGAGTCGACCCCAGGACAGATTGTGCATCTTACTAGGATCTGGGAGAGTCAGTCTAGATCTGTGAACACGAGCAAGACTCTCCCAAAGCCAGGAACAAGAAAGCCATGACATTCTTGATGATTATCAGACAAATCCTCTCAAGCTCCACAGACTGTGACTTGGACACCAAAACTATAGACAGAGTGACACTACCAAGGGTGATTTTAAGGAAATGAAGATAGATTTTCTGGTGTATAACCGTGAGATGAAGATCATAATAGTATATATATAAAAGTTCAAACAAACATTCTGGGAATCCATAACGCTAGCTTCTAATTTAATGACAAGCACCTCAAGGTTTTTTTTCTTTTTTGTGGTTTCTCCCTTCTCTGGGACATAAATACAGGTTTAATCTTTGATTTGTAGCATAACTATACAGCATGAACATAATGTGGCATATGCTTTAACTTGATATGGTGTAAAATACAGACGCAAGAGCGGATAAACACCAATGGTGCCAAGCAGGTATGAAGCAGGCACGTAGGCATGGGTGGGCCACTGCCATCTAATTTGTACTGTCGGTCCACCTATTTGAGTGAACATGGTGAACAATTGTACTTCAGTAGCAAGTACAATTACCCAATACCCACTCAGATTCACTCACATATGAATGACACACATCAGAGTTTTGTCGTAGTAGACCTAATTAATTTAACCCCCCAGAATGAGTCCACCCATCTCTCTCTGGTGCGTGATGCCAAAATTAATGAAAATAAAATAACCTATGCATATGGGATTTCTATTCAGGTCATCAGCAGGGAAGACACAGAAGTGCTGTCAGAACTGAACTTTTGACATGAAATGCTAAATTAAATGAATCCAAATGAAATTCAGTTCTATTTCTATACAGAGAATCTTCAGTCACGCTACAATGCAAGATAATGGTTAGCATTAGTTCTTTCTGTAATCTGTAATCCCACTCAATCCCAACATGCCATAAATATAACACTGCAACTTGGAATGGCATTATTATTGTGCTGTAGCATGCAATTACTGAAATGACAGGGTGACAGCTACAGCTACACTGTTATAATGTTATGGAAGTCTAATGTCAAGATTAGAGTCGTATGTCGTGAGTGAGAGTGTGTGTGTGTGTGTGTGTGTGTGTACACATACATAATCTGTCAGATACTCACCCTAAAACATCTCTCCTAAACTTCCTGACATTTTCCATTTCTGAGGCAATGGAGCTGAGATCTGTTTGGGCATGCAGACTGAACTACACGCTAGCATGCAGTTGTTTTACCCATAGGTGGAGAAAGCAAAGTGACAGCAGTTGAGAAAAGTTGTGGCCGCATTGCATTATGGTCTACTGAGGCTACTGTAGGGAAATTGGTGTCTCTTCCTCTTCTACAGTGGATTTCTCTCTTTATGATTATTGAATGTCGTGTCTAGAAAGAATCCCTCACCCTTTGACTCTGAGGGGCTGACACCAAACCCTTACAGTTGATCTTTTAGATAGTTGAAATATTTTCTGCTATCAAACTCCATTGTAGCTGCACTGGACATATCTCGATGTGAACAACTACTAAATTACTTCATTTTGACAACCTTACTGGAACTGCTTAACTTTCACTAACAAGTCTGACTCTTCTCCATAGTCTTTGATATGCAGTTTAGCAGGTCAGTGACAAAGTCTAATTCATTAAAAAAAGTGTGATATGTGTAGTGATGCAGTGGTAAATATAAAGGTGGGTGAAATATGACATCCAGTTGGTGATCATCAGGAGGCAATCATTAATAGAAACAAAAATCAATAATATCACATAAAGAAAATAAGGAATGTGTGCTTTATGCCCTTAAAATACCACATCTGTATATGATCAGTCTGATACTACTTCAGCTAGTAAGGTCCCTCATGAAAACATAATCATATGTATAATTTGAAGATACTATAGTTATACTATACTATATAAATATCACATCCAAAAGTTCCTATGGGAATATCATAGTGATAACACAGGAGATCAAAAATACCATGAAGCACAATAACATCAATGTAAACTCGCTATTGAGTTCCACACTATAAAGTCCCTATGGGAATCTACTAGGAATATTACAGTGATTTTTTCCACAAGCACGACCAACTCCTAAAGTATTGAATCAATTCTGACAGCCTTTCTGAAGTTGCTAAACTTGCATGACCACGTCTGACTGCTCTGGTAGTCGTTGCCATGCATTTCAGTGGGCCATTGACAAATAGTCTTATAATAGCCTTCATTAAAAAATATGACTCCAGTTGTGGAGAGTTTAAGTTCCTGAGTCACTCAGAGGATGTGAATGGATAAGACTGCCACGTCTTCGCCCCTCCCCACCGGGGAAACTGGAGGACTTCAACCATGGAGTCTGAATGCCTTTACCTGCAGCCGACCCGGCAATAACCCCGTAATTACACTGCCAGCGGGGGGGCTTTTGATTTTCTAGAAGGAAGGCAGTGTTACTCCCCCCTCCCGGCTTGTTTAGAGTAAACCTCGTATAGCAAAAGTAATCAACACGTGTTTAAAAGCAAAGCCTCAACTGGATATCAGCACCTAAGCCTAAATAACAGTATAGGTTGAGAGTATAGGTTTAATATTTGTCTGCTAAGTTGCAAAATGTAGGGTGTTAACACATACAAATAGCCTGATATGCAGTAAAATGAATGCATGCAATGTCCAAGCATAAGAGTGCAGCTATTGTGTGAGACCAGCGGCATCCCACGCCGCACTGAAACGTTGCAGTTTAACGTGGGAAACCCAAGACTGTATATTTATTGGATTATTTGTTGCACTATTCTCACTATTTATCGACTTTAGTTTTCTCTGTTTGTCTCAATCGTGAATCTTGAATCCCACCCTCTGATGAGGCGGTAGCCCGACTTCCACGGGGATCATCAAAGTTTCATCTAATCTAACGGAGCCTGACTCAAACTTTTTCACTGCAATACGGTTCGTATTATTGAATGGCTACATAAACATAAATTCAACACCAAATATATGACGAGAAAAAAACAAAACTTTTGGATACTGCGCAGTAGATATGATTCCGGATTCAATATTTACCGAAACGAGAGCATCTTGATGCCGAAACGTTTCCCGCTCGGGTCCCAGTCCGTTTCTAAACTCGCTGTCCGATACTGACTTGATACCGTTTCACTGCAAGACTAACGTGAAGTCAGCCTGTCTCCGGTGTGTCGGTGCACTGCTCGCCATCTGGTGGTTTGGGTTGGTTTTCTTAAAATCGAGAGTCTGGATGCTACGTGCGGATTCTCACACACATACACACACCCTCCCACTAGATAGTTTTTGGGGACTGGCGCTCGTCAATTGCAATGGGAGGCGTCTAGTGAGCCATGCTTATTTTGGGGGTTTTAATACAGGGATTCGACTAATGTTACAGTTGACAGTGCCACGTGTTGTAAATGCACTGCTTTGTACTTCTCTTTCAAGGCTGGGATGAAATGCATTTTAGCTGAAACCGACCAGAGGGCATGGAGTTCATTTTTTTTTTGTCTTGACATAAAGCAATGACCGAGCATGTGTAACCTGGGAGAAATAGCCCCTATAAGCGTATTTGATAGGTAGTTTTACAAGGTTTGACTTAACCCACGAGTCTTAATCAGTTTCACCATCTTTCATCCTCTCTATCCTTCCACATTCCAGAAACTTCTTTCTGCCTAAAAGACTGTGAGTGGAGGGAGGGCATTCCTGCTGCTTGCTGGTGAGCTGAACAGGGTGGAGCTTGTGTGTGTGGGGTGGGCTGGGCTGGGGTGGGGGGCAGAAGTAGGAAACTGTTTAGAGAGTTGCAGTGATTCTTATACAGTTACCAGTTGAACACATACATCTCAAACAGCTACAGTGCAAAGGCAATTCTTATGTAAACATTGGATATATGCAAGCCCCCTTTCAGTTTGGAAGTACTTTTCTACATAAATACGGTTAATCATGAGTTTTGTGCAGAGGAAAGGGTAGAGGGCATGAAAGGCTGAGAATCCACCCTGCAAGATGACTCAGCTGGAAGAAACAGAGCTGAAGGTCAGGGGAGTCTGGCCTGCCCACTGAAATCTATATAAAACACACAGCACACACACACACACACACAGCCAAGAAAGTTGTGTTGTTGTGTGTGTGATGTGTGAGTATAAATGTGTGTATGCATGTGTGTCCTGAAGGTTTAGTGTGGATTGCAGACCAGGACTGCTCCTCTGCGTAGAGCAGTATTATAGAAAACTCCTGTAGCTGTGCACAGCTGATCAGA
Organism: Hoplostethus atlanticus; assembly: GCA_034670405.1. Classification (NCBI taxonomy): domain Eukaryota; kingdom Metazoa; phylum Chordata; class Actinopteri; order Trachichthyiformes; family Trachichthyidae; genus Hoplostethus; species Hoplostethus atlanticus. The sequence continues at coordinate 2,025,975 of JAXDDX010000065.1, read as the reverse complement.
CAGCCCAGTTCTGGGTGGATCACTGTCACACTGGCCTACGCTGTCACCGGGTGGCTCTACTTCTACCTGGCATGCACAACACACAGATAGATCCTGCATTAAGTTCATTAAGTTTTTCATTTTTTTTTTTTGTATATATATATTTTTTGTATATTTGGAGGATCTTTTTTAGACAATTTGTTGCCCTTAAATGTGTTTATTGTATAGTGATGTGTGCCTCTCTCTTGTTCTGTACTGCTGCTGCATAACTGCAATTTCCCCTCAGGGACAATAAAGAGCCATCTAACAGCCACTGTAGACGATTCTTTCTCCAATCATTTACAGCAGAAGTATATTGGTATATTAACACAAAACTTACATCTACATCTGTACATACAACATCCATACAGAAGCCACCATCTACCATCGATCAACATGAAATAAAACTATTCAGGATAGGTTTTGTTCATGAGAGAGCTTCCACACCTGGAGAACAGTGGTACATCTAGAGGAACATGTTATTCCATGGAAGAGTGAGAGAATGTGAAGAAGTTTTTTTTCTCAAATACTCTACAAAAGTATTCTGGTAAATGAGAGAAAAAAAACCCACTATGCACTATTTGGTTTAGCATTGTTTCTTAGTCATCCTCTTTTCAGCCTGGCCCTTAGTTAAGCTGGTGGTCTTGGAAACGCTGTCATGGCTAAGCGCTCTAGAGGGCCGCATGGTAGCTGGCTGTGAGAGGTGAGGGAGGAGAGACCCGGATCGGGATCCTGCCTCACCCACACAAACTAAATAGACTAGAATCTGGTTAGGACAAGGTTTCAACACACTTACAGCCCAGCAGAGATTAAGACAGTATTGAGATAACAGGAATGAAACAGACACAACAAAAATACGTTACTGGCAAGAGCCATGATTTCACAAGAACTAGGTCAGCGTGGAGACTCATCAACCCAGAAGATCTCTGCAAGTACACAATCATCATTGGATTCTGGCTCCTCTTCTCACTCATGCACCATGTTTCATCTTCTCTTACCCACCTGTCACTTTCATTCCCACCCCTAATCTCTCAGTAACCTCATAAGTAAGTGTGTGAGTACGAGGGAGGATTCAGGGGGGAAACAGAGCTAAATGACGTATGTAGGGAAGTCATGCATTCCAAAAGACCCATTATCAGATTTTTTTTTCTTGGAACTTTCTTGGTAATTCCTAGAAATACAAAGAACAGTGGGAGACTAAGGTTATGTTGCTACGCGCAACATCAACAGAGAGCATGACTGCCCCCTGTTGTGCTCCTGAGTCTATGAATAGTATCTGGACTACACTTAGTAATAAATTGATGCATTACACATACATGCAGTATTTCCAAGATTATATAAAACTAATGACCAGTTAATTAATTAATGCTGTCTGTATGAATCATTTTTAGCCAGCCTCAATGACACCACAACATCAGCGACAGGACCATGAAAGAAAGCCCTTTGCAGGTTACAGGCTTGTTGCCATAGTGTCATAACTAGCTGGACCAATGAATGAGGCCCTCACACTGCCACTGTGTTTGTTTGAGCTCCAGAGCGCTAAAGACCCCCATCCCCTCAGTCAAATGGGTCTGTTTACTTAAACAAGCCTCACTCACACAACCACGTGGCTGACGGACACCATAGTGCTATGATGGGCTAAGAAAGCAGCTAGAAAGAGGGGCAGAAAGAGAACCAGAGAGAGGGGGGATGGGGAGCCGTTGAGAAAACAGGGGAACGACTGGCAGGAATGTCACAAACAGATGTCAGAGCTAGACAGAAAGGGAGCTTAAAACTCCCCCCAGCAGCACATTAGAAAGCTATAATACACTTTTAGATTGTGTGTCTGAAGATAAGCTATACAGCCGGATAGCTCACTATCCTCTTCTAACTTATTATATTAGTGGCTGTTATCGCCTATATCACACATACTGTATATAAAACAGTGCCAGCAATCATATAGATGTTATAGCCCATCATAACGGAATCCACAAGCCACCATTACTGTCCTTTACTGCACCTGTAGGGGAGACCGGGGCATTGTGGGACAGGGGCACTTTGGGGCAGGCTAAAAATAGAAGGTTTCCGTGGGTGAAACACTGTGGCCTCCCACAGCGCCCCGGTCTCCCCTGTTGTACCTGTTCCGTACTGATGATTGTCCAGCCTCTGAGAGGGACACATCGCTGTCCGCTAGATTGGTTCTTTAATTATTGGAAGCCAAACAAACCAAGGCCAAAGTCCAGATGGACATCAGTGGAAAAACAAATGAGTTGAATGCCCTCCGCTCAGATGGCAAAGAGAGAGAGAGGCACGTTCAGTTTATCAGAATGGTAGGAAGAGAGACCGTTCGTTAAGAAGAGCTCATTTATTATTATTATTATCATCATTATTATTATAATTTTTTGTATTGTTTTTGTTAATATTAGTATTAGCATTAGTATTAGTATCAGTATTGGTATTAGTATTGCAACATTGGCTGTGGTCAGTCTGTTGGGGAAGAGATCATGGAGCTTGTGGTTTGCAATGTCTGAGGATCAAATATGACTTCAGGAAGAGGACTATAGATTGAGTGAGTACACATTTGGTTTTCTCTCTTGATTTTTTCATGTTTTCCTCTCCCTTTTATTTCAGAGACCTGGTGCAGAATTATATACAGATCTTTTCATATGTTAAAGTATATTAACATTTGTACCCTATTGGCTTTACCCGTAATTAAATTACTAGTACTTATTTGTTAAACAAACATCTTTTCTGATTAGTTTCATGCATGACTGGAAATTTGCTAGTACACATTAGTACTAGCAAGTACCTATTCAGTAGTAACTTCTAAATATTCTTCTAAATGTTATTTTTGTATTTCTACCAGTTACTGTTTAATAGATACTGGTACTTTTTCAATAGTAGTTATCTCTTTTTGAAATGAAATGTGTCAACAAGTCTAAAGCCTATTTTCAACTACTAGTAAAGACAATCAAATATTAACATAGCATTCAGTTTGGATAAACGTATTTACAGTTACACGTTGATTTTGTACAAATGCATTTATTATTTGATATAGATATTTGTTTTTAAATAATTATTCTTGGCGCAAAATGCCAATGTCGTAGTTCAGTACACTGTCGTAGATGTCAACTGTAACAGTAAAGTGAATATGTTCTGACAGCTAATGGTCACTGTAAGTGAGGAATTCCAACTGTTGCTCTTTGAGTGAAAAGACAATGAGGGATTTTCATACTTATTACTTGGCTGTTCTCTAATTTATAACCATGTGCAATGGGCATGAAAGACCAATGGTTGTGTGTGTTTGTGACTTGATCCAATAGAGGGGTTGATATTTAGACCCCGATCTCGCTTCTCCCCGACTCCAAGCCAGTCAGATCATGAGAACAGATCCCTGGGACAGCCACGTCACTCCCAGGAGCAACCTCAGCACAGAATGATAGCATGCTTTACTTGTAAAAGGTAATCCTACTGGCTTTCACAAGATTTTTATGTCTACGTTTTTTACTTTGTGTACCAGTGCAAAGAGTAAGTCAGTTGCATGAACGACCAAGCTTTTAGTTCCACTTTAATGACCTCAAACAACAAGCACATTTGACAGACGTTTTCTGCATCATACATAAATGCAAACATAAATTATTGGCATTCGATTTATTAGAACAAACACATGATGAGTCACCATTGACTAATATTTTTGAATGGTTACCAATTAACAAAACACAATAACCAAAATGGGATCGGCATGGGATGGGGATCAAGCCTAGAACAAAGGACAAGTTCCTTTTCAACAAATTCAGTCCTTGTCTAAGTTTGTTTTCCTTGTCCTTAATCTTGTGGCTGCATATTTACACTAAATAACTAAATATATACACTAATAACTAATATATGAAATATCTTTTATCAAACAATATTCTGCACATCTGCCAATCTGGAAACTCATAGTGACACCTACATTTCATTCTAGTTCTGTGATGATACCATTTTAATTGTATCGCTCTCTTTGTATGTGAGGTGCAGTTCAGGAAGGAGGAGGTGGGGATGGTGTACCCCAACTCTACAGAGTCTTTGCTCTAATCATGCATGGAAGCCCCTGATCCCCACCCTCTGTCTGGTGGTAGTGGTGATATATGGCCTGGCCGACAAGCTGCGCAACTTTGTGGCAGGCATCTTCATCCCTCAGTACCACTACCCATATGCGGTGGCTCTCTGCTTTGCCCAGGTTGGTACTTGCTGCCTGGTTTGTTTCTTTGGGCCACTCACACTGACACATCAACCAAAATGGAACTGTGCTTGCCTCCCTTTGAACTGTGTATTTTATTGAGAAAGTGACAGCAGCTCACACCTGTAATATTGTGGCTAGTTTACATGCTGTTTGTTTACACAGAGTCATATACTGTATCCTCCCAACAACTTTTCATCTCACACATATGTGCATGCATGTTAAAATTAAATAAAATCTGTACTAAAATATCACAACATATATTTAACTGTACTATTTTAGTTGCAATATAACACTAGTTAAATATTAAAGATGTCATTGTTGTTGTTTTTATGCTTTAATGTATGAATGAGAGATTATGGTATAATCTCTGAATCATCCATTTAATGTATCATTGTTAAACTAAGAACAAGTACATGGGTATTTCTTTGATTTAAAAAATAATGTTGCAGTTTTCTATTACATTGTTGTTAATCATCACATAATGTAAGGTTATACTGGAGTTAATTAGTACCTTTGCACTTGTAACTGTGAGTGTTGGCTACCCCGCTCACCGGCCGCTCGGCTGGAGTGGTCTGCGCATGCCCATGGAAGGAGGTACGTGTTTTTGGTGGTCTAGTGTGGACGACGGTGAGTTTTTCGAAAACGCAAGACCCGAAAACGCTGTTTTCAAATTTAAACGGCTTAGTGTGGACGTACTCTAAGGTAGTTGGTAGCGGTAGCAGTGGCGGCTGGCCAATAGAGGGCGCTAGGGCGCCGCCCCACCACTCCCCACATCCTAGACTTCATTGAATAAGACTTTAAAAATTACTTTCTTTTTTTTTTAAATGAGCGACGTAAATATTATATAGTTAGTGAGTAGAATGTATAATCTGCAATAAAATGTAGATTAAAATTGTTCTACGTTGTCTAAAGTTACTGCTAGGTTACGTATTTCCGGCCTGGGGCGCAAAAATCTTTGCCCATTGACTCTCGTTATAAGTTGTACATGCGCAGTTCGCTCCTCTCAATACAAGCGATAGGAGCTTGGTGCGCCCCACCAACGAACTGCGCATGTACAAACAGCATTTATCTGAATGCTGCTGATTTACACACCACCAACCACTGGTTGGCAGCAGAGAGCGAGGGGCTCGTGGTACAACTGACATAAAATGCGCCAGAATGAGACAATATACTCGGTCGTTTTCAAGGAGCTGGTTTAGTGGGAAGGCTTGGCTAACTGTATGTAGTGACACCAATGCTTTATTTTGCTTTTCCTGCATCCTTTTTCAAACGACAGGTCTCAGACCCAGCATGGATTCAGACAGGTTTGAATGATTTAAACCACATATCAGAAAAATCAAAAGCAAATGTTTGGGAAAGTAAACATAGCTGCTCAGCTTGATGAAGGCTACAGGATAGGGATCTGTAAGCATAATGAAGAGGTTGACAAAAACAGGCACATCCTGTCTAAAATAATAAACTGTCAAGTTCTGTGGTGCCATAGAGTCATTGAGAAATCTGCATCTCTCAAGGAGAGAAGGGCAAAATTGATGTACAAAAAGTTTAAGCCACAAGGCAAAGTCATATATCTTTGAGCCAGTTCACTCAGCGTTTTGATGGCACTGGGTATTTCAAATGTAATACCATATTAATTTATTTTTTTCTTAAATGTTATTTTCTATTAGGTCTTACTGTGTTTTTTTCTGCCATTGTCTCAGGGTTTTGTGTTGTCAGATTTCTGTTGCACTTATCGAGGCACTTTTCGGTTACTTTAGTCTTTCACCATTACATATTGTAGTATAAAAGGTAATTATTATAAAGAATTTGCACTAATTGAAGTACCTTAACTTACCTTAAGCACGTTTCATTACAACAAATGTTCATTCAGCTCAGCAAATACAAATAAAGGCCTTTTCATTTATTTAAATACACTGATGATACCTTAGTACATGTTTGTTTGATTTTTGGTATAGCCCCCCCTGGAGAAAAATGCACCAGCCGCCACTGAGCGGTAGTGATGGGGGGGTGGTGGATGGGGTTCAGTGTTAATGAACATGTGAGTTTAATAGATGTTTAACCAAATGTGTAACCAGCTGAAGCACCCTGATGTAGACATGAGCCCGTTCCAAGGTTGAAACTAAGTAGTACGAGTGATTGAGCTGTGCTAGTGACAGTGGTAACAGGATGACCTTGATTGTTCACACATCTATTGTGGGTGAAAAGTTTGTTTCTGTTCCACATGAAGCCAAAATAGCTCCATTCCAAGTCATTGCACTGTGGTAAACTCTCCACTCAGATAAAAGTGTCCTCTCCCTGAACACACCCATCATTTATGGTTGTGTATGGTATACTGGGATGGGCTGGCAAGAATGAATGACATTAATCCAGGGGTTAACATGATTTTTCTTTTGATTCATCAGTCTCTATTGCTTTGTTAGACACTCGCAGGCATAAATCTTTTTATATCAACAACATCCTGTCTTTCCCAGGTTCTGGTGTCTCTGCTAGTCTTAAATCTCCTCCATGCCCTGGATCTGGTGCCTCTGAAGCATTACTCCAGGTGCCTGGGTGAGAGGTTGCTGGTGCCTGCTATCTGTGACAGCATCCAGGCTGTGCTGGCTATGTGGGCCAAGGCCAGCAGCTCCTACGCCGGCCTCTTCCCCCTCACCATTCGTCTGCTGCCCCTGCTAACTGTGGGCTGGAGCCACGGCCTCAGGCTGGCAGTGCCACCCTCTATCCACATCACTGTCCTGGTTGCCATCTTGAGTGGTATATCTATTGTCATTACAGGTAAACCTATAGCATAACTGTGAGAAGGCAAAGTTCATGACAAGTCATCACTCTAGATCTTCACCTTGGAGCAACTTAACCTCTAATCCCTCTCTCCCCGCAGCCTCCCAGGGCCTGTCAGGCATAGAGCCTCTGGAGTATATGTATGCTCCACTGGGTGTAATCCTTCACAGTCTCTCCCTGACGTGGCTGGCCAAAATATCTGAGGTTGAGCGACACCACTCCCCTGACGCCCAAGCCTCTATTTTTGACATCTACTACACCCAGCTGGTCAACCAGAGCTGGGTGCTGGGCCTCCTGTGTCTGCTCCACCCAGATAGCCCACTGCGGGTGCTGAGCGAGGGCAGCTGGCGTAGCCTGCTGTTCCACGGTTACCTGCTGGCCATCCTCCTGCTGGGGATGGTACTGAACTTCCTGGTGGGCATGACTGCCCTGCGTTTCTCACTGCTTGGCGCCTCGCTGCTCCACTCGGCACGGGAGCTGATGCAGCCGTTTCTCCAGCTTCTGTAGTTTCACTGACAAATTCTATTGTACGGTTCCAGTGCTGGCTAAATTTACTTTCAAAAAATATATATTACCGTACATATAGAACATGAACTTGATAATAATCAGTTACAAACCGAGCAGAAAATTAGTTACATGATGTGGTCAGCTAGGCTTTTAAAATATGTCATGTCATATGTAACATAGAAGTAACTTGCTTGAAGAAATAACTGCAAGGATATTACAACATTTTAAAAAACAATACTTTACATTACATTACTCATCAATGGTAGATTGTGTATCCTACTTTACAGAGTTCAAGAGATTTCAACTCCCACGATAGGATAAATTAATTCTTAACCTGAGCTTTGTGGAACGGTGGACTCTGACTGCTATGCTTTTTCAGATGAAAATGGAAAATGGATTTCCACAACATTCATAAATAAAACACCACTTTAGTTCCAAAAATCTTTTTATTTAGTTTGCAACCAGTTATTTCAGCTGTAAAAAAACACAAACAGTGCAAAACTGACTTTTCTATCCTGATATTACACAAAACAGCACAAATTAAAACATCTGATGTAAACCTGACAGAAATGGTGATTCATATATTGCTTTTGATTCTTTCACTACCATGACATAATGATTTCAAACAGAAACACGTGGTTCACTGAGTCAGACGGGTTGTGTTGTACTATGTCCAGGCCACATTTGGGCAAGCTTAGTCAGTCCTGGCTTATCCTGCCTTAGCATTAAAGCATCACAAATCTGAGCTTTCTCCAAAGATTTTTTTTTTGCCTCTCAGCATATCCCTGTTAGTTGAAGAAACAAGACGGTCAGTGGGAACTGCTCTGGTATTCCAGATCAGCACATGGTCTCCTATGATTGAAGCTTTATGAACTGTAGATGCTGGTCAGGTGTCATTTATCACTTTTAACAAATAAGAAGAGCCTGGTAAATATTGGCTAATTGGTTGTCATTTCCCCATTCTTGTTCCTTATGAGGGATCAGTGTTGGGTGGCAGGTGGATGCCCAGGCTCTGCAGCAGGCTGGAGGCTGGTCCAGCCAGTCCGGCCTCAGAGCTGAGGGACTCCAGGAGGTTGGTGACCAGGTTGAGGTCCACATCCAGGGGCTTGATCTCCTCCTCTGCCTCTTCTGCCCCTCCCTCCCTTGGGAGACCCTCACTGTTAGGGGAGCCATTGGCTAGGTCTGCCTTGTCATGCTTCTGCTAAAAGGATGGGAATAGCAACAGATGAGTTTCATATAGTGTGATACATATGTCATAGTCATATGGGACTTTTTTTATTCAAGGTCAAGTCATTCAAAGTGTCAATCTCTGATATGAAGAGGGTATATTCACAATCACAGTCTTACCTTCTGAGTAAAACTTTGTCCCACATTAGTTCCCATCAGCTCCTGGTCCATTTGGTCCATGTATGTTCTGAGACTGTCCAAAGTCTCTGCCCCCTTCTCCCCTTGAGGTCTAGAGGAACCCTGTTCTTCCTCCTCGTCCTCCTCGTCCTCCTCTTCATCATCATCATCAAGATCATCTGAATCTAGTTCTTCTTCTTTGCTTCCTGAAACAATTGAAAGGCATCCATATTCAGTAAACAGGAAAAGGTTGCTATTGCAGTGCTACTGTGCAAAGTCGTTCTAACGCAATTGTAAGTCTGATGTCTACATACCTAGTAGTCTGTCCAGAGCATTGGCCATGGAGTCTGGGTCAAAACTGAAAGACTTATTTGAATGGGCCCTGGGATACAGGGAAAAACAGAGTGAAGCATTGTTGGTGAGGCGAGGCGTATTTGCATGACATGGAAGGGATTTTCCCATTGGCATTTAGTGAGCAAGAAAGACTAGACTGACTGCTAGCACTTGTGGAAGGAGCATAGGCAAGCCATGAAGTGTCACATGTGCACACTGTGTCCACACTGAAATCATATGATCATATATGAGAATCATGTAATGTAAGCAATGCTTCACTGTACACTGTATATGTGTGTGGGAGCCCTTTCTTCATAAGTGTTTAGTGTCACACACAACATCATATCATTAGATAACAGACTTTGTGGCTTGGGGTAAGGGTCAAGAAACACTACCCTGACCCTTCCTCTTAACACTTTCTTATATGCTTCACTCATTTGTCTCTTAGATGCTTGTTTAGGAAGGAAATGCACTTATGATTTCTGGTGACTAGTAGTTCTCTTGCCTATCTATGTTGAATGCACTTATTGTAAGTCGCTTTGGATAAAAGCGTCTGCTAAATGACTGTAATGTAATCTATTGGCCAGCTGGCCAGTCAGACCGGCTCACCAGGGTAGTTCAGCACCCTCATGAGAAGACATGGTGTTGAGGAAGTTCTTCATGCCCTTAGTAATTGCTACTAGGCTGTAACTGGCCTCCTCTTCCTCTTTATTTTTATCTTCCTTCGTCTCCTTCGTCTTCTCCTCTGCACCCCTGACCCGCTGTGTGTGTTTGGTGGAACTGGGGTTTTGGCTGCCAACACCAAAGCTCTCCCCACTTCTCTCCTCCAACATACGCTCCAAATCCTGAGCTGTGATATCCAGCCAGCTGTCACCTGGAGTTCGCCACAAACAAAAAGACACGTTATAAAAAAGGAAGCAAAGAGAGAGTTGTGTAGGGTAGAAGATACATACCAAAAGGACAAACGGACAGAAATTGGCAGGCAGAGACAAAATCCAGGAGCCAGAGACAAACAAAAGGCTGGACTTTACCCAGCATTAAAATTAATGTTGACTGAGTGTGGCGATGACACCAGGTGTGATCCATAATTTCCACAGCATTGCTAACAGGATTACTAACCACGCAGCCATTTCAAACCGTCTAACCTAAGTTTTGGATAGGATGTACTAATAATCTACAGACAAGAGGCAGTCATCTACTATGTATTGATTGGTAAACATTGCTCATTGTCCCATATAAGGGAGCATTTAATAATTGATGAAAGGGAACAGACCAAGCAGCACCAGTGAAATGGAGAGTACTGATCTGTGTTTTTTCCTGCACCAATTTTGCTCCATAGTGGGGTTATACTGTATATACACACATTGTTCCTTCATAGTTATGCATTAGCTAGCTCTTTCACTCACTGTCCTCTTGGGGGAGCTGTGACTCCTGTCTCTTCAGTTCCTCCAAGCTGAAAGGGGGGCAACTCTGCAGCAGCTGGAGAACCTCTTCACCGGGGGATCTACTACTGGAACTACACAGGCACAATAGGATATTCAGACACACATGGATCACATAGATGAGAATACTCATAGATAGATAATTTATTGATCCCCAGGGGGAAATTCATACAGTGTTCCTAGACACCCATGCACAACCACAGTCCTCACCTTGTTGTTGAGGAGACAAACTGTTTGAAGACGTTCTCTGCTGATGTCTTCAGTTCTCTATAATGAACTGAGCCTTCCAGCTCCCCCTGCATCAACAACAACCATAATCACAACTTTGAACTTTTCATATGATTAACAAACTACAATTTACTTTCATTATCTAGAATAAGTCTGAATAACTAGCCTGCATTCCTCAAAAGTAACATCTATGGCAATGTGTGCTTGCATGGCTAACATAATGTACCAGATGTGGCTAATTAACTAGCCTACCACTTGACCTCCCTTGTAAAAAAAAAAAAATGGGAGACTAACCCGGAAGTAGTCATTCCTTTTCAGACTCTCCAGGAAGCGTTTCCACTGAGGGTTACAGCTGACTGGGGCATCAGGCTCTGAAGATGGCGGCCTGCACTTGGAGCATAGGATCTCAAAGCCATGGGCCTGCAAGTGGTAAACATGTACACAAGCACAGACACATGAATATATACAGATACATACATCAGTCAGAAAAACCTCCACCTTGCACACTTTAAAGGCCAACAAAAGCATGAATGTTTAAATCCAAAAGATGTTTAGAAACTGGTCAGAGGAAATGCACAGGTTGGCTCACCAGTTTCATGCCCAGTTCGTAGGCTCTGTACTGGGGATGAGAGCGGGCAGGCAAAGTGAAGCCACTCCTCCGGTCTGGGGTGAACTGTTGCTGCTGCAGCTGGGCGTACAGGCAACGGGTGAATGTCACCTGGAAATGAATGCCGCAATACAGAGTTATGGTGGTAAACACATCACTTTTGTTCAGAAATATTACACAGGTCTCACTTTAGAAGAGATGCAGATTTCAAAAAGGCTGACATATACAAATGCAAAATTAAAAACAACTGTCATTACAATATTGTAAATGGGACATACTGGTGTAAATTTGTCAGGCAGCATCTTTCCGTGGGAAAACAAGAACAAGCCAATATTTTCATGATAAGAGTGATTTTTAGTGGACAATCTCTCCTCTTTGACTACGCTTTTACAAATATGAAACCTGGAGTGTTCTGTACCAAGGTGAGGACTCGTGTGTCAGGAGGAAAGGTCTTGAAGCTCCGACAAGCTTGGAGATCCACTGGATCCCGTAGGTAGAATGCTGACACTGCAGGAGCTACCAGGTCTGGTCGCTCTGCCAATACCGTAGCGATGCCTGCAGGTAAGAAGCAGTGGGCACGGTGGAGGCCAGTTGTAATCTTCTCTGGGTACCTAAGAAGAAAGCACAAAGACAGCTAAATATGAAAAAAAAATTGTTTCTTTGTGAATTTACTATGTTACCCAGCTAGTCCCCCATTGACTATGCCAAGAAGGCCCCTCACCCCTCTAGTCGCTTCCTCAAGGCTGAACGAATCTTGAGGCTTGCCTGGCAGGCCTGTGTGTGGATGGAGAGCAGGGCTAGAGCTTGTGCCACACTGGGTACTACATCCTTGAGGAGGCCTACTTCACTGGAACGGGAGGGGCAGGGCAGGATATGCAGGTCTCCCCTGTGGAGGAACACCTGACAGAGGAAATGAGTGGAGAGATCAGGACCGAAGACTTTAGCTAAAATATTGATGTTTACAAGGGGACACAGAAATGGGTGATTACATGTTTAAAACAATACGTCTAAGAAAATACAGACAAATAGACAGTTGGATAAAGATGGACAAAATTACCACCTGGCAAGTGCCAAATGCCGGTGAAATCTGTCCTTTGCAGATAAATTTGACACAACCTACAGGACTGGATTGAGAACCACTGCTATAGATCACCATCATCAGGACATCTCACCCTGTTCTCACTGGTCTCTGGATTCAGCCACTTGGGAAGGTAGTCTGCTGCCTCAATCAAAATAAACTCCCCATCATTGTCCTCAACTCTGTGCATATAAACATAAAATAGTTAGTAGCAGTGAAGCCCCATGATAAATTAATCACTGACAGTGCACCACAATATGGTGTAACAATCAAAGAATGGAAAACCGCTTTATCAAATATAAAATTGAACACTGAGCAGTCTGTTTCACCTGGCTGCTAGCTCTGGGAAGGCCTTTGTGATTTGTTGGAGGAGGTAAACGATAAACCACTCATCCTCCACATTGTCTCCGAACTGAGTGCTGCCTCCAATGTGAGCAGGAACACCTCCTATCAATAAAGAATATGTCAGTCCTGCTTCACTTGCATAATCAAACTATCAATCTATTGTAGGTGTGTGTAACAGGAAAGTATACTGTTGATCCAATGGATGGGGGATCAAAGGAATTTTGTCAGTCAAAGCAAACATTTACCAATACTTAAACCAATGCATGTTGGATTACGTTGACTAAGCTATACCTTTCTCAGGTTGGTACTTGAGGTTGAATGACTGATGCTGCCAGATATACTGCACGAGGAGTGGGGCGACTTTGGCCAAAATCTTCTCCACTAGATGTGTGAGACGTTCCTCATTGGTTTGGGAATCAGAACCGTCGGGCTGAATCAAGAAAAGTTTGTACTGGACCACGTCTTCCTGCACCCCTTTCCTCGATAGTGGGTCCATTATAGCACTCGTTGGATCGACCTGTTAAATAAATCAGAGGTCTGAGAGAAAGATGGACAAATGCATGTTCCACTTGATGATGTACTGTTAAACTATGTCTCGACATTCAATAGAAAGTAAAGTGAATCAATAAAGTTACACATATGATTCATTCGAACGGGGCTCAGCTGGCTAACATAGTAGTGTCAATAAAACAATTAAACTATCTTGTTTTCAAATTAAGAAATTGAAATACCGAGGCTACGTCGCTATCACGCTGTTCGACATGTTTTCGTCCTATCATGAAATGACTTCGACTGCCAAATTGTATGACAAATAATAGTTCCGATGTTTTATATTTAATCAGAAAGGCTTTGTTCTTCGAACAGAAACATGAGCTATAATGTACTCAAAATATGTAGAAACAATATTCCACATTTATATCAAATTTTACTGAAATCAAAACAGCTAATTACAAATGTGTGTTGTGAGTGCAGCCGTAGCCGCCCCCCAACGACCAACGGATAGATTTCAGAAGCGCAATCACGCCTTTGTGAGGGAGGCCGGGAGTTGTAGTCCAAAAGACAATAAGGGAAAGGCTAGTCCATGGTAGTCCGAAATCTATTTCCCGGGAGGCCATGGGAATACGATGTTTGGTATCCATGACAGCCTTGTTATTGTTGTGGTGCTAGCTAATCCTCTGAAGTGGTGATAGACATACTCATGTATTCAATAAATTGGATCGATAGACATCTTCTCGGCGAAATACAATGTCATCTTGTGTTGGTAGGATATGTATAACAGGAATTGACTGTTGAGGAAATATATCATGCTATACGTGCCTGCGGCGGGTGATGTCTTCCCTGTGGCCCTAGCTAGCTAACGTTAGAATTATCCTCTAAACATTAGCTCGTACAGTTAGCAACAGCGTTAACATCCGTAACCAATACCCAGCCCGGCTCTCCTTTACAAATGGTGTTGATCTGCGGACTGGAGGAAATGTCAGACCTCTGTCTAAAGAGTTCGCAGCGAGTCCAGGAACCGGAGGGGAGCAGAATGAGAGAGGAGGACTTGAGCGTATAAAACGGAGAAAGGGAGAATGATTTCGCGATACAACAGGCGACCCGTATCGCACAAACTTGAGATGTGAGTAGCTAATAAGTCAACCCTTGGATAGTAAGCCGGCAGAATGTACACATAAGGTTCCACCAGCTCTCAATGAGTGAATGTCGTTACTCTGTGCTGGTACAAAGTGAAATGAGTGACTGCATTGTCCACCACGACAGTGAAAAATGAGAATTCTATTGCTCCATTAGTGACAGTCCATCTGTCACACCAAGGTCAATAGGCTGGCTTACACTGGCATACAATACATATAATGTTATTCAACAATGAAATTGAAGAATGCATCTTCTTGAAACTACCACGCCACCTTATCTTCAATAACCACAATAATGCTTTATTTACACGCTGTGGTTTCTTTGATTGTGATACTAAGCAAACCACTGCTACCCTTACCTAAATGTGATTGCACACACGCTGATAATTATTTTATCAACATTCTCGATCCGTCTGTTGAGCAGTCGTGGGTTATCCCGAAGCAGCCTTGACAACCACCCTCTCCCAGAGGAAGCAGATGATAACCAGGCCCCTCAACGTTTCCTCCATGACCTCCAGGAAGCTGTCTCCACTCACAACAGGTAACTGGAACCTGGACTATGTTCAGTCAGACAAACAACACCAAGCAGGGATAGGGCTTTAGCCTATTTAGCCAAGTGAAACATTCGCAAATGTTCTAAACAAACTTGCAGCACAGCCTAATTTATAAGCGGTGAAATTACTCCCAACTAAGGCTGCTTAATAGACACACATGTTCTGTTCTACTCAATCTTATCTAGGTGTTCTGTAATGTTACACCTTCGTGAATGGGCCGCTGATTCTCAAGGCTCTGAACATGTGAAAGCAGATACTTGAAAGGAATGGATTAATTGATATCACATTGCCTCCTTCAGATACTCACAGGTTAAAAGAATAAATAATCAGGGAACGTATTGGAATATTGGATTACTTTGACATTTGCTCTTTGCTTTCCACTTGGAAACCTTGTCTAAGCTTTTGTCAACAACCAAGGTGAGTGAGAAAAGAATAAGCACTTTCATGCTGGAATCATAAGAGCTCTTGAGCCACATTGGCCTGGAATATCATGGAAGTGTTTTCTAGACAGGGGAAGTCAGGGAATTGATGACTTCTCGGGGGAAGTCAGGGAATGTAGATGGTGGTTTACACTTTTGCTACATTTTATGGCCACTAAGGCACACCAAGCCCAACTGTAGTGGAAACCAGACTGTTTACTCCTTTAGATCTTTTCTGAGCTGAAAAACAAAATTAATAAACCAGGAAGGGATGCAGTTTTTAGGTCATGGAAGCACTGAAACTTGGTAAGGAAAATCATGGAAAAGTCATAGAATTGTATGTGAGGGCCACAGTCAGAACGCTGGTTTCTTATTTAATATTATTTCTTGACTGTTGTCGTCATTGAAACAAGGGGTTGATTGCGGTGGGATATTGGCAGAACAAATGATGGAGTGCACCCCCTTAATGAACTGTAGAATATAGGTAAAACATCACTTCACTTCCCCAACATCCCCCATGGTTAAACAAACTGTACCTAAGCCACGCGTCTTCCCTGTGCTTTTCATTCAGCTCAGAGACATCTGCTGCCTCAGGCCAGTCTGACTGTCCCACAGTCATCACGGTAGACACCAACCAGTCCTGGTCAGGCATCCACAGCTACACGGGCACGGGGATCTCCACAGAGAGGAGCTCTGTCTTCTCCTGGGGCTATGATGTGAGTCATGGTTCTTTACTAACAGCAGTCAGTGGAAGACAAACGTGTGGGGGGAAGCCACAAAACGACTCAGCTATTAATTGTATAGCACGGTAGATGTCTTGTTTTTCTGCTCCCCCCTTTGTATAGGTGTACAGGCGAGGCTCGGATTCCACTGGGTATTGCTTTGTTATGATGTTATGCTTTCTAGCTTCAGCCAGTTCCACAAAACTTTCCTAGAACTCGATGATTTATTTAGTTCCATGTCCTCAAACTGCCTCTGCAAAAATAACTCTATTGCACACACACATCTCTCTCTCTCTCTCTCTCTCTCTCTCTCTCTCTCTCTCTCTCTCTCTCTCTCTCTCTCTCTCTCTCTCTCTCTCTCTCTCTCCCCCCCTCCCTCTCTGTTATAGCACATGCAAATATGAGAATAATCCAGTTTGACCACAAACACCAGCAGGGATCCTATAGAAGCTCATCGTTATGCACGTTGTGGCCTGCTGTGAGATAAACAAAGCTCAGAATTGATGAACAGTAAAGGCTTTCTGTGATAGAGCCTGTATCCCAGGGTAGAGGAACGACTAGCCTCCATCTCCCTCCCTCTGTGTTTTTCTGTCCCACAGGAGTTTGACAAGGCAGCGTCGCGGCAGGTGCAGCAAATGTTTGAGGAGATTGACAAAGAGCTGTACGAGGGGAGGGGTGGCAGGGGAGGCCAGCTCCGGGGGCTGCAGGACGAGTGTCAACAGTGGGCCGCGAGATTCCCGCATCTCCGGTAGGTCGTCCGCAGTCCCCCACCCAACCTCCTGACCAGTCACCTTTCATGTTTTACATCTGAGTTTAACCGGGCAGGAGTGGGATCAAAAGCTCAATGTGGGGACAAACAGAGAATGAGCATGTTGCTGTTTTTTTTCTGTCCTTAGTTTGTGTGACACACCAACAGTGTCTCTTTGAAGTCCTATCCCCAATAGGTGCTTCTGAGAATCAAAAGCAAAACCTTTGTTTAGAAGTGCAAATACAGTGTTTGCACACATATGAAGGTGATTGGCTACTTTTACTCTTAATCTACCCACAAAAATCCATAAACTTTATTCTCAGAATTGTTAAATGTACTTGAGCTAACTTCTCTCTCAGTGTAGTTGTGGCCTTCATTCACAAACACAGAGCAGGTTCATAGATTGATTTGCGGATTTAGTTAATTGATGCTTGATCAATGCTCTAGTGTGTGTGTGTTTGTGTGTGTCCTTGTCCTTCAGGATCTTGGGGACTCAGCTGATGTGTCCCAGCGATGAGGGCTTCCAGTGGTACACTACCTCGGGGGAGGACAGCTCCACTAGCCACCCACCAGCAGGAAAGGACAGCACTATCAAGGCTCAGGAGAAAGATAAGGGCAGGCACAGAGTAAGCAGCACCTCCACTGACTGACTGGAAGTAGAAGCTCAAAGTTGACATATAAGACAAATTTCCCAGGTTCAAGGTACATTAACCCTTAATCTTCTACAATATGTAGGACTGCACAATCAGGACTACTGTAATGAAACTTAATTTAAGATGAATTATTGTCACGTCCTTCTTAGACTGTTCTGATTTGACAGCTATGGCACTTAATTAGTTCATGAAATTTGCAAGAAATCTTAGAGCGTCTTTCCATCTTGACTGGCTGGCAGGACAGCTGACTGCTGTTAGCGCATCAATTATAGATGTGTGCTGGCTGGCTCTGTGGTTTTGTGACCTAGATACTGTGGCTTGTCAAACAATCAAGTCAGTTAGCCAAACTCAGTTCTGTGGGCTGGCTGTGATAAATAGTGGCTGGGACCACCACTTGTACTGGTTGGCCGGTAGTGAATGCCACTGTTTGGCTACTTCTCCTCAAACAGAGTTGACATAAAGGAGCTGACACAGAGTGATAGCAACTATTTGTCAGTGTCACTATGCAATGTGTTTGCATGTATTCATGCATGGGTGTGTGGAAGTGTCACGATTTGTGCCAGGAATTGTTTTCTGTTTTACTGGCTGGATTTGAGTTTTGACAGAATTCCAGTCAAATCTATTTACAACATGTGTAGAAATATACTACACGATATACTGTGTGGGTGCTGTGTGTCTTTGCATGCGTACACGTCAAGGTGCTTACCGATGTGTGCCCTTTCCCTTGGGGGCAAGGTTGAATGTGCAGGGCAAGAGAGTGGCGCTGATCAAGTCCTCTGCAACAGATTCAGATGGCCCCTCTGGCGCCCCTAGTGGCTCCAGCAGTCATGACATGCCGAGAGTGATTGAAGTGGAGGGTCTGATGGAGGAGTACCTGGCCTTTGACAGCAAGGACCTGTGAGTTACTGAATTTCCTCATGCTAGTATTGTTTTTATTCCAGGACTTTGGGCTTTTTTTTCTGTTTTTCATGTTTTCCTGTCCATTGCTGCCTTTGAGCTTGTACAGTGTACATGGCCTGGCTGTCACATAGGCTACTACTAATGACTGTTAAGTTAAAGTGATCAACTATATATTTTGTTAAAGAGATGTGAAAGATGTTTGTTAATAAACTGTATGTGTCTTATATATGCCTTTTTCTGTCTCTCTTACTCATACACCCACACACACAAAACAGTTTGCCACTTCCTCGAGATATTTACTGACCCTACTTAGTCTGGTACTCTGTAGGGACGATGAGTGGGAGCAGGAGTGTTCAGAGTTGGGTCGGAGGCGGCGCTGCCTGCCCCCCGTCTCGCCATACCGATGTCGCCGCCAGGCTGTTCTAGACCTGCTGTTTGATGATGTGTGGCAAGAGACGCTTGGCTGGATGGAAGAGCTGGTCCAACGCCACTGGGAAGGCTGCATCTCCGGTAGGGCTTGAACTGAGGTCTTATTACAAACACACAGACCATATACACAACTCTATTCTTATTGTTACATGTACAGTAATTGGAAGTGATTGTGTTGGCAGATGACGAGAAAAACTTCAGCCCTGCCCAGCAAGACTTACAGAACCCCTTCATGCTGCTTTCCACCCTGCCCACGATGCTGCCCAAGCTCGGCCAGGCCAGGGTTCCCCAGCTCACAGCCGGCTTGCAGTCCCAGGTCAGTGGTCTGGAGGTGGACTTAGGTGGTGTTGGGGTCCGTCCAGGCGGAGTATATGCGGGGGGTTAGGCTCAAATCACTTTCAGTGCAGCAATTCAAAAGGTAAAAGTCGAAAGCCCACTATCAGTTATTTAGCAATTGATTCTTATGTTTTTTTTTTTATCCACCAATTTGGACTTTTAACAATTGTGATGAAACATATTTAAATGAAGTAACACCATTCCTGGGGGAACAAAATGAACATCCTTTATCCAATAAAAGGTGTTGTTAAGCAAAGTGATTGGCATTAGTTTTAACCCTGTTACCCTATTCTTAGTAGAAGACGTGTTTTACTCAAGACATATGAAACAAGATGCATCTCTTAGTAGTATTTGCTCAGCATCCCTAACAATAAGTTCTTTCAAGTCTCTGTTCCACGATCCACACTTAATGGTCGACTGTTTTCCACTCCTGCCTGTAGTTCTTTTCACTCTTTCAATGCTGCCAATTCATTAACTTGTATCACTTTTTTCCTTCCTTCTCTCTTTACTTTCTTCCCTTTACCTTGCCAATGTTTTCTGTCCACCTCACTTATTTTTCTTTCTTTGTTTCCTTTCCTTTCTTTCTTACTTTCCTTCCTTCCTTCCTATCTTCCTCCTTCGGTCATGCTTTTTTCCCCTCAAAGAACACAAAGTCAAGGGGCTCAAAGCACAAGTCCAGACGGAAATCCAAAAAGCAGAAAAAGCCATCCACTGTATGTAACTCCCTCACTTAGAGCCAAAATGGTGGCGTACTGTGTGCACACCATCCATGGCGGCTCATTACCTTTACTTTGTGCCTGATTAACACAAAAGCATCACCACCGTTATCTTTTTAATCGACTGTTGAGGTTTCTCTACAAGTTTTGTTCAACATGAGCTACTCTGTCTTTCTCTAGCTCGGTCTTTTCTCTCACCATGAGAACGTTGGAATGGCTTTGTTAGCTACTTGTTGCTTTTATAACATTTTTTTGAGTGTTGTTTCTGGTTGGTGGTGTAGCATTTATGATGTCTTCCTGACTCCACTGCATGATGAATCACTGTTTCATTGAGGATATACTGTACATATGGAAGTAACTAACCATTATAAAGATGTATTTTTATGTTTCTAACCATCGCTCTTTTTGCCTTTCCTCCTCTTACCTCAATCTGTCCCTGTTCCCCAACTTGTGCATCGCTCTTACTCCCTCCATTCCTCTACTTGCTTCTTCCCACTTTTTCTCCATCTACTGCCTCTTCCTCTCCTTCCCTTCCTCAACGCCCATCCTTGCTCATTCCCATGTTCTCTACATCTTTTTCTCTCTTGTTCTCCTCCTTTCCCCTTCCCACCTTCCCTTTCTCCCCTTCTCTTACTCCACCCCCCAGGCTGGAAGGGTATTGGTTGGAGCAGCAGTGACTCACCACAACCTGAATGACCTCATCGTGATCCACGGCATCCCCCTGCAGCAGAGGAACCTCGGGGTGCTGGATAGAGCTCAGTATGGTCACACTTAAAATCACATAGGTGTCATGTAGTTCTCCTTCTCCATTTACAAGTACAGCATCATGTTGTCTAACCCTGACCCTGTGATGAGACAGGGAAGTAACAACACACTATACAACTAGGTACACTGGCCACAGCAAATCTTGGCACATCAGCAGAAATGTGGCACATTCAATTTTGAGCAACAAAATAAAGAAAAGGGACATTGTCTCACCCACGCCATGTTTTTGTCCGTGGTCAAAATGCCTTTTTGTGGCAGTGGTTAGCCAGTTGGCAGCCGGTGGAAATGCACCAGTTATCCATTGTGTTTCAATGTTCCCTCCTCATGCAGGGAGCCAGAGGAGAGGGTGGAGAGGGTGGAGAGGGCGTCCCACAGACCAGGCTCCAGCGTGGTCCCCTTCCGGCAAACCCCGCCCTCGCCGGGCCCTCGAACAGAGCTTTTCCTCCCTGTCCCGCCCAGCCCAGTCGGCGCGACGCAGAAACCCTCCCCCCCGCACACTCTTGCCGCTGGTTCCTAGCCTGACTCAGTCCAGCACAGCGGGATCCATGGACGAGGTCATCCGCGGGACGCGTTTGTGAGTTCATATCAGGCGTTCACGATGGTCTCTGAAGTTACGCAGAGCCAGATAGAGATTACTTTGAAAGCAGCCTGCCTTTCAACTCGTGCCTCACGGCTCTCTATTCAGCAGAACGGTGGGGGTGGGAGATGAGAGAAGTTTGATGTGTGCAACCAACTTAAAGGATGAACTTGTCATGAACCGCGGGTGAAAGAGTAATGGAGTAAAGTGTGCCAGTTCCTTCTACTTTCATGTGGAATGTGAATTCTGCCACAAAATTCAGTGGTTGTTGAAATAACTACTGGTAGTCTCATTAGGTGCCTGTTGTGTCTAATATACAATAGACAGTGCGCTATGGTACTTCATTATGATTTACAGCATTTTAGGAAAAACATCTTCAAATCATGTCTGGTCTTTATTCAGAAGTATTTAATTAATAACAGAAGTAAAAGTTGTATTATTGTCAAAATGTAACTCTGAATCTTTAAATCTTCACAATTTTCTCACAATTTCCCACAAGCTTCTTTTCGTGTTGAGAAAGAACTGTATGTTATCGCCAAGGGACAATACAGAATCGGTACTAAATCTCTTTACTGAGGTGTGCGTCTTCTTCCACAGACCAACAGCCAGCGACCACTTGACCTCTACATTGATGCCTCTGAGCAGGAACACACTCCTCCCCCCGATTGGCATCGGAGACCCAGAGTCCTCCCACTCAGGGCAGCAGTCAGACCCGCACAGGTACAGCAGCAGGACTACCCTAGGCTACCCTGTGCATCAGTGTGCTTAAAGTAAAGAGGTTCCACCGTTTCATAGAGTGGATTCAGTTGGTCTCACAAATCTACCAATACACCCAAAGTGCCACATTAAATAGATTATATCATAGCATCTTTTGTTAGGCTTTTAAAAGTCCACTCAGATGTGTGGAACCAGCTGGAACCAACTGGATGAAATCTGTGTGCTAACAAGAATGAAACACCTCTGACATAGCACTGTCAGAAAGCATTAGGTACCGAGTGTGTTGTGTGTGTCCGTCTGTCCAGCGTCAGAGAGGCTCGTCCAGCCGAGCCCACAGCGCTGTAACAGATGAAGCTGGCAATTCGTTCCCAAGGGATCGTCACCACTTCTTGGACATCTTCTCTCGCCCCAACACCACTCACACATACAGGGTAGGGTGGTCTGTATCTTCACAGAATACAATATAGTGTATATATAGTATATGTCTTCACACATTCATCTATTGACTTACAACAGCACATGATCAAACAGACGAATAAGAATAAAAACAAAATCTTTTATGGTTTCAAATTTGAAAAATGTCCATGACTATTGACACCCTTTAGAACAATTCAAATCAATGTTGTTGGAGGAAACATATTCTCGTTTGCAGTGTAATTCATCTCACCTGTGACAGGTTGCAGGTGCCCACATGGTATAAATGAACCAATTATCAATTTTAAAGTGATAAAACAGTCTGTTCTGCTTCCCTGGTCGTCTGAGAAAAGAGCTGTCTGGGGGTGTCAGAAAAACTATTATCACCCAACAAAAGTGTTCACAAGGCTATGAGGCCATCTCTAGAGGTCTTGGTATTCCTGTTTTCACAGTTCAGTTATTAAGAAGTTTGCTGCTCGTGTTAAGAATCTCCTAGGACGTGGTGGTGAGATGAAAATTGATCTCAGATGTTGTCGAGGGTTGGTGTGAGCCAAAACACCTCGCATGACATCCAAAGATCTCAAGGCTGATGGTTTCAGCACCCACACCCTGTTTCACCACACGCTGACACTGAACCAAGAAGGGCTTTACCATCTGAGGCCACCGAAGACCCCACTGCTGCAAGACAAACACAAGAAGGCCTAATTGATCTTCGCCAAGAAACCTAAATCCTTCTGGGAAAATGGTTGATGGTTACTAGAAACATTTGGAAGCTGTCATCACTACCAAAGGCCGAGGAACTAAGTATTAGAAAAGGGTGCCAATAATCACCTCGCTCACTTTTCAATTTTGAAGTCATAAAAGATTTTTTTTGATATATATTTGTGTTCTTATTGTTAGATCTTGTGCTGTCAAATGAAACAGATGAACGTGTGAAGACCGAAAGTTGTTTAATTTCCAATTATTTCAGAAGATATTGTCTGTATAAAATGAAAAGATGCCAAAAGTCTTGGCCAGAAGTGTTGAGAACAGTTTGGAGGAATACTTTGGGCTGATGAAAGATTTTGACCTGATTTACCCCAGAGTGGTCCATCCCACAGACATCCCTCATCAGGTTTTCTGTGTGGGTTTTTGTGGTAATTAATTAATAGGGCTTTATGATGCCAAGTCATTTCTGTACTTATCCATTGTATTATAATAATAGTGTTTCTTTTAGTGGCTTGAGTGTCAACGATGACAAGTTTGAACTCTGGCTTTGTTTTCAGTCAGACACCCCGTATCGCCGGTCCTTCACAGTGTTGGACAACATTGGCCAGGGGCGGCCAGGCAGGGCGTCTGTGGGCACAGGTCAGCAGTTTACCTTTCAATCACACCTACATCTAATGGAGATGCTGAAGAACTTTTAGAAAAAAGCTTCATCCACTACAAAAGGCATCAGGTCGTACAGTGACTATTTGAATACAGTGCAATAAAAGTAAACCAAAGCTGCTAGAAGAGGGATGTGATGTACTGAAACCCCTGTTGTTCATTTGCCCCTTTTTATATTGTGTTACTGTTCACCTGCACTTCATACAAACCTGATGACTTTAAGACAGATTTCATAATACATCAATAAATAAATGATGCATTCACTGATTCCCTTAGACTCTCTTGGCATTGGTGTGACCGGCATCAGTCTTGGCATCAGCAGCTCCTCTTTCTTGGACTCATTTTCCCACCACCCCTTGGGCCACTCGCCCATTGAGGATGAGGAGGAGCCAGACCCACAAGCCCCTCTCCCAGGTCAGTAGGATGAATTGGTTCATAAAACCTTTCCAGACCTGGTTGCAACTGCTGCTTTCCAGTGAGTTATTACTGTTAATTGCAGAGATTTACCTGCAGGTACCAACTTGAAGAACACATATATTGTAAGTATGTCCGTTAACCTGACATGTTGTTCCTCTTTCCTCTAGCTCTATTGGTGCCTGTGTCAGCTCCCGCCGCGGTCTTACACCCGAGGGGGCATCTCGTCGAGAGGCAGCAGACATGGCTTGTAGTTTTGCCTTTTGCCCCACCTGTGTGTCCTTCAGCCATTCTCGTCTTAACAAAACACAATGCAGCACAACACTCAACATGCAACATCTGTGCCCACATTTGTTTTACAGCAGTAGCAGAATTGTTTTGTATTATACCACTTCAATGATTTTATTTATCACATTTTTTTTTTCTGGAGGCCTATTTTTGTATGTCAGAAATTCAGCTTATGCAGCTGCCAAAAACTATGATTTGTATGTGTGTATATCTATTTATATGTGAATGTACTGTATATTTGTCCTCTCTGGTTTGTCCTCGTACTGGTAAATGACTATGCAGGGAATGGCGCGTCCACCCAGACTAGAATAGAAAGGGGAAAAAAGCACTTTTTACACTCTGACAACACAACGTCAGGCTGTTTGGTACTGTATCTTTTATAAGGGCATGATTTTTAATACCCCAGTGTACAAAGACAAACACAACCTCTCAGCCTCTCATTGTATATAGTCGCACACGGGAACAAGACTTTCCCGGCCACTCGCCCATTCACTTCTTTTAAGGCTTAGCTTAAACTATAGGAGGCATGAGAACAAATATTGCTGCTGTATTAGCAGTGAGACAGTACAAGCCACATGCTGCATTTACTACAACACCTCAGTAGCTAGGCAATGTAGGAATACAAGAGACAGTTATGTGTTGCAGGAAATCCATTCATGTCAGTTTTGCTCCGTGCAAAGTAAAGTATTAGTTATGTTACATTTTAAACTAGTCCCTTTTGCACAAGGCAAAACTTGTGATGGCTTTGGTCTCTGCATGAAATCTACAACATTCTCATGTCAACATTAGACTAACTGCACAAAAGGTGGTTTTCCCTTCATTCATGGTTTCACCAACACATTGGACAGCCGTGCTACAAATGTGACAAAGCCTGAAATGCAAAGTTTTTCTTCATTGCATTTTATACAAAAGAATAAAAGATGTGCATAAATGATATGTATATAAATGTATTTGTTTATTGAAGATATAAATGACAACATAAGAGAAATAAAAACATGACATACAAAAGATATTCCATTTTCACACAGATGTCAGGAAAAGGACAGTGGGCATATGGAAGGGGACAATTAGGCTGTTGCTAATCCATGCTCCATCCAACGCTATTGCTTTGAAAAGGTTTTTTTTAAACCAAGAAAAAAAAAAAGGTGCCTGCAATCTATACACATTTATCTGCTGCAAGTCTTCACTTTTTCCTTTTTTCTCCTTTTTTCTCCTTTCTGGGGTTTTCCACCTTTTTTGCAGTATTTTGCTTCCAGGTCAGACAGGTAACTGTTATAGTTCTGCTCTCTAGACTTCTGTCTTTGCTGGAAGATAAGAAAAATATTAATTATATTTTATTATTAAAAAAAAAAAAAAAAAAAGGATCTCTTCCTTTATTAGGTTACCATCAAATACAGATTGTGTGTGTGTGTGTGCATATTTATGTTTGTATGTTTACCTCAAGCGTCATCACGAGACTGTCATCCTGATGACCGAGCCCCATCTCTTTCTGCATTTCTTCAACTTCTCGTCTCTCTTTATCAGCCTGGAAGGTGTAACACAACCACATCACTGGGATTAGACTAGTGGCATAATAACAAGGGTACAGCCTACCTTTTGTTGTCTCCCTCCCCTCGTTATTTTGCTTTGCGTTTTAAATTCCTAGATCACCACAATTTACAAGCAACCAATAGTAAGGAGCAATCATGTAAGAGAAAAGCTAGGGAAAGAAATAAAATAAGCAATGTTTTTCTGTGTCTGCATCAACACCACACACATTCCTCACCCATTTCTTGCGGGCCTTTTTCTTCCTTTCGCTCTCGTGAGTGAAGGCCGGGAAGGCGGGGACTTCTCCGGTTTGGATGGCACTGCGGAGGATGTTGCAGAGCCGGGGCTCGTCTTCATGGGAGCAGTACAGGGCCGAGACCGTGATAACGTCCAGGTCTCCCTGGTGCTGAATGTACAGTTGGAGCACATCCTGCCGCTCCTCCTCAGTGCCCTTGTACTTCTTCGCCAATTCCTCTATGTCCTGCAATGTAGTCTAACAGGTGGAGGGGAGACACAGAGCAGGTTGTGGTCAAGACAACACATGAATCACAAGGATCAAGAGGTATTGATCCAAAAGCAAAAATCCCTGCTATGGTCCGATACCTTAGGGTAGATACGTCTCCAGTAGTTTCCCCAGCACCGGTCTTGACTCAGGATGTCAGACTCTTCATCCACCACACCCTGTTCATCATAAACAGCCCTCTGCTCCTTATCGCTCAGAACTGCATACAACTTCCCCAACGCCTGAAGGAAAATACATCAAGTTAGAGGAAAGCGTTTTACACATCTCTGCAGCCCTTACTCAAAAGTATGGTAATACTACAAGGCATTTTATCAGGATACTATACAAATATGACATATGACAATACCTATAGAATTACAACAACTACTTGTTATTGGTAATCTGTATATCTATCATTCATCGTGTGGTTTTTGTTGATTGATTTCGGAGTACCGTCAACTTTAGCAAGTAGCCCCACTGGCGTATGTTCATTTTATTGGGTTTGACTGACAGCTAACGACGATGGAAGTAACCTGAAACTTCTCTGTGGCCAGGGGGTCTTCGGGAGCCCGGTCTGGGTGGACTTTCAGCGACACTTTGTAGTAGCTCCGCCGGATCTCAGCGTCCGTGGCCTCCCTGACTACGCCGAGCACCTCGTAAAGGTTTGAGGTCTTGAACAGCTCCTGACACCGGTCCAGCAGGCTCATCCTGACAGCTTCTGTTGTGCTGCGAATTGACCGAACACGTCTGGCTACTGCTGACTGTTGTCCGCTGCTTAAAAACGTTCTACTTTCCTTTGTTCAATCAATCAATTTGGCGCGCTGGCTTGTCACGTGTTGCTGCGTAAGGTGACGTGTTACGTAACACGTAATGTGTTGTTATGGTTGCCTTTATAACATTCACCATGTGCTTTTACGCTGTTTCTAAGTAGGCCCTATGTAGGTAAGGTTAAGAATACAGAAATATTGTTTGTCTATAAGTTGTTTGTCTTTGCTGTCACATGTCTTACATGGCCTGTCACCGGTCGTATGCGGTTCCTATGTACTAAATAAAATATCTACCCATCAGCCAAAGAACCGACGTCCTCTTGAGCGTGACATTTTCGGCCCAAATAAGGGATTCCGGGCTCGCATTTTCACCTTCAGTGCGAGGTGAAAATGGATAGAGGTGTCAAATAATTGCCTTTAACTACCTCTAACGCTAATATTGATTATTTTTGCTTTCGAGGGTTCCTCTATTACCCATTTCTTAATTTGTTGATGTGGATTCTGATGGGGTTTCAAGCTGCACCATGGAGAAATATTCTTTAAAATTCAGTAGTGCATTCAAATATGTAATATCTGTCATGTAATTTCTACTTACATTATTTCGCCTATTTTAAGAACAGAACAACTGGCAAATGGAATCCAAAAATCCCATTCACTTTAGCCATACATCAATTTTACTTTTTTGCATTTTTGTGTTTCTTTCATTTAGGTTCACACTGTCAAATTAAAAGCGAACCAGGGCTTGAAGACAAAAGTCACATGGACTCACAAGTCGCTCATTGCTGGATGCAAGCGACCATTAAACAAAAAGAAGAAGAGTTAAGACAATTAATTTATTGGCCTCTGTCAGGGGTACTCCAAACCACTCTGCCATACTCACCATCTTTTGACCTCCCTGGAATCAAGCTTGTAACTGTTCTGTAACTGAATTGTAGTATTGTAACTGTTCCAAGTAAGGCGCCATCTCTCACGGCGACAGTCATGG
Organism: Hoplostethus atlanticus; assembly: GCA_034670405.1. Lineage (NCBI taxonomy): Eukaryota > Metazoa > Chordata > Actinopteri > Trachichthyiformes > Trachichthyidae > Hoplostethus > Hoplostethus atlanticus. The sequence goes on along the minus strand of JAXDDX010000065.1, from coordinate 1,997,665 downwards.
TTATCTGTAAGTTCAGTTGTAAGAAAATCAATAATTCTACCCACAGCCTAATTAAAATATATGCATCAGTCGTGTATGGACTTTAAGGTACAGATACCCTAGTGTTTATTGGTGCATTTGAAGCAGCACAAGAATACATCAAAGACAATGAGGCAAGTCACTAAGTCATTTTCACTGCTTCATGCGTTAGCAGAACACGAGGATACACACTGACTTTAAACTAAGCATCTGTAGATTTCACCCATCTGTGTTAATAAGCCTGTACAATATGCAGCACTACGATACACTGTATACCCCCTCTCTCTCTCCGATGTTTATCCAATTATAACCCCATCTGTTTCTGTTGCATATTTGGCACAGTCTTTGTTGTTTTTGTATTTATTTTCTGTCATCAAAAACCTCATCTGTCCTTTGTATTCAGACACAAAATAAGCACTTGGACAACTGGCACATCGTTATCATGATCAACAACAATGAAAAAGAAAATGACAAAAGCACAGGAGTTGTAAATGTTATGAATTTTGCTGGTGTGCAGACCCCTCTCATATGCTTTCCATCCACATCCTACCCGCTGCCTGGATAGTGCTCCAAGAGTTTTAATAACCATCGCTCCTCCAGGGGGCATATCTCCTTGTTATGTTAACAGTCTCTCCACAACAGTCAAATGGCTTTGTCATCACGGTCTGTCTTTATAGAAAGTCCATGGCTGATGCATCTTCTCCCCCTAAACGGTGACAGTCCGTACGCCTCCTGTAGGGGGCAGCAGCTCAGCAGTCCTTCCTGGTCTTGACCGTCTTGCTGGTGTACTTGATCGGGATCCCCCAGCGTCTCATTAGATAGACATCAAACACGTAGGCCATTCCCGGCTCCAGGCTCCCGATCACAGCTGTGGTGACAGCCCGTCGAGGGTTCAGCTCCTGGAAGTATTTGCAGAGAACCCTCTCGGTGTCGGAGCGCGACTCCGGCCCCAGGCAGGGTGCGGTGGCGGCAGAGGCTCCCTCAGTCTCTAGCTCGCCTTTTCCCAGCTTTCGACGGTACACACAGTACAGGCTCCTTTCCTCTGTGCCCATCCAGGCCAGGGTAACGCTGTTGCAGCTCCGCAGCCGGTTGAAGGACTTTATCTGCAGGGTGGAGGGGAGAGAGGGGACCCCTCTGCGGTGGTAGGCTGAGGAGGTTTGCATTTTGACTGAGGCCCTCAGACCTCCTGGTAGGGCAGGGTCTGCAGGGTCTGTGGTAGCTCCTTCTCTCTCCAGGTGGATGAGGTAGGAGGGGCTTCCCTGCAGCCAAATCTGCGCTAGATCTTCCCCCACAGCCTGGGAGGTCAGTACCTGACCTTTACTGGACACAGTGACTTTGACCTTCGGACCCCTACCACAGCTCTGCAAGGTGAGGAGGCCGCTCTGCTGCCAGCCTCGGGGACGGAAGCTGAAGAACTGCTCAGAGTTGGACCCCCTGTCGCGGAAGGTCACCCATCTCAGCTCTCCTTCCCTGAGCAGGGTGATGGCTGGCCGGGCCTCCTCATGCGTGCGAGCGAATGTCCCAGTGTACGCCATGCTGGTCCCATTCAGCCTGTCAATCACAAAGACATCAAAGTAATACTGGGTATCAGGGAGGAGCTCAGAGACAGTGCAAACGTTCTCTGTCCCCTTACATAAACACTGGAGATCAGCATACTCGTCAGGGAGGGAAGAAGGTGGAGCCTGGGAATCAGAGTCGCTGTCCCATTGCTGCCACCACCAGTCTTTCAGAATCGGCCACACTGTTACTTTTCTCTTCTTCTCCTTCCTTTTTTCTTTACGATCTTTCTCTTTCTCTTTCCTGATGGTCTCTCGGGCTGCACAAAGGCTGGGGTAGTTGTGCTTAGGGTTGACAAGCACACAGTAATCGTAGCTTTTCTGGGTGTGTGGGACCCTGGTTAGGGAGGCGCTGGGTGCCCAGCTGAGGGTGACACTGGTCATCCCCACACCCAGGGTGTGAACTCGAGGGTCTGCCGGGAGCAGAGGGAAGGTGCCTGATGGCCCCGGGCCTTCATGGAGGTAAATCGTAGCTCTGTTGTCCTGCTCTTTGGACTGCAGCCTCAGAATGTAGAATGGAGAAGCTGTGGAGGTATGGGCGTAGGAAGGACCCGTGTAGGTGTCCATAGCATTGCCTGTGTAGCTGTGTATTTTCTCCTCAGTCCCAGGACTTCGCCACCAAACCTCTGGCATGCTCTTTTTGGTGCTCCCTGTAGGGAGGGAGAAAGTGTTAAAGTAATGATCTGTGACTTTACGATCAGAGCAGTAACTACAAAAACCCGGACTTCATCAACAGAAAGTCCAAGGAAAAAGACAACAAAGTCCTGGCAACACTGTTTGATTGCGAAGTGATCTCTGGGGGTTCAGTGCAAAAACACCACAGCAATGACTCCTTATTATCAAAGATGTCACCAAAATGAAAACAAAAAACAGGACCTTGCAGATCCCTTTAAGAAATGCTCATCTATAGTCTCATTCATACATAAAGTGTGCACATTTTCACAAAGCACACTCTGTCTTTTCACTTGAATGAAATGACTGGTAAATAAACACAAAGACTCTGAATATCTTTTGAAAATCAAATGATGAAATGAGACCAAATGTTATAGTGAATAATTCAGGCTGGCGACAGGGGACCCTTGAGTTCAGGGTTTAAATGATTTATGTGTCACTTATATCTTCATGATGTTGTTTTACATGTAGGATAGCCTGTTCAGTCGACCTGGGAGGGTCTAAGACTCATTTTCTATTCTAGAAATCTGTGCCTTTGAGTGAAAAGTTTGATTGGAACATGAATCGCTCTGACTTCAGTTTCATCCCATGTTGTAATTTTGCTGCTCTAGGATGTTCATCACCTGGGTTTTATTTGCTTGAGGCACAAAATGTTACAGACTATCAAGTCATTTCAACATCTGAATCAGATTACTGCGTGTGTGTGTGTGTGTGTGTGTGTGTGTGTGTGTGTGTGTGTGCAGGCAGGCAGGCGGGCGCAAGTGTGTGTGTTTAAATGATACTTGAAAATACAAATCCAAAGAAAATGAAAATGCGGTGACTATATACGATACTACACTTGCAGTCAGCCTCTGTCCTTTTCAGAGATTGTGGGTGGCATTTGGAAAAGTAAGGCCTTTTCCTTGCTTTGAAGTTGAGCAAAGCAAAGGGGTGAAGCGCGTGGATGGAAAGATATTTCCATATAGGTATATATATATATATATATAGGTATTTGTGACAGAGATTTAGAGACACTGGCACGTGGGTCTAGGCTGCAATATAAATACTATCACTATGCTACAGTGTGTAGGTGGGTAAACTGTCCTCCAGTGATGGTGATCATAATAAGGGAAACAACCACCAATATAAACAAAAAAATATATAACTTCCATCAGTTTGATACTGCTTTTACATCATATTTACATCAGATTTACGTCATCTGAAAAAAAGCAGGTAAACTTAATTCTGCAAATCAAATGGTGCTGGCTGCAGTATGACGATGATGATAATCGATCTTGGCATAGCCAGATCTAGTGATCCTCCTCAGGGTGAGTGGGTGTCCAAAGGTGCAGGATGTGGTCTCATGGTTCATGTCCACTCACATTGCAGGCTTTTGAGGGGTTTGTCCTTGAGGGTGCGGGCAGCCAAGCTCCATTCGATGGGCAGGTCACATGGGCTGACCGTCACAGACATGGCCACGGCCGTCTTCTTCAGCGTGAAGTAGAGCCTGTGGAGAAACACCTAAGATAACATCAACAAGTTCTTTGATTTTTTTCATGGGGATTGTCAAAAAGTCCTATTTCCATTCAACTGCAAGGTGATGGATGAGGAGACGAGATATGTCCCAATGCGTACCGTGTGCCATTTTGTTTTTTTTGGATGATTTCCAGAAACTGTTCTTTGCTAGAACTTGAAGATTTCAACATTGCAAATCTTTCAAACATTTGCCAAATCTTTGTCTTTCCTCTTGCCTACACGCTGATCAGTCATTTGATAGCAGACCAGGAGAGGTGACCTGAATGTCAGATGATAAGGCTGCATTGACAATTTCAGATGGATATCTGCCCGTTTGCTGTAACTATCTGAAATCGTGCTTAGCATAAAAACAATGATGTCCCTCATTGTGATGAGGCGTTTCTGGGACCACAGACTGTTTATGGAGGTTGGATTTTAGATTTTCATATTAGATGGCGGTTCAATAGCATGAAAAGGACATCTAAAACAAGCACTTCCACCTCTGAGTCAGTGATTTAAGTTTGTTCACCTCCACAAAGAATAAACTTAAATAGAATTAATTCTCAAAGCAAAAACACAGAACAAACACAGTCTTTATCTCATATTGTTCTGCACCATGACATCTCTAATGAAAATTAATCAATTGGATGTGATTATTTGTTAATACATATTTGTTTGTGTCTCTTTGCAAACATCATTATTCATGATACTGTGCAGATGGCAGTTGTTCCCAAACAGATGTGTGACATTGTCATCCTCAAGGGCAGCTTGCAGCTTATTTAATTGAGTGATTAATTTCTGAGTCATTGTTTTCTCTCCATTTATTTGCTGTGTGCTTCTGCATGATCGCACCGGTGGACAGACTGCAGCACACAGGGAGATGCATTTCCCAATTTTCAGCTCCCTGTTTCAGAACGCTAGCACTGGCACTGTTCTCTGTAGTTCAGGCCAAGTGGGCTCAACTTCCTCTCTCTCTCTCTCTCTCTCTCTCTCTCTCTCTCTCTCTCTCTCTCTCTCTCTCTCTCTCTCTACAGTGGTGCTGGTATGAGCCACTGCCTCCAAAAAGATCGTCGAGGAATGCTTGGTGACTTGTTATTGAAGGGCGGAAACGAGAGCATGTGTAATGAGTAGGCTGTACAGGCTTTTATCATGGGTCTCCAACACACATGACATGAGCAAAAACCTCCTCCCATCATTCACTGCAAAAACGATCCATCTTAGGTCATTTAGTCCAATATTGAGCCTTAAAATAATTTTTTTCTTAAAACAAGAAAGTGTGTGAGAGTGAGATAATTCCATTTGTTTCCAATGCAAATCAACTTCTTCTTATTCTTGAATCAAGTGAGATTGTCTTCATACTTTAGTATAACAGACAGTATAAAATAGAATAGAGCACATGAATGCATATTGCTAAAGACCTTTCCTCATGGTCCTTCCCCCATCCCATAGTCTGTTACCCTACCTGCGAGTTCGTCCTTTGGGGAGGGTTATGGTCGTGACCTTTCCCCTCCAGCAGCCATGTAGTGGGGCGAAGCGGCACCTCGTTCTCCGGGGCCAGGGCCGAGTGTGCCTGGGGCCACGAAGTGCCACAAAACAGTGCCAAGGCCATACTGAGGCACCAGGACAGGGGCTTAAGTGCCATCGCTCTTTCTTACTCTCTTTCCCCAGTCAGTCAGGCTGCCTCTTGGATATCTCCTCGGCGCTGAAAGGGCAGGGGCGGAAAAGGTCAAGAACATCCATCAGACCCCATGAGCACCAAACGCACACATTCACACACATTCACACACATTCACACACTCACGCAGAGTCAGTTCAATTTCTACTGTACCATTCACAGAGACACTAAAGAGCTCCAGCAGCTGATGATTCATTGATATGAAGAAACATCTCGCACTATTCAGACAGAATTATTCATGCGGGCGGAAAAGAAATTGCCATGGTTTATTACTCTGGAATGTGTATAGCGCAGCTTGACACGAGCCAGAGAAATCACCCGTTGCACCACTTTTCAAAGTGTGAAGTGGGATGCTAATATCACTCAGAAGTCGATGCCTTTTAAAATCGACATTTCTATTAATAGTAAAAGGAGTTCAAATGGGTTTGTTCTCCCCAAATAGAGGGGTCTTTTATCACGGGTGTTTGGAGCCGTGGTATCGGGTGAACGTGAAGCCGGGCTAATGTGGAGAGAGAGGCACACAAACAACACCTGGAGGTGCTCTGGTACAGTCTAATCCAATCACCACACACAGATGCTGCTTCTGACAAAAGCTGCCACGAGAAGAAAGTCTCTCTCTCTCTCTCTCTCTCTCTCTCACGTTGTTGTTTTTTTTCTGCCTCTTACTCTATCGACGCTTCACTCTTGTCTTTTTCTCTGTGTCTCTTTCTGTAGGTGTGTAGATGTGGTCGCACATGCGCACACGTTCTTTTATTGTGTTTGATGATTTGTAGGTAGGATGATTACAGATGCTCACTGTTCTGGTTCCTCCCCCAGAGAGAAAACACATTTGTTCAAAGTCACACAGCCTTCACAAATGTGTTTCCACCCCCCTCTACACCCCCCCATCCCCACCCCTCTGCTTTAACAAGGTGTTTTATGTCAGCGCTGTGCCCCTAAAGATCAGATGACAATCGCGGTGGAACGTTGGCGGCGGCTGACGAATGTACATCTGAGTCTTTCAGGCCTTGGGACGCAACCGAGATCCACAAACTCACAAACCCGTCGCGCGGCTACAAAGTGCTACGGAGGCGCCTGCTCGTTATCCTTGCACAGAGAGAGAGAGGGGAGTGAACGACCCATAAAGCTTTAACGGAGAGACATGCAGCGGGAGAGAGAGGCAGATTGAGGAAGATTGAAATTGGATGGAGGGAGGGAGGAAGGGGAGGAAGGGAAGGCAAGGTTGAGGATCCTGGATTATTAAGAGGGGGGAGAAGGAAAGAGGTGAAAATGTGATTGAAAGAGAGGATCAGAAAAAAAATACTGTCATGCATCAAGGTTGCTAGGAATCTGTTTTTTATCCAGACAGATGAAGCTGATTGGTGTTTACTTCAGCCCCGTGTCGAATGGCTTCTAATGTGTCACATATTACCAGACTGTTGCACAACCTCACAGCCTCTCTCTCTCTCTCTCTCTCTCTCTCTCTCTCATTCTACCCCTCTCACCCTCTCCCTCATTCAATCTTGATGAAGACACAAAAAAAAAAAAAAAAAAAGGCTTGGCGGGCTTCTTTCTTCAAAACGCGCCCGCTGATAAAATATGCATACGGCGCTCCTCAGCAAATTATGACCAATTGAATTTTCATAAGGCAAAAAAAAAAAAGACTCTCGGTCTTGCAGAGAGAGAGAGAGAGGGAGAGAGGGAGAGAGAGCTTAGTGAACTTAACTACCACCCTCTATAAATAAATACACACTCCCCTTTAAGCACAGGAGCTCACGACTTTGATGGTCCCGTTTCACTCTGCCCTTTTTTTAGTTTGAGGTTTTTTTTTTGGGATGACTTGCCTTTTTCCAATCACTTATGTTTATCCCAGACTGCCAACGGACTGCATTTATTTTAGATACTGTTTGGGATTTCAATTAAAGATACTTTATCCCCTGATCTGTCTCTCTCTCTCTCTCTCTCTCTCTCTCTCTCTCTCTCTCTCTTTCTCTTCCTGTCTCTTACTGGTTTTCACTTTATTTAGCCACCTCGTGAGGTAGCTGGTACCGGCTCAGTTTCTGTCCAGACATTGTCTTTGCTATCTTCTATCTCTGCTCTGGCCGAACCATCTGCCTTCTGTTATCTGTGGGCAGATTAAATGGCACGGGGGTGGTCCCTGCAGGATCCGTTGTACCCCCCCACCCCCCCATCCCTAACCACTATGGGCATGGAATAGGATTGAGGTTCACGGTAGGGGTTGATGAGCTGGTGAGTGATGGGGTAAGATGGAATGACCAAAGGAACTTGAGAGGATTTTCCGGTTGATTTTCTACTCCACTGCATGTACATTTGAATGTGTCTTCCTCCATCCCTGCCTCTCTCGTTCTCCCCATCTCATATTTTCCCCCATCCCCTCTCTCTCTCTCTTTCCCTCCTCTCTCTCTCACACACACTTTCTTCAGATATCTTGTTATAGTGTCCGTGTGTGTGCTCTCTCTCCCTCTGCGACCATTTTCCCACTCCCATACTTTGCTATTCAAATGACAAGAGAGAAATACTGCTAGTCAGAGAGAAAGGGGAGATGGGATGAAGTAATAATATACAACGGATGACAGACGAACAAGCCGAAATGCACAGCAGCAGAGAAAAGACGGGAAGATGAAAGTGAGTGTGTGTTTTCTGTTTATCCTGCACCAGCAACAAATGGAAAGTGCCTCACATCTCTCTCTCTCTTTTCAAAACCTCCGGAGACCAACAACAACAAGGAACTGAGCTGGAGAAATAAGTTGTTGACTACATGTATTTGAAATTGGAGATGCTGACACACACACACAACACGCTCTGCAAAGGACAACAACATGCATGCATGCATCCTCTTACCTTCTCTCAGTGCAAGCTCGCTCTCTCTCTCTCTCTCCGGTGCAGGGAGCGAGGGATGGGATCAAATGAAAGAGTGAGGATGGAAGAGGAGAGGGGGATGAGAAGCGGCCGAGAGGAAAGGAGGAGCGACGGCAGGTTGTTGTCGGGGTGTTCCTATGACTCTTGTGTCTCCCATGGGGTGCTGCTCCCTACTTCAGGAGGTGTCTCTTCAGGGCTGTCCCGGCTCCAACTCCCCGGTGCAAGGTTCCCCTGGCAGGTGGATTGTATGTCCCTGGTCTCCCTCTGCCTCTCTCTCTCTCTCTCTCTCTCTCTCTCTCCTCTCTCTTCCTCTTTATCTCTCACTCTCTCACACGTGGAGCCTTGCCCTGCTAAACGCCGTGTGAATGTCAGCCTATCAATGAAGCCTCTCCTCTCCTTTTCCCCCTCTTCTCGTTTTCCCCTCTTTCTCTCGCTTTCCTTCCTCTTTTTCCTCCTCTTCTTTCACTTCTTTTTTTCTCTGTTTACCTCCTCTGGTAGCGAACGGAGCTCACTTGCAATTTAAATGGGCTCGTGTGAGGGAGTGTGAATGTGTGTGTGTGTGTGTGTGTGAGAGAGTGTGTGTGTGTGTTTGTGTGTCTGTGCAATCGGAGAGTGAGTGAGGGAGTGAGTGGATGAGTGTGAGGGGGCTGACGGTGAGGTCGCTGAAAGGGGGTGGTGATGAAAAGAGAGAGAGAGTGTGTGTGTGTGTGTGTGTGTGTGTGTGTGTGTGTGTGTGTGTTGTCAAGAGCAGTGTTAGGGGAAGGGGTGGTGATGTAAAACTTACCTACATTAACCATTCTCTGGCTCGTCTGATAGCATCTGTACTAGGAGAGGGCTGCCGACCACAGGCTGGAGGTGACACCGTCTTTGTGCTGTTATCTCTTGTTTGATCGGGCGCTGACACGCCAAAATGGACGACTAGCCTATCAGATGCGCCCAAACAAAAAGTGGTTTCCTGGCCATGGTATTTTTTGGTGCAATTTGGACCCTTTTTCATATTTTTTGGATGCTTGCTGCCCTTGAAAAAAGTGTTTAACACCACAAACAAAAATCCACGTTGCATCAAAACACACCTCTGCCATGTGCTGTGTACTAATGGAAAAAAAAAAATCTCATGTTACAGTTCGTGTGCACAATGCGTTTAACTGGACAGAGACATCTATAGGGTCTGAAGCATCAGATATAGCACAGCCATATTGACGGCTTTGTGTCCTCCACCTTTAGGTCAAGTGTAGATCTCAGAGGACAGGAAGGGAGGGATGGGGGGGCGGGGGGCACATTCATATCAGTGGCTCTCCCAACCCCACCCAGCCCTCTCTTCTCCGCACAATGGTGGGCCTCATGTACCGTGCTCTCTCTCTCTCTCTCTCTCTCTCTCTCTCCCGAGCCCTTTAATCAATATCATCAGGAAAATAAAAAGAGGCCGGTTGCATTGTGTGCTAACTCCCCCCTCTCCATTCTGTGATGGGGCCTTTTCTCACTCATTCACCAGGTACTTCAGTGTAGGGCTATTGAGGTCACGCTGAATGGGACCCACTCCACCCAGAGGGAATATTGTCTGACCGTACACTAAAATCTGAGAACCCCCGTTCTCCCTCTCTCTCTCTCTTCCACTGTCCCTCTGTTTCTGCAATGTTGGCTTATTTATTAATACCGCATGGAGTGGTATTAATAAATATATCACTTCAGAAATCAGTGGCCAAAAAATGGTCCTCTTTAGGAACCCCTTTGCTGGTGTTGGACTCTCTTTTAAAGCCACCAGCCTCCCTCCCTGTATCCCCTCTCCATCTTGCTGGCCCACTTTACAGACCCTCTGAAGTTTTGAAAGTTGACGATCTGGCAGAGCATGATACAGCTGCTGCTTTTGAAGGCTGGCTTCTGATTAACCTTAGAGAGGTTACCGCACACATACAACTATGTGTATGAGCTTTAGCGACGTGTATGCTATTTTTGGAAGAAATTGAATGGATGAGAGAGTCGCCGCGGTGTGAGGTGAATGAAGACGTGGTGCGTGATGCACTTTGTAGACTGTGTGTTCACAGGACTTTGGGCATCTGTCAGACATCTGTCGAAACCTGGAGTTGCTGCATATAGGGTTGGATCGCACACGCTCTCTTTCTCTGCCATCGGGACTGGCCTGGATATTTCTTTTGATCCCACAGCTTTTTCCCCCCTCTTGTGTTGCCATTTAATAATTTATCGACAAACAGTCACCGGACAAACTCCATCCACCGAGAGAGAACGACAGGAAAGCGAGAGTGAAATTTTCATTGGCATAATTGCATGAAAAGAAACCCGCAAAAAACTTGGCCCTTCATCTATTATGGATGTCTGCTTACAAGACATGCATAATGCAAGGGGCCCATCTTTATGACAATCATGTATTAAATATCATGTTTTGGTGGGTCGGAGATCTCAAGCCAGTGTGTTTTCAGTGACACAGTTATTTGCCTTGTATCGAGTAGTGCGTGGACAGTGTTGCAGAAGCAATGAGAGAAAGAGAGCTTGACAGTGACGGAGAGAATAACAGAGAGAAATATGGGGGAGAGAGGGAGGGAGGGAGGGAGGGAGAGAGAGAGTGTGCTAGCTGACAACGGGTTAACAGGAATCTTTATTTTTAACAACATATCATCACCAGCCGCCCATCTGCTCCTGTGCTGGCAGTTTCCCCTGGGAGTGTGTCTCTGTGTGTGCGTGTGTGTGTGTGTGTGTGTGTGTGTGTGTGTGTGAGAGAGAGAGAGAGAGAGCGAGAGAGAGAGAGAGAGAGATGCAAGCAAACCAACCAGATCAGATCACCAATCAACACCCAAGGGGGGAGGGGGAGGTTGGACAAGGTTATGGAGGTGGGTGAGTGGGTGGGTGGCACACAGATAGCTCTGCTCCAACATCCAACCAGCATGTGACAGAGGGGGTGAGGACAGTAGGGCTAGAGGTGAGTAGGGGAGGTGGGGGTGTGACAAGGGTAAAGTGGGTTTGGGTTGGAGTAGGATTAGGTTGGATCAATGTAACTGGCTTGCCTGTGTTTGGATGGGGGGGGGCGGAGGTGGGGATGGTGGTCCTGAAGTAATGAGAGGGAATCTATTAGCAGAGGGGGGAGTGAAGACACACAAAGAAAGAGCGGCGGTGTGGAGGAGGAGGAGAGGCCTTGCCGGACCTCCGGGGGTGGCCCCGACAACTCATTTTATTTTCCCTGATAAAGGGACTGGTCCCTGGGGAAAGTGGGAGCGATTGAGGAGGGGATGTTTGGTGGTGGAGGTAGTGGGGGGGTGTGGCTGGGTGGACTTTGTATTCAGAGCCCCTTTTCGCACGGTGGAGAAACAGCACGCACAGCTCGGCTCCGCAGGTCACTCATCATTAGTAAATACAGCCCGCGCGCTCACTCGGCGTTATTGTCTCGCGCTGCGCTGCCGCGTCTCTTCATTTAGAGGCTTTTCTCTCCGTCCGCGAGCGCGTTTTCCTTTTTTTCTCTTCAGTCTTGTTTTTTTATTCAGCGCGCCAAGATGATTTGCAGCCCTCCAGTGGTCCACTCCTCTTCAGAAAAAGTTGTGAGTGAGAATCTGAGATATTTGGGGCAAAGACATCTTGTTTTGATACTTAAGATGATGCAGTTTCTTTTTTTTTGCTTGACACATGTAGAGCACTTCTCGGTCCTCATTTGCCTCATGTCTGGAGTGTATGTGCATCTCGTATTGAATATTGAAATCTCTCTCTCTCTTTCTTCTTATTCTTCTCTCCAACGTCTTTCTTTCTCCCCCTCATCCCCCAGGCAAAGTAAATGTGAAGGGTAATTAGTCCAGAGACACTAGTGATACCAAAGAACCCACCCCCGGCCACACACATCCTCCTATTGATCTTGCAACACACACACACACACACACACACACACACACACACAAACACACTTGAGCATGTATACACAGAACAGAAGCAACAAGATGCAACAAGAGATTTTAAAGAGCAACGTATCTTATGGTACATACAGAGAAAAAGTCAGCAAGCTTGTTTTTTTGCGAGCAAGTTTTTTTGACCTTGGCAGAGGTCAAATATTTCTGAAATTCTGCTTCATGTTCCAAGATGCTATTTACTGAGCCTGCTGTAAAAGAGATGGTTTGCAGCATCAAAGCCTCTCTGTTTTCCCTACATTTCCTCTCTCCTCAATTCTCTCTCTTTCTCAGTTACCCTCCCTCCCCCTCCCCCCTCTGTTCTCAGTCATTCCCTCATTTCTGATCCATTTTTTATGCATTACTCCATTACTCTCAACTCCCCATTTACAGTGCATTACCTCCTCCCCTCCTTTCACAAATGCACTTTGTACTCCTCTGTCCTTCCTACAGTCACTTTCCTCCTCTCCTTCCCTTGCTTTTATTCAGTGCATTATGGCACTTTTTCTCTAGTTCTCCCCTTCACCCCCCCTCCCCCCTCCCATTATCTCCCTGTCTCTTCTCCAGTCACGTCTTCTCATACTAAGCTTCCTCCTTTCCCCCCCTTATCTTCTTTTCCTGTATCTTCCATCTCTCTCTCTACATCACACTGTCTGTCTTCACCTCTATCAACCCCCCTTTTAATTGCTTATTTCAAGCATGCCATGTCTTTTGCCCCTTTAATATTTCCTGTTGTCCCTAATGTTTCCTGCTCTTTCACAACACAAACATACACATAAAGGACAGACAGTAACTGCAAATAATAATAATGGCAGCCAGGTCACACAGGCATTTATTTGAGCCATTTACAGACACACACACACATGAATGCAGACAACCAGCAGACCTTCAGATCGGATGATGTCATACATCAGTAATATCCCTTTGGCTGCAATACTGAGTGAAACATATTGGTGGAGCTATAGAGATGCCGTCCTGTAGCTTGAAAACAAAATCATGCCAATGATAGTGATGATGATGATGATGATGATGATGATGATGATGATGATGATGATGATGTTGGTGGTCATGATACATGGTCTCCAGAGAGTTGCTTCCACTAGAAAAATGGGAGACAATGATCCCCATTTTCATGTCAAAGGTGGCTCTCCGTGGTTGTAGGACACAGCTTGCGAGAACCCATTCTCATTGCTATTGAAAAAACAAAACACATTGGTCTGGACTGGCATGTGATACAAATGACAGGGAAATTAAAATTTGCCTTGCTATCCACTCTCAGGTCCAGCTAAGTCAACATAAAGTCACCAGTCACTTGGTAGATTATGGGAATTCTCAATACAATTCCATATTGGCTGTACTGTGTTTGTAGCTTATTGTCTTTTGTGTGGTAAATGGTAAAGCAAAGCTGTTGAACAAGCTTAATAGGCGGTATTACTTATTTCTGTTTCATTACAAAATAAGATATCCACCATTTAAAAAAATGTGACACCTCTCCTCAGAAAACCATTACTCTCAGCACCTGACAAAGTACTTGTTCAGTCATTGGTATTGATCAACAGCCTCATCAAACCCCTGCAGGTATATTATGGTAATTTTGTGCTATGGGGCAGTACCTCACTTATTGCCCCTTTAAACCAAGGACAATACAGGTAAACATGTGTTAAGAGGTTGGGGAAAGGTGGGGAAAGGTTATCACTCACCCATGAACTGATAGAACCAGGCCTCGGAGCGGTCCACCAGACAGGATGTCCACTCACGCAGGGTCACCTTCCTGTTCCTGTTACGGTCACATGACCTGCACACACAGCAAAAAAATACAGCTCAACACAAAGCATGGGTGACCTCGTAAACTGATGTTGGCAGACAACGACGCACAGACAAATATACCACACACATTCATGGAGATACACACATTCACACACACACTCGTGTAACACATTCGCACACATGAACACAACCACAACACAAAAAGACAGATAGAGTTATATAGACACACACAGAAGACATATGAAGACATATTGGAAAGGAATGGAAACAACTGCATTGGGGCTATTCGTCAGCCATTGTCTTTCAGCCCACCGCAGCGTTATCTCTGAAGGGTACTGCTTCAATTTGTGCTAATCCATGGGCGGCGGGAGGCACAGTGGGTAATAAACATTATCATTGCTGGGAATGGGTTGACATTGACACAGCCAGCCCCACTCCCACAAAACCTGTCACTGCAGACTGGCAGAGATGGGTGGGGGGTGGGGTGTGGGGAGGATGGAAGAGAGTGGGTGAAGGAGGAAGATAGTATGAGAGATGGGCCGAGAGGGAGTGATGAAAGCTCGAGAGGGGGATGAAGAGGGAGGGAGGGAGGCTGAGGAAAATCGACATAGAGGGAGGTAGAGGGTGAGCATATTCATAGGAGCGAAGAGAGGAAAGTAGGAAGGAAGGAAGGGGAACTGAAGTGCTTAAATATGGAGGAGGAGCGAGATGATGGAGAGATGGTATGGTCGTGAGAGAGAGAGGAGGGGAGGAGGAGGAGGACACAGGAAGGGAGACTTTGGCATGGAGGATGAATGGATGGATGGCGTGCAGAGATAACAGCATGGTGGGAGGTGCGACATGGTCATAGAGCGGGGGCGAAAGCCAGCACAGGGTGAGACATTGTTAACCCTTCATATTTCATCAATTAGCTGAAAAAAAAGAGAATTGCTTCCAATCACATATTGTTAGACCGTATTATCCTGCTTTTTATCAGGTTTACACTATGAACTTTACTGAGGAACATCGTTGTAGTTAAGTAAGAACGACAAGGACGTGACTGGACTTAACGGTAGCAGCTAGCGTCGTCCTTGACTTAAGAATCAAGTCTCCTTATAGTTAATAGGATTTCTTCAAATTGTCCATTTAATCACCAAGTCTATAATCCCATACTACTGCCCCCCCCCCCTGCACATATATGCAATCATACAAATTGACATCAACGAATGCCATTTCATATGTGTGGATACTGTTGTGATGCCATGTGCTGTGATGAGATGTATATTAGCTTATTAGCCTAAGAAGATGCAGCCTTAGAAGAGAAAATACACAATACGACTGATTTCCGTCACGTCTAAGACAACTAATCATCAGATCTTTGCTCCGGGTGACATGGCAGTGGGACTGACTGGAGGAACGGCGTAGCACAGTGCTCCAGAGGCATCCTCTTGTAACGTAGCTTCCTCAGGTCCCTGCGACTCAACTTCCCGTCATTGTTCCTGTCCAATAAGGCAAACCGCCGCTACAGAGAGAGAGGGAGAAGACAGTGTTTGGATATAAAAAAAAAAAAGCAGATTTTTGTGTGTGCATCTGACAAGAGTAAATAGTCAGTACCACTTGGGCTTGTGCTGCAATTAATAAATGGCATAACTGTTTTATTTATTGCACTGTATGATGTTACATTGCATTGTATTGTAATGTATTGTGTTACACTCTTTTTTCTATTTACAGATTTTAACTCAGTAAATAAAAAAAACCCCCAATAATATTGCATGAATTTTCCACAACCGTTTGAGGACAGGAGGCCAAAGTGGCCAGCAGGAGGATATTAAGTTACCCCTCCATTCACCTCCTTATTGAATAATTTAGTGATTATTGACCAAGTCCTATTTATACAGGGCGTTCTTGAGAGCCGCTACTTCATTCTGTGGATGCTCACACTATGAGCAACACAAGGAATTGTAACTTAGGTTGTTAACATTGATTTCTTGCTACAGAATCCATGAAGCATAGTTTGTATACTACCATGTTGAGGGTGTCTGGTGTCAAAAACAACCCTCTGATGTTTCACAGGGAATGGAAGTGATCCTGTGATTTTTCATTCATTACCATCACATTTTGTAGTAGATATTGATTTAATGTGGTGACACCATTAATCATGTTCACTACTCAGCTATAATCTTCTCCCCTTTGCCGTTGCTGTGCGCTCCACCTCCCCCCTATTTCCATCAATGCCAAAGCAACAGCATGGAGGCAGAGTTTTAGTGTCAATGGGGTTATGCTCTGGTATTGTGGTTTCTATGAAGTTTGCACCTCCTGGTTGAAGTGATAGTTATCCAGAACTGAAACCAGACAATCACAGCACAGCTTCAGCCCACTTGATTCAGCGGGGAGTGTGAAGCAAACGTGTCGGCTACCTGTGCTAGTTGTGTTCTCTGGGCGTAGCTGAGGCAGCTCTGGGGCCGGGCAGCAGGTGCGTAGGACTCTCCCATACGACTCAGTAGCAGAAACCAGTCCAGGAGACGGTATGGGAACTGGCCAAACTCCTCCTCTGTGCAGTTGGCCTTGGGAACTGATGCAGAGTATCAACTGTACTACTTGAAATGATTCACTGTATAATGCAATGGTTTGTAATATCCACTGTGTGTGTGTGTGTGTGTGTTTACCCAGACATGGTCCTATGTGGGCCAGTCCAGTGCGGTGTCTCTTTCTGCAGGCGTCTTTATGCAGCAGACACTCATTCCCATAGGTTTTCCCCAGAACACTGCACACTGGCGCCCTCTTCCTGAAGGCACGCGCCAGTATCCACATGAAAAAATTGTGTGTGAACATACATCATACTGTACACAGACGGATTCACAATAAACTGTCTGTATTTTTCCCACAAACTCCAGAATTTAAGCCCACAGTCTCAGTCTTCAGTTAAATAAATGTCCTTTAAAGTTCAATTTTACGGTTTCAATATCGAGTGATATTGACACGTTTCAACATTTAAAGACAATGAGTGATGCACATTCATGGTTTAAAAAGAGGTTTGAATTGATTCACTATATAATGACACGTACATTGGCTGTTTTAAAAAGAAACATAGAAAATCTCAGTGCTTCCTTTTCAAAATCCCAAGGGGACCTGTGGGTTGGTTGAGATAAAATGCCATGAGGTCTTTACCTTGGGCAGGACTGAGGACAAACACACTTTGGTATGACGACTCCATTTTCCTGAACCACCTGGCACCAGGATCCCACTGGGCTATGGCACTTCAGCAGCTCACATAGCTTTTCTGAAACATAGACAAAGACCCTCTTCATCATTTTTCTATTTTTTCTAGCTTTACAACTGTATCTGAGTGATGATGATACGATCACTTATTCAACATTTTGGACTTATTAAAGTTGCTCTGCATGACAGCATCAGTAAAAGTGCCTCACACTGTGCTGTTGATGTAAAATAATGGCCAGGCAGAGGGAGTGATGGATGAGAAGAATGATGTAAGGAGCGGTAAGTCGGAGAAAGTAACAAAAGACTGCAGAAAGAGAAGAAAGCTGGAGTGAGAGATGATGGGAAAGTGTGTGATGTGATCGACTGATTTTAAAACATTGCTATACATTATCAATCCCAAATACCAAACACATGTGGTGCACATATGTGTTCCCAACGTGGGAAAACAGGCACGTTGTGGGAGATACAATAGGTTGTTTTTGTTTTTACTTGAGAGCCATAACATGGTATGATAGGGGTTAATACATTTTGTTTGGATTATTAAGTACTGGGTCAAGAAATGTATCATTATCAAACTTTTTCAGATGTTTGCTCATAGTATGGTCACTGTTGGATGTCTTTTAAAGGATTGTACCCGTAGATCCTGTGTACACTGTGTAATGGTCCTCAAACTATGCCTTAACAATCCTATTCACTGATGGATGTTGAAGGGTATAGTACAGGGTTACGGTCTACATCTCTGTTGATCCTTACTAAGGACCAGCTCAGGTGGTCTTGACTACAGCCCTGTTCTAAAACGACATCCCACTAAGTCTCCAGTCTCACCTGGCTCCACTCGGCCAATGTACGGTCTCAGGCTCTCCTCAGCTTGCCTCTGTCTGCGCTGGGCTCTGCCTCCCTGAAAATGTAAAATATAATTTATAAAATAAAATTTCACGATAAAAGCAGCTACAAAATTGACTTTCATATTGAACATATTATCTTAAACTGTGGTTCATGAACCAGAATGATTTGTGGGCCTATTTCTGGCGGGTCCCCACTGACAATAATAGCTGTTTTCATCACAGGTCAAGAGACTACATTTCTAATTTGGATTCTGGGCTCTGTATGAACCTCTGATCTAAAAAATGTCAACTTGTCAAAGCACATCACATCAAACCACAATGAAGATGGTATGCTTTCTGCCCCACATCCCTCTCTCCTAATACACCCCAATTCCAGGCTAATATTTCAGGGACCTTTGTAGTCCGCGCCAGGCTCACATCTGCCTCGAAAGTCCTCCCAGATCAGATGAGAAACAGGTGCATTTCTGACCCAAAATACTGGACTGACTCCCTCAACTAGTAAACTGACTAGTAAATGCCATTTAACACCTACCGTCAAACAACCCTGATCACTGCAGTGGCAAACAGATGAGGATTTTGTTTTTGACAATTCCTGAGTGCACTCCAATTGGCCATAAAATATTGTAATTATTTACCATTGATGTTTCAGTTAACATTCAATTAACATTTATTTACCTTTATCTCTCAGATCATTAAAAAAATAAAATATTTTGTCAAGGTCGTGTCAGTTTGTCCCAGTTTTTATTAATTTCAGCATTAATTATCTCATATTCAGAGACAACTTTATATCCTATGGGTGGACAGTCAATGCTAGGTGCACAAGTTAGACAGTACTCACCATGGCAGTGCCAGTGTCAAGACTCGGGAGCAGAAAGAGGGCAAAGGTCAAGCTCAGGTTCATGGTTGAGACGTCTGGCTGTCTGACTAACTGTCCTGCAGGAACACGTTACACTGGGCTAAATCATCAATGATGTGACTAACCTAGCTGTTGCTGGATATCTGTACATCACATATGAAACAAAAGAATAACATTCAGATTTCCACCTATTCCCAGTGGCATCAACCCTACATCTTTACGTCTCTTGATATCAGTAACCTTTGAGGTGAAAGTAGAAAAATAGCACTGTAGGACTATCAGTTTACCCAGATCATGCTATAATAGATGCACATTTTCCTCATTTCTCTTCCCCCAGTGCCGCAGATTTGATGTCTTTCACTCACTATTACTCTATTTCCAGTCATTCCAGTAATGCAGCAGGAAACAATGCAGCTCACTGAGTCACAAGAAAACAATTATTTTCCATCACAGTGGAAATAGGGGGTTGGATTACACGGAGAGGACATTCAGCCTTCAGTTGAGGAAGTCATTACAGTCTAACAAGACATTTTCTATCCCCCTGACTGCTTGAAAGAAACTCTTACCAGAGCCTCTGTCACTCTTCTCCTCTGTTGTTATTCCCTTGTTCTTGTTCTCCTTCTTCTCCTTGTTGCCAGCTACATACCTTTTTCTCTCCGTCTCACCAGCTCCTGTGAGGGTGTATCCTTTTTACAGCCTTCTTCAGCAGACTTTTTCTTTTTCATTTGATCCATCTATTTTTACATTCTTGCCTTACCTGCCCCCTCCTCTCCGCTTTCTGTACCTTTCCCTCTCTCTGAATTTGTTCCCTTGTCTTTCTTTGCTTCACATTGGCTCCCTGTTGATATGACAGTAGACTGCACAGGTACAGGTTAGCCCCTTGGTGCATACACATCTGAAGTCAAAGTTAGTTTAAGGTAAATGTTGCTTAGATGGAATATGGGGGGGAAAGTACATGAGAGCTGTAACTTATAATTGAGAGAGGCGGTGTGAGAGAGAGAGATAGATAGGTAGAAAGAGAGAAAGAGAGAGAAAGAAAGAGTGAAGCCACGTGTTCTCTCTGGTCTATAAATCTGTCTGTGGACTGATGCCAATGTCAATGAGAACCATTCTTCCCTTATCTCGAAAATCCATCTCTCTCTCTCTCTCTCTCATATGGACACGCATACACACACACACACAATCTCTCTCTTTGTCTCTTCCTGTCTCACACCTTAACACTCTCTCTCTCTCTCTCTCTCTCTCACACTCTCACACACACACACACACACACACACACACACACACACACACACACACAGGAGAGAATGAATGTAGTGACAAGACTAAGAAAATGCTAAATGAGAGCTTACAGGCAATATTAAAGAGAGAGACTGCTCCCTAGTGGGCATATTGGTTAATGACAATTTCAATGTATGGCGCAAATTCCAAAATAAATTACAAGCAAAATCACAAAATATATTTGAAGCAAGACGTCTGCATATTGTATCTTTTTGTCCAGGGTGGAAGCTTTACCTCTTGTTTTCCAATTTTGGCTACTTGACCCAGTTTTCGCAACAGATAAATATTTGATGACTGGTTTTTAAAAGTTTCCCTGAGCAGGGAGGCAAAGTGTGGAAGCCTTTAGAATTAAATAGAGCGGCAGGAAAACATAATTCATAAAGTTCAACATAACAGTGGTGCATCTGTGTGTGTGTGTGTTTGACAGTGTCTCTTGATGTGTGAAGGAGATTGAGAGAGATTTGGGGGTTCATTACCCATTTAGAGCATCTCAAAGCCTGAGCAGCTTCTGCAGGATCTATGAAGCAAGACTATATAAACATATAGTGGGAAGTAAATAAACCAATTTACCACTCGTTACTACTACTACTAAAAATAATAATTGTTTTGTAGACTCACTCTAACTATTATTGTCAATCTAGAGCGGACTGCACGTTCGGTACTGACGTCACGCCAACGGCTACTGGGAGGGTTGATGTTTGCATGTTATTCAAATAGGGCTTGACTTGTGTCGGATATATGTATGAAGGCTCGGAAGATCCTATTCTCCATACAGGTAAAGCATTTTATAAAGCAAACATTTAGACAACATTATAAAACTGTACAGCAAATTCAACAGAATCACGTGCAGCCCCACGGTTCGAGATTAGCGATGTCACTCACAGACCATTGAAAGCCAGGTGACATTTTAGCGCTCCGCCCACCAGGGGGCGAGTGGAGGATGTTGGTATGACAAACTATCACGCATTTCTGTTCTTTGGAAAAAAAAACAGGCTATTATTTACACGGGGTAGTTGATGGCAGGCGTGCGGGGTCAGTTTGAGCCCGACAAGACGTTGTTTTGAAGGAGGATTTGGGGATTCAGGCGCCGGGGTACGTTGTCCGGTTAAGCTCGCCTGTTTCTTCGGACAGCCCTTTCAGTCGTTATATTCTGTCAGTCGGTCGGTGTTGACAGTGTAACGGCACAGTGATACTTGCAGGCTACATTAGAAGCGTTTCATGGAAATGCGAGGGGATATTTCTGGTCACTTCCCCAACAACAACGCATCTCAACATTATACACACAGCGGGACTGTTTACAATGGCAAGTGAAAGACTACTTCTACTTTGCAGCTCACTTTAGCAGAGGCAGAACAAGTGGACTGAGCGGTGCACCATCGTGAATGTCTGTAAATATGCTTTAACGGCAGAATAATTCAGGTAAGATCATGAACTAATCCCATTGGTTTGTACTGTCAGGTTATATAAATGCTCTTATTGTGAAATGATGAAAACAATGTGTTATTGTGGTCATAATTAATGCCTTTCATCATCAATGCATCATCAATCTCCTTATTTCTCTGCTTGGGTATGAGGTGCTGTTATTTACATTATACTGCGATTTGAAAACAAACAGATGGCTAACCTTATCTTAGGATAGGGTTGCTTACATCTTCCAGCTGTGGAGCCTGAGGCCAGATGTGCTGTGAGGTCAGGCAGAAGAGAGGTATATAGGCCATGTTGTCATCACCCCAGGAAATCACAACATACCCTGAAGAGGTCACTGTGCTATGAATGGAAATGGCCAGGCCTTTATGTAATTATTTACTAAATATATAATATATTAGTACTTTACAGAGATTGTGCTTACATACGCCTCAGAATTAAATGAGTAAATTGGAGGGTGATCGGTGAAAAGTATGAACAGGATTGAAAAACTGGCTTAGTTCACCATGAGGCTGAGTCATTCTGTATCATTAAAGAGTTAATACATGAGGGAAACACATCTAAGAAATGAAATGTGTGACTCAGCTCATAGGGAGGAGTTGTAATCTAATCATAATTTATAACATACAATGCAGCCTCACATATCCATATTTTTTTACCATGGCTGAAGTTACTGTCAGTCAAGTCTTTAACACTGTCTGTGTGCCGTTTTAGGCTACGATCTACTGCGACCCAGACAGTTCAAAGCACCCTGGCATCAACTCCCCATCACACATTAGGATAGGGCATGACTGATTGCCCTGACACTCCTCGGTGTAAGTGAGCTGGACACTCCCGTGGTGTTCCAATGTATGGGTGGGGTTGGATACACACACACACACACACACACACAGATCCACGTGTGTGTTCCCCAGGCACCTGTTGACATGGGCCCTGAAGCGCCACCTTGGCTGGGGGTGTGTTTACGATACGATTTCCCCAACAACAGCTGAATGTCCCCACTGAGGGTCTGCCTATGAAAGGCCCCCCAAATCGCAGTTAGTATGTAAGGGTTTTTCCAGACTGTGTGTTTGTGTGCGTGTCTGTGTGTGTGTGTGTGTCTGTCTGTCTGGCCTGGCTGTCTGCAAATCTGTCTGCGTATGTGCGTCTTAACCATTAGCATTAGCGTTCTTTGGAATCTAGGTATGCCTGAGGATACACATTACTCTGCGTGTGGCATAGCCGTCATTCCAGGAGACGGTAGTGACCCTGAAGACGCAGATAAGATGTTATAGTGCGCTCATGCGATGCTAAAATCAGCTTCTTACAGCAGAGAGAGGAGTTGAGTCATTATATTGTATAACGTAATCGTGCCGGGAATCGCAGACTGAGAGAGGTGGGTCAGTGGAGAGGAAGGTGAGTGGTGAATAGTTCTTAAGACTTTCTGCAGTTATCGTAGATATTGTATTGATGTTAGTGTTGAAGCAAAAAGGACATGACACATCTCTTTCTCTTTGTGTTCCACTCTACTGACTGTAGTTGAAAATCAATGAGAATGGTGTAATAGCAGAGTAATTACAAGGCTGAGATGAGGTCATTCTTCATGCACTGTGGTGATGGTTGTGTGTTTGTCTGTGTGTGTGTGTGTGTGTGGTGTGTTCTTTGACTTTGACTTCATTCTGATCCTCCACACGCCGTTCTCTCTGTATGTGGCCTGTCATTAGAGCTATACTTAGCCGTGCTTATCAGTCCTTCACTCTTTCGCGTTGGTAAGACTATGGGTTTTAAAGGGCTGGGTATGTTTCGAAGTCACAGGGCTTTGGAAGAAATGAGTGACTTTGAAATGTAAAACATTCAGCTTGAATTGTTGAAGAGAGAGAGCGGTTTACTCCCCCTTGGTGTTTTCTCTGTAACACCATAAACATGATGAGAGGGCACAGGGTGTTTCTCCTGAGTTACGATCCCAGGCCAGCGCAAGGATATGTGGTTTCAAGGGTAGGGGTCCTAATCGCTGCATCTCTGGACTGGACCCCATTTTTACTGTCCGGTCATATTAGAAATCTACATTTCATATGGATAAAGTTTCATTGTTCATTGTCAGTGCCATGCTCTTTTAACATGGATGGACCCAGTGGGACTCAAACCCCCAACCCTGGCAATATTAGTGCCCAGGTTGAAGGTATTGTACTGGATATTTTATATTATGATATTGCATTAGGATCAAGCCATTATAACTGGTCTGCTTGGTTAATACATTGTTGATATTCTCTGCCTTTACCTTGATGAGAAAGCAGTCATGTTTGATATTGAATGGGTCGAGTGTTTGTGAGTATTTTGGCTCAGTCAAAAGAAGAGCCCTGTTCTGTGGGTATGAATGGTGTTTACACAGGTGTCATTTTGAACATAATGCTTGTTGATTGGGGGTAGCAGATGTGTGTAGTTTTGAATCACTGGCTTGATGATGGCATTCATTGTCAAGACTCAATGAATAGATGCTGAAAAGGCTGAAATATTTGTCCAGCTTAACATGGAATTGTTGACAGTGCTGTTGGTCTGTTAGCGTCTTGTATTAATGTATTATATAACTAACAACCCTTCTACTCATATCTAGCTTTGTGACAATCCACAGCTTTGTTGAGCCATGATAATGTGCTTAACCTGAGTAGACATACGAAACAGATGATTTTGTACCTGGAATGGAGGCTAGTTATGTTAGAAGCACATTTCTCCCCATTGTCATCATCATTATTTTTCCAATGAGGGTATATGTTGGAAGTGCATACCATCCCTAGGTTGAGTATGAGTATATGACATATCGGTATATGCCTCACTGGGTGTCCTGCACTGCCAGCATGTCAGCTGCCATTGTAGCTCATATCTATTTACATGACAAGAATACTGTATGTGGCCCCACTTCGTCCTGTTCCCTTACTTGTGTCTTCCATCAGGCAACTGCATTGAACTTGTGGTGTACCAGGCCCCATAGGTCACCCTGTGTAAAACCACCATGAAGGCAGTAATCCACCAAGCCTTTGAGTCATGTGATATTCTAAAGGGTCTTTATAGCCTCAGGATTAGACATGTGAGTTGACCGTTTTTGTGCTACCACCTAAACTAATGTGTGGGAGAGTGTGTACTCTGTCTTTAAATATAAAAGTCTGCTCAGATTGTGACGAGTCATTCTCAATCACCGTCTGACCTGCTTTAGACTCTGCAAGCTTCCATTCAGAATAGCTGTCATGTCATGACGGGTCGTTTCCAGAGCAAAGCCCTGTAAATAAAAGGTGTGAGTGTCGAAGCATCTCTGTTTTTCACATGAGTAGCTTTGTTCTGATGTAACTGTACCAGATCCATCCAGCACCTGATCTCTTTTCTGCTCAGTGGTTCAGTCAGTATTTCCACATCAATGCCGTTCTTTAAACTTCCATTTCATCCAGAAAACGTTTTACTTTTCATGCTGGGTATTAGCTCCCCGTCTCATGCAGCGGTTTGATGGCTCAGATGTTTTGAGCCTCTGGGGACATTTGAAACCACTCTCATGTCCTGTTCAATGTCAGAAACAAAGGCTGTCCCAACCATCAGTCCATCCGGCCACGCTGGGCACAGACGTGGTTTGGTTTTCAAATAGCCTGTTTGCATATCAGGCTCAACTAACGGCAGCGTCTGACCTCACCAAGTAATGGACTTCATTGTGTTGTAGTGCCCTCCTGTGTTCAAAGCCGTTTACACAGCAAGGAAATATCTCACCACATTCACCACCGATGATTAGCGCCCAGCCGGGTAATGCCAAGCAGCAGTTTGGCCAATGAGTTGTCTCGTTGATGACAGTTCACTACCAACTGTGATCCTATTTGATGTGAGGGTGCCTTGTTCCCCCTTGCCCCTACGTTGGACTCTCTGACAGTTACTGTACACGAATGTGCACATGTGGAAAGGACAGGAAAAGAGGGAAGTTGGGAATGGAAGAGAGGAAGTTGAGTTGGCGGCATTGCATTGTCCATTCATAGAGGATGAATACATAGTGAACGGCATCTATTTAGAGACTAGTATTTAAAAATGAGCTGTATACTCAGGGCCTCAACCAAGGCTGGGTGCCATGGCTCACATTAAGTGCAGTGGCTTCGAGCTACATCTGTCCCCTATCATGACCGGTCAGCGTTTAGCATCGTGACTCCTGCCGATGACGAGTCAGTCACAGTGAGCAGGGTTATATAGAACATATGTCCAGTAAACAACACGGCGACAGATAAGCCTGAGGCGTTTTAAATGAACTCACTGTGTCATTGTCTCCAGTTTTATAGAGGAGAGAGAGTGATGTCATTGTTATGTTATCAAAGAAATGTGGGTGGAGGCAGGCGGTAGCTGGAATGACCATGAACTCTGGACACGTGAGTCCTTGTTGCTGTGTAAACGCGTGAGTGTGTGTGTGTGTGTGTGTTCCCGACATGCGGATGTGAGTTTTGTCTAATTTGTGTGCATGTGTGTGAGTGTGCCGCTATTGTCTTTATGTGAGTGTATGTGAGTTTTTCACTTGTGAGTTGGTTTGTGTGTGTACATGTAATGTATGTGCGAATGTGTTTGTGAACTGGTCATGTGAGCAGCAAACATGCCGGTTATGGATGAAGTTGATATTCTTCACGCCTTGTGAGTCTCTGAGAAGAAAGACAACACAGTATAATTCAACATTATGCACCACTGTCCAATTTGGGTAAGTGCTTTTTACTACAAGTGAACACAACATGCTGCAGTATTAAATTGCAACACAGTTCTTGACTTTGAAGTAGACTATGTTTGTATATCAGGTCTAACAACGTACAGAGAAAAACTGTTTTATCTTGGTAGCATCATAACACATATGCTGTCACACCAGTATAACTTCCTTCCCTGAGCTGCTGAGATACCTAGATAAGTATGTTTTAAACTTACTGTGTGTGATATGACTTTAAAGAGATGATTTCCTGGTTAATTATTTTATGCAGATAAGCCTTTAGAAAAGTGATCTTAGTCATCCACTAGTCTTAAGTGGTAGGGTGGAGTTCCGGTAGGGTCATGTTACATGTCTATGTATTTATAATCTCTTTATGGGCTGGCTGACTGGGTTAGATCACGATAGGGTGGCCAGGTCTTGGAGCACAGCTGTCCCTGGTAACTAATCAAATAAAATAAGGCAACTTCTATTCTAGAAACACAATACTGAGGTTATATAACATAGGCTGTATTGCCGTTAAATCAACTGCAATAGCACATTATGATTCTAGCATTAAAGCACCATTACTTCCTCTACAAACTGAAGGCCCGTCACGCTGCTACACATTTAGATTTTCAGGCACTTTGGTGGTTTTGGGTAGGGTTCCTGTAAAATCGTAGAAATCTTTGGTAAGTGATGCATCTAAACCACGAGAGAGTGGTTTAAGGTGCTGTTAAAGTGACTTACTGAATCCTCATTCAACCATTACAGTGGTCAATGTAAAGTCGTTCAAAATCATTCTTCCTCTATGAGAGATATTTTACGCATTTCTTGTTTTTAAATCTCCTTTTTAATGACACACTGCTGTGCTCAGTTGATTTTGGCTGAAGAGACTGAAAGAGAGAAAGAGCGAGAGAGGAACGGAAAGAGACTAAGAAGTAATGAGTAATAATGACACAGCAGCTGCTAAGAATAACCTTCACAAATAAAAAACACCTGTTCTTTTATTCTTCTATTAAATGTAACAACTTAACTTAGCCATTAAGTGATAAGACCACAGACACCAAAATCAATCAGGTGTCCCCAGTGGATAGTTAGCTCCGGTGCGCCACGGTAACACTTCAGCATACACTATGTTGAGTGACCAGGCGACTATATTGATCTCAACGGTGAGAAGAAGTCTGTCAGTTTGTGTAAGAGACACAGGTATTCATTTAAAAGGAATTATTTGGTGTTTCGTGGTTTAAATCAAGTACTACTGCGCTTCAGTCGGAATAGAAAAGCAAGTCTTAAGCTACTGTCAGCGCTGCCTCTGGCTCCCATCTACATAAAGGACTCTAATGGCCTCACTCACGGTGATTGACACCTCGGCTGTTGCCTTTTCCTCTCTTGTGGTCAATCAGAAAGTGAGAATTAAACGGGGCTGTCAACAGTGTGGTTCGTGTCAAGGTCATGTACTGGAGAGAGACCAGACACTGACATGTCCATCTGTGCTCGTACCACACACACTCACACTCAGTGGCGTGGGGAGTAATGATGAGAGAAATGTGATTAGGATGATGGGAGTGTGGACATCTGACATCTGAGCTGCTATAGCAACGGACCAAATCAGATTTATTGAAGTCAAGACTCCCACTGCTCATCATCAGGCCATTACACAGGACCACACCTCACAGGAAAAAGGGAGTGCATTGCCCTAATGGACGAATTAGGATAAGTGGAGCGATGATGAGTTTCTGAATGTGTTTCTGAGCACCGACTGTAGTCAGTAGTGTGACTCATTGTCTTCCATAGTGTTAGGAGTGTCTCTTAGTCGCTGTCTTGGTTCTGTCTCGGTTCCTGCCTGAACCCTTTGTCATCAGGACAGTAGACTGGAGTGGTATTGGTGGTAGAGCTGTAATTGACTGTCCTTGACTTTTTGGCAAAGGCACAAATGAAACAGTTTTGATGAATTAATCACAGTTACAATTAATAGAGAACCACAACACAAAGGGAATATGATCTTTCTTTCTTTCTTTCTTTCTTTCTTTCTTTCTTTCTTTCTTTTCTTAGCATGCAGGTTTTTTATTCCAACCAAAGACTACACCCGGTGATTTCACGCATCAGCACCTTCAACCAGAGAGGAGGAACTCATCACATGAAACCAGCTGCTATAGTCTTTGGTAGGAATGAAGACCTGTATACCCTCGGCCCCCCATGGCACGTGGTTTGACGATCCCTGAATCAGAGCATCCCGTGAAAACAGTATAAAAGCTCAATTAGTCTGTGTGAATTCACAGTTTTGGTGTCTTATGAAGGGTGTTGTTGATGTGGGTTGGATCTGGGACCCTGCTGTGGGATTTATCAAGGCGCATGACATCATAGCCTCTTGTAAACAGGAGATATAGAGGATCCGACAATGCTCACATGGTTTTACTATTGACACTTCACAGGGAATGGTTGACTGAGTGGAACCAATATGCTGCCAACCATGAAACGAGGGAGGGGAAGTTAAATTCAAACTGAATTTTTATGAGAACCACAACAAATGCCTTTTACTGGTGTGGCTGACTGCTAGACAGGATCTTTTTCATTTATTATCCCCTCTGTTGATCTGGTGACATGGGGCTGCATGCACACTTAGAATTGCTTGTTAATCGTTGTTAGCTTTTTAGTAACGTTTCCGTAGAAATATGTGGCCTGAGTCTTGGACTTTGTACTGCATTGTGGGTAAATGATTGGGCTTTACATGCTATAAGTAATCTCTTCTGTGCTGGACATTGGGTCTCTCTGAATGTTTCCTTTGTGTTTACAGGTTCTCCTCTCCTCCTATCCCCCTAACCCTAACCCTTTCTCCTTCCTGTAGCACACTGGGTAGACTAAAAATGCCCTATCAAATATTGAAAGCACCCTTGAAAGCACTGTTCTCCCCTCCCACACACCCACTGGCACACACCACACACACATCACATTGGACAACCACCAACCAACCACATGCACATGCAACATCTGAAAAAGCTTCTTCCTGTTGCTGTGCTCTACTCTCTACTGGGTGCTACCTTACATTCAGTTCAGATGATGGAGCAAACAGAATGCAGGATGACTTGGCAGGGATTGACTCTGGGATGAGAGTGACCGGACAAATCTGTGGGTCAGCTTTAGTGCACTGAGTGGAGGTAACATTTTATATCTGGTGTTTACGTGGTATTTTCCTTGAATCCCACTGAGAGACGGGGTGATGTGATGTGTGTGTGTGTGTGCATGCATGTTTGTCTATGTCTGTGCATGTGATGGTCAGATGGAGTACCACGTGCAATGCAGTACGGTCCTTCTTAATGTAGCAGTTTGCCACACCTTCTCTCTCTCTCTTAGCACAGCATTAGCAAACCTTCCATGCTTTCTCATTGGATTAGCATCACTCAGCGCAGCTCGCTCCAGTGTTGCTTTCCTCACTCACGCGACGGACATTAGTCGAGTGTCAGTATTGCTTTCCTGCCCTGTCTCATTCAATTAGCCTCATCTAATGGCAGTCTGTTAATCCCTTCAGGGAGAGAGGAGCTAAGGCCTACTACTGTCCTGTCCAGAGATGACCCCTCCTTTACTACTCCTTCGAGACACTGCAGTTGAGTTCAAAGGATTATGTCAGCGCATGCGTGAGACTGCACTTGGGTATACACTCAGTAGTAGGTGAGAGTGTCATGTTGGCTATGTTGGACTGCCAGGCGGTGCAGATCAGATGTTTTTTTTTATTTCACTTTCAC
Source organism: Hoplostethus atlanticus (assembly GCA_034670405.1). NCBI lineage: Eukaryota > Metazoa > Chordata > Actinopteri > Trachichthyiformes > Trachichthyidae > Hoplostethus > Hoplostethus atlanticus. The sequence continues at coordinate 1,967,732 of JAXDDX010000065.1, read as the reverse complement.
TTTCACTTCATTACTTTACCTTTTCTTGGGTCTATACTGTGGTTCTCTTTGGTTTTTTATGATCATCACTGACAGAGACAAGAGGGAAACTGAACCCTGATGATGAGTTCGTCCAGGGTGGTGTACATCTGAGAGCAGAGCCAGCAGGATGTCACCCTGGACTCTTAGGGGGCTATAGAGTTATTGATCCAAACAATTGATTAGTTCTGCAGCTTGAAAGACAGATTTACAGGTCAGCTCTATACAAACGCAGCGGGGGGGGGGGGGGGGGGTTGAGAGAGATGGACAAGGAGATGAAGAGGAAGGGAGGAAATGAGATTCAAGCTGCAACCACTTTGTACGTCGTGCCAAGACGTACTCTCCATCCATCACTCCACCCTCCCTCTGCATTTCCCTCACTTTATCCCATCTTCACTTGCCATACTCTTCATTATTTAGCTTGCATACAGTCCACCGTGAAACCCACCGTGTGTGTTTGTGTCTGGACATGAAAATAGATGCAGTAGATAGAAAGACACTTAGGAAGAAAGAACTAGCAAGAGAATTGTCTGTTGCTTACAAGGCCACTGTATCCCACTGAAGATTAATGTCCTCTTCCCGCCTCCCCTACACTGTATCCCTCTCTGGGATTCCCACAGTCCGATGTAAGTCAAATAACACTCTCCCCTCCACAAAGTTTGAAATTGAGTGTGGGAAAGGAATGAAAGGAAAGATGGATGTGGCCCGTCAAGCTGTTCTGTTAAGTGCTGAGGCTTTGTAGTGGTAGGGAGGTATGAGCATGGGGAGATGGGGACAGACTGACTGTGGGGGCTGGATTGGGGATTTATTGTGGGTAGTAGAACTCCTCCAGTCATGCGTAGCCCAACTGACCCAATAGATCAGAGCCCCAAAGCTGTCGCACACTATCTGCATCCATCCTGTTGCTGCTGAAGAATGCGACTCTGAAGTATCATGGGTGGGGGGAGTTGTTAGAGCCTGCGTGCGCGTGCTTGTATGTGCGTGCACGTGCATCACATAGAAAGTGAAAGCTTTGCCGGGAGAGAAACGAATGACCTCATTCTTGCTGATCCCTTATTTTAGCCTTCCTGCGTCTCTGCCAGGTGCTTGCTGAATTGCCCTCCTCTGGGTCGGAAATGAAGTAAGGCCATGAAAGCCTCACTGGCAGGCAGACAGAAAGCTCTCATTCCCTGTAGATGGGAGAGTAAGAAAATATGTCATCTCACTTCCCCCGCTCACAACACAGATGGCTGCTGAGATGCTACAGCTGCAGGTCGAATGGAAGATCTCTCTGCAGGCTGATTATTTTCTCTCTCTCCTGATGAGGAGTGAAGCCGTAGAGAAACCACACGCCCATTTCCAGGCATTGGGTGATGTGGTATGAAAGAGGATTTGGTGTGAATCTGCGCCATATTCCAGAATAAAGCTAAGGAGTAGTGGAAATCCAGTTCCCCTTGTAGATTGGATAGTTATAAGCCAGTAGTTTTTCAAGAAAGTGATCGGACAAAGTCATTCTGATACAGTCAAAAAGCTAAGTATTGTGACAGTGGACTAATCCACAGTTCATAATAGATTTCACATCAGAAAATAAAGATAAACTGAATTATTTATAACTGTCTTTGTTGACATCCACATCAAACCAGGTTAAATAATAGCATCAGCAAACAAATACTAGTATCCTACTGGGTCCCTTTTCTCTTGTATGATGATGTATGATGTGACAGAAGTTCATTGTACATTTTTCATGAAGTAGAGTAATAATACCCTTGAATTCAGCTGCCACCTGGATTGTTTCCTTCACTGAGTTATTTGATCCCTGCCCCCCAGCAAGGTTTCCTGAGTGACTTCATATGCAGTGCAGAGATGCAGGAGGTGGCTAGGTGGCCTTGGTTAACGCTGGGTTTAGCATAGGCCTTGTATTGGAATGTCAGCGATGCTCAGCGATGCTCAATACATTTAATGCTGTGGGGGGGAGGGGCAGGTTGACAGATTGCATGCACGGGTTACTGTCCTACCTCTGAATGTGTGTCAGTTGGGCTGTGTTGCCTAACTGCCTTGCCTTTGTTGTTTCATGGCGGTTTATTCTGTTGACCTGTGTGTTTGTGCCAGTCTCGGACTAAATTCAGGCCATGATGATGTGGGATTGTAGGCCACTGATTTGCCACTGGCAAAAATATACTGGTTATGGTGTAATATAGTGGCTCTCAACCAGCGTACCAAGGCACTTTCGTTTGCTGTGGAGTGAGCTGAGGTGTGCCTTGAAATTAGAGAAGTATGTAGAGAAATGTAGAGAAAATCTGATTCTTTGTATTTGTTATCTCCTCTTTTATGATCATTGATCATTATCAAGCCATTGGTTGGGTTAATTAGTGAGATGACCCAGATGGGAAGACGTTTGTCACAGCAGTGTGTGGATTTGCTGCTACGTGATAGTGATGTGTCACGCTGGATATGAATGGAACCTGGGTGATCCTGCAGGATTTGACAGTAGAGAAACCCCCTAATCTGACTTCCTACCCATCAAACACGCACAGATACACACACTGACCCACCCCCACCCCCTCCCCTCCAAGAGGCTTTGGCTGTCCTGTCTGCAGTGGCTGACCTGATTTTGTGTGTGTGTGTGTGTGTGTGTGTGTGTGTGTGTGTGTGTGTGCGCATGCCTGCAAGCATGCATGTATGCGTGTGTTTGTGAAGCAGATTAGTGAGGGTGGCATAGCCAGACTCTTCAGTGGGGAGTGTCTCTCTTTGGTTTTAGTGGTGTGTGTGTGTGTGTGTGTGTGTGTGTGTGTGTGTGTGTGTGTGTGTGTGTGCAAGCATGCATGTGTCTGTTTGTGTAAATGGGGAATGTGGGCCAGTGTGTCATACAGTTTTTTTCCAGAATAGGAGCACCACACTTACCCCATCCCTTTAAAAGTCGTGTCAATTATTTCTCCAGTGCCTTTCTGTCTTTGTGCCAGTTTGGGAGAGGAGCTACAAAGAGTAATACGCTTTTCTTGAATGCAACCCTAGTTTTATTTTCCATTGTGTCTAAGTTAGTACTCTGTTTTCTCTGTACATGGGTTTCTGCTCACCTTGCCAGCCATCTGGATTTTACAAGCTCCCTTTCAATTCATAATCTTCCTACCTTAGCCAAATGGATGTAACATGCAGGTGCACCGACAGTCTATACACACATGCTGCGTGACTGATGGGAATCAAATGAATTTGATGGTAAGTGAATGGAAGCAGCCTTGGGTTCTCTCTCCAGTGGCGTAACCCCCCGTCCATCCTCCATTCACTATTCACAGTGAGCTGGCTGCCTTCCCAGCCTCGGTGTCCTCCTGTCCCCCAGGCGCTGTCCACCCGTTTGCCTGTCCTGTTCTTGGCCAGGCGTTTTTGGCGCCATATCCTCCAAAACCCATGCCAGCTACAGGTCACATGGGAAACTCTTTGAAAACCTCTGAGCCCACTAGCCCATAATCTCCTTATTTCCTATTTCCCCTTTGACTTTGGGAGATTATAGGTAAGAATGTGTTCTGTTCAAAGCTGGTTAAATAAGGGTTAAAAACAGATTAGAGCAAGCATTCTCAATCATTCTCTTTGCTATACATCTTTGAGTTTTTAGCTATCTGCATTGAATTGACTCAGACTTTTAAGGCCGACATTTGTTGGACAGTACAGTGAGGTCCAGTGAAGAGACAACCCAGAACCAGTCACATAAAAACAGACACCCATCTTAGCCTACTTCTTCTCTCCCTCATGCCACCACGTGAAAGCGTCAAGGCTAGACTTGACATAGTTGTCCAATAAGCCTGCCGGATAAATCCCCTGCACTCCCCCACTGCTAACGACCTTCAAAGAGACAGACATGCATCAGCTGGAACAAGAGGACATGACTACCCTTAATATCATTACTATCATTACATTTAAAGGCTGACAGTAGTGGGCTGCTTCGTGTGTGCCCAGGCCTTCATGTCTGCTTGTGTGACTGACTGCCTGTACTAGTGTGTGTTTTTGACTGCACCCGACTTCAACTCAACCTGTAATGGACTTTTCCATCAATATGAAACCTTTGATATTAGAGGTTTTTGTGTCCATTAGAGAAGAAGACATCACTCATGACTCACTCAAATGACTCCTTTTAAGATAATGGTTAGAATCATTTAGGAAATGGATTAGACAATGGCTGGCAGCATTGTTTCAGTCTGTGACAAGGAGATCAGGGATCAGGATGTGTTTTCCCCAACGCTAACCAAATTGTTTTTATTCAAACACAAGCAGAAACATAATAGATGGAAAGAACAATACATATAGTCAAGACTGATTCAGAAATGTTCCTGTGTATGGAAGCATTACTTCTCATTTAAAGCTGACTGTTTACCAGACACCTTATGCTGAAGATGGTTTAATTTTTTTTTTTTGATATCCCGAGCTTTAGGCGACATTAAAATTGCAGCACAACGTGTGAGTTGTTGGCATCGACGGTTTTAAAAACAATGTATCATCCCACTAAGCTTGTTCTGATCATACTGCATTTCACTAGTAGAAATAAAATGTAATTGAATTAAGATGAACAAAAACATTCTAAAACATGAAATTTTATTTACAAATTCAATTTCCCAAGTCAAATCATATTATACACTAATCAAATCCTCTCTCTCTCTCTCTCTCCCCAGTTGTGTGTGATTCCATGCCCCCCCATGCCATTGCTGGCATCTAATGGAAGAAAAGGCGCCCATCAGGTCTGCCATGGTATCCAGACTGCCTAAGTTCGGTGGCCGCTCCTCGACTGGTGGCACTAGCCCCCTGCCCAATGGCTCCCCGCAGCCCACCACCCCTACCCAGGAGGGCAAGACCACCCCCCAAGGAACACGCCCTAATGGGGTGGTCCGCACCAACTCTTTTTCTTTTAAGTGGAAGAGAGATGGTGGGAGCACTCCCACCAGCTCCGAGGATGGAGCCTGCGAAGACAAGGCTCAGACTCAACTCTCCTCATTGGGGAAGGAGATGAAGAATGCTTCTCCTGGGACCTCCAAGATGCGGAGATCAGGTCCTTCAGTGGTGTCCATCTCCAGCCCCAAGGCCATCCCCAAGCAGGCCTCTAAGACAAGTCCCAAAGCAGGGACCAAGCTGGCCAAAAGCCAGCAGAATGGAGGTCCTAAAGTGGGCCAGAATGGCTCTAGTGCTCTTGCCCGGCCTGGGTCAATGTCTGGCTCCGAGTCCCGCCTTGTGCACCCGAGGGCCAGCTCCAGCTCTCCCCGAAGCAGCTCTCAGGACAGCCTGTCCCAGTCCAGTGACAACCTCAAGCCCCTGGCCCTGGACAACATGGTGCGTTCAAACAGCTTCACTCACTTCAAGCAGATTCCCTCACCCACTAGCCAGCCCATGACACGGTCCTTCTCCTTCAACCGGGCCGTGGAGCTGGCCAAGCCCCTGGCCAACACTCAACTCCGGCCACCCCGGAGCAGCTTCCTCAAGCCCCCCCAGCTGAGCAATGGGAGAGTGGGCCTGGGGCTAGGAGGCTTGAGTGGGAGCCTTGGAGGTGTAGGAGGTCTAGGTGGTGGGCTTGGAGGACTCCAGTATAGCAGAACATCTCTAGCTGCCACCTCTCCCTCTTCCCCCATCCACTCCACCACTCCCACACCCACCACCCCCAGTGCTCTGAAAAAGCCCCTGATCCCCAGCTGTGTGCTGACCAAGCCATTGGGCAACATTGGGGGGTCACTGGGCTACAGGCTTGCCCGACCTGGGCAGGCCAAGCAGCAGAAGCCCCTTTTCACTGGCCGGGTGAAGGGGGATGTCAGACCTTCAACTGCCCCTGAATGTCAAGGGATACGAGGCATATCGATAGACACTGAGCCCACTGGCGAGACGGAGAAAACAGACTCCCGCAGTGACAGTGATGCAAGCTCAGGGAGAGGAGGAGGAGGAGGAAGAGGAGGAAGGAGTCTGCTTAGGCAGAGCTCTGGCCAGGCAGCGGGGGAGGCCCTGGAGGACATGTCCCTGTCTTCTGCCTCCTCCCTGGACAGAGGGGACACCAGTGAAGAGTTTCTGGATGACTTTGACAGCGTGGGGGATGCGCTCAGTGACGGGGACTTGCCCGACAACAGGAAGACTGGCAGTGCCACCCAGAATCGCCTACGCAGCTTCCTCCATGAGTCCATGGACTGGGCCAGCATGGGCCTGGCAGGTAGTAGAATATAATAGAATACAATAGAGCTTAATTTTATGTTGCTCAGCCTCAGTAAAATGGAGGCAGACAGTTAGTATAATGCTAACATGATCAAGTTATTTTTTACTAGTACCACAGCAGTGACTTGACCTATCAACTGGTGTGTGTGTACGGGTGTTTGTGTGTGTGTGTGTGTGTGTGTGTGTGTGTGTGTGTGTGTGTGTGTCTGCGTGCGTGCTTTATGTATCTCTTCTGTAGGTCATGAAGAGGAGGTGGCTGTGCAAGAGATCCGGGACCCCCTGGCGTTGTCCCCAGAGGCGGGTGACCTCCCCCAGGGCTCGTCTCTGGAGCTGTCCCCCTCCAACAGCTCTGGTGGAACCTACATGTGGGATGAGGAGGGGCTTGAGCCGCTGGGGGGGCCCGGGACGCATCCCTGTGACAGCTATGACGAGTCAGAGCTCAACAGCATGGTCAGTCCCCGTGTCCAGCCTGATGAATTGTTATGCAATTGTGTACATGGCAAAAATGACCATTGTAGCAAGTCCATTAGTCACATCTAGTCTTAAAATTGTATTTTTATTAAAACAAATACAAATGGGATGAGATAATATCACTGGTTTCCAATGCAGTTTCAGTTATTTCAGTGTAAAAGTGTAAATATTGAATCAAGGCAGAGTAAGGCAGATCACTATACTAGTATTAAGAAAATCTGATTCAAGACAGTTGTTGAAACAAGTTGATTTGCACTGGAAACTAGTGAAATGATCTCACCCCATTTGACATTTTTTAGGCTCTGACATTAGGTTCACTTGTTGATATTGATACTTGTTTGCAGCATAGTTTATGCACCATGCTGTTGATGAGGGAATTATCACCCCTGCTGTAGCCTCTGCCAACAAGCCCCCCGCTCTCTCCTCCTCCACACTTTATGTCAACTGACAACTTGCACAGTAGTGTATTTCAGAATCGCAAAGGGTGTGGAAAGCAGCCAAATCCCTTTAGTGATGATACAGTTACTAAGGCTGAAAACTTAAACTCGTAAAGCTGTTATAGCTTGGTGATTGCAAGCTGGCAAAGAATAGGCTTGTGTGACTAAGCACCAGAAATGAATGTGTTGTCTGTTTGAATGCAACCATTTGTAACATAATGTGTTGTGTACTTGAATTTTATTTCTCTTTATTGGGTTTGACCTTGCACGTTTAATGTACTTATAGGCCATTTGCAAGCCCACAGGCAGTATTTCCTTTCCTGAAGTGTGCTGTAGGCGGTACTCCAGCCTCTTGGTGTGCAACTCCAGTCATCCTCAGCGTGACTCACTGTACTCTACCTGCCTTAGTCCATTAATTGAGCCCACTTCTAAAAGAATCCTTCTTCCTTTACTAATTAGAGATTGAACGAGCAGAACAAAGGCTGAAAGGGAAAGTGAAATTGCTCTGACTTTTCTGCCAGCTCCCTACTGGTTGTTTCATACCAAAGTCTCCCGCCCTCTGAGAGGCACGCTGACACAGCCTGGATGTTAATAATCAGACTGTTTTTGACCTTTGCTTTGGTTCTTTGTATTTTTGTGCTGTGGCACCTGATCTCAGGAATGTTTAAAGCTTAATGAGCCGGATTAGACATTGTATAATGAGCTTTGTGTTGTACTACTTTTGAAAACATAGCCTACAGTGGATCTGTAGCGACTACTGGGGCAATGTGAATGAGAAGAGAAAGCTCTGTGTTTGTGTGTGTGTGTGTGTGTGTGTGTGTGTGTGTGTGTGTGTGTGTGTGTGTGTGTGTTCATAGCTGCCAACCATCAGCACAAGCACACGTGCCTTAGCCATGTGTATCTGATTAAGAGTCATTCAATATGTCTTAAGGAGTGTGTGTGTGTGTGTGTGTGTGTGTGTGTGTGTGTGTGTGTGTGTGTGTGTGCATTTCTGTAGTAGATTGAACTTGTTGAACTTGAATTTGTTTCGACTCTCTCAGTGAAGTCATTTAGACATTCATTCTCAGGTATACTGAATAATGACTAATATCTTTGTGGTGTAGTTTAGATTCAATAGTCCCATTTTTGTAGATTGAAATAGACGGTGGATCAGACCATAGTTTGTGTAGTGTGCCATCTTGTGGTAAAGCCAGTATAGTGTAAAATGGTAAGGAACAGTGTTCTAGAGGATATCATAGAGGATTGAGAGGATTGCATATACTCTCAGCTAACCTAAATCATTATAGGTCATTAGAGTTTCTTTGTGTTTGGAGCCCATACTCCTGGCTTATCAGTATGACAATCATACTCTACTGATTGTGCTACACAGACTACAACTAATGCAATTCATAAGGTGTAGAGCTGGATTAACTATAGTAGATTGTGTATTTATTATTGTAAATGACCATTTAGATCTATTGTGTTATTGTGTTTGAACAAAATGTCACAAAAGGTTGTCTTGGCTGTTGGATTTGAGATATACACAAAAGGGCTCCGCAGACTTCTGCTCTATTCTTTTCTATTCTATTCTATCTTGTACTTTAGCCGAGAGGCAGCCACAAGGTTACTGAGTTAGTCTTGAGATGTATTTCCCCTGTGAGCGTTCCTACAGGATGGCTGTTATTACATCTATGGCAGCCACCATAACTGCTCTTGGGCAAGGCAATGAAACCTTAACTCCTCCAGGCCTCTCTGAAGAAACACACGCGTCTATCTGGCTTGTGTGTATCCTGTCTATGGACTGTGTGAGAAGATCATTTTCCTTTTACCTTAAGTAAAATGGCCAAGAAAGTAATAAGAATAAACTCTGTTCAATACTCTGGGTATAGCTCTATTTCACCTGACATTTGCAGTGTGGATACTGATACTCATACATTGATCAGAGGAGAAAGGAATAGGGAGATAATCGTTGCTGTAACAGTTGGTTGATGAGGAGCAGTGAGAGGGAGAAAGTGAGTGCGAGAGGGAGAAAGAGAGAACAGGGGAGAAAAGAGAAAATGGATAAAATCAGTTAGTGACTGATTGCTGATGTGAGGATATCAGTTCTTTTGTGAATCTGCCTTTGAGATATCTAACTGAGATATTGGATTAGAGGAAATGAGCCTATTTGGATGTATTCTCCCCCTATGTTCCTTCCATCTCTCTGTTCCTCTCGCCTTCATTCCTCCACTGTCAACAAATCACCCTTCTTTATGATTACAATGAATAAAAGCCTGTCACGTAACAGCGGTGGTGTCAAAACATTATCCGTAATTCCTGAGATGGGTATTTATCCTGCGTGCCCTACCTTATTGGTGTGGGGACCTGAGATGATATTAAAAAATCTCTACCATGCTTGTCTCTCTAATGCCTTCTGCAGTGGGGGTTTGCCAGCAAAACCTCTTGGGAGGTCTAGCCTAGTCTCAGAAAATAAATAACAAGAGAAGCCTGTCGCACTGAGTCAGGAACGGTGCTGCCAATAATGATGCTGAATTAGTTAGATGGCACTGGAAAATCTAGGCCAATTAGGCCCAATCTGAGCTCTTCTGTATTCTTGACAACATAAAAGCGTGAGGCATTCTGTCAAAGAGCAACAAGAGCTCCCCTGTATGAAGAATGCAAATGGTGTTTCTATCATTTATGTAACTGAATCTGTGTCTATTTTATTCTTGTTTGGTATGAGAGAATAGGTGAAATATTCAGAAACCATAAACCATTCAACTCCCAGAAGCTTTATTTTAGTCTTGCTGCAGTGTTGAGCTCAGCCCACTTGGAGGCACTGTGCATCCTCAAGACAGCACAGTGTGTGTGTGTGTGTGTGTGTGTGTGTGTGTGTGTGTGTGTGTGTGTGCTGGCAGGCTCTGCTCATATGTGTGTGCATGCGTACAGAATTAGGGGGTGGGCTGCCTGAGCTCATAATAACATTCCCATGATGCACCGTGCAGTGTGGTACAGTAGCAGCTTTGCAAAATGGGCATGGTGAAATGGGGGGCCACTCAGCTTTTCTCACAGTGACTGTTAATGTCTCCCCGGCCTCAACACAATGTATAATGCATTGCAAAAGAAATTGATAAACCTGGATAAAATATATTTAAATTTTTTTAAGTACTTAAGGTGTACTTGATTCATTTATTTATTTATTTCTAATGTATTTAACCGTTGCCGTTTAAGTGCAGATTTTTTACAGAGAGGCTAGAGCTTCGGTCTGTGCTGTGAGCGAAACTGAAATATGATTTCATACACTGATGAGTACGTTCTGCCACATATCTCGTCGCATTTAAATGGGGAAAGTGACTTGAGAGATGAATTAGTCAAAATATTGTTTCGGGAAAAGCAAGTTTCGGGTCGGAGCTGCTTGCTTGGGAATAGAAATTCTGCTTTCATTAACGATGTGTCTCTCTGAGTTTCTCTCATTAAAACCAATATATTTCCCTTGAAAGCATGGCGCAACTTCCCCCTCACAGCATGAAGGAAAACACCTACATTTTTCTCCTTTTTTTTCTTTCAATCTTTGTACCTTCTTCTCTCAGGTGGCTGTCTGGTATTTTGCCATTTTCTTTATTTTATCTGTTTCTTGTTTCTCCTGCAGATGTATTCTAACCCTCCCCCCCCCCCCCCCCCCCCTCTCTCTCTCTCTCCCTCTCTCTCTCTCTGAGTTGCTGCTGCCTCTCCTCCCTGATGTATTTATTTTACCTCTAATTTTAGGCTTTTGTAGCACTGGATTGAGACAGGTCAATTCATTAGTGTTTAAATGAGTGAAGTGCTTAAGCCTTTTGTCTGCGGAGTACTCGGCCATTATGGAGCACGCTGCCGGTGAACCCGTAGCATTAATTAGGCAAATTCCTCCCCCGCTCTTGTTTGTCATGATTTTAAATTGATGGCATCAGACCTGTAAGCTCAACAAACTTTTACGTTTGTGTGTGAAGAACACACACAATCACACACACACACACACACACAAAATTACAGCCTATAGCCTCATCATCATCATTGTCCCTCTCTCCTTTTAGTTTCCTACCACAGTCATTTACTCATTACCAATCAACCTTAGTATCCGCCTTTCCTCTAACTGGCCCAAAACATAAATCTTGAATCAGCTGCATACTGGGCCACTCCTGTGAAAGGCAAAGGCAGTAAGCTATTGGGGAATTGACAAGATAAAAGACAAATTGATTTCCCTGCCAAAGGAGAGTTAGCTGACGGGCTTTACTCAGTTTACTGACTATATGCACTACATGGCCAAAAGTCAGTGGACGCCTGGCCATCACACCTATATGAGCTTGCTGGACATCCCATTCTAAAACCATGGGCATTAATATGGAGTTGGACCCTTTGCAGCTATAACAGCCGCCACTCTTCTGGGAAGGCTTTCCACAAGCTGTTGGAGTGTCTGTGGGAATTTGTGCCCATTGAGCCAAAAGAGCATTAGTGAGGTCAGGCAGTGATGTTGGACGAGAAGGCCTGGCTCGCAATTCGGCGTTCTGATTCCTCCCAAAGGCGTTCAGTGGGGTTGAGGTCAGGGCTCTGTGCAGGCCAATCGAGTTCCTCCACACCAAACTGGTCTAACCATGTCTTTATGGACCTCGCTTTGTGCACAGGGGCACAGTCATGCTGGAACAGCAAAGGGCCTTCCCCAAACTGTTGCCACAAAGTTGGAAGCGCCCAATTGGCTAAAATGTCTTGGTATCCTGTCGCATTAAGATTACGCTTCACTGGAACTAAGGGGCCAAGCTCAAACCCTGAAGACACAGGGTGGCTGAAACACCTGAACTCAATAATTAGTAGTGTCCACTGACTTTTGGCCATGTAGTGTATGTTATCTGTATTGTAGTCAGATATTGGCCACAGTGGTATTTGTTGTAGAGGTCTCCCGTTGTGCATCTGTCCTGCATTATTACCGCAACAGCTGCTGCAGCCTATTCTTGCTCAGATGTTGTAAAGCAGAACTGAACTGGTATATTGTAACTCATCATGTTTCAGCTTCTCAGCCGACTGTCAGATCCTTCCTCGCACCTTCTCATGAAAACTAGACTTTTCATTCAAAGCACCTTGCAGTACCATGAATGCATACAATGTTGGCATGGATGACCCCAGTGGTAATTGAACCCCTCAACCTGACTGTGATAATGTCATCCTCAACTCACTGAGCTACAGGAACAACATTTCCAAACAATTCCTCTTGATATCAGAGCGATAGTGCAAATACTAATACTTTTTACCCATGAAGTAAAGGACCACAACTGATTTGTCCCCTGTCAGATCTACCATAGGATGTCTGCTCTCCTCTGGGTCATTGTAGTACCCTTGGATGTCATTGTAGTACCCTACCCCATCCATTTTTCAAACAATGCTCACAGCAAACATCTAATTGTCTCTGTAAAAGTCAATAAGGCTTTACATTGATGGGTGTCCTAGATTACCCTAGATTTTACACTTTCTAGAATAGTCATATTCGTTGGGTTTTTGGGGGGAGAAGTGCATTAGCTCAAGAGCAGCAAATGACTTGGGTAATGGGATTACAAAGAAATGCAGCATTTGTTGAGCTAGAGGGCATATCCTCCATCAAAAAGACTGGTGAGTCCCCAGATATGAAAAAATGCACTATTAAGGAGGGGGTCCTAATATCATACAAGAGATATTAACGCACACACACACACACACACACATTACAGCAACAATAGCTGAATGCATCACCCAAACAGCCGATCAACCTCTATCCAAAGACACTGCATTAGCTTTAATGGAGTATTTGAGTATTTAGATGTGCATGTACTAGACTTTGAATTGGTTCTGATGACAAGAGATCTGAAATGAGTCGACCTTCAAAAAGGACTGAGGATTTCCGGGGAAAAGGTATCAGAAAGCGCTGATTTCCAGCCTCCTTCGCGGATAGAGTAGCTCTACTGAGATTTCATTAGAAATCACTGTAAATGTACTGGGGTGAAAAGAGCAGCGTACTTCATGTGAGACAAAATGGAGAGAGAGAGACAAGAGAGGTCTGAGGGGAAAAAGTGCAGTCAGTCTAAAAACCTCTCCCTACCACCTATTGATTTTATGCTCTTATGTGAAGTTGCTTGTTCAAGCCAAAAATGAGTTGCCCTCTTTGCCTTTTTGCCTGATTGTATGCCAAGACGGTACTTTACATTCAACACGCGGAAGCCCAATGCCTAGCAAAGATCCCCAAAAGATACACTGGAAGAATATGGGTAGAATTAGGTTTCCTTTAATGAGCTTTTGTTTCACTTGGCAGAGCCTGTCGCACACACACACACACACACCTTTTGTTGTGCCCGGGTCGTTTGAGGCTATACTGTCAAAGTGTTCAGCTAAGAGTTTTGGCTTCAAAACTTTCCCAGTCACTTTGAAGGTTTTAATCAGCGTTGATCCAGCCGTGTTTGTTTGAAGTTTTGACTGATGTTATGTTGGGAGCATAGTGTGCGCCATGAAGCGGAATAAGGGAAGACCTTCTCTGTTACAATTCTGGGTGCTGCCCATGCCGCCGGGTATGGATTGATGAGGCAACTCGGGGTGTTTAGGATACATTGAGAGTGCGAGTGTGTGTGAGTTGTCAAATTTATATATTGCTAGCGCTCAAATCAATAATTCCTTAGCGAGAACCAACACAGCTCCATTTAAAATGCACCGCTTTCAATTAAAATGTCTCGTGTCAACGCTGCTGTTCAGATACATCATCATAGTGTGTAATGGCTATTTATTTCACAGTCTCATTCATGGGTGTCCTTGTGCATGCAGGCCTTGGGATTCATTATCAATCAAACTTGTAAACACACTCTTTGTGATAGTATGAATTTCAATAACTCAGTGAAACTGTTATACATTTATTCATTCAACCTTTGGTTAAGTCTCAAGGAATTACATATCAATAAATAATAATTATATGATTGGTGCCGGTAGGGATGCTTGCTCAAGGACCCTTCAGTGAGGTGAAATGTTAAATGCTTGCTACCACAAGGACTTTGAAGGGCAGTCTCCCTTCTCACGGCGCTGCTGTGCTGCCCAAGACACGTGCACATGCACAAACTCACACACATAATTGCACACAAGAACACACGCGCACACACACACACACACACACACACACACACACAAACACAAACTAGACTGTTAAGCAGGTGATGTCAGGTGTAGACCAGATCTGTGTATGAGCCCAGTGGAAGATCATTCCACTGCATTCCACCCATGTCACACTTTCACACAAATGCACACATACTGTATACACACACACACACACACACTGACATTCTCAGTGTTCTAAGCCGCTGTGTCCTGCCGGTGTGAAATGTAATTGGAGCCTCGCACTGTAACAAAACACCTGACCGACAGAGAGACGGAGACAGTAAGAGTTGTGAATGTTGGTGAAGAAATAAAGAATGACTGAAAGAATACAATACAAGGCAAAAAAAATCTTTGTTCAGGGTTGTTTTAAAAGTATTTCAGACATACTTCAGACAGTACTTCAGACATTCAGAGGGAGGGAGGTGCAGGCTTAGAGAGTAGAGAGTCACATTGTAGAGGAGAAGAGAGAGAGACGGGAAAGGGAGGAGAATCGTAAAAGGCAAAGGGAGAGAGACAGTTTGAATCATACATGGACTCAGCTAACAAGGAAGATTCCACCCACGTTTTGGTTGATAGAATTTGAAGGACAGCAGAAATATATTTTGTTGTTTCTATTTCTTTCGTAATTCATTCTCTCTTAAGTTTGGACTCCTGAGTACCGCTCACTTACCATGAAAAACAGATATTCAATAATGACTAATTTTATGGCGGCGTCCTCTGTTCGGAGCCCTGTCAATTTATTTTCATTTTCTGCTGGAGCACGAAATTGCCTTGAAAAATAATGCTTTGAACTATTGATTTATTCCCTCTTTGCTTTTGGGTGTGCTTTGAATTATTTGGCAGAGCAGCACAGTAATCAAAGTAACTGCATATGTTGTGTCGGTAATGAGATATATTTTGGAGCATTTTATAGCAAACATTATCATCATTCACACTTCAGACGGGAGCACTGCACCCTACATCTTCATATATTCAATAATAGTATAGTAATAGTATAATAATAATAGCATCTTCCCCCTGGCTGTGTTGTATGACTTAGAGAGAGATGTGTGAAGCATTACTATATGCAACCACACTACGATGCATTATCGATGCTAGTGTTAAGTAGGCTTTACTAGTGTTTCTTACTCTGATTCATTCTTACTGTTAGTGATGATAGTGTGATAAATAGCATTGTATTGTAACATTACATAACAGAGAATGAAAATGACACACATGGAGAAGAGAACTTGCTATTATGAAGCAAAAATACTTTGCAGATATCACAGTAAACCTTCCAGTTGTTTATTGGCTTAATAGCAATTCAATTACTCCATAACACAACTCCCATATTCAAGCTTAAAGCCACAAGCTGTGATTTCAGTATGGCACATGAAACATGGTCTCCCTACTAGCTCTGCTTACATAGTGGCTTATTGTACTGAAGATATTTACTCTGAAATATATTCAGGCTTATAGTCAGGCTTATACAAGATGTCATGTGTCGGCTAGAGTTAAGTTTACATTACAGGGTTAGGGTTGAAATAGTTTATTTATGTTTTGAATGCATTCAAAGACGCCGTCCCCATGTTTAAATGTTTGTCTCCAAACAGTTACAGAGAGATAAAGCTGTCCCTCCAGAGGCACAGAGATATAGTGACTCCAGTGTGTCATGTGTAATGCTCTTATAATGTCTTCTAATGCCTCAGAATCAAGAACGTGTTACCTATGATGTTTGTGGTCCCTCTCAGGATGTCCTGAACAACCTGGACCCTCTGGGGACTGGGGAGCTGGATGATGATGATCTCATGCTGGATGTGGAATTGCCAGAGGACGGCTCACATGGTCAGTACACACACACACACACACACACACACACACACACACACACACACACACACACACACACACACACACACACACACACAGGTGAAACACACACATTAAAATATTTAAATGAAACTTTCCTATACAGGATTCAAATATATGTGAGGTTATTTCACGGCTATGGCAAATACTTTGTTCTCATTGGCTGGAGGTTGTCCATTATTTTTGTATAATCGAACACCTCCAGCTAAACAGTTTGATCATGAGTGTAAATTAATGCATTAGCAAGGCTTGAGCACTGTCTTTCTGGCCCTAGCCTTCACTGGCTCATAATGGCTTGAATAAATGGATTTTCTGCCTTGTCTCGGGTGGATCTTTCCCTCTGCAACATCCATTCAAATCTTTCAATGGACACCTTGTTGTGTATTATGCACCATTATACATTTAATATTTGGTTACTGATGAGTTATTATATTATAAATGAGAGCTATGCAGCTGAGTTGGAGAAGTATTCTGCTAGCTGTCTGGCTCTGTTCATACAAACACACACACACACACACACACACACACACACACACACACACACACACACACACACACACACACACAGACACCCACATACCACATGACCACAGTGTATTTGGCATATATAGGTTTTGTATGGGCGGTTTTTACATTTGAATTGCTTGACAACATCAAATGATTGGTTCAATAGCTTCCCAGTCCGCGTTACTTCACACCACTTCACCACAATGTCTTGTCAATCAAAGCCTCAGCAGTTGCATTTTCTCTATCACCCCACTTTGTAAATGTAATCAGAAAGTACCTCTGTAATTAAAATAGACTGAATGAAATAGTTTCTTTCTTTGTTTTCAAGCTATCGCATTGTTACCACATCACATCCCATGAATAGTGTTGATTAAGCTACTATGGACTCATTATATACGATTCAGTGTTTCCCTTAGCTCAGAACTTTATTTGTGGTGGAAGGGCATCCTGGGGGGAGTACTCTTCTACTTTCCAATGCTCATCTGACGGAAGAAACACATCAGATGAGCACGGAGAAAATTAATTTTCCACTCGATGTATGATCATGTGATTGCGGTAACATCCCAAGTTCAATATTGGGGGGAAAAAAGTTAACAATTACCTTCCGTTGTCGAGTCGATGTCAGGTTTTTGTCAGATAACCTTTTTTGAGGTCAGGTCTGTCTAGCAGGTGATCTCATACAAGCAGATGAGGAAAAAAGGAAAAAGGTGTGCGGTGCGTTTATAAGCAACAGCCGAGTGAGATTATTCTCTGGTGTGAATGAAATGAATTCTGCAAAGTGAAGTTTCCTTTTCAAAGCATTATTCATGAGTATTGTAGTTTATCTGCTGATTTAATTTGGAGTCTCTCAGACTGCTGAACCACCACTAGACTATCGACTGACTATCGACCACCTATCGATATAGGAAGAAGCACAAAAACTCACATACCCACACATATATTATTGACTGACTGTCTGTTGCCTGTGTAAACAGTGATGTCCTTGTTTTTCCTACTGAGGAAAGCAGTAGCATGGGTGTGTGAGAGAGGGGGAGAGAGCATGAGAGAATGTTTCCTCCCAAGGAATGTGAATTGGACGAGTGTCCCTCCCTACTCCTTCTTGGGAAGAGGCCATATTTATAGCTCGATGTGTCATAGCTAGGGGTCGCAGCGAGGGAGAGAGTGAGGTAGAGAGAGTGGCAGAGGGTGTGTGAGAGAGAGAGAGATAGGAAGAGGGTGAAGAAGAGAGAGAGAAAGAGAAAAACATGGTCAGGGTAAAGAGTCCAGAGGCCCAGAGAGGTGGGAGATGGGAGGGAGTTTTGACTTTTGCATAGTTTCAGGTTCCTCCTTCTCCCCTTCCCTCCTTTCTTCCTATGGACACACTGTCTCTGCCAGCAAGCAGGAAGAGAGGAAGGAAAGAAAAAAGTAAAGGAGAGAGGGGTAAAAGGGGCCTTATGCAGTATTTTCATCGAGTTGCCGGGTTTCATGACAGGACAGAGGCTTGTCTCCCTTCCCTGCCTCAGCTGGTGACTTCCTAGCTTGGCCTCAAACCCAGTCACCTCAGCTGCTCTCTCCCCACCACCACCACAAGCCTCTCTCCCCGGCTCCAGTTCCTAGGGAGTTCCCAGAAAAACAGGCCTGTCAACAAAGCCAGGCCCATGCAGCTGGATTGACTTTCTCTTCTCTGGCCCTTTAACTACTCACCAGCTGACTAGACAGGGAGTCATTTCTCTCCTCTCTCTCTCTCTGAGTCCGTCTACCTTTTCAAAGTGTTTTTTTCTCATTCGTATTATATTCCCTTCGTTTTACTTTTGAGAGGGAGTTTTTTTGAAGCAGGAAGGGACCTTTTGGGAGGGTTCTGGGAGTTCTTGGAATGTATGTTTGGACCGGGTTTTCTGCTCCTGCACTATGTGGCGGCACTCAGGGTAAGGTATTTGTTTAACCACCACCACTGACCTTGGATCAGGTCTGTGGTGCTCTATCCCTTTGCCTCTCTCTCTCTCTCTCTCTCTCTCGTAAAAGTACAAAGACTACGTCTGGCATATTGAAAGTCAAGGGTCCTTTTGATTTCCTGGGGGTCACGCTCTGTTAGTTGTCAATTTTGTTGCGGTCATGGTTCATTTCACAGCTACATTGTGTTGAGTGTTGCCAAATACTGCTGTCCTTTCCCTCCTTGAAAATGAAATGGTCTGTCCCTCTGTGTGTGTGTGTGTGTGTGTGTGTGTGTGTGTGTGTGTATTTGTGTTTGAGTGTGGGGACGGTTGAGAGAAATTGAGAATGAGATGGATCAGATTTATATGTATATATATCCTGGAGAAAGGAATTTGATATTTGAAATATGAACACTATCCATTACCGCATGGAATGTAAAATTGACGTATAGCCTTCCAACCCTCACACACTAATATTGAGCCACAGCCACAAAGATCTGCTAGTTTCACGTCAACAAATAAAAGCAGACAGAAATAAGTCTGCTGATCGTTTATTCTCCAACATCTTTTTGTCTTTTGAAAACACCGGCTTTAAAATGACCGACCAGAAAGCAGGAAGTACAATTACTGTACATTCACCACAGAATCATCTGCCTAAGTACTCTCTCTCTCCCTCCTTCTTTCTGTCTCATACACTCTGCTAACTTTACCCTGGCTCACTGTGCTCTGACCTCTCCCTGTATAGATGCTGACAGGATGGCCCACATCGAGAGGGCCGGTCAGCAAGGCCACTGGCGGCGGAAGCAACACCACTGGAACGGACCAGACCACTTCCAGAATGACCTCAGGTTGGTCAGGTTTCAAAGATGATGTAGAGTAGAAAAGTCCACTACCAACTCTTTGGTTTCATCATGTATCAAACACTAATACAAGTTTTTAGTCAAATGATATTTCTCAAACAAGATTACATCATTACATGAATCAAAAATACTTCAATGAATATTTAAACACATTTTTAAAGGGAAGTCCTTTTTTAGTTAGCTAGTTAAAGCAAAAGCACTAGCAGTAGTGACAATAATACATAGAGGACCATATTCATTTAGTCAATATCAACAGTTTAAACTGTGTTAGGAGCATGTGTTAATATCTGAAGAAAATATATGGTGTGACAATAATTTGAGAAAACCTATTTCATTTTCATGTGAGCATTTCTCCTCTCTTACGTTTGTTTACAATGTATATGGGAGTACTATATTATTGGATATGTAAACATCATTAGGGAAAAGTGTTTACACAGTGTGGTGCACTGGTCCTATAAATTGGCATCATAATCCTTGGCTGTTACACAACCGTGCGGCGCTATCATCAGACCTAATGACTCCCTCAAGATGGCTGCCCATACCATTACAACACTATGTTTAACAGCAGCTTGGAAAAATGGTGAAAGACAAATCAGCAGGCCTAAATGTATTTTCTCCATTGCTCAGGGGTCCATGTCCATGTCCAAGCGTTGTTCTTTACCAATACAGTTTGTTGTGTTTTGCGTATGTCGTAATGATTTTTGAGACTCTTTCTGAGTGATGCACCTGCAACTCTGACACCGACTATTTGGCCTCTTTGGAACTCTGTTAGTTGCCTCCTGCTGCTCTGAAAACATAAAAGTGGTCATTGTCAGACTTCTTTTAAAGCTGACACATAATGCCAATTGGTGTTCAACTTAATATGACTGGCCTGTGTAGCTGCTTTTGTAATTGTGATTTAGTTACTTCAAAGTTAAGGTCCTTTTTTGTGTGGTGTTTCTGTTTTGTCCAACCCCTGTAAGAACTTAAAGCTAAATGATGAACCTTTCAGCTTAACATTAAAGGATTTTTTGGATGATTGATGGCTCGGTGCACTATGCAGATGACTTAATTCACCCTCCGACTGACTGGATGTGGTATTGACCGGGCTTCTTTAATGCAAAAGATCGATGTGAGCAGGCAATTTTGGGTTATTGTTTGAGTCAGGGTCTGTTGTGTCTGTATGCCTGTCTGTGATTGTCAAAAAGGATACAGTAATTGGTCCATTACCTTGGTCTATTACATTAGTCTAACACATTCAGCCTCAAGGCCACAGTCATTCAGGAAGCTACGACTAGCATGTATAATACTTTAGCCTGCCCGTTGTGTTCCAGTGTATGTAGGCTTAGGCTTATACTGTCAGGGTATTAGTGTTTGGCGAATGGTGCCACCTGACGAATGACTGATTTTTGTATAATATCTGAATTGGGCTTCTCTGAGTGTTTGCCCTGGATTATGGGATAGTAATACCTTATCCTGTTTACTGATGGACGTTTGACAAGTAAAAACCTAGGTGTAAATGAAAAATATTGAAACAACACAATAAATGCAATCATAAAGACAATATTATCTATTTGCCTCTCTCTCTCTCTCTCTCTCTCTCTCTCTCTCTCTCTCTCAGGACCCCTGTCTTCCAGCACTATAATGGTCTCGGGCCTGGGTCCTTTCGGATGTCCCCCCGGCGTCTCCCCTCTGTAGGGAGCCAGGATGGCCACACGGGGCCACTGGATGAGCTCACACTCAAACACATGGCCCAAGACTGCAGCTCCCTCAAGAACCAGCTGCTCAGGCTCAAAACCTTACTACAGGTTAGACACTGATGCAGAAAGATGCACATGAACATAAACAAGCATGCTGGAATGTGCCAACACACAAAAACATGCACGCACTCGCAACATTAAAATATGTTCTGACAAACTGAACTGAGCTGAGGAGAATCAAACTGAGTTGGTTTTCATTTGAAGCATTGAACAAGTTCTAAAATGTCACACCAACTACAACCCCTCTCTGACGATCCTGTCACCATAGAACACTGCTTTGCCCTGCTAAGGTGCTTTAAAGATTTGGTGACCTCGTGTACACCTTCCTCTAGCTTTTCTCTGGAGGTTGGTATCCACAATGTGGCAGATAACATGCCCAAATCCAGTCTTGGCCAAGTACCTGCAGTAAGCTTGTACAGAGACTAATGACTAATAATAAGACTTACTCAGCCTTATTCAGATTGTAGATATAGTGTAATGGATTGCTTTCTTCTTCTCTCTTTCTCTATCTCTCTCTCTCTCTCTCTGCTATACATATATATAATATATTAGGAGAGAGTGACAGGGAGTGAGAGAGTGGACAGGGATAGAGGTAACCCTTTGCCAGTGGTTTTAAACTACTCTGCCATTCCCTTATCAGTTCCCTCAAAATTATTAGCAGGTCTGGGCTCTCCTGTGTGTGTGTGTGTGTGTGTGTGTGTGTGTGTGTGTCTAATCACTTAATAGATCTGTCTGTCAGTGGGATAAATCCATTCAAAGGAAGAAGAGCGGCTAAGAGGTTAAGGGAAGACATAGAGGAGAGAAATTGAGAAATGGAGGATGTCAGCAGTTAGAAGAAATGTGAACTATGCATATACAATACACTATTCATATACGATATATGAATATGAATACAGAAATTTACTAACACACATTTCCATCAGACACACAGAAACGCACACACACACATGTACACACATGCACAGGCATAGCGCGCTACGCTCTCCGTGAAGCTAAATTATCTCGAATGCCTTGAGTCAATTTACCCTCTACACCACAAAAAGTGATATTTGCTTTTGCATTGTAATCAACTGTCTCCTTCAGATGTGTTCATTGTGCTCACTGCAATTAGTGAAACAGTTTGGCTGCATAGCCTCAAGAGGGAAACCGTTTCAGTTGGCCCATTAGTGGCTCTGTTGCATTTTCTGGAGTATGACGTTGAGCTCAAGGCAGCCTCCGTAAAATGAGCCTCCAGCCTCGTTGAATCCTAATTGATCTTTGCTGTATTGTGCTCACAGTCACGCTGCTGGATTATCTACCTGACCTAACGGGGGAGCAGGCGGAACATTTCATTGAATTATCTGTAGAAAAAACAATATATATTGAATTGAATTTCATGATTTATGTGTCATGCCACCTTGTGTGGCCCATCTCAAATGGGATTACAAGACATCGGTACATAACATACGTATAGCCTAAGGTAGGGAAGGGAAGAGCGGAGGAGAGGACGCCAGAGTGGACAAGGTTCCAGACATATAAGCTAGTCTCTGTCCAGGTCCAGTTTCCATACCACCCCACCTGCAGTACCAACCCCACAGCAACTAAATGAAGGGCTTCATTGCAGGCTAGTGTGGCTCTGAGAACGAAACTCCCCAAATCAAAAGCAGCATCCAGTGCTTATCAAACAAGATATTCAACATACATTACAGATAAAGGTCACATACACATACTCTTTATACTGATACTGATACTGGTTGCTCTTTTCCTCATTTCCCTAGCCTTCTCCGGATAATTGGCCAACCCAAATGACAAGTAACCAAGTTACCTTTCTGGATCGTCCATATTCAAAAAATCGACTTCCTTTTTGATTTTACTAAAAAAGGATATCATGGAACTTCCAAAGGACAATAGAAAACAAAGTGAAATTCATTTTCACTTCATTTTCAATTCATTTTCAGTTCATTTTAAGTTCATTTTCAGTTCATTTTCAATTCACTGTTTCAATATGGAGCGGCAATATTCTTAGTTGTCAGAGAGCGATCTTTTTTTCCTATGCAGGTTGTATAAAACATAGTTCTCTGTGATGTACTCATGCTTAATCTCACGAAACATACGTCGTTTTGGTTTACTCCAAATCTCATTAGCCCATTCTTTAACTTTGATACCCTCTTGGATATCCATCTCTTCCTGTGGAAAAAAACAGGAAACCCTCAAAACCAAAACTAGAAAACATGTCATATATGTCCCTTGCCCAAGGCCCATTTGTTTGCTTTTCTGCCATTCTGCTCTCATCCATATCGAGTAACCTGCTCCATAGTTGAGCAATGCAGACCTTCCGTCGAACCTCACAGGGCTCCCACCCCATATCTCCAGTAATTATTAATGTGGGGGTGAATACCAAAAAGTACCAACTGGCCCTGTTATGTACTGCTTCACTCACAGGGTGATCTGTGTAGCCCCAGACCTCGACTGCATAGTCAAGCACTGGACACACACAGGCCTGGAAGAGTGTAGATTCTGTCTAAAAAACAATGTCTACACCTACCTACTGATTCAGAAAGTAATACAGGTAGGAGGATTTCAGTTTTCTTTTACTTTATGGGCGGTCCATTTCTCACACCAGTCATTTGCACGCAAGAGCATTTTTTTGCATGTCGTCTTCTGTTTCCGCAAGTAAAATATCATAGCATCATGCTTCCTATTTCTCCTCAACACCGTACCTCACAGTTCAGGGACTTCATTGCACATTGCCATGATTATATAAATTGCAAATAAAGTGGGAGACAAGGCATCTCCTTGCTTTACCCCTAATGGAGTAGGAAACCAATGGGTCAGAAACTCATTTACTCTTACACATGCTTCAAGGGCACTATAAAGAGATTGTATAGCTTTATAACACACACATCGTATCAGTCTATAAGCAAGGAGGTCTCTGTTCACAAAATAAAAAGCTTTCTAAAAATCAACAAAACAAGTGAATCTGGATTCACACGTTCAGTTTGGTATTAAGGTCTTCATCTTTTCGCAGAGTTCCTCCTTTGCCATCATCTACCTCACTTTATTTGCTTTTCAATGAACACATTTCCTGATAAAAATCATCATCAAAGTCATTGGGAAAGAGACCTTTGAAATCCGCTTCCCATCTGTTGCTTTGATACTTACACTCAATGGATTACTGTCAAGCCCAACACCTCCATACGAATTTTCTTTACCCGTCTTGGGCCCAATTTACTAATTTCATTCCCGAAACACTGAGGGATTGATGTTTGAATCTTTCCTCTCTCTACCTCTACCTAAACCTCAACACCAAAGTGCTGTGGTAGCACAATGCTATTGAACAAATCGCTCTGCGTGACCTAAGGAGTGCATACAGTAATCCCCCAAAGCACTTGTAAAAAGTGGTACACATGCACAAATGAACAAATAAACCAACACACAGAGCCCGGCTCTTATAGAGCTGCTCCCTAGCACCTACTAAATATATTTTGCAAGTTCAAAAACATATTCAACCTCTCTGCCCCAGGTAACCCGCATTGGTGGCTGACAGTTCAGGGTCTTGTCTCAGGGTCTGAATGATAAAAAGTGAAAATCCTCTGCTGCTCTACTGCAGTGAAATATTGCATTTGAACCTTGCCTATGGCAATTGTTATTGATCCAGTTTCACTGTATACTGTGTGTGTGTGTGTGTGTGTGTGTGTGTGTGTGTGTGTGTGTGTGTGTTTGTTTGTTTCCAGCTTGAGGATGCAGGCTCTCCAACAGATGTTGCTGAGGAGAATGAAGACCACACCACTGCATTACAGGTAAGAAACGTTACTGAAAGTTTACACTAGTGATTGATTGGCCATATGTTGTTTATTTTAGACAGTGACCTGTGTGTTTGCGTGTGTCTGTGTGTGTTTATGCATGTGTGTGTATTTTTTTCAGTTGGAGGAGCTGATGAAGGAGGTGCGCGTGCTCAGAGAGGAGCTGAGGAGTCGAGACAAGACCATTGCTCAGCTCACATTGCAGTGTCAACAGCTACAACAACAACATCAACGGGAACAAACAGTGAGTCTGCACGGGATTGTTACTAAAAGGGGGGCTGGAGATGGGGGATATATGAAACCGTCCCATTCCACGAGTACTCCCCCGTCCACCCCATCCCCCACTCTACCATATGCTCGGCACTCACGATGGAAATGGCCCCAAATGGTTGATTCAGTACTGTTGTTTGTACTTTATAAAGGTGCTGTGTGTAGCATTTTAACATCAATGAATCATTGCCGCATTCATTTTGAGACATTAGTATAATAAGTGTAAACAAACAAGACCATCACTGAAAAGATTGGCTACCTCTATTGGCTACTCTACTCTATCGGCCTCCACTGCATTTTACATTGTGGTCTTCAGAAAATACTGTAGCACCTTTAATCAGTGAATGATATTCATAACTGGTGGCCGAGCAAAAGATCGAGGCTCAAACATGGAGAATGTCACTGCATGTGGAATATTGATACAGGCTTATTTGTAATTGTATAAAACAGGATCTGGGCATGTGCTGCTCAAGCATTCCCAAGTACAAACATGACTGCAGTGGCTCCAGGGCTCATATTTGCTGATCAATCTCTTCATAAAACATATATATCTATATATAAACAGCAGTTCACCTTTTAGACATTGCTTCTGTTCACAGATCCGAGCGTGCTTCCTTCTGTTATCATGGTATTTACACAAATCCCACGTTTATCAGACTTTCCATCGAGGAAAGTAATCTCCACGTGCTTGTAGAGGTAACTTGTGCATGTTGGCGGTGCCTGTGGCCACGAGTGCTGCTCCAGTAACTGCTCCAATTCAACCAGTATGTTAACCAGTTAACTAGACACCCTTGAATGCTATTCTTTCATAGCTCCTGAAATATAATATATTATTATTACTCTCATGAAAGTGGCTCTCCAGTTTACACCCCAAGCATTCAGAAATAGAATACAGACTCACAATACTGAAACAGGGCCAATTGGCCATCATGTCATTGAGCTAATGTTACAATATGAAAGTACAAGCAAAGTATGTCAGATTAGGTCATGGTGTGTGTAATTTAACTACTGACTTTATAACAATGTCTTCCTACCAAGTATCTATCTTTAAATGTACGATAGTTTGCTGACAGAAAGTTAAGATTGATGTCATTGACAAGAGAGAACAAACAGGTGAAATGACAGCAAACATTAATTTCTATCATTACCACCCACACCACCACCATCACCATTCATCTGGCTGCAGTGAGGACCCTCTCCCATAATTGTCTTCCTTGGACAATGCACTGATGAGTTTATTTTCTCTTGCATTACTTAGATTTTTTAAAAGATGAGGCACTATTTTCTGTAGCTTTAAGATGGAGAAGGTCGCAAGGGACTAGAGGGTTTTATCAGAACACATAACGTACTATGCGGACGGCTAGTGATGCACGTACAGTACCACTGGTCAACTGCCTAGTGCTGAGTGAATATATTGTCGGTGGGAGTTGAGCTTCTGCTCGGTATGTTCGACTCCTACATGCTTTGTAGTGTGTGTGTGTGTACACGTGCACTTACGCCTGCCTGCCTACCAGTAACCTCTGTTCTGTTTGCTTTTAACTGGATCCATCTCCACTCTAACATTCATTAGTGTCTTGGCCAGGCTCTCTTGTTAGCCAAACAACCATATGCCTGGCTGACATTATTCAAATCCCCGCCGCGTCTAGAAATACCAAAATGTCAAAGCAGGGCCTGCTCGCCAACCTCCCTGCTGCATACCATCCTTCCAATTAGACTTAGCACCCACCCACAGCACGTTCTTGATTCCAGCACAGTACTGGCGCCCCCTCACCCTCTAAATGCAAAAGGAATAAGAAAAAGAGTCAGGAATCTGATCTGTGCCTGCACTTCAAGAGTCGAGAGCCTGAAAGAGTGAGGATGTGGGAGAAGATAAAGAAAGGAAGAACGGACGATAAAAGGGAAATGGAGATATTTAGTGTTGACACTGGGTGGAAGCACTAGGTTGGCACCCAAAGGTGGGTTGCAGAAAAAGGTGAAAATGTGATTGTTTAACACACAAGCCTAAAATGTTGTTAGATTAATCTACTTACTAGCCTGCAAAATCTACACCTACATTTGTGATTTTGAGTAAAGGTTTGAAAACACTGGTTTAGGCAATATATAGTGGTTGGTAAAGAGTCAGGTAAATGGAGGGAAGTGATGAAGTGTTACTGAGGAACTCAGAGACAGAAGGAGGGAACAGTTGACTGAATCGAAGATAATGGAGTAACGAGAGAACAATACAGAGGGGGACTGCAGCAGGGAGAAAGATGAGTGTCTGTGGATGTATGTGTGAAGGACACCGAGAGGAGAGAAAGGGAGAGAAAATGAAATAATGGGATAGGGGAAAATGGAGCTATCAAAGGTAAGAAAGATGATTTGTCAGCCCTAGTTGACAGAATGCAGTTTTGGACGCTGCTTCCCCAGCTGTTGAGGCAGACTGCACATTATGTATTGTTCCTGTTAGAGTTGCACTGACGTTTACACCGTGGCTGGAAAAGACGAAGCATTTTCTGTTGAATTCCACTGTGTTGTTTACAGCCAAGTACAGTTTTCTGTATTACCTCTTCGCTTATGAAAGATGAGATGAGTTATACTACTAAATGTAATTCCTATCAAAATAGTACAAATAATAATAATAATAATAATACACTTTATTTGTATAGCACTTTTGAAAAAAAATGTTACAAAGTGCTTTACAGCATGTAAAAGGCAAAATGTTATATAGTGCAAAATATAGGGAATAAATACAATTACGATACATAAACAAAACTGCAGGTGCAAGAATAAAAACAGAATGCGAGATAAAACAACTAAAATAAAAGTGTCAATTATAAAAAGTCTTCATAAAAGTGCTTTTTAAGGCGAGATTTAAAAGATAAAACTTCTATTTTGAGAGCCTGATCTCCTCAGCTCTGAAGACAGAAGCCTGGTCACCTTTCATCTTAAACCTGGAAAAGCCAGGAGCGTCCTACCTGAGGATCTGAGGCTGCACTCTGGCTCATAAGGGTCACAAAGTCTGGTCACTAAATGATTTGATACAACATGCTAGACTCAACTCAACTATTTCAAATAAAATACCAGATTAAGTTAACCAAAAAAAGCCAATTAGTCACATGTATTACCGAATCATATCAGGTAGTGTGTCAGAGTGGTTTCATCCATCAAAGGCTTTAATGGATGAAAAATAATGTAAGACTCAATCTATCTATCTGTCTATCTGTCTGTCTGTCTGTCTGTCTGTCTATCTTTCCTTCTTTCTTCTGTCACAAGCCCCCCTCCCAGCCTATCCAAGGGTGGCAGGGCAGATGTCAGTGCCACCACCAGAGGGCTCACTCTGCACTACGGCAGGGTGAAAGACAGCTGGACAGATGGAGGCACTACGACAAGGCCACCCAGACACACTGGAGAGCACCCAGTCATACTGTGAGTCCACACTCGCACACGAACACACACCCACAAGCACAAGCTATTCTTTCCATTGGCATACAGTGGGCATGCTCACTGTCACCAAGTGCATGTGTTCAGCATGTTGGTGAGTCACCCTCCATAATTCACCCTGCCAGCCTCCCATATGTCTGCTCCCTCTCCCTGGCCTGCCATGTCTGAATTGTTGTCCTCTCTATGGAATACAGTTTATTGGGTTGTCAGTGGGTTTGTCACTCTGTCTCACTTGTCACTCTTAATGCCAAGAGCTGAAGAGAGAATTGTGAGGCTGGTGTTAATGTTTAGAGAGAGAGGAAAAGAGATGAAGAGAAATAGGAAAAGAGAGAAATAAATGTGGGTAAGAGGTAGAGAGAGAGAGAGAGAGAAAGAAAGATGGAATATGAATAGATATGTGTTGAATAACATGCATCAATAGCATGCTGTCTGGAAGATGGATTCAATAGCACAGTGCCACAGGCATGGTGCCTAGTATACACTCTCCTAATTGAGCAACTCTTGCCTAAAAGAGTGATAGGACGTGTAAAAGATTACTGGTAGAAAATAATTTAAAAAAGCAATAATACCCGAGAGTGTGTTCTGGGTGTGTACGGTGTTAAGGGTATAATGGTGATATAATAGGTATGAGGCGTAACGGAGACAGGTATCAACGCATTGTCTGGAAAGTTTGTTCTCATGTAGGATACAATTATAAAAACAGGAGAAGACAAGTAAGATCACCAACTACACAAGGGCTGCTATAGCAACCACTAAACCAAAGATAGCTGTGGTTTATGGGCATTACCACAATACTTGGAAGGTATCTTTGACCAATCAGATTGCTTGGATGAAATTACAGTTCAGATCAGGAGAGACTAGATTAGTACGTTTGAATACGAGCTTTAATGGATAATGAATCATGTGAGCATTGGCGGTGGCTTCATTTGAAATCAGTGTGAATCTCCACCTACCCACACACACACACACACACACACACACACACACACACACACCACACATGCTTCCAGGATGGATGTTTGGATGTTTCTTTTAAAGGGTAGACACTATTTTCTTCAGTGTGTTTTGAAGCCTCGTGATGCGATCGATCTGAAAGGGTAGTTGAGGGATTTCTTTGTTTTTTTGCTCCCTTCCAACATTTACGACAAGGTAACAAGGCGAGAGGGCAGAGGGGAAACAAATAACAAAGGGAGAAAGAGATGTTTTTTTTTTCCTCTTTCGTACTTTCTGACAATATCAAAGCCCTTGGTACCCCACCTTCACCACGCTCAGGTTCGCACTGCACCTGGCACCACGCTTCGCTTTCATCTCTTTCTTTTCTTTTACGTACACATTCTCTGAGTGCGTCTCTTCGCTGTTCTCTCTCTAACCCTTTTTTCACAATCTTTTTTTTTCTGTCTCTCTTTTTCTACCTTTTCAGTTCCCCCCCCACTTCTGCTCTCCTGTCATCTTTATTGTTTTCTTTCTCTTGCTCCCCCGAGCGCCCCTTTCTGAAGATTTGTCTTTATTTCCTTCCTTCTCTTTTATGACATTTCAAAGCACTGCTGTATCAGAGCATAGGACAGACTCTTGTCATCTGATGGTAGCTTCCAGTACTAAGCTATTTTGCTACCTCCACTACAAAAGTCAGGTACAAATATTGCATTTTACGGCTTTAATGCCCATGTGTAGTTGGACCCCAGCAGTGGGCTATTGGGTAGGGTGTCCACCCTGGTACTGGGAGGTTTGGGGTTCAGTCCCTGGCTCAGACCTACCAAGAAGTTCAGCTTCCTATTCCTAAATGAAGTGGATACGCTCATGGCCTGTCTCACCTCAGACAAGGCTTCCCTTTGCTGTCTCCAGGTCAGTATTGAGCATCTTAGAACAGTTGTTAAACTTTCCATTCTTCCCAAAGAATTTTTCTGAGGACCCAAAACTTTTATTATGTAGGCTGATTTAACAAATGTCACTGTTTGGGTGTGTGTGTGTGAGCATGCATGTCTACATATTTGTACGCGTGTCTGTGATGCATGTGGGGGCGGGTATGTGTGCATGTGTGTGCTTGTGTATGTGCTGTATGTGTGTGTGTATGTGATGAACCACATGTGTCTCGTGCCCGAGTGCGGGGCACACTGCAGCGGGGGTAGGACTGAACAATGAGTTCAGCAGACTGGGGAGCCGACCTTGTTAATAACCCAGATAAACAAACAAGCAGACGAGCAGCAGCAGCAAAACAATGGCAACACAATAGGCAGTGTTTCATCAGCGGCAGACAGAAAGGATAATTACCGCTACCCTCCCACTCCCTGTCTGTCCTCTTAAACACCCTCCTCTTCATCTCTGCATCTCTCACACCTCCCTCCCTCTATTTCTATCTCTCCTGCTCTCTCTCTCTGTCACTCTGTTGCTCACTCTTTCTTTCTTTCTTGCTTTCTTTCATTAACTGTCTCTGTAGTTTTCTCTCCCTGTTCTTGCTTTCATGCTTCTCTACTTACTTTTGTCATAATTAGACCCAGTTGCTGTCACAGAGGGAGAGAGAGAGGGAGAGAGGGGGGGGGAGGATAATGTGCAAGGGAGGAAGCAACAGGAGCAGAGAGTGAGCGCTAAAGAGGAAAGAGAGACAAAGCCTGTAAATGAAGTAATGTGTCTTAATGAAACATTACAGTGAATTAGAGAGAGCGAGGTAGGGAAGGGAGAGGTGGGAGCATTAGGCAGCAGGGTGAAAGGAAAAAGGCTTTCTATCTTAGATCCTGATATTACCACCCACATCCCTCTGCCTGCCCCCTTGCACTACAGACATGTACATGCACACACACACACACACACACACACACACACACACATACATCCCACACAGGGGCCAACTTGGACAGGTGAACATTTAATTGTCAGAGCCAGTGAAGTACGACGCTGTGGCCTGACTTTAGATGTAGTTTCCGGCATTATCTCCAGCCAACCAAAAGAAGCTCTGTGTTGTAGATAAGTATAGGGGACTCAAGTAGATGGAGACAAGATGGTGTCAAGGACAAAGTTTAGTGATACCGCCTTAATACTGCTGTTATTGGAGGAAAAGATTGGAGCTTTTCAGGAAGTTATCACTTGTTTTCTATACCTGTCCCACTTCACCAAGTGTCAACATCTGCTGTTGGGAGTTCAAACAACATGCTAAGTGCCTTAGCAAATCGGGGGAGTGCACTACACTATATGAGAGGTGCTAGAAAATAACAACAGTCTAGGAGGCTCACATCATATCACAGCTATCAGATTAATCACTGCCCATTTCCTTTTTTAAGTTTACAATGGCTTTTGAATGGGTCACAAGAGCCCTGAGGTCATGAAACTTTACTCAGCACATTAAGAGCTACATAAATGTTCAGTTCACAGGAAAAAATCAAAATGTCTAGATTGGAGTTACAAGTTGTTCTTTCAAGTGCCGTAACAGTTTAGTGCTAATGCCTTGAATGGTTTTCCAAACACAACTGTGCTGTTGTATTGTTTCAGTTCTGTTCCATTCTTTGTTTTCTTTTTACTTTCTCAGACAAGTAAACATCGTTCCTTCTCTGTTGCTTCAGTATGAAAACTTGAAAAAGTTTAGTCTCCCTGCCCCTGTCAGGCCTGGAGAGCCTTTACAGCGAGAGTGTAAAAAAATAAGACGCGCTAAGCTGCTGCGGAGACCTAATAAAACTGTCAGACACTGTCAGAATCGTTTGAGAGTTTGTGAGTTCTCATCGCCTTCGCTTTTCCTCTCTGGAAAATGAAGCCTTGATGGGAGGCTTCTGCAGGAGACCTCCCACCGAAACAGTTGTTGGTGTTCAAGGAAAAACATGGAGGAGGAATGATCAGGGAAACTCATTCCTCCCCCTTTCGTCGCAGCAGGAGAACTCTGAAATAACCTGGGCTGGACTCCATTTCTCTCGCTCTGTGGCTCTTCCTCCCGCTGTCAGGATCTGTGTGTGTGTCTCTCTTCGGCGTTAGAGATTTGCTCCCATTTGAGAGGCTCTGCTCTGCACAGCCGAGGGAAGGAGATTACCGTTTGATGAGGTTTTAGTCTGTCCGTCTGCTTAACGCGATGGCCCCGCTACCCCTTCACTCTGCCTCTCCCCGTCGGGGCCAGGGATCTTTAAAAACCCAGCTTTGGACTGCTTAACCTGAGAAGAGCTTTTATTCTTTCAGATACACGAGTTGACACACAGCTTGCAGACAGATGCACACAGAGTTCACTCACCCAGACAGACCTAAATAAAGCACATGATTTGACAATGTGAGAGACTACAATACTGCAAGATAGAGAATAGCGAATTTGATAAGGTGGGCGGTTAGCGAGCACAAATATACCATAAAAGTAAACTAATGATTTTAGTTTTCTTTTCCTGTCACATTCCTCAGATATTATTCTTCAGTTAGATGGAGCATTACTAATAAAGTGAATAGACACTACTAGACTGGTTCTTGCCACTTTCTTAAAGTAATTGCTGTAAATGCAAAGTTGTTGATCAATGTACAGGAAGAAAGTCTCTCAGAAAGAAGATATCTACAGGATATTCATTCTGCTCCAACATGGTGAAACAGCATAATGAGCGCAAACTCTCCCCAAAATCTTGATACACCCAATTAAATTGCCCCACACAAATTGGATAGAAAAAGATTTGCCTGTCATATTTGTTTTCATTATTATTCTCAACTTTCTCAGACCACACTTGTGCTACGATGGCAAGTTTGAGCTTAGTTCCAGAATGATTGTTACTTTCCAATGAAATATAAAGACTTTTTCACCTTGTTGGCTAATTCTCCATATCATAACGTCTCATATTCTTCTGTCATGTTGTTAGTGCTTTCTTCATGGCGTACATAAAAATTCTAACCACTATTACAATTGTAGATTTTTGAACAATCCCCATATAAAATATATATCATATCATATCATGTAAAACCTGCAACTTCCCAACTTTCAAAGTGACATGAGTGGCAACAGGGTACGGCGATGCATTTTGGGGTGAAAACCAAGTTTGCTTTTCCTAAGACCACGGTTTCATCCACTGCCTGCTTCAATAAAGGGGGTGATGAAGGTGTGGGAGGAGGCAAATGCTTCGTTATACACTGGATAGGTTGAATCCAGCCCTCTGATTGGTCGATAGCCGCGGTGTGTCTATATATATCTCCTATATACCGCGCTTTGAGTTTGTGTGTGTGCGTGTCTGTGTTGTGTGTGTGTGTGTGTGTGTGTGTGTGTGTGGGTATGTCATGCCTTTTGTCCTTTGTCTTTTTCTCTGTGCAGGGAGTGCTGCCCACCCCCTTGCTGTCCCCATGGCAAGCGCAGCACCAGGGCTCGCCCCGTACCAGCATGCCCCAGCGCAGACAGAGTGAGTCACTAACACCATTTTCCAGACTCTTCTTCTTGCCTTAACCTTCCCTTTACGTATCCTACGTACCATACCTTCCCAGTATGGCATTTTTGGATCAAACCCTCATCGTTTTTGTTCCTCTAGAGTTTCAGATTCTAACCAACTATCTCTCTCTGCATTACTTGTATATGTACTGTAGTACACTATTTGTGTACTTCCTTCCTTTCCATATATTGTTAGGTACAACCATCATAATCTATTACAATACATTTAAAACATAAAAATTAAGATACTGATATTATTTGTTAAGTGGTCAATCAGTTTTGACGAAAAGCACAATGTACTTGACAGAAAGGAATTATACAGTAGTCCCCTTATCAGTCAATGTGTCTCCTGTTGTTGAATAAGTAGTACACCTGTCTATTACCTGTCAGAGATACTCTATTTACTTCAATTTTTAAAAAGTCAATTTTCTATCTTTTTTTTTAAAACTTTTTCTGTAGAACCAATCTGACGTAATTGAAAAAGACTGTGGAGACAATAACAGTGCAATTACCATCTTACTGAATCCCACAACTGTGCTTTTGTATTATACTTTGCTGATGAGATAGCCGGTAGAGGAGGCAGCAAGAGAAAGAGAATGGGTTTTTAGAAAAAGCACACATGGGAAAGAAAGAGTGAAAAAGAAAGAAAATGAGGGAGAAACAGAGAAAGGCAGAGAAAGGCAGAGCACCCATGCTGTGTTCTTTTGATGTTTTTCTCAGTGGATCTTGGCATGGAATCAAGTGTGATGGCGCAGGATGAGGTTGCATTTTCTTTATATATCTGGTGTGGTTTCAACATCAGGAGCACTTGTGTTTAGGCAATTTGACAGAAGTGTGTGTGCGACCCTTTGGGGTCAGTCAAAGTGCAGCGTCTGGATAGTGAGGTCTGGTTAAACAAGAGACAAGAGGACCAGTAGTACTTTTTATACAGTGGGAGAGAGAAAGAGAGGGTTAGGGTTATGAGGTAATGCAATTCAAGTATGCTTAACTATAGTTGCTGTACAGTCATGCATGGATATACGATGAAAAGCAATGGAAGAGAAGAAAACAAATCTATTTCAGTTTCTTGAATAAAGCAATAATGCCCCCCCCCCCCCCCCCCCCCACCCCACTGGGAGCTCCTGCTGTAAACAAACCAGTAAAGACTTCTTGCCAGCAATAAATGTCTTTAGAATAGAAAATAGGAATTGCCAGTTCTGGGATTAGAGACAAAATTGACTTTTTATGCAGGTCTCGATGAATGGAAAATGATGTTGGTTTGCATGAAATTGGTTTGTTTGTCAAGCTACATGTGGCCTTTGCTTGCGAGCATGGGTTCTCTGTCAGTGCTGTAACCATGGTTTCTTAACCCTATTGTTGTATCTTTTATATCTGTCCAACCTCTCTCGCTCTCTCTGTCTACTGTATCTTATTCCACCCCTTCTCCCTCTGTCTTTCTACCTTCTTCGCTCCTCACCTCTTGACTTTATCGCTCATCTTTGTAAACAAGTCTCCTATACTGTGTCTCTTCTCCCTCTGCCTCCCCACACATAATGCCTATGGCAAGGAGTGGAGCCCCTAGTGCAATACTTCACTGACAGAGCGTGGTACAGTAACCCTTTCTTTAACATGCAGTCGACATGTTGCCCTCTCAGCCCCTTCCTGCACACCAGGCTGGGGTTTGGCGTGATGTGGCACGACATATGCATGCCCATCTTCATCTGCATCTGCATGCTTTGCACTGGGTTTGCTGTTGTTTTTGGAGTTTTGACCTTGTGTGTCTGTACTTACAGCTCTGGTCTGCTCTTCCTATGGAAGACAGTTTGGGGTCACAGTGGTACTTCTTTAGTTATGATCACATTAAGTTGTTTATAGTTTTCATCTTTCATTTACATCTTCTTCTTTGTTGGATTTTGAGTTCTATCTTGTTTTTGTGCTGTAGTTATTCTATTTCACATCGTCCTCTCTTTTTATTTATTCCATCATATCAAATGAAGTATTTATGAACGATAATGCATGCGTTGGTAAATTCCTCTCTGCAATTTTTCCATATTTTCATGCCAAATTACTGTAGGCATTTCAACTTTATGAATGACTTGAATGGCTAAATTGTATCTGAAGGAATAAAGTGTATGAATAACCCTGTGTTATTGTACCTGAAACCATATTACTGCCGTCCTGAGCTATGGCCTTCATTCAAACTCTGCCATCATGAGCACAGCAAGCGATAGACAAATGTGAGCAATCACACCCTTCCGCTCTTGTCCTCTCTAAGTCTATCCATAGCGGTTGAATTTACACACAATCCAAGTCATCATTTTCACAATTACCAATATAAGATTACGCTATAAAGTCTAATCTAGCTCTGAAATGTGCCACCACACTGCCATTCTCATCTGCCTACGTAATCCAGAGTGCTATTATCACAATGTCTTCCAAGAGGCTAAATGCGGATAATTTACTCCCTTATCAAGATTCTTTCCTTTTGATATTTCTTCTAATTATATTCTGCAATTGACCACTTTTCTTGGAGAGTGTCAGGCCGGAAATGAGCTTGGTTGTCATGTGCCCTGACATCTTCCAGATGTCTCTGAATTGGCTCTGACATCCTTTGGTTTCTTGGTTAGACTGGTGGTGTTCTGTGAAAGCTATTGTTAGTGAATTGAGGGATTGACTTCTAATCTTGGCAGTGCAGTAAATAGCCCTAAATGATTCTTGCCAATTATGACTACTGAGATGCTGCAGGCCATCACTGTCAGGAGCTTGGTTCCCATTGGGGCCGCCCATAATAAAAATATATGCACTCAATGTACATATTATTCCTATGGCCATGGTTATATCAGTCTGTATTTTTTAACATGAACTGATTCGTTCTAAAACTAGAAGCTGGACCACCAAAACTCTAGTCTATGATCTTGTACCAATGAACCATGCTCCATTAACAATAAATGGGATGATGATTTTGCAGACTCCTAAAATGTTTGTTGCAATGATTACAGTAACAAAAAAGCAATGTACCCATATTTTATCGTAAGTAATTGGAGCAAACTATTTTCTAGCTATGGGAGCCAATAGTGAGTGCTCACCCACACAGACTGAACTGTCATAGGGTATAAGAATGAAATATTTCAAAGCTGAAATTAAGTGGTACTCCCTTTTAGAAGCCGTGTAATATGTAATCTTCCTGGCGCTCATTTCTTGGCAAAAAGCTTGAACCACTGCTTGACACCTAGAGGTTGTGATGATAGGCTAGTGGGCGCAGTGTGACGGGAGGACCAGGAGATGGAGCTGTGGCCTCGGACATCCACTCCCATCCACACATATGAGGGAGTGATGACTGTCACAGGAATGGTAGCCAGCTCTACATCGCATTGTATTCACATCTAAGAGATTTTTTATACTTTCAATTTAAAGCATATACTCAAAATAAGCCCTAACCCTGAAGCCACGCTCCACCTACAGAGCTACAAAGGAGGTAGATACACAAAGGCTGCTGTCTTTGTGATAGATACACAGCACTCTAACCACTGGCTTCTTCAGTCTCAAACTAGGCAATTTTAGTAATAGCACAAAGATTTTTTTAAGATCATAAGATATCCAATATTGACTTTCTTATTGATCTGAGCATCTTTGGACTTTGTCATGGTTATCAAATGGCTAGTTAGGGACCAACAGCCCTACTGGATGGATGTGGTCCAGAGTGGCTGTTGTAAACACTGTACTCCACTAGTTAATGTTGTATTATGTCAGTAAATTATAGACTCTTCCATAGCACTGTGCAGTACATGCACGTATAGTGGTTCCTATTATAAAAGCAAGATTCTCCAAACAATTCCTTTTGAGAGTGTAGCAGTGGTGCAAAAACGATAGAAAATGTATGAATTCCTCAAAGGCTACTTCTGCACAGATATAAATGAAGCAGAAATGTGTTGCGTACACACAGATACACACACACACACACACACAGACAAAAGACACACATCCCCTGGTGGTAGACACACCACGATGGTCTTCATTTCAAAAACCAATGCTGTAGTTGGTGCAGCTGTTACTGGTTAATATTCTACTATCTTCCCTGCACAGGCAGCAGACATCTTGGGTCCTGGGGATGTCTTTGAGGCCCCTCTGAAGCAGTCACCAAATGACAAATAGATTTTAGCACCCAATCCCAGACATTCAGAGAGCCAGGTTAATATCTTCTGCCTGCCATCAAGTGCTGAATTAGAGCTTCATCTCTGATTCTGCCTCCCTCGTTTTAGGAATAGGTCCTGACCGGCCATGAAATTAGGAATAGATAAATAAATCAAAGAGGCAGAATCTTCGGTTTTCTTCAGATGCTTTTTCTTCTTCTTTTCTTATATTTTTTGTCACATAATATTCAAAGGCATGGATTCCACAGGGATCAAAGACAATATAATTCATGTACAATATGATTGATGTATATTTCTATTGTTTTTTCCTGCAGCCTCAAATACTACAGCCTTCCAACCCCTGCCTCAACGAGCGCCTCCACAAGGAAAGACTAGTAAAAACTCCCCCCACCGAGGGCCACAGTAACCCCACAAGGAGGACCAGTCGAGATGGGGGAGCCCATATAGATGTTGACCCCCCTCCCAGAGGCCTCATGACAGATGAGTCTTCCCTGGCAGGCCCCCTGGGTAAATGCCCAGATGAGTTGAGCTGTTTCCTCAGCACGCACCTCCATTGCCCGGGCTCCAGGCCTCCACAGGGGGGCACTGCCAGGGATAGCCCAGTTTCAGCAGCTAAGTCTGGGACAGAGCTGGAGCAGAGAGCCCCTGCTGAGTTACTACAGGACTCTGGAGCTTCTAGGTCTGTTGGTTCTGCTTACCCTCGCATGCTGCAGCCCCCCCGCTTCCACAAGCGTGTGTCTGTCCCATCACTTACACCAGGGGGCACCAGTGGCTCTGCCCGTCTCAAACTGAGGGCTAATCTCTGGACCAAACAGCTGCCCCCTCCATCCAGAGGCCTTCCCTGCTTTAACGCTGGACCTCAGGTTCCAAGTCTAGGCTGCACTTCTCTGCCTCGGCGTTGGGGCCTTGGAGGGATCCAGGCTGCAGCAACACCACGACCACCAAGCCCAGCCTGGAGGAGCCCAACCAGGGGTAGCTCGAAGACCCCGGGGCAGCCAGGATCCTGATCCCTTCCAGCTGCTCATGCCTCCCCAAGCCAAAGATCCCATGAGGAGCTCAAACTCACCCATCACAACTTGAGGCAGGAATCCCTGTGACGTTCTTGGCATCCATCCTCTTCGAGCTCCAGCGATAATAGTAGTGTGTTCATACTTTTTGTGGTCCAGAGGACTATGGACTGTTTGAAATCATGAATCCTTACGGACATTTCAGGTACTGCCTGTGTCAGTGGCATTGGTATTGGTATCAGCGTAACTGATCACAATACAGTATGTAGCATGATCTTGTCTTCAAAACAGTCCACAGTGATATATTACTCTACAGTCCCTCAAAATGGCTTATACAGATTATACAGAGGAAGAGTTCCTGCTTTACTTTCTTTGCACTGACGTACACCGTTGTTGATACAGACACACAGGGTGTTACCATTCAGAGTGGTTTGTTTTTTTGTTCCCAGAAGGTATTACCACATTTGTAGAGGTCAAGTTCAGTTGTCCACACATGGCTGCGCCCTCTGACACACAGCTGCATATGGTTTTAAAAACAGAGGTGACATGGACGTGACTTTTGCCCAAGGGAAAATGGAGACAAAAAAGCAGTGAAAAGAGAAAAAAAAGAATATCAGTAGAGGTGGAAAGGGGACTCGCCACAGAAAATCAAAGTTGTGAAAGTTCTCTGGAGCAATCCCTTTCAGAAAGCGAGAAAAGAAAATGTGAAAATGTGTGTGTACATGTGTGTGTATGTGTATGTGTATATGAGAGAGATGGAGGGAGACACATTGAGGTGAGAGGGAAAGAGAAAAGCTTTCAACTGTTCTTTTACCCAAACTCCCCTATGCAGGTAGTTTACCGGTTTCAAGTTTCAACTAGACACACTTGCAACCTGTAAGTGAACCTCTGAACCCTGCACGTATTAGCCAGGGAGACCGCGGGCCCTCAACTCGACTCAGCAGGCTGGAAGACGGAGAGATAGGCTGACTGAAATGGAATGAACTACCATGCAGGTGGTGGGGATATATTTAGGACACATGATAGATCAGCGAGTAATTAACTTAGATAATGTGGCAGGAAAGAGCAGCAAGTCACTCACGTCTGTGCACACATGCACAAATAAGTAATGACACTGCAAAATGGCCGTCTTATGTCATTTAATCTTATCCTATTTTTGGAAGTTGAAGACCTGCCAGGTGCGGGTTATTTAACATATTAATAGTGGAATTATCTTGTGGAGTGATCTGACTTATTTCAAGACATTTAATTTAATTTGACATTTGACTTGATTCTAGACAACTAACAGATGTTTTCATTGTTTTAAGAAAAATAAGAATTTGGAATTTGTTACCAGATTAAGATGGACATGTTTTGCAATGCACACTATCTGAAATATCTCCCTCAGTGACA
Organism: Hoplostethus atlanticus; assembly: GCA_034670405.1. Taxonomy (NCBI): domain Eukaryota; kingdom Metazoa; phylum Chordata; class Actinopteri; order Trachichthyiformes; family Trachichthyidae; genus Hoplostethus; species Hoplostethus atlanticus. The sequence goes on along the minus strand of JAXDDX010000065.1, from coordinate 1,927,328 downwards.
CAAAGATCAGCTTGTAGGGTTTCATTAGAGGTGTGAAGTTGGTGCTGTGTGTGTGTGTGTGTGTATGTGTATTTGTCTTTGTCTTTGTCTTTCTTCCTCCCCCTCCTGCTCTCTCTCTCTTGTGCACATCTCTCTGGGGACGTCAAAGGTATTACTGGTTTTCTTTCAGGTAGGAAGCCTTCAGGGCTTTGGTGGTGTTTCTGTGGGAGTTTTCTTTTGAGGATTGTGTTTATGTATCCTTTGCGGAGCACTTTTGCAGTCCAACGTTCCCAAAATGTCCCCACACGGGGAGCAGCAGTGTGTTAAAAAGGCCTTCTGACAGAAACTCTGCTCTCTTTCCCATCACGCCGCATGACCGTTTGGTGTACGCCTCTGGCACTGTCCGGTCTAATGCGTCCAATAATGCAACGTGGAGAGAGAGAGAGAGAGAGAGAGAGACACAGAGAGAGAGACACAGAGAGACAGAGAGAGAGAGAGAGACACACACAGAGAGAGAGACAGAGACAGAGAGAGAGAGAGAGAGAGAGAGAGAGGGAGAGAGAGAGAGACGCAAACACAGAGACACACATACATAACTCACAGGGAACACCTACACACAGAGACAAGCATTCACATACATGCACACTCATACACACACACACAATTATGAATTCTATAGTGGAGTGTGTGTGTTTATTTTGCGTTGGATTGTTTTGTGAATGTACTGGAGCTATCACTGAATGTGGTGGAGCTATCCAAGAACCATATTGATCTATCTGTCCTCTGTAGCCAAACAATATGGCTGCCTCTAGATTACCCTGGAAGAGGACAGATACTTCTGTGTGTGTGTGTGTGTGTGTGTGTGTGTGTGTGTGTGTGCGCCTGACAAAGCATGTTTACCTATTCTGTCATTAGACGTCGTGCCAAGCCAACCGAGCAGTCAACACCGCTTTGTACAGCCAAGAAAAACCCAATTCTTTTAATGAGGAGGGAAAGAGGGACAAAAAGATATATGGAGGATGAGAACAGGGGGAAAATGGTAGATAACGGGTGAGTGAAAAGGAGAGATGTAGTGATGAAATGGTGAAGGCAGTACCTCAATAAAGGTAGGCTGTGTTCTGTGCGAAGGTTTGTGTGTTAAATATTGTTAAAGTGTGAGAGGGAGGGGGAGAAAGAGAGAGAGAGAGAAGACATAGTGTGTTTGTGTTTGAGCGCTGTGGTCCAGAGAGCAGCCCAATCCCCTCAGCTGTGTCACTCACTGCTTAGTAAGGCCAAACAGGAAATCAGTGTACACCTCTGTGTGTGTGTGTGTGTGTGTGTCCTGACACCTCTGGCTGCCAACAGTATTTCTCTCCTGGATGTGTGTGTGTGTGTGCGAGAGAGAGAGAGAGTGATGCGTCTACCCACAAGCCAAAGGCGAATCCCTGCCAGGTGAAGCAGGGCAGTGCCATCCTCATGCCCCTCTGCTGTATCCCCTATCTCTGAATCAATGTCTCCGCTCAGTTTAGCAGTGAAGTCTTTCTAGCTATAACAAAATGACGATCTTGGCTGAAAAAACTCACCGCAGCAACTTGGATCAATTCGAATGCAGACTCACTAACATCATTGTTTAGTCTCATTGCACAACAGGGAAAAGTTACCAGGTTAGTTTGTTGTAAATCCTGGAGCTGAGTGGTACAGGACTGCACTGCGGTACCCAGCGCAATATTATCTGTAAATGAAAATGGTTTTCTTGCAAATCATTTACTGGCAATGGAATGAAGACGCAGATCAACTGAGACGAGTATTCTGCTCTGTTATGGGTTAGCATTGCTATTACATTTAATAGTAAGTATTGGCCATGTTAGCAACAGAGACGGTACATCCTGTTCATCTACTTTTTTCGACTCAGAAACTACCACCAGTTTCAAATCCACTATAAAACAGTTTAATAATGTTCATGTCACGGCTGAATAATATTGGAGTATTTAAGATAGTAGCTGGTGAAGCACATAGTGGAACTGTCCAGATTTTTCATCCCATAACAAAGTCGAAGTGGATTTATCACTACTACAGTATCAACTGCTTTCAGCTGTCTCAGTGTACTGTGCAATACTGTTTCAAGCTAAATGTCTAACAAGATGAAGGAATGCTACACTCTAATTTTAGTGATCTATTATACAAATGAAAAAGCAAAGAAATCTAATTCTAATCTATTAGTGCTGCACTTTAAACTACATTAGTTGTGGATGCTGAATGAACACTAAACTGAATTTAGAGGCTACCAAGGCTTTGTTTGGTTTGACCATATTTGATTTTCTTGTACTCTTTCTTTTTCCTCCCTCTGCGTCTCTTTGTCTGTTTGCAATGTACATCATATTTCCTCCGCAGGCCGCAATAAAGGCTGCACCAAAATCTTGACAAGTCTGTTTTGGCCTATCTGCCTTTAGGGTCAAACAGAGCACTGTCACCTTTGTCAAACGGTGAATTCACATCTATTCAGAGATGGCGGGCATGTTGTGTCGACATGATTCCATGTTGTTGCCTCCCTTTGCTTGTCATAATAATCAGCCACAGGTGAAGACTTTGCTCATATGGTGCGTGGGACTGCCTTGACGGTCAACGCCGGGCACCAACACTCACACAAAGCTGCTGATCTCAGTTTAAGATACAGGAAAAAAAACTCATGGGTTTGTTTCCTTGTCATTGTCCGCTGGTTGTCTTTCTGTGGAAATAAAATATGGTTGTGGGGAAAAAAAATCATCCTGTGTCTTTTATTGTGCACTCAGTCATGCATTAGATGCACCAATGCTCCATCACATTATTTTTTCCTCTCAAATTGCATTCCTTTTGCTACTGATTTCAGCAAAATTATGAAGGTAGACAAAAAGTTCTAACAGACAGTCTGGAAGTTTGGGAAGAGTCACAGACACTTTTGAAATGTTGGCAGGGTTGGGGCTCTTCACAGGTGTAATGTAATGGGTTCAGAGTGGGGGCCAACTGATACGGTTACCTGCATCTTTGAAAAGATTGGTGCAGGGTGAACGTAAACGGAGAGGTGGAAAGCATTCAGATCCATCCACGTGTACCTTGAACACTATAGTCCAGTCACTAATGGAAATATGTTCTTCACAGCAGATGGGTGGATAACAGCCTGCCAAGCACACCGTGTAGCGTGATGCTGTCATTAGCTTTGGAAAGTGGGAGATGTAGCACAGGTTGACAAATGATTTGAGCTGAGAAGAAGAAAATAAAGTAGTTAAAAGGTGTCCACTGGAAAGTGTGCTGGGCTCTTTCGTCATAAGATTTCCACTGTGGTAATTCAACAGTGCTATAGGTCAGGCCTCGGCAAATGGTGGACTCGGGTCCGGATCCTGTGAGCCGTGCATTAAAGGTAAATATACACTGTTAGTGGTAATTGTAGGTGATTTTTATCCCTGAGCTGTTGCAGCAGGGGTTCCGACTGAAATGTGCAATTTCATAGTGTGGCTGTATTATAAATATCCTGTGTCCATTTTTAACTCTCCCTTGGTTAAAGGCCCATTGGGAAATGTCTCTCTGTCTGCCCACTGGTGTTTCATCTTCCATACTCCAGTGGGCAGACAGAGAGACATTGGTGTGCAGGTTCATCTCCCTGGGTTTCAGGTTTGGTCACATAAAACTAGTCTTAATCTCTGTGTCTCTGTAAGTCTAAAAGTAAGTTGAAAACCTTGAACCACCTGAATGTGCGGGAGAGCTTTAAAATGCTTAAGCAGTGACAGAGGCACAGATGGCCTTTTTGTATTTGACTTTTGTTGTTTTTTAGGGAGAGGCTTTCTGCCTCACCGCCTGCCACCAGGGTACCCAGCCACATCTCTTGAAGGAGAAATGCCAGCCTCGCTCTCCTCCTCTGGCGATACTTTCAAATATTCTCAAATGCTGCAGGCGAAAAAGGCTTAAATTGAGCATAGGGAAGGTTGGAGGGGAAGAAACACACAACAGCCCAGTGTTCACTGTGGGATGTCAGAGGAACATGACCATAATTAGATCCCCTGACTCCCCTGTCTAGGACAGGACCCCCTCAGTTTAATTCACACTCTGGCTCAGCGCTTTGCATCCTAATCAATTTGGGCTGAACAACGAGGATCACCTTTTATGACCCAGAGATTAACTGTCTACTGTTCACAGTGCTTACTGTCGAGGTTATTCATTGACTGTGCTATGCCCTAGACATACCACAGTAAAAAAAAAGGTGCACTAGAATATGTCCCCTTGTGGTTGACAGTACAATATTTAGGTCTAAGAGGAAAGGCATGATCCTGCAACTGACACACATATCAGAAATGTGTAGTTTCTGTTTCAAAAGTTTTAATGCTTTTTATAGAAGAGTTCTAAAGATTTGTCTAGAAAGTAAAGTGTTATGTAATGTACTGCCTGAGGTTCCTCCAAGGTAAGAGAACCACCCCAACTCCCTACCTAATACCGCCCCTTCCCCCAATGCAGCAATCCACAGAACTCTAGGCTGAGCCAGTTATGAAAATGCACCGTTGCACACATGCATCATATGAGAGAGCATGCATGGACTGCGTGTAGCCAAAGTCATTGACCTCACCTCGTTTTGACTGGAGGCACAACCAGAGCAGCCTTTAGAACAGGAGTGGACCTAGAATGCTACGAGGAAGCAAAAGAGAGTGGCTTTGCCTTTGTTCTGCTTGACGGGGCATGGAGTGCTACTGTAGATTCACTTGTTCACAAGCATTATGAAGTCTTATTTTTAGCATGAGGTTTTTTCTCTTTATGGTCTAAGTGCTTTGATAATTTGTTCTCATACAAAACATCTGCCGGGGTGAAGAACACGAATTGGAGTGGCTGAAATTGGTGTTCTGATAAGAGGAACATGATAAAAGTTAGATTGCCTTGTAGCTGTTTTTCGTTGCCTATTCTCCTGTAACTTACTTTCCTTCTCAGGAAGGACGCAGACAAGAGAAAATAGATTGGTGGAGGACTGTCTGCACATAACGAAATAGTCAGGGACAAGGCCAAACCTAACACTACTGCAACAAAGGGACTTTCGAAGTGTACCCAGTTGAAAGTTTGCACTGTTGTACATTTGTGTGTCATAATGCCGTGGCGACAATTTATATTGAACAGAAATAATAATAATAATAATAATAATAATAATAAATAATAATGAATGAACCTTTTCTAAACAAAGGTTACAAAGTTATATATCAATTATATCAATATATCAATATATCAATTATATCAAGTATGTTTTCAGAAGTTACTTAAAAGATGACAAATAGTACAAGCCGTGTCAGTACAAATCTATGAAAGAAATACATTGTACTACGAGTGCTAACTTCCATAGGTTGTGAGCAGGATTAAACAGTAGATTGTAAACGCAGGTGGTTGCATTGCTTTACTTAACAAGACAGGACAAACCCTCAAAGTGACACAGTGAAGTGGTTCTTTCACTGACTGCAGGGTTTCTGGCCTACGTAATGTAACAGCATCTTCAAGAAGAAGCTTCAAACAGTATGTCTTTAGTCCTTCATGTTCAGATTGTGGGTAAGAATGCATCTCAATTACCAAATATTTTTCAGCTCTGTTAGGTGCCGGCTTGTGCCACAAATGATCTCTTCCATCAGGCTGAAGAAAAACAGACAGGCACATAGGAAAACAACAAACAAAAAGAAAGCGAGGAAACCTTGAGCACTGAATCATAACCCGAGCATCCGGTGACTGCTGAATTGGCCTCAAATTGGGAAGAGCATGTCGGTAAGGTAGATAGATCAGACAAACCCGTTGAGGGTTTTGAAGTGCATCTGAGATGCATGTCATCTTCAGGGCTAAACAATCAGTACCTGCAGCAGAAGACCACACTGTGCATTTAGATCAATCGCACTACTACTGCACAATAAAGGCCCCCTTCTCTGCAGACCTGGCTGTTGCTAATGATGGGACTGGTGTTCTCGAGGGATGTGTTACTGCTGACGTATCAACACCCACCCACTTTCTCAGCAGTGGCCAGACTTCACGCAGCATGCTCCCATGGCTAACTGCCTCAAAGTGTACAGCAGGGCTATTCAACCATGTGTCACGGAGGGCCGAGAGTATGCAGGTTTTCGTTTCAACCAAAGACTACAGCAGGTGATTCCACTGATCAGTTCCTCCTCTGTGGTTGAAGGTGTGCTAGTCAGTGAAATCACCTGCTGTAGTGTCTGAAAAATTAAAGCATAATATTGAACATCGGCAGGTCCTGCCTTTATCTATGGTGAGTCGTGTCAACGCTATTAAAACGGTCATCCGTTTTTTTCCAAAATCTGCCTTTTTTAAATCCCTAGACTCAATCATAATGCCTTTTATATGGGGGTATAAATCACACAGAATACCCACACCATACCTTTGCAAATCAAAAGCTGCAGGCGGATTAGCTCTACCTAATTTTCAGCATTATTACTGGGCTGCTCATGCCAGAGCCGTACTGGCGTGGGCGCTATCCCGGATTATGCAATGCAGACACGCCAACCTGGCTAGTCACAGAGCAGAGCACTGTAAAATATTCTCTTTCAGCTCTCCTTTTCTCTGGAGGTAGATGTCATATACTCAAACACAATCTTATACTATCACATTCACTGAAGATATGGCATCAAATAAGAACAGTATATAAGATGCTGAAAACATCAATATATACTCCAATAACCTTCCTCCCGTCTCCTCCAGGCTTTCCAGGGTTTGGGTGACTTATACATGGATAATCACTTTGCAACATTTTTTACAATCTATAGTAGTTTCCCCTGTCTCAGCTCTTCAGGTACCTTGAGATTAGAAATTCTGTTTGTCTCAATATTCCCCACTGTGAAACACTCAGTATGGGGTGTTTAGACTGTGCAAGCTCTTACAACAAAATTGATATTTTTGTTTTCATCTGAATTTAATGTTTCTTCTGAGGGATGCCTGGGGAAAGGATTTAGGCTATGAGATCTCTAAAGATTCATGGGAAGAGTGTCTTAAAAAGATATACTCATGCTCTGTTAACAGTCGCCACCATTTGATAATAGGGTCTCTTGGCCATCTCTTCATGGTTGTGATTTTCAACCTAATCCGGGAGTAGCAATATTACTAACATTACTATTCAACTAGGAATAGGAGTAGCAAAGAAAAACATATTACAATTGTATATGACCAATTACACCAACGTTCAAGATGTGGTTAATAGATGTGGTTACTAGTACACTTCATGTGGAACAGATCTGTTACACAAACAGGTGTTGAATGTTGAAAGATTTAAGAAAACGTGGCAGCCTTTCCTTGACTACCTTTCCGCACGAGAAGAACAGAAAACACCTTGAACTAGAGTAGCCTACTGGTGAGCTTATGACATGACCGTATATTATAGAAGTGAAATAACAATGTGCCTTTTTAAGAGCAGAATGTACTTTTTGTGTTTTTTTTCTTTTTATTATCATCTTTTTCATCTTCTTCATCTTAATATATAATACTAATATATATATATATATTAAAAAAAAGAATAGCTAACGTTATCATGGCAAGAACAAGCTAATATGAAAATACCACTGCAGCAGTCTTGAGCATATGCAATGAAAACGAGACCATAATGAAATGAGCCATCAATCCATTGCACATTTAATACAGCATGACAATGTTTGCCCGAATTACATGAATTCATTTTAGGGAGTTTCGAAATTGTCCATAGATAGATTTCCATCCACTTTGGATGGAGAGCAGCGCAGGCTAGGCTTTCGCGCCTGAAGCCTTGAATAATAACTTTGAGAGCCTCAGATTTTCCTTCTGAGGCTTGTCTTTTGGGGAGGGTCGTTCTACATGTTCTGTTGAAGCTTTTGATATTTGCTGAGATGGAAATGAGTCTCAGTTTTGAGGAGCAGCTGTCTGTCCATGTGGGTCAGACCCACCTGTTGCCAGAGTTGTACCACAGAAGCTCAGTCAAAGTTATAATACTGTATGTGTTTTCCTTAGTTTATGTACCAGTAAGTATGATAAGGGTACTGATGATGATGAGTTGTCGGTCGTACCTTGTACTCAACATACAGATTAGGTGTAATCCAATCCGACTGGCCAGCTCTCCAAGTCAACTCCCTACCTGCCTCATTCGGGACAGGTCGGCAAGTGCTCTCTCTCTCCTTCTCCCTTTCTGATTGAAAGACAAACACAGTTAAAGGTTTCAGACTGCAGGAAGAACCAGCCCAGTAGCTCGATTCTCTCCTGCAGCCAGCCCACACCTCAACCACATCCCTCCCACAGTCACAGACACAATCAGTTTAGCACCTAAATAATTGTTTGCCTATCTTTATTCAACATAAAAAATGTGAAATCAATTGCGCTGGATAAACTTTGATGATGAAAGAAACAAAGACAATACAATTGAAAGAGATAGTTAACCCTACAGAAAGACTTGCAACACAAAGCCAGATCTGAAGGCAATATTGCTTCTCCATTTCAAATGCCCTTGGTCTCTCTTTGTGCTTGAAAACAAGATGGGGTGTACATGATGAAAGAGGGTGGCAGGGCAAAACCACATGGAGGCACAGACATTTCTACAAAGATAGGAGACCAGTGCTGCTTCTTTATTTTGGTCACCACTCACAGATTATCTGGCTCTTGATTCTTCTGTTACACATTAAAAGGGTGAATACACATCTGACCTTGAAACTTCAGATAACACAGGACTTCCAACACTTTCCTTTTTATTCACGTTACATGCTTTTGGAGTGCTTGAAAGGTTGCCCTTCCATCTTCTCCCCCTGCTTTCTCTCTTGCTTTTTCTATTCCAGCTCAGTTGGGGAGATGGGGAGGAGATTCATGTCCCAGAGAGTATTTGTCAGTAACAGATCAGCCACGGCTGCTGCAGTGGCAGGTATCTCCATCACCACTGTGGTGCCTTCCCTCCCCTGCATTGATCAACTCCCTGTGTTCGGCTAACTGTGGTCTGGAAGTACAACCGCAGCCTGAGAGACCGTCTAACAACTGGGGACTCAGTGGAGATATATACTTGAAGCAGTCTGGAAGCTTGGCCCACAGCTTGGCCCAGAGCTGAGATTGAGCCTCTGTGTCCAGCCTCTCCAATGTGAAGAGAGCACCAAGGCTCGCAGAGGAACAGCTGCCCAAAATGTGAGAACACTCCAAAAAGCTTGGAAATGGGAAACCTTTGCACGGTGCACACATAAATTGTCGGCTGTACACCCTCCCCCGCCTGGTTGCCAAGCTCCAGATGTCGTTGCAACCCTCTTCTCTTCCAGAACATATAGACTTGTTCAATATTCAGAGACATGTTTGCCGTCAGCCCAGGGTCCCACTAACACACTTAGACAGCAGCTCTACAGCTCTCCTGAGTGAAACCAGGAAACAAGGTGTTGTGTGATGGACAGACACAATCACAGTGTTTTCTTTCCATTTTTCAGACATAGCGGTATATTGTGTGACAGGAAAAGTGATGCAGATTCTAAGATGGGGAATTGGTGAAGAACAGCTTTGCTAGAAAACCATATTATTTATCATGAGAAAGAAAATCTGAGAATGGAAAGGTGCTCAAGATCAAAAGGGATGTATCCACCGAGGGCTGCAGAAAAGGGATGGGTTAAGCCTTGTTAGCTACCCTCATTACCCAGAGGGTGCTAACGCTCCTAACAACAGCCCTCTAATGCAAAGGTGTGGCAAGGTGCCACATTACCGGGGACCGTGACAGACAGAGACACAAGGCATGAGGGTTAACTGGCCAGCAGGGCCGTTTTATTTGCAAACCCGCAATCATAAACCCGGCCCGGTGTTCACGGCAGTTGTTGGCGCCGTCTCCCTCCGCCGACGCACCTCAGTCCTCCCCGGCGGGTCAACCGCGGAACCCCAAAGCCGGCCAGCCTGCCAGGCTTCCAGGGGCATCCAGGGGCATCCAGAGGCATCCAGGGGCATCCCGCCCCAACCCCGACTGTCACCAGCTCTTCCAGGCGGCTCCCGACTGCACCCCCGGAGACCTCCGTCAGTTGTCGCCGCGGAGGGAGACGCGCACTCTCCCACTCCGTCCTCTCCAGCTCGCGCCCTCGCCTCCGTCCCGGCACTCCAGCCGCAGACCCTCGCTCAGACGCGGCTGCTGCTGGCTCGCTGTCCGCTCCTCCAGTCCGCCGGCCCTCGCTCCTCCCGATCGCCGCCGGCTCCTGCATTCACGCCGCCAGCCTCTCACACTGGCGCGTCCCTCTCGCTCACACATCCACACACAGGTTAAAAAGGCCCGGCTGCAATCAGCTTTAATTGGCCGCAGCCGCTGAGTCCAGCCGAACCTACCACCCTCCCTCCCCCCAGTCCGCCACAAAAGGGTAGGACAGCGATCTAGCAGGGCCAAACAGATCAATGGGAGCCATTCCAAACATGCTAAACTGGACCTTGGCTGTAATGAAAGTCTACCTCCCCCAGAGGCCAACACATGAGGCAGAGACAGAGAGTGAGCAGGCTACTCCCTGCAACAACCAGCAATGAAAATAACTCTCACTTCAATGGCTTGTAAAACTGGAACATTGAGATTCTTATAGTTCATACATCCTTGAATAGAGATTTTTTATATTTCCTCAGGCACGCAGAGAGTGTATGAATACTGTTATGAAAGAGTCAGACCTTGCCTGGCCCTCATCCACTGAATGTGCTCTATGCTGTGAGCATCTCACATCGCTCATATACATCTTTTCCAATAGGATAATATCATGGTTCTGAATACAACATTGATTTTATTAATGTTTTATATTGCTTATAAAATGATGGCAAAGAGAGACATTATGTAAACATACCAAAATCAATAATGGGATTAATTGTTAAAATAGTGAAAATGTTATGTTTTGAGGCTGTGCAGACAATTTGGATCTGGGCTTAGTTCCACCTGAAAACAACAGCGGCTCCATAAACAACACCCAAACAAATCTGGCTCTATCTGTTGGTCCAGGAAACAAATATGTCCCGCTTTGTACTCTGACTGATACATTTCTTGGACTGTCATAAATCACTTCCATATATCAGTTATGAAAACACAATGAACAGATTTGCCTCTCGAGTCACAGAGAAGCTGGGGCTTGTTGGCTGTGGAGGCCAAGCTTTCAATTGATGTTGATTTGCATCGGTAGAGGACAGCTGGGTCTCATCCACTGCCTCAGACAGTCTTGCACAGCAGTCACTGGTCAGCCGAATGCATAATATCTCTCACAGCAGCCCGCGAATATCAGGATAGGCACGTTCCTAGTTATGGCTCAATTCCCATGCAGAATTCAACTGCAAATAACTGTAATTGCTAATATTTAGTTGCTATCTCTTACTCGAGTGTTTCCGTACTTTCTCAGTTTTCCCCCACAATGGACCGGGACACATTGGAAAGGTTGAGGTGGGGACTTTCTTTTGGCAAAAGTGGAGTGTAAGTGTTGATGTAGACTGACGCTTGGCGTAAAGTGCCCTCACGGAAATGCCACAGTGGTGGAAAGGTGTCAACCGCATCACGGTGGAGGAAATCCCTATCAGGTCTATTTAAGAGGTCTCAACATCTTCCTAGTCTGCATCTCAAGTGACAGAGTACTCACTCAGCCACTCATTTATGACCTCTGTCGTACAGTTCAAGATGACTCAGCACCTGTGTCTCTCCATTTCAGTCTCTTTCTTCCTTTCTCTCTCTTTCTCTCTGTCTGTCTTTCCCTGTTTGTGGCAATCCTGAAAGGGATGGGGATTCTTCTCTCAGGAATGACATTGTCACATTTGTGAATGTGGGCCACTGGCAGTGTAGACTTTTGGTATACTCTGTTTTGTTGTAGCTAGTGGGTACATGCATGTGGGTGTGCTTACATACATATTTGTGTGTTCATCAAAAGTCTGTTTGTCTTTCTCTTTCTGACTTTAACTCGCTCTCTTTCCTTCAATGCATATTTGATGAAAGCATTGATTGTTCAGAACATTTATTTCCTCTTCTGTCCACTCTCCGTTCCTTGTGTCTATCTTCTCCTCTCCGGCACTAATTGTAACACTCACCCAGGCATGGCTGTGATCATTTGAGCTGGTTTAACAGCAGTGGCCAGTAGAAAAAGGTTACCTGTCGACTGCAGCCCTGTAATACTGTTTGCCCTTATGAGTGTGTGTGTGTGTGTGCTCGTGCAAGAAGACAGTACAGAGAACAGCGGCACTGTGAACTGATGCAGAGAGACGAGGCGGACCTCTCTCCCTGAAATATTCATCAGCACAGGCCTGGGAACGACATCTCCCTAACCTTCACACTCATCTCCTCCCACAAAGGGCAAAGGGGCATTAAATGATGTCTTCCGACCCAGCAACTCTTTGTTCTGTCATCTAACAGTTTTGTTTTTTTATATTTGTCTCGACAGAGAAAGAGCAAGCGAAGGACAGAAGTGATGCTCTTTTGTAAGAGGGTGCATCATACAATGCAAAGAGCAGCTCAACCAAGCTGTGTAACTTCTATGGCAAAACAGCTCACCTGTAACGTGAGCAAGTAAAGTGGTTTACAACTTTTCATTTGAAGACTTTGTTTGGTTTAGCTATTCACCAACCATTTTACCTCTAAAGTAATATTTGTTTCTTATGGGATGAATATGACCCTCACCCTCACAATATATTTGATGATATCAACCAATGTATATCAACAACAATGTGGTATGAATACATTTTTTAATTAACATTTATCCAGAAATCCAACACCAACTGGTCTGTGATATTTTCATTATTATAGGCAATTAATTATTTTGCAATAATCAATAGATACATTAAAAAAAAAAAACATGTGTAAAGTGATGAATTAAATTTACATTCTTGGTGCAATTAATAAAACTGAATAAAAAAAGCGAATTAAATTTGTCAATTAATAATTCATTTCATAATTGTCTTTCAACTTTTTAACAATTAGCTAGCAAATTGCCTAGCTACTAATAGCATACTTAGCAAGGCCCAGTTTTCAAAAAGAACTCTCAATACAATTATCCAGGCTTTGCTCAGTATGCTACTTAGTTCTCCCAGCTTTCACTGAAAAATCTGCAAGTCACCTGTCAAAAATCTGCAGTTAGAAAGAGGTTTTCTGAGAGATTAAGATTGAATAAGAATAAGAAAATAAAATAAGGAATGTAGCTTTTTGAATTTTTTGAAAATACAACAAAGCTGCCATGAAATTGTAATTTATGTAAACAAATGTGAGCAATTGAAATAATTATAATTCAAATGATTGCATTTAACTTGTCTAATAATAAAGTGTGGCCCAAGCAGAAATAGTAAGTCATTAAGCTCCTTATAGTTCAGTCACCCCTGGCCAGTGCAAGCGATGGGCCAGCCTTGCTGCCCTCTGTCTTGTCCTCAGTCTCTTATGCCATGCCATCACCCTTTAATGAAATTGTAAACTCCGAATGACAGACACCTCCTTCAATTACCACAACGTGAAAGTCAGCTAATTCCAATTTTTATGGCTGTCGCCATTAATTTAATGCACTGCTAGTTAACACTGCTAGTCTTGTGTTTTTCTTTTTGTTCTAATGAGTGGAGTGAAAGCTGGGGACGGTGCGATTATATTCGGTACGCTTAATGAGCTTCCTCTTTATGTTTGGCGACCTGCCTGCAGAACTGATCCCCCCCACAGATCCCCCGGGAGGGAAGGCTAGTGGGCCATGAGCCACTTTACCCTGGCTCAACCACACCCGTAGGGACTCCCAACACAGCTATTGTCGGCCACTGGAACTTTAGCTTTGGGACGGACGTGTGGAGCAGAGCAATAATTCCAACACAATGATCTGGAGAGAGAGAGAGAGAGAGAGAGAGAGAGAGAGAGAGACGACTGTTAGGGGAGTGGGAAAAGCAGCAGCTCCACAATCCACTTCACTTCAAAGGAATGGTTAGGGAGTCACTGCAACACAGGACACAGCTCTCTGTCAAATTATTGATACCCAGAGCAGACACTTTTGCCACAGACCTTGGAAACAATAAGCTGTTGTTGCAACATTGCCCCACCAAGGGAGTTTTTGACTTGGGGGCAAAACTTTGGCTCAAATAATCTCAAAAGTGCTGGGTAATTGAATGAGAGTGTAGAGTGTAATGGCAAGGCAATGAGCTGCTGGTATGAGTTAGAGTACAGTACGCTTTATCTGTGTTTAAAGCTGCACTAGGCAACTTTGCACAATAGTGGCCCCAAATGGCAGCGCGAGGTGAATGCAAAACCAGAAATCGTGTAATGTGACGTCAGTAAACTCCACATAACAACCTAGCCTACTTCCTACTACTACCTAGCTTTCTCTGGACAGAACGCTCGCTCGCTGCTGTTTGGGAGACAGTTTTCTATTTCGGTCTCAAGTTTCGATTCATCACTTCCTGTGCACAGAGAAGATTTGCCACCAGTGTTCATACCCAACACCAAAACTTTCTACAGTGTCTTCTCTGTTGCAGCCCCACTTCACCTCATGCAGCTTTTATACCCAAGAAAAGGTCTTCCTGAAGCAGTGACCAATATAAGGATCCGTTGATTGTTTATGCCTTAGCTGCCTGTCTTTCTGTATCCTCCATATATTTGTGGACAGCTCTGTGTTTAATATTTCTTCGCCTTGGGCGAAAAGTGCAAAAGTACAAAGTGCTGGCATGGTTTGAACAAAAGTTTTGTCTATTGAGTTGGAAAGCACTCAACTCTGTGGAATAAAACAGCATATTGTAAGGCAAGAAGAACTGCTGACTTAGGGTTTGTTTTGTTGTAAAAACATTTTTACTTTAATGTAGTTTAAGTTTAAGTTAACAAATGGAAGACTCCAGTCCGGGTCCGAATCCAGTGATGGTTCTATCCAGACAGAGACACGTTCATTTCTTATCCATTGATAATATTGATGGGGCATTATTTTTTTTTCAACGGGTACGGCTCAGCGGACGGTCCCTGAGTATCTGGTCTTGTTCAGTCATGTGCGTTATTTAAATCCCTTTGCACAATTCAGCCAATCAAATCGATTGTTTACAATGCATGAAAGGAGACGCCAGTGTCTGCAAGAGGCACACCACGTGGAATATACTATAAAAGACGTTAGAACTTTTTGTCCGAAGTTTTGTCCGATGGGGGCGGTTCATTTCAACAGTTGTTTACAAATGAGCTGGGAAAAGCAAGTTCAGGTCTACCCTCTACCAACCCTGTAATATTTGGACCAATAGGAGACAGGAGATTTGATACTTTTATTTATGATTGCTAATTTACTTTTCCTTACAATGTGTTTTGATAGCTCAAGAAAGTAAAACATCAGCCACTGGTTTGTTGGTAATGGAAATGTGGGAGCGAGGATGTGAATGTATCTTTATGAATTTAGACTGATGAAGTCAAAGTCATGATATGTTTCAACCTTCACAATGTTAAAAACTCGTATTAGTTGAATCAATAACAATGTTCAATAACATTTACAATAGATGTGGTTGGTAGTCATAGACATAGGAAGGAACTTAGACCTCTTGCTAGAGCAGAAGGTTTAGGGGTTGTACGTGCTAGTACAGTAGCAAACACAGGTGTAGGACTGTTGGTGAAACAATGTTGTTGAGGAAAATATAGGTGATAATGACTATTAAATATTGGACTATTGGACCCACAACAAAAATATGTCCTATTCTCATTATGTCATGAAGCCTGTATTGACCTACACTGACTCCCTGTGTCCATGGTAAGGAGAGGAGGCTCATCCACTCATACGTGTTTATTTTTCCCACCCAATCCACTGCTGAGGAAATGCTGAGGAAATATCTGATTATCTGGAAAAAAAAAGTGCCTTCCCAATGGGAAAACCTGTCAAACATTGCACAATAGTCTGGTCTTATGCCAAGCAAAATACTATAAGACTATACTATACTATAAAATGGAGCCAATTCTCCCAATGGTGGTGGTTTAAAGTTTGAAAAAAAACATATGCAAATGTAAGGAAACTTTCTTGCACTGGTACCTAATAGCAATTTCCAAAGACTCTTGAAAGGCTGAATGGATTTTGTCAGCAACATTTGTTCTTCAAGGGCTTCTCATTCAAGATACATTTTTGGTTGAAAAACATTTCCTTTCATTTCCTGCCATTAGAATGTGGTTATGCTTGCCAGCACTGTTGCCTAGCATTAAAAACCCGTATAAGTATTGCAACAATCTCATGATTGGTGCCTCCAGGCCATCTCAAAGGCCATCTGCCTTGAGCAGTTATGTTATTTTCTCGTTTAAGCTGTAAATTGTGTGACTTACAAGGCAACAGTCACAGGAGCTGCTGCAGGGTAACATACATGTACCAGCCACATGTCATTATGAAAACTGTAGCATGACAGAACAGACTGGGCTCTATTTGTACATATTAGTCATTTATACCCCAAAATAGGTACAAAACGTTTTGGAATTGCTCCGGTAGGTCATTTGTCGAGTTCAAGACTGGGCCAGTATTGTGTAGCAAACTGCTCTGTAATTTACTCCATGCAGCACAGTGATTAGACCAATCCATAGGGTGCTTTTTAAGAGAAATGGCTACCCTGTAATTTGATGTCATAAATAACAATGAAGTAACATTGCTGTGAGCATGTGGCTCCTTGACACTTGGATAAATCTTTTGAATAATAATAATAATAATGAAGCTTTATGCTGTTACAGCAATGTTTTTACATTTTTATTCATTTTCTACATTTTATATTAATTAACTATTATTATTATTAATTTAACATCTACAATTGTAATTGTTGCTAATCTGTTTGAAGCCCATGGAAAGGTAATTCTGTGACTGCTTTGTAAATGTGTAATTTGTGAAAATTACATTCCAACTTTGAAATAGAATGTAAATAAATGTATAACATAATAGAAACAACAGAGAAATCTGTTGAAATCAATAAATAATGAAAAAATAAAAGTAAACATAAATGAATGAATAAATTGGTAAAACAAACCAAAATGTAGTATTAATGTAATAATGTTTCAGTGGGAATAGTGTCCGACTCCCCTCAGGTGTAGCAATCAAACTAGGAGTTCACTGAGGTGATGTGAAACCTCTTCCAAATGTCCAAGATGTCATGTTGGTAACTGTGTTGTTAACAGCTATTGATTATTGTCTCCACAAGATGAAAACACATAATCAGGGGAAGCATCGTTGTTGTCCTCTGCAGTGGTAGCCAAATCTCTCAGGCTATCACAACATTCAATCATCAATGTTAGTCATCACAGCAATTGACCTGGCCGTCTTGGTGGTGCCAATTTGTGTTGACATTGTTGACAATGCGGCGGTACTTGACGTTTGCTGCAAATTTGTTTTGTTGTCAGCCAAGTAAGGTAAATCAATAATCCACCATGACAACAACCAATCAATAATGTGTTAAACACCACCCACACACAGTGGGGTCGAAAAGTCAAAAGAACTCTTCTGTTTCAACATTATCAAAAACTCATACTAATTTTTAATCAAATGATATTTCAACAAGCAATATTGCTCTTGGGACAGCAGGCACGTGGGATTCCTTAAATCTCTAACCACAGTTTGTTGGTTGGGAAGGTCAGAGCATGCAGGTTTGGGTCTGGGGACTGGATGACAGCAAGGTCTTGTAAGATGATGAAAGTCTCTTGAGATTCATGTTATGACATTCACCTTTCATCAGCTCTGAATGTCCTTTGTATAATTAATGTCTGCTGTCCAAATAATGTCACCAAGTCTGCTTTCAAACTTTCTAATGCTCAAGGTGCTTCTAAAGCCCAAGATAAAATTGAAAAGACGAATAGAAATATTCAAACAAGAACTGTAAAATATTATTGAATCATATAAAATAGTTATGATAAATGACATTTCACATGACATTCAAAGTAGTTTTGGCAATTAAGATTGTCAAGCCTGTAATTTAATGCAAAATAGAGAATTAGTTTTAGTTTTTAGTTAGAACATTTAAGTTTCACTGCAGTGTTCATAGTCTTCAGTGTTGCAGTTTTCAGAATAAAACCTTAAATTATTGAGATTATTGTCCAGTATATAGACAGTGCTTGAATTAATAGATTACATTAGTGGTAAAGCTAATCCTCACAGCATAATCCATCACATCAAAATGCTTAAATGTCCTTAGTCCTTTATACATGATATCCCAATTCAGAGTTCCCCCAAAAGGTGTGGGTGAGCACTACACTGCTCTAGATTTGAGGCATATAACATTAACAGAAAGGGTGAAAAATGAAGGTTGTCCATCTCTCTCTGAATGTTGACATCAAGCACCATGTGAATCAAGCAAACTATTACAGATCCTATTCCAGTTAATTAAATGAATGAAATCTTTTTTAAATTTGCTGTTTATCTGACATCTGAAATTTCTAGCTATTATTTCTCCCAGTGTTAGATCACAAGGGACACTGAATCACTGCTGTCACATCGCCAAAAGTGTGTTACATAATGTAGAAGATTGCACCCTGCTCTTGGTGTCAGGGCTTATTCATCAGGAAAGCTAATAATTTCCTTCTCCTGCCGCCACCACCTCTGTATGACGTATACATCTGTTGTCTATCATTGTGACTGCTGGGGTAAAGGAAATGGATGCATAAAGCAAGAATAGGCTGTATTCCCCAATGGAGAAACTCTGATGATCACAAATCCAATCCATTTTCTCTCTATGATTATGTGCTCTGTAGAATCTAACCTTTCATTCTGAGGAGAATATACACTCGTCTAATTGAATCTGCTCCAAATAGGAGGCATCCTCTCAGGGCACTTTCTGCCTGACACCTTTGTAAATGTGTATTGCTGCAAGACTGCACAGGTATTGCATATAAAACATTGGTTTAACACAGCAGCTACTGCATATATTCTTGGGTGATTGGAAAAAGGAAGGCACATCTGGGGTGATCGTATGCTGTCAACCTTGTCAGGCACAGAACACTCTTTAGTAATCTCCTGGCATTTTAATGGCCAGTGAGGTGCAACATGGCCAGAGAAGATTAAACAGCACACAGACAGAGCCATGTATGGTTGCCATGTGAAATTTCTGTAAACCAGTATACGCTGACACATACATTAAGTGCCACTGGCATGTACTACACCTACAGCTCTTTCATCCAGCAGACAAAAGAGTGGCCATTAAATATTTTCGACAAGTGTTGAAGAAGAGTCTAATGCATGTCAGTCATCAGATGATCTGTGTTGCACATCTATTTTCAACATTTGCACAACACCTCTTGATGTGCAGGAGTTCTGCAGCCTTGTTGCAGATCCCTGGAATGGTAGATGCTAATGCATTAGTGCTTCTACCAAGAAAAGGACCAGTCAGTCTGAAATTGCAAGAGCAATTGAGAAAGAAACATTCCCCTTCATTGTGTTGCTCTAAATTACTGTATATGCAAGACTTGTGTGCAAGATCATAGGTTTTATGTTGGGGAAGGACTTAAGCTCATGAATCCAGGTTACATTTTTCCCCCATGGTGCATCAGCAGATAAAAAGCACTAATCAGTAGAATGCATTACGGTTTTCATTTTTCAGACAGTGTGTTAATTCAGCAGTATTGCTGTTGGTTCATTATACCAACAAATGAAACTCCATTCCTGAGTAAACAATCCACCCATTAAGCGATAACGAGAAACTAAAAGGGGGTGTAAGGCAGTAGGTCATAACCAATCCAATCATTCTCTCCCTCTCATTTTCTCTCTTGTTCTCTCTCTCTGTTCTCTAAAGAGCAGGGCTGATTTCCTGCAGCGATCAGTTCAGTATATTGAAAAAAGGTCAAGGTCAAGATCACAAGCTTTTCTTCTTTCAAGAGTTATTCTTCATTCTGCTCTGTTTCCAATAAGCCACTTCATGTTAACTTTGTTCATATCTTGAAAAAGCTAACTACATATGTTGCACCAAGACTAGTGTTCCTAAAGGGCCATTCAGCAGCAGCTTGGCTTTGTCTGCACTAGCAGGTCGTAGAGATACAGTACTGCGAATGCATTTTTAAACAACAAAACAAAGAAATCAAAGAAACTGAGCGACAAACAAATCAAATGAGAAGGGAGTTGATTTGAAGCTACAATTAAAATGGTCTGTACTGACAAAATAATTACAAAACCATGTTAACAAAAGTGTTCACCAAGAAGACTTGTGGCATCGGAGAGAAAAAAAAAAAATTAAAAAAAGGAGAGAAAAAAGTAGGAGAGCAGAATGAGTTGTTGCTATGGTGATGCCTGGCAGTCAACAGAGAGCTTGTGCGTCAGAGCCGTTTTCCTCCTTTGAAAGCTGATTGAGTTGACTGGCGACTGGCAGAGTGAAATGCTATGGACAGCCTCTCCATTCTCCTGATTAGTCCTCCACTTTGTTTCATTTTTTATTCATCATAGTTCATTTTCATCATTACTGCTTCCATCTCCATCCTTGTTTGTGTCAGAGAGAATGTTGTCAAAAAAAAAGGACAGTTCTTTAAAGGTCTTGCTTCTGTAATGCTTCTGTGATGAAACATAATCAATATCATATTTCATATTTCCATAGAAATCCAGTTTTACCAGTTTTATTGCCAGGCTGCACTACCAGAAGTGACAGTGATTGCACAGGTGGAGCCGTTGAGAGACATTATGAAAGTCTTCAGTTGCAGACATAAAAACCCATAAACCCATACCTCTACATTCAGGCCGTATCATTGTAAGACGTTTGGCAGGATCATGCAGTTTCTCTGAAAATCACCACACTACACACACACACTGTGTCTTCATTACAATGAGCTGAGACAATTGACAGCTAATACAGAACCAGAACCCATTCAACAAGGATGTGTGTAGCATATACCCAATTAACATAGGACATGGTTCACTGCAGAAGTTAATCCAAAGTTAGGGTTATTACTTTCAGTCACCATAGAGTGTGCAAATGAAATCTTAATGATGTAACATGGTGTATTTAATGGAATTTGTAAATGGTAAATGGAATTACATTTGATACCATACTGTATGTAATGGCTGTGGTTGTGGCTGTATTGTGGCTGAGTTGTAATATTGCGGTCCCTTTATGATCATTTAACGTTATTGCACTTTTACCTTAGCGTTAGTTATGCTCTTAGTTGCTTGTTTAGGAAGGAAATGCACTTACGATTTCTGGTGACTAGTAGTTTTCTTGCCTACTTATGTTGAATGCACTTATTGTAAGTCACTTTGGATAAAAGTGTCTGCTAAATGCCTGTAATGTAATGTAATGTAATGTAATGTAATGTATAGGCAGAAAATGGCTTTAAACCGTTCCACATATATACAGTATATAGTATACTTTATCATAGCCCATGATGACAAATGCATGCAGTGACTGTGTAACAGACATTACCCATTTGCCTTGGTTACTCTAGCTTGTAATGAACTCAAGCGTGTAAGTTAACTTGATCAACGAGTTTCGTAATAATAACTTATTTTGTTGCCAAGGTCCCCAAAAAGTCTGAGGTTCTCGAGGCTTTTCGTATGTCGCTGTCTGCAGTGCCGTTGTCTGTAAATTACATCTTTAAGGCTTTTAAAAGGCTTTTGGTGAGAGTGGTGGACGACTGTGTCTGCCTAATGTTGATCTATTACCTTACAACACAATGATTCGGAGAGAAGAAGAGCTCGTTGTGTTGTAAGGCAATAGATTTTCCTCTCCCTTTCCAATCAGACTCAGTAAACTAGCAAGCAAGAGAATTTGTTATCATTATGAACATTGGCTATATGCGTTATTTGTCATTGCATACCAGTTTGATATCACTATATATGCATTTATATCAATATATTCATGCATACAAAACTCATAAAAATCCAATCATAACTAACTGATTGATTGTGGGAAACACAGCAGGTGTGGTGCACACAGATGTAGTGGCAGTTACAGTGCATCTACCTCTATCAGAGCCTTTGGAAACTTTGGGATGACAATGCATGACATCTCTCGCATTCAGTGTTGGCAACTCTCTTCCAACGAAAGCAGCTATTTGTTGCGATCCTGCAGCCCCCCCCTCAGCTCTTAGCGGAGGGAGGGGGCTACACTGTGTATGGGAAGCACTGTGATCAGATCTCTTTGGATTAGACGAGCAAATAGTACAGATGTACTGGCATTGGCATCTGCAATTTGCCACCAAATGCTCAGGGAGTCAACACATTCCCAGTTGGCAACAGTGCCCTCATCTTTACTCACGACCAATTATTTACCTCAGACAAACGTAAGATGTAAATAATGTATAAGAAAGGTTCAGAAAATTATTATTTCTTAGCTCCCAGTTGCATTCCATCATTTATGCTTGTTCAATTTAATTTTTTACTGTATATTATGCAGTTCAGTTCCCCTATGGAGATTGGAGGTAAATAGGCCACACGGTTTACTGAAATCCAGTGTTCAAGCATGACTGTAGAATCTGATACAATATTTCTGTCAGTCGTTCCCTCACTGAGAATGAGATTCAACTGACTTGAAAAGAACCTGTGCTACATAGTGGGTATCCTATACAAGACTTTCATTTTAATCTAGCCTACAGGCTCCCACTGTGTATAACCTCTCAGGCTCAACCAGCCCCCCGACCCCCCCCAATGTGCATATTGCAAAATAGAGAGCAGTCATAAGGCTGAAAAACCCTGTTATGCCTCCCAACTTGCCTTTGAAAGAGCAAGTTCAAAAACAAAAATAAACATTGATATTACTGTTGGAAGATGGAGGAACCTGAGACAGGCCAAAGAAATGGAAGGTCATGCTGAGTTGGCCGTGATATTGTGCTGACCGTGGTTTGGCTGACTGATTTGCTGAGGAATTATGAATAAAGGTTTGATTTGGTGTAGTTTCATGTTATCTGTATTCTATTCTGTCGATATATATGTACAGAGCAAAGTCACCTAACACAGCACGTATATGGGAGGGATAACATTATTTCCCGTCAGCTATCATAGCTAACTCAGCTCTATTTATGATAATCATCTGGCCTTTCGGCAAAGGCCATGCTCATGCACATCAATTATTGGTTAACGTGGTCTGTTTTGATGTGCCATAACAAAATTATCAGCCTTTATGATAATTATCTATAGTTCACAAGCCCTGGATTGTAACCCACACAGATCCCCAGCAATTACTCCCTTTTGTCTGTGTAGTAACATTATTGTGTAAGTCATGCCACATAGGCATTTATGCAGGTCCTATAATAAATATACTAACTAACTTGTGCTGTTATCACAATCAGTGTTGAACTGTTTGAGAATTGATGCATTAGTTTCGCTCAATTGCACCTACCGGAGCAGTACATGCAGTACATCTTGCATGGTATACCTTTTAAAACAAACTAATGAATCTAAGAGTTGTTGGCCTTAGCTATACAATTTTGCCTCTTTGAGTTTGATTCTGGAACTGCCAAAACAATTTCTTCCTAAGCCTGTAACACCCACTCCTTGTCCAGAGGAATCATCCACTTTCCATCGCCTCCTAATACTGTGGGACAGATGAGACAATCTCATAGCAAGGGTCTCATGAAATTTATGAGAAGACTAGAAAAATGAATCATGATTCTGCTGTAGCCTTTTTTCACAGCATCCTCATTGCAAACTACAATTCTAGGGACCCCGCTGAACGTCTACCTGATGGGTATGCACGTCTAAAACACTTAACCACATCCTACACATTTTGTCGTGGAGGTCAAAGGGGTCACACACAAAGGGAACAATTACTCATTGCACCGCATGAGATCATGCTGAGCTGACTACTTCCATCCCTTTCAGATTCAACAGGAGGTTTCTGGGGCAAGCATGGAGCAGGCTGTTTTTGGACAGAGCTCATTTCTCGTCAAAAGATGGACCACAGAAAGGGTATACCTGGGGTAGGCACAAATCAAGGTTTTTCGCATGTTTCATGAACCCCATGTTAGTATTTTTGTACACACATAAATACGCAAAATTTATGAAGAATTTAAGACACGTTTTGTGAATGAGGGCCATTGATTGTGGAGTCATACCACCACCGTATACCACTACAACATTACACAGAAAGGATTTAAAAAAATATATATTTTCAGTGCTCTTTCCTTAATATTTATCCTTATTATTTTATTGAGTCTATATCTGCTAATACTTTGTCTCCTGCTGGGATATGGGTATGGGTATTTTATTCACCCAAAATCGCAAACATCTGTTTTCTGGAACACAGGTGTCTAGTGCTGCTGCTTTCACAAGATTTAGAGGTTGCTTGCAATCCACTCAAAATTCCTCATTTGATGGTTTGCTCTCTACTTACGCAATCAAAATGTTGTTTTTTGTCTGTAGCTTTTGAGGGACAGCAAAGACTATGATCACCGACTGCAGAAGCTGTTAGACTTGGCTAGCAATGAAAATAAAAAGGGAGAGGGTAGCCCGCTTAGTGACCACCACTCATGTGACTACATAGAACTCCATTCAGAGGTCATGTGCCTTTGCTAAGTTAGCTTGCTTCTTAGTTAGCTAGATAGCTAGCTAGCTGACATATTTGGTAGTAGCATGGATGCTCTGGCTGTTAGTAGACTTGTATATATATTGACTTGTATATTGAGTGAGCAACGTAGGTGCAGTCAGGAAACTCAAGCATGCTGTAGTCTAGTGTACTGCAGAAATAGCACAGCACTGGTGCTCATCCAGTCTGTCGCTCACTCTATGCAATCTGCTTCTTGTGATCTGCTGCTGTGCGATCTATTATTGTATGCTGCATGCTATGGAAATTCGCTGCTCATGCTCAGCCACCTCCACCCCAACCGCCACTTGCTTAGATCTGCTTTTATGTACTGTAGAGGGATTTATGTACTCTCTGAATGTGTTGAATAACACCGTTAACTAATAGATTAAGAGTTCAGAGTCAAGTTGTGATTTACTTGAGTATATTTATTTGCAATAGCCGAGCGCTCAGGAGAAATCCACACGCATTATAGGGTGGGCAGATCTCCGAAGAAAGAGCAGTTGGGAGTTAGGTTTCATAGACAATACAAGGTCACTTGTCAAAACAAAATAACACCTGCAGTTTCCCATTAGCAGTTCATTCAGTAATAAAACTAAATGATGTAGAACAGTCAAAAAGAGGTACTCAAAGTAAATGGTTGACCTAAAGAATGCTAAAATGGTGCATAGATTGAGTTTTTCTACCATAGTTCCCCCCTTTTTGATGGTAAGATCAACACACTTAAGGACCGACAAGGTGTGATATAACACATGGGTTAGAGGGAGGAACGGGGACCTGCAAATTCCACAAATTGGGACACAAATAAGTATAATAAACAGCATCTCTGCACCTGCATAAATAACAGTAAGTCATATGGTGGGTGCAAAGAGTGGGTGCAACCCATAAGCGGGCAAAAGCGAGGGATTAATATCCCAGCCATGACGAATCTGAGGGGGAGAGCGGCGTCCCCTTCTTTGGTTAGGGGGGAAATCTGGGCTGTTTTCAGCTAATAGTTGAGGATACATGTTGTTCTCAGAGGTGTGTAGGTCAATCGAATCAGAATCAGTATCACTATGGCGTTGTGGATAGGGAGCCCAATATAGAATGGGTACAAATCAGGGGAACCTGCTAACAGCACATGGGAATGTGATATTTGTGGCTTGCCGCCTTGAGGATGAGTTTGTTTCCAATGTGGACGTTGCATTGACACGCCATCTACTTCAGGGGCACTACTCTGGCCCAGCGGTAGTGCTGCTGCCTGAGCATGTTCATCTATGTTTGTGTAATTATCAGTATCTGTGTGGGTGTAGAGAGTAGGGCAACCTGTGCACTCTAAAGGAAGGCTATTATTTAAGTCCTGCTGTTGGACTTCACCTCAATGTATGGCCCAGTAGGTCAAGGAGATGGTTGTTCCTACGACAATCATGGTGCCGAAACATTGGAACCAGAATGTTTCGTCAGTTCCCCAGAAAGTGAGACTCCTCCTGCTTGACGACATCTCGTGGCGTGAATCCATTCTGGCTTCCCTTCAACCTTGACGGCAGTTCTTGTGGTCAGTAGCACCTGGAAGGGGCCTTTCCACCTGGGGGAGAGAGAGACTTTATCTAGTGATTTAATTAACACAAAGTCTCCAGGCTTGAACTGTGTTGGTTCAGTGCCTGGTACTGGTAGGCTATTAGTCACTTTCAGATGATGTTGTCTAAGAGTGCTGCCTAATACCAGTACAAAATCTGCAAGACACTCATTAGTCCATAGTACAGTAGCTCTGTGTGGTGGTAATGGTGGGCTGGCTCCAGTGGACATGGATCTACCCATAAGTATCTCATGTGGGCTCAGGCCTGTTTTTCTGTTTGGGGATGCTCTTATTGCATAGAGCACCAAAGAGAGAGCGTCTGGGCATTTTAGTCCTGTCTCTTGAACTGTTGGACAGCTTATCTTTGATTGTGCCATTCATTCACTCTACCTGACCTGAGCCCTGTGGATGCCAAGGTACATGCACTTTCCAATCTATGCCTAGCACCTTGCACAACCCTTGAGTGATTTTAGAGGTGAATGGTGTACCTCTGTCACTATTCATTCCTTGTGGGATTCCAAATCTAGGAATCACTTCATTGCATGTGGGGAATGCTTCTACCCACTTTGAGAACATATCTATAATTACTAGAGACGCACCAATCGATCGGCCGGTGAATCAGACAATCAGTCTCAGATATAGCCCTTTGGTAGTCTTTCATCATATGGCTGTTTACCTCTCCCATAGGGTCCTGTATTGCTCCACTAACTTTTTACCACACAAAAGTCAGCGAGCCCGATAACGAAACCAATACGTCGAATTTCACCTACCTAAACAGATGTCCATAATCCTTCACTTGCATGGTGGTGGGTGGCGCTCCATCTCCTATGCCCAAATAAACTTTTATACTTTGTTAAAGACAGGTATACTCCAACATTTCCATTGTAATGAAATCCAAGATGGCTGACTCTTCTTTGGCAAGAGTTTGAGGTGTCTGTCAGCCACTCATCCGTGGTAGGATTCAGGGGGTTGTCGTTGTTCATAGCCCAGTTTCCATTCTCGCCATGTGGAACGCTGAAATTAACCTGTACTGTATGCCATGATGTGCCATAGCAAAGTTTCAAAAGCAACAACATATCTACAGGCAGAACCTCATATATGGGAAGTTTGGAATAGCCAATTATGGAAGGCTACAGGTCTGTTCAATGGGGATGGGGCATCAGCCAACATTTGCATAGCTGCCATGGGGGTCCATGGCTTTCTTATGGCCACGTCACAACCATTTTGAGGCAATACATTTGCTCTTGTTCTATGAGCAATGGGAGAAGGTTTTGTATCCCCATGACTACCACTAGGTGGAGGCATTGTGGAATCTGGGGATGTGTCGGGTGGCGTTGCTGGTCTATCTTCTCCTCCTATAGCTCCTCCTACTACAGCTCCGCCCTTTGCCTGTGGCAGGGGCTGCTGGGGTAACTGCACTTCCAGTAGTGATGGGAATTCCAGCTCTTTTCAGTGAGCCAGATCATTTGGCTCAGCTCAGCAATAAGAGTCGGCTCTTTCGGCTCCCAATCGGCTCTTCATTCAGTAGCACTTCTAGCTTTTTAAAGTCAGCCGAATTAAGCAATATATGACCTGTATTGGTATGTGCACATCACAATTGCGCCCGCCGCCCAGTAGTAACAAGTCACATCCTTGCGGTCACTTTCGCTACACAGTAATACCATAGTTACTTTCCCATTTGGTGCAAGAAATAAATAAGCAAGATTCTATCATTCTGTTTTGTATTCCCCCCCCCCAAAAAAAACGGCCCTCAAACGTGTGTCGGCTCCCATCATTCACTTCTCAATGATGGCTCAAAGAGCCGACTTGTTCACTAACTTCCAGTTGTCTGTCTCTCTGCCTGTGCAGTTCTCTGTTGCTGTATAGCAGTTACCATAGCTACAGTGTCTAGCCAGTCTCTATCAGTTGATGTTTGAAGTAGGTTTGGATACATTGCTGTGAATTTTCCTCCTTCTACTTGTTTTAAAAGCAACCAGTCCATGTGTAACCCTCCATCTCGCAGAACTTGGCCCATATTGGGTGCCGTTGGGCAGGATTGTGATTTAGCCCACGCACACAGCAATACTACGGCCTGTGGTGTGCAGTACTTATGGCCTTCCAAAGCTTTGGCAGTGACTTTTCCCGGCAAATTTATAGCTGCCCGCAAGCCTGGTATCATATCTGCTGAGCAATGATCAGCGGCGTTACGAATACCAGCCATATCGTCTGCAGCTGGTTTGCTGGTATGTGCAGCTGTGGATTTAGTTTTGGGTGGCGGGTGCCATTGGCGGGCACGACGCCATGCTTTCAGACAATGTATCATATAGATCTTGTCCCACTTAGGATCACCTTCGCCTCCTTCAATGTTATCTGTTAGGATTTGCATTTTTTCTGGGGTGAAGGACCCGCCAATTGGCCACCGCCCATCTGTCCAGCCATACATGTCGTATGTGAATGGCACAACATGACACTGATTGCTGTCATCTGCGATTACTTTATCGGCGGCTGACCCCGGGGGTACAATGGGATTGCCTATAGGTTTTAACAGCTTTTTACGTCTTGGTGTTACTGTTTTGCTCACTTTAGCTTCAGTTTTATTCTTTGCTTTAGCTTCAGTCTTACTTTTTTATTTGAGTTACCCAATCCCATTGCCGTGAGATTATTGATTCAATTCACATGGAAAGGGGGAAAAAAAACTCTTCTTACCTTCGCACAGCCATGGTTGTCTTTCTCACTTACTTTTTCCTTTTTCTAGCTTTGCTTTATTTCTGTCCTGTTTGTTTTGAGATCCTGTTCATGACCCCAATTTGTTGAATAAAACTGTTAACTAAAGAGTTCAGAGTCAAGTCGTGATTTACTTAGTACATTCATTTGCAATAGCTGAGCGCTCAGGCGAGATATACACACACAAGGTAGGGTATGCAGATCTCTGCCAGAGAACTATCTGAACAGGGATTATAAAGGGGGAAAGACAGCAGGGGCTCTTAACATCTACAAGGTTATTTACAACCTAGACTGAACAATATGTACTGTGTTGAAGGTTCCTTGAGTCTGTCATGGGGTCGGCCTTCAGTATGGGCTCACAGTAATGCAACAGCTAGGATCACCTCATGCTAGCACTAGAGATGTGTACAATACAATCATATTACTCAGAAAGGTTAGGATACAGAGACATCATTTCTTCCACAATTGTTGACCTAAGGAGTGCTGAAATGGTGCATACATTGAGTTTTTCTACCACAGAATGGTAGCTCATGCTCAGTGCGTGCTGGGAGTACATTAAAGCACCGCCAAGATGAAAGGTTGAATATCTTCTTATGAAAATAAATTAATCTTAATATGTGAGTTCTTCTCTCTGAAATTATTTTCTCCAGTGTACACTTTGATGGCATAGCGCAGCGGTATAGAGGACTGAAGTATCTTAACCAGTACTCTTTAGCCTTTTCTCACTCAACAAAACATGTATGCTGTATTCATTGTATGCTGTAGCTTTAATATTTCCCTTCACTGGAACTAAGAGGCCTAGCTGAAACATAAAAAACAGCCCCAGATCATTATTCCTCCTCCAGCAAACTTTACAGTTGGGACTATGCATTCGGGAAGGTTGCGTTCTCCTGGCATCCGTCAATCCCTGATTCGTCCGTTGGACTGCCAGATGGTGAAGCGTGATCCATCACTCCAGAGAATGGTTTCCACTGCTCCAGAGTCCAATAACGGCGAGCCTTAAACCACTCCAGCCGATGTTTGGCATTGCGCATGGTGATCTTAATCTTAAGGCTGTGGTTGAAGTAGCTGAATCCACAAGGGGTTTCTGCACACTTTTGACCATGTAGTGTATATGTGTGCAATCCAGGCAAGTCTTATTTGTCTTAGCCTTTTGATTTTCAACAAGTTTCAAGTTTAATTTGAGGCATTAACCAAATCTGGGACCAGTGAATTCACATAGTTGCATGCTCAGTGTGCCTAATCCACACAATCGATTCAACTGCATTTAGCTAATTAAACAAATTTGTCATAACTGTGGAAAGCTGAACTAACGTTGAACTGAAATATGCAAATGCAATCTTTTATGAGACTGCTGTATCCTTCTGGATATATCAAAAAGCAATTATGTTTTAATTACATTTTGCCTAATGAGAAAACAGTTGGTTTCATGTGGCTGTAAATTTCAATCATGAATCAGGTTTAGAATGAATTCGTAGGCGAACAGTGATCGCAAGTTAGTGTTAAAAATGATATTTTAACATCAGAGGAGATCTCCGATTCTGTAATGTCGATGAGAGAAGAGAGAAAAGAGAAGCTCTACCCAAGGGAATATAGCTAAACTTTTGCACTCGGTGGAGAATAAATTTACACAAACAATGCCTTAACAATGTCAAGAATTTTAGAGAACACAGTCCTTTTGAGAAAAACAGATCTCCTTGGGTTATATTAAAAAAGAATGAAAGCTGCCACTGATGTACATCTCAATTTCACTTCGCTGAGAGGTGTTTTTCTCTCGGAGACATTCTTTGACAGGATAAGTGGGATTTTTCTGCTAGACTGGTGAAGACAGCGACAATTGGAGCTGCCACAGCTACAGTGATACGGAGAAGGGATCAACGGAGGGCTCTTATTGGACACTGAAGATAAACAACTCACATGGATCAGAGTCACTGAGGTGTCCACAGCGAGGGAGTGTTGTTAGGCGTTCTGGCTCCATCCAAAACTAACTTGGAATCGTAGATCGATGAGCTCTCTGTACCAAATTTGTGAATAAACTTAGTGAAGTGTGTCATTCAATCCCCACCTATCACACTCAAAACTGAAGCCTCGTATTTTCAGGACCATATATTACTGCTGCTGCTACTACTACTACTAATACTACTGCTACTAGTGCTGCTACTATTACAACTACGTCTCCAGTTGCTTACAGCTATCCCACACATTTTTTGAGTAGACATTCAGGTCACCAACAGCCAGTGACTTGTTTTTGTGCCACTGAAACATGACTTGTTGAGTTTCTATGGTTGCGGTAACACCTCTCCCACCTCAAGAAACAGTTCAATCAGTCAATTCACTACTAGAAGGATAATCTATGGGAACTAAATTAAAATGGAGATTTCATTGTTCACGGACAAGCCAATCGTACTATGATCATCGGTACCTTCCTCCAGATGTGTTTGAATGGGTAGCCTGATAAGTGGCGGACAAAGCTTTGTTTTGCATTTTTAATGAATGTTTTGTATCCTGTTATTCAGCCTAATAAATCATAGGCACAGTATTAAATCCCCTGGATAATTAAATGGCTGGTGACGTGTATGGAAAGCTGTTGATTACCTTGAAAATTGATTCACTGTCTATAGTAAATATGCAAAAGATGGGCTAGTGTGTGAGTGTTTCTATTCATGTGAGATTATGAATAAATCTTCATGTTTAAAATATTATCACCCGACAAGCTTTTTCAGAAGTACCGCATTTAGTCAGGTAACTGAAATTGTTAAGTCGTAATTGAATGTCATGATTGAATGTTTATCTGGTGCTTTTTATACCGATTGGTTCTACATTAGTTCTACAGTGATTCCATTGATTGTATGACAGCGGTGAGATGATGGGAAATAAACGTCCTGTTAAATGTTTTAAAAACAGAAAGAGAAATGTCAGTCGAAATGAAGAGTGATGCCATGTGTTGATCCCTTATTCCTATAATATGGGTGTCACCTGTCCCTGTCTCCCCTTATGTTTCCTGTGTTTCCCATTCCTCCTGTGTTCCATGTCTCTCTCTGTGTTTGTGTTTGTGTGTGTGTGTGTGGGCGTGTGTGGGCGTTCCTGTCCTGCCGCCTCCCTGGGTCCTACACTCCTCCCTGCTATCGGCTCATCATCTCCTCAGCCAACACACCTGTCTTCCATCAGCTCATCAGCTCTCCTGCTTATCAACCCCGGCTTATCCTCCCACTCATCGCCGGATTGTTGCTTCTGCCTTTTGTGGTATAGCTGCTCGCCAGCTCACGGCGCGTCTGATAATCTCCATGCTAGTTTTCCTCGGGTTTGCAACCTTTAATGCCTGTATTATCTCCCGTGCTTCAGGATCCCAGCCAGTCTGCTAACCTGCCTGCTACCCACTCACCCTCGCTACCTCTGTCAACCACGCCGCTTAGCCATCTCCATTCCTCCTGCCGTCTTTTAGCACACAATCAAGAGGATACAGGGAGACATAGACTTAATAAAAAGTAAAGATCATACTATTCCAAGTGCCTAACCTTTCGGTAAGCTATATTGTCACAAGCAGAAAGGTCCTGTCACTTGCATTCTTATTTATATTTCATTCTTTCTTTTTTCAAGAAGCACTTGGACAAAAGTTCCCGAACGAGGACGAAAGCTGTTGATGGGGAGTGGGAGGAAAAGCCTGAGGCTGCTCTGTGGTGTGGCTGCTGAAGTATTAATGTGCTAATGAGATCTAAGCTGTCTCCTTTCTCTGGTCTGGTCCATGTGAGGAGACATCTGTCCGTGGGGACTGAGACAGCTAGACTGCTATCACAACGCACCTTTTAGAGATTGTTCAATAGGTTTGTTTATGTGTGTATGAGGGGTATGAAAAATTGATGACAGAGGGAGAAGAAAAAAAAAAGTAGATAATAGAAACCTATTGCCTCTATACGGTGTCTTGACTGTCAACATTGAATCTTGAAACTATAGTTGTGGATTTGAATTATTGAGCAGTATGGTTTAAAACTCAAACAAATCCAACTCTATTCAAATAAACAAATCTACTTTGGGATGGTAATCCCTCAGTTTGACACTCATAAACCACATTAAATATACTTTGAAGTTCAATTGGCAGAGTAGTTCCTGAAGCTTACAGCAGGTTAGTTCCGCTATGCTGGTGCCGTGCCGAACGTGCCGGTAATGGAACTAATGCCACTTGGAAATGAAACGACGTACACCACACCACCCACCCCCACTACACACCCCCACTACACACACAAACATACACAAACACACTGCTGCCACTCCCTTCCACCCACCACAGCAATCCCCTTGTCCACTTTGGAGAGGACAGGCCTACTCATCCAACATGGTCATAACATTTGGAGAACGTGGACTAGAATGCACTTGAATGGACTTTGTGTGAAGGTTATGGCATGTAGTGTAACTGCACGTGCACATGTCTGTCAGAGAGACTGTTAATGTGTTTGAGGACTTTTGTCTATGCATGGTGTGTGTGTGTGTGTGTGTGTGTGTGTGTGTGTGTGTGTTTTTGCCTGTTTTGTAGGGAGATTGTATGTTTCTATGACTTTGTGTAATTGTAGCCACTCCAGAAATAAATCTGAACGTCTGCTCTGTCCTTCTAGCAGAACGACCACATCTGCCTCACTTTAGAGATTAATCTTCAAGCTATGCGGTCGTCTGCGTAGGATCATTATTCATAAGGCATCGATAGCCCGTTTGCACTACAAGGCTATACAGCGCTACCCGGAGCGTACCAATTATTTCTAGAAACTCTTCTCCCCAAAACCATCCATCAGATGGGCTACGGACTCAAATAGACAAATATTGCGTCTGACTTCATGTAATAAATATTTTGAAATGTCCCAGGTCCTGTCAAGTCCCACTTGGCCCTGCTGTGGAAACCTGGCTCAGGAGTATGTAAGAGCTCTTATAGGAAATATAAGCCCAAATAGGTGATATAGGCCTTCTAGGTGTAAAAAGTAAATGCCTTTGACATTGAAGCCTAAATCTTTAAAGGGTGGAGTCACTAGTTGAGTAGGTGTTCAGACCAGAGACAAAACCAGACTCTGCCTAAAGTCCCAAGGGGCCAGCCTGGTCTGCCAGTTAATGTTCTAGATTCATGCATCTTTTGTGTTAAAAGTCCCATATTATTCCGTTTTCATGATTGTGTTTTCAAATGCACTATGGCTCGGATTAAGTATATGTTCTTCATGATGTTTTGCAGTCAGGAAGTGTTCTCCATTCAGAAACCTAACCCCTCTCCCTTTTCATTCACTACTTCCTAGTCAGTTTAAGGCTACCACTGTTTGGTTCTACTTAATTTACAAACTATCCCTCTCTCCTTTCATTCGCCATCCAATCAGTTTAAATCTCAAGAAGGTTTGCATCATCCAATCAACTTATCTTAACCATTTCCACACCTTCGCTCACACCCATTTGGGAACCAATCACAAATTGATGCACTATTTATGACCTCAATCAGCTGTTTCTGTATGTCGCTGTCATTCCAGTTGCCGCCCCGCTGATCTGTACCCCAACTCTCCCACCACCACCAGCATCAAGTCTCCATTTGATACCCAGTGCAGAGATATGGCTACAGCCGTAGGGGGTTCATTATTTTTGGCCTATTTATGGAGTTCTTCCCCTCATAATTGTCAGGCTACAAATGGAGTCCGTGCCAAAGTTTTGATCAGTGTTTTCACCCAATAAAGCTTTATGAATGTGTAAACCTAGTCTCCCCTAATTGAAATGTAGTTTAGTTCAAAGTATAATTGAATTCGTTTAATGGAATGAATTTGAAGATGAACTCTTTACATGCAGCAGAGTCACAATACAGGACCCACCCCCCATTTTAAATTCAGATGAGATAAACCTGCTGAGTGGAGGCTTTCCACTGGATGTGTCAGATCAAATGCTGCAAACTGGCCAGGGACCAAATGTATAAAACCTTGTGTATATTTAGGTGTAGAAATCTGTGTACGCACAAAACAGGAAACATGCATACGCAGTCTTTTCGTCAGATTTATAAAACCCTGCGTATGCCTGTTCATACGTGTTTTTTCCTGATAAGTCTCAATCATCCTGAAATCATGTGCACATGCACGAACCTTATGACCATGGCAACAATTTACTATAAATGGCTTCCAACACCCCCCCAATTAGCTGGGTTTGCATATGAAGGGCCATCGTTATTTTAGATTTGAGAAGAAATGGCAGAAGCATTAGTGAAGAAGAAGAAGCGTGATTTCACAGACTGGAGTTGTTTGGAGAAATATAAAATATAAAAATAAATATAAATATATTTGGAGGCCTTAGCTCTGGTGTTACAAACAAAATAAAATATGTTGAATGGCAAAAGGAAACTGCAGCAGTAAACTAACATTGTTAGTTCAGAGCTCAGGACCCAATGAGGTTAAGAAGTGGGGTGATTTCAAGCGTGAAGCAAGTGCATGACTACGCTAGTGTGCACTACAGTGTGGTTTATACATTTGGCTCTTGACTGGGAGGATTTCAACAATTCTTTCAACAATTCTTCTTATTTCAACAAAGTGGAGCCAATCAAGACCAACTCCATTTGTGATGTGTTTGTAACACTGGTGTGAAGACTCAAGTGCAGGAAAGACAATGGCAGGCAAGACTGGATGAAACGGGACGTTTATTGTGACGAGATCCAAAATAACAAAACAAGCCAACATGGCTGCTAAACTAGGAAGTAGTCCCGTACAGGTATTCAGGACAAAATAACAAACACCGCTGGACCACAGCTTGAAGCCACAACTGGCTTCAATACTCAGCAAGGGGTCGCTCAAGACTCAGCTTCTGTTGGAGAGAGCACAAACAGTTAAATATCCCAAGACACAGGTGAGAGCAATGAACAGTGATTAGGAAGGCAGGGCTGCTGTGTGGCTGTGACGGTGTTTACTGGAGTCGGTCTGAAACTGGCAGTAAAAAATATGGATTTTTGAAAATACAATAACTTTAAATATAACCATTCAAACACAATCCAATTTTAAAAATGTCTTCATTATACATCATTGATCATATATGTCTTTAAATAAAGGATGATTTGAATTCCTACAATATGGGACCTTTAAATTGATTCTGGGTTTGATAGGTTTTACCTTTTTATTTCACAATGAAGTCTCCTGAATGGACAGGGGTCATAGTAACTCTACTCTTTGAGGAGATTATCATTTTGTGAATTGCCTCATAAAGAATCAGTATCCTTACCTGCAGCCCAGCACATTCTACTTACTTACTACGTAACATCCAATACCATCTGTGAGACTCGCAGGATTCCATGGTAAAGCGTTTCAAATTCTGTGGTGGACTTTTAAAACCTGCAATTGTAAAATTGCAATTCCTGCAATATTCAGTGGGCATTAAAACAAATTGAACTAGATGTTGTTTTTCTGTTGCAAAAATGGTCAATAAACTGCAAAACGTCAAGAAAATGTACTGTGCAGAAAGTGCAAACCCCAAACTGCATTAAAAATAAACATTCAGTGCAGTGTTAGCATTCCCAATGACGCTTTAAGCTTCTCTGTGCTGTTCTAACCTAATTCTCACTTTGACACCACAAGGTGTAGAAATCGCTCTATTATTAATCACTCCATTAGATGAAGACAGAGGCTTTGTACTCTGCAGACTTCTCAAAAAATGTGGCTGCAGTTTTTGAATCAGTGGTCACATAGGGAGCCGAAGTCTGGCTCCGGTTCACTACAGTCTATTCCAGTACATTACAGATGACTTGATATAAGCAAACTAGGAACCGGCCAGGCTAGTTTCGAAGCTATATAAGTTGCCACAGCAACTCAGCTTGAACTATGTTGAGCTTGCTTTGTGGAACCGAATAAACCTGAAAATGAGCCAGACTAAGTGAAATAAGCCTGGCTAAGTGGTAAGGTCGCTTTGTGGAACCCCCCCCTGGGCTTGGACAGAGAGCATACCGACTGTCAACATGCAATGAGTTGTGATAATTCGGAGAGTCGTTTAGAAGGTTGCTTATTCTCAAAGACAGCGTAAGAAATTATTTGGCCCCTGATATATATATATATATATATATATATGCTTTTAAGGATTCCCAGAGACTACACTGAAAAATACCTGGGGTGTTGTTAACCTCAAGAAAAAGGTTTTTGCACTGCCTAGAGTGAAGTTGTGTCCATCTGGCTCTGTTTGCCTCTTTCCATTGACATTCCATGCATTTTTTTAATATACTCTTCATACATATATATATAAAACTAACACTGTGGATCAATTTCAGGCAATTTTAAGTAAACTCCATAGTCTATGTATATTAATACATTTTAAAAAACGTATTTGCCTCACTTATTCAACAGTCATCATTATACAGTAGTGCAATGAAACACATTAAATCTCCAGTATAATTCCACTCATGCAAGAGTGGAACACAAACCCTAGAGCAGGGAAGGGCAATCATGTGCCTTGGAGGTCCAGGAGTATAAAGGATTTCACTCCAATCAAACACTACACCAGGCGATTTCACTGACACCTTCAACTAGAGAGGAGGGACTAATCAGCGAAATCACCCGGTGTAGTGTTTGGTTGGAGTGAAAACCTGCATATTATCATCCCTCCATGGCACACGTTTGCCCACTGCTGTATTAGTAGAAGCACCTGTCTGGCCTGAATTGGGAGCCAGTGTAGAGAGGACATGATTAGTTAGACTGTCAAATAAATACAGATTGAAATGAGGGAGGGATGTTCAATTTAAGGAAGTTTCACATGAAAGGAAGATACAACCAAAGTGAAATTTACTCACATACCCAATGTAGGTGTCCTCAAGCTCTCATCTGGTATAGCCTGCAAAGGTTGCTGGCTCTCCATTATTCCTATCAGCAAGTCACTTAACTGGTGATGATGATTTTAATGTTCTTCCACAAGGCCTTCAAAGAGAAATGCATATAACAAGTTGACCTTCCCACTGAAATATAATATAAGAATCTTCATCTTTGTTACTGTTGAATTCAAGAAAAAGAGTACCTGGATAACAATTCGTAATGAATCTGATGGCAATGAAAACACAACTAGGAGCAGATGTATGTTGTTTATCTTTAGTGATTGGGTGCCTTTAATAGTGTTTTCTCATGCTCACTGATGTTTTTTGAATGTGTTTTCTGTCCCTTCATTGCGCCATCTGTGTTTGCTGCTCCGATTCCACACACTTTTCTAGGTCCATTCCTGGTTTTATAAGCATCCTCAGTCCAGTGCTGTGTGCACTCAACCTCACTAACCCAGACTAACACAGGTGTCAATCTTTTTACTCTATCAATGACTCCATAGTCCAGAAGTAACTAATCTGAAGTTAAACTGTGTTGCAGAAAGACACTTTTTAGGCCATAATTAACTATTCTGAACTAAAGTCTACTCCAGCCCATGTAGACTATAACCAAGAAAGGCTTATACATTGGAACAACTGGCAGAGCATGACCAAATGAGATTTGAGGATTGAGAGTGCCCAAATCCAAGAAGAGATCTCACCAATATCTCTTTTTTGTCTCCTAGACACAGATGAGCTCTTTTTAAGACTAAAATGAGACTAAAGGCATTTTCTCCTATTTCTCAAATTCAACTCAGGAGAAACAACCACATAATAGCTCATGTTGATCTCACTCTGATCACAACAAGAGATCCCCAAATGATCTGAAAAACGTGTTATTTACCTCTCCTGACTATGAAACCATGAGATTAGAGAAAGATCTCAAGGAAAACTCAATACTGTTGCATTTTCCTACTGAAGCCACGGGGCCAACAGCCATATAGTAGGAGCTTATTATCATTATATATGTCACATGTTAGTATCTTCACATTTATCTCATAAAGTCTCAAGAATCCTTTCTTCTGTGTGTCTGTGATCAGTGATCAGAAAATGAGACAAAATTGAGATCTCCCCTATTTCTCAGGAGATGAAGAAAAGACGACTGAGCTAAAGATTTTTCCTCTGGGTGTATAGTGCCTGCGTCAAGGAAGAATGTGTATGATGAATAAAATGAAGAAAGTGAAGGGATCTCTGAGGTCTGCTACTTTAATTTTGACCAGATGGCCGTACAAGCTGCCACTTCAAAAATAAAATCCATAGATAATCAACAGTCTATCACACACACAGTATCTCATTTGAGTACCCCCAAAACCTTGTCCTTAATGTAAGACAGCTTGAACAGATCACCCCCACTGCTTCCACTGCACTATAGTAGATAGATTAATGGTTTTCATATAGATACCTTAATTACCTGACCAGCTATAGTAAATGAAGTATAGTAAGAGTGATCTGTAGCTGTACTACAACCTGTTGATGGGCAGAAGGGAAGCATACACTCACTATGGACATGGTGCACAAAATTAGCCAGAGAGAAAGAGACATTTTCATTATATTTGGAGGGAAAATACAGATAAAAAGAAATAGAGAAATATTGGAATTCTACTGGCTCCCTGAGTCATGTCTGGTATTTGGAGCGCTTCTGCGGCACAGGGCATAAAATTTTCATAGCTCTGTTGGGATGCTGTGTTTCTCCTGGATTATTTATCAAATGGCGAGAAGTTGTTTATCACACCGTTAATACTGCTCTGCTCAGGTAGGAGCCCAACGACTCCACACAGATGAGGCCTCATAATAAATATTAATTTTGTTTTTCCAGCAACATGAAGGGTGAAAAATAGACATGTCATATTCATTTGACCCTACGTATAGGATAAGGCGAGTTCTGTGCATCTCAGTAGAGAGCTCTTCCTCCGGTGTTGCCTAGAAAAAACATTTGTGCTCGTTTCATGTCGCTGTACTGTTTTGCGATGATTCCTAAAACGCCAATAAAATATGTTTATGAAAAAAAAAGAAAAGAAAAACATATGTGCCATAAATGATTTCATGAGGATATTATGAGACACAGATATGGTGCAGCGTGATTCGTCCATGTTGAAAGTCAACAGCATTATATTTGCAAAGATACAAAAGAACAAAAAGTAAAACAGCACAATGCTGCAAAAACAATAGACAATCCCGGAGAAACAAGAAGACAGACTGTTATCAAACGGAGCATCTAATAAGTTAATGATAGGCCTTTGCTAATTGACCCCACTGAGCTTTGGGGGCATTGTTTTGGCATCACAACAAAGTCATTATCTCAATCTGATTAACCCCATTAGAAACCATGCACAGGTCACTGATGACCGCATGATGAAGAGAGTGAGGTGTCAGCTTGCCAGAATCTCCTGCTAATGGCAATACTGTTTTGCAAATGGCAACTTTGTTAGTGTGAGACTCCACATGCCACAAGAGTAAATCATGAAGAATTGGAAGTAAGCTTATGTGAGTGTTGCTAAAGCTCACTAAATACATCATTGATCATAGATGAAAGTTATGGGGTTTTACCTAAAACTCACCAACGTGTTTTACGTAGCTTATAGGTCTTTGGAGTTAATGACTCTAAAGAGCAGCCAGCCACATTCAGAAACACTATTTGAGAAAAGACACCACTCAAAGTCTTCCCAGGCGATTTCTGCAAGGAAAAGAAACAATATATTTTTATTCAGGTAGACAGATTGAGACATAACTATAGGCAGACAACCAAAGACTTTAATAGGCAGGGAAAACCATACATTATTTAACAGTAATGCACTTCAAAAGCCTCAGCCTCA
Organism: Hoplostethus atlanticus; assembly: GCA_034670405.1. Classification (NCBI taxonomy): domain Eukaryota; kingdom Metazoa; phylum Chordata; class Actinopteri; order Trachichthyiformes; family Trachichthyidae; genus Hoplostethus; species Hoplostethus atlanticus. The sequence continues at coordinate 1,887,106 of JAXDDX010000065.1, read as the reverse complement.
AAAGTAAGAAATAACATTGTGCAACCCCTGTACTCCCTAAGTAGAGGCCTTTGCTTTATATATATAAAAAAAAACAATTGTGTTTTTCTGGGAATGAAATAAAGTTTTCCTACACTGTGGCTCTTTGGTTACACTATTTCCCATTGTTCAGGGCAGGTAGGATTCTTTTAGCCTGCAAGGTGTGTAGCATAACAGTTTCTGCTTCTGTTTCTGTTTTTGTCTTATCCAGGAAACTATTGGCTAATACAATAAAACCAACCACAAGGTGAGAGAAGTTGAGTACAGGGGTATTTTAACACTGATGAACCAAATCCAAACTGGTTGGTGCTGGTCTAGTCACCATTTCATCAGTGTTGTTGAAACTATGGAATGTGAACAGATATTACCTGGTAGCATCAGAACAATTTGGATGAAAATGGCCTCGGACCAGAGAATTGTAAGCTACGTGAATGTGTCTTTTTTTTTTAAAGTCTCATACATTTTCAAAGCAACAGCTAGCATGTTTATTATAAGTAATGTAAGTAGTGTACTATTGCAACAGTGCCTGATGACTGAAACTCAAAGGTTCTGACTTTTTTGTTTTGTGTTTGTGCATCAAACCTGAATCTTATGTTTTATTTATTTAACCATGTACCTCTGCTGCTCTTGACAATTATATCATTTTTTATTAAATGATGTACCTGAAGAGCAACAAACCACTTGCATACAGTACGAGGCTTGTTTTGCCTGCGGATAGAAAACAACTATAAGTGGTCTACTGCTGATAGTCATGTACTCAATACTTTTTCTCTAGCCTACAAATTCAAGTGTCATAGTTGCTGTAATGGTTTATATACTGCTGAGTCCATAATGCATGATTATCTCATATTCTTAGATTCTGTAATTAGACTCATCTTGAGAGAGAGGATGGCCTTTATATGTGAACGTGCGTGAAACCCCGAACCAATGACAACCTAAAGACAACGTTAATTAATGATGATGGCTGAGAGGGTATTCCAATGCCAAGTCCTCCAACCATCTTATGTCAGAAATGGAAAAGTCTATAATTAGTTCATCAATTTATACAGTCTTAGTCTCTGGGGCCAAGACGGAAAGCAAATAAATTGTTCCTGGACAAAAGACCATAGCCCTATGTGCCACTGAGGTGGGCAGGGGAAGCAATAATAAGCGGGAAGGGCTGTGGAGGCAGGCTGGACAGACGGTCAGCGATCTGTCCCTTAGGGAGAATCAGAGTTATTCTACACCAGATTGCCACACACTGCCCACACAAGCTAATTATACAGACCATCCATGCGAGCCATGTACGGCAATTACAAAGCCCCTGTTCCTGTGATAATGTGCTGCTCGAGAAAAGGATGGAGATTTTGGTTTGGAGTCCATTATTTTCTTGAATGCACAGTACATTATCTATATTTTAAAAAGAGATTTGACATAACACGGGCGTTTATTCTCTTCTGCATGGAGCAATTTTGTTGAAAATTGTTGTGTCTTTTAAGAGGCCCACTTGAACAATCTCTGTAGACAAAACTAATATCAGTAGCCCCATTTGGGAATTGGATTTTTTCAACCGTGCAAAGTGAGGCACAGCTTCTGTATGCGCTCCATCCGATGTGGAGGTGAAAAAGGGCATGTCATAAGATGAATCATGACATAAAGTGGTGGCAGTGGACTGTTTGTGTTAGGGGGAAACAGGAAGTATGTCCCTGACAGGACTCAGCATGCCCTCAGAAAAAGGTCAGTGGTTCCTTAGGGCACAGCCATGGAAACTTCACGGCTCCGCTCAGCACCACTTCTAAGACTGACAGGAAGGGCCAGGGGACAGGAAAGGTTTAGAGGGCAAATCAACAATCTCAACACTCGCATACGAAGGCAGAAAGATCTGCGAACTCAAGTAGACCCATGTGCGTGAAAACACTCAAAGTCCTGCCTTCCCCTCTGAAGTCTTGAGACTTTAGGGTCACACTGTAGAGACAAGTAGAGCCACCTGAGAGAACAGAGATGTTGTTTAAAAAACCCGGTCCAAATGAACACGCACATTCCTGGAAATGGAATCCAGCAAAGTGTCTCTATTATTCTTTAAAAATATTTTTGATTGAGCAGTAAGAAGAAAAGGAGAGGGATGGCAAGATGCCAGGACTCAATTCAAGGCCTGCATGTGGCTCCAGGCAGGGTCAGGGGTCTTGAAAGTAAAAGGTGCAAATATGTATTTATTCTAGTGGTTCTCCATCCTGGTCCTGGACTACCACAGCCCTGCTGCTGGTTTTCTATCCTGCCAGGTAGTTAATTGCATTTGTAACAGCTAGAGGACACAATCAAAGTAATGTGTGTATGTGTTTTGCTTCCAAATTGCGTGCTGTTTGAGTTACTATGTTTTAATCCATTGTGACGTCGTTAGAACCACTTCCTTGTTTTGATTGTTACGCACTTTAATTGATGGCTACTGAGCGCGAGAATGCGCCGCTCTCTCATTGATTGCCTCTGTTGCAGGTGTGCTATTTTCCCCGTCCACATGGGAACCCTGTGCGTGGCAAACCGGCGGGGAGGCATTCGGCATTTGGCTCAGCACGGAGGAAGACGCTCATGCGCTGGACGGTGTTTTAACTAGTGATTATTTTTATTTGCAGCTCGTGTTGTAACATAGTCAGTCCTGTTAAAGTGGTAAACAGCCTTTTAGTGAGGATTGTTCTTTCTTTTAACCCAGTACAATAGTTTGTGTATAGGCAGGTTGTAAATAAATACCTTTTTGCTTTTATTCAGTACTGCTTCAATTGTTGCTTGGCAACACGGGGCCCCACCTCACTGAAAAGAAGAATCCGTGTGCTTTATACTAATAGCCTCAGATAGTACACATTCACCTGGCGTCCTAGGTGTAAACCAGTCCCCAATTAGATGGCTAGAATGAAAACCAGCAGGGTGGTGGTAGTCCAGGACCAGCATTGAGAACCAACCTAGTCTCTATTATTTCAAAATCTTCATTGTTATGTGCGTAGATTGTCTGTACATGTGTATTTTGTATTGAAGTCACATTACCTTCTGCTCATCATAGATTTCATTCTGAAACTCTGTATGCCTCTTACAGAAGCCTCATCAATACAAAGATCACTGCGTATTCAATTTCTCCTCCCTTGATCCTTTTCAGGCAACATGGTGGTATTGATTTCTTTTGGAGAAGTCATATTGTAATCAAAGCTTGCAGCAGGAATACAGTATTTGGCATTGGAACTGTGACTTGCTACTAAACAACATTCAGCTGGTGCTTTTTGGAAAGCGTATAGAGCTCATGACTGAACATCTCAAACCTTTTATTAAATGTACCTTGTCCCAAATTATAAGAGCAAACCTTCAGTGGGAAATGACATGAATAATGGATTATAATTTAATGGAGCAGTAAAAAATAATGAGCCATAAACAAGGAAAAACAAACCACTACATGACACTCTCTCCAGATGCAGACTACAGGATCAAAATCTGTATCATCCTAATGTCGCACCAGCTGTAAGCACAGTAAAATCTGTTGCAGACCAATGTTTTTCCTTAAAACCTGCAGGTTGTTTTTTAGTGAGAGCTTATCTCTGGTTGAGGTCAGCTTTTTTGTTTTTTTCCAGAGACCCTCTAATGGATTTTTAAAATTGCACATCTTGCTCTTATCGTTGAATGAGTTAAGGGGCCTTACCACCAAGATCATGCTCCTATATTTGGTGCTCACTGTTTTGATCCACAAGATATGAACTAAAGATGCTTATTTCTCTCGTTTGAGGCGATAACCTCTATAAACCTATACAAACTTAACATCTGGAGCATTAAACAATCTGAAAAATGTCACGTTTCAACATTTGATTCAATCTTTTAAATGCAAGGGTTGGGTGTGGGGAAGGTTGGGTTTGAGGTTAAAGAGACAGCACTATCCTGAGTACTAATAGTCTGTGTGCTGGATTTGAGCCAAGGACTGGTATGAACATGAATCAGCAGTATTACACAAATTCGTTTAAGTTATATGCGCACAAACATACTTAATGGAGAGAGCGGGCTTCTACTGAAAGGCAAAAAGAGTGATTCTGTTGATCAACAGCATTGTTCCTAGAGGCGTCACCCATAAGTTAAAATCTCAATATTTTAAGATTCTAGCAATATCCCCTAAATCCTGGTTTATCTTCGGGTTGGCACTGCTGTTGACCCTGCAAGCAGACCTCTGTAGAAATGAATGTTTACCAAGGCAAAATGTGACAAAAGTATTATTACCTCGTGTAAATTCTATTTTTGAAAGTTCATGCGTTGTGAACAAATATTTTGAATGTGTTTTTGGGTATTCAGTCTTTCCAGCCGAGACACAAAAATACACAGACAAGACCACGACACTAACATCTTAAATATGTTTTCAAGCACACATCTCAATGTTTTTCTACCATCTTTTTTATTTTTTCATAAGAAACAGATCAATCCTTCCAGTGTCTTTGAAGTGTGAAATGTCATTATTTATTTTTTTTCATCATGACTTATAGTACATTCAATTAAATGTTCATTTGAAAGAAAACATCTTTGAACTTGGCACTTAGAAAACAACCACAAAGAATTGTCACCTTTATTCATTTAGAACAAAATTTACAAAGCCATTCAAACAGTAATTTTTTTAATACTTTTGTATCTGTTTTTTAAACTCAACGTTTGAGAATATTCAAAATACACTTTTTTTAATGTTGCCTCTTTCTTTGTACTTACAAATATGTACATTACAGTCTCTTAATGTCCTATCGTGTGTTGTCTTACTCATTCTGCTTCACTGATAATAAAAATCTGTTTTTGTCCATGTTTTATTTATATCCCTCCACATTGTTAGCACTCTGTATCGCTCGCCACTGTTCTTTTTGAGCTTGAGTGTCTGTGATTGTTCTGTGTGCTCAGATGGACGTCCCGTGGCTGGGCTCAATGGCTTCTGGGATGGGTCCTCTTGGCACTGATTGGTAGGACATTGGCATGGGGGTCTTGACTGGGCTCTGCCGGAAGAGCCCCCCGTTGGGTGCCCTGTGTTTGCAGCGGATAGAGGGCATGGTGGCACTGCTGAGGGGCAGGGGCAGGGTCCTGCCAGCGGCTGCGCCCAGTGTCCTTCTTGCCCCATGACCCTCCTGGAGGAAGGTGGTTACAGAGATTGGTGGCGGCCCCCGATGGGTTGGGTAGTCCCGTGCAGACAAGGCCTCCAGGGACTGGCTGGGCTGCATGCTGCCAATGTCCAGGGCAGAGATCTCGATAGACTGGCCGGGTAGCTGCTTGTGGGCCAAGTCCTCGTCCAGGAGGCTGTTCAAACGATGGTGGACCTGCTCCAGGTTCACCTCTTTGTCCTATGGATAGAGAGAGAGAGAGAGAGCGGCAGAGCAAGAGAGAGAGGGTGGAACAAAACATAAAGAACAAGGGTAGAAGATGGGGGTTTTAGTGGAAGCGGGAGTATGGCGATATGACAAAGGAGTAGAGAATAAAAGTAGAGAATGAACACAGAGTGAAAAGAGTGAGAAGGTACAGGAGGGATTGAAATGGATAGAGAGGAGGCGAAGTGGGAGACAGAAAAAAAAAGTTATAAACAGTTTTAACATCAGGACCAGTTAGTTGCATGCAATGCAGTCTACTCAAACAATCATTATCCAGTTAGGGAAAGATTAACACACCTCTAATTATGTTCATTACATTGTCTATTTGAAGGATGCTGAAATTACACATCCCCTTATTTCAGCTTCATTCAAGAAACATTCAATCAACTACGCTACAATTTCAAGCAGCCAACATCAAGACATTATGGTGTTGAGACATTACCTTAAAACACATCTCAAATATGGGATTGTAAGAGGTAATGCCTCCACTTCTCAAATGAGCTTTAACAAAGATGTCTCTTCATGCAAGAGCTTTCTCCACAGCAAGGTGTCCAAGCACCTCATCGACTCCATTGCATGAAGAGCATCAGTTGTTCACAAGACAGGCTCTAATGGAGGCACAAAGCCAATGAATCAGACTTCATGACACAATGTGATCCAAGGGAAGACGAAAGACTAACTAATGTGTGCCTGTTCATTTAAATCAAATCTTCTTTCTCTCTTTCTTTACAGAAACAGGCATCAATGGGGCAACACAAATATGAGAGAGGAGAGGGAGAAGCCAAATAAAGAGCAGATCAGATTAAACTTCTCCAAAAATATTACACTGCTAGATCTTTTGGCTGCACCCTGCCCTCCATACTGCATTCCCATCCCATTCAATCTCCATGCACCCATGTAAGTCGAGCCATATTGGAGATAGACAAGACAAAAAATAATAGGAGAGACCATGGGGTGAGATGAAGTGACTGGAATCAACCCCCGCCCGGCCCCATGCCCCGCCCCTTCCGTCTGACACAGCCAATGACCATCCAGGCCTCTCCTGACCTGTGTCAAGAGCCTCTGCCTCCTCCCAGTCTCTCTCTCTGTCTGTCCATATGTCCCGCCTCCCTTCCGGTGAAGCACTTGTTATGTCATTATATGTCAATGGACCAGAAACCCTTTCCAGACTGTAATCCTTAGTCACCTGCTGGAGATCATAGACAACGATACATAACCAACAGGGTCCGGACATTGACATATAATTGCAATAAGTCGTCACTCAGATACAATGGATTAAAGGTGTATAGACTTGCAGTAAGGTTTCACTTGAAATGGCTGTCATAATGCCTACATATGCTTTTGCTGTCATGGGATGAGAGTACCACTGATGCTTACAAGACAATAATAATGGAGTACACGACCACGCTTTGTGGTCTAATACTCCATTCATAGTCAGACAGTGAATGTTTAGGTAGGTAGGCTAGTGTCTGTCTCATGACAGCAGTATGTGGTCATTATGAGATCAGCTGCACACAAAAGACTAAATCTTGAATTGAAATCAAAAGTAAATCAAACTCTCACATGCATCAGAAGCGGCTATCTGTGGAGCTTGACTTACTCTCCATTGATAGATTTCAGGACAGGACTGGACCTTGAATGGGTGGCCTCGTCCAGTGGCTCTTATTGCATTATTGGACTGTCAAGTCAAACAGGCAGGTCAAGGCTTAGATTATGCAGCATCTGCTTTTGCTCACACTTTAGTTTAGGGATCCATGTCAAGCCTTAGTTACCTGGACACCTCATGCAGAGGGGCTGCCCAGTCGATTGCAGCTAGACAGAAGTCAGAATTGTAAAGTGTTAAGACTTGAATGGATTAGCTAAAGAGAGCTATTGTACAACTGAAGTACTCATCGACCCAGAGGTACAATTTCAACTTTATTTACTATATCATTCCGACTGTGTTTCTCTCGCATTATCACCAATGACCATGATAATGAATCCCCTCGTTTGCTCGGCCAAAAATAAAGGCAATTCATTTCATGGTATTTCTTTGTTAAAAATCAGTGTGAGAGAGAATCGCAGTAGCTATTTTTGAGAGAGAAGCCTCAGAGATGTCCCTAACAAAGCACCCCAACCTCTCTCCCAACATGAGAAGGAATGAATAGATAGATCACATGATGTTTGGACTATCGTCAGGGCACAGGGGCACACCTATTATAACTGGGTGTACTGCAGCTCTACTAAATCGGGGCTGGCGTCAGCGCCTGCTGGATCCATAAAGTAGAGTGTGGCAGTGGCATCTCTGGGCAGGACCGGGGGGCCCGGGGGTCTGGGTCTCGACCGGGGCCTTGGCGGGGCCGGGGCGCCCGTGCTGGCTACCACGACCCGGTTCTGGGCTAGCAGGCTTGGGCCCGGGCCCTGGCCCGATGAGTTGTCAGTGGTCACCTCTTTGGGCTGCTCTCTCCTGCAGTGGTTGCTGTTCCACCAGGTCTCCAGGGCAGCCACCAGGAGGGCCAGCAGGAGCCCTGCCGCCAGGATGCAGAAGACACCGGCGAAGCTGTGGAGCCGCAACCCCTTTCCCTCCGGCTGGGCATCTGCATGGCTGTTCAGGTCACAGCGGCCCTTCCTCGGCCACCACTTCTGTTTCAGGATGTCCAGGTCTCCTTTCTCCTGAAGCTCCAGGATCCTGGGAAGGAGAAAGAGAATGCTCTTTCATATAGATGCACAATATCATGAAATAAATACACTGGACCCTAGACAAATGCTTGAAAAGCATCAATCCGGTTAACATAAAACATTTAAATTGCAAAATATAGAAAAGAGAGTGCAAAACTAAGTAGCTTACATGGACAAATAATGAACGAATATGGTAATATTGGTGACTTAACTAATATTCAGACTAGCTACTTGACTCTCTACTAGATAATACATTAGTTATGTTGATAGTCTCATGCAGTAATCAAACCAAACCAAAAAAACAGAATTAGTTAGACAGGATAAACACCCTCTAAAATGCACACTGTTAATGTATTAGCATTGATTCTCTTAATGGCCCATAGTTGGCCGAGCGCTATTAAATGCTGCAGTTTGTATAGCAGCAGACGGGACAGATGTGATATTAATGCATCGTTGCAACACTTACTGAATGCTAACAAGAGCTATATAAGCAGTTCTGCATAAACAAAGGAAAAGGAAAAAAACAATAACACCTTCAAATGAAATGAGTTTCATATCAAGTTATACTGTATAAGCTTTGCCACAGCCTATGAGTTAGCACACAGAGAGCAGAGAGCGGGAAGGGACCAACGGATGGATGTTGTGGAGGGGAATGATGACGACTGACTGGGAGCAGAAGACAGTGAATCTCTCCCGCTGGAGAGGCTGGCATTCTGCAGTCATTATTCAACCTCTTCACCAGCGACAGGCGCAGACACGTTCGCACACAAGCGTGCACAGCTGCCACAACTTTTCACATACATTCATTCATACACTGTAATACATCACAGCCCCATCCCTTCACATATTCACCCTTTTGTTTTCTGCCAGTGAGGCAAGATCTTTTAGCATGGCACGGTTTGTGGTTTACAGGTTAATCAATCCATGATTCTCACATGGTGTTGGTCCTAAATTCATATTTCACTTGGTAGAGATATTTATGTGGCCATGACCAGAAATTCAGGGGATGGTCTATCAATCTTTTTGAGCAACATACTGCTGCTTTTTCATCTGTGAAAAAGCAGATGGACAAAAACAATGGGCAATTTATCGGCCAATACAGACTGAAAATATAAAATATATCCTTGAATTGCTCACACCAATCTACCTGTCAAAGAAAATTGCAATGAGAAAATACTCTGGTTGCTAATATCTTTCCATTTTAACCACATTTAATTGTTTCAAGACTATAGCAATCAACATCAAAATGCAATTGATTTAAATTACACAAATATTTGAAAATATTGGCTGATGATATCACAGTTGATGCAATATATGTTGTACAATAAAAATATAGCAATATACAATATATCTTTCTGTGCCTACGTACTTCTGAGAGAAGAGGTCTCGGTAGGGACTGCCATGCTGTAGGGCCATGCCGTAGCCTCTGGTGCTCATGCTGTTTCCTGTTACTGTCAGTGTGCAGTCGTCGTCTGTCAGGGCGGCGTACTCTACCACCGCCATGTCCCACAGAAAGGCAAATGACTCTCTCTTCGCCTGGAAAGTGCAGCACAAATGCACACACACACACACACACACACACAAGTACAGTTACATGAAGTTGTGTGTGAAGCAGACAAGCCTTATTGGACACCGATTGATTCCAGTCATACATCTCTCAAGATTCAGTTTAAGATGATGCACAAAACATTTCACAGTGGATTGCTTCACCAACTGCCTCAAGTATGCAAAGGGATTCACTGCCTTTGTTTGTTATGGTCCAACCTGCTCACCTTTGAACAGTACCTGTCCATGTTATGCCCCAACCACATCTATGTCAAATTATGGAAGCAAGACAGCATCGAAATGCTGTTTTCCATGTGACTTTAATCACAAGGCACGATGACAGCTTACAGCCACTTCAAACACTTACAAACAAAGGAGAGAATTACAAGAATCAAGGTCATTGACTGAAACTTTTCACAGCAATGGAAGGAAACTGTTAATCTACAGTACAACTGCAGTGACTGATTGAACAGAATACAGAATATGATGCAGTCGGCTCAGTATAATGGTTGGATCGCCTTACGAACGAAGAGGAAAACTGTTGCATCCCCAGTAAAATTAGCTTTCTTTCTCCTAGCGTCATGATTTCTCAGCATGCAAGATCTTCTCAGACACACTGTTGTGTTCTAGCCTCAAGCGCACGCTGTGTGTATGTCTAGAACAACCGCAGCTCAAATCTGTCTGAGGATCCTTTTGGAGTGAGGGTTTGTTTTTATCATTATATTTGTTTTGCATGTCCTGTCCTTGCTTCTTCTGCGGTAAAGCTGTGCAGTCAGCGAATAAAACTACCTGTTCGCCTCACATTTCATTTGGACAAGGCCCTTGCGCAAGTTTCTGAAGTTCACCCATCCTTAATACATTTGGAAAAAATAAGTTTACAAAATCAATTGAAAAGATAAGTTGGAGTGCATGCAGTGGTTCATTATTCTGGTTCATTGGCTATGGAGAGCACTGGAATTAATTAATTTGTGAATAAAAATGGTTTCTCATCTAATATGTTTGGATGAATGAAAAGATGAAATGAAAAGAGCTGTTTTCCATTGATGTATGTATCTGTGCACTGCCAATCAGACTGACTACACCAAAATGCAATTAGCTGCTCAAATAATAATGTGGTTTAATGACAAGTGTGTATGCCTGGACTCCACTGAGTCTAATTTATTTAATTGTGAATGATTCTTCAAGTCTGCTTCATGTGAGCGAGTGTGTGTGTTTGTGTATGCTTGTATATGTGTTAAATAGAGATGTTAAATTCCAGCAGCACAATGAGCTTGTGGTAATCAACAACTATTAAAACAATAGATCAAGAACGTCACTTTGCTCCCACACCACTGTGAATCAGGACCAGCAATTATTATTTCATCCTACCTGGTTCTGTGACTTCAAGCTACAGTTAATTATAATCAAGGATGGGAATCAAGGACCTTATATTTCCCAGCATGCATTTCACATTTTTCTGGCATTTATTTGCATTTTATTTGTGGAATGTATTAATTTTCTTCATGTCTGCATTTAACCTCTGTGACAGAATAGATTCATCTATAATTAATATATTTTGTGGTCATGGGTCAAACTGAAATGCTTTGTAAAATAGTTTACATGACTTAAGCCATAATTTATTTGATAAACTCTGACATTTAATATTGCATATCTTACCTGAGTTACCCTCACCCAAATGCCAAACACTGTTTAAGAATAAACAGGAATTTCTTTCAGGCACAACCTGTTCAAGAGGAGCCTGCACCAAACCAAAGACATGACATTGACCAAGTCCAATATGTTTTAATGTAACATTTTACAAGGTATTTTGACCCCTGGTCTACAGCCTCAGGTGCCTGTTCCTTACACAAAGATTCTTAGGTAATGAAGTGATACACATGAGCAATTACAACTTGAACTCTATAACAAGAGCATGTAACATGAGTTTTACCTGTAAACACAGACCAAATAAATGCTCACCTTTTTGATGCCGTCAGATGGGCTGGAGACAGAGTTTTCATGGCCGTTGTTCTTGTTGATCGTCCTCCAGAGCTCAGCGTAGGTGCTGTCCTGCTCCAGGGGGTTGGTGCCTTTGGCCCGGAAATATTCGTACACGGCTGAGTCCCGCACTGTTCCGTACACCAGGTCCACCTGCTTGGACAGGTCCTGGAAAGACCTAGAGTCGGGGTCACATTGGCAGCAAGTTAGTTTGAGACTTGATACAACATTGTGATTGGAAAAGACATATAACCCTGGTAATCCAAATTGAAACAGGAAGCTGTTATTGGTGAGCGTTTCATTCTCAAATGGAGAACTAACATGATTGAGAGAAGGAACTAGACATTGGGGAAATTAAAGCCAAAAGACAACTATGATGAAAACACAGTACAGATTACTCTGCGCATGCCACATGAATCTTCACATGCATGACTGTTTCCTCCCAACTGAGTTGTTACTGCTTGCAGTATATTGATTGACTTCAGTAGTATTTGTTATATAAGAAAATATGTGCAAAATACATACATTTATCTAGAACATTGACACAAATGAGTTCACACCTTAACAAGTACAAGTTCCCCAGGCACGCCTTAGGCCAATCAGTAACAAGATGCATCATCGCTCCAGGTTTCATCAAAATCAGGTCGGTGGTGTTGCAGTTATGGCCTTTAAAAGTTTGACCTTTAATCAGCGTGACTCCATCAAATCAATCAGTGTAATGTTTTTAAATGCCAGAACACAGTGCCAAAATGCTTCATCCCTCCAGGTTTCATCAAAATCACTCCAGTCGTGTCTGAGATATTATATTTGAGTTTAAAATGTTGACCTTTAATTGCAGCATCCCTATCAGGCCATTTGTAAGGATAGCTGGATGAGTGTATCGAGTTTCATCTCATTTGGACTCGGTGCCAAAATGCATCATCCTACCGTGTTTTGCGAACATCACTTGAGATACCACGTTTGACGGATGGAAACACATCAGTTACAGCCTATTCTACCAGAAACAGATTAAGAGTCTGGGTTAATGCAGCTCCGGGTATCTTCCTGTGGGATATGGGTGTAACGTGTATGTTACCGTAAATGTGGGAAATTGGTAACATTTAACAGTGGGGCCATTTACAAACCTGATGTCCTACACATGCCCGGTCACCACCAGGACTATCAGAGTATGGTCAGAGGAATCCATTGAGGTCCTACAGGACTGCTTTGACCTTACGGACTGGGATGTACTTTGCAGTGCATGTGGTGAGGACATAAATGGCCTATCAGACTGCATGTCCCTTCTAAAACAATCCACTGCTTCCCCAATAACAAACCCTGGATTAACATCCAATGACCTCAAACTGCTGCTAAAAAAAGAAGAGGTTCATTCAGGGATGGTAACAGGGAGGAGGTCAAATGTGTCCAAAGAGAGCTGAAGAGAAGGACTAGGGAGGTGAAGGACACATATAGGGAGAGGACTGAGAACCGACTCCAGAAGAACAGTGTGAAGGAGGTGTGGAGTGGTATGATGAAGATGACTGGCTTCAAACAACAAGCACCACGGGAGGAGAAGTTAAGGGAGAGAAAGCAAACCAGTGCTTCAATAGGTTTGACTCAGCGACCCCCAGCCAGCCACACAGCCACCCCCCAACCCCCACCAGGTCAAGCCTTCTATAATCTCCCCACCCTGCCCCCTCGGTACAGGAGGACTGCGAGAATCATGTTTTTTTTTACTTCTCCAGTGCATTCAACACCATCCAGCCATTCCTGCTTGCAGAGATGCAGGTAGACTATGCCTCCATCAATTTCCCACATTTACCGTAATATATTATGTATTGCATGTGGGTGGCAAGCAATGTGGGCTCCTTGCTGCTGTTTAAGGAGGCAAACAGGTTCATGAATGAACTTTAATCATCACATACACGCAGTGAAATTCTTTTTCTGCACACCCCTGACTAGATATACACACAACATCTCGCCCCACACACATGCATCTTTTTTTCATGTCAGGCGGCAGAGTGCAGCCATTGAACGGCGCGCCTGGAGCAGTTTTGGTGGGCACCATAGCTCACCGCTGGAATACACCCTCCTAGTGGTGTCGGGGATCAAACCAGCGACCCGCCGGTGATGGGTCGGCCTCTCTAACAACTAGGGCAACCTGCCTCCCTTTGTTGTATGCCCTCAGTTCTGCAGATAGTTGATGTTGATGTTTACAGCGTTTTTGGTAAATGGCAGCGTGCCTCTAATTAGTGTTCGTGTTAAATGTGATTTGAACGGCAATCTGCCAGGAAGATTACCGACTTCCTTGACGCTGTTTGGCTGATATGTTTGACACGTTGGTGTTTTGCAGCATTTCTACAGCAAATTAACACACCGGCGTGGCATTGGAATGTGTACATGGCTCAGATTGTTGTCTATCCAATTACCTAGAAGGTGAGAGAATCGAATAGCTCATCTCAAGATAACAACATTTGGCTAATTCAGCCATTTAATTAGCAGTCTATCTGGTGTGGCTGTAAAAAAAAAAAAAGAGTGAGAGAGAGAAAGTGAAAGAGAGAAACAACTGATTAGGTATTTCATGGTTTCCAGCTCATTCTGAAAAGCCACTCCACTGCATTGAATGTGACTATTCTGATTTCATTTTCTCTGATATGAGGCTAAAGCTGTTGCCGCCTCTGTACAATTGTTAGAAAAATAACAAACTAAGATAAAAATGACAAAACTAAAGCCATCAGGTAAGGATGTTTGGGTGTATTTTCAGTAACAACGCTGTTTCAAGTGGGAATATGTACTAGATATATCCATCGCCAATTCCCTTCCTTTAAAGCTCTCTCTCTCTGTCTGTCTCTCTCTTTGTCATTTGGTTGCTTTTTTCTTTTCCATAGCAACGTACCCTTTGACAACTCAAGGTAAACACAGAGAGGTCAAACACTAGCCCTTTCTCCAACAGCTAAAATGGCCCACCGAGATTGAAAAAGCACAGCATGCACATCCAGAACAACAAACTCATATGATACACCACACCACACTTTCTCTCTTGAAGACATACAACACACTAAAACCCTCCAAAGACTACGCAGTCTTTAGCTCGGGACTTCCTGGGTTCTCACAATATGATACTATTTTCATACAAGCTCATGTTGTTATGAAAACAATATTATATCATATTATAAGAATTAAAATATCCCTCTATTTATATACACATATGATCAAAGCTGTTTAATGAAGACATCGTTGCAGAGTGTTGAGTGTATGAATTTAAAGTTGTAGCATTTTCAAAAATCAAACCTTTTTTTTACAGGCAGTTTCAGACTAACTCCAGTAAATCCATTACAAGTGGACTTCATCTTGATCGACTCCCCCACTAAACAATTACTGAAATCCTGCCCATCAGGCCAGTTTGCAGCATTTGAACGGGAAAGCTTCCACTCAGCAGGTCTTTCTCATTTAAATTATAGGAGTTGCTGTTGTTGGACAATCAGGGTCTAGTAAAGCTATAGCAACACCGTAGACAAATCCTAACCGATCATGAAAACACATTGTATCACAGACATACCGACGGATTTGACAGATTTTTTCACCTCAAGTCGTTAAGATACTCACACTAGACGACAGAGTTAAGGCTGGGGGGGTCACACACTGAATGATATGATTAAGATTTCTGTACAGATTCTCACAGGAAGTTGTGTGAACCAATGTGAATTTGTGAATGTAGTCAAAACAACAATGGAGGCAGACAGGGCAGGGCAGCCCAAGTCAACTCTGGCTGAAACCGACCAGGTCCTCCTTTAGTGCATTTCCACCTTTAGTCTTCAAATTCATTCAATTTAACTAATTCAGTTAAACTTTTTAAATAAACTAATTATTTGCAAAACATCATGATCCACAGTACATCAGAAAACAGAATCATGAAACGTGATTAATATTGGGCCACGGTGGCTCAGGTTCTCTGACATGTTTGCGTGGGTTTCCTCCCACAGTCCAGTGCAGTGGATTGAAAACACTAAATGGCCCGTAGGTGTGAATGCGAGTGTGTTTCCATGTTTATTTGTGCTTGTCTGTCTATGCGTTCGCCCTGTGATGGATTGACGATCTGTCTGGTGTTTCCCTGCCTTCCATCCAATGTATGCTGGGATAGTGACCCTGAATAGGACTAAGCGGGTGTAGAAAATGGATGGATAGATGGATATTTGATCTTTAATATCTGATGCAAACATACAGAGGAATGCACACAGCCACACTAGCACACATACAGGAACACGCACACACACACACTATCTAAGTCAATATCTAACCAGTGGAGAGATGCTAAAAGAGGGGGATATATGGTTTCTTTGCTCCGTACTAGTTGAAATCCTTGCTGCTGCATTTTGAACAAGCTGGAGATGTTACAGTGATTTTTGACTCAGGGCAGGAATAAAGAGTTTCAGTATTTTAAGCACAGAGAGATAAAAGTATAGATGAACTCAAAGTCTAAAGAGTCTCAACTTCAATCTAACTTGATCTTTTTATATGTTTCTCAATTGTAGGAAGCGAGACTTGCACTACAATCTATTCCTCCATTTTAAAAGTCAAACCACTGTCAAAAATCACTCCTCGGTTTCTGGCCACTGCATTCATGTTGGAGGATAGACTACCAACATCCTAACACAAATGTCTGGAGCCAGCAGAATTTCAAAAAACAACAGATACGTCCTGTTCAGGAGCGGAGATCTGGAGTCATTTTGAGAAAGAAAACCAAACACTCCTGACATTACAATCTTCCGAGGCTTCGATAGTGAAGCTGAGGGAAGGATTACCTTGAAAGAAAACGTATGTATGACATTTTGTTTTGATATCAAGTTGGAGAAGTATGCCAACCTTGCATCCCTAACCACCTTTTGACACCTGGACATTTGGTCTTTCATGTCATAAAGTATTTATAGCTTGTTATTCTTCCAAATGCATTCGGCTTTCGTACACTCTCTTCTGGCCCTTTTGGATATGGGCCACTGAACATGAGATGAGCCGACAGGTGATCCAGAATCCTCGAGCAAGTAGTTGCTATTCATGAAGAGAGCAGAGAAGAAAATGTACAGCATGTGTCTGTTCATTCTCACCATCTGGTCACCGTGTCCTTACCCCTGCTGCCCGGGGATCCAGCTAATGCAATCATGTGCATCAGATTGCAGAGGACTTAAAACTGTACTAAAGTTGTCTATGAATGATAGATGTCCCTGTAACTGTAAATCCAAACACATACATATATAGGCTCAATACACACACACACACACACACACACACACACACACTCACACACACACACACACACACACACACACACACACACACACGCGGTCTCTTTACAGGTGACCTGGGTGTTGCTTAGCATTCCGGTCCTCTCCTCACATGTCCACATGCGGCTATTTGTTCAACAGTAGACAGACCCAATGCAATCAAATACCTCTCTGCCTATTCTTTGGGGGGAGAGAGCGCACCAAATTGGATTTACTGACAAATAACATTTGGACTGAGGACAGCCTACTTGTTAGACAGCGGGGGAGAAGTTACAGAAAAGCAGACTAAACACTGTGTACCAAGCGCAATTGATGAGAACTGCACACAGATAAATCTTCAGGCTGCACAACAGGATTTGTCCCTATACTTAAAATAACACAATAACACCCACACATGTCAAGCTGTATTGTGCAGAATACATACTACCTTATGTACTGGCTCCATATTGTGCAGGATAAAGAAAGCCTATGAGTGCGACCGCAAAGGAAAGGTCCCTATAAGAATAAGAAAGTCTGTACTAAAGCTCAGAGGCCAAACAATACGTTTCAAGGCTGTCAGACAAAACGAGGATAACTGAAGCTTATGTTGTTCAATGTTTACAAAGCCAAGTCCATATACTAATATCCAGCACTGTCCATCTGCCAGTAGAAGATTGGCTCTGTTAATAGTGTGAGTTTATTTATTTAAAGTACTGTGTACACCATTTGGCAGACTTTAGTATGTAGAGCAGGGCTTCTCAAAGTCCGGACCAAGGTCTGGATCCGGACCGAACTGAAATTAAAGTCTGGATTGGACCCTGCGTCACATATTTTCTTGGGTGTGATCGAACGTATATATATGTATTATGTGTGTGTGTGTTCAAGAACTTTAAGAACTTTATGTTTTTGTGTGTGTTTGTGTGCGTCCGCCCGTCATCAGTTTCTGCGGATGCGTTCACTCTGGTCCAATCACACGAAACGTAATGTCATTGCTATGACAACAAGTTGCCACTGTCAGTCAGGGACCTGAAACCTGCATTGGTTATAGGCAAACAGTATCATTTCTCACACTGATTCAAGCCGCCAAACTGTACTATTGAATGTGTGTTAAGGTATGGACGTTGATTTATGTCAGTGCGTTTTGCTGGCATTGTTCCGGACCCCTGACCTTGTGTAAAATTTGTAAGTGGACCTTAAATAAAAAAGTTTGAGTACCCCTGGAATATATATTTATTTATGTGATACGCATTGCAGACCGCTACTACTTGACTTTCACTTTCACAGAGCCGCAACAAGAAAATATGAATTATTCTGAACGGGTAAGGTGTTTTAATTGTCTGTAGCTCAATATTTCTGAGCATAAACATTGGTTTAAAAATCCATCCAATATGGCGGCCCCTGTAAGTTATGTGAAGCAAAATCAATTACTGCACAAAACTCTTCCAAACCCCATAGCTGGTTGTAATGTTATATCACGCTGTCATCTGGAGACAATATTTGATTATCAGAAGATTGAAATTCTGGTTTTTGCATAGGGGTTACTCTGTAACCATGGTAACGACAAGTAATGAGCATGGTTTGTGAGTTCCCCTGTATTACTAACGTCAACCTAAGGAACCAGCTCTACACTGAGCTCGACCGACACACACCACGACTGACTGACTGACTTGTACAATTTGGACACATCTGTTTTCAAACACCCAAATTCTTGCAGTAAGTGTAAATTCCATGCTTTAGAAATTCAAGTAAAAGGTTTTAGGTTTATGGATTACACCTGGGGAAAGCAGTAGGTGTATAAATGTGTATATCTTGAATATTTGAACATGTACAGCACTGGATTCATCTTTGTTTGCAAGTTATGTGTCCCTTTTTGAGGTTGAAGTGACCCAGGAAGGTAATTAAGTGCACCTCACTCGGTTCAAACCTGGATTGATTGATCAATGTTGATTGAAGGTAATGTGTCTTACCGCACAGCGTTGTCCATGCGCGACACGGTGAGGTAGGCAGCCAGATTGGCTGTATAGGAGGAACACACGATGAGGGTGAAAAGCCACCAGCTGCCCATGACAATTCGCAGGGACACCGATCCCAGGATGGAGTCACTGCCTGTGGAGGTGCAGAGGTACAAACACCAACATGTATGCAGGTATACATACAAGCACATATGCATTGAGACATATCATCATCATCATCACCATTATTACATGCTGTATAGCCTCATGTTACACTGGATCTGATGTGATCTGACTATCCCAAAGCCCTAATATACCCTAAAAAGGTGAATGCCAAAGAACAATACACCACTGTAATCCTATTAAAGGAATACACCTGTATCATCATCATCATGTGTCCCATCCATCCATGAGTCTTCATTCTGGTGCCTCATACGAACACTTGCATACACAATGTTAAATAATCATATGCAAGAAGTCAGAAGCCTTTACTAATAAAAGATTTAGTGTTTTTTTTATTATATGGCTTGCAGATTCATATTTCTTAAAATTAAATGTCATTTTTTTCAATATAGCTGATGTAGCCACTTTTAGGTGAGCAACGATGCATTCATGCGTGGAGTGATTATTTTAAGCTGGATACACTCTCATATCATCTACCATGTTTACTGACGTCAGGCTGAAATTGTCACAGGAAGATAGACCATATATCATATATCGTATCATACTTGTCTTCTACACAAAACTGTCAGACTTAGCCTCACACCAATTATCTTTAGAGCCGCTGCAAGTCGGCATCCTTTCCTTTTATGATAATGCTAGTGTTGGCATGGAGCACTGGAGCGAACAATGTGGACACATGGATGATTTTGGTGTCTATTTTATGCTTTTGTCACTGAACGGGTAACTTGACCTATGGGCCAATCTCCCAAAAACTCAATGTATTCCTTTAATCAATGACGTCTAATGGTACGCCCCTTACGCACTTGCATACTATATAATACTTCCTAAATGGTTCCATCTGTGTTAGCACAACACTGACTAATCTTCATTCTTTTTTGTCCTCGTTTAACTTTCTTGCCTTGACATCTTCTATCCTTTGCTTTCCCTGTTTTCTCTGAGGGAGAGAGATCGGTTCGTCAGATTAGCTTCTCCATCTTCACTGTTGCTCTGTCACACTGACTCTGTTTCTGTCTCGCTTTCTCTCCGAATGTCCCAAAACAGCACACGGGGTGGATGAGGAAAATGTCAGCATACATTTTAATTTTGAAGAGTTAAGGCCATAGAAATGTCATCTGAAAGATTCAGGAGTGTGAAAAGCAATGAAAACATATTTGTCTCAAAGTGTCACAATCAACATGGCTGCACCCTTAGGACAGCTTGGGAAAATGAAAGCCTTGTCAGTTGGATAGCACGGCAACATCAGTCATTTTTATTTCATATGACTCTGACTCTGATTTGCCAACGTCATCCGATGTGAATTGTGCATCTTGAAACTTTTGGATGTTGACCTTACACCCTACTGCAAAAGTCTGGAACAATGTGCTGCAGTCTCTGTAACTAATGCAACTAATTGATTAAAGCATCTGATTCTATGGGAAATGCTTCTATCACCCATTCTCCTGTACTTGTTCAGATTACTTCCTGAATCGAAATATGTGGTACAACTACCTCTCCCTGACCTCCTTATGGAACAAAGAAAGGGCAATTTCCATTCAAAATAACCAGCGAGTGACGGAGGTCAGTGTGTGTGTGGGCAGTGAGTTTCATCTGTACTGAACTTAGAACAATTATGAAATCATTGGGGGAATATGTTTGCCAAGTTTATGCCCTCTGACAATGCCGCAGTAAACATTAGTCAGATCCATATCCAAGTGATCCAAGTGACTTATGTCATCCCATGAAAAAAAATGCCATGCCCTTGAGCGAAAAGAAGAACTGCCAATGATTGAACACAAGCCAGAAAAAAAGGAGGAAAAAATAAGGCAATGGGAGAAAATTCAGCTTTTCCTAAAATATAGTGGCTGTTGGGCTCCAAAAGGCTCATGGGCAGCGGGCCAGACTTTGATAAATGCAGCTCAGGCTTTAACATCAGTTGCTGAAGTAGTCATTTATCCAAATTGGAGATACCTGGATCACCACCAGACTCAAAAGTGGGATGTTTCCCTGCAAAGGCACCTTTAGAAATTGCTTGGGTGGGCATTGTGCTTCAAATTGTCTCACTAGTGCTGTTACAGGGTAGTAGCATGCACTGTATATTGACATCCACAAATGTGTTTCCATTGCTTTTATGACTGCATTGATTTTAATCTTCCACTAGCATGTCTGCAAATCTATCACTTCCATGCATGTGCCAATATTTTTTTTTACAAATGCCTTACCATATATCAAAATATTGATTCATTTTTTTTAATAACGGTTACAAGCGGTTTAAACCTTAAAACTGTGAGCAAAAACTTTAAATACAGTTCATCCTTATATCAAAAAAATGTCATTTAAAGTATTTTTGAATGGTGGTGCCACCCTTTTGTTTCTGTTTTGATTCTGGATCTGCCTTTAAAACCTGGCATAGCTGCTGCCTGACCCCCAATACCAGTAAGGTGCAGAGATGTGCCATCGAGGGCCAAGAGTATGCAGGTTATCAGTCTAGACACGACACTGATTTCATCAATTCGCACACTTTCTAACAAAGGGGTAACTAATTACTGAAATCAGCTGGTGTAGTGTTTGGGCAGTATAAATGCCTGCATACTCTTGGCCCTTGATGGTACATGACAACACTATAGGTGGTAGACAGACTCCATCCATCTCACCCACCTTGTTGCACAAAGGCACCGTAGACGATCCAGATGGCGCTCTGAAGCGAAGTGGAGACAGAGGGTGGTGGGTGCCCTCCTGCGTTGTTCTGGGAACGCACCGCCTGGATGCGCCTGAGCAGGAAGATCATGATGCCGACCACAGGGATGGCGGCGGCAATGCACGCCCACACTGCCAAGTCAAACGGCGCTAGCAAGGAGAAAATGTTGATCTTCTCCTCTGACTTGCGCATCAGGATTCCCACTGAATAGTCCAGGTAGCGCTTGCTGAAATCCACCACGCTCTCTCGCTCCGGGGTGATGGTGATGGCTGATATGGCCAGGTCGGCTCGCTGTGGGTGGGTAGTATTTTTTCTTTGAATAGAGTCTATATGTTCCCTTTCCATTTATCATGTATGGTCTTCTGATATTTCTTCTTGAAGTAACACCTAATGCGTTCTACTTATAAATCCATAAATCATTGTGTCATATATGGGATACAATAAATCTATTAGACACATAGAGATATGCATTTGTCAGACTAAATTGTGAATATGGCTTCATGTGACTTGTAATGATATCCCCTCTGTTCAGGTCTGCAGCTCACCCATCCACCAACGTCTCTCTAAGAATCTATTCAACAGGTAAGCATAAGGAGCTCTCGGCTTATTCTTTTTTCTGAACACATAACATCAATCTCTTATAGACATATCTGTAGACACATTCCTAGCGACAGTAATCATGCTGGGATTGTTGAGTTAAACACCATATTGTTCCCTCTACACCATAATCAGAGACGCTCAGTCTCTGTGTGAGCGATAGGGCTCCATCTGACAGACAATAGTACAAAATTGTAGGGCGGACAGCTCCGATAGTTCACACTAGGTTACATTATAATGTTTCTCATATTCTCCACAGGCTAAATTACAGGGCTTAAGTAACCCCTATGAAGAAAATATAATAGCCTTCTCTCAAAGAGTGATGTTTTTATAACATTAATTATAACATAACATTTACCAACAATCAAATGGGTTTCAATTCCCATGCTATTGACCCACAACACGCTAATCAGTGTTTTTCAATTTGTCAAACTTTGTCAAACTACCTCTAAAAGCTCGAAATCATAAACCATTAATCTGCGATGTCATGCACTGGAACAGATCAATAGCTGGGGATTGATTGTGTGGGTCCCTACAATGATCTTTTTCATTAACTGAGTTTCATAATTGAGCTCTCAGTTCTAAACCAGAAAATATGGCCTGTTTCCCAGAAAACTATTTTGAGTGAAATTTGGACAATTAACCACCGAATGACTAACCTTGCCAATGAGCTCTCCTATCATGCCATTCCAGGATCCATTAGGCAGAGCTGAGCCATACTTGCCATCCCCGACTTGGTAGATGTCATACTTGAAGCCCAGAATCTTGGCCAGGGCGTCCAGCACGTCGATGGAGAAACCCTTGTATGTTTTAGGCTGGCCCAGAATGTTCTCTGCCACCATAACAAAAGGCTCCTCCTGTTCAGGTGAATATAGCACAAAGGGGGTTAGGGAGATAAGCTTCGGGGACATTACTGACACAACGATGATGCTGAGCAATGTGAAGGTGTGTGCATTTTGTCTTTAAACCCACCATTTACCCTCAAAACCCTGGAAGAAAGTAGAGTAACTGTGTACTTAATCACAGGCATGTCATTTATCAAGATGCGCCATAATCTCCTCAGAGACCAGATCGGCAACGGTGACGAGGACACATTCAGTCATCTTTAGAACTTTGTGGTGACACCTTTATGAAGAGAGTCTGAGGTGGTCTAAGTTAAACTTAATCTTAATAAAATGAGTTTCCTGGGCGACTGTTGACCTGTAACACATGGCACCATGGCGACTGGTGATGCTTCATCAGCCAGAAATTGCCATTCTAAATTTATTGCACCCAACCGTGGTTCTTCTTTATGGGTTGGAAGTGTCAGGGTGGAATTAAATGAGTAGACGAGGAGGAAAGAGAGGAGAAGATGGGGGCGAGAGGGAGGGAAAGAGAGGGGGAGGAGTGTTGAAGTGGGCTGGGGAAAATGACTTGATTAAACGACACTGCCAAGAGAGAGCTGAGCAGAACTTATGTGAATAAATATGGTGCTGGTAAATCATGTGTGAAGAAGAGGAAGGATAGCGAGCAAGAGAAATAGAGAGAGTTGGAGGAGGAGGAGGAGGAGGAAAGAGATTGACGCTACTAGAACTAGTGAAGTTGAGGATAAGCTGCTGCATTATGGGGTTGAATTTAATGGCTTTCTGATGCTGTAGATTCACAGGGAAAGATGGAGAAGAGGACCTTACAAATCCCACTTTCCACAGAGAAACGACCAGCGACTGTGACCAAGCAGTGAAGTGGATTAAGAGAGGTCCGGTGCTTCAGGATCGTGCATGACGCTTTATAAGCTTTCCATTCACCTGTGATAAGCCTGGTCAACAGATTTTCTAACGGTTCATTGAACCTAGCAAGGATAGCATCTTGAGACTGGATGCTTTTTAAAACAAAAACAGACACTCTCAAACAATTGGCTATCTATTGTTATGTGTTTAGAGCATGGATGTAGATTCCTATATAACTGGTATGGACGTGTCCCTACCACTTTTACCACTTACCACGTTTTGTCTATATAATTTTCATGTTAAAATAAATAAACTAAAGGTAATGTTACATCAAAACGAACAAAATTGACTCTTAAAAACCTGTCGGATCTGGTAACGTAAACTCATTAGCTAGCTACGTACACTCGCTATGTTTTAGCCTAGCAGGAAGGCAGAGACGTTCGCGAAAAGTCGTTCTTTCACACCATGAGTGATGAAACAACACAATTTCCCCCAATGTGATGATCCGTCTAGCTGGGCAGCTGCTAGTCAAATATGTAGTTAACTGAAACGGCTAACGTTAACATTATAGCTAATGTCTTCTAGCTAATGTTAGGTTAGTTAACGTTAGCTAGCATCAGATTGAGAATAATGAATTCCCTGTGTCCGATATTCCCTTTTCGATGCGTGTAGCGTTGTTTTGATATAATGTTACTGATATGTTGCGATAGTGATCAACAAAGTTACCATTGTATCATAAATTATCTTGGAGTTAGCCAATCTGAGTCAGTTAAAAAGTTGCCTATTGGCAGCCATCAACGTTAGCTAGCTAGCTAACGATGAATGCATACGCTGCTATATTTTAACAGACCCAAACGGAGGCAGGACCAGTCTCACCTTCAGATGCCAGACACCTCAACTCTCTCTGGAGTTGAGGAGATTAGATTAACGTTATTGCACTCCTGCTTTTTTTCCTTTGGGGGTCCCAGCAGTAAAACTACTTGGACCCCTAAAAGATCCTCAAATATTAGAGGTGCAACAAGTTATGTTGTAAATCGAAAAATGTAAATATTGTAAAAATGCAGGAAATTTCATGTAGTAGCAATTCCTTTTCTGATTTTAAATGTCCCTATCACTTCTGAAATTTAAAATACACTCTTGGTTTAGAGCAATCTCATGAATATATTGATGTAATTGCCTCTGGAGTGTGCCGTTTGTTTTCTTACTCAAATATTTGCCTACTCAGGTCAGGTGTTAATAGATGCAGTGTGCTCCCACAACTTACCAGTAATGTTACAATCTTGAGCGTCACTCCTTGCATACCACTCTCTATCCGACTCTCCTTTAGGCTACCATTCAAACCACGAGTGGAATCCCAAGTTGCCAGCTGAGAGGAAGAAAAAACAGACAGGGAGGGGAGAGAGAGAGAGAGAGAGAGTGAGAGAGAGTCAGAGAGAGAGATGGTAAGGATGGGGGAAAAAACGTAGCAAGGGCACGTCTCTGAGAGAAGAAGGTACCAAATTTACCCATCAACAAACATATCACCAATATAATTAAACAATCAATTATTGTTCAGCGGGATCACAAAGGGGCTCAGCTATGACTCAACTAATCATCCTATCCGATACGTTGTGACGCAATTCGTGGTGAGGCCGGTGGTGAGACACTGACTGACCATGTCCATGCAAACATATGAGCTGGTCACCAAGGCAACAAGCGTAGGCCATTAGCATGCAATCAGGACCGTCTATTCAACCTCCACCCCTCTGAAAGCTGCAGATGCTTTTAACCACACGTTGTGAGAATGATGTATACTTTACCATTAATCGCACAGGTGGTTTTGGTGGTGATGATGATGTCAGCGATGATGATGGAATGATGATGAGGAGGAGGAGAGGGAAGAGCAGGAGTGCAATATGAAGTAAGATTATGCTTATGTAAGTTTATGCTTATGTCATGTAAATTGAGTAAAACAATGACACAATGACAAATATTAAAGGTTTGAGAGTGGGAAAAGTACACAGACAATAATTCACCTTTCAGGATGTCTAATAGGTGAATCGAACATTAGTTTGAGTATGCCGCTACAGTAACCCATAACAGGACTTTAAAACCCTCATTCCACACCATCAACCTTCTGAGCTATGTCTCAAGTTGGGAGGCTTGAAGTTTTTTTAAATTCTTAATCAGTGCTGCTGGCTGGACAAAGATTTTCAAGGATCTGACACGTCACTGGGAGTGGTCTTTAAGACTTGAGCTGACAGGACAAGATTACTGGCCCAAGGCCGAACAGCAGGTCTCCCACAACCTGCCCACAGACACACTGTGCACTCTACAGCAATGAGAGACATGAGTGGAACCAATATTTAACATTTTTTTTTATCATTTTATCCTTTGTTCATAAATACAGTTTTAAGATGTCAAGGTCATTTTATTCATATTTTCATTTTATTCTAGCTTTTCATTTTGGATCATTGTAGACTTCTAGTTAAGAAGTATCTCTATAACATCTTGTAACTTGCAACATGAGTTCAGCTCAGTTATTCAGTTCAGTCTATTTCAGTATAACCACTCAACCTTTTCGTATATGTATGCATTTCTGTGCAACAGTCATTCCTGTATGTTATTCACTCCACACTACCACAACTTGAATGGAGGTCAAGGGAGGTAACAGGGAACTGGTGTACACCTGTGTCTGACTTTGGCATTGTACATCCTGCTGAACCTCAACTTAGGCAGCCCGTACACCTCACTATTATCAGTGACGGACGATTTAAAGTGCTGAAAGACTGTTGACCTCCTGAGAAGATAGACATCCCATTCAATATGAAAGGTGAGTACCAAGTACCAGAGATAAAGAAACACCAAGAGATATTTTTAAGCTTGAAGATTTCATCATGTTTCTGAAATTTGAGGGCAGATAGCTTCATGAAATATTGAGGCTCCAGCACTCTTTCACCTGTCTTGATTTTGACATAGGCTCTTGAAAATAACAGGGCCAGAAATTGGGGGTGTGGGTATACTATTTACTCGTCCTTGTGATTGCAAAAGGATGATTGATATTCTTGTTTTTGAGCGTGACTACCAGTAGAGAATGATGAGCAAAACAAAACAAATAAAATAAATCTGTCATTGATGCTAATCGCAAATACAAATGCCAACTTGAAAATGACAGAAGAAGAAGAAGCGTACACAAGGCAATGAATACAACAAAGGCATTCAGCAGTGAATAGAATAAAGACGTACAAGGCAGCGAATGGGCCAGACGTACAATAACCTCAGAAGACAAATATCTCACAATCAGTTAAGTCTCTTTTGTTCTTCACAACCCAACTGCAGAGTTTCTGATCCTTTGGAAATTCTTGCTATTCTATTCTTGCTGGGTATCACAGTTGCACTGCATGGCTATGTATAGCTTTGCTGCAGACGGCTAGAGAATCATGTCTTTCACCCTCAAGCTTATGTGGGTGTATATAATCTATATTTTTCCCCATGCAGAATGTTAATCATACGATGTGTCTTCTATGGGTCTTTATCTAACCACTGCCTGTATGCCACTGATATGAAGATTAGCCTGTTGGTGAAGCATGCTCGTTCTAGACGATATGAGGTTATGCACTGTACATTTACGCGCCTCTGTGCACCCACTGTAATGCAGCTTAGCTCTGGCTATACTGTACTTTGCTGAGAAAGATGTGAAATTTGATGGTTGGGTGATATGGCAGTGCATCTCGAACAATATGTGCGTAATGAGTGCCGTGCCGTGTGTGTGTTTTGAAGTGTGGGTGTGCGAGTGTGGGCAAAATGTCAGCCTGCGTTGCGTGCTTCACAGGGGGTCATTTTACCCATGAGCGGCTTCGACCTCAGCGTAACACAATGAGCTCTCTCTGTGTTGTGAACTAGAGAACAGCACTAAAGTGGAACACTTCTACTTCACAGAGCTTTACACACCAATGGGCTACTGGGAAGGTCACACACGCAATACCTGCAGGAAAGTCACACCAAGCGCATATGAACATAAACATATCATTGTGATGTTTAATTACCAGCTTTGCAAATGTAACTTGTGGAGGAAAAATTGCTCTAGCAATCAAATGCGATTGTATTTCCTCTGTTACAGCTTCTTTTGCCACAGATGCAGTGGCGGCTGGTGCATTTTTCTCCAGGGGGGGCTGTACCAAAAATCAAGCAAACATGTACTAAGGTATCATCAGTGTATTTAAAGGTCCCATATTATGGAAAACGGCTTATTCCTGGCGCTTATACATGTTCCACAGGAAATCATTTACCTAAGCAGCTGAGAAAATTTGAAATCTGGAAGTCAACCCATTTTTCTGTATTTTCCTTTTTCCAAAAACGGTGCCAAAGATAGGAGAAAAACAGCCCGTTTCAGAAAGTAGCCCCTTTGGACGTCATAACGGGCGCTAATCCAGCCCCTCTCAGAGCATGCCCACGCCCAGGTGAACCAATCCCATTTACGGCATTACCAATCCCATTTACGGCATTACGGCAGCGCCGCAAGCCGTTGCTTATGGTGCATTCCATTGTACTCGGAAATCGATAATTCCGAGTCGGTATTCCTAACTTCCAATCTAAATGTGTTCCAGTGCATCTGCTCGGGAAAACATAATCGCCCGCAGCAAACTCATGTTTGTATGGCAAGTCTCAGAATGTTACAAGCATCTAAACTCAACATCAACTACTACAGCGCCATTAGTGAATAGAATCGGCGCATATCACATTCGGACGCCGTTTTTTCCGAGTACACTGGAATGCACCATTACTTTGCGACGAGTGAAGCTAAAACAACAACATATCTACGGCCATATATCAACTCTCCAGTTATTATTTTGTAGGATGCAGGCAGCAACATAGATCCACAGTCTCCCAACACGCGAAAATGCCAGGACAGAGCGGATTCATTTTATTTTTAACGGCAACGGCTACAGTTATTTCTGTGTGTGATGATCACTGCCTGAGCAACGGCAGGATTATCATCTAAATTGAAGCTTAAAGATGGAGCAATTCATAAGGTACGTGACCCATCTGCAAACTATATTTGACTGCTGGTTAGCTAACGAGCTAGTGGGGCTAGCCACGGGCTTGTTGGGCGTGGAAGAAGTAAGAAAACTAAAGCTGGAGTCATTAAAAGTAAAGTAAAGTAAAAGTAAAGTTATTGGTTGGAGTCAGGACTCATCTTAAAGTTATTTGTTGGAGTCAGGACTCATCTTAAAGTTATTTGTTGGGACCAGTGTCTGTTTTATAAGTCTGTCGAATGTGTCAGGCTTGGTAAACTTTAGCCACCATTAGTACAATCGCGTTTGGTTGTTTGCGCTGCGCTGTTTGGATGCAAATAGATTGCATCCAATAATATATTGGCTAACTAGCTCAACAAAATTGTCAATCCTAGCTTGTCTGCAAGTTGTATTCAATAAGCGTATGGACATGAGCCATAAACAGACCGGCTACAGCAGAGAGCGTCGCTCACACACAATATTACACAGAATTATTATCATTGAGAAACATTGAGTGTTGGTTCTGGAGCGGCCGCCATGGTTATGGTAGATTTCTGCATCAAGCTTATTTGTTTACCTTGAGCAGCATGACCGCTCTGCTCTCCGTGGAGGTTGTATGTAATGAGCACTGCTCTGATTGGCCGCCTCAGTGCTCATTACATACAACCTCCAGCCCTCAAAACAGCCTGTTCTTTACAATGGAGAAAATGAGAGACTGAAACACACACCACAGAAGCTGGTTTTAGGATTTTTTTTGATATAGACTTCACAAACGTCTTGTAAAGACCCCCAGGAACAGTTTAAATAGCCCAAAATGAGTACAATACCCCCCCTTTAAATAAATGAAAAGGCCTTTATTTGTATTTGCTGAGATGAATGAACATTTGTTGTAATGAAACAAATTACATCTCTCCTTGAGAGATGCAAAATTCTCAATGACTCTATGGCACCACAGAACTTGACAGTTTATTATTTTAGACAGGATGTGCCTGTTTTTGTCAACCTCTTCATTATGCTTACAGATCCCTATCCTGTAGCCTTCATCAAGCTGAGCAGCTATGTTTTTTCCCAAACATTTGCTTTTGATTTTTCTGATATGTGGTTTAAATCATTCAAACCTGTCTGAATCCATGCTGGGTCTGAGACCTGTCATTTCAAAAAGGATGCAGGGAAAGAAAAATAAAGCATTGGTGTCACTACATGCAGTTAGCCAAGCCTTCCTACTAAACCAGCTCCTTGAAAACGACGAGTATATTGTCTCATTCTGGCGCATTTTATGTCAGATGTACCACAAGCCACTTGCTTTCTGCTGCCAACCAGTGGTTGGTGGTGTGTAAATCAGCAGCATTAAGCTCCTATCGCTTGTATTGAAGAGGAACGAACTGCGCATGTACAATTTATAACGAGAGTCTTGAGCTCCAGGCCGGAAATACGTGACCTAGCAGTAACTTTAGACAACGTAGAACAATTTTAATCTACATTTTATTGCAAATTATACATTTTACTCACAAACTATATAATATTTACCTCGTTCATTTAAAAAAAAAAAATTCAAAGTAATTTTTAAAGTCTTATTCAATGAAGTCTAGGATGTGGGGAGTGGTGGGGCGGCGCCCTAGCGCCCTCTATTGGCCAGCCGCCACTGCACAGATGTCTCCAGTGAAGAGAGATGTATCTAAAAGGGTGCTTAGAAATACCTTGATGACAAATTGATTTTTGTCTCGTATTACCAACGGATCTCAATTTGTCTTTTTTATTTATTTATTTGTTTCCTGCTTATTTCTTTGAGGTCAGTGATTTAAGTTTTGCATAGGAATCAGCCATAAAGAGTGTACCACAATGACATCCAATTACTCAGAGTAAATATAATGAGCAAATGGAAACAATCGTTTCCTGCTATAGGATATCTCAGTCTAGATATATAATGCCCAAATCAATAGAAAAATATACTTTTGAACCATCCCACAACACGTGGGAGAATATTGAGGTAATTAGGCTTGGGGATATGGCTGTTGGAAAGCCACACAACAATAACAGGATAGCTATTTACAGCTAATGGTTATGATGCCTAATAGCTTACAATATCTATAATGGGACTCAGCAAATGCCAATGGCCATTTGAACACATAAACTGGTACTGCATTCATAGCTCCACAATGGTCTCAATTACCTGCTAAAAATGTTGTAGAAAGCACATTGTTCCTTTTCATGGGACCCATCTAAACTGGATGTGGAACCATAGTTTGAGCTAGTTGCAGCTATTTTGCTTCTCCATTTCCTCTGCCAGCTCAGGCTGTCAGATGCTTACATATTGACAAGCCCATCATGCCACCAAGCTTCTTATTGACCCAGACCCCTTTGTCTGCCTCACCAAATAGATTGGCAGGTGTGTGTGTGTGTGTGTGTATGTGTGTGTGTGTGTTTTTGTCCCTGACTCTACTTACAATTTTTTTTTACATGTATGTGTGCAGTAAATGCGTACATGCATGTCCGCGACTGTGCATGTGCATGTGGTAAGGTGTCTCCCTCTGTTTATTTTACATGATCTTCTTTGCATCCTTTCACCAGGAGGAAAGGTTGGGATGGTGCCGGTAGCCTTATCTCAACCCACCTGGAAGACAGCGATAAACAAGCTGGCCATTTGAATGAGTCAAAACAAGTGCCGCCTTATCTGCCCTGATGTACCAGAGATGAGCTAGGCTGACATGGTGCCTGTCTGTCATTCTAACCTCGCACAGCAACAAGAAGCAGCCTTCACTTCATAGCATTATGTCAGACACAGGAGAGGAAAACATAGAGGCAGACTAAAAAACACAAAACTGAGAAACAGAAAGAATAGAAGAGAAAGAGAGAACTTCTGGCAAGATGAAATCACTCTAGAAAATCCTAATAAAATAAAAAAATGAAAATGTGAAATGTGTGAAAATGGAACCTCTAAATTCTTGCACTCTTTTTTCCTTCTTTCTCTCCATTCCCACATTTATTTACATCTTCCCTATACAGCTTTTAGATAAAAGGATTTATTCCCGAGAGAAGACAGAGAGCAGACAGACAGCAGTGCAATCTAGAAGCAGCCAGTGTTATACCATTAAAAACTATATATAATGCATCTCTCAAAGGAGGTATTAGCAGTCTGTATGTCTAATGTGTCTACGCTTCAGAAATGAGTGTAGCACAGTACAGAGGTCTGATCCATGAAATCCTAAATCACTAAAAGAAGATTCAACTTCACCAAATGCCTCCATAGGGCACCTATAGGTGCAGCAATTTAATGAACAGGAAAGAGAATGCAAAAGCCTGAGCAGTCAAAGAAAAGTGATTACCAATTCTGTTTTTGACTCATTAAATACACTAATTAAGTCAGACCAATGCATCAAGTTTGAAAATTAGCTTTTCATTCACTTGTCAAAAAAAACAGAACAGGTAGTGATGATGTGCAGCTTAATTAATTAAATGACTATAATGTTGGCAGCATTCTTTCTGTATTGTGTTTGCATGATGTATGGAAGGGGAGCAAACGACGAAGGGATGTGGGGAAATTGTGTATAATCAATCAACCTCTATCAGTGAACTAGGAATTGCAACAACATCAACCGGTCTCTGGCACACCTCACGGTAGCCTGTAATGGACAGAAATATAAAATCTAAGACCAAACAGAAACATCTGTTGAGGTAATCAATCACGGTGCAAAATAATACTGCTTCATTCTTTTGCTTTTTTGGTTTGAGAACGAAATGGCCTGCGATGCCAGTCACCCGCTGTAGTTATATGAAATGTGAGTTGGTTATTTCAAAACAGAGGGTACGGGCTGGAAAGAGAGCGATGGAAGCCAGAAATATCAATGAAGTAATCGTTGAGTCACTGGTTTGTTCAACAACCCTATCAAACCCCTGCAAATATACTATGTTTTGTGCTATGGGGCAGTACAAATCTTACTTAATGCACCTTTAAATAATACAATGATAATTACAACAATGTAGGCCATGTTACACATTCATAGAGATAACTATTGCATGATGCATGCAAGATACTTGGCTAGGAGGAGTAATTACATTCAAATGAATTGACTTTTCTTTGAAGATCTTTGTGGAAGCTGGAAGTCATTAGCAATATCTACAGCTTAGAGACAAGCTGACACATCAATAAGAGCAAACTGGGAAACCAAAACAACAACAACAGCATCGATCACTCTGCAGCAGCACTGGATGGTGGAGAAAACTCACAGTAGCCACCCAGGAAATAGTATTTCAGTCTTCATTACAGTTTCTAACCAAAAAGATGCCTCATCTAAGAGCCATCAGGCCGGGGAGAAAATGGACTGAATGCAGATAAATGATGATGGAGAGGGAGGAAACCAGGGCTGAAAAATGTGGAGGAATGGATGGGAAGCAGAGAAGAGATGGGGCTGGATAGAAGACGAGATGAAAGGAGAAGATGGAAGAGAAAGAAAAAAGAAAATGAGTGTGGCTCAGAGGGGCGGAAGAGGGTTGGCTGGCTGGGGTGACAAGACACGCTAACATCATTACACTCCACTCACATAGCAACACGACATTATAACACAGAGGAAGCTGTGTAATGGTATGGCCTGCTTTGAATGCAGACATGTCCAAAATCTAAATCAGTTGTAGACAGTGCAGGGCCAGGGACATATATGAACCTCCTATTATAGGGGGACAGAGGAGAGAGGTAGTTTGTGTCTATTTTCCCCTAGTAAATGGCTCTGCCAAGTAGTGGGCAGACAGACAGATAGGCATGCCAGGTAATGAACAACAGCACTGAATGCATTTGGTATCCCATTAAGTGGCCTTGCTGTCCCCGTCTGCCTCTAATGATTTCGAGATACAAGCTAGTGTTAGTGTGCTCCGTGGCCTCTGTTCCCTGCCTGCCTGCCTGCAAGCTCTCAGGATCTGAGATCCAAACCAAACAGTGTGCACTATACACTCACTGGCCACTTTATTAAGTGCACCTATCTAGTACTGGGTAGGACCCCCCTTTGCCTCCAGAACAGCCTGAATTCTTCACAGCATGGATTCAACAAGAACTGCCTCACTGGATGTTTTTTGTTTATTGCACCATTCTCTGTACACAAGGTCCTAGGAGGGCAGCTGTTTCTGAGTTGATACAACAATCATACCACGGTCAAAGTCACTTAGATCAGCATCTCGCCCATTCTAATGTTTGATCCAACAAAAACACTTCACCATGTCTGCATGCTTTATATATTGAGGTGCAGCCACATGATTCTCTGTTTGGAGGAGCAGGCTATTTGCGTTAACGAGCGGGAGTACCTAATAAAGTGGCCGGTGAGTGTATGTGCTTGTGTCTGCGTGCAAACTGTATGTGTATATATGTGTATATATGCTGCGCAGGTGCACTTTGATGTGTACGCATGTACATCTGCATGTGTGTGGCGCAGTGCTTTGTGTGTCCCAGCTAATACTAATGGACACATTATGATGAATTGGCTTCATGATTCCAGTTAGGCTGAGTGGTGATTAAATCTTCATTACCGCTTCTGGTCAGTCCTGCTCTACATAGATTGCCAGGAAACGCAATTCCTCTTCATTCTGCAAGAAGTCCCTGACTGAATCAGGACACCCACAACAACAAACAAATTATAGCTAAGAGTGCACAAACAAGGCTCTCAATCTCTCACTTAAACTCTTTGACACTTTTAGGATCACACAAGCTTCTCAGGACCTGTACTCCTCTCTGAATAGAGTTCACAGGTCAGGTCACATAGCTTGCTCTCCTTTAGTAAAAACGTAAACTGCTGTGCTGCATTATGATCATATAACCATATTTCAAACATACTATAACTATATATTATAGAAATAGAAAGCTAATATATAGAATATATATAGATAGACATATAATATTTAGACAGTGAGTTTAAGGTGGCTTGTTTTACTTGTGCGAAACAACCTTTAATAAAAATCTATCAACCTGTACTTTTGCCTCATAATCATCTTTTTAAATTCATATTAGGTTGGAAATATGTCAACATATAAAAAAACAAATATTTTAACTCACTTTCCAAATACTCCACAAACACTTGATCTAGTTAAGCCTGTAAAGTCCTTTAATATTTGTTTGTGATAAAGGGCTGTATAAATTGACTTGGCTTGACTTGAGCACTGGCCATGGATGTCGTGTCATCACAGACACCTGTTGTTTGCCCACCAAGATGATCAGTGTGATGAAATGGAAATGGGACTATAGCGCAGTGCTCTTCCTACTGCAAGAGCTCCAGCAGAGGGCACCCTCAATCCGGACACCTGACTGACAAACGTCCAGCCCAAAAGGTAGTCGCGAACCCCCAGTGAAAAACCTACAAATAGCACATAGGACATGTAAACACAATTGACTGGAATCCTTATATATGTATTCCTATCATGCCGGTTCCCAAAGTGGGGTCCATGGACCTCTGGGGATCCTTTAGAGGGTTGAGGGGGCAGAATGAGGAATGATTCACTCTATAGTTATCACAATGAGAGAGAGATGTATAAGGACTACTATTTTCATCATAGATTCCACTGTACACACTGTGTCCGTCTGTCTGTCGATTCAAGTATATACCAAATACTCTGGACTGACCCGCTTGACGTCTTTCCCGAAGGTCTCACTGTAGCTGGTTCCAAGAATCTCAAACTGCATGTGGGAATTAGAGCCCTCGGTGCGGAAGTCCATCATTCCTGTCAGGCCGCTGATTCGTCCCTACAGAAACAGCAAGCAGAATAGTCCCCGTTTGAGAGGCGAGTGACGGCGCTGTTTCTGTGTGTGTTTGTGTTTTGCCTCATTAACATTTGAGAAAGAACAATTGTGTTTATCATTCATACTGTATGATTCACTGTTGAATCATAACTGAATGTTGACATGATTCATACAATTGATCTCTTTATTTGGTGCGCTCAAAAACCTTTTGTGGGCTGTTGATCCAGGCTTGTATGGTACGAAGTTAACAAACAACATTTAGATCATGCACTGTAAAAAAACACCTTTCATGGCACCTTGCTGATGCATTTCCTGGATCAGTGCTTTCCTTAACCTTAACTAAGTTATGGTAGCTTACGGATTCCTTTGAATGGCACCATGACTCAGAATGTGACAAAACCACCTCTTAGCTTTCTTCCTTTATGCTTGGTTTGGTCAGCTTTTTTTGTCACACATGAGATTAAACCAGCATGTCACTACAAGCAAGGGAAAATTCTATTATCAAATTGAAATGGATAAACTGGATAAAACCACTGTATATGTGGGTGAATTTCAATGAGAGAACTGAGAGGGTTACGCCAACATAAGGTCACAGTCCAGAATCTGTCACAACCCTGAAATCCATCCCCCGGTCACACATGGGGATAGAAAAATAACCAGCTTCCTTACAGTTGTGTCAGAAAATTCAAAACTAAATTGACATCATCCTGGTTCAGTGGACTTCCTGATACTGTGGAGGTGAGGAGCCAACAACTAAAGCACTCAACACGTGCTCATTCTAGTGTTTTATTATGTTTGTATGATGCTCTTATTCAGAAGTAACAACTACTCATCCATCATGGAATAGAATGGAAGCTAATATCCACTTTCACTTACAAAATAGTAGATAAAAAGCCATTTTGATACATAAAAAGTAACGGAAACAAACAAAATACATCAAAAAATAAATAGATAAATAAACAATTACCTTTTGTATGGTGTCCAGCATGGACCATCCTCCATTCCATGGCTTGGTAGACTTCCTCATGCAGTTGAGGCTGGCCATGCTGTGCCACTTCCTGTCCTCGAGCTTCCTGTAGAAGGCGTTGGCCAGCATCAGGACGCTGTCATACAGGTAGAGGTTGGACACCTGGTGGAGGACATGAAAAAGACAAGCCCTTTTACATGAGGGCACTTTGCTGTTGTTGCTGTGGATGTTAGTGTTGTTCAACGCAAACAGTACACAAATGGCGCACACACACACACACACACACACAGGGTGAGTGGAGGTAAACAAGATACATCAAAGTGAAAACCTGTGTTCCGACAAAAAAAATTGGTTGTTAGGGCTCCATGAGATAACCCATTATCTTTTGGTGAACGATACAAAGGCGATCATGAATAACATGAAAACGGTCGTCTGCCATTTTGTCCTTGTGAGGTTGGATGGGAAATTAAATTTTCAGTGGGGGAGATAGATACTAATCTCCCAGCTTGGAGAGGGAATGAAAAGGAGAAGTACGGGGATTTACTGGTGAGCTTGTCCTACCCCCTGTCTGACAATATCATGGCTGCTCCGGGTGAGGAGACAAAAGACCCAGTTTCCTCTTGCATCACAGTTATTCTGAGGAATGAAAAGGCCAGACCTGTTGAAGTCCAGCTCTGACATCAGCCGCCCTCTTTCCACATTTTTACACTTGCAGGTGAAGTTATGAGCTTGATTTGCTGAACAATCATGGGATTTCAACTGCCTACAGCCAGTCACAATGATGGCCTACTTCACCTTTGAGGTTGAACTTTGAGGTTATGCACTTCAGAGTTTTGTTGTCAAATCCACTCTCTCCCGTTCAAACAATGTACACCCTGTCAGCAAGCCGTATGTATTGCCTCCTGTCTTTGTGGACTTCATAGCTCCTCTGGTTCAAGTCAAGTTAAATCTTTGCCAGAACATCATGGAAGCAATACCAGCTGCCACTGAAACTGACGTTCGGTTTCATGACAAGGATAGACTCGTGTCAAAACATCTCAGCAGTAAAACACGTACCCATCACAAGTCAAGCTCACTTAACTTGAACTGTTGCGGCGTTGATGGCAAAGTCCGGGTGAAATGCAACTTTAGTAGCTCTGTGTTTCTGAGATTACACCGCGGTTGATGATTGATGAGAGAGATTAATACAGGAAAGCACGTCTCTTCTGCACTTCGCTATTCTAATGAATGCTTTAACTTCCATTGCCCGATATTTAACCCTCTTTCATGTGAATTATTGAGAACCGTGGGTGCAAACACCACATGGTTTTGCCATCTGTCCGGAGTACGGATGAAAAGGAATTTGAACATTTCAATAGAGCCACAGGGAACACAGTCCTTGCACTCCAGATGGATAAACAGAACATTTCTAAGACATGTAGGGGGGGCGGGGGCACTCTTAGCTTTCTATCCAATGTAATTAAAAGTGGCAGAGTGAGCAAGGTTACTAAGGTGGACCGAGGAAGGAAATGACACTACGTCAGACTGATAATAAAGCTGCGGCAATACTGAAGGGCATATCCTCTTCACTGATCTTCATTGCGATGGTGACTTCCCAGACAGATTAGCACATGGATAAACGTTTTTTTTGTAACTCAAATCACAGGCCTGTTATACTCCAGCGTGTACAAACATTACAAATATCACTAAACCACTATTATATCTATAGATTAGCCACACAAAACTCTATTTACCTCGAGGGACTGCAGGTAGCCCTCCTGTGGATCACAGAGCAGGGAGGAGATGCGATGGTTGTTCCTCATACAGCGGACGTTGGAGTCCCTCCACATTGGGAAGATCTGACGAATGATGGTCATCCGCCCGAGAGAGCTGTGGACCAGCTCCATGATCTCTGCATCGCTCACCTCCTGATGGATGGAGACGACAGAGGAGGAGAGATTCAGTCGAAGCGGCCATTGCCATCGAGTGTAGTCGCACTTTTCATCTCGACACAAACCACGTGTGTGCTGGTTTTGACAGAAACAGTTTTCTGAGTGGAACTTTGGATGACAAACAAAACTTCTGGGGTGTTTGCCTTCTTGAGCAATTACAGTAGAAGATGGCACTTCGACTGGAGGTCATCGATTTCAGCAGAACAGAGCAATTACATGTGAGACAAGGTGATGGAAGGACGGGGTGAAACAGGACAACTGACAAGTGCTGTGCTCTGAAACTGCACTATAGCTTTAGCCAGGTTTTACTTTGTCTCCATTTGTAGGACATAAGTCAGTTGTACAGTACATTGTCACCGATCAACAGAAGCTCAGTTTGTTTAATAATTTGTTTTCAATTGGTATAACAACTTGGTTGAGCCATTGCTTCAGCATAAACAGGAAACAGACATAGATCTCACATAAAGGAAGAGGTAATGTCATCAATTCTTATTTTATAATATCTAAGAATGTATTTTATAAAATATATACTGTATATATATCATTTATTATATACGAATACTGGAATATTGGAGTTTTACTCAAAGCAATGGACAACAACATCCCAAGTATCTCCTCCACAATATTAGTGGATGTGACCGTTCTGTATGCAGACATGGCCAACATTGGGGAGTGTATGAGTGGAGGGCAAGTGGAGGTCTACCTTGTGCAGCGTCAGATCAATAGTCATGAGACACTGAGCTACCGGCTATTCTCCAGAGCAGGACAATGGTCGATGCTGAGGCAGACAGAGAAGCCTCTCAGGAAGCGTTAGGGTCATATACTGTCTGACAACAGAGCTGCAGGGTCACTAGCAGGTCAAACCATAACTCGCTCTGGGTTGATATCTCCATTCACTCCGTTCGCCATACGTGCCTCAACCCCTGCTCTCCATCTCTTTTTCTCATCAGACGTTTTTTGATCTGCCCCTTTTGCCTTGGCCTCTCTTGGGTTCTTATTCTCGGTCCCTGCGCTCCCCCATGTGTTACTTTCTCTCTTTCTCTCTTTCTCTCACGTGGTTTCTCTCCTCATCGAGTACCTCTCTCCCTCCATCATTAGTGAGCTTTTTCAGTCTCTTGTCATCTCGCCACCTCTCAGACACAGCCTCTCTCTCTGCTTCTCTACCTGTCTATAGGTGGCACGCCATCTTGCTCCCCGATCATTGTGCTTCCATTTCCTTTTCCTGGCCTCCATTTTCTCTCATGTCCTTTTTCCTGGTCATATATATTTAGATATTATATATATATATCTATTATATATATATAAAGTATATATAATTGAATTGATAATACAGAAGCTTCTTCCTCCCAGATACAGTACTCTGATATGAGTAATGCAGATAATACACTCCAGGTAATTCAAGCTTGTCTAGTTTTATTTTTGATGATCAGTCAGCGGTAAAGTCCCGAGCAGCCGTGGCACATTAATCAGATGAATTATGTTGCTTGGTTCATGGAACTGCGACCTCACGTCCAAGCTAATAACTTCCTGTGCCACCCAGTCTGAGTGTTCTGCCTTCATCACAGCTGACCTTTGTGTCATAGCCTGATCTGGCAGTGACACTAACCGATGGGATAAGGCCGACCAAGCACAGGTCTTTGAACCTCCGTTTAAGAGGGACGAAAAGACAATGAAGCCATAATTGATACACCAATATTTCCACTTGTACAATAAACACTCAGAAAAAAATGACCCGTTATTTCAAGGATATAAAGGGCGGGTGTGTAAACGCCTCCTGATGTGACAATCTGGGATGTCAGTGTGGGATGGGCGGGGCCAACTATATGCCCCTTGTCAATCATTATGTAGTGACCCAAAGAAGGCAATACAGTCTGAAGTAAAGTAAGAGCCTATAGAGAAACACATGCAATACCTGTACATAAGTAACACATGTGAGCATTTTTCATATTGCGTTAAGCTGCATGGTTTAACCCACGGACATAAAAGCATCACAAGTCCAATAAATGGGAAAGTTGCAGAGTGAAGACGGTGCAACGATCTAAGTGTCGAAATCTGTAATTAATTACATCATCAAATCAGAGGCTAAACTCCTTGGAGGTCTTGAAGTAACCCGGCAAATACAACGCCGCCGTGTTTTAAGACTAGACAACCACCAAAATACATTAATCCAATCAAGTTCAGCTAAATTATCCTCCTTGTGCCGTTCAGTCAACATTTTTAATCTTTCACGAGAAAAAGATTAAAAATTTAACCGGTAATCACCGCAGAGATTTAATTAGAAGTTAAGGTGGTTTTTTTTTTAAACGGCAGGCAACTTGGCTGAGAAGTGATGGGAGTCAGGGATGAAGAAGGAAGTGCTGTGGATAGATTAATATTAGTTGTTCTTGCCTACAATGTACATACACGGCTATTTTGATCTCCTCTCAGTATATTGCTATTGCATATTGAGAACAATGGTTAAACTGAAAATAGCCTGTGTTATTAAGCAGTTCCAATATGAAAAAGAACTTGAACACCAGAAGAAGACAGTTTTCACTACTAATCCAGGATAGATGTTGAATAAATGCACGAAGGGGGATTTGCACACTCGCCACCACTGTATATCCTTGAAAACGTGACATACATCCACTCAAACACTCAACCCTGTAACACTTAGAATAAGTGGGTAGTGAATGGCTGTGTGATGGTCCTGTAGATTTATGGTGCTGTTGCCTGATGTCCTCTATGATCAACATCTGTGGGTTAGTACGTCATTCTTCTGACATCTAAATTAGGTTTTTGTATGAATGCTCCCCCTGGTTCATCGCACAAAGTATTGTAAATGAGAAGAAAAAAAAACGATGTGGTCTCTTGTTTTAAGAGTTTGGTGAGTTTGGTGTTGCGGACATAGTGTCAACCGGATGGGGTTTCCATCTCAGTCGGTTGACGGGCAGTTACCGCAGACATCAATCATCTCATGACTGTCCTCCCCGACTCTGCCTGTCATGCCGGGCGCCGCCACCTAATCCATCAAACATTCAGAGGTGTCACCGTCCCCTCTTTGAGGGGAAAAAGAAACAACAACAAATTCTCACAGGATGTGCCATCCATCTATGCCCACTAGACAGTGTCAGATTCAGACACCCTTCTGTGTAGCAGCAGCAGCAGCAGCAGCAGCACCAGCCTGGTTTAGTGGGTGATTTAGAGAGAGGTATGGCTGCCTGTCATCTCCATGCCCTCCACACTGCTCACATCAAGTCCTGCTGCACTATTACACACCAATTTTGGTGCTTTTCAGTTTTTTTTGAAAGATTACCAGGGCCTTTGTGTGGTAAGAGTCACGTCCCAAGGTTTAATACTGTAACTCATTCAAAACCCGTTGTATAATTTTGAGTGTTAATCGTTTCTTTACCTCAAAAGTTGATCTTTCTGAGAGAAGAGATCTGTTTTTTGACAGTCGGTACAGGTGAATATGACATCTAAGGCTCTATGTTCATGAATCAGTGGCTTACGGCACGAGTGCACAAGGCGTGGTGACTGATGTTTGGTAATTTCATGGCCAGAGGCGCGCGGCACAGCTGTGGTGCAGTTGGAAACGGGTTGGGGTGGGAGGAATATATTATCAGTAGGTGTGGTGAGCCCATGAGCAATCACATCACCTCTTTTCCTTTCCAAAAGCAGTCCGTTCTGCGCCACAGTGCTCTGACAATTTGATGATGGAGGAGAACAATCCAGCTTCTCCACAAAAGCTTGATGATGTCCTTGTGTGGAAGCTCTCTGTGCATCATAGTACGTACTGAGAGTTATCTGATGGATGGCAATCATTCACAACACAGCCACATGTGTATGTAGTTAGAATATCTTATTTAGAGTTATTTCCTCATGTTTGTGGGATTTATATCAAAGTCAAATTTGCCAACATATCATCCATAAAACAGGTTGGTTAGTTCATGTGTGCATCGCTTGGTAAATCTATGAAAATATGACGCCAAAATTGCGCTGCTTGATGCTTGATTGCTACTGCACCTCTCCTCCCACTAAATGGACGCAAGTGAGAGAAAAATCTGTGCGTCCGGCAAGCTGGCGCCAAGCCCCAGCATCTGCCGTGCATCAACACGAAAATAGAGTGTAGTGTGTGATGAACAACGTTTAAACGCTAAGTGTTTTTATCATCATTTTATATGTCATAATGTTAGTGTAGGGCTGGTGTCAACTGTGAACACAATTACTGAGTCACCAGAGTGTGATTATGAACTCTCAATTTACTTCTTCTTTGTTTGTTTGCCCTCTTTGAAATTCCTCCTCTTTTTAAACTTCCTGTTCCCTCCGATCATCCTCACTCATCGTCTCCCCTCTCCATCTGACTCCCGTCCTATTATCACATCTCTCACTTGACAACTATAATTCGTCGTGCCACATGTTTGCCCCTGGTGGCGGATTAGCATAGCTTCTTGTCATGAAGGTTGAATGAGACATGAGACCTCTGTCTGCCGCCATGTCCTAGTTAGCATAGAGGCGTGCTAACTCAAGAGACAGGCTGTGTGGGGGTCTAAGGGTTGGCAGGAGCCTGGGGAGCTGATGGGGCGGACGGGCGACGGTGGGTCTGAAGTTTACCTGGTTAAAGTCACAATTTATACTACTCACTCCACCACGCCCAGGAAGCTGAATTGGAGCAAATGCCCAGAGGAACTGTTGGGGCAAAAGGTAACAGGATAAGCAAAATGTTGTGATTCTCTTGTTTATCAGGAGTTTTCACCAGATTGGAAAACAGTATTCATTTAATGAGACGTAGAAGAAGAGAATTCAACAGCTGCTGCAAAAGGAAGAGCAATTTATAACCAGTTTGTTAAAGAAACAATCTATCAAAGACAATATAATAAGAAACACTATTACTACTAGGTTAGCAATCACAGTCTGATTAAGTACATTGTATTTATATAATGGATTAAGAGATGGATTAAGAAAACAAACAAACATGTCTTTGTGCATGAAAACACACTCTGTGCCGACAGCCATATTAGCCGCTTTTTAGAAATCAGATCACAGCTTCATGAAAGCCAGTTGGCTGTTCCCTTTGTACCCCAACACCACCACCACCAAAGATAAACAGGATAAATGGTTTGCAGCTAGATACATGCCAGGATTCAGTTGACATAGTGACTCTTTTATTTGTAAATAGTATAAGAATCTAAGCTCTATTGACACAACCTTCTGAGATTTCATATAAATACTCTGAAGGCCAAAGTCTGTGTACAAATACCCCAGTAGGAGTAATAAATAACACATTTTGTTAGTCTTTTCAACGTGTCTGTGTCATTCTCCATTCAAGGTGATCCTCCATGGACAGTGTATCTTTGGTGATAAATAGAGAGAGAGAGAGAGAGAGAGAGAGAGAGATACATTTCAAAGCACACAGACAGATACGAACAAGCTCATTCTACCCCATTAACAGTGTACCAGGGACAGATAACTCTACAATATGCCACAGCACATCAACCATTAAGGGACTGATTTAGAAATTAACATGCCATTAGCTCATAGGTTCCCAGACTCTGATGCTATTAACGCTAATGACTTGGTCACAGTCTTTGTAAAGTGACTGAAAAGCATGAAAGTGTTTATATGTGTATATACTGCTGTGTAAAAACCACATCCACTCTGCATATTTTGAATTAATTTTAGACATTTAAATGAAATGTGATGATTTAAGCTACCAGATAAAAAAACACCCTGGGACTCATTAGCGGTTAGAAACCTGTAACACATTGAAAGATGCTAAAATGTTGGGTCACAACACATTTAATGATTTAAACATTCAAGGGAACCATTTTATAAAAGCTAGTCACTGTCTAATTTGCAGCTGGTATGTATTTGAAGAGTAACTTTGCTAATCAAAGCAAACTAAATCATGGCTGCTGTGAACAGAATTAACAGGGGATCAATACATTTGATGTTGAGCAGAGTTCTGGAGATGAAAGGTTGTCTACTGGTCATGCTTGCATTTGTGTGTGATAGAGTGCTTGTGTGTGTGTGTGTGAGAGAGAGAGAGAGAGAGAGAGAGAGAGAGCGAGAGAGAGTTACATGCTTGTCATTTGCTCCAAAGTGCTCCTATAAAGCACAGCGATGCTAATATTCCAGGTAAAGCCACCGGGACCACCCTCTCCTTTTATCTAATGCCTTTCATCCAGTGCATTTAGTATCGGGCCAATCAGATGACTTCCACTCCTTATCTCCAAATCACCGCGAATCAATGCAAATGCAGCACGGAAAGCACTACGGCTCCAGAGAGAGTCCGCTGTTCT
The DNA here is from genome assembly GCA_034670405.1 of Hoplostethus atlanticus. Classification (NCBI taxonomy): domain Eukaryota; kingdom Metazoa; phylum Chordata; class Actinopteri; order Trachichthyiformes; family Trachichthyidae; genus Hoplostethus; species Hoplostethus atlanticus. Next base: position 1,842,332 of record JAXDDX010000065.1, on the reverse strand, counting down.
GTATTCACAAAGTGCTCCTGCATTTTGTGCTGTTAAAGCCACTTTAGAAAACAATTTAGGTCAATGTCAGACACTCAGAGGACGGGTAAAGAGGAGGAAAATACACACGAGCATCAACATTCAAAGCGAACGCAATCAAACAATATGACATGAAGCCCCAGTCCCTCGGGGCAGAAAACATACAATAACATAAGCAGCAATGTGCCGCCGATCGACGTGAATATGAAGGATTACAGAGTGACAGCATTATTAGTTTCCATCTGTTTCCACGTGCCTTGGCAGCAGGTGACTCTGTGTTGACGGAGGAAGGAGGTAACCTGAGTCTGAGGTCTAAAATTCACTCTGCTGCATAAAGTGTGTTTGTTTGTGTTTGGCCTCACCTCATTGGCGTACACCCAATGACTGTCCTTGGATGCCAGGTTAGTTTCCACAGCCTGTAGTGAATGGGAAAGAGAGAGAGAGAGAGAGAGAGAGAGAGAGAGGGGTGGGGGGGGTTGGGAGGAGAGAAAACCACATGTTGAATTCAGTGAGATCTTTCAACAGTCCATATCAGTTCCCCCCCTCAGGTCTCCCGCTGTGCACCAGTCCCAGTGACCTAACACCGCTCAGTACAGATAAAAACAACCTACCTTGGCGTGAAACGGACCGTTTTATGATATAGCTCTTCCACCTGTCACAGGACCGCACGCGTTTGACATCTGTCATGCTTACTGTCTCAATGCATGCCCTCTCCTGCAAATTGCTGCCATTAGTGTCTCAATGAATCCCTCTCACACCAAGCAGCGAAGACTGATAACTCTGTGGTGTCCTAACATACAACTGGCAGAGCCCTGCTGTATTTTAACTCAACAACACCATGCTCATCAATAATAGCCGGTGTGTAGCGCAGCGCTGAGAGCTGCCAATCGATCTTCTAACCTTGGCAGAGTCCTGATTTGATTTTAATGCCGACCCTCATTTCCAGATTTATCTCATCAAATTGCAAGGTCCCCTTAGTGGGTGCAGGAGCAATATTTACCTCCACGGTTGAAATGCTCCGTCTCTCACTTGAAATTAATGCCTTCAAAACCTCACTTAGATTCCAACGGATAGCCCACCATTATGGATGGAGAGGCCATGATGCACCAAAGAGCTGCGGGGCTTAGTGACCTGCTTCAGATTTACTCAGTAGGGGAAGAACAAAACGATGTGCGTCCCAGGAGCCTATATACGCCTTAGACGAGGAACTGGAGTCAAATCATCTTCCCCCTTGCAGATGAAGGCAATAGCCCACAGGAAGCTGATCACTGATCACTCGTGCATGTTATGACGTTTGATTTTATTCAAAAGAAGGGACGAGAATGATCTGTACAGGTAATTCCCAATGTGTTTGTTTTGTTTTATTATCAAGTGATCTCTTTGTTAATAGTGGTGGGGGTTGAAAAGCACAATTCAGTTCTTAGAGGAGAGAAAATGCCATTATTTCTGTAGATGTGATGACATGGCTAAAGCAATTGTATGTTACAAGACAATTCACTGAATGAAGTCTGTCAATCTTTCATAGTAAAAAGCCCTTTTGTTTGTTTTTGTTTATTCTCCCCTTCATTCGAAGCTGATTGGAGACATACTTCTGCTAACCCTTTTCTTTAAACCTTTGGAACATAATTTCTTATCTCTACTTCTGTTATTTTTTTCAGTCTATATCGCTGAATTATAGGTAGACTACTCTTGAGAGAAAATTGGTGTTGGCTCTCGAATTTAAAGTTTGTTTTTCCTAAATATCATAGTAATTTTCTCCCTCATTCCTTCATCCCTCGTGATTTGTTTCTCGAGAGAATAAAATGAATTCAAGTGAAAGCTCAGACTAGGCTGGAAATCAAAACGTGCTTCACTCCCAGACCAAAATATAAAGATGTCATCAACGAAACATTGCAAAACATTGTTTGTGTCATCATAGATATATTGTAGACAAATCATTTTCAAATTTCCCCATAGAGACAACTCTATGTGCAAGCTGAGGGAGAACCAATAGCAGAGCCATGTTGTTGTTGAAGATACTCAAATAAGAAGTAGTTTCTTAAATGGATGAAGCCCATGAGTTCCAAGATTTCATTTGGAGGCGTCGGTTCTGTTTAGAGACTCCAACATCAAGACTTATTAGCCAATCACTATTCTTCAACTCATTGATTGGCCCCTTTGTCAGAAAGGCAATTGTTGTCACGCCCATTTTGGATAATTACCTTAAATTAATACATGTAATTTCTTGAAGGACTGAAGGTTAATTTTTCATAATATTTTGTATCTCCTTCATTAATTCATCTTACGCTTTAATTTCTGTGTTGATTAAGCTCTTTCTTTGATGTTCAATTTAAAAAATCTTTCATTAACCTCTTCTTCCATTAGTCTGCAGAAAGTATTGATTGAATAATCACTAATTGGAGGACTAGAGGTGCTTTTTCATTTGAAGATATTAATTGAATTAGATTTTGAACCTTTTTCTGGAGAACAATCCGCTGGAGTGTACTTGTACTTCAGCAGTAGTTCATTCCTTCGAGGACAGATTGCAGACAAATGGCTCTATTTTCGTCAATGGCGCACAGCACAAAGCGCAGTTGAAGGCTCGAGCACACAGGGCGCGCCGACTGATTTTGGGTAATTTCATGGCCAGATGCTGTGGCGCAGTTGGAAATGGTGTGGTGAGTCTATGAACAATCAAATCACCTCTTTTCTTTCCCTTGTCATATTTCTACCTTTTATTTCTCCTAGACACAAATCAGCTCTTTTTAACACTAAGATGAGAGTAAAGGCATTTTCTCCTACTTCAACTCAGGAGAAACAAGCAAACAATCACATACAAATAAATTCACTATGACTGTTTAATGACTCCTACGATTTGGATGCGTCTTCTGAAACATGCACAGTTTTCACACATTGCTGCATTTTGCTATTGAATCCACGGAGGCAGCAGCCATACAGTAGGAGCTTCTTACCATTACATATGTCACATGTTAGCATCTTCACATTGATCTCAGAAAGTCTCAACAATTTATTCTCTCTGTTATCTCCTCATTGCTCCTAGGGTATTTTTTTAGGAGAAACATTTGAATGATACTGAATGAAATTGAGATCTTCCCTGTTTCTTAAGAGATGAAGAAAAGACGACTGAGCAAAAGATTTTTCCTCTGGGGGGTCGTGTGGCATTTGTTTGTGTCTCCTTTTGAAACTGTTTGAGCTCCATATAGCGTGGCTTCTTTCACTCGCTGTCCTGTCAATACAAGTTTGTAAAAATGTCGCTGAATATCCGTGGCTTGACAGTGTGGGAGAGAATGAATACAAAGCGAATTGCAAAGTGCGGCACAGGGTATTTTCTTCTGTCACTCATGGAGGAATGTGTGCTTCAAGAAACAACCACACTCAAAACACAAGAGTCCCGATAACTCAAGCAGCTATTTCACAATTTCTGCCACCACAATTAACACCATGTCAAACTTGCAAAAATGTTAAGATTCAGTGCCGTTATACATGCTCACATTATGTCCATTGGACATCCATGAAGAGGAATGTTAAACTTGATTTCACCCCATAGTTCAGCAGCAGAACATGGAGGCCATAAACCGTAAATACTGTAGAGATCATTGGGGATAAACAGAGGATATGGCCAAACCCTTCTCTCAAATATCACCAGAACTGAGTATTTTCAAGCTGTTTTACAAAACCTCTCCTCTCGGGGGAAGCATGCCCTTCTAGGTTATATATTCCTTATTTTCATTTCATAAAGGTGGTCACCCTACTGACATCCCCACGACTGCGCCTCTCCTCCCACGTGTGCACAGTGAAGTTCATGGCAAGTCACCAAAGTAACAGGCACAGGCAAAAAATAAACCTGTGTGCACCCAACAAAAATGTCAGCGCAAAGCCCCACCGTGCACGGAAATAGAGTCGTAAGTCCAGTGACAGCCCAGTGACAACTTGGTGCATCGGTCACTGGCCCAGTCTGCATCCTGGGATCCTCTTTTTTTTCTTGGATTTGTTCCAATGATCTGATGTTGAGATGAGAGTTTTGTTTTTTTCTTCTGTTGCTCCATGAAAGCTTGGCTGCTTGTTAAACGTCTCACTGCCTGAACTGCTAGATGTGTCTCTCCGGGGCATCTGCGGTGGGTCATGTGACAGCCAGGCAAAGTCATTCATTTTTATATTCCATCATGTCTCTTTTGGATTTCTGCATATATAAATATGTTATCAATCTGGCCGGATGGCATTAATAAGACTCTCAGTGTCTGTATTACAGAGGCATCTGGTTTTATCTGTAAGGTTTTCAATCAAGCTCTTGACCACTGGCAGTTCATTTCTAGTACGAGAAATAATGAGCAACATGGGATCTTTGGAACAGTGATTGACAGTTTCTCCTGCAGAACTCTTTATAGTTTCTTCCGATGGTTTACAATTAGGTAGGTAGGTAGGTAGGTACTTTATTGATCCCTGGGGGGAAATTTCTTTGCTACAGCAGCCAGACATAGAATAACACAAGAAATAGAGAAATAGAATGAAAAATAAAAAATAAAGAATAAAAACTACAATGTAAATAATAAAATAACAAACAGAGAGAGCGCTGGGGTCCTCTCTCCTCCTCCACTGTGTCCCCTCTCCTCCTCCATTGGGGTCCCCTCTCCTCCTCCGCTGTGTCCCCTATCCTCCTCCATTGGGGTCCCCTCTCCTCCTCCACTGTGTCCCCTCTCCTCCTCCATTGGGGTCCCCTCTCCTCCTCCACTGTGTCCCCTATCCTCCTCCATTGGGGTCCCCTCTCCTCCTCCACTGTGTCCCCTCTCCTCCTCCAGTGTGTCCCCTCTCCTCCTCCACTGGGGTCCCCTCTCCTCCTCCAGTGTGTCCCCTCTCCTCCTCCACTGGGGTCCCCTCTCCTCCTCCAGTGTGTCCCCTCTCCTCCTCCACTGGGGTCCCCTCTCCTCCTCCAGTGTGTCCCCTCTCCTCCTCCACTGGGATCCCCTCTCCTCCTCCACTGTGTCCCCTATCCTCCTCCAGTGGCCCGCACACTAGCGTTGTGCACAGTAATGCGTGTCTTGGCCTCACGCTTGAAATCACACCACTTCTTAACATCGTCAGGGTTTTATAAATCTGACTGTGACTGCGTATGCATGTTCCCTGTTTTGTGTGTACACAGATTTCTACACTTAAATAAACACAAGGTTTTCTACGTTTGGCCCGAGAAGTCTTTCCTTTTGCAAATGATGCAAGATTGATGTTTTCACATGGATAATAAGATCAACAACTTTACTGAGACATTTATTTTGAAGGAAATCAAACAATAACACATTAGAAATGTCTACTATGATAAGAGACATAACTTGACATATTCTTTCATCAAACATGGTTGTGGAGCTACAAAGTCAAAGGCACAACAATGTACCACTCCATAAATTAAAACCAAGAGAGCAAGGGGGATCCTATTATCTGTACTGGGAAAATATCAGCAAAGTCCTTTTGTGTGTGAATAATGCATTTATTCAGATGTGTTAATCTCACAGTGGGAACTATTGTCTGCCTGGAAGAATAACCTTGATGTTCAAAAGAGGAGACAGCTCCTTGAACTGCCTCAATTGTTCCAGACAAAACTGTCAGATGCCATAATGGAGATGACAAAGTCACGTAGTGTGGGTTAGCTAATGTGTACCAGCTGGGGACGCCGTGTTTTGATGAAGCCTTGGGCACAAAGAACTCACCACTTGAGAAATTCAGAACCTCAAGTTAACACCGGAGTATCTCAAGTTAACACCGACAACTTTAGCCATTCAAGAAATACAGCCTCATTAAGCCAAATGAAATCTACAAGTTTAAGTTGTAGGGCAGTGAAAGGAACAGCTCCTTCCTACCTCCAGGCCATGGTCAAGCCCTACACCAGACGGTCACGGCTCTCCTCTGTCCTGGCCCCACAGTGGTGGAATGAACTCCCCACTGACTTCAGGACTGCTGCCCATCTTTCGCCGCAGGCTGAAAACCCACCTCTTCAAGAAACACTACCCTGACCCTTCCTCTTAGCACTTGCTTATTTGTTTTATTTGTAAACAAAAATGTGTATATATAGCTTATTGCACTTTTACTTTAGCACTGGTTCTGCTCTTAGACGCTTGTTTGGGGAGGAGATGCACTTGGGAATTTTGGTGACTAGTGGTTCTCTTGCATCCTACGTTGAATGCACTTATTGTAAGTCGCTTTGGATGAAAGCGTCTGCTAAATGACTGTAATGTAATGTAACATGTCTCATGCCTGAGTGCTGACACGTTGAAGATGTGATAAACTGAACACTGTGCTTAACACATCACATCATCAACACATCATCACTATAAATACTCAAAATCAATCACTGCCCCCCCGCCTTTCTCACAAATCCATCTGAGTTTCTGATTCATGGCTTGTTTGGTTTCTCCCCAATGTATGGCGCATGTGCTTTATTCTACATTTCTGCATTCAAACTGTGATTTCTGTTTTTAATTGGAAAGGGCCTAGCTGGAGGCTGAGATCTCTGGAAAAGCACAAACCCAACTGTGCTTACAGTACTTAAGGGAGTTGCTCATTAGGATTCAAGACTATCAGCTATTAAGTACAAAAGCCCCTTGTGTGCCAGTACAATTCCTACATTATTTTGCCTGATCAGGCCTTTCCTAATCGCACACAGCCCTATTTCACTTGAATGAAGCAAAGATTTCCCCCCCCGTTGCCTAAAATTTGTTATCACACCAAAGCCTCAAAATCCATTTGAGACCTTAAACGTTATCGACATCCTGGCAGTGTAATTTCAGCTTTATGTGTTTTCTTTCTTTCCATTCACTTCAGCAGATGATGTAACAGTGAAACTCTGGAGAGCAATATGGTTTCACAAAAGCAGGCATAGACAAGAGGCTGGAGTGACATCTGAGGGATAGTCTATAATGTTGATAGATCCGAGGCCGGGCTACAGTGAAATCTATAATCAGACAAGCAAGGTACCCCCAGGCATGTTCTTATACAGTAGCAGGGCCTAAGACTAAGAATGCCTACTTCCATTTGAAACTATGACAGCCAAAAAGGGATTGAGAGGAATTGCACTAAGGAGGATTTGAAGCCTATATGTGAAAATGGTGAGGGTGAGATTTGGGCGAGCTTCCAAGTCTCCTCAATGTGAAAACTGTGAAAAGATACGAGCACTCGACGTTGATTTAATGTTATTCATTTCAGTTATTCGTTGCAGAGTGATGTTTCAACGTATTGCCACCTGCCATTTTCTTCCTGCTACTGGCTATATGTTTCTTATGGTGCTGCAAAGACACATTTTGAACTCTTGATGTCGCAAGAAAGCTCGATGCACAGTATGTACGTATGTATGTATGTATGTATGCATGTATGAGTCTATTTATCTATAGGTAGTTATCTAATTATTTGTAAACAATGAAGCAAAATAGACCTGTTGCAAATTAAACCTATAAATTGGGGGCGGTGAGGCGGGTGGGGGCTGAGGTCTGCGTGATTAAAAACTCCACCTGTTGTCACCAAAATGTTGGAACTAAGAGTCGCTGAACAAAATATTGAATTCATGTGTTGACTTAGCCAGCTAGAAGATCACAGAGCAACTTCCTGGGATGTGACTCCACCGTGCACCAGCCTCAGGTCGGTTGATGAACATTTTTGATAATTAAAGCCATTGTGCTCGTAGTAATTAGAAAGTAATCAGGAAGTGTAATTCCATCAAAGTGCCATCTATTGCATACTATCTCGCAGCTATTCTTATTAATAACAAGCCATTGTTAAATTACTTAAAGAGCTTGCCTCAGCAGTGAGTAAGTATATTTGTACAATTTAAACTGTGTTGTACTCGAATTGATACTGGGGGTTGATAAGCTGTTTGCTTGCAGCATCAGCTTTACACCACAGTCAATCTTTAACCGACTGCATTTGCCCTTGTGCTGGAATATAGCTTGCCCTTGCAAATTAAGGATGAATGAAGCACCGAGGATAAGAGCTTTTCTCATGAACGCACACACACATGATCATGTTATCATGTTATGTTAGATCTTGCAAGCGAAGCAAACCGCCACTCCTCCCAAGCAGCATACAGTTTAGATAATGATCTAGATGCAATGCTTCTGCAATCAACAGACTGCAACCATGTGACAGAATAAGCATCCTGCTTCCCAGCTGGAGAAAAACCTTCACCAAAATGTATGTCTTCACTGGGTTTGCTGTATGATGAATGATAGCTTAATAACTAGTGTGGCTACATAGGCTGTCAATTACCTTCTAATTAAAACAAGCATGTACGATTTAATTATCAAAAATGTTCTCATTAGTTTTATGCTTACCAGAAGAACAAATATTTAGCCCATTGCCAACCCATCTACAAGAGCCCAGATAATATCTCAATTGATGCTGGATAAACCCATAAGTGGAGTATATAGTTTGCCTGTTTCCACGATGACATCAGGGAGCATAACAGATTCTTGTTAAGTTCTTCAAATGATAGTGGACACACACTCATACACACAGGAGGATCTTTGTAATTGGTTCAATCCTGCTCAAGTGGTTAAATGCCCTAAACAAGGTTGAGCAGCTTAGCGAGGCTACAAGCTTGTATTGCAACAAGAAGCAGTGAAGTCACACAATGGATAACCTTCCGGGAAACAGTCTCAAAAGACCTTTTATCATAGTGTATGAAGATTAGCATTTTATGGATAAGGCCACTTCATAACCTGGCTGACACACAACCCTAGTGGCAACAGTCTGAAGATCTCTGAGCGCATTGATGCATTTGGTGGAGGGTAGACTTTTTCAAGGACCTACATGGCTGCAAACATAGGGTTTATTTTATCTATCCATCCATCTATCCATCTATCTATCTATCTATCTATCTATCTATCTATCTATCTATCTATCTATCTATCTATCTATCTATCGGCATGCTTGATGTGTTTTGCCAAGCTCCAGAGGAGTAGAGCACGACGCTAGCCATGAAGGCTTTGTAATAAAGCCTGTATATGATGAAGGGAGTGCAGCAATGCAGAGGCTGTTCATTTTTATCATCAGTGAAATGTTCTCAGAATGCAGATGCTGCGTAGCTTAACACCTTTCCTCTCTCTCTCTCTCTCTGTCTCTGTCTCTGCTCCCTCTGTAGCAAGCTCTGTGTGTGTGTGAGCTCAGTCACAGAGGATTCATCACTACTAGTAAATGCACCATGGTTTTAAGGTCAGGTCTGGGTGCATAGCAACCAGTGGGTTCTGTCTGTTTGAAGTGGATGTCTTTCACAGAGAGGCCGTAATTTGAAGAAGGTGGACAATGAAAAAGTATTTTTTGAGCTCTCATACCTTCCATGTTTTTTCAGTACCTGGCTCCCACAAAGAAACCGGAGAGGAGTAATGAGGTCTGGCATAAAATATTCACAATAGTCCCTCTGAACCCCGGCCTTGTCGTAGACGGCGCACTGTTGCTGTGGAAACGTTCAGTCCACTTCATCTGCTCCGTAGACATAGAGATGAAATCAAAGGATGTTTAGGTTGGTACAGACGTGTAAACATGCATGCCTTGGGACAAACATCCACAGCTGCCTGTACTGACTACTAAATGAATGTAGAAACAAGTGAAATATTCTGGTTTCATGTCTCTACTATCCAACCATCAATCAATGCTTATCGTTGAAAAGGTACAGCAATGGATGAAAAATATGGCCCTGCCAAGAAGATGGCACACGTGTGAGACATTAAAAAGAACCACTGCCCCCATCTGTCATGGCACCGAGGCTGCTAGCCCCTCTCAGCTTGTGGTTATCTTCCCACAGGAAAGAAGATGAGTGGAATAACTACTACTGCCGCTAGGGGACTCATGAGTTGGCACATTAGCCTCAACATATGAAGTGAAATTAGAGGTAGTCTAGTGGGGTGTTGGCTGGGACACTGTACATGTATGTATTGTGCATTATATCTGAATAGATAAAACTAACCTCCCAAGATGATGTATAGAAAATCCAGATTGAATGCCCAAATATTTGAATGCAAACTGTCTACAGTTTATCATGTCATGGATAATTCAGCAATACAAATAATTTCTCAGGCAGTTGATGATAGCTAATGTGAAGAAAGACACCATAATATGTATTTTACATGTTGCCACAAATAGTCTACCAATGGTGAAAAAGCTCACTCCCTAACCTAAGTTCTTTGGAAAAAAGGAGATGTCCATCTTCACCACCCTCATCAATTTTGAGCACAGATAAACAAAAATGTTGTAACCATAACAAGACTTATCCTAATACTCTCTCCAAACTGTATTAAGAAATGAAACATCTAAAATATGCCAAAATCTTAGGATATATGATCTGGAATACAAGTATATACCTGCAAACCATTCATGTTTTTAAAAATGTCAAACTGGTTTCTCTGGTTATCTCACCCTTCCTCCAGCCAACTTGTATTGTCGGCATCTAAAATTATGAATTGGTTACTCTAATGGTGTCTCTGGCATATTCCCTCCCTGGGCTGCTACACTCACTAAGGGCATTAAAACTATGTATGAACCTTTATAAATACTATAGCAGAGCAGCCTCCTCAGTACAGACAGACTACAGGTCATAAGGACCTTCAGGGTGGGGGTTTTAGAGGCAGGCTGCAACTGTCAACTGGGTTGGCATGGATCTCAACACATCACACCAAAGATGTCCCTCCGTTGGTATTGCATGAAGGTTCTTTCCCCTTCACTCCATCTGTCAGACCAGCCAAACCCCACCTACCTGCACCTGATGATGCCAGTATTGCATTACTCGCACCAGTGGGTCACAGTGGTAGTTGAGCCTTTCTGGTTCAAGGGGAACCGACCGTGTTTATGGTTCAATAAAATATTTATGATATTATTTAAAGCCTAAGTTCTTTTGGCTGCATTATATTGCCCTAAAATGCACTTCTCAGCACCAATAGATATTTACCGCAGAAGTAAATATATATAATTAGTGCCTATATATCAAGCCAGTCAAGTGGCCAGCTCACTCTTAGCATGTTATTTGATGTGATCCAGCAGTAGTGCTGTTGTAGATGTGTTCTCAGGTTATATTCCACAATCGAACTCTACTGTCTAGTAGCACTAAATAAACTCCCTTCCTCTTCTGTCAAACATAAAATCAAACTTAAATCTTACGTTATGTTAATACTCATTTAATCGTTTCATGTCTAAAACACGTTAAGAAAAAATCTATCATATAAAAAGACCTCATTACCTCATTAAACTACTTCATGCTATGTCTAACTCTTTTTGAGGTAAATTGGTGCAAAATTATTATAGCTCTTGCAACATTATTCAGATTTCTTCATTTGCGTGATTTGCCGCTCACAAAAGAGTTAACAGTATTTAATCTATAGGAGTCGAGGAGTTGATTCCAGGGACTCCCACAGTTAGAATCAGAGTTGAGAGTTGTGCAACACTAATGGATAGGACGTGGCTTCAAACACAAGCCCAAAAAAACACCTCACACCTCTGCGGATGGTGGATGGATGCCATGCGTACAGGCATCATGGGCCCTGGCTGGCGTTTCAAAACACTTGGTTAACATGAGACAGACCTCTTGGGCTAGTCGCCAGCTATGGCTAAGCTACCGGCTGGCCCAGCAGAAAACACAAACCTAGTATATCTTAAAAGCAAGTAATTCAATTAAACAGTCATAGATACACGCACAATTGATGTTTATCTTGTCTGAGGTAAGTCTTAAGGTAAATAGCTGATCTATAGAAGGGAGAACAGTCAGATTAGCGCATTACACAAGAGAGAACAAACTACTTCAACAAAGCCTAAGAGTATCAAAGAGTATCACAACTGTGGGCGAGCGCTGGTTTGAGCTGGGACAGGTGCTTTAGCTGTAGGAGGATTCAAACTTAGCTACCACTTTAACAAGGCACCAAGGTACACACCTTGAACAATAAATCTTGGCAAAAGAGGAAGTTATACATTACTTTGCATTTCTACAAGGTGCCCTCAGGCAGGCCTAGAACATAAACTACACTACTGCACCTGGGGGAAATTTATGTTGTGCTTCTTTGATGTTCATTTCAATTGATTTTTTATTGCACGACTGATGGATGCAATAACCCAGAGTAATTAACAATGAAGAAACTGTTTACCCCACCAGTTATTTTGTTCACCTGTGACTAGAGTTACAACAGAAGGTCAAGCTGGTATATAGTCAATGTAAAACGCAGCACATTGCAACATGTAAACATAGGAGCTCTGTGTGTTAATGTGTGACTCTTTTTGCAATGTGCAGTGCTTAGGGGAATTGCAGTATGAACTGTTTGGATGCAGAGAGACACATGAGTCTTCCATAAGGAAAAGAAATACAGTGTGCACATGTACACCAGGCAGGACAGTAAAAGTCAAAGTGTGGAATAGTGTGGGATATACACTGGGGTCCAAAAGTCTGTTATCATTTATCAAAAACTAATACAAAAAAATTGAATCAGTTGATACTTTCTATTCATTTACATTACATTACATTACAGTCATTTAGCAGACGCTTTTATCCAAAGAGACTTACAACAAGTGCATTCAACATAGGTAGACAAGAGAACTACTAGTCACCAGGAATCGTGCAAAAGCAGAGCACACAGCATACGTTGCTATTTGTGCACATTATCACATTATAGCCTTCATGTTCTGGAAAACAAAACAAATGTACACTAAATGAATGTTATGTTTTAACATCATGTAGTGGCTTGTGATCATTCTTTCTTTTTGTTTTTTTCACTGCAAAAATAGGGGAACTGTTACTTGGATCCAGCCCACTGAATCACTTGTTCTTTCATTCATGGCCACTTCTTAACCAAGCATTCCATATTCATGTCAGCCTTTTTCCGATTTTTCTTTCTTGATTGGATTCCCAGAGTGAAAGCCAACATCGCCTAGCATGAGCTGAGTGATTTCAGGTGAGTGGAATACATTAATTGTTTCCCATAAAAGCACTCAGTACCATTTCAAGGCCGTTAGCTTAGAATAATGGGTCGCACTGAACCTCACCCTGAAAAACATGTCTTAAAAGAGACGGAAGTGATTTTTATTTGGAAACACATGGATAGTTAAGCCTTCAGTCATTGCTGCACTCTGAGCAGAATGGACAGCTCCTTACAAAAATGGGATCAACCGCAATCTATAAACTCTTTGATTCAAATTTCATCTAACTGTGTTTTGTGAAGAACAGTCTGAGTGATTCTTAGCTAGTGGCTATTTCAGGTGTTTTGTTCTACAAAACCACTGGCAAAGTGAAAAGCTTAGACCTAACTGATTTGTACAGCTAGAAATATACCTCTTCTTACACGTTGAGATGGTTGCACATTGCCCTCAATGCTACAATGCCGTGTCCTTGTCAATCCCTTTGGCTGCAGACTTGTTTCTCACACTGCCCCACTGCCCTTCAGGTAAGAAAATACACACACACACACACACACACACACACACTCGTGTAATCTCTGCGTCAGGCTACACAATCACACACTCATACTGCTGAAACTGCCTGAAAGTCAATACTCAACTGAAGGCTGTCAGGAGAGGAGAGCAAAAACAAAAGTGAGCTGAGGAACCTGAAAAAATGAAGGTGGTATTAAGATATGACAGCTTAGTCGGGATGTGATGAGTAGAACTGTGTCAGGCAAGATCCTATGGCGCAGCATTCACTCCTGTCATCTTACTTTTTTTCCACTCCTTTTTTTCTTTTATCCAAACTTTTTTGAACTGCTGGCTGGTTTGTCCAGTGAAGTACATCGGGCCTGTCTCAGGGACGTCATGCAGCATATGTAGGTGACATACTGCTATATTTGCAGTTTAAAATTCAGATGCCACTGGCAAAAGGGCTAGTTGCTTTGTGAATTTTGAACCTATCTGATAAAAGTGGTATTGGCATGGATTAATACAAATTCTGTACTAATCATTAGAAATCCTTACCCTCTGTGCTGAATGGTAATTACAGCCATAGCACATTCTCCTGCCCTACCACTGACCACAGTAGTTAACCTGTCATTAATCCTGCCTCCTTTGAGGCTTAATTTAAGCCTTCAATTAGTCCTGGAGCAGCTCTAATCAGATTATTTAGAGTATGTAACAAATGCAGTTATATCCAGACTAGACTGGAAGACGAATAAAAAATCATTTTAAGCTTCGACTAGGTTTAATCCATGTCTGCATATCCATGTCTCCATATTTAGCCTATAGCATCGTATGAGAGAGAAAAATAAAAAAGACCCTGATTTACTTTATTCACTCTCTGGAAGCCACCTCAAAAAAATGTGAGTTCTGTTGGAAAAACACATTGCTAGGAGTGATTCAAACCACAGAATTTATGAAAGTGAATGTGAATGTGTAAAATGTGCATGTGTATATATTTCCCAAGGTAACTCGGGTAACATTTACCGGTTTCCCACATTTGCCACACAGTATAAATAAGGGAGTCAAGGGAGTGTCAAGCTGTGCAACATATCCAGCTTGTTTCACATTGTAGAAAATGTTCCGACACCTGTAATGACACAAAATCCATTCAATTCCAATGACACTTAAGTCTGTGACTGCTTGACCTGCACTGGAAATGGAATAGCTCTGCAATGTTCAATAAAATATATGTATGCATTTTCTTTACCCCTTTATGTTTTGCACATTTTCATTTTTATCAATTATTTTGTCTTTTTGCATATACATTACTCTTCTGGACTGATCACTCATCCATGCACGGTCATTTATTTAATCATCTAATCGTTTCCTTATGGTGATTGTCTGCTGCTCTTGTGACGCATGTAATGTCTCTATATACTGTAGATGCAAGCCTTTAAAATGGATCTTTTGCAGTGACAATGGGTCATGTTACGTTATTTGGTCAGATGTACAGTAGAATAAAAAACATCTTGGTTTGAAAAGGTTTTTTTTTTCATTTTTAAGTGCGAGCACAGTCTAGTCTTCTGGCGAGTAAACATCCTCATTTTGAAGTGAGAAAGACAGAAAACATAACAACTATAAACGCCTACAAGATGAGGGTACAGGAACAGAGTCCATAACAAATGACAAAGGTACATCTGGAACACGGTGTACCACTTTATTTTTCACCGAGAAAGAGAACAGCCTTGAATCCAACATTAAATAGTGCTCTCTTATAAATCACTGAAATGTGCCTAGTGAGTGCAGTTTCTCTCTTCTTCTGGGAAATCACAGACCTCTTTTGTGCAGGTGAGTATTGCAGGTCAGGGTAAGTAGCTCCACGAACCAAACTTCCAGATCAGGCGTACGCAATAAGTGGGCAGTCAAATAACAACCGAGGAAACTAACGAAGAAATGAAGGAGTCGGAGAGGAACCTGTGGGAGGTTAGCCGGGCCAAAGATGAACATGAATCTCATCCTAATTACACCAGCACGGGGCCAGACATGTCTTCTCTGAACACCAGAAAGAGGAGGTGTTTGTGGGTGGAGTGGGTGTATGAAAGTTTAAGTTTTCATATCGTTGCTAATTCTAAACAGTGCTGGCAGGTGGGGAGGCTAGAGAGGGAGGGAGGGAGGGAGGGAGGTGATGGCGCTTTGCCAGCTCTAGCCTCTAACAATGTTAAGAGATATAGCCAAAAGGCAACAACATAGTGTGTGTTTTATGGATTTTAAGTGGGGTAATCTGAAATGTTTACTTTTTTTTTTTTTTTACTGTTTGCTGAATCAGCAGTGTAGCTGTAACAACAGGCGGAGGACAGATCGCCATCCTTGCATGTATGACTCTTGTTCAAGGCCATGAGTACTTTTACAGCAGTTTTATAGACATTAATTCCCAGTAAACAACACTCTGGGGCAATTAGAACAAAGATTAAATGGGATTTAATAATACAGACAATAAATTACTGAAATGTAAATAAACCCTTTATTTATTTATTTTTAGACCATTGTGGTTGCAACACAGATACAAAGAGATTTTTTTTTTCTTGAGCAGTGGTTTACCGCTTGCTTGGAAGAAATCTAATTTCCCGGTGTGTAGTGGCCACAAGTAATGGTTACGCTGCTTTATAGCTGGCACAAAGCTTTTCAATACACCTGAGGAGCACTTTAATTTAATCCCTCTCATCACGATCGATAAATGTGTCTGAACTGTGACTCCTCGGGACATACTGCTGGTTAATGGGCCACAATGGTTTCACGGTGACCATTTTGTACAAGCCCATATACTGTATGCACTATGCTGCATTCTTACACTGGATATCAACTATAATCAAGCCGGAGAGCTAGAGCACTGACAGAATGTAAAAAAAAAAAAACAACAACAACCCAAAGCCCTCACAGCAACAAAAACCCAAGAGGACATAATAGAAAAATATACTTCAAAAATATACTACAGCCCTTTCCATATGTGGCGGAGTGCATGAGGACTGTGGGAGGACGGAGGAGAGGGATTGTGGGTTGCTAAAGCCGAGGAGAAGGAGGAGTCGGGGGAGGGAGGATAGAGGGTGCATGATCAAAGCCTATATTTTGAAATCACTTACTTCTCCATTAGTTTGATTAATGGGGCCAGCCTCACAGTCAGACAGAGGCAAGGGCCTTGAAAAATGATGCAATTACTGCTTTTTGAATAGAGGGTTGAAAAGGCCTGTTTGAGAGAAGGATCTGGAGGAGATTCTACAGGGCATCCTGGACAGCAGACTCCATCCTCTCCATCCATCTCTCCCCTCTGCCACCCTGAAGCCCCACTGCACTACTATTACCCCTTCCCTCCGAGGCTCTCCTCATCAGGCTTACTGGCATGCTTGACTGGCCCTCCCTAAGCTGGGGGAGCATATTATAAATAGTTATTAATATGCATCTGCAGTATCTTTCAGTGTTTGCGTTGCCTTCCTTTTAATATCCTCATAGCGCTCTACTCCCTCAACACATCCTTTATTTCTTCAATGTCATTTTTTACAATATGCATTAAAATGTATTTATATTAATGCTACTCATAAGTGTATATAATATCACAACACTCTCACCAGCAGCATAACTGAGAGGGGAGGACGTATGAAAAGAATATTATGTAAACCTCTTGTGTGAATTCTCACGTCTCAAGTGCCACTTAAGGACAAAGACGCTGTAATGAAACATTTTGACAATTATCTCCAAAGGCTTTGAAATCCTGTCCACCTTAATTGGGTGGAACTAATTACATGTAATACATACCACAAAGATGCTGCTGTGTTCCCTTTCATGTCGCATCAAAACTGTTTGAATCATACAAATACAATAGAAGACACTCTATATTAGTGAGTGAGTTGGGTGGGTGGGTCAGAGAGCGGTTCAGTGAGTGAGGGAGTATTTGAGCCAACACAGGCTGTAAATTAAAAGACAGGAGCAAACTTAGTCTGTATTGAAATGGTGGATAAAGAGAATAAAAAACATAGACAGGTCCTCCAGCCCCTTTCTAGGTTTTCAAGGGATCACTCAGAAAGACCCTTTTTTTCATCTGGACATGACTTAAGGTCAATTTACAAGAGATATTGTTAAGACTTTGATGCCTTCGTTTCTCCCGCTCTAAATGCTTTTCTAAGCTACTGTATGTGAGAGACAGCAGCAACTCTGTCAGTCACATTAAAGAGCACTGATGAGCTACATCATCCCGCCACTGATGTAAACACTGGATCAGATGCAGGCTGAAGCAGGAACAGATGGCGAGTCAGAGGAAGAGTACATGGCAACTCTGCTTCAAAATATGAAGGGCAGGGAAGCCTTCACTTTTGTCCTGTGGTTTTTAAATGGCAAATAGATCCAATCTATGTATTTTCAAACAATAATTACCTGAGGCTAATCCCCCCCCCCCCGCCTTTGTTGTAAATGTGATTAGGTTTTATGCTCCATGGGGCCTCCGAATTATCTCTGCGATGAGACAGCAAATGTCTCTTTTCCAGCCAGCCTGGGAGATCCCTGAAGTCCTCGTCTCTGCTTGGGGCAAAAACACAGTCACCAGGCCAATGGTCACCACAGCACCACAGAAGCCTGTCATGTCATACCTGTGTGGGCATTTGTGTATGCGCGAGCACATTTGTCTGCAGTTGTGAAACAACGAGAGATAGGGAGAGAAAGGAAGCTAGAAGCGCTCAAGGAAATGCTGTAGGGACCGCCTCGGGCAGAAGGTGAACAAGAGGGTAGAAGGAGCAGAGAAATGGAAGCGGAAGCTAAAATGTAGATTCACAAGAGTATCCTACGTTATATTTTAACATCTCTAACAGTGGTCCAATTTGATGAAAGGTTTATTCCAAATGGTACAAGACTAGACTACACTCAAACAACTACTAGACAGCTGATGACTGCTGGCATCCTGATCATCCTCGGCAGTGTGAAATCTGATCCGAAAATATGCTCCTCTTTGCTCATTTACACATTAGCATTTACAGTGATTCTCTCTTGAGAGCTTTTTCAGTTTGGGTTTTGACCAAATTCACTTGAGGATTTCATTCAACACTCCCATTGCTGAGTAAATCTCATGCATTTACAAAAGCACCCGCAGCCCTTTGAAAGCCCACAGCCTTATGAAAACACTCCTCTTAGGATAGCCACAGTTTAAATAATAGCTAAGACTATTAAATGATTGGAAACGAAACCACAACATGCATGAATATGGTTTTTGTAAATTGTTAGAATTGTACGAGTTGATCAAATGACTTCATCAGGAAACTTAGAAATAGAAATAAAGACTCCTATATACAGTAATGAAATGTGCCTATATAAACGAATCAGTCCAAGCAGTCCAGGGCATCAGCAGCCATCTCTCTTTTTTAAAATACACAGTTTTGTAGAGAAGACAATGAAAACGTTCCTTATATTGCCTCTTTGGATAATGTGCACATAATGCATCAACGCTACCACTAGAATATCTTGAGGTAGTTATGCATATTTTGATATATGCATGGCCATATCTTCCAAATGTGAGTGTTAGCACAGACTTGGCAATGACACATCAAAGGAACATTTGAATATGCATGCGCACATGTTGCATGCTGACGGATATTTGAGCGAAGTAAAGGAAGAGCAACAGGTAGGGAAAGGGTGAAAAGACACCTTAAGTGGAGTTTGTATTTATATTCTTTCCACTGGGGCTGTAATTTAATTGAACATTTTCTCCAGAGCTTTTGGAGTGTGATAGGCTGTGTTGTCGTTGGGTACTGACACAGTTTTCCAATGGTTGGCTTTGCAATTACCTTTAAAACTCTTACTGTATTTTGATTCTGCCACTTGGGAATTGTGCAATAATCCTGAGCCCATAGCCACAATTTCACAGAGACAGAGCTTCCCACCTAAAAGTTTTGGTGTAATTATAACTTGTATTATGCTGCAGGAGGATGATTAGAGAGAACGATAGAGCTATCAGCATTTATAGACAAAGCAACTATGTTTTCTCTATATTGTACATCCAATTCTACAAGAATGTTGAATCATTGATGCAACAGGAGGTGCAAAACATCCTGAATAGTGGCTCCATCACCCAAAAATGAATGATTTTTAGAGATACAGGAGTACAGTTCTGCTTAGCTGGTTAGAACGGGTTCTACCCTCTGTTCCTACTGTTGGAGACAGCAGACAGAGGGTCTGAGAGATCCACTCTTACTATTAAAGGACCTCTGACACTAATGGACAAGGGTCACCAGATAAATGAGATTGACTGGGTGCCTTTTATGGGGTTAGCCATTTTCCTTCCCAAAGAAATGATTATAATGCAATTATTGTCTTTTAACATCGTTACCTTGGACCCCATTTGTCTGTGAGCACCATAAACTTTGTGTTTTGCCGTGTACTACATGTTTTGGGTGAAAAAGAGTATTTTTTTTGTATTTTTTCTGGCAAGGTTGTAGCCATGTGCTTCTATATAGTAATTGCTCCTCTCCCTGCTGAGCATAACCATGAAGGGCAGAATGAGTGCTCGACCATGAGTATATGGTGCCAGTGGTGATAGTGGAGGGTACAGGTGTTTTTAGGTTGGCATGAAAATTGTCTGACTGGTGATTTATTATTTATTTATTATTATTTATTATAGGATTTATTTTTATTTATTTATTATTATTTATTATAGGATTTATACCAACCACAAAGGCTTGGCTACTATGATCTGTGAAACCACAATGTCACTGTTGGTGTTGATCATCATCACTGTGATCATCATCATCATCATTAGTGATAATCATTGTCACCACTAACATAATCATCACTAACAGCATCAACATCACCACCATCACCATCATCATCTTCAGTAACACAATGTTGAGGTTATTTGCCCTATAAAGGCCCTTTCACATATTTCAAAATGTGATTAATGATTAATGTGACGAGATAAGCCGCAACCTCAAATACACCAGTTTTAATTCTCCAATATGAAAAGGCAAATTATTAATGAAAAGCGCCTTAACTTCAGCAGATGATTCATACTTGTGAAAGTAATAACAATCTATCAAATAAAGAGCTTGCCAACTGCCCCGGTTTCAATTTTAATAGCAGAGTTTGGATATACAACAATTTCCCCTTGATTATTCCACCCTCCTGTGAAATATGCACCTGAGGACGTGGTTTCATTTCGATTTTTTTTTTGGAGTGAAGTACTTTGTCACAAAGTGCTGTGCTGTTCGAGGTTACCTACTGTATGCATAAGCAAACTCATTGCCACAGAATGTTGCTGAGTTTACCAAAAAACCCTGCAGGTACAATTAATTGATTATGGACAACCTCCACTTATGAATAAGTGAGAGAGGAGGAGATATCTATTATTTACTTGTCAAATTGCAGGACCTACTCATCCAGAAGGCAAATAATGTTGTTTTCTTTCTATGCTCTATGCTTTCTCTCATTGCTCTGTGGTAATAACAATTTATGATAGAGAAAAATGTCATGAAGTTGCACAATTTACAAACAGCCAGGTAAATTGTTTTGCTCCAAGCCGGGATAGGGATTGGGAATCATCTGAAAGGTATACAAGGGCTACCAAACAACACTAAAGACTACGACACGACTGCTGCTAACTTTTGAGTCCACTATTGTTCGCCTTATGTATCTTACAAAGTGTACTGCAGGAAGGCACAGACAACTGATGGTGTAGGAGTGTATGCCTTCATGTATCTATGTGTAAGACGGATGGAAAGATGACAGAACAATTCTAGACAGAATGATATAGAGAAAACATTGGTAAAAGAGCTGAAAACAAACTGTGAGAGAATAGAGGGGGAGAGAGGGTGCAGAGAGAGAGAGTATACCGTATACAGTGTAATGAGAGAAGAGACACAAGGAGATTAGGTTAGGGAAAAAGCAAGGGCAGAAAGATAAAGTGCCCGCGTGGAGAGAGACATGAAACCATTAAGATGAGAAAAATACACAGAGAAATAGAATGAATGTCCTATAACAGGGAGGGAGAGGGGGGAGAGAGAGCGAGCGAGAGTGAACATAGGGCAGAGGAGGATGAGATGTAGGACAATGATAGATCGCTTTCTGGCAGGCTCAATTTGTCATGGTGTTATTGTGAGGAAAATGGAATAGAAGAGCAGGGGGAGGGTCACAGGGAGAGGACAGGGGGCCAGGGGTGGGAGCGTTAAGCCAGGAGGGAGCAATATCAGTGGATGGTAAGGGAGATAAACTCCCCACACCTCCTCACCTCTGGCGTTAGACTGGTGATCACTGAGGTTATAGTCCCCTGATAACTCAATCCCACTAACCAGTGTCCTCTCATACAATGCTAGACTATTTCATATTTGAACATTACTGTTATTTGGCTGTGTATTTGTGTGTGTGTGTGTTGATATTATGGATAATATTTATGTTACTGTAACTCAACCTGCAGGATGCTGGTAGGATAGCACAAGTGAATATAAAATCTATTAAATTCATTTCAATGGGGATATCATTTTCATCAGTCAAACTGGATGTTTGTTGCAAATGATCTATAATGTTTCAAGTTTCAAGTTTCAAGTTTATTGTCATATACTTGATGACAATGCAACATCATTACCAGTAATGACATTCTTGATCTCGAGGCCAACTCAACTCTACATAGTAAGATAAGACAAATAAGTGTTTAAAGAAAAATAAAATAAACCAGTATACAAATGGTAATAAGGTGCAAAGAAGCGGTATAGAAAAATAAAACGTAATAAAAAAAAAAAAAAATAATAATAGAGATATTTGCAAGACAGAGACTGCAATGTAATACTAAGAGGTAGACAAAACAGTGCTATCGGTGAAAGCGATTTAACTCCCACACCACGATCTTCTTCTGCTTCTCCTGCTATAGCCATGTCCTCTATTCAGAACTCTACCTGCAAAGTCTTGGACAACCAAACAAAGTGCTGCTTTGTTTGTCACCTCCAAAAATGAAGACTCTCCACTCCCCCCCCCCCCCCCACCTCCCTCTTCCAAACGATGCTACTCAAGCAATAAAACACCCTGGGCCTTCATTAGCATTCTGGGCCTGTCTAATTGAATCTTCTGGCTGGCTGCAAGTGTTTTTCCTCTTTTGCGTTAAAAAAAATGTTCAGGCTGCGAAGTACTTCTGGAGCTGTTTAATTATACCTGGCCTCACTCATTAGCACTAAGGGAGGGGGTGTAGCCAGGACTGGCAGTGAAGGATCTATGGAAGGAATAGAGGGTGGAGCGGTGTGTATGCGCACATGTGTGTGGGCATTCTTGCATTTTACGTGTGTGTGTGTGTGTGTGTGTGTGTGTGTTTGTGTGCAGGCGTGTGTGCATGCTGTGTTTGCACAGACGATGCTGTTTGTGCCAGCACTATGCTCCCCTGCACCAACAACGTGCTCTCTGTGTCGGGGTAATGAGTCATGCTGCGATAAACACTTCCAGGTCACGGCCAGCCCTTTTTCCCTTTTCACAGAGACAGGAAGTCACAGGTGCCAAGACACAAGTCTGTTGTGCATGCTGGAAAGTGAAAAGAACACACAGAGCAACACACACAGAGAGCAAATACAAGTTGGAGAACAGATGAATAAACATATGAAGTGCTCAATTTATCTTTAGCTGTTACATTTTCTTGCAGGATGAATCACACGCAGCTCAAGTGGCTTTCCAATGTCTGAAAAGGGCAACCCGGAGGACTTAGAAATAAATGCAGAGACAATTTTCTTCTTGATAGTGTAGTATTATGTAAATTGAATGCTGTGTTTGGGTCTTGCGTCATCCGTCTGTTGTCCTCGGTAAGCTGGGATGTACTGCGAGACAGAACTCAGAGGGATCTAATCATTTATTATTGTTTCTGATCAGATTATATCATATTACTCAGCTTTGCTCCATCAAGAAAACTGGAAGATATTGTCAAAAAATGGAGCAACAATAAAAAAAGAGGTTAAAAAACAGAAAAAAGTAAGCGACAGAATAAGTCTTGCGGACAGGAAATGAAGACAGTTTACACACAGGGGGATATTAGCCGCTACTACTGAGAGATACAGGAGCTGGGAAATGTGTTTAAGCCCTTCTCCACTGCTTGGTGACTGTAAGGGGGGGGATAAATACTTGGATTAAAAATGTGGTGGAGAATGATTCATTCAATTTTGCTTGAATTGCAAATCTGCCGTCTTTTTTTTGGAGCATCAACAACTAAGAATGATACTTAATGCACCCTAGCACCCTAAAATGTAAGGGTACACAATTCTCAAGTACTCATTTTTCATCCTTAACGGTTTTCACTTGAGACTCACCGACTTTGACAAAACAATTGTGAAGGACACAGACATTTTATTGAGTGAGAGTTAACTGTCAAGAGGCATCTATGGGTTTCGTGTCAGGATTGTGTGGGTAAAGTGCGTGTGACAGTGGCATGCGCGCATACACGTGTGCATTCATTTGTGTGTGTGTGCGTGCGTGTGTGTGTGTGTGTTTTGTGGCCCCCGTAGGCTGTCATGTCAATGGCACTGAATTTCCCCCAGCAAGAAAACCTATCGTCGCTGTCTGTCTCCAAAGCACCCCATAATAGCACGTCAACTTGAGCAGCTTTTAAATCACAGTCCACAAGCGCTTGTGACACTCAGACGGAAGAGTCCTTGGCATCAAAACACAATTCCTAGCAAGGGCAAATGTGTTTATTACGTCTCACACTCGAGTGTCTGGAGGATCCGTTTGTAATCAGCGATTCATGGTCTTAAATCTCGACAAATGAATCTGTTTCCGACGCGGGAACCTCATCTGCTATGCAGTCAAATATAATAACACATAACATAACAGCAACGCAGATACACTCTGAAGGCCCCTCTGCTGTTGTGCTGTAAGGCTGGTTTCTTCTGGAGAAAGGGATAGCCAATCGACAGCGTGGATTATGGATTATTGACCACAGCAGAGAACATGTGAAACGTGAGCGGGCAATGTGCAGAGATCACCGGAAGTATTTATTGAATGAAATGCTGTGTTCAATTTTACCACCAAGCCAAAGGTGTGAAAGAGCTGCTGCAATTCTGAATAGCAAAGAACTTGCCTGAGAGTACACAACTGCTGTATTTCTATCAGTTTCTTCTCATTGGAACATCCTATTCTAAGTGATTTAACAACAATGACTTGAAATAATCTGATAAATGTTGGAGTGTTGAACTGGATGTCTTGGGTAACAGAGACAGGCTGTATACCTGACAGGCTATAAGGATTGTTTTTATTTTTATTTGTGTTTCACTCACCCAAAGAAAAGCAAGATATTGAAAAATGGCAGCTACGATATATCACAGGGCATTAGGAAACTACAAGGCACAGTACAGTAATCCACTGCCACTAGTCTGGCCAGTGAAGGTCATCCAGATAGGAGGCGATTTATTGCCTCCGTGTCTTCAATCTCAGGTAGTGCCACTGACAATCTCAGACGGTACAGAGCCTGCCTAAAATTAGCTTTTACTCAGTACGATAAACCCAATGTGAAGTAAAGACAGTATTATTTCTATCATATATTAACCAATTCAATCTGGGGTTTGGTGACAAAGTTGAATACTATAAAGACAGGTACTGTAAAAGAGATCCTCTATCCACCACAGTAGAAAGATGTTCCACTCCCAAATTAAATGCATCCAAAATAAGATGTATTCTGTCTGTCTGGTGAATATCAGACTCATTCAGAGAATTGGAGGAAAACAGAATTTGAAGAACAGCATGTGTTCTTGAAAATGGTTCATACCACAACTTAACCAAACCAGTTATTATGAGCATCCATTTCTGTGCGATATGTCGGTTTCATACATCGGCATGAGATGATTTTGCAGTTAGGTAGTTCTGGAGTTGGGTATTGATAGGTTATATAGGTTATTGATTATATGTTAAAGTTTCACTCTAGTGCTTGTTAAATGGGAGGAAAACAAATTGCCTTTTAACTGCCCATTTTAACTGAATTAAATTTGCTGAGGTGAAGGAAAGAACGTGCTCTTAACTGTAATAATGGCAGAAATCCATGATTCACCTTTGATTGAGTCTTGATCTGTTTTCAAAGTCAGATGTACAACCTGTGTAGGACTCACAGGTTCAGAGGCTTCAGATTAAAAGCCTGCGAGTGCCACATGTCCCTAAGCCTCTTAACTGAGCGGTCAGCCCTTCATAACCAAGTAGTGCCCCTCTATGCCTTGTGTCCAATCTGTCCGCACTCATTTCTCCGCTTCACTGCTATCCTTCAACTTAGATCAGACACCTTATTGTTTCATACTCTCTCTGCCTCTCTTTCTCATCTTTCACCCTTCCTCACCGCTTCTCTCACTCCCATTCTTTCATTACTTCCTCTTTCTCTAGCTCTGTTCCTACCTTCCTTCCACTCTTTCTATCTCTACCTCCCTCTCTTCCTCTCGCATCTAACCTCCTCTCATCCCCCGCCGTCTCCCTTCTCCCCTCTCATATTCCCTGGCACCCGGCAGCAGTGCTTGTCACTCTCCTGGCTTGGTGTAGCAGCCACACAGGAGGCAGACCTCACTCGGCCACTGAGCTCCATCCATCAAGTGTCCTGGGGAGTTGGCACAGCCGACTGACACCCCTCATTCTGTTTCTTCTAAAACCAAATCCTGCCCCGGAAGCACCGAGAGGAGACGCAATGGGGACTGTATGAGATATAGGAAAAGACTTCTGTGGGCTTTTTATTACACCTGTAATAAACTTTCCAACTGTGGTTCGAACCAAAGAAAATGAACTATAGGTGTGATGGCACCCTTTTTCTAAAAAGCAGTATTAACAGTACAGTTATTCCTATGGCCCAAGACATTCTAATCAATTTTGGTGAAATGATGAATGACTATCTACCAAAGCCAAAAACCAGAGAGCCAAAACTCTAATTTGGGTGTCTTTGAGATATACAGCCTGGAGCAGCTCCACTGACAATTAATAGGAGAGTGACTTTGGGAAGTCCAAATGGGCATCGTTTTATATGAGTGAATTAGCAAATGTTCTCTAATACAGCCCATTTAAGGACATAAAAATACCATGCTTGAAAGCTGAAATTTCACTTTATTGCCTTTTAAAAGGTTTGCGTGACTCATGTGAAGCGCTCCCGTCACGGCGGGAACAGAGAGTGGTTGGGTGTGAGGGATGATGGGGCACTGCACTGACAGGAGTTGCTACATCCTCTCCTGGCCAAAAGTGAGAGAGAGGAGAGGTGGCAACTGTCTGGACCGGAGAACACAACAGCCGAGAAATGCAGTATCAAACCGCAAAAGTATTCAAAGTTTTCAAAGTATGAGAAATGACGTATGAGAAAGTATGAGAATCTCGCCACGTCCGCCTGGGTTTCTTCCCACGTCCCAAAGACATGCAAGTCAGGTGGATTGGAGACTAAATTACCCAAAAGTGTGAATGTGAGTGATTGTCTGTGTTATCCCTGTTATGTGCTGGCGACCTGCCCAGGGTGCCTCTCTGCCTTCTGCCCAATGTTTGCTGGGCTAGGCTCCGGCCACCGTGACCTTGAAAAGGATTAAGCGGGTAGAGAAAATGAAATGAATGAATGAGAATAGAGGCGAGCAGAGGGACGGCAGAACAGAAGAACATAATGGAAACTGACTGAACAGGAAAAGGCACATGAGAAATTATGAACAATACTTAAATAGAGCTGGCTTCTGACCTGTGATGAACAGCACTGACACCCACACCGTGCTACAGCTACTTCTGAAGTATTAGCGCTGCTGTAAATACAGCATGGCACGTCTTGCACCAATGGACAAAACAACCATCAATCACTGGTAGTCATTAAATACCAAGCCCATTAAATACCAATCCCATTAATTAACCAAATATCTTTATATTTCCATTATGAAAAAAAGATTTGTTGTAAGTGATGAATTTTTGATCCAGCCTACTGTCGACTTCTAGTCACCATGGCAACCATGTTACTTATTTTTTTCTCAAGCTGAAAGTGGTCAGGAGTACTTTAGTCTCCAGTGCATCATCATCACTCTCCATTTAGATATCAGCACATTTCCATTTTCTCCCACCGTATCTCTGGTGGGGAGAAGGTAGGCTCTGTGACGACAGCTACCGAGGTATTAATGAAGCTTTGATGAATTAACAAATCCTCACCACTTTTAATACATTAACACATTCACAAGGAGGATTTGAGAACGGCGCTGAATATGAAGCCGGGCTTATTTCTTTCTAGTCCCAAAGAAACCTCCTGTTAATTGTATAAGGGATGATAAAGAATATAATTGGCAAGATTAAATGCAATCTTGTGAGAAGAAAAGATCTGTGCACCTCTTTGGCACTGTGTGTGTGTGTGTGTGTGTGTGTGTGTGTGTGTGTGCACTGTAACAGAATTCATGGGGGTACAGAGGAGGATCAAAGCAGTATGTCATTAATGAAACTTGGGAGCCTCGGTGTATTCACCACCTGTGCTGACATATTTGTCTATGAGCACTTCAGTTTCAGAATAATAGCGCGACGTTAGCGACCGACTCATTGGAACACGAGTAAGGCTGCTGCTGGTTAAGGTCTGCTTTGTTTGTCAGTGAACAGTGAGGCCCTACAAACTGCAATCCATCAAGAGTAAAACCTTTTTTGAAACATTTGAACATAACACAGGTCTTGATACGACCGATCTACGCAGCTTTCAGACAAGATTACATATGTGCCACTTGTCTCAAAGTAAGATGCCTTCTTATCGTTGAGTGATCTTCAGGTGCAATAAAAATGGAAATGTAGACGTATTCTTTTTATACTCCAATGGCAAAGCATTTCAGGAAATCAGCATCTGCACTTTAGTTCCTTCCATCAGTAACACGACCTCAAGTGAGTCAGCGATGAATAAATAAATCTTTGGTGTCCTGAAGAAAGCTTAAAATATCTCAGAGCTTTCATGTCACTTGACATGAAAGAAATATTGAAAGGTTCTCCCTCATGAGAAAACGCTTTCTCGCGGTGCTGAGACCAAGCTGAAACATTCAGAGCACTTCACAGAGCACTGTAAAATGTCAACAATCGTGGGAATAAGTAAACCAATTACTTGTTTAAAACTGACTTTTAGAAGAAAAAAATATGATGTAGGATCACTGTAAAAATGCTACAATATCACACACCACACATCACAGTCGTTTCCCCATGTTGTGCCATGTGGTATAAAATACGACAACATCCAATTAAGAATGCACAGTGTACAGGTTGAAGTACGTATGAAACGCTAAATTATTTCTCACCTAGAAATTGATGTTCAAGATACTTAAACAAAGCAAGGTGGGAGGTGAGAGAGGATGGATGTGAGTAATCCTCATGGGCTAAAGTAGACAGTTGGGTGCTTTACCTCACAAGCTCCCCAGCTGCCATCTACTACATTTAGCAAGCACTGTGTTGAAGGAGCAAATAGAAGAGAAGTTAGTAACAGCTACCAAGTTAGGTTAGTATGAACTAACTATTTGGCCTATTTGTCATCAATTATGTGTCTGAGCTCTTGTTTATTGGCTCTTGTTCATTTGATACACTTATTTGTCTTAGCTCTTGTTTATTTGATTCTCTTATTTGTCTCATTTGTTTAAGATATAGTAGGTTGCTAACTTATTGCACTCTTACCTTAACACTAGTTATGCTCTTAGTTGCTTGTTTAGGAAGGAAATGCACTTACGATTTCTGGTGACTAGTAGTTTTCTTGCCTACCTATGTTGAATGCACTCATTGTAAGTCGCTTTGGATAAAAGCGTCTGCTAAATGACTGTAATGTAATGTAATGTATTTGTTTTAACCAAACTCCCTGCATTGGATGTGGAGTGAAGATGAATGAATGTTGCACTTGCTCTGCAAAATGTATTTGCTAAATTATATTAAAGCAGCGAAAAAGCTGACACGTTCTCTTCTAGCTCTGACCAAGTCAGTGCTGAGGGCATTTTGTACCATAACACTCATTCTTCCATCCGGGCCTTTACCTCCATCTGATCTCTGCCTACTGCTTTGGCTTTTGTCCAAATTTCGCACAGAGCGGTGACTGGCAGTTACTTCCTGCCTGCCTCCTTCAACTCTCAGATGGGGGGGTCCTCAGGCAAATGTTTTTCTGTCCAAAGGTCATCGTCTTCACTGAGTAAAAGCTTGTTTACTGTGCTTGGCTTAGTAAGAAAAAAAATAGAAACCTAGGCAGCTCTTTCACTGTCTCGCTGCATGTGTTATGGGGTCTCAATGACCTAGCTTACCTGGTGGATGAACACCTGTGCTCCCCGGGGGCTCATGAGCAGTACAGCGCGCCGCAGGGTGTCCCGGTACCGGTTGAGCTCCTCAGTGCGCATCGTGTTGAAGAGGTCATTGAAGACGCGGCTGACGTTCCTGTCCACCCTCTGCAGGGAAACGTCCAGTCCCAGCCGAGACGCCTGGTCCATAAACGTCTGGAGGCCCCGGATATCTGGAAGGAGGAGCAAAAAAAAAAAGAGAGAGAGAGAGAGAGAGAGAGAGAGAGAGAGAATAACACTTTAGACAGGTGCAAAGTTATACAGGACTTCATTTCAGCTTTAAGTGAACAACCTGGACTTTCAACACCTGCACGTGACCTCAAAATCGACTGACACCCCTCATTCTGGTCAGGCTTCATTCCAAATGCTTTAAGAAAGGCTTCATTTTCTGCTCTTGATCTGAAGCACAACAAACCACCAACAAACACACTTATCTCGCCCGTTTCCAGGGATTTAGAGGATGTGAAATCGGAGGCAGGCGTTGCTCTCCCCAGATATCTTTGCGTGTGTGCCGTATATGGGAAGTACAACTTTAAAGAAGCCTGTACTGCACAGACAAATCAAGGTGATGTGCAGCAGAGGGCCTGCACTTAGCACGCCAATCCCAGCAGTCGCAGAATGAGCAGCGGTCCAGCATGTGCCAAGTCATGCTGCATTGTTAAAGAGAGGTTAGGAATGTGTGTGTGTGTGTGTGTGTGTGTGTTTGTTCACATTTTCTCCTGTTGCATCTCTGGAGGTTGATGAGTCATTTAGTGCTAAGAATACAGTATACACACACACACACAGAGACACACAGTGAACTAGTCTACTGCAGGGGTGTGTGGGTGTGTTTTAGGGGACACGGCCAGGCAACGGCATTTTTATCCGCTCAGGGCCAATACAGGAAATTAGGATAATAAGTAATCCCTTGACCTGGCCTGAGCAGTGAAGCAACATATTGGTACGCCGCCCCCTCAGTGTACTGCTTATAGGGCAAACTGAAGTAGCACTATGACCGAGCACCATATGTAGCAAACCATAAAGAACGAGATACAATGTTCGATTTTTTTCCTGCCACAGTTTTATTGCAATTTATTTTTGGATAACATAAATACTCAGTTTGTCGCTGGATTCTCTTCGGAATAAAAATGTTCAAAGGGCAGAACAAAACATGAAATTAAAACATTCATCATTTTGAAGCGCCGCCAAACTCTTTTTACCTCAGAACCCTTTGAGAACTCTCTCTCCCTTCCACACACACACACACACACACACACACACACACACACACACACACACACACTTCCCTCCAACTCTTTTGGTTTGCTTTGTCGGAAGACCCCTCCTAGTCTCTAAATTGTTCCCCGGACCCGGAGCGCCGTACGGTTACCCTTTGTGTACAACGGGCCAAAGTACGACCACTGAGCAACGCTTCCTCGTGTTCAAGCACAAGACACAATCTACAATTTAATCACGGTTCCTTCCCTCCTGTCCCACTATTGAACCATTGCAATTAATTTTGAGTCTACCCCACAATATTTTGCTTTATTGTAATGACACATGAGACTATACTTGTTTACTTACACTTATGAAAGTGCTATATTGGAGAATAGAGGTGAGGTGGGTCAATTAAGGTGGTAAATTGAATGAAAACCACCACTTTCTTGGACTACAAGAAAGTGTTTAGTGTCATAGGTTTTTCCGTGAAAGCCATCTCTGCCAAATATACTAGATGTTTAAATAGACTCTTACATCTTTAGATGCGATCAAATGTAACTTGTGTATGCCCATATACTCTTTATAGTACAGGCCAGTTCAGGTTAGATTAACAACAGATCAAGAGAATTTCAAAAATGAGGGAAAAAACGTTTTCAGTGGTATCATATATACTGTTAATCCCATGAAGAGGCAAAGGGAGGCTACCACGCCATAGCTACCCGATAGCGATATTTGACTTCAAAGCCAGAGTTCGGAACCCTAGCAAGCTTTTCCACGGGGCAGCCATGACAGCCACGGACAGGAAAAGAGGATTAACGTGGAATTAAAGGTCCGATTTCTGAACAAGTTTACTCAAGTGGCACTTCTGAACACAAATCTGAGAGTGATTCTGAGAGTTTAAGATATCAAAACGCAACCTCTCATCAGTATCTCGATAATCTTGAATCTCTGCCTTCTCTCTCCCTCCTACCTTTTCACTTTACAGTATGGCCAGATGTGAGAGAGAGAGACATGAGGGAGGGTTAGAGAGAGAGCCTAGATAGAGAAATACCCCATGAAGTCGCTCTGCCGTTCTTTCCAGCTCTATGTTACCCAACTCATAACGAAAGCAGGAGTCCCTGTCGGTTTGGAGCGGTGCAAAAATGAGCATATCATGATCAAAGGGCTCGGAGGTTTTTACTGAGCTGTCAAGCTGTGCCGCAAACCAAGCGGAAAACTCTGAGAAATGGCCGCGCTACCGGGCTCTGTTTACTCAATATTGAAATGAGTCTGTTAAGGCAAAGACTATCATTCTTAGAACAATAACATCAGTTAATTATATGCTACATAGATTTTCGGAGAATCTGAAATGCATCAGGCAGCGAGTGTGTTATGGACTGCCACAACAACTATTAGAGGGAGGGCGAGCAAGAGAAAGGAGAGGGAGGGAGGGAGGGAGGGAGGAAGGGAGGGAGAGAAAGAGACAGGTACGAAGAAAGATTACCAACCCTTCAGTTGCCGTCTCACCTCTTGTCACCAACGGCGGTGGGATGCAGACCCCTGCTCTGATCTTATGCTAGTATTTTGTTATCACAGTATTCATTCAACATGTGTAAATTCTTAAAGAGACATTTGGATATGAGGCCTGTGCACCAATCACGTCACAGCAATCCTATCAATCATAAATTGGATGTTTATACCATCTTTGTTAACAACCACCACTCAGACTCACTCTCAGCTTAGTATGGGAGTGACAAGAAATGTCATAAAAGCAATAAGCAAGCCTCAATGACAATAGGAATTAAATTAAATATTATTTTTTGCTACATAATTAAAGAAATTAAGCATTTATTTTTGCTCCAGATCAAATTATGGTCATTCTCTAATCATCTGTAATCAGAGTCCTACACACAAGACAGGCTGCTGCCATGGTAGCAATCTGTAGTGTTTTTGTGGGAATATGTGGGGGTGCGTGGGTCTGTGTGACTCAGATGCGTATGCACTGTGTCCATGCATATACATTGTGTGTTATGAATTGGGCTGTAATGATAACCATACCCCACACCTCGCTGAAGAGAAACTCAATGTGAAGAGAAACAGTAGGCTGTCTGTTACGATGCTCTGGCACTGTCAAGGGTCTCAAAATGTTGTACATTGATTGTATTTTTGGCATGCAACCACACTTTGCAATGTCAGTCCAAACAAGGACTTAAGATTAATTGACCAGTTTTGCTGACATGCATCTGCGGTGATGCAATGCTGGGTGCTTAAAAGGGCGGCTTGAGAAATGACTGAGCCAGTTCCAGGGATATGTCAACATCAACTCCCGGTTTGTTTCCATGTAGACACACATCAAAATAACATGGCACTATTGAACACACATGGACTATCTCCATGTGTACATATATGAAAAAAACGTATTATTTGTTCCATGTAAACACCATGTCATATTTGGAAAATGTATGTGTATGTTAACTGAAAAATCAACTTCTTTATCCATGTCTTTGAAATTGGTGATTTTCTTATAACTCGACTTCCTGTGTAATACTTGTTGAATTCCTGCTCCCATATATCTATTATCTATTATTTGACTCTTACACTCACTCCTCACTTTATTAGTGAGGAGAAGAATGCACCAATATCTATATTTCCTACTTCAAGCAATAACTGTAACGATCCCTGGTAGATGTGTCTGGTTGTGTATGAGATGAAGTACATAAAGCTGTGGACGTCAACCTGTTCCCCGGTAGATATGTAGATAAAAATATGCTCCATCTCTCTCCCTCTCCACCTCCCCCCTTCTCTGTCTATCTCTCTCTCTCTAAAGCCAATTAATTGAAGGTCACCTGCACGTTCAGTTCCCGTGAAATTACCTGACAAGTTAGCTGGCAGTGTGATAGACCTTGTGGGCTAAATGTTACATTAACTGAAAGGAAACACATTTGTGTGGAAAGCTCAGATCAAAACAGAAACTGAGTTCCTGGACGTTGGGTTGCCTTCGCTATTCTCGAAAACCGTGTTTCATTTTCTCAGGTCAGTCATTCCATTTGCCTCCCTTTCTAAAACTCTTGTTCATCTTCCTCTTCTTCTTCTTCATCTCCCTAGCCGCTCTATTGGTCTCATTACAGAGTCTCTTCAGGATATATGCTCTGTTTGTCTACGTTCAGCCCCCGCCTGTGTTATAAACGTATTTCTACATTAGGATCCGCCTCCTACTTGGGCGCCGAGGCAGCTTAATCAATCTCACACCTAATCCCAGCCTACTTCTCTCCTCCTCTAACAGAGAGCCAGCCACCATGGGGAAGGCAGAGACAGATGTAGCTGCTCCACAGTCATTACTAAACTCAGGTAATCTCAGCCAGACCTGCCAAGGAGCCTACTGTTCACCTAGATTGCCCTGCTTTTACTATTGTCCTATAGGCTTGACTGGGTTGGCTTTAAAACACTGTAAAATGTCCTTTTCGTTTTATCATCATAAAATGAAAAGTACATTTTACAGAGCTTTTGTTTGTAGATAGAGCATCCACTGTACAATCAATGGCTGGCTTCTTTACATACACATACCTGTGAGTACTGTGTAAGCAAACTTTAATACAGATAACAAACCTAATAGACCTTTTAAAAAGTAATTTTTATTAGCAGTACAACTAATAATGGATAATCTTTGTAAAAATACAGTCTTAGTCCATTTTATCTTTAAAGTAATACCTTAATGAATAGTGAGAGACTCATCTGGTATTCCAGGTCTGTAGCAAAACAGGAGAGACATGTTGTGTCAGATTTGAAACAAAGCGTGGCATGACTGACCTATTCTCCACATCATTTGATTCGCCGCAGGAACTCACCCTGCAACTTTTGTCAATGTCATTGAAACGCAGCGAGAGCCGAGACATGTAGGAACACGGGAGGCAAACCAGCTTGTGGATGAAAGATTCAGTTGATTCCCGAGCAGGCACGCTGTTTGGCTGTTTATACAAAGTCCATGGTCCTTGAAGACAAACTGAGAGAAGCTTGTTTTTCAGTGGAAGAGATGGGATGTTTTATAACCTTGACATGCACTGAATCTATTTAGTCCTTTTTGGATAAAGAGTTGAGGCGTTGACCCTGAAGCGCTGTCAGAGAGCACAGCTGAAATCACCAACAGTGGGAAGTGTTTTGAAGAAACAGAAAAGTGTTTGCTGCATAAAAACTATAACTGCCAATAAAATAAAGAACCAAAATAAAAGCGCTACCTATCTATTTGGCCAGCCAAAGAGTGATTAAAGGGCCTATTGGTGGCAATGGGCTGTGATAGGATTATCATTTTGTCCTGTCTTTTTGCCTCAAGGCAGGCAAAGGTATATTATGTCGCTTTCCAGTCATAATACCGTGTTATCCTGCTTCACGGCAATATGGAGGCTATTACTATTAACTTTGAAAGAAGTTATGGAACATGGTCTCTCACATCCCGCATCACATCCCGCATTCAAATAATGACTCGAGAATGTGCAACGACGAATCAAACCAGATGGGGCGGAGCTTTAGAAGTTGTTTACGTAAAGAGATTGTGATGCCATTGATTCATTGGTGGAGATTTGAGTGAATTGGTTTCCCCGACACACTTCACACTTCCAGCCACACGTTGCCCCTGAGGTGAGGGGAACCAACGGTCTGAGCTGTGATAAAAAAACAAA
Organism: Hoplostethus atlanticus; assembly: GCA_034670405.1. NCBI lineage: Eukaryota > Metazoa > Chordata > Actinopteri > Trachichthyiformes > Trachichthyidae > Hoplostethus > Hoplostethus atlanticus. The sequence goes on along the minus strand of JAXDDX010000065.1, from coordinate 1,806,868 downwards.
ACGGAAACATAGTCTTCTTGACAACACTCGCCGTTGCTCTCACCACCCAAAAACACACCTCTAGTGGGGTTGTGGGATGCGTCGGGGAGCAGCTGAAGTTTAGTGCATCAGTGTGACAAGAGCTAATCATAAATCTGTAGATAAGTGTAATATAGATAATGAACTGTTGGATCATCCCATGTGTATAACGCTACACTGTGATGCCCAGGGCGATGCAAGTAACTCTTCTATCTATTTGAACATCTGATTTTATACAGAGCAACGCGCCATCAGCAAATTGATAACAGAGCAGCTGCCGTCTTATCACACCACATCCAGAAACCCATCACACCAAGATCACTCCTAAATGTTTGATAAGCTGGCTCCAGTGTAGCAATTACGCTTTCTATGAACTTAGAAGTTTAATGTCCTGTTTTTCCCCCGCCTTGTTCCCTTTGGTATTTGTTTTAATTACCACATACAAATCGACAAAAAGCTCAAATTAGATAGTCACTCAAATCTCCAAAAGAAACAAAAACTCCCAGTCAGTGTTAATTACAGTAGCAAGACTATCATTTTATGTAATTTTATGCTCAGGACCTTTTTAGTTTTACCTCAAAAGCCTCACCAGGTTCTGTGGTTGCAAATTAGCCTCTCTGGCTAGAAACCTTTTATACAGTGAAGTTGTTGTTTTTAACTTGCACAATGATTATTTATAACCTGTACGATGCTTACTTGTATTGACCCTGACACATAATTGAAGAAATAAATAAATAAAATCACTGAACTATTCACTAAGTAACACATTTTCAGTTAAATGACATTGGATGGGTATATGGAGACTTCCTGGTCGATGGTTTAGCATGCCGACAGTCAATCCCACTTTCAGGAAAGCTGGCAGTATGGCTAATAAACAGGATGCTTACAGTATAGCTCCTGTATGAACCCTCCCATGGTCTTACCAGTTGTCTAACATGTTAGTTTCTATTTGATGGTTCAATAATGTGTTTTTAATGTCAGTGAGCTTTTGTCATTTGTATGACTCTCACATATAGATACTAACTTGATAGAAGTATCGTGTTACTTGACCATCACAATGCATTTTATAGCAATCTTATTGTCATAATGTCATAATAACATTTATCATATCCTATATCATTGTATATAAGTGTATATGTACTGTAACAATAAGCTGTCTGCTCGTGGTTGCTAAATGAGTAACCTATTGCACATTGAGAAGAAAAAAATTCCCTTAACGCCACGTATCAAGTTGAGGGGGGAAGCTGGCGGATTACTCTGGGTGGCACAGATATGGATTTTGATAATGTTGCTGTATTATCAGTGGTACTACAAAGCAGCTTGCTTTATCATCAGGTGTTTGTTGTCCTGCTAAAAGCACTAGTATTGGCTCATAACTTGTAAGTAGGCAGCACGATGCTTTTACTCTTCCAGCTTTTTGTGTTGTAGTAATACTTCCATATTATGACTAATCTACTCAACATACTTTTCAAACTCACACAGTGGGAGTGGAAGATGGCGGAAGTATATGGCACGTATCATGACAAGTACTTCATGAGTACCATCATGAGTGAGGCAGACATCACAGCGTTGTACTTCTTGCTCTTTTCAAGCTATAGATAGACCAGGAACTGACGAGAGAAGCAAGGAAGGCTTTGACAAGATCACGCACTGAGAGCCTAATCTGAGCCCCTGTGCTGTGAATAGAGTTACATAATCTCATTTCCGCTGTTTGATTATCACTAATCTGACAGCGTGTGTTGAAAGCGATGTGTTCAAAACCTATCCGTGTGTTTGAAATATTGGCGATGATGGGAACGACGATGGGAGAACCAGGAAAGAGGATTGGAGCAGACGTTCAGATCAGCTAACAATGCTATTATGGGAATAAATTGACATAGGCCTATAGAGGTCCTAGAACACTGCACATCTTATCATCACATTGTGTGAGCAATATTATCCAGCGTAGATTTGTCACGCTTCATTCTATTTAAAAGTGTCCCGTTTAGTGAGCTGCTGGAACTGATTCTCTTTTTCCCCACTCACACGCGTAAGGCTTAAATTCAACATCCAGGGTCTCTTAAACACTGACTGCCTTTGTATGCAGCACTTTTCTCCGGGTGGTGGTGTAGGTCACTGTAGTCCAGCTTCAAGGCAGGCGCAGCGGGTATTTTGACTGCTCTGTGATGAGGATCCTAATTAGCTACTACATCCTTTAATTAAAGGACTACTGAGTTAAACAGTGTAGCACAAGAACAAATGTCAATGGTGCTGACTTCACAGCACCTAATTTAGCAGACTTGAAATAGGCTGTTTCGTTAGAACTGGTACCTCTACCCATTATTTCTCACCAGTAGTGCCTTGTTAAACTGAGCCTTGATGCGTTAGACATAGACTCCCTCTCAGAGGACTTCCACTGTAATTTCAGGCTGTGGTCTACTGCACTAGGTGGGATGTTGTACATAAAGACTCCATAATATGATATGATTCACTGAATGGTCTTGTGGTGAACCAGGGGAAAATGTGGGGAAAATTTCCATGTTTCTGTTTTTTTATGTCACAGGCAGGCAGATAGTTAGAAAGATAGAGCCCTCTCTTTCCCAGCGTGGGCTAAAATCGTATCCCATTCCACGCTGGGATTTAAATCAATCCAACACAATGCTGAGTATGCACTTTCTAGAGAGAGAGAGCCAATGGGAGAGGCCAAGCCAAGGAAAGATCTCCGTGAATGTGAAACAGCCTGTCACATATATCCACATGGAGCACCCCTAACGTCACGTCACTGTTCATTTCAGGACTAGCTGCATTAAACCTGAGGGTGGGATGGGGGAGCGCTACCGTCCTCACAGGGCTTGCTTTACTGTACAGTATATCTACTGCAGTTTATACTGTACTGTATATCTCGAGGGAGAAAAAAAAACAGATTTATGCTCTCTTCTAGATTGCACACTTCTAAGTGGTAGAGAAATTACCCGGCAGTGGCAGAGTATCGTTTGAGGAATGCAAAGCAGCAATATACTCTCTTCATCTGTCTGCCCTTGAATTCTATTGCCAATCATTGCTCAATCCACAGCCTTGTGCCTTGTGCCAAATGTGGGTCAGAAAAGGTCCAGCCCGTAGAGGCCTCTTGGTGAGAATAATGAATTAGAAATGGAGAATATCTGAGAATACATGAAGTGTTTGTCTGCTCCCTCCCTCCCTCTCTGGTGCCACAGATGAGCCAATTAGATTCATCTGTCTTTGCCTGAAAATGCTACTAATGGTGGATGCAGTGATGACATCTTGTTTTTTCCCCACAATCTTTGAACTTTTGTATATTTAACAGTGTGTGTGTGTGTGTGTGTGTGTGTGTGTGTGTGTGTGTGCACATGTTTTTCTTCCAGCATATTTGCTCTTCAAAGCCTATCGATCCCAAACGCTACTAAGACACGCAGATGATTATTACTTTTGGTGCAGCTTGATCTCGGTTGCTTTTATCTGACTGTTGTTGATTTAGGAGACGGTTTTGGAACATTTGGGATCTTTTAATTTAAAGAGCTGATATCATCACATAGACATAATATCACATTCATAAAAGATCAATCTGGTGCCGTTTTATATACCAACATCTGCTCACTTGAATATAACAAAACACACAGTTACAACTCACAACAACCCCCAGCATGTTAGGTCCTAACTAAACTGCACAACAACATGTCCAAATGACCCTCAGACAAACCCGTACACCCCCTTCCAACTCACCATAGTCGCTCTCGTAAAAGACGATGAACTTCTGCCAGCGCAGTTCCGAGACAAGGGTAAGTAGGACGTCATTGATCCGGACGGGCGGGCGGGCGGCGAGGGTGTATCTCTCTCCCTCTGGGCTGGGGTTGAGGTGGCAGGCGGTGCGGGGCGTACCATCCCCGTTCCTCTGGATGAAGAGGTGGGGGATGTGCATGGCGTCCGTCAGAGACTGCAGGGCGCTGGCGGCCGCGCAGCCCGTGGACGTGACCAGAGCCAGGATCCCCTGGTTCATCAGCTCACACGCTGGAGGACGGAAGAGAAGAAAGAAGAAGAAGAAGATGGTTAAAAGGCAGATAAAGGAGAGAAGTGAACAAAAAAGAGAGGGATGATAGAGGGGAGGACATTAGTGGGAAAAGGGTGAGGGGTGGAGAATAGGATTGAAAGAAGGTAGGGAAGGAATGAAGGAAGAGAATGAAAGGAAGAAAGATGGAAAAGCAGAAATGAGGAGAAAAGGGCGAGAGAAGTGGAAAGGTAAATAGATCAAACGTGGTGAGATATTTGCAGGAAAACTCAAAATAGAATCAAATGCAACAAGATGTTTTAATCAAGAGATAAGAGAGTGTTATTGAAAGTGTTCAAGTAGGCTTAAGAATAGAAGACGGTTCCTTATGTGTCCTATTTAGGATTAAGTGTGAGCCTCTTCAGTTGAAAACAGATCACAGACAAGAAGGGGCTTTGAGTTTGTGTCGTAATGTGTAGATGAGAGCGATGCAGTGGGGGGGGGCTCACTCTAATCCTTCACAAAAATGAGATAACAGAGAAAAAGAGCAGATGGGCGCTAGCGAAAGGTAACAGTATTAGCTCCAACAAGCAAATGAAACAGAAAGCCACAGGCACTAACACGATGCTGGTGAAAGCAACAGCATAGAAGTGGCGACTGGGTGGGTGGGATCTGCTGAAAATGTCAAAACAAGTCAGCAATATTCTTGAATTTGATACAGTAGGATAGCCGCCCAGATGATGACTCACATGTGTCTTGTGTCACCCAGAGCAGATTAAGATGAAGACAGAAAACTCACGCTGCGGTGGGTCACTTCCCCCGAAATGTTTGTTTACACATGTATTTTGGGTGAAACCTCTTTTAGATCCTCTTAGAACAGGTCAGCATGTCTGCTTGGACAAAAATGTCAAACAACATTTGCATGCTGTCTTCAAAACCACGGATAGCTCTAAAATCGACTGTGGAAAGCTGCTTGCAATAAGTGGTGGTAAATATTTTATGACTGCTTCAATTGAGTCTGCGTGTCCTCCAGTGATCTTCTGCTTGTGTGAAACCAATTTGCTATTTCTGCTTTAAAATGCATGACAATCCATGAGATGACTCATCCAACTGCAAGATCACCATATATTTATTGCATCCTAACAATAGCTTTTCTGTGAATATTGATTAATTTCTGTAAATGTGAAAAATGTCAAAGAGCTGTCATCAAGAAAGTGACATCTTTATCCTGCAGGTCTGTGGTGAAAATAATCTTCTCTTATATAATTAAACTGTGCAAAGACAAAAAAAAGTTAATATTGTCACATTATTTCTTATACACAGTTGCCTTTGAAGTGCTTTTCAAATATTTGCAGAAAAAAAGATAGTCATCCCAATTTCACACTCTCAGACAAACACACAGACTAAAACCAACTGTGCATCATCGATTCAATCTGAACTTAGATTAGTTTCTCTCTCTGGAAGCCATGGCTTATATTTTTCCCACGCGTCTTAGAGCGAGACCGAGCATTTGTAATAGCTGACCCGATCCACTTTCCTTGATCATGTTATGTGTTATGTGTGTTATGTATTTAATAAAATAAAACAGATTCTCATCCTCACTTCGGTTCCAAGGTGTTAAACAGGGGAAACAGCCAATTATCAAGAAAGGAACCGCGCTCTGAAAACCAAAACAGTTTAAATGAAGAATATTGAGTTTAATTTTAAGCTCTCTCCGTGTTATGAGCTGCATAATCATATTCCGCTACAGGGATTGCCTCATTTTGTATGTGACATGGGACAACACACCGCCTTTCAAAACTCGAGTCAACACTTCATAGCAGGGCTCTCTTTTTTAATTTAAGCATAAACAGCCAAGCATATTGGACAAAACAGCAATTAAAATTCCGTTATTGCAATTATGTAGTCTATTTCAAAGTCTGCAAAAATCTAGCATAAAGCAACAGCACAGTCCTATAGCACAAAGCCTCGATGTTGATCAGAAACACACTGACGACGAGCAAAACATGTGATGAACGTGAACAGGCGTGATGGAAATGAAGGGGAAAGAGGAGAGGGAATATATCTTTTTTTCATCCACCATTGCACCGAAGGGGGTATGAGGGAGGAGGTGGAGAAGAAAGAGTGTTTGAGGGGAAAAAGGCATTATGGATGAGGGGGATGAGGCAAGAGGAAGGAAGGAAAATGAGAGGGGGTGTTCTGTGAATGGAGTGTGTGTGTGTGTGTGTGTGTGTGTGTGTGTGTGTGTGTGTGTGTGTGTGTGTGTGGCAGAGAGGGAGGACTATTAATGTGACAAATGACAATTTCATCTGCTGACTCCCTGCACAGCACTATATTAAGCTACTGTAAATCAGCAGTACAGGGGCAACTAAATAACATAAGGAGGAGGTGAGAGAACGTAAGGATACCAGAGGAAGCAGAGAGAGAGAGAGAGAGAGAGAGAGAGAGAGAGAGAGCTGCACTATAGTTGCACAGCAGGAGGGCACAGAAAGAGAATGAATGAGGAAAAGGTGCCCAAGGGAAAGGGAGATTATTTGTAGCTTTTTGCATGAACGCTCAGGAGAGTGAGAGATATACAATGTTCTTTTCCAGAGCAGGCTGTGTGTGTGAGAGAGAGAGAGAGAGAGAGAGAGAGAGAGAGAGAGATTCTTGGCATTCTTGGTGAAACGCTAATAAAGCTCTGTGGAGTTCTGATGCTTTAACCACCCAAAAACTCACATGATCGACAGTAATAGCAGAAATGTTGACAGAGAAACAATGTTGAAACGTGTCGAGCACTACGCATTGAAAAATAAGATTGTGGCATATTTGGTTCGCTAAGGAGGATAAACATGTTGGAAGTGATTTTTCCATTGGTCTTTTTCCCTTCACAAACTCTTAAAGATTCAGCTGGAAAGCAATCCAGCAGATTTCCCCACAAAATCCATGGGGGGGACCTCGGATGAATGAACGTGGTAATGATTGATACCGATGCTAAAGCGCTACTTAAAGCAGTGGTTCTGTGGCTCAGGGGGACAGGGGGTCCTTGAGGACTGGATTGAGAACCACTGATTTAAAGCATCTTTAAACAAGAAAAACGTTTTCACCAGTGAAAAGTACATAATCTCAGAACCAATTCTCTGTTTTCACCCACACATCATAACGCCTCTGGCTGCACAGAACAAGGCAGAACATCTCACAGAACACCCCTCTGTTCTCTCTCTCACATACGTTCCAAAATGCTGCCAGTTTTTTCTCATTTTATTTTATTTCTCAGAGTCAATCTTGAATCTCATCCATCCTTTGCTCTACCAGCTCTCGATGCATGCAAGTCCCTCGCTACACATTTGGATATTGAATTACACACACACACATTTTTATGATCCTCAGCCCCTTATGCTTTACCCCTCAACAAATCTTAGCAGACTGTGGCTAAAGTGTGTCTGCGTCCAGTTTGGCTTCATAATGGACACTCCAGGCCCATTACATAGCAGACAGCCCACTGACAAGAAGAGAGGAGGGCTCTGTAGTCATTGGAAAGGATGATAATGATGGAATAATGACTCCTAAATGTTCCCCCTGAAGTGGACAGGGGCCATAACTCATCTCCTGCTAGCTGTCTGACACCTAATGTCAGCTTAAATGCAACGGAGCTTAGCGTGAGTTCAATCAGGAAGGCTGCCTCCCTCAGTCATATTTTGTCAGCAGGTACAAGCACGCCCCCCAGCTCTGCATCGTCCAATCATTGTAGCCCACGCTCTATTCTCCTCCCCTTCCTCCCTCTCCAGAAACCAATCACTAACCATTTCCTTCTATTTGTACGCCCTCAGCTGCTTCCATGTTTCTGCTAAACCCGCACCAGACTGACGCATCACCTCCTCCCCCGCCACCACCAGCATCACGGCTCCATCAGATATCCAGAAGGGTCAGATCTTCAGCCTGGGGGGGGTTCTCCTGTCTCCTACCTGCCCCTAGGAGCTTCACCCTATCGCTGGATACCTCTTGGAGTCTACGCCAAACCTATATGCTCATGCTCATTTCTCATGCTGTTAATAAATGTTTATAACTTTAAACCTAGCTTCTCGTGATTGAAGTCTCACACACACACACACACACACACACACCTCAAAGGAATGGCCTCCTCTGCCAGAATGATAATGTATATACATTCTGTAATCGTGCAGTATGTTATTATGCTTCTAATGTGGACGGATGGACGGATGGACGAATGGCCAAGCCGATGGAAATGGATCGACGGAGGCATGATTGGATTTTGAAGATTCCACGTGCCTACTGTCATTGGCGGGGTTGTAATGGGAAGATGCGAGCAACAGCTGCCTGCACTGGAACAGAGATGACTAATCAGGCAAACCCTTCGTGGACAAGCAGCCATTTGCCTCTCAGCGATGATTCGGATGACAGACGGATGATGAATGCAGCGGAGGTGAATTTTTTTTTGCATTTTTAAACACACCTAATCAACACGTGATTACGATATAATGTGATTACCGGCACAATGAGATCACGCAGTTTTTGCTGAATTGTCGGCAAACCGCACGAGGGACCGGGAGTGTATAAGCTGAATGTTCCTACGCTCATAATTGAAACCATTAAAAAGGCATCTGCCGTGTGGATTACGGCCAATCAGCACAAGCACACAGCTTTTTTTGAAACAAGTGTTTTTCTTCAGAAGTCCTCGCCTCATCAGACCAGTTCAGCTGCGTGTGCATGGTCTAGGGAGAGGGGGAATTATCATCAAGTCACCAGGCTGAGGGGAGGCATTACAACTTTCTGCCATGCAATCTGTTTGGTAATGAAAAGAGGATATCATCATTTTTACCATTGTAATATGGCGAAACAAACCACCACATCACCGCTGTTGTGAATGTTGCATAAATTGGGTCTGTCTCAGTGATTTCACAGTCTAAATAAGACAGTCTCATTTGCTTTCTCTGACTCAGAGCACAATCCAGGGATTCAAAGGGGGAGTCACTACTGAGATAACCACTGCAATGCTGTCAACATCATTTCTACCCTGCAGAAACAATGGAGTAGCTCTGATCTGATACAAAAAGCCTGTAAGAGGTAATTCAGACTGAAATGTTACCTTTCCTCTATTAATTAAGGGCACTTTCAAAAAAGCACAACAGTGGATTTGTTTCCTTCTAATCCCCAATGTAGGTCAAGTTATCTTCGGGATGAGCACCCAGTTATTCCTCCTAAACACTAAAACAAGAGGTAACAAAGGCTTTATAGTATGTATGATCAAATAAAACAGATTCGGTTTGGCAGATGAACCACCGGTGCTTCAAAAATTTGATTGTAATCGTCCCAGAAACTTTTGTATAACATGGATACACTCCAGATAACACGATTCCTCCTTCCCTCCTCAAATTGTTACTAGGTAGGTAGGTACTTTATTAATACCCGGGGGGGAAATTTCTTTGTTACAGCAGCCAAGACATAGAAGAACACTAAGAATAAAAATTACAATAGGAATAATACAATAAAGGATACTAAATATATAAAGCTATACAAAAGTAAAACAATTTTAACGTGAATAAAAGTCCCAGGGTGCAAAAAAGTGAATTGTGCAAAAAGTAAGAATGTGCAGTAGTAGTTCTTAGGGGTGTGTGTGTGTGCATGTGTACGCGTGTGTGCACACATACTGTACCAATAAGTGGAAACAAAGCAACGACAGCAAAGGGAAGAAGACATGTGCGTATGTGTTATCAATGTACCAACTCGTATTCCTTCTCTTCACGGAGCAAATAATGGCCATTGTCTGTCAGCAACATGAGTAATTGCAGCGGGCAGCGCGGAGATAGCCTACCATTAAATTAGTCATTGATGGCTGCTCAAACATTCAGCGTGGACGTGCTGTATACGTTATGTTTTAGCTCGTGGAAGATTCATAACAGCCCTAAACGATCCATATCGCAGTCAGGTGAGAGGAGATGGATGTTGTGTCATTTCCACATTATGAATGGGCCCTTCCCTTCCTATGATACAATACCTCTTCACCAAACAGGGGAGAGAAATGGGAGATACCACTATGTGGCAACTGCACCACGGCTTCGGTCAACGTTGAACTCTTGCCCAAGGCTCTAACTTTACCCCTCTATTTAGAATGGATAGTCTCTCGCTCACTCTCTCGCTCTCGCTCTCCCACCCTGCACTTTCTTTTGCCAAGATAAACATCCATGGCCTTTTCTCCATGCTTGCACTCCCGCTGTCACACCAAGATAACCGTACCTATCCGCATCAATACTATTGATGCTAAGACTGCCCATCTCATCTACACTACTGCCATGGAGTAATTCACTGCTGCAAATGACACCCTGCTGTCAGACTACAGACAGGTGGGATGTGTGAAATAGACTTGATAGACTTGACTACAACCTGGTTGATGGACTGGACGGATGAATGGATGGTTGTACATACAGTGCAATTACTGTATCTGTACAACATATCTACCAACAGTTTCTGTTTCTCCATATTAAAGAGAAAATCTCTGAGGATAAGAACCCAAAGTCAATGGCTGTTGACTTTTACTGCAAAGCCTCTTATAGTTGACTTTAGCGCTATGAATTTCTAATAGATGGCTCCTCTCACGTGTGAATAATTCACTGGGTCGGTGGCGGTTTTCACAACTGCTTCTTTATTTTTATACCTCGCTTTGTTGGTTACATTGACATTGAAGTCCTAACGTGACAGAACAAAAGTCACAACCGATTTTCAAAGGTAAGTCATTTAAATTCTCACAGGATGCACATATTTGGAGAATAAAGGAAATCATAGAGGCAATTTTAAGTGTTATCTGACCCGCGCCATGCAAAGCCTAGCCTTAGAAGACCTGCCAAGCTCATTATGTGACTGTACAGAGGCACAGGCTGCTGCTTTGCTCTGTTTTGGATGAATAACTGTATACTGTAGAGTCATATAAAAGCTTTGTAGCCTGCCAGAGTGAAAAACACTGCTGTGGTTTTCTGCCACTCACTTTGTCTTAGGCTTTGTGCTAATGGCTGCTGCTAGTTGCTCTCTGCTGCACAAGCTGAAATCAATCAAATTGCATGGAGTATCATCGAAATGGTTTCTGGTTTGACAAAGAGACCCAATTTGTTCAGTGCTTTCATGTCTCTCAGTACAGGTCACTCTGTGAAATATACTGTAGTGGCTGGGACTCAATACACTCAATGCACTGGACTCACTGTTTCTGATAATAAAGCTGACAAAAGGAGATGCACGGTTTCCTGGTAGAAATTTAACCCGGAGGGTATTTTTTGACTGCCTGTACCCAGGGGACGCAACAGAAAAAGGCCTGCAGTCTAAATCTCTCCAGAGGAAAAGCTGAGCTGATGTGACAGGATCCACTCCTTCATTTCATATGTTCAGTAAACAAGGTAAAAAAAACAAAAAACAACTGCCAGTGTTTGACTAGGGAACACCTAAAGCCACCTAAAGCCCATAGCCTCGGGAAATGCTGAGTCACCGGCCATTATTCTGCCCCTGAAACTGATGCCACCAGACAATGATATCAACAGCAACCCAAAAATGTGATACGGCCTGCTACCACGTCTGGCAGCATCAGTTTCAGCTGTTCAACAATCGCTGGTGACTTCACCCTTTCCCTGTGGCACTGGGCTTTTGGTGTGCCTCCCCCAAGCAAATGGGGCGGACAACAAAAAGGGTTTTGATTTTACTTGTTGTCTCTATTAGAGCGTGAAGACAATCAATGGCGTTCTCAAATCACTTTCAATTATTTACTGGTTGGATCTGCTACAGTCACAGTCTAGCTATCGTCTTCCTATCTCTCTTTCTGTCTCTTGATTCTCCTTCCTCTATTCCTCTAACACTACCCTGACCCTTCCTCTTAGCGCTTATTTGTTTTCACTTACTTGTCTTAGCTCTTGTTTATTTGCTTCACTTCAATTTGTTCAATTTGTCTCATTTGTCTAAATAAAAAGTAGGTAGCTAACGTATTACTCTTTTACCTTAGCACTGGTTCTGCTTTTAGATGCTTGAAATGCACTTACTATTTCTGGTGACTAGTAGTTGTCATGCCTACCTACGTTGAATGCACTTATTCTAAGTCGCTTAAAAAGCGTCTGCTAAATGCCTGTAATGTAATGTAATGTAATGTGATGCAATCTGTCTCCTCTTTCTGACTTCCTCTAACTCTCTCTCTGTCACTCACTCTCATCAACTTTGCACAAACAATTTGTTTCAGGGTCCCTCCCTTTGCTACTATGGTCAATCCAATGTGTACAGCATAGTCCTTTTGCTTGCACAATGACAACGTTTTATTTTGCTCGTAAGAGTCTGAGTAGCTTTCTTAAAATGAACATGCAGCAGTGCCAGTTCAGACAAGGTGCTCCACTGGATGCATTGTGCTGAATGTTGAAACGGGAATAGGGAGCCCGCATTTTATTTGGCAGACACCTGTTTGGGTTTTGGGATGATTGATTTGGACGGTGTTATTGAAAAAGATTGGCTAGCATTGTTAGAGGATAATTGTGACTCATTCACCAATGGGATGGGGACAGGCTCATATTTGATTGGTTGCTGGAATTAGGAAACCTCTCACGCTCTCTCTTGGTAATGTGTCTTTTGCTATGATATAATGTCTTCCATATCTCTCTTTCTCTGTTCTTTTCTGTCTTTTTCTCTCTCTCCTTTATTCCCCTCTACCTATAACTCTTCCTCTCTCCGTCCTCGTGTCATCTCTCGGTCTTCGCTGTCTTTTGCTTCGTCCTCTTTATCTTTGCCTGTGTCTTTCCGATCACAACCTCCTTATCGTAGAAGCAATACCTCAAACATGCAAGATAAATAATGAATTAAGTTCATTCAGGGATGCTCGCTCGCTGCTACAGTTGCGAAATATGAAAATACTAGGTTGGAGGATTACAATACATGCATTTAATCATCTTTTATAATAAGGTTATGTTCCCCCAGCAGTTTAATAATGTAGAATTCAACAACATTAAGAGTCCCATTCAAATCGTATGGCAGTTCTCTATAGGTCAAATGGTTAAACAAATAATAAAGCAAAACCAATGATTGCAAAACTGTCCGTGAGCAAGCTTAGGCCTTCTTTATGCCAATCACAGCGAAATGGAAGTTGCAGTCTAGATTCCGTCTGCAACTATCCTGCCTAGCCCGCCATTCTTTCATTTCCCTGACAGGGCAAATATGTGGTTAAGGCAATAACGGCGTAGCGAGGTAGTTGAAGGCTCAGGAGTGCAACCTTTCTAAGTGTCTGAGTGATTTACAGTTTTCCTCAAACATCTTCACAGATACAATTTTATTTATACCTTTTGGCAACCCCTAAACCCGCTTTAAAAGCCAACTCAATCTGTCTGCAGCAACTAATATTTTAGGAATTTATATCACAGTTAAGACGTGCAGCAAAGCTTTTATCATACACTGCATTATTTCTATGTATTACCACACATAACATACATGGTATTACAGAATCCAAAAATGTAGTTCTGGCAGCACAAGAGTAATTCATCTTCTTTTAAGTCTCTACCAACATTTTGGAGCCAAAAGGGGCAAAGGTGGATGTACTCCCTGCAATAAATGGAGCCAGAAGGGAGTAAGTGCACTACAGTCTGACCAGCTTCACCGAGGCTCATTTTGGCACACAGGATCACAGCCACCTGTTCCCACAGCTTGAACAAAGCCGGACATGTGTTCACAGATACAGCTTGATGGCAGATATGTGTTCACCTACTTGCTAGCCTAAGATCTGCCATTTTATCATTCACTGAGACTACAGACTAGACTCACAATAGGAAATGGCTTTCTACTAATTGAGCTTGATGTGTTATGCTTTTTATGGCGCTCTTTCTTGTTGAGTAGGAAAATCTCTTACATCAATTATTACATCAATGCAGTGTCAGGGAGAGAAAAGACTGGCTCTGTGTAGCTCTTGGCAGGGTTAGCAGTTAGGTGTTATGGTACTGTAAGGCTTTGGATAAAGCAGTCTCCTGATATTGTGGTAGAGATGCAGTTGATGCAGTTCCACTTGCTTAGTTGGGCCAGTAGGTCGGAGTTTTACAGAAAACTTTAAAATAATCACTTTTTCATGAATTTAAATGATTTATTACTATAACATATTTGATACTGACAGTTCATAAAACACAGCAGAAAATGTTTTGGGAGTAAATAGCAAAAAAAGCAAATAATTGACTGATTTGATGTAATGCATGAGTTTTAACAAGTATAAATTTACCCCCATAAATTGGCACTTATTGAATGCATGGCACAGCCAGAAGGTCCTGGATTCAAATCTCAGTCCCGGTCCTTTCGCCGGTTTCCTCCCACATTCTGAAGACATGCAAGTCAGGTGGATGGAGACTCTATAGCCCTTGGGTGTGAATGTGAGTGTGTTAGTCCGTCTATGTGTTCACCCTTTGATGGACTGACGACCTGTCCAGGAGGTTTCCCTGCCTTCCACCCAATGCAGATACAGCATGACAGAGGGGATAGTGTGCCAGTGGCAGAGCAAAGATACCACATTAGTGTAACTCTGCACTATGTATACATGTTATATGTATATTTTACTTCAATATACATGTTGAGGTGTGTGTGTATGTGTGTGTGTGTGTGTGTGAGAGAGAGAGAGAGAGAGAGAGAGAGAGAGAGAGAGAGATAGAAACAGAAAGTGGTGGGTGCCGTAAACTCTGCAAACTTGTCACCACGTTTTAAAAATGAATGAAATTGCAAAAAAACAGAGTAAGCTCTTTAGTTGAGGGGAAGTCAGCAGGTAATGGCAAAAGTAAAAAGAAACGAGGCAGAAGAGAGAAGGTGATTTATTTTTACTTTGTTTTATAGTCTGAATAATGCCTGGCTCCTTGGGGGGTTGTCTGGACTGTGTTAAGGAAATTGTGCGTCGACCAACTTATTGATGCAGTCTCTCCCTTCCTCGACTCTCTCTAAGGAATAATAATCTGTTTTAATTTCTCATTGTCAGTAGAAGTGGAATTTGGAGCGGCAGAAAATTTCACTTTCAACACGCCTCTGGAATTATCTTAAATTTAGATGCACTCTGCGTTTGCGCAATAAAAACAACTTTTAATGAGCAACACCAATGTTTAAGAAGCTATCAGCCAGCGGCCGTTATCAATAATCCAATCTAATTCAAATGCCTGGGCTTAAATTGTCAATCACCAGATTCTACTTTAACCCATAAATAAACCATACCTTTAATAATGGAGCACACAGTTGATTTCAAAACAGTTCTGGCTAGTTATGGTCCTCATTTTCAGGGCCCTTGGTGTGAAACATGATAGACTGTTGATGATGATAGTTTCAGAACGCATGCATGTTTATTTTCTCACCTTACATGACCTTGTTCCACTAAATATGGAGCCAATGTTTTGAAGGATCACACGCTGACCTATAGCTTAGAAATTGAACGCAAATTTGCTTGGAGAAAGAAACATATCATATATATCATTTAGAAGAATTCTGTCATGGGTGATGTTTCTTTCTCTTTCCAGTAACACAGGAGGAGAAGTGATTTTTCCTTCCTGTTCTGCTCCCTCCTTAATGTTAACACTGTCTTGTTGAAAAACAAATTAGCTCATTATCCTTGGAAGGCTGGGCACCTAGGAGAAACAGGCGTGACGAGCCAAGCCTTTGGATGTGCCAAGCTGAAAATGTCAACATACTACCTTGAGAGTGCACATTAAACCCTGGCGGTAATGGCTGTCACAAGACAGATCCCCATTATCAAGTCCATTAAGGCACCATACTCCCCACACCCACCTGTCACCTCTCGTATGAAAAAAACACCAGGATTTTAAAGTTCTGAATGAGCATCTGCTGATAAATGCCAAGGTGACACACTGCGCATTGTGCTGCCTGAGTTCATGGAATAGCGACTGAGACTTTTTGCTGGAACATGCTTCTGTCAATATATATGTCTTTATGGATGTGCATCATGTGTGTGTCAAGGCACCTGTCTCACTCTCGTGCTCTCATATGCAGCATTATGCATTACAGTACTGCATATCAGTCCATAAAACTAATAGCTTAAGCAAGACAAGTGAATGAATTGTCCCAAACGTAGCTATATTACTTCATGAAATGCAACTTTTATGATTTATTTCAGTTTTCAATAAATCTTTGAGTTTTTGAGTCAGTGCACAAGTGTCATGGAAATGCTGGCGGATTGGCAGTGGATATTACAGTTATTGAAGGGAACTACAGAAATGTGCAGGAAGAAGAATAATGCTGTAGGCTATTATATACAGTTTTTATTATAAAAACTTGTTATTATAAAACTATTTTTTTACAGATGTGTTGTACAGGCTAATTAAATGGCCTGTTGCCAAACTCATCAACTAAACAGCAACAGTCTCACATCCCAAAAAGTTTCACTATATTTATTAGCATACCATTAATCATTGCTTGAATTTGGATCCAATTTCCTAAAATATTTTTTTCTGTTGTGCACTGCACTCCAGTTTTTATTCATTTCCTCTTTGGGGTGATGAGCAGTGAGCAGAGAAACAACACAAAGCCCTGACAGGTCCCTCATGCATGAAATGCCCTCCTACAGGAGCTCACTGACTCATTCTCTTAAGGTAAAGCCTGCATACGCTCCAGGCACTTATTGCATTTTTGCCCCTTGTATTTTTGAGATGGGCTTCCACTGCATGTACTCTCTTATATTTCTCTCTTCCACTTTGTATGGGTGTGTGCATTGTCATCTATGGCATGTGGACGCTCCCTGGCAACCACTTGGCAACCATCTGCCTGGCAACAAGCACATTCACTGGTTGCTTAGATATGTAGATGCGTCCTGAGTAGCCTAAACCTCTTAGATGTCCCTGAGATGTCATGAGCCTAATTCAACAAAACATCTGTAATCGAAGGTGGCCACTTGATAACCCCGTTGACAAACCTACTCTCACCCACCCCGCCTTTCCTCTAACACTGAGGCTACATTTCCACTTGGTTTCTACCTTCGATGTCCTGATAATGTACTGTGAACAGATAAGAATGCACATGTGTTTTGCTCACTGCCAAACCTCACAATTCTATTTTATTGCTTTGCTTTTTATTGTTTTCATTGCTTATTTTATATTATATTATATTGGTGTGCTTATATTCTTCCCCCCTGCTAAATCCTGTTACTTTTGCTGCTGCAACAACCCAATTTCCCCCACGGGGATCAGTAAAGTTTCATCTTATCTTATCAGAGATTGACCTCACAGTACTATATTTATCTCTAGGTATTACTTGAGTGTGCCAATACAAACAGGTGATGCGGGAGACTCACGCAGGCCGGGCCATCTGCTTGTGGATACTGAGGTAAATGTGAGCAGACAGAGGATCGAGAGGAAATATGATTTAGTTTATGTAGTCCCTAAGTAAGCTGTCATCCCCCATAATGCATGAAGGGAGCTGGCTAAAGCCGGTCTATTACCATGTTGATAACATCAATTTGGAGTGTCAGCGCGGGGTGAGCTAATACCCATCCCACAATGCTGCTCTCTCCCTCTTCTCAGCCACAGGGTTTCTTCTTTGATTAAAATCACAAACCAGCCATTCTTCCAAACGCCATCCCTTTCACTTCTGCCCTGTGAGATGGTTGATGTCGTCGATGTGTGTTTGCTCGTGAAAATGTCACATAGGTTATTTTTAGATGTTGGCTTTTACTCGATTAGAGTAAGTTGTGATGACGTGGCTGGTTCTGAGGTCCGAACCCGACTGTGATGGGGAGCTGGTGAACCGTCAACATTGGTTAGCTGTTTCTAGGTTCCTGTCAGGCTGGACTAGGCCCCCTTGCTGTGTGAGACCAACATGCTTTTCTCTCTGTTAAAGCCCGACATGTTCTCAAGCCTCCCACATGCCTTGGAAGTCTATTAATATTTGTGATCTTAAGAAAAACAACATTTGAACATTTTCTAAAATAGATGGAAGGCTTCAAAAGAAATATTTGAGCACAGTAACAGTACTTAGGTGTAAAGTAGATGATAGAATTGGAAGATCACTGTAAATTTGTATAGGATTGTATTGGAAATAAAGGTTTGATTTGCTTTGAATTGGAGAAGGTATGGTGATTCATCATAGTTATTGCTAAAGATACGGTAATGCAATATGTTTTATAGCAACGGATCAGGTTGAGGAAGTCACTGGCTTCATTGGGAAGACTTTTCCACTTTTAAGTTTCCATGGATATAAAGTCTGTCTGGAGCAGCGAGATTGCTGGTGACAAGTTAAATCTTGCAGTGTTCACTGTTTTTACTACTAAATAAAATGAATCATTTGACCTGAGTTTACTGAGAGACTGAACAGTCCATGTCTACCTTAGAAATCCTATTCCTGTGTTCCCTCGGTGTTTATTGACAAGATACCGCAATACTGTAGGTACAATTTATGTAGTTATCAGCTAGCTACTCCTGCACCATTTTGTTCTTTTGTCAGTATGAGAGACACAGCTGGCTTGTACTGCTGAATCATTGTCTTCTGTACTGTGCTCATCACTGGTCTGAATGACCCAGCGGACCTGAGCTGCCATCTGCTTGAGGACCGCTGCTGTCACGTCTCGGCCTCTGAGATCTTAAAATGTTCAGTGACGTGCGGTGAGGTCAATAACAGGGTATGCACACCTTTACCCGTGGTTAGCTTGATGACACAGGAATCACATACAAGAGTGGCATACAAAACGACTGCTTCTGAAATGTAACTAAGCACCAGTAGTCTATGTTCAGCATCAGTAATAGATTACAATGCAACCATCTTTATCCTTAATCATGGCACAGCGACCAATTATGTTTCTGTCTTGTGTTCAGTCAGCAACAATTAAAACACACAGGTGGTCACTTCAATATGAAGCCAAATGTACACTGATTCACCAATCTGTGGATTTAGGCTATTTGTAGATAAAATCCATCCATCAGTCAATCTTTCCTGGTGAACACATCAATTACTGCGTTGTAAAACGTGTCCTTACGGGCCTTCAGTTTACTTAGCTCTCAATTGACAGAATGGCAGGGCTGGTATTGTCAACTGTTCCTTCCAAGTCATGCTCATTCAAAAAGGCAAGGATGCTTCATAGCCATACAATCCCACGGTTTTCAACCTGACGAAATCAAAATACTTAGCATACTTAGACAGCTTCTCCAACTTGCTATCATCAAAGTGCCGTGACATCTCGTCAAGCGTTTTGCTAGCTACCTGACGTAGTGACGCTCGTATCCAACTACGCGCATTTCCAGCGGAATTTCAATTTCATACATAACGAAGAGCATTTCTGGCATTGTACAACATATTTACGTAAAAAGCCACGGAAGAGTTCTGCTTTTTGACGTTAATGTTGTAAAATACTGGATCGAAGTGCGCATGCGCAACAGGTTTTTTCAGCTTGGACTCGCAATAAATTTAGCTTTAGCTTATTCTCGCGTAACTGTTCAATTTCTCATCATAACGTTTAAACTTTTGAGGTAATACACAAATGAAATATAGAAATCACAAGAATAAACAGTAATAATACAAATACAAGTTTATTATATGAAATATTATTGGGTTAGAAAATGGGATATACAAGGTAGCCAGGGTAGGCACTGCCTACCTTGCCTACCTAGACTGAAGATGTTCCACGGGAGCTGCTTCGCCCCATTCCCTTTGTCTACCTCTCCTTATCTCATGTGTGTATCGTTTTCCTTGTTATTTCTGCTACAATCTGATCTCTCTGCAGCCGTATTTATTTAGTGTTTAATAGTCTCTCTTCCCACAATGCAACACAGCAGATAAATCACCGTTCATTAGCTCTGCAAACATACTTGTCCTAGAAAACTAGTAAACGCTTTCACAGCTAAATGTTATCCACTGCTACATCTGCTGTATTTCATATAGGAGCTGCATCAGCTGCCAACTCAAGGGCACTGTTACAGTTTTCAAGGTCCATTTGGGAGTTCATCAAGGCCTGTAGTCCACCCCATGGCCCTGAGTCTGCACGGTGCCAGGAGACACTCTGAACCTACAGATTCACCAGAACTGATTAGCTGTGAAGAATATTTTAATAATTGCCAGCAGAGTCTCTCCATCGTGCATCTCTCTCAGTTAATTGGGGACTTAACTGTGAAAGGTGGCATTTAATTAAGTCAAAAGTATCACAGGGTATGACACTCTTTCTTCTATTCCCTTGTCCATTTACACCTCCCACACTTCAACCAGACAGCTGCTGTTGCCTTGCCCCTTCTTTTTTCTCTCTTTTACTATACAGTATCTCTAACTGCTCCTACTCTTCCCTTCATCTTTTTCTCTCACAAGATCTCTCACTCATGCCCTCTCTGACTGCATTCCTCCCTCATCTCCAACTCCCTTGTGCTCTCTTGTGTTTGCTCTCTCTCTCTCTCTCTGTATTGTACATAAATGGGACATGCCGGTGGCAAGGGCCCGATTTCCCACTGGCTTTGTTGTTGTTTGGTCCTGAGGTCAAAGTGAGAGCAGAGTGAAACAGGCAGCCCGAGATCAGCTGCACTCATCCATTCTCACGGGAGCTGAAAGCTTACGATCATGGCTTCTCAGTCAGGATCCGGACCGGACCGAACTTCACACAGAGGTGAGGACAGCAAAACATTTGTTGCTCTCTGCAGGAGAGAGCAACTGAATCCTCACTCAGAGTGGCCTGGGTTTTGGACAAGCACAAAAAGCCCTTTTCTGATGCAGAAGTAGTGGTTAAGTTGTTGACAAGTTATGGACTTTGATAGATGTTGGTGCGTTTTACTGGCAATGTTCCGGACATTTTGGACCTGGGTTCAAGGCATTGGGTGTAGGCAAACAGTGCCATTTCTACCACTGATTCATGCCACCGTACTGTACTATGAATGTGTGTACTTGTGTTATGTTATGGACAAGTTATGGAAGTTGATTTATGTCGGTGCGTTTTGCTGACATTGTCCTTGTGTAGAGTTTGTAGGTGGACCTTAAATAAGAAAGTTTGAGTCGCCCTGGCTTAGATTAGCCATGTTTGCACGCCCTCACTACATATTATCAGCAGCTTAGAAATTGCATAGATCATGGAAAAACAAGAAAAACTGATTACCACTGGTTACCAAATCACTAATTGGAAATATATAATATAGACTCTTTTAATCGCCTTCTACATGATTAATTAATGTAATACTTGATCCACAAAAGTTTCATCCTCCCAGCTGCTACGGCATGCAACCTCATAACTGGATGGTATACATATGTTTCATTTCAATAGAATTTTACAGCAATAGAATTGAATCAATTCAACAAAAGAAAGAAACCCTGTGCTTCAGTCCATATCAAACAGCTTCTAAGAAGATGCCCTCCTCCTCTGTCTCCTTCACCTACTCCTCTGTTCATTCTATTACACATACAAGCCCCTAGCACCCTCTTTGTACTGGCCTGGTGTTGCTAATTGGCCAGTGATACACTCTGGTTGTACTTTGAAGCTCCTCTAGGTAGTGTGGAGGCCTTGACATGAATCCTGCCTCTCCTCCTGGAACCTTGGTCTTTTTTATGTACAATATCACCAGTGCAGAGATTTCAGTGTCATATGTTGTATATTTGCTGCCCCGTTTCAAGGTGGATAAAGCAAAGCGTTGTGTCTGGACGCAGTGGCGGTGGTAGAGGGGCGGGGCAGCAACATACAGAGCAGGATGTGGGCTCAAGTAGTATCATTAACGGATGGAGAGCGATTGACTAGACCACGCCTGTCAGGTTTTTCACCCAAAGTGCCCAGATCTCAAGTACCATCTAAAGCTCCACTTGCTGAGCGACGGGCGGTGCACCTCTCAACCATGATTGATAAGTGGAAATTAAAACTGCCCTCGAGGGCGGGACCGCTTTCTTATATCCCCACTGCAGGCCGTCTGTTTTAAAGGAAGTGAGAAAAGCAACTGAGAAGCCTGATACTTGATATTTTTCCTATAGGAAATGTAGTAATGTGGGTCATTGCAAATGAAACAAAATCATCCAAATGATGTTTGCATTGACAAAACATTCTGGGACAGAAACAGTTACAGTTACTTTAGATGCTATGAAGACATCTTAAAGTGTAATAGATGGATTGCACACAAAGTATGTTCAAACAACCGATCATACAATAAATCAGGTGTAATCTACCCATTGTAGAGATTTAGCTTCAGAATTATACTGGTGCATGTCTTCTACTGTGTTCTCCCTCTCCTGTGTCATTTCAGTTTTCCAGTCTTGGATCTGCTCCTTGGGCCCTCCAATGTGTCACAATTTAAAGGCCTTTTGAGAATTGAGCTTACGATTTGAAAAAATAGAAAGCCCTGCTGAGGGGTGAATTTTAGACTCCATTGTCTGTCTCATCTGTTGCCTCAGGTTCCGGTTTACATCTTCACTTGCTCATACCTATTCCTAACATTTACCGCTCTAGGCTTGCATATGGGGGATTCAGAATCAGATCTTGTGTCAAACAGCCATGTGATAAATAACTTCATTTCTAAGAAAAAAAAAAATCTGTTTGATTTGTGCTGTCAAAAAATACACCATGCACGTCTGGTCTCATGCCACACATCAGCTCTGTCTTTATCAGGCCTATATCTGTTTCACTCACTGACACTGCAATTCATTCACTATCAGTGGATGAGATCAGCCGCTTAATGTGTGTAGGACTAGGCTATCTTATCCTGTCAAGTCCCCTGGGCCTATTTGTTAGCTGTCAGTGACTATCTACCTTCATCCGTGCCCCATTGTGTTTGCTTGCTCATGCCGCCAGGAATGGGATCTGTCAAATGGCCGTCCCCATAGGGTAATAGCAGAGCTCTGCATTTAGGTAGATCGATCTTGGGAGATGCATAAAGAAGGAGAGTGAGAGAGCATGGACGAGAGGCAGAGCGATAATACCAGTCCAGGGGCCACATGTAGAAAACTTTGTGTATATTTAGATGTAGAAATCTGTGTACGCACAAAACAGGAAACAGTCATACAGTCTTTTCATACGTGTTTTTTCCTGATAAGTCTCAATCATCCTGAAATCATGCGCACGTGCACCAGCCTTATGACCATGCCCACAATGTACTAGATATGGCTTCCAACACACCCCCAATTAGCCTGGTTTGCCATCGTTATTTTAGCTTGGAGAAGAAATGCATGCAATGTTGAAGCATTTGTGAAAAGTGTGAAGATGAGGAAGCGCAATTTCACAGACTGTTGAAGTAATGGTTGGAGAAATAGAAAAACGCAAACGTTTATTATTTGGAGGCCTTAGCTCTGCCTTTAATAATGTATGGTGACAAACCTATTTACTCAAGATAGAACAAAATGAAGGCTTATTGAAAAAAGGTTGCTAACCACTCATGCATCACTATGAAATCCTAGTGAACGTGAACGTCACCCAAAAAAGTCACCCAAATTCATACTTTGACATCCTTTTTTGCCGACTCGCAATATCACACTAATCGCACTCAAAAGACTGGTAGGCTTGATTGACGTTGACATTGATGTTGACGTTGACGTTGACTTTTATGAATTCTGAGTGGAAACCATGCGTACGCACGGTTTAGAGTTAGAGCATGATGCTGAGGAGCAAGCAGACAGGTTTTGGCTGATGGAGCAGAGAGATTAAAAACAGAAGACGAATGGTGTAAATGAGACCGAAAGTAAGAGGGAGTTCTCCTCGCACAGCAGATGGCTGGTTGGGGGAAGATGAAATGATTGAGGAGAGGGGTGTGAAAATAGAGAGAGAGAGAGAGAGATGAATGAAAAGAAAGTCGAGTAAAAATGTTGCTTTCCTGAGCAGAGTAGAGCGGACAGCTGCATCCTGTCCATTAATATGGATGTTTATGATTCCCTTTGACTGACGCCTAATACCTTTCAACACACATGCACATACTGTACTACCAAGGAACACACAGTGGGAGGATGGCATGTGTGTGTGTGTGTGTGAGAGAGAGAGAGAGAGAGAGAGAGAGAGAGAGAGAGAATGAAACTGACTCATGAAAAACAAGAGAATCAGACAGCCAGACTCAGTAGAGGGAGGGACAGAGGGAGGGAGGGAGGGATGGAGGGAGAGTCGTGAGTGAAATCCTAAGCGCTTCTACAGCAGGGCAGTGGGATGGCAGTCAGCACCGAGGGCCATACATCCTCATTAGGGACCCTGCTGCTGCCCCGTACATACATCAGCAGAACCACACACACACACACACACACACACACACACACACACACACACACACAAACACACCGTTGGGAAGACACAGATGTGCAGCGGCAGCCAGTTAGCTGGTGGTGGAAGAACAGAAATAGGCTTGAAAAACATTGTGTCAGCCAGAATATGGTGAAACTAAAATAGCATGCCAGTCACCTCCCCGGGCCCTCATCTAACCCTCACGCAGGGGGAAAAAATGGCTTCCATCATGTAACCAACTGAAGAAGTGGAGAGAAAGAAATGGTGACACTTGAAGAGTTCATCTGTCCTTAATGTCCGTTCTTCAGGTGTTGTTGGAAGTTTCCCTTTGTTCATAATTTGTGACGCTCTATCAAAATGCCAAGTTTCCATTTGCATAGAGAAAGGATTTTCCGTCGTGAACATCGTCCTCTCTCTTCCTCACTGTCAATTTCACTCACACACACACACACACACACACACGAGCACAAACACACACTGAGGGCAGAGTGCTCTTGTGTCTGACAGCAGGGTTGCGGTTGCTGGAGTGATGTTACACAGACTGCCGACCTGACAAGGACAGACAGCGACATCTCTCTCACTCTCCTCTCTACCCCCCAAGGGCATTGATAAGAGCAGACGTTTTAATTTGCTGAGTCAAAACAAATGCTTGGAGATTTGTTGCTGGCAAGCCCAGGAGATCCTAATGGGCTCTGGAGTACTGCACTGGCAGAACGGATGCCAACACTCATCTCTAATAAATCCATCTACTGTAGTTACTTACGGTCAATCACTTTGTAATTAGTCCTGGACCAATAGTTTAATAAACTCTAATAGAGAATGGACCACATCATTAGTATGATGTAGATATATCAGCCTATGACCCTAAAGGGTACTTTGTGGTGTATCATAGTGAGTACACCTACAAAGTCTGGTCATCAAAATGAGCGATGTTTCCTGTCGAGGCAGGGCGGGAGATTCAGGGAGTCGGGATGCTCAACACACCGCTGTAATGATCTGCCACATGATGTTATTTGGCACTCAAATCAAATCATATTTATTTGTATAGCCCTTAATCACCGTTACAGTCTCTAAGGGTTTCACGGTACCCAACGTGTGAAAACAATAAATGGTTAGTACACAACATCCCCCAGCCTTGGACCCTCAACAGAGGACAAGGAAAAACTCCCACAAAACCTTTTAGGAAAAAATGGAAGAAGCCTCGAGAGGTGGCTACGATTTGATTTGTTGATATGAATGGTGGCAACGAGGTCTCTGCAACTCACAATACACTGATTGTAATTTGTAACACTAATTTATCTTTTTGGTGATATGTGTCGTCACCTTAGTACTTCAAAAAGCTCTTCTGTAAATCAGAGAAGCGCTTGAATTTCCATGCAGTGGATTACCACATCATGCAAAGGGGACGTCACCCTTGAGTTGCTTCAACATATTTGCCACCATGAACAGACTGCAGTGCACTGCAAGACGACTGAAGAGGCAGCGTGTAGAGTGCGCCCCCAGAAAAACTGATCTCTTGAGTTTTCTCTGGCAGAGATGAATGGCAAAAGGCAACAGTCAAGGAGCAAGCAAATAAAAATACGATTAGTAAGGCGTTGTTACCAGGGGAGCTTTATCAGAGATTTCAAAAGACACCGCGAGGCAAACACAGGATTTGTTTGCAGAAAGTCTGACCAGTTCATCCTTTTTGAAGAAATTAGTATTTTTTCCTTACCATACTTATAAAACGGGCGTATTTTATAACATTTTGGCAACGGGATAATCTTTATCCAGTAAATGGATGTACTGATCCTGTATCATCCATCAGACATCTGAGAGAGCTGAGAAAGTTTCAGTTCACACTTTCAGTTCAAGCTGTGAATATCTCAGGCAGGGGGGGCCGATCACCTCCCAACAAATGGGAGGTGATGGGCTGTTGTCGATTCAGAGGTATTAAGGAGTCAATTTGGAGCATTCTTTGATGTCTCACAGGTTTCTTCAGTAATGAGGAGGTTCACAGATTTGGCTTCATCTCATCAGCAAGTTTCCAAAACCTTGCTTGGCTCATGGCTGACAAGTCGCGGAGGAGCAGAGAAAGGTAAGCTCTCACCCTGAAGACAGAATGGGGGACGCCCTTGCAAGGGATTAAAACTAATAACGTGAGTTGATAATGCCCAAAGCACAAAGCCTTATCACAGCACCAGTGTAGATACATTTGTGAAATTCATAAAGACCAAGAAGAGGCTGAAATGGAAACAAGGTTGAGGAGTGATACACACACAGCATCAACGATTAGTCAATGCATGGCAATCGACCATGAACTGACTAACAGGTCCGTCATCATGGCTACTATTAGCTGATGGTGAAAGAAAAAGTTGCTGTGTATTTTTGTGTTTTTCTCAGTATTTAACTCAGTGCTGTTAAATAGAACCTCAGTTTAACCTCACATGTAATTGCAGGTTAAAAGCACATGCATTCACACAAACACAAAAATGAACGATAAGTAAAGCGTGGGAAAACACTTTTCTCCACACAAGGTTGTGCACAGTATACAACAATAGCAAGTGATTAGATTTGATGACAGCAATATTCTCACCAGCGCCATGAGAGTGGCACATCTTTTTCAACTGACGGGATTATCTGCATGTGGTGGGTCTGGTGCTACGAGGCTCTTCGTAATGAAAAACAGACCCAATATCTAATAAAACGCCATTAAATAGTTTCATACTGTAAACTTCATCTCCGAGCTTAGCCAGTCCCATTCACCCCTCCTATTTAATAGTATGTCTATCTGTCTGTCTGTCTGTCTTGCTCTCCATCTTTGTCTCTTTCTCCACTCTTACAACTCTCTCTGTCTCATTTTCTTGTGAAGCGAGATCACATGTGTCAAATGCGGATCGTTTTCACGTGCGCTTCACCAAAGCCGACACCTGAGCCCTTTTACATTTTGTAGATTGATCCCCCATCAAACGCTGCAGCGGCTAACAGCCATTGATCTCCGCCCAGCAGAAGATGGCTCAGGAGTAATAATGGAGCCGGGAACATCATCATCATCATGTCCAATTCCTGATCCACTGCAAGAGTTTCCCGTTGAAAAGGGGTTACTGAAAGGGTTGTTGATCACCACAGTTCATCATCTTAACTTTACTACTACTACTGCTTAATACTTGGGAGTGTTGCAAGGTCTTCACTTGCTTCAAACCAGTACAGATGAGTGTTAGTACACGGAGAAGCCACATATCACAGAGCAGTGTTTGTGTTTGTTGTATGCGTGTCCACATGTTTTTGTGTGCTCATGTGTGCTGTGTGTGCACATATCTTTATCTGGCACCTTCAGATCTTGCGCCATCCCGTGTTGATCCCTTTATTCAGTCACCCTTTCTGTCTAAACTGCAAATTAATACAAAAACAAATACAAAAACAAGCACATGTGACTATTGAAAACTGATGACTACAAAAATCCCTCCCAAAAATCAACGTTTTAAGTGAAAATTACATCAAGTAGTGGTGTTGTGGTTTGGCCAGAAAGTAGCAGCCCTGTCTGTAAGTGATGGATCTGAGTAATGCCAGAGAAGCAGCTCCACCTTCCTTATCTATAATTCCACATACACCCATCCATCGAGACACACACAGGGAGGCTGGCAGCCACCTCAGCCCACAGTGGTGCGACAGGAAAAATGTTCACTTTCACTCTAATGGGTTGGCTCTGTGAGGCCTAAATTACTGTAATTCATCTTAGGGTCAGGGGATTGGACGGATGGATGGACGGATGGATGGATGGATGGATGGATGGATGGAATGAATGGATGGTACACTCAGTCTTTTTGAAATTGTAGTAAAACAGAAGAGAGATTGTTGCCCAGGAAAAGCACCGGGCGAGTGGGCAGGAGAATTAGTCTACAGTATTTTGTACAATGGGTAAAGAAGCTCTTTCGTAATTCATGCGTGCCTTGCTGCAAATGATGAGTAGTGAAACGTCCACGCTATAAGATAAAAGCCAGTCAAAGGATGGACTCTGAATGGGATGATTATGACAAATGAATAGAACGTATAGGCTTTTAGAAACTATTGTTTTCAGGCTTTTATTTTTTGAATATGTGAATAGTGAAAGAAAATGAAAAGAGAAGAACCTGTTTCATCTGTGACATATTATATTCACACATGGACAGGGCACTGAAACCTATGCTATTATTTGTTCAGGTGGATTAAGTGGACCATAGTTATATAGGGCTATAAGGGATTTGTGACTGGTGAGTTGTCATGCATCTTTCATAGAAAACTGGGGTACTGGGCTGCTTCAACATATTCCAATGTAGAGGTAGAGAGAGTGAGAGACACTTGTGTACCATACAGACACAAACTCACACACATAAACACATGCACACACACACACAACCCCTTGTCCTGGAGATGGGGAGAGCGACGAGCCAGATATTGGCGTTGACCGCAAGCCTCGTCAACAATGCCAAAGCGAAACGCTGCGCTAATCCCAATTAGGCTTCTGTAATGAGGAGAGCACCAGGCTGCATCCCCAAAACTGAATTAGACAGGCAGGCAAGCAGAGACGGGGAGGGCAATGAGAGTGTGTGTGTGTGTGTGTGTGTGTGTGTGTGTGTGTGTGTGTGTGTGTGTGTGAAAGAGCTTCTGACATTAGCTTTGAAACAACCAACGAGTAAAGAAGAAGCTTTGTCACTGAGCTGACGAGGGAGGTTATATTCCACACAGGAGTCAGCTGCAGATCGGTTTGAAAAGAGATACGCAGACGCCTGAGTGAAAGAGAAAGACAGAAAGTAAGCTGACATTTAGCAACATGTATCAAAAGCATTGGCATCGGCACATTGCTAGGCATTGTTTGATCAACAAGATGTCTTCTGTCAGTACCATAAGTCATACTTAAT
Organism: Hoplostethus atlanticus; assembly: GCA_034670405.1. Taxonomy (NCBI): domain Eukaryota; kingdom Metazoa; phylum Chordata; class Actinopteri; order Trachichthyiformes; family Trachichthyidae; genus Hoplostethus; species Hoplostethus atlanticus. Next base: position 1,777,863 of record JAXDDX010000065.1, on the reverse strand, counting down.
AAAACAAATACAAAACAAGTCACTTTTCACAAGCGCTCACTCCCATTCCAATTAATAGTAGGCGTGGCCCCCCTGGCTGAAGCCTGCTCTCGCTGACTGCTCCATCTACACTGGGAAATTAGATCTTTAAAAAGGCGGAACCCGCTCTAATTGAAGTCCTACGTTCTAATAATAATGTTGAGTTATCAAAGTTGAGTTAATTAAAGCACTGAGGGAAAATGTTATGGCAGCAAAACTGAGTTTGAAAATGGTCACAGATAGGTGAAATAGACCCCCCAGAAAAAGCCATTCTCCTTTTTCAAGCAGGCTCGTGGACAGTCAAGGAGTCAAGGTGTGAAACCCATTCACAATTTCATTTGGCAGTTTTACTTTAGAAACCATTTATTGTGAATACCCTCTCGGCTGTAAGGAAATTCCAGCACGCTAGAATGAGGTGAGGTGATTTAATTTTAATACAATTACAGTCTCATCAAATCGCACAATTACACACCCTGCGCTCGAATTCAGATAACCTACTGGAGCCCTATTCATGCTGTAGTGCTGATTTGATAAAAGATTGAAATTGATTTCTTAACTTTTTTTTTAGAACAAAAGTGGTTCTGCAAAGTTTTATGATTTCTGCACGTCCTCCTCTCTGTCTGTCTGTGGATGAAATGATGACTTTACCATTATGTCTTAACCTCTGTGTGCCATTATGATAACATTGTATAATATTGTGATCTTAATATTGTATAAAATCATGACCTATCAATCAATGTAACTCTGTACTGAAGGCCAGAGTGGAATGCTACTGAATAAGAAACATACAATCCCACCGGATTTAGAAGAATAACCATGAAGATTGGCGTTGTTTTGTTTCCTTAGAAGAACATCTATCAATTGCGATGGGGGAAATAAGTTGAACCATACTACTTGACATTTTCTAGTACAGTACATAAAGTGACGCCATGGTGGTGGTGCGGAGATGGGGGAGGGAGGGTCGTTGACGCACGGAAAGGTCTCTTTTAAAGGTCACCCACTACTGATTAGACACATCAGCAGGCTATTAGCAACGGAACCGCCACCCCCTTCCTCCAATCAATGAAAAGGGTGCTAAGTAAAAGGACAGCTACCACTTGTGCCAGCCTATGCCATTCATTTAGCCCCATTGCAAATGAGTCTGAACTTCTCAGTCGATGGGGAAACCAACACTTAGAGCAGCAGGTAGCATTTACCTCCAGCCTCTTATCAGAACGACTCGACTGCTGCAATAAAAATAGATGAACAAAAAATGAATATCTGGATGTGAAACGGATAATGGTTTTGTACTTTCATGACGGAGCCTAAATCCTATTCAGAACAGGATTCACATTTAAAAGACGACTGACTCGGTGTGCGCGCATGAATGTATGAATACGTGCCTTTTAATTCTCTTATCATTTAATGTTTCGGTCACCTTACCTCTGAATTCTTAAGCCTACCGCTACTAGTTAAATACCTCAAGAATGTCTAACCTCCAAATCCCTTCACACATGCATGCACAGCCATAATTGAATCCCTCCGATTTTTCAGAGCAATCTGCAAGAAGCCCTCACCTCTGGCTATGTTTTTGTTCATGCCGGCGCCATTCAAAGTTTGAATGACAGTAGCATTCTGATGATGTGCCCATATGATATGACTACCCACACACATACACACAAACCTTCCACATGCACACATACACTTGTTGAATTAAATTTCTTTCTGCACAGACAAATCTTTCATGCCCTCACCCATTACTCCTCCCTCGGTGACTTCATTTGTATAACACTCTTGAGGTGAGATGGCGGTAAGAAATGTCCAACGTGTTGATGCATGTTTCCATTTCACCTCCAGGAATCATTGCAGATCTCCCTTCGTCTTGTCTAGGTAAGACAAACGGATGCCACCATGCAGTCAGCGGTTTAATTATGTCGTTGTCAGATGAACAATCAATCCTGATAGAATGATGTCTATGGCTTTTTCTGGACAAAACAAAAATGTTTTATAAAAAATGACAGTGCTTCCCTGTGTAGTCGTGAATAAGAAGAATAACTGTTTAGGGAATCGTGAGAATGAGACAGGTTGACTGGACTAGTGCACTTGTTAGGGTTCGCCTCAGTTGGCCTATACTCTGACAGCATGGACTTGAAACCTGGTTCAGGCTCTGCCGTCACCTCTCTCTCTCCTTTTATTATGCATTACTCACATGAAATACTGGGGTTGATTCCCCATTTTCAACTGGAAAATAAATGACACACTTCTTTGAAATAGGATTTTTTTTTTACCTTCAATATTCAGCTTTCATTGGTTATGCTCCTTTTCAACTTCAGGTATTCCAGTAATTTAATTTGGAAGGCTACATAACCACAACTCTGGCCCTGGCGAGTATCAGACACAGGTTTGATTCTGTTATGAAAAGATATCCTCTCACCAGCAGGATTAGTAATTGACGAGGGAAAAACGTGCATTTAGTTTTACATCAATTGTTGATGGGTATAGGGGATTAGTGGCAAGGGTTTACAAACTCTATTCCTAGCGCTAATAGTATGATTAGAAAATATTTTTTTCTTGCTTATTGAACAGGTCAAGTGTGTAATGCAGCAATAGAACTCCTTTCCTATTATCTTGTCCCTTTTCTAATCCTTTTCCTTTCCCTGACTCCGGCTTTGTTTCAGATCCTGCCTCACTTTCTCATAGTCCTTCATTTTGTGCCGCCATCCTTCTTTCTCTATGTGACTCTCACTGTCTCTCTCCCTACCTCTCTCTCTCTTTGGGGCCTTAATTTCATCAGCATGGAAATGTGGCACACAAGGGCTCCTTTTCATCTCCACCTCGTAAAAATGCGTGGCAGGAAGCTGGAAGCTGAGAGCCAATGCTAGGACAACAGACAATTAATCTCCCTTCTTCCCTTTAATCTCGGCTTTCTCTCTCTCTCTCTCTCTCTCTCTCTCTCTCTCTCTGTCTGTCTGTCTCTCTCTCACTCTCACGCTCTCCCTCTCTCTCTCTCTCTACCAACCCCCTGCACCTCCCACCTCCCATTATTCCAGGCCAATAAGGAAACAGGAGCTTCACAGGGAGCTTTTATCTGGAATTCCAATTATAAAGACACAATAATTAAAGGAGAATCAGAGGTCCAGCAATTACAACAGACGGAGACTTCTTCTTCCAATGACTTCTTTTAAATTAGTTTGTGGGTAATAATGTTTTTTGTCCCTGTGAAAGATTTATTTTTTCTCCTGGATTGTACAAATACGCACACAGACTTGAACTCATGAACTGGCTCCTGGCACAACTTCGCTCACTACAATATTGCAAATACACAGGGCCCTACAGCAGGGACGCCAGGAATGGGCCCCTTCACCCAGCCACAGCTAAATAACCTATTAAAAGTGATTATTCATTTAAAAGCCTGGCCATTATTACAACCCAAAACACTGTTGTCCTTGCATGTATAGACATAGTTTGTGAGCTTGGATTTATATCTGGCTGGAGTGCAGTTCTGAGATATTGAGCATCTGTTGCCCCTAATTGATAAGGTCCATTTTCCGGAGGCGTGTCTTGTGTATCTGCGTTTCAGACCCGCCCTCCTGCTGTGGTTGGCCAATCCTGGAGCTCGTTCCCAATCAAGACCATGCAGCATAAAAGCCGGGGAAAAGCTCCAGTCCCTGCTCCGATGGCAACTCGCACGCAGCCATTAAACTTTCTAGTTGGGCTCTGGTGCGAGGCCATTTTGTTGACTGTGGATAGTTATAACTGGGCTCTGGTGTTTTTTTGCTGAATGGTTTTTACTAACTTAGGAAGCTTAGCATTGTAATTTAACCTAGTCTTAGTGTCTTTTTCCTTTCTAAGCAGGGTGGGGTTTTTGATTATTCTTTTGGCCTTGGTTCCCCCCAAAGTCCATTTGCTCCTGTGCTGTCAGTTTATTATGTTAGGCAACCATAGTAGATTGTACAATAAACATTCTGCTTCTGAACGTAGACAGCCTTCAGGGGTCGTAACAGCTTCAAAGCTCACAAATATGTGGGTTACTCAATTTTTATAAAAAAGTCAGAAAGAAACTCTTCCAAGCTCAACGCTGACGAAAACACTCACATTGAATTGTGCAAGTAAAACACTCAACCCAGCAACCTAATAGCCTTGCCACACAATTAAATGCTATACAAAAATTGTGCTTTATGTCTCTGGACCTACAGTTCATTCTATGGTCTTGAAATTGGCTCCTTGTCTTGTTATGTGCAAAGTCTTTCATCGCAGTCTTTATGTCAATATTGCGAGCATGTCTGTTTTTTCAATATAGTCATTGCTTATGAGATTAGCTTTTCTTGGCCACAAACATAATACATGATTATATTACATGGCCCTCTTCTTAGGGAGGAAATCATTGCACCCGCTAATTAAATCAAAACAAAAAAAGGGAAACTATAATAACGCTAATTCACACCAGCAATCCTGGCAATGGAGCCCAAACATCTGAGACTATGAACTGCAGTCAAAGTCGTTGGTACATCAGCAATCAGTTGCTGCAGGGACACTTTAAACCTGCTTAATAATTGAACGTTTCATAGGGTGCACCCTACTGGCATGCCATGAGTCATCAGCAGGAACTTGACATATACATTTCCCACTGACATTTGCCATTTAGCCTGCCTCATCAGTGAAAATCGAACACTGAGGAGCCAGAATACTGGAATAATCCTTTGTTTCCCTTTAAATCTGAAATGCTGCGATTTTATAGTTACTCCTAATAATGTAATAATTCTGATTTCACTGGCTGACCATCCACCCGCCTCTGCGGTTCACTTTCCTGGGATAAGACACATCTTGGCTTGTTCTGTTATTTGTGTAAAGGCTCAGAGGTGAAAGCTAAGCCAAGGATTTGAGTGCAAAAGCCTGAGGGTGCATGAACCTCCATTCAATTTCTGGAGAGAGGCAAAACTGTAGATCCTCTGAAACAATGCCAAAGTAGCCATGCTTAGCTGAATCAAGGTGGCTTAGTGCTTTCAAGGGGGAATCACATTGCTATTCTTTCCAAGGAAGGCCTGAGAATTAATGAGTGCCTACGCAGCATACAAGTGACCGGGCCACGCTGTGAAATAACATTGGGCTTGCCTAATTCAGACGAACATCCCCAGTGAAATGCTGAGTTTGTTTCCATTGAAGGTGAAGCATTACCCAATGAACGATAATGGAAAGAGAGAGGACAGTTTTAAAGTGCCCGGCAAAGGACACTGGTCAACCTTATTGTGAGGGCAAAGGTCAAACATAAATGACAGAGGATTGAAAGAAATACATCCATTACATATTAAGCACTACTAATGTAGCTCCTTGATCAACCATAGCAGGACAGGCAAGGAGAAGGGCAAATCTACTGAAGGCCATTATTGAAGGTACACTACAGTTGGGCAATCAATGTCACTTAACACTTCCCAGTGAACCCAGCCCACTTTAGCTGGAGTGAATGATGGTTGAGCACTCAAGAACCTTAATTAGTAAAATATTAAAGGGGCTCTCACAGGCACTTTAGCTTTGATGGATGGCCTGTCCCTCCCATTGTGATGTCACAGAAGTGACCTACCTACTGACCCACTAAGGGGAAATGAAGGAGTGACAATATAGGGCTGAGGTAGGATTTGAGCAGTGATGTAGAAAGGGTCTGTCCCCTTTTATCCAGTCCAACAAAGAGTCAGTCTCACCCTGTTCCCACATCAAAAGCACAAAGGGAAATAGGTGGTGTCAGATGCCGCCCCACGTCATTGCAGGGTGGTTTTAGACTGCTCTGACTTGGGGTGCAGTCAGTATTTTTACAGTACTCACCATGGAATTTTTGGACTTCATCATCATCATCAAGCTTGTGACAATAAAACACTAACTCTCTCTAACTAACTAACTAACTCTCCTTGCACCCCAGCACCCCCCGTAGAACAGGCCTTGTGTCGTCTCGTCATTTTGCTACAATTTCTTCTCTCTTATCTCTATGTTAGTGTTATTGTTATTTTATGTCTCCTTTTCATTCTCCCTCATGGGTGTATACATCTTAGTTCGTTTTTTCTGTCACCTATTCTCTCTCTCTCTCTCTCTCTCTCTCTCTCTCTCTCTCTCTCTCTCTCTCTCTCTCTCTCTCTCTCTCTCTCCCTCGCTCTCTCTCTCTCTCCTGAGTTGATGGGCTGACCTTGAGCTGATTTTGCAAGATTGATGGCTGCTCGGAAAAAGGGAGGGACATAAAAATGGAAGTGAGACCTAGAGACCTGAGAATGAAAGTTGGGGGACACTTCACTTCCTGTCTGCCCCCTTTCTGCGACTCTGATGATATGTGTCATTCAGCAGTATCGGTCGCTTCTTTCCTTCCTCCAAGTTGTTTTTAGGAATATTTTTCTACCCCCTCCCCCATTCCCCATGTACCCCATGTACATCATTACTTTTCAGATAACCTCTAATTTTCAAACAAGCATCCTGTAGATGTGTCAAGTGCTATGCACCAGGAGTTACGTTTTGCTGTCCATCATCCCCTCAGGTAGTGGAGTTGTTGATGCACACTGATGCTTTTAGAAATCACCCTTGGCCAGCTATACAGTCGTTCTGTCCCAATGCTGCTACTATCCAACAATCCAAGCACTCTTGTTAAAAAGCATTTAGATGTTAAATGTGGTGCTCAGGTGATATAGAAATACAAGGTAAAATCAAATAATATTGCATTCCACTAGCTCTATTTCTCTACTGTGGGAAGCACAGATGTTGTGACAAGGACGTGTGCAATAGCTGAGAGAGAGATAGCTATAAATACCTGATGCTTGTCTGTAAATGCATAGCTTCTGTGCCTTCATGCACAGGCTTTGAGCTAACTGAGCCATTAGGGGCGTACTGTATTCTGTATTCTGAATACTCGTTTAACCACTGGACAAGATAAATCAAGCACACCTGAATTAGTTCCAGTATTTCTAACCATATTCTCAGTCTTGACTACAAAGGTAGTCATAACCAATGTCTCATACATTTAGTAGAGCTACTTTCCAAATTTGAAAATGTTGAAATTGAGGGTGATATACCAAATATGACATTTTCCTCTCCAGCTGCAAAACTACTCTGGAGGAAAGGTTTTCTTGATCGGTTAGAGTTGTTAAACCACTGTCAGTTGGCTTGTTAGAGACATACAGCGCAGCCGAACAGAGGGAGTCAGCTATTACCGGAAACAGAGAGAATTCCTTGGATTGCACTCTTAGTAGTCTGGGATGAAAACAAACACCTTGATAATACGGCATTTGCATAAAAATGTAGTACAGGCATCCGTGAAAAGCTGAAGGGATCATCTAAATTACGTTGTTGTGCAAAAGAAAACAGATAGTAATGAAGCTAGGAATGTTGCTCAGGGCAATAGCCACATCAGGTGAACAAATAACAGGCCGATCTTTTTATAGCTCTATCAGCAGTCAAGAAAAGGTGAGGCAGACTTTCAAAGTTGTATTTCCTCATTATAACTGCAGACATTGGGCATTTCAGCGCTTTGAACTCAGAGATGAATGTGTCCTTCATTTGGTCAGACAGGTTCTTACTCTGTGTACACTAAGAGATAAAAAAGGAAGAAGACAAAATAGCGGTGGCCTCGTTTAGCACCGATGGCTACTGAAGATCCATCCTTGCCATTACTCTTCAACCACAAAATAGAAATCTGTTCTCAAAAATGTCATTGTTGTGGTGGAAAACTAACTGAGAAGAAAATGCACACTGTTATGCAGTACCATCACAAAAACATTTTGATTTTTGCTCAGTGAAGAGAATGGTTTGATTCTCTTTTCATCCTAATTCCTCAGATTTAGTTGAAGCACTGAAACTATAATTTCTGTCTTTTGCAGTATTTCTTACCACCCTGATACATGCAACACTTAACAGTGAGCCACACAGATCCAGGCACAAACTGGATTACCAACCCAAAGACACTCAGGCTGGAACATTCATCATGTGTCTTTCCATCCACCCCCCAGTTTGAGGATCTCACTGTTTGATTGATAGTCACCATAACTGTGACTAACGTGTTGTCCGACTTAATTAGCCAAGATGAATAGCGGCGTGTTGAGGCGGTGTCAGCCTTGTTTGTGAGGAGACCTGCGTGTGTAGAGGGCTGCCCACCAGAAGCAGTGAACGATGACTCCGTAGCACCTTGCCAACTCAAATTAATGTTGGCCGCACAGTGTGAAAGACAATGCAAAGTTAAGCTGTTATATACATAGAGGCATGGCGAGAGCATATTCCTGGCCATGCAAGCTTGTACTCATGTGTGCAAAAGAGTAAATTCCCACCTAAATCTCTCTGCTGTTCCTTATTTATCCTTGTTGTGTCATCACTGTCTATCACCCTTCATACACAGTTTCAGTGCCCATGTCCTCCAGCAAATGACCCCACAGACAGTTTAACCATGGAGGCCCTCCCTATTGCTCCAATTTCTCACATGCCATACAAAAACTCTGTACGTCATTCCCTCTTGCCCATCAGAGGGGACAAAGCCAGGCCGTCCTGTTTTACTCATACTCATAAACTCAACAAGGCTACCACAAAGAATAACTTAATAATTCACAATATGCAGGTAGTAGAGGCACCGTTGTGTTGTTGACTCATACTGCAGCGAGAATTAGCAAATGCTTTTCACACTTAAGTGGCAGAAAATCACTTTTCAAACCGGTCTTTATTAATTTATCCCACTTCAGTTAAGAATAGCAGCAACAACAAAAGTAAATAGTCAAGTACTCTGAAGAGAGCGATGCTGCCGGCATGTGCCAATAAACAATCTCCACTAAAAGATGCAAAGATGAATGCATGAATTGTCTCTTGAACGTAGTGAGGTGCCACATATACTGTAGCTCAGCTCAGTGTTTGGTCACTTTAAGCAAAGAATTCACTAGCTGTGAATTCATATCAGTCATGGGGATTACATGGTTGGAAAATCTGATGTCACTGACCACACAACTGCATGATCTCCAACTGTTCATGTGGATTTTCTTCCACATTCCAAAGACATGTAAGTGAAATGGATTGGGGACTCTAAATTGTGATTGTCCATCTATTAGCCCTGAGATGGGCTGGTGACCTGTCCAGGGTGTTTCTCTGCGCTCCGGCTGATATGCAGTCATACAGTACTTTCCTAGCACCTGTGGCAAACAAATACTACAGTACAGATCAGTTTTGTTCACTTTTGTTCACTGCAGCTGCTCTCTGCAATCTCAACCCAACAAGTGTCAGAATGACATCTCAGTATAATTAATAGCTTTAAAGGAAATTCATTAATGGGTTTTAATCTTGGTCCAGGCTGCTTATGCCTCCGATGATTCCCTCATCAATATGTATGGGCTAACTGCTCCCTGTTTTGTAATAGTATGAGTCACTGGCAAGAGAGGAGAGGAAGAAATGGTGGTAATGTTCCAATTATTTTATGCCAATTTTCAGACTCAATAACAAATAAAAATTACCCTCTAAACAAACCTGACTGATTGCTTCAGAGTGATGCTGTTTCAAGTGATGGATTCTCCTGCCAGTGTTTCCATACAGCCAAGGTTCATGCTTTTCATTAGGCAAAACAGAAAAGCCCTCTGAGGACATAGAAAACACAATTTAACCAATATAAATGAGTCTAGATGAAAAAGGTCAGAACAGAGTGAGCTGTGTGCGAACGTTGCCTCCATGAAGGCGCAGCGATGCAGAAAATCTTTGATAAACATCTTCTGCCACCTTGAAACAAGCTCATTCTGAAAATGATGAACCAAATTAAACTTCTGTAGCAGGACTTGTAGATAAAAATGTGATATAGATATTTTAATTTAGTCAGGCTATCATATGTGATGGGCTGGATGGGCTGTTGAATAGAGAGCTCCATTTTTACCTCTGCCAGTGAAGTTGGAAGGAGGTTATGTTTTCACCCCTGCCTGTCTGCCTGTGTGTCTGTTTGTTAGCAAAAGGTTCTAAACAGATTTGGCTGATATTTGGTGGGCAGATATCCCATCGCCCAAGGATTGGCTGATTAGATTTTGATGGTGATCTGGATCTGGGATTTCTGCCAATAGATGATTTACATTTTTAGCCATAACTATTATGCAGCATTCAGGTATTGGTGGGAAACTCCAACATCCAGGACTGGATGCTGCTCAAAAGCACTGCATTGAAGTCCTACTTTGTCAGAAAATCGAACCTGGAAGACAAACAATAACCAAACTTAAAACCATTTCAAAAGCTGCAGCTTTTCAAGTTGGAGAATTGTTAAGCATTAGCGGTGGTTTGCACTTTACCAACTGCCTTCTAGTTGTTATGTTTTTATCTGTGTGCCAGGCAAATAGTAAACATCAGAAAAAAAGCCGCTGTACCTGAAAGAATGAGCAGTGTGTTGAGGCACTCTTGTAGGAGGAGGATGAGGGAAGTTGATGTTAGAGTCTTATGTCAAAGTAAAGTGAAGTCAAATCAAGCGTGGGGAAATGAAAATAGCTGTTGATGCATCTCAGCCATCTTGGCCTTCATCAAAGTGTGTCAAAAACAGATGTTTACAAGGTATATCATGCTGTTGAGTGATTTTCTGCTTTTTATAGCATGAGTGTGAAAAAAATGTTTTTGACCTCCCACACATTTTTTCACACATTTTTTCACACTCATGCTGTAGAAAGCTCCTGTTCTCACATTTTAGATATCCCATCAAAGAGCACATTATTTACATTACATTGTGGAATCAAAGGCCACAGGGTGACGAGGCACTGCTTTGGCCCAATGGCGGAAATCCTCGCAGAAAACTGGATGCAGCCACAGAATCATACAGAAAATAGCCCATAGTTACCTGGGTTACGTGTCACCACCGCTAAATCTGATTGGTCGATAGCTGTGGTATGTATCCTATTTACCATGCTTACCAGGGCAAGCTTTCCATATTACTGCACCGTAAATAACGGAAAACAAACGGCAACATTCTATGCAGGTCGAAGATTAACATTGCTGGCCATTGCGTCAAAATGGCATTTTTGTAATTTCTTGAGTAAAAGTATGATGAAAATGTTTGGTAATATATGGAAATAATGTAGTAACCATTTTATAAAACTTTGCTGCACGTCTGGCAGCTAACGCACCTTAACTGTGATATCAGTCCCATATACCAGGTCTGTTGTGGATTATTGCTTAATTAACAACAATTAAAGTCAGCCACCACCTCAGAGCAGACGTTCAGAGGACCATAACAGCCACTATCAATGCACAAATGTTGTTTTTTATGTCTGCAGAATACTGCAGAGATTGCAATTTCTGAATTGAATTAGTTAATTAGTTACTGCAGAGACCTTTACCGCCGAACCCTGGGGGGCCTGATTGACCACACTCTTTTGCCTTTTTAACATGTTAAATTGCCTTTTTAAGTTGTCCACTTATCACTCTCGCCCTTTCCGTCTATCTTTCTAGCAAAGTTTAATTGGGCCAAAGCAGAGCCTCGTCACCCTGTGGCCTTTGGATTGCATTCTGCCCCACTCTGCTTCAACAGTGGTCAATTATTCATTGAAACTTGCCTGCTATCAAACTAGTATGGCAGGTTTGCTGTAGAATATGACCACAGTATCTGACAGGTATAGCACACTTTATTCTGAACATGAGCAGAGACTGAATATGAAATCATGCTGTGTATAGTTTATACAGTTGAATGACTGAGGTTGAATGAGGTTAGACCTTCTGTGGCAAGCCAAGAGCACAACTACAGAGTGCTGACAGAGATCAGATAGAGTGCTCAGATCGATGGAGGGATAATTCTCTGTCTGTTTTGCACAATGCTTGATCTTTGATCCTGCAACACACTGCAGTAGCTGCCATCAGTGCATGAATCATGGTGGAATGGTGTTGCCATGCCCATCCAATCATGGTTACATACATCACAGAGTATGACACTTCATCTCTTGCCATGCTCCCTAAAGAGTAAAAGGTAGTGAGCCAATTTTTACTGATGAAAAATACAGCTTGTCCAAACAGACTTCAAAATTAGCCCTACCTAATGAGCAATATGTATAAATAGTCAGAATCTGGTTTTGGCTTTGGGCCAAGAACCTGACCTACATTTGGTCACCTTTGGAGGTAATGGGACAAAGCTAGATTCAAAGCCACATTCTGCATGAGTGACAACAAAACATCTCTGTTTTCCTTTTCAAGCCATGCGCAGAAGGCTACAGTTTTCACAAATGTAAATAGGTCCAGTGTGTGACAGTCTGTCTATGTGATTTGCCACGGGAGGCCCTGGGGAGGACTGCTCCATGCTGGTGACATCATACTGACAGCTGGCAAATACCTGAGCCTATTGCTCAGTAGAGGACCTGTGTTGTTCGTGTGGTTATTTGGTTTGAGAGGGAAAAAAACCCAATAAGCACTCTGATGCGCACATTGTCAAAGACACACAAGAAGTGATAAACACAAAAACACCATATAGCATAAAAATGAATGAACAATGAACATGTGCCTGACAAATGTGCACACAAACAAACACAAATACACAAACATACATGCACACTGACAGAGTGAATCCAATAGTGGCAAGTTGACTGGAGACTGGAGAGTTTCCAGTATCTCTCTCCTCCGGTTGGGCTAGGTGAGTAGTACCCCCACCCCACCCCACCATGCACGTACCAGCAGTAGTCTGGCCTCACTGCCCAGAGGAAGTGAGCCACAAGGTGGGTAACTTGCCACCACCAACCAATATGGTCCAGCAGTAAGGTCTTTCCATTATGACCATACTGTGTACCACCATTAACGAGATGGTCAGCCAATCAGAAAGAATAACAAGCAGCACGGCAGAAGGATGGGCACGCATGCAGCCAGAGTGGGCCAAGGTGGACAAACCCAAACGTGCCAGAGACCACAAGCTCTTTCTGAATTCTGAATTATCATATCGTATCAAAAAAGGAAGTTGTTACGCCAGATTGGGAAGTATTTGGTAAACACCAGCAGCATACTTTATAGACATAACAAAAATGTGCAAATACATTCAAGCATGCACACACCACCACACACACACACGGCCTGTCTGTGCACCTCCACATCCGGCAGTCAGTCATGTGTCCAGCTAGCCTGGCGGTGACAGGGCTGCGTCATGCTGTGCTAATGGACCCTTCAGCTTTTTAAATGAGATCATGACTCTCTGCAAATGAGGCGCGCTGAGAGGGACAGTGGTGGGCTGCATCAAAACGCCACCCTGGATTCCTCAGCAACTTGGGTAAACAAGAGGACACACACATATATACACACACACACAGCTGGGACTAGCTGCCAGAGCCTCGTTAAACCGCCACCGCCATCAACACCTCCCGAAGACGAGTCGTCCAGTGGGCGAGACGGCAGCTAGCTATAGCAGCACCCCTTGTGCATGCCTCATTTAACCCAACAGGACGGGTGTCACCAGCGAAATAGACACCATGAATATTTACATTATCACAGGGAGACAGCCAAGGCTGCTAGCTACTGCAGCAACTGGGGAAGCACTCTGTATGTTCTGTCTTCATTTCTATATTTTTATATTTTTCTATTCCCTTCTGTGGGAGTGTATAAAAAGAGCCCTGAAATGGTGCAGAAAGACAGAAAGTATCCCTGATATAATGTTATCTTTGTAAACATCTTTACAAACTCTATTTTAAATGAAAATCTAGACTGAGTTTTTCAAGATAAGGAAAGAGCGGAGATGTGTTTCATGAAGCACTACTAATTGAGCAGCAACCTGCACACTCTCGCCTGGCCAGATACCCCTAATCCACTCCCATACAAAGGACTATTTGTTTATCCATTTCACTTTCTCACTCTATTTTGTCTCCAACTGAGGGAGGCCATTTGATGATAAAGCAGGAATCCATTATGTGCTTTTGCTCTCTCTCCTCTGACCTGTGAAAACACTTTGACTCGGTCTCAGAGGGGGAGGGCTGAGTTGAAAATGAATTAGCTGGGAATGTGACAACCGCTGCCACGGGTAGCTGTCACTGTGAGGGATTGGATTTAGACTTGGCCTATACCCATGGCAGGGCAGAATACCTGGAGACACCTATATGACTGAAGCAGCACAGAACCTGCAGGCTCAGCAATCATACAGTATCTCTTCCAAATCTCTGTGAAATATGTTCCTATCCCCATAATCCACATTGACAAGTGGTACAATTTGGTGTCATCTAATGAATGGAGGCAAACAAGGAAGTAAAACTACGCTGCTCAGACTAAATGTGATGAAGAGCAAAATTAAATAGACTTAAAAGAACCTTGGTCTGGTTAACAGGTTGCCCACTATGGCCTTTTCAACACTGAACTTCCATTCATTTTCAATTATAAACTTTCTTTGCTTTCTTGTCTTTACTTCCATTATAGTCCAAAACACTCAATTTCCTCTGAAGAATGAATGAAAACCGTAACCACTGAGGCTCGCTATTAATGAATTAATTTTGATTGAATTTTAGTGACAAAAGTGGAGCCAGGTGTTCCCATCAAAGGTGACAAAGTGACAGAGAGAGAGAGAGAGAGAGAGAGAGAGAGAGAGAGAGAGAGAGAGAGAGAGAGAGAGAAAACACATATTACAGGATTGAGATGGTATTGATGGGTGAGAGAGAGAGAGCGAGAGAGAGACATGGCCAATTACACGCATGGCATGTGAAATCACAATGGCTCCATCTAACTGCTTTTCATCTGCTCCATTCCCCTCTAGGATCTGCTCGTATAATGACTCTGACAAAGAGTGCACATTTTAATGGAAAGGCCATGCCTGGCCACTCGCTCACACACTTAGTTTTATTAACACATATGTGGAAGTAACAACCATGGAAGAGGCAGGAGCTTATTGCTCTCCGGTTAGCCAAGAGTTTGTCTGACCTACAGGAAGCGGGCAATTGGCATAGCCTCCTCATTGGCACCGCTGAAATTCAGCAGTCCCAACGAGATCCTTCTGGGATCACACTCCTTTTCCACTTCCTTTGTGTTGCTTTTTCAAAATTGAGTTCTTTCTCCTGCGCTGGTGGCCGAGCGAGGCTAGCAAAGAGTGGAAGCTGTCAGAGTGGTGTGTAAGGCACATGCAGTGTTAAGAAAGTGGAGAGGTGAGACAGTGGGCCTGCAGCCTCAAGGTGGCCTCGGTGGCCCTTATGCATTAAGACAGGCAGGATTAGGTCTTCGGTTAGTTTGTGAGAGAAATCAGGAATTACCTGTTTTCTTTTTTGCCTTGTTGAAATGATGTAGTAACAAAATAACATAACAAAATCCACTTCAATACAATTTGAGACAATTCAACATTAATTTTCAAGGCAATGCAGTCAACAGACTCTTGAATACACTTGAATATCTCCATGATGTTGCTGTTTTCAAATCATTTATGATAATATTTTTCTATATTTCTATGAAGACTCTGACAGCTAAAGAGCTAAAAACTAAAAACATGACCCACTGGTCCAAGGACTAGGCCTCGATGCTAGAGGGCTGAGTTTGTCAGTTGCAGATTCTGCCACTGCTGGCTGGATTGTTCTGGCAGAGCTTGAAATAGCTGGAGAGAACTAGCGATGAGATGGGTAAATGACTTGCGAGGCTGAGTTTTAGTGTCTCAGTGGTTTATTTTTTCCAGCCACTCTGTGCCTTCCAATCCAAAATGGCGGGATACACAAATAGCTCCAGTGCTCCACATGGCCCTTCATCTAGAAGCTAACGACGTATGGCACCTACGAAGCAACTTCCTCCAAAATAATCTACTATTAGTCCCCCCTAGCACTTCAACGCCAACTGATAAACTATTTTTGCACTAGTAGTAGTGTCACTTGTAGTTTCTCCTCCTTTTCTCTCGATAGTTGTTAAAAACCTGATTTATAACAAACGACATAATACACATAATACACAATTCAAAATCACATAAAAAGTAAGAGCACAATCAAAAGAGAGGATCAGATTCATACAACAATGTATAGATCATCTTAGCTAAACTAAGTATAGACAGATATAGTCTATGTGATTTGAAGAGACCAGCTTTTCCAGTTTTAAATCATTTTGCAGAGAGACAGTACGTAATAAACCTCAATGCTCCATGATACATAGTGCAAAGGCATAACATCATTGGAAGGAGGCTTTAGACCATTATTAAATATAGTATTATCAATTAATACTAATATGATATATGGTATTTATTGCAGCAATCAAATTCTGGCATACAAATGGCTATAGACACTTTCTTTTAAGCTGCAAAAGAAAAATATGACTTCCAAAAATAAACCCAATTTTCAGCTTCAATTTCCTTATGAGGAATATGTAGCCTGAAAGAAAATTAATATCCCTCCACACTTATACGCTTCAATAGTCTCAATCACTTTGCCTTCCATTGCAACAACAAGTGTATGATTTGTTTGTAGTTTGTTAACATTTTAACTTTTATAAGCATCCAGAAAAAGAGTAAGAAAAGTCCCATAAGCAAGTTAGTGGACAAAAAAAATGTATGGAGTTTTGGTGCATAATGCCCATTTTGTTAGTGTGATGCAGTCTAAGTCTATACTGGTTCCACTGAGGGACCCTTGCACCTCCCAATTTTCATCTGCATTGAGGATAAGCCATCAATAGCACAAAGACGTTTCAAAATCCAGTTGCAAAAATAGCCACATCTCCTATATTCTGCCATGTACATTAGAGGCCATCATGGAAATCTTCCCTCATCTATTCTGCATCCATCTTATCGTATAAGTAATGTGGCCAATGCAGCCTGTTCTTTCTCTCTTCTTGTTCAAGACAGTGTATGCAAAGTAGGACTTCTAAGATACATTTTTAAGGGTTTCTAAGAAATGTTCTGAAATGAGATGTATGAGATGTATGAGATGTATGAGGTGTATGAGATGGCCAAACAGATCTGGATATGGGACATTTGCTGTAGGTGTCTGACATGAAATAACCCCTTAACCAACCAACCATTTTCTACATAATTGTTTAGTTTCTTATATTTCCACTCTGGCAATCACAGAGCAGAGGGACAATCACTACGAAGACAGCTCTTGAGGCATGGGCAATGAAAACATGTTGAAGGAAAATTTCAGTCTATTCTCACAAACTACATCAAACTATAAGGCAGCCAGTTGTATTTTCCTTTCAAGGCACTTCACCACCCCAATAACATAAAAGCCAATTCACATCCACCTCCATTCCCCACTGCAGCAGCAATCATACTGTGGCTGGCATCAGGTTAAAATGTCAAAAAAAAAAATCTGGACTTTTCTTACCGATGCCGGTGAATGTGAAACTTTTACTTCTGAGCCACGAAGCGCTCTGAAAAGTTAGATATTTTGAAGCCAAACTGTGAAGACTTGTGGTAAACATCTGCTTCAAACATAAAAACTGCTTTCCATAATAATCCACGAGGCCCCGACCGTCTGCACTACGTCTTCATCCATGAGATTATTTATGATCTCAGCCAGCAGCCTTGCTCTGGCATAATCCTAAAAACATGGAAATGCACCAAAGTGCGGTTCTGGGTGGAAACCCGCTGGGAGAGGAAGTAGTTACCAACTGCGCTCTTGTTGTTAGTCTACAGTTCTGTGGAAAAAGAATAACAGATAGATGGAGAGGGAGAAGGTGTACGTGTGTGTGTGTGTGTGTGTGTGTGTGTGTGTGTGTGTGTGTGTGTGTGCTGCACGTGAATATTTGTGTGCACGCTCATGTGCACGTGTGCTTGAATAAAAGAGAGATTGAGTAGAACAAACATGGCTGCCTGACGCCCCCGGAGCTCAGGCATAGAGACAGAATACTGATAGAGAAATCCACAGCGTTCACCCTCCACCAGTTTCTATCTCTCCATCATCCCCCCACCTTACTCACTTGCGGCCCACCCTATCACCCTCATCCATCCCTTCCTCTTTCATGCTTTCCCCATCGGTCTTTACCTTTTTTTTCTATTTACACAGAACATTCTTTGCTTCCCCCAACTCTCACTATTTCTCTCCCTGGTCAACATGTTACCTAGCAAATGCCCCTTTAGCTAATCCCTCTCTCATTCTTATTTACCCCAGCTCTCCCGCTCTCTCTCCCCCCCCATCCCTAACTCCATATTGCCACGTCTCAATAGCCATCTCCCTCACTCAGCTCAGCTCCTTCTCTCCCCCTATCTTTAAATGTGTGTTAGTTTAAGCAGGATTCAGGAGTCCCTCCAGCTTTGCCATCTCAATTAAGTATCCAGAGCTCAATGAGCCTGTAATCCCTAGTGAGGAGTAATACAAGCACTTTTCCCCCTGAACATACCCCACTCAACATGGGCTCAAACCTCAGCCACTACTGTCTGTGTGCAGGAGAACTGAAAAACATCGACCTCTTGACAAACCAACGCTTGGCATTGTACATGTACCTCAGCTAGATCATCACTCTCGGCTAGATCAGAACCATAGACCGCTGAAGGTCCTGTAGGAAACCCCACCACTGTGCTCTATATGTAACTGATGCAACAGACTGAAGCAAGCATCCATATGTGAAACATCACTCCAAAAACACAGCTGCTGCTTACACCACAAGGGGTAAACCCGATACTCTCAGCCAACATTCACTCACTTTGGACTTTTTCAAACCTGTATTTTCTGTAGCGAGGCATCTGTTTGGCAATCCCCCCCCCAGCTCCCAATGTTGTGCATCCCATTAAAAAGTGAGAAACAACCAATGCCGCTCTTTAGCCATTCAAAAAATGTAATTATGTGCACATATGGGCAGAGCCTTGAGCCCCCCAGTGCCGTGGCTTAGTGTGGGATTATGACAAAGTGGGCCAATGTGATTCCATTCAGCTTTCAAAGGCGTGTTAGCAAGGAAGACACCAGCGGTGGACTATGCTTGGTGAGTGTGTGGATTTGTTTGGCCAGTGGGTGTGAGGCAGAGGTCCAAAAGCTTACATACTGATGTTTTCTTTTTGCAGTAGTAATGACAAATTGAAATGTCATTGTGGTGGCAAATGGAGTATGTGTGTGTGTGGAGAACAACATAACTTGTCTTACCTGGTGTCAGGGTGGCAGCATACAATGAGAAGCAAGAAGGAGAAAGAGGAAGTGATGGATGACGAGGAGAGATGGAGGAAGATGAGCGATACAGGGAGAGAGAGAGAGAGCAGAGACACACAGTTAGTCATGCACCGATCTTTAATGCGTTCATGTGCAGCACCGATTCAATTTAGGGAGTGACTTAAAAGCCTCATTGGCAAAGTGACATCTATCAACGTCGCTGTTCTCAAGTCCATATTTGAACAGTCATTAATCATAGTGTTGTGGGGGCACGGTGACACATGCCAGTCCCGGGTCCATGATTATGATTGGCATGGACACCTGGCTGAAACGTCTGGAAACCTCTGGGTAATCTCATTCTGCCAGGCAACCTTCACGAACACCCTTTCCTTAACCAATCACCTGCATGCCAGGTGTTTTTCTGCAGCTATAGCTGTAATAACATTCACGTGTTAAGTTGACGTAGAAGTGATTTCCATTTTCAGCTAATGTGTGGGTAAATGTTCCCATGATGCCTGCAGTGTAGAAGTCTATAATCATCAAGTCTGTGTTATATAGTGCCGTGGACCTTCGCGTGGAGAGGCCAGAGGAATATGTCAAGATTATAATTTGCTAATGGTCATGTAAAAGATCTGAGCTTAATATTGTAGGTTTGCTCAGTGAAGGGCCGAGTAACCTGGACTTTGGCTAAGTGGTGCCAGCCCACAGAGTAACAACTACTATTCAGCATAAAGTCTACCAGGGCAGACAGTGGACATACAATATTCATGAAGAAATCACAATCCTGCGCATTCCAAAGTGAGCTAAAATGGCTTGTTGTCTCAGAAAGTTAACTTTTTAGATGGTAACCCAGTAGAGTTAAGGGGGTTTAGCCTTGGAGTCTCATCCAAGGCTGCTGGAGAGCCTTCTAAGCCAAACAGCAACAAGAAGCTTTGTACCATTTCCGTCTCCTGCCCATTCTCATGCAATATTTAAACTTGTTCATAGACTGAATGCCTGTGTGTGTGTGTGTGTGTGTGTGTGCATGAATGTGATTGTGTGTGGCAAACCTGTCTTGTAAAAGTTCTCAACCAAATAAAACCAAAATGTGATTGCATGATTCCAAGTTCGCTAATTGATAACGTACAGTGAAATGTGAAATAAAAAAACAATTTGACAAAGCCTTTATTTGTTTAAAAAAGTCTTCATCTACTTCATCTACTGTATGGGCATCTAGAGGGACCAAAAACCAAATGGAGGTTCAAGTTCATAGATTTTACTTTTCAAAGAGCACATGCTGGAGGAGAAGCTGCTGTCTCATCTCAAATTAGATGTGAACATCTCGGACTGAGTAGTCGACCAGTTTGGTGTATTATACATCATAACTGCCACAACCACAACAAAATAACAACAGCTATGTTGACATTTATCATGTTTTGTGGATGATTTTGCCAGAGGGGGGGAAACGGACAGAGCCATGTTGTTGATGAGTTTGAGTTACGGTGTGATGAATATGTCCTTGAGTTGAATATTCTCACAACTAAGGACGAGGCGATAGATTTTAGAACGCTTCACACTAATCAAAGGGAGGAAAACTGAGTTATAGCTGTGGTGGACAGCTATAAATATCTGGGAAGTCTTGCTGACAGCAGACAATGCTTTGAGACAAATATCTGTAAAACGATAAAGCAGAGGTTGTTTTTCCTCTCCTTTAACGTGTGATTGTCAGCTGATCCAAAAAAAAAAAAAACACCAATCACATTCGCTACATCAATCAGGCGGTCCATCCAAGCTGTCAGCTTCTCATTCACCCCTTCGCTTCCTGCCCGCCTCATGCTGCTGTGGCTGACCCCCACCCCATCCTCCTGTTCTGTTTCCTTATGAATCAGTATACTTATGATGGTTTCTACAGCTTGGTCTCTCCACATTATTCCATGTCTTCAATGATACATGTCTGCTGGGATCTGTTCTATATACCAGGGCGACTGGTTGTGCTCACTGCTGTATGCTGCTTGTATTCATACGGGGAGCACTATAGAGAGCAGATCCTGTACTATACCACCATTTATGCAATACATTGTTTTTAACTCCATGATGAGAGTGGTCCTCACTGAGTGTATTGCAGCCTGGTTTGGCAGCCTGAGCTTGAGCAATCAAACCAGTGGGGAGTGGGGAGCTTAAAAATAACCCGTAAGGTTAGCGGATTGAGCCAGGCACTATAACTGAACTCTTTGAGAGGCATTTTTGTCTGAAAGGCAAAAATTATTTTTGACTGCCCCGGTCACACACTTTGAGAGCAGTTTGAGCTGCACTATGCTGTTTCAGAGTTCGACATTCAACAGCACAATTTAAAAGCAAATAATCAGGGACACTTTCACCCTGAGTGCAGTTCAATTCCTTTCTCTTGCATATGAAGTGATGCTGCGTCACGTGTCCTTTTGGACTGTTAAACTATTGACTCTATCTTTGGACAATTGATGTTTGTTTCTATGGTCTGTGATGTAGTGATGTATCTGGTTTAATTGTAAACCCTGTTTGCAAACCAAATTTCCCTCACCGGATAATAAAGATTTGGAGTGAATTCAATTTCCTCTCACACTCTCTCTGTGTCTCCCTCTCTCCCTCCTTCCCTCAAAGCAGCGATAAGATGCTCTGCCTATTTGGACCAGACTATTCTGTTTGCTCTTATCGGCACATCTGATCACACCCTTTTTGAAATGGGTGGCCTGAGAGTAAGTATCCCTTGCTCTGTTCTCTCCTCACTTGCCCTGTCATTGCAGTGCTAAATTAGGCCCTGTGGGCCCCCAATCCAGTCCACTTTTAGCCGTCCATTCAGGCGTGTCTGAGCACCTTGACTGTGACCTTCCCCACTGGCTATCTAGCCTGACGAGTCATAGCAGGGCTCAGATACAGTTTCTGCTTCAAAGACACACACAGATGTACAGTACGCTACCTGATTAAACACAATCAGTGCACAATTAATGTGTGTGTTTGTGTGTGTGTGCGTGCATTTGTGTGTGTGTACAACTATTTGTGTTTCTGTCAGCATTTCAGTCTGCATGTGTTCTCTGACTGCTGTAACCTCTGTAACCTCTCTCTGTGGGATCCTCTGAGGCTGCTGCTGCCAACGCCTCAATCTCTCCAGTCTGGTGTAAGGAAGCAGTGTCCGCTCACTCCTCCACCTGTCTGGGCTGAAAAAAGCCCTGCAGAGTATTATAAACTCCACATGAACTGCCAGGGAGTGCTCTGTGGCACAGTGAGCTAAAGTGCACACCGTGTATTCATAACACAGTCATGCACTTTATCTCTTCATTGTTTTTTCCATCAAACTCTCCTGCAAACTTCACTTCAGTAGGCTGAATTTAGATGCATTTTGAGTGGCTATATGTCAGTATACAGAAAATGCCAGGATCTACTCTGTTGTACAGGTTTCAGTGGAAATGTGAAACGTGCTCTGTGATGTGAGTAATGGTAAAATTATCCAGTCGACAATGTGATGCTCAACACCCATCAGAGTTTAGGCTTTAATATGGTTTCAACATCTCATGGAGCATGTTGATCTATCACACTGCCTGCTATAATACATTACCTGGTTACTAAGTAAAATGCTTACTATTAGGATTGTGTATGAACTGAGTGATCTCAGTCAAAATCAATCAATGCAGCGTGCTCATTTAAATGGATAGCATGGCGCCATGCAGGGATAAAACATCACCCAAGGACAGCTATTATTAGTTGCTTATAATTGTGTGTTGCTTGTTCACCTGCAGTGCCTCCTCCATCATCAAAATGAAGTGAGACACAAATGCAAGCACAACATGACAACACACACACAAAGAAAGACAAACATAAAACAAAGGGACACCTGAGCATGTTGTCACTTGGATGGATAAACCACCTTAACATATCGGCTTGAAGCAGTTTATAATCCAACCACACTGAGAAGAAGAATCGCAGGTGGGTACCTTGATTTAAATCAGCAGGGTTGGATGACAAGGAGTGCTAGCTCCTCATTTTGCTCAGATAAGCAAACAGCGGGACATCATGCACAATAGTGGGATGACAAACACTGTTCTGTTTTTCGTATTATCCCTTGCTGTTTTCCACATTTAGCGACAGCAGTGAATCAACAATCCTTTTAGGGGCTTTGTTCCCTAATTCAAGCTGTGGGTGGATGGGCACCCATTACAGTTGAGGGTGGCAGCATGTAACAGGTGGAAAAGGATAAAGGGTAAAGCAGCGGGGGATGATTGGGGAGGTGTGGCAAGATATTTAGCCAGCTGGTGTGGACAATGAAGGGACAGGTTTGGTTGGGAGAGAGTCAGAATGTGTTGAGATGTTGTTACAGATGAAAGGTTGCTGTTAGGTAAGCTTCCATCTCAGGCTATATACTGCACAACTGGTCGACTTAGGTTCAAGCCCCTGTGTTGGCAAGCATCTGCCCCGCTGAGGTGTCCTTGGTCAAGACGCTGAAACCCTGCAAGCTGTAGGAGTGCTGCTCATCTGAGCCTATGCTCTGACTCCCAGGGTGGGCCCAGGAGGACCATCTAATGGTACACGAAAGAGTAATGAAATACTTGAAAAATGTCAATTTGAGTGGTGGTGTGTGAGGGAATAAGGGAGTGTGTCTGTAAAACCAGGGGGGTGGGGGGTGGGCACCTCTGTCACATCTATTTGATGTGTTATGTTAGCCCGTTAATTCCATCCATGACATTGATTTCGTGCCACGAAATTCATTTTCGTCACACAAAATCCCCAAATCCCTTGTTTGATTTCATCCACGAAATGTGTATGGGGTCCAAATGTAAACACGCATTTCGTGAATTTTGTGTGGCAAGAAATCCATTTTGTGAAACACACAGCACGCATTTCGTGGACAACCATGCATTCTGTGGACTTACAAGGTTTCCATATGCTTTCACTGGCTTGAGTCCATTGTTCAACCCGTAGATGGCGCATAGGTGTTGCAGAAAGCTTGGCACACTCTTAAAGTCTTTGGCACATTGTGTTGCCACTGTTAGTGAGAAGATTGTCTGTGGTGTGATTGAAAGGTGGTGGTGATGTTATTAATGAAAGCACTGGTTAATAATGTGCGAAGATCTTTGGGCTTTAGTTTTCATCTCTGCTGCTTCTTTTCACTTTCAGTCTCTTACATCATGTAACTAAGCATACTGCTTAGTTTCAAGTATTTCATTACTCTTTCTAAGCATACTGCTTAGTTACATACATAGTACAAGAATATTATACTACCGGTATTGAAAAACAGTAGGAAGAAGCTTATGCCAACGTGCAAGGCAAATCTAAGAAAAGTTATGTTGCCTGGATGAACACTAATGTGAATCCAATGAAACAGTGAGGAGTAAATAAATGAATGAACACTGATGCAATCCTGTGCTAAACCCCTCAGGTCCAATCTGTCAGTTTGACATCCTTTTTATTAAAAGGAAGCAGATGTACAGTTCGGAGTGATCACATTTACAGTTATCAATAGTGCCAGAGAGAATGACGCAATCCACCTCAAGGAGGTCATGAAAGATAGCTTTGTGTCCAAGCAACAGATTCTAATTCTTGTCACGCATGAACCAGCATTTCACTACATTAGGATAGTTTATTTTGAAAAGCAAAGGAAGCCGGTGGTGGGCCAACAATACTAAATATTCATAGAGAGCCCTGCAGCAATGATCATTGAGTGAGTGACTGTGGCCGGGCCAAGGCACTTAGTGGTAGTGCTCCTGCATGCCCATTACTCCGCCCCTTAGCTCTCATGTTGGAAAAAGTTGGAAGTGTTCCTTAAGTTTGATGTGGAAAGTCAAAATCACCAGTAAGAGGTATGATTGATTAGACACGAGACATGGTTGTTGATCGAGGGGGTAAAGAATTCTGTGACCGGTGGCTAGCCATTGGAAATGGTTTGCCAAGCTAGCCTGACCTGCAGCGTAGTGCATTGATGGGTTGGGATTTTGGCAGAATGGATCGCCAGTGTAGTCAGTGACAAAGTACATTTAAATTATGTTTTTTTTGTGCATTCCCCATGGGTGGGATTTGCACACCAAAAGGGCTAGCAGTCTCGGCATTCAGGAAAAAACTCTTCTCTAGAAATTCAAGACATTCAAAATGCAAATCCAATCACAATGCCCCACAGTATTACCTACCCCTTACTAGCTGGCAGGTAATCCTCGCAGTGCCATTGCCATTTCAACTGCCAAGTTGTGACATTGCTTGGGTACAGGGTATGGCACCAAAATATCCTCCTCAAGTAGAATAGAGCTGTTTAGTTGGTGAAGTTTTAGTAGGTAGTAGTAGGTAGAAGCAAAAAAAAGTTCAGTTTCAGTTCAGTGTCAGGGGGGCTTTGTTTGTGAGCCCCACTGCCAGGGGAAGAAGCTGTTCAAATGCCGGGAGGTTTTGGTCTTGACAGACCGCAGGGGAGTGTCCAGGGTGAGAAGGGTCAGCCATGATCCTTCCAGCCTGCTTCCTGATCCTAGAGGCGTACAGGACCTGAAGCGGCGGCAGGTCACAGCCGATCACCTTCTCTGCTGACCGGATGATGCGCTGTAGTCTGACTTTGTCCCTGGCAGTGGCACCAGCAAACCAGACGGTGATAGATGCGGTGAGGATGGACTCAATGATGGCCGTGTAGAACTGGACCATTATTATTAGAGGAAGTACATCCTCTGCTGGGCCTTCTTGGTGATGGAGCTGATGTTCTGCTCCCACCTGAGGTCCTGTGTTATGGTGGTGCCCAGGAATCTGAATGACTCGAGTGTTGACAGGGGAGCCACACAGGGTGAGGGGTGGGGTGGGTGGGCAGGGCTCCTCCTGAAGTCCACTACCATCTCTACAGTCTTTAGAGGGTTCAGCTCTAGGTTGTTAAGGCTGCACCAGGAAGCCAGCCGATCAGCCTTCCTGTGGTAGGCATCCCCATCAGAAATGAATCCAATGAGGGTCGTATCGTCCGAAAACGTCAGGAGCTTGACGGACTGGTGACTGGAGGTGCAGCTGTTGGTGTGTAGAGGGAGAAGAGCAGGGGAGAAAGCACACAGCCCTGTGGGGCGCCAGTGCTGGTAGTCAGGGAGACTGAGACTTGCTTTCCCAGCTTTACGTGCTGCCTCCTGTCTGTCAGGAAATCAGTGATCCACCCGCCCGCAGATGGAGTCAGGTACATGCAGCTGAGAGAAATTGTCCTGGAGGAGGGCTGGTTTCATAACTGCAAAGGCCATGGCTGAGGGCTGGGGAGCTGATTTGGATCTGATGACGTTCACTGACTTTCCCTAATCTCTTCAATTTTCCCTTGCCCATTTTGTGACTGCTCCATGGTCTTCAAGAGACAAATTTTAGTCAGCAAAATGACATTTCCCATTTTTGAATCAACAGGGCCTTCTGTATACTGTCCTACCGCAATGCTGCATTCAACGACTACATAACAGAATGTGATAAAATAGAACATATATAGAATCCAGCAATGTACAGGCTGTATATGACAGCACAGCAAACAGCAGTCTAACCTGTATTGTCAGGAATATAACACAAAGTAGGTATGTGTTTAACCTTTTCAACCATCTGACATCTGCACTTATTTCTACAGACTCCAGCAGAGTAGAATTCACTCCTGAATTTTGAACTGCTCCATAGATTCGCAGAGCAATCAATTACCCCTTAGTAACAGTAAAATGCTCCTACTTTAAGGGCACGAGCCCAAAGTTAGGCAATGTTTTCCTATTCCCGCCACACACTGAGACACATTAATGTCAACCCAATGTTGACTTTCAAAGTGAACAATTGCCTGAGGTTCTTTCTACTGAAAAGCATGAGAGGCTCCTTAATGCACTTGAGTTCTCTTATGGTACTGCTGTTTTACCTCCTTTCACTATCCCTCATTGGCTCTTCGTTCAATAACCTCCCTTTCTTACTGCTCACGCCAGGGAGGAAATGATGTTGCACCAAACAAATTGGATGTACCCAGCCTCAAGCAGAGATGGGGGGGAATAAATAGCTATAGCTCAAGATATAGCCATAGTGTTTTTTACTGTCTTTTAGGACTGCCGGAGTATCCACAAAGGTGGAATAAATGTTCTCCATAATTCACAATTTCAATGCAGATTTGTCTCCGAGGGAGGCAGGCAGCGTTGGAGGACAGTGTTTGCTGCCATTTTCTGTTCTCTAAGGCACAGTCAGACATTGTGTGGTGCACGTGATTCACACTAACCCAATTTAGGCTGAAATACCAAACTGTAACTAAAATCTTTACTTAGACAAGACAACTCCCGGCTCTCATCTGTGTTTATTTCAACTCTTTGTTTTTAACGAGCATACTCTCATACACAGCACAATACTATTATCCTGTCTCTAACCTCTCCAGGACCATTACCCTGCAATCTTAACGCTAATAAACATTGGACATGAAAGCCCATGAAAGGCCGCCATGGGTCAGCCAGTTAGGCTATAGTCTCAAACAGGTATTTACCAGAGAAAGCAGTGACTCAGTATGTGGCTTAATGCCACGAGGCACTGCAGATGTTGTCTTGTGATGGAGAGGATGGAGCCCGGGGGTCGTTGTCTGTGCAGGTCAGGCTGAGGCTGTGTGAGTCACCCTCTGAGTGTCTCCAAAGAGATGGAGACAGGCATGACAGGTTTCATCACTTTTTCCCCTGAAGAGCACTAGGACGGCTAGGAAGGGAGCCAGAATCCACCAACAGTTGCTGTGCTGACTCAGTCCATATAAGCACACATCCAAACCTGCCTGCCTGCTTTCCTGGGGATGTGGCTACTTTGCAATGTGCTATTTACCCACAATGAGTTTTAACTAAGCCAACACATTTCATGCTCAACAGCATGTTTTGTACGTTATGATTGTATCGTCATGGCAGGTCAACTTATCAAACAAAACAAAACAAACAAAAGACCAAAGTACAGACGTGAAAGTGAATTTCTAAAGCCAGAAATATCAGCACCAATAGTTGAGTGAGCAGTTGAGTCATTTTTATCAACCACCCTATCAAACAGTAAAGATCTTCATTATTTGCACCTTAAAGGACAATTCCGGGATTTTCCAACCTGGCCTCTATATCCACAAAATCGCCTATCATACCGCAAAATAGATCCCAAAAGTTTTGGAGTTGCTCCGGTAGATCGGCTCAGCCGGCAGTCGCGTAACGGGCTCAATGGCGGCAACGTAATCCCTAAGGGCATACAGGCGCGGTCAAAGTACGTCCACTAAAAGTGCTTGTTTTTGTCACTGATGGGCTCAGATTGTTATTCGTGTTCTTATCCAAATGTCTGACAACATTACTGAAAGGATCGCTACAGAAATAAACCTTTTTTAACCAGAAAACTAAAGTCTAGCTCAAGGAGAAGTCCCGCTCTGAAATGGACGGTGGACAAAGGTAGTCTATAGCGAGAGGGTTCACTTGTTGCAGGAAGAGGACGGTATGTTTACACCATACTCTTCTTGCAACAAGTCAACCCTCTTGCTTTCATAGACCACCTTTGTCATATTTCCAACAACTCTGAACTCTCAACTCTCAACTCTGACAAAGGTGGTTTTCTGGTTAAAAAAGGTCTATTTCTGTAGCGATCCTTTCAGTAATGTTGTCAGACATTTGGATAAGAACACGAATAACAATCTGAGCCCGTCAGTGACAAAAACAAGCACTTTTAGTGGACGTACTTTGACCGCGCCTGTATGCCCTTAGGGATTACGTTAGGGATTACGTCTACCGGAGCAACTCCAAAACTTTTGGGATCTATTTTGCGGTATGATAGGCGATTTTGTGGATATAGAGGCCAGGTTGAAAAATCCCGGAATTGTCCTTTAAAGTATCATTTCACAGTGAACTCCCAGTAGCCTAGACACAGAGGTAAACACAAAAGGCTGGTATTTTAAAAAGTAAAAGAAGAACAGCGCGTCCTAGACAATTTTTCCGTACAGTATCAGTTGATTTCTATCAGACCTCCTTGTGGTACACAAACTGAATAGTATGATCCATATGAATGGTGCAAAACAAACACAAATCCTTTCGAAGGAGCCATGAACAATGAACTATCATCTCAACAATCATAATGGCAACACAGTAATTATGATGTATTTCTTAGATGCTTTTCAAGTTTGTCAATATCCAATAAGCTTGTCGTGATTATGCTTTGAAAGCCGTTGTTGGACAACAATAGCCATTGTTTATCAGCTATTTGAACAGCTCTTCTCCGCAGCGCCGTGAGAGGTTGAATGGTATTTTTGCTGTAAATGGCTTCTAAACAGCGGGCGGTACAGTGCGAGTGAGAGTGTGTGTGTGGTGTGACAGGGAGGGCTGTTTTTGAAGTTTGTTTTTCTGCTCTCATAATCCACCTACTCAAACCCTTCTGGAAGGAGGGAGCGCTCTGTGCCGAAAAAGCCCAGCTGTTTGAAGCTCGACAGCCGAAGAGAGGCAACACAGTGCAGAGACGAAGACGATTGGAAGACTAAAACGACTTAAAAAACACTACATTTGCTCTAGTTTTAAGCTACTGTATATTAATAAAAGGAAAAAGAATCTTAACAAGAGAGATTAACTATATTATTATGTCATCTTATTAATATCTGTTGCCACTCTCTGCATTCATCCTGTAGAGATTCCCCCGAGCTTATTGTGGCCCTCCGTACAGCGTTGGCTGATGAGGAAGGTTAATTAGTAAATGGCGGGATGGCTGTAGGGTTTATGTAATGTTACGTTCACTCTGTCAGGCCAGATTAGCCGAGCACAGAGGGGGAAAGGACATGAACAAGCAAATGAACAAGGGGAACGGAGGAGCAGATTCCTTCCAGTCTGGCTGCCTGCCAGGCCATGATACGGCCTATGTACACACCCCTCAATCCTGTTGGGCTACACAGATGAGGAGTAATTCAGCACAGTACTGCGAAGACTGACTGATGTGTGGAAAAAACAAATGGGAATAATAATTTGCAACACTGCTCCTGGGCTCCATCTTCTCATAACACTCCCTGCTCATGCTATCCACCTAGAGACTGCTACTGAAATGGTTTCCTTCTAGCTGCAGCTCTGAAGTGATCTACCAGGCAATTAGTTTGACTACGGGAAGACTGACACATGCAGTACGCTATCACGTCGCCGTGCCTTTCCTCTAGTCTGGTCTTCAGTACATTCACTGCCTGGAAAGTTGCCCAAGAAAACCCCAAAAAATGCCGGCTCCCAGCGAGTCTGGCTTCGACTGTCAGTGACTTATTTTATATAGTGACAGTGATTCCAGAGTACCTCTGTCTCATCAATGACAGTTGACATTATAGGTAGTGTACTGTAATAAATCTGGAGCTACAGAACCCGTCTATTTTTCTGAGTTTGATAGGAGCTGTCACAAAGAGACATGTTTGACTGCATATGGCAACTAATAGCAGGGTGCCTAGGATTGTGCCTTGCGACCTTCAGTCTCGGCAGGCTCGTTTATAGCAGAGTTTAACAGCAGCTAACAACTCCTGTGCACCCAGGAAAGTGAATGGTAGTTGTGCTACTTCCAGGGACTTGTCTCTTCAAAGTCTCCCCGATACTTGCCGATGAAGCTGGGCTGCTTTTGTGTCCTCATGTTTTTTTTGTTTACATGTCTCATGTGGTTGACAGCCTAAAAGAAAGGATGCTCCATCAAATTATTTAATGTATATGTTACGGGAAATTGGTAAATGTGCACATTTACGTCTCTTTACTTTTGGTAGGCAGATGAGACGTTGCTGTCTTGACAGTCTATGTATTCAATGTAGATGTACTTTGGCCAACATATTGATGCCTGATTGATTTCATATTTTAGTGCAATAGTGGATGCACTAGCCTAAAAACGATGTTGATAAAAACAAAACATGCTTGCCTCTCAATTAAATAATTTAAAAGTGATTTTAAAGAAGAGGCCAATAATCTGTTCATAAGGCTCTACTACAACAAATACTGTTATGTCGACGTCAGTGGCACGATGCGTAATCAACGTGTTACAGAAATGTGATCAGCAGGCCACTCCAGGGGCCATATGTATAAACCATGCGTACGCACGAAAAGTGTACTTACGTCACTTTCCACGCAGGTTTCAAATGTATAAAAATCCACGGGCGGCGAGAATGTGCGTACCGGTACGTATCCTTCACACCATGCGTACCATACGCATTTTTTGAGTTTTTATCCAAAAAAGTATAATAAAAGTGTGAATTTGGGTGACATTTTATTTAGAGCTTTTTTCTTTCACTACATTGTGTTAGGATGTAATCTATAGTTTTAAAAAAAAACCTTCACTATGATTACATAGTGATGCGTGAGTGGTTAACAACCTTTTTTTTGACAAGCCTTCATTTCTTTCTTTCTTGAGTAAATATGTTTGTCACTATGCATTATAATAATTATAATGATAATGATCTTTATATAAATAAACAAATAAATACATGATCTTTATATAAATAAAGATTATTATTCTGTATTATTGGGGAGTAAGAATAACCTACACTATATAAAGGCTGTGCGTAATGGCTGTGCCAAATGATACAATGGCTGCTTTGGCGTTGCTGGAAGATATTGCTATTGCGCAATTTAGGCGAGAACTAGTCTTCATGACTGGCTAATGCGCCGCTTTGGATTTCCAAGAGCTGTTCTCTTCGAATTGTGTGTTGAACTGGGCCCTGTGTTGGAACGGCACTCTCGGAGAACCCTGCCATCCCCGTCCATCTACAGGTATTGACAACAATCGGGTTTTTAGCGACGGGGACGTTTCAGCGGGAGCTTGCGGACAGATCAGGGATATCCTGAGCTGCCCTGAGCCGGGTCATGCCCATGGCGTGGGGTGGCATCATTTCTTTGAGTAATAGATACATCAGGTTCCCACACAGCAGCTGAACAGGCCAACATCAAAATGCAATTTGCAGCGATGTCCGGTTTCCCAAATGTAATATATGTATATAATATTTTATACCCTCAGGTGACAATGGGTATGCATTGAAGCCATGGTTATGCCATTTACAAACCCCCAGAGCCACAACAGACGCGCTGTAATGTGGTGCACAGCCATGCGCTCTGTGGTAGAGCGTTGCATTGGGCTTTTAAAAGGGAGATGTTTTCGGTTACTTTCTGCCATTCAACTTGTTTCATTTGGTTGGTAATGCCAGAGCTTAGGCTTCTAAATAATACGTGTTTTCTTCTGTCATTTTGATCAACCATTATTTCAAGTTCACAATCGTAAAATTGCGCTTCTTCTTCTTCTATTTCTTCTTAAATGCTTCCGCCGTTTGTCCTCAAAACTAAACTAAATGCTGGCCCTTTATATGCAAACCAGGCAATTGGGGGTGTGTTGGAAGCCATATATAGTAAATTGTGGGCATGGTCAGAAGGCTCGTGCACGTGCGCACAATTTCAGGATGATTAAGATGTATGAAGAAAAAACACATTACATTACATTACAGTCATTTAGCAGACGCTTTTATCCAAAGCGACTTACAATGAGTGCATTCAACATAGGTAGGCAAGAAAACTACTAGTCACCAGAAATTGTAAGTGCATTTCCTTCCTAAACAAGCAACTAAGAGCATAACTAGTGTTAAGTTAAGAGTGCAATAAGTTAGCAACCTACTTTATCTTAAACAAATGAGACAAATAAGAGAATCAAATAAACAAGAGCTAAGACAAATAAGTGAACCAAATAAACAAGAGCTAAGACAAAGACAAACACGTGGGAACAGACGTGCGTGGGGTTTTATACATCTGAGCGTATGCATGTTTCCTGTTTTGTGCGTACACAGGTTTCTACACCTAAATCTACACAGTTTTATACATCTGGCCCAAGGACTTTTCCAATCGCGTTAATGTATGAAGTGTGCATTTACCACAACATATATACTGTATATATATATATACTGTTTATTTGCATCTTTAGGCCCATCTGTTTTGATATCAATTGATAGAAATAGAGGAAGAGAATAGCAGAGAGCAGCTGCTTTGCTGGACTGCATTTAGAATCACAATCATTAATATGTGAAAAGCTGTCACAGTCAAATCACTGCAATTTTGTCTGGTACCTAAAGCCCTCACAGTATCATATCCACACAAGACATGTCTGATGGCTGGTGCTGGGATCCCTTAAGCCATTAAGCAGCCTATATTGGTACATCTGCATAATGGTGGCACAGCTGGCTGTAAAAAAAATCAATCTATGGGAAATTTGTAGCGATAATGTCATGAATGATAAGCAATGCTATAGCACATTCAGTGTTAATGCTTATATTAGGTTACTGTAGAAAATACACTGGAATGCATCGCTGCAGATTCCCGTTGACTTGATGACTAATAGAAAATATAATAGAAAATATGTTATAATAATCACTGGACAGGCATCTGTCAAAATATCAGCAGGTCAATTAAGAGAGTGAGAGTCACAGCTTTTGACCCTGTGGGTTGAGTGCGACCCACTGTGATGGGTTATTAAAGACAAATCTTAACCGTAGACTGACCCCACATCGCATGAGGGAGGACTGACCTTGGTGTGAATGCACGAAAGAAAACACATACACACATCCCAGTACACAGAAGCTCCATTCCAGTCAATGAATATGGCTCAGCACTGACATGCAGCTCCGTTCTCTAATGCAGAGGAAGGATAAGAGTAAAGGGCACATTAGGTTGCTTTGACCTTCACTACCCACTTGTTTAATGAGTTAGAAAGGACAACAGATTCTTTGAAGTTCATCTAAGAGAGCGATAAAAAGACAAAGACAGAGAAAGACATAGTAAGGGACTGACAGAGGCAGAGAGAAACCATTACAGAGACGATAAAAGAGACGGTTACAGAGAGGAAGAGGCACTTAAAGATGGAAAGGGTCAATAGACTTACAGTGCTCAAGATAATTTCAGAGACATAAAAAGAAACAGTTACAGAGGAAGTGACAGTCACAGAGAGAGTTATAGGCATGCACAAAAATAGTTACAGTAGTTAGTAATAGTAGTAGTAGTTATCTGGCCTGACAGAAAAAGGTAGTTACAGAGACAAAATGTTTGAGAAAACGGGAGACGGGAACTCTGCTTCACTGCCCATGTATGAAAATGTGCTCCTCTGCTGCATGACTGCCAATCTGATAAACACCTTAAATAACAGGAGGGGAGCTTGTAGCGCATTAGCAGGGACTAGGGGAGCGAGGCACCTCTCCAGCCGCTGGCATACTCAGCCCACACTACCAGCAGTTGAAATATTTCACAACTTACCTGCAGCATATTGAGATACCAGAGGTCGAAAAATACTGTTACCTCTTATGTTCTTTCGTTCTTTCAACCTTTATTTAAGTCTCAAGGAGTCATTGAAGTTGCTCTCATTTACAATGATGTCGAGATAACACAGTGAAATAAAAAGAAAGTAATAGTAATTACAATCATATTAAAACAATAATAATAAATAAACAAATTAAACACAAGAAAAGAATGAAAAAAAACCAAATCAATCAAAACAATTACATCCTGAAATGGAGTAGCTATTGGTCATTGTTCTAAACTGTCCAAAGGTTATGAGAGAATCCAACTTTAAGGTGCGTTCAGGAGTGCGTCTATTAGTTATCATATACCAAATACTTTGGTTCTCATTGTATATTACATCGTATTTGTATTGTTTTTGCATGAAATACCTAATTTTCAAATGAAGCCAACAGAACGTATAATATAAAAAATAAAAAATCTATGGTTGTGTATGTTCACATGAAACCTTACAGCTGTGCACGCTGCCATATATTTCATAGTGATAGAAGTATGTGGGAACAGAATTACATGCCAAGTAAAGACATCTTTAAAAGTCTAGTAAAGGGTAAAAGAATGTCAACAAGAAAGGGCTGATATACTCTGAATGTGTTGATGCTACAAGAGGAAAGCATCTGCTGCACCCATTCGGTGTCTCTCTGTATGCCTCCCCTCCTCACCAGCTGTCTTTGGCTCCTGACACCAATCTCACCCATCCCTCCATCCCTCCCCTCTTCTCGCTCTATATGGACCTCATTGATCAGACAGGTTGTTTAATTAAAGCATAGTCTGCTACTCAGGGCCTTGTTTCTCACTCGGGTGTGGTGTGTGAGAGCTTCCCTAGGCAGGAAGGGACTGCACAGTCACAGCAGGCTCTGTCCAGCTCAAATATGTTGGCGAGCAAAATGTCTCAGAGTTGCTTCAGAAGTGGCTTGCAGTGGCGAGGAAAGGATGTTTGGTGTGATTGATAAAATGGAAAACCTGCCTACTGAGCTCTCATAGCCCAGGATCTTTTGGGGTAAAAAATAGGCACCAGAAGTCCATGTGTACAAGATAAAGCTTTATGTGTATTCTTTGACATGTCTATTACCCCTGACATCCATGTTAGGTCTGAAACAGTTAAAAAACTGTTCATCAATGAGAGCACTAGTGCATTGTTTATGGAGGCCATTTCTCTGGCCCCAAACCCCGCTTCAACATCTGTGAATCATCTTCTGGATAATTTCATTGATAGAAATAGAGAAAGAAAATAAAACCTCTGGGACCGTGGAGAAAGGACTGCCGAAAAGAAAATTAAGTCTCCAGTTTCACAATGACATTTACAAAGAGACGCTATATCGAAAATTTAGAAATAAGACACTAGATAATTATTTTTCTCGGAGATCAACAATAACATCAAAAACGCATTAATTCTATTTGCCACTGTTGACAGAATAACAAACCCACTTCTAATAGCTCCTGAACTCCTTTCCGAGTTTGCAACATTTTCAATGATAAAATTCTAGGCATTAGACAAACCATTAACTCTTTTATGTTAAACAATAAAATTGGGTTACCATTACATTCAGATAGAAATAATTTGGTAAACATGACACGACAATTTAATGCGATTGACTATGAAACTCTTGAGCAAGTGATTTGTCACAAATGCATGGACTGCATTGCATGGACAAAAAAGATAAAACAAGCACCACACACTTCATTTTGATGGGTTATTGACAATTAAACACTGTCAATTAATTTGAAATATTGCAAAATAACAAAATAGCCTACCATAATTATGCAGACGACACTCAAATCTACATAGCTCTCTCACCAAGTGACTATGGTCCCATTGGCTCCCTGTGTCGGTGCATTGAACAAATCAATACTTGGATGCACCAACAACATTTTCTTCAGCTAAATGAGAACAAAACTGAGGTAATTGTCTCCAGTGTCCATGATGAAAGGCTGAAAGTCAGTGCTCACCTTGACTCCCTCTCTTTCCAGACTAAAAGCCAAGCCATAAATCTTGGTGTTATTCTGGATTCAGATCAAACTTTTAATAGCCATATCAACTCAATAACAAAGTCAGCCTATTATCACCTGAAACTATAGCAAGAATCAGGATTCATGGGGTGATT
Organism: Hoplostethus atlanticus; assembly: GCA_034670405.1. Lineage (NCBI taxonomy): Eukaryota > Metazoa > Chordata > Actinopteri > Trachichthyiformes > Trachichthyidae > Hoplostethus > Hoplostethus atlanticus. The sequence goes on along the minus strand of JAXDDX010000065.1, from coordinate 1,741,569 downwards.
CATGTTTAAACAATAAGCTTTAAATAAGCTAAAAAGCTTTAAAGCTTTTATTTTGAGTAGGCTAGACTATTGGTCTTCTGTCAGGCCTAACTAAAAGAGCTCTTCAACAGCTTTAGCTTTTTCAAAACGCAGCTGCTAGAGTCCTAACCAAAACTAAGCAATCTGAACACATTTCTCAGGTCTCTGCACTGCATGGCTTCCAATCTGTCAAAGAAATTACTTTAAAGTACTGCTGCATGTGTACAAATCACTTAACTGTCTGAGGTGAGAAGTGGCCTAATCAGACAACGTGTAGCACTTGATTGGAATCAGGTGTTGCTCATCGTTTCATCAAGTCGCCTCTCAACTTCTCTCCATGTCCCAGCTATCGCTCAACCTCACGCCTGCTTCAGAAATTGACTACACAGTAAAATGGTAGAATGATCGCGTCCCACACTTAATTAAATAATTAAATTACTTCTCCCATTGACTTGTACAATAACATCAACACAAGTAGCAGGGTCTTAAACAACAGCCCATTTCAATAATCTCATAGCAGAGGATACATTTACAAATCCGCAAACTGGGTGCCACTCAAGCCTCTGGGTACCTTGGCTGCATTGTTTCTGAAGCCATCTCACAAAATTGGCCAGGAAATCATACAATTAGAAAATAGATACCAAAATTACATTTTTCAGAGGATCGGTTCTTTAAATTGTTATCTTTAGTAGGACAAGGATTCAATGGAATTTGGAATGAATGAACACAAACCATGGCAAACTGAGATAAAGCCAAAAGTCCATTCAAATGCATTTCTGTAAATGTTTGGACATACCTCACATCCTTCCGAAATAACTGGAACATCTCTTGGTACAGGCCTACAACTAACACTGCCTTCATACACAATGCCTTCAATAGCTCAGCGTGTTCGAAGAAGAGACTCCAATCCTCACTGAGACGAGGCCGGAAGATCTCTAGATAGATGAATAGAGTGGCATCATTCATGGCAGCGACACAGGGATTTAATTGTGGCTCTTGTATTCGGCTAGAATGGCCTCCGGCAGGCCATCTCTCAGTGGCGCAGCAAAGCCGACTCCAGCAGTTGCTGACTGATTGGCTGAGACGTTAATTTTATAGAACTCTATCCATGGCTAAACTTCCATTCCATTTGGAGAGGGCCACTCGTTCATCTAGTTGCGTCCACTTGACAGGCAAGCTGATTATCATTGGCTGGGACTTGCCCAAAGATCACCAGATTACTCACTATTGTTTTGCCTCTCCATCATCCCAGTAAAAAAAAGAGGAAGGGATGCAAAAAGGAATTGAAAGAGTTTGTCATGTATCTTGTGAAGCTGAGAAAAAATAAGGGTGCTCATAAGAGGGTTGTAAAGCAGAGTGATGGATGATAAGCACTAAATTGGTATTTAGTACTGAAGACAAAAACAGTGTTAGTACAAATATGATCCTAAATGAATGATAAGTTAGAATGAAAGCCTTTTGGTAACAATCACATTGATGGCATTGTTGCCACACACACACACACACACACACACACACACACACACACACACACACAGACACTCTCGCCTCGTTTGTTTTTACTCTATATCAAACAATACATCAACACAATACACAGGGCATTTATAAAAGACAAATTTGGCTGTCATGTGTGTTGCTTTTAACGGGTTTCTATCCAAATGTCAAGTTCATTAAAAACAACATTAAACATTAATGCACTCACAAGCTCGGTGCATTATTGGAGACCTTTTAAGACGAATATTTCTCACATGCTTCAATCATGAAGCATGTTTACCGCAGTGCTGTCACTCTTGAGAAAATGAATATTTTATATTGCCTTCAAAGGTTAAGTAATTTGAAATGATGACAAAGTTGACTACGTTCTCATCACCTTTTCTCATATCTTGGGTAAAATTTTGTTGAGCCTACCTCAAGCATACAAGGGCTGGATTTCACACCTAAGGGTGATTCTATTGGATTAGAGGGCTCTATTATGCCAGGCAAGTGAAATCAATAGCAGAAAAGTATTAAATAAATATGAAAGTTTATTCAATCACTCATTCAGTTCCAGACAATCAGCTGAACTTTGTGGAGAGTGATATAACTGCAGCTCTCATGGCTGCCTCTACTTTAAGTGCTTTCGTAGGACTATCTATCTATCTCCCACAGATGGGAGCGAAAAGATAAACCAAGAGAAAGTGACAGAAAGAGAAAACATGCCACATGACAGCACAAGGGAGACCTATTTAATTTGCCACAACCAAATCATGACCAAACTGGGGAACACTATGAATAAATAACATGCATTATTTCACCTGGGTCTGCGTTGACTTTCACTGTTTTTGTTAACTTTTTGTCATGTTCTCTCTCTCCTCACTCACAGCACCACGCCTGCACAATTGGAAGCTTCTGAAATGAGTTCAGAGTGCCCACGTGCTCCTCCTCCCCCCCATTGTCTGGTGGTATAAAAAATGTCTCATCACTGCTGCTGTGTAAATGTCCCCTGCTTTGCTGATGTCTCTTTGTAGGTTGGAATCAACAGCAGGGTGTGATTGAATTTCTCCCCGTCAGATTAATCTGAAGTAGACACATGTAGACACCTGCAGAGATGCACATAAATTGATACGCATGCATACACACATGGACATAAGCACACACACACGCACATAAATACAGATACACATAGGCACATACATGCAAGCAAACACAGCCACACACACAAACATAAAGTCTCAGTCCAAACTACTGTGAGCGGCTTGCTTCTGTTATTCTCTTTTCCAGACTCAAGGCTTCCTATTGTATTTATTTGCATTTATTTCAATCAGAGGACCTACTGTCATCTAGAATTTCAATTTCAAAACCTGCTGCCACTGTTGCTTGAGCACACAAAATATATGCAGCACATGTGCACACTTTTGTTGCATTGCACACACATCTATTTGCATATACTATATGCACAGAGAAATCTCAATGTAAAGCCACAATGTAGTTTAATCCAAAGAATCTCATGCTAGACAGTATTCATAGATTACACAGATTAGATTAGATGACTAAATTGGAATGTTTGGATCCACTATGTGTATTCTCACTCAGACTTTCTTAGGAACTAATAACTCCACTGACAGCCTTAACATCAAAAATAACCCGGACACCATACTTTATATGCACTTGACATTCCATAATCTGAGAGCATCCAAGGTTAGGGATGAGCCGAGAGAAGGAGCAATGTATTTTTTTTTTGTTTACTGTTTATTCATCACCCAAGTGGGGAGTTTTTTAGCTTTATGGCACCACGCAATGACAGAAACCTGCTAAAAGCAATGTAAAAACTAAGATATTGCTGCTTGAGTGCATCCCTGACATGAAACATTAATTACAACAGGGAGGAACCACTGGAGAGTTGCTTCATGATAAACTAAAGGTAGTTAGGAGTTAAACTTCCATTTTACCACCTTGCTGACAATCTAAGGTTCAAGATAAAAGGTTGAAGACTCAAGTTGTTAAAGGTTGAGCGTCTCAACTTGTGAGTGTTTGAGATGCATGTATTTATTTTCTGCTGTTTCATGTCAAGATGGTGTCAGTGTGTTCCTACAATAAAACAGCACCATTTCAAGGGTAAAAGCTTCAAGCCACATTTCAAGTCAAAACATTTCAGATGGAAGTTATAATGTGGCTACAAATGATCTTCCATTGCTGCTAATTATCTGGGATGGGACTTTTAATTTGGTTGCGAGCATATTGCTATTATGCAATGTAATCAATGCTATAGCAATAAAAGCTGCATGCTCAATTTAGCCTGGAAATTCCCAAATTCTAAACCTGCAGATGTTACAGAGCCTCTCATTACTTTATGAGAATTACAGCTAAGAGAGATGATTCAATAATTTCAGTGTTGTGAGTAAATGTGAGTGATCCAAAACCAGTTTAAGTTCTATTCTAAATTCTTTCTCTATCTACCTTACTGAGTATTAAAATTACTACTATACTATAATATAATATACACTAGTCATAATGATATTGCCATATGAAAGAATTCTTCAATTGTGTTCTTCTAACAGCAGCTACTGAACAACAAACAGTTTCAGTACCATTTTTCTATTTGGTTTCTTTTTTGCTCCCTGGTTTTCAATTTTGCCATTTGTCCCTTTTGTGGGCTTGTTAGTGGCCCTACAATTTAAAAGTAGGTTTAAATGATTACATCTCACGTCTGTCAAAATAATCACAATATGTCTGTCTATGCAGCCCTAGCATTCAGCCACAGCGAGTGTGACGCTGAGCTAAGCTACTAAGATAGCATGGGTAGAATAACCAAGCAGTGGGAAGGTTAAAGAAAGGAAATGCAGATTATGTTATGCATTAATGCTTGAGGCAAAGCTTTGCAGTAATGGTGATGGGTTTAGAGTACAAAAATAAGGCAATATGCTCAAGTGTGAGGAGTCAAAATGTAAAATAGCAATGGAAAAAGAGGAAAGTATGCAAAGGTTACAGTGTGAGCTAAGCCTGCAGAGGATAACCTTGAATGGCCTCCACCCACTGCTCACCTCTGTGCCAGAGAAATTCATAAGCCCATTCTCACAAAGACACAAAGACTCATAAAGTGTGTGCAATGCACTCCTCCTGTATCACCTAGTAAAGAGGAACAAATGTTAAGATATGTTGTGCCCACAGGTGATCTCCATGTGATCATTCAGTTAGAGCATATTTCTCTCTGGCAGTGATAATGAGAGTCTGGAAGATAAATGAGCCAACCTCCTTTTTTAGGACAAAGCAAATATAGCATCGTCAGTAAACAGCAACTTTTCGATATCTGTACAGTATTCAGTGCCAAATATCCAGAAATTGCATGGTCCATATTGGCTGAGGAGTAGGAAGACGTGGGTAGTAGTTTGGCAGTTTAAAGGGTGCAGAGCGAAGTGACAGATTTCAAAAGAAACGCATATAGTGTAGATGTCAGAAAAGAAAGCTTCTCGTGCTCAGACACAGTTGGAGTTGTGTTAAACAAATTCAAAGCAAGATGGTAAATGAATTGATCAAATGCATTGTACGTGTCAATAACTCTGGCTGCATACATCATTATCCTTCTTAAAAAAGGGATTTGACAGCTAACCCTAATCTTATCTAATATAATCTAATATAATCTAATATAAATAAATGTAGTTTAGTCAGACTTTAAAGGGTAATAATGAGGTAACTATGAGGTCGACCATTATGTTAACCCATATTGTTTGATTTGTAATTTAGAGTTAAATCTACCTATCATATATAAAACATCCTACATCAGAAGTAGGTCAGACCAGGCTGTGTTGGTTTAGTCTAGTACAGAGTAGAGAGTTGAGTTGAGCCCCATCTTTTACCTCCATCATGTTTCCAGATCGATGCTGAAGAATGTCGAAGTGTTATTTTATCACTTTTGGCTCATCATAGTTATGAGTAATTTATATAATAAAAGTTATTTAATGAACTGTATTACCATTATAGGATGTCTGAGTTCCAGATCCCATACCTGACTATATGACTTTATCTTACTCTATTAAATCCACAGGCTTTTCATCTAAATAACAAACCTGAATATTGCTCCGGGGAACGATGGCAGTAATCCTGACTCCAGCCATCTCCAAAATAACCAGCTCACTGAGTTAACAGCCCACCCAAGGCCAACTTGCCATAGTGGGAGGCAGCATAAATAAAATGAATGTATGCTCATAGGACCGGGTTCGGGTGAGAACTGAAGAGAAGCCCTTGTTAGGGAAGCAACTCAGGATCTCAACATATGGTAAACGCTCGCTGTGCGTGGTCCTGGAGCAGCTAGACCATTATGGAGGAATTACTCTCACAGCACTGAGCTACTGCTGCATATTCACAAGGTGCCCAGCATCAAGGTTGAGGTCATCCCTCCCCGCACCCCCCCCCCCTTATTTCTGCTGCTATAGGTGACACAGCGTTTTTTGGATGAATTGATGGCGTGCGGTTCACCGAGATCATCAAGGTGCTGTTGCTCTCCAGCCCTCACACCAGATGGCAGGCCTGGTCTCACCCCTCTCTCTCTCTCTCTCTCCTTCTCTCTCCCTTCAAATTTACCATGGATGGCAGCAATCCTCGCTGAGAGAGACATCGTCTGCTGCCAAAGATGACACCGCGAGGCCCGCCGTCAAGTCAAATGAATGCAGATACATTTATGAGATGCAAGCTCCTGTTTACAGCCATAATTTCTCTCAATGGGGGTTTGTCACTGCGAAGCGTCCTGCGTATAGATCATCTGTTAAACACATCTCATCTCTCTTGCTCTCCCCCTCCACCCTCTCTCAGCAACACAGCAGCTAATTAGTTCTGCCCAGTTTTATACTAATTTACTGCAGTACTTTTGTTCTCCTCCTCAAATCTCAAAAGGTATTTAGAGATCAATGTGCTATTGTTGTCTATTTTTGTATGTTTCTGCTCATCAGTGTCACCTGATTTAGACACATAGCGCTAGGACGGTGTAGTCGTGATAACTGTGAGTCGAACTGTGAGCTGAATCACAGGATTGGAGAGAAAGCCGGAGAGAGGTTTGACAGAGAGAGAGAGGGAGAAAGAAAGGGAAGAGGCAGGCCCGCCGAGCCTCTGGGCTAGGTAATTGTAATGGTGTGAAATGAATAAGGTCATTACTGTTAATGTCTTTCGGGCATTACAGTCTATTTGTGACGTCCTTTATGCACCGAGGCAACGCGCGGATTATGACACAAAGGCTAAAGCATATTGCATCACCTCAAAATACAATAAACAGACAGTTCCTCTTTTTATTTCATTTTCTTTCATTTTTATTTTTCCCCCGACAACTTTGCCTGAAGTAATGGAGCCACTCATGGGTGGGGATTATTGAACTGAACCCATATTAAATGGGATTTAGGTGAGTTCTTCTGTATATTTTGTGAGTACTTCTTGACTCAATTTGATCAAATAACTTGCACTCAAACATAAAACATGTCAGACTCAAACATCTCTCCCTCTGCAGCATTTTATTATTGCAGGATGTAATTACAAATCAAGCATTGATTCCAAGTATAGTAACAACCACCACCTACACAAAGAAATGCCAACATATTGACAAGGGCTTCATATGTACTAGTAGTACTGACTGCTGTCACATGTATCTATGGGCTGCTGGTGACCCTTGACCCCGTTGGATGCCCCCAGGCCCTGCACAGCCTCATTTGTCTACTTTATATGGCCCGACAGTCTGTCTACCCAGCAGGTCCTCCCAGGCCTTACTTTCAGCCACTGACCCACACTGATGAAAAACCAGACCGTCTGTTAGCTTTCTCAAGCCAGCCTTGTTGGCACATAATCCTGACACAGTGTCACCCACACATTACACAGTCATGGACACATATATACAATCAGTACACATGCAGACGCCTAACCACAATCTTTGGTGCACACAGACAAATACACATGGTCAACAGTACACACACACACACACATACACACACACACCATCCGAACATGTCTCAGCTGGCTCTGAGTGGCTGTACTAAAACCATGGCTCCTGCCATATGGCCAGTGACATACTGCTCTTCATTAGGGCCCAAAGCACTGGCCCTCCGGGGCTAAACTGTAACTCACTGAAACATCACTAGCAAAAAGGGCTTCTCCCCGAGAGGCCCGCATTACCTGACGGGCATCCGTTGTAATGACTGCTCTCAATAACAGTGGCTCTAAATGAACGCATTCATGTAACAGTTGAAATTAGTCTTTCCCAGGTATATCAATTAGGATGATTTCAGTATTTGCAGTAGGGTTTGATAAAAAAGGAACACAGCAGATCAAGAATTGGATTTGACTGTAGAAAGGAGTATGATGATGATTCATGTCAACTCATCCATATGTCATAGCTACCAAATTACAAGGACATATGTCTATTTTATGTCACCAAAATTTGTGTTGGCAGATCTATTGAATCCATCCTAAAACACTAACACTCTTTAAACTTGTTTGGTGGTGCATTTTTCATATTCCTGTGATTAACTGGCCAAACGTAACAGATGTGACAGCACAGCTACAATAGAGTTTAATAGGAGAAAAATGTTCAAAGATCGAAAACATCAACGGATATACGAATATACGGCCTAGCTGACCAATCAGTAACACCGATCTGTCTTCATTGCTTGGTAAATCCACTAAAATAGAATAAAACCCGCCTGCTAGCCTTGTGCCTCCGACAATGTCAAAGTCCTTGACAACAAATTTGCACTGCACTGCTTGACCTTTACTGACACACCCCCTAGTGCACCTGTCCTTCCACTTAGGTGCAGTCAAGTTCACGGCGAGTCACAAAAATACCAAAGGGGCGCAGGCTGAGAAAAAAAACTGTGTGCACCCCGACAAAAATGCCACTACGCCACTTTGAGAAAGGTCTTTTGAGAGATACAAGTTCCACGTGTATGCCCCGTCCTCTCCTGCTTCAGTTAACTAAGCCTGGAATTACGTAGTAAGAAAAATCTGACTTTTAACAACATATGACTCTAATCTAAGTGGCTATGGTTAGACTTGTCATTTTATATATTTAAATGTTTGAAAATGTTCAGATAAAAAATAGCTGATTCTCAGATTCTCTGAGATTCTCACATTGCTGCATGTCCACACTATTTATTTTTACACTGTGCTTTACTTTTTCCCAATCGCCCTCTCCATCTCTTGACATTGCTTGTATCAGATCAGATCTAACCCTAGAGCTGTGGTGAAAATGGAAACTTATGTTCTGTATTATTCTAGCCTATTGTACGTTTTACTTGAAAAAAAATCATCTTCATTATCATCCATTCATAAGCAGGGCTCCCTGTGTGAATTCCTCTGCCTCTATATAAATGGTTTTATTCTGAATCTCCTGAATTACCCTGGGAACCTCATTAACCTTTTTCAAATGAGCCAATCAGGAACTATCATTGTAAATTAACAAGGTCATGACTTTTTCCCTATATCCAATGTGATGTTGCTGAAATAGTTTGGACACATGTTTTTCATTTCAAATCACATCAAATGCATTTGTACAGCCCTTAATCACGGTTACAGTCTCAAAGGGCTTCACAATGCCCATATTATGAAAGCAATAAAATGATTCCACACCACACCACCCGACCGTGGACCCTCAAAGAGGACGAGGAAAAAGATCCCACAAAGCCTATTACATTAGCCTACATGTGTGCTAAGAACAGGGGGATTGAAACAACAAATGAGACACAAACATAGACATATACATGTGCGTACTCGTACACACGTAAATACACACACATATATACACACACACAATTATGGAGACATGCTATCTTCCGTGGCCTCTCTGATATGTTTCTATGTCCAGGGGGGCTTCTCAGATTAATAGAGCTGCAGCATTATGCCAACCACGTTGCTTTTCTCTCCCAGTGTAAATGTTTAGACAGCTCCTTTACTGTGTGATGTCCCAGCACACATAGGAAGCTGGAGAGACAGGTGTGGTAGTGTGGCCAGTTTCCTCCGTGATAAGGAAGAAAAGTCTGGGGGGAGGAGGAGGAGGGCGGAGGCAAGGGTTTACCTGTGGGACTATCTAACCTAGCATCAGCCTGCACAGATAAAAATAAAAACTAGGGACCTTTACAAACACCCCTGTCACCGCACAAGCATATACACCACTGGGAGATAAAAGTACATGCAATGGCTTTATGATTCACACTATTATGTTGGTTGCTGTTAAAGTACGTTATTTTTATCAGGGTGTTCTGCTGCTGCTGGGTTTGCTCAAAATGGGTCAGCCCAACAAGCATCAGCCTTTTTTTAATCACTGATAATTATTAATTTCATTTATTTATTATTCTTATTATTGTATTTATTATAAAAACATGTACTGGCAATGGATTGTATGCTTTTGTTTATTGTCAATTAATGATATTATGCCTTGCTGCAAAGTGTGCTGATAATAAGAACACTACACACAAGAGTAGTTTCATTATGTGTATACATGCACCGATAAATAATTGCCCTGCCTTGCTGTTTGTCAGCCTAACTGGCCCGTGAGCGGTGCTATTTAGGACTATTTTAGCATCGCCATGGAGAAACACGGAAAACATTATTGCCTGGAACCACCGAGTCATAGGCGGTAATTGTGTTTTAGATTAAAAGCTTAGTGGGTTGATTATTGGTGTTGGCTGAGTCAGTGTACATGCTAGGTGGGAGCAGTGAACGTTGCACCCGCTATGGTGATTAAGTACATGTTCCTCACTTTTATTTGTGATCAAGCAGGGAGATTAAAAGCCGTGGTGAGCAGGGAGGAAACAGCATTAAAGTGGTGTTCTGAACGCCAAGGGGTCTTTAAGATCACCGGGGGCTTGCTAGGCGGCTATATCTGCAAAATAAGAGCCCTCTGGAGACTGTAGATCCTCCAGCGCTGCTTGGAGGTACACAGCAAAACATGCATCTAAAGCAGTCCCATTAGATTAACCCTCTGAACCCTCTGAACCCCACGCCCCCGCAGGCGTTTTTTTTTATATATGCATTGTGTAAAAACATTGCTCAATGCTTCCTGTTCCAGTATCGTGTACGGAAAAATCAATGCATCTAAGATGAAAATGTTGAGATTTCATCAAAAATCACCTGACTACATCATTTAAAGATTTGCCAAAAATAAACCGTTTATGCTATCGAGATTCTGTAAAAAAAAACATTTATAAGACACGTGGCTGCTAGGAAAAATGTTCTTTATTGAGATTCTGTTGTTTTTCTTTTTTGTAAAATAGATTTTCAAAGAAATTCAGTTTGTTCTTTCTTTATGATTTATGTCATTATAGCTGATTCATACATTTTCTAGTGTCATATGTCTTGTAGCCATGCTTGTGCTGATTCCATAGGGATGCAGGATGTATAGGCTACTGCATACTGCAGATACACTGCAGTGAAAAATGAGCCCACAGTGAAAGGAAAGGAGTGAAAAAAAAAGTGAAAGGAGCCAAAACCACCCAGAAAGTGTTTGAATACTATCCCAAACGACCCTTTGTTCTCCTTAGTTACCAGTTCTGATAAGGACTCTTGGTAAATGGCTGCATTTGTATAGCGCTTTTATCCAAAGCGCTTTACAATATCTCATTGACCCATTCACACACACAGATGGCAGTGAGCTACCATGCAAGCTGCTGGCCTGACCATCGGGAGCAATTTGGGGTTCAGTGTCTTGCCCAAGGACACTTTGACATGTGGACAGGAGCTGGGGATCGAACCACCAACCTTGTGATCAGTGGACAACCTGCTCTACCACTGAGCCACAGCCACCCTTGGCTAGACCACTTAAGACTGTGCAGTTCTACCCTGACTGTAAGTCCAGGTTTCTTATGAAATGAGATAGCCGCGTCACATTGAGCCATCACGCTGAGCTGTTGACATTTTGAGAAGTCCCCACTGTGTCATTCCAGGTGAATAATGATCTTCAGCTCCATAACAATCTATAATGAATAGGGCCTTGAGGGACACTGAGCCCTAACAATGGGTTATCATCCAAGGAAGGAGGGGTTACAGGGTGTGACACTATGTGCACTATCATTTCCCTAACTCGGATCCATAGATAAATAAAGATGAATCAGTGTTTACTGACAAGAAATACCAGCTAGAACATCAAGCTGTAACAGAGATCAAAAAACAACTCAGTAATTCATCTTCATTTTAAATCACTTCATTGAATCTCCATTTTATTCATCACAATACGCAATTTGCTATCCGCAGAAAGCAGAGATAAAACTCAAACTCCCCTATGCCTCTGACAAGGTTCCAGTAAGATACAGAAACAGTGTGGAGGGTTTAAATAAATCAGTGGGAAGACCCTGAGCTGACTTCCAGCATGAGTCAGCCGCCTCTGCTCCTGCACATCACTAGCACAGCATTCACCGGTTGGCCTGACCAGGTCACAATAGGCGGGGAGCGGAAAAAACACAAGAATCGCTTCTCTGAGGTTGAGAGTACAGTAATCATCTAAAGAAATCACATCCACCCCGGTGTGACACGGCAGTTAGGATATGGCTGAATGGCAGGGTAATTCAGGGAATCGTAAAGGTGCACTCTCAAGGCCAGCTCAGGGTACAACAGAGCCCTGCTAAGAAAATATATGAACAGTAAGGCAGCACACATCAGCAATTGTGACTGACTTATACCACTGCAGATACAGTGTGCCTCAACATTCACTAGGTTTACATGCACAGATTAAAAATGACTATTGGCCATAGTCCAGTCTCATTCAGGTTAAGCTGCTTACATGCACCTTTGATACCCTGCAACTGAGTATCCCTGCTGCCATGAAGAAACCAATTAACAGTTTTTTTAGTTTTTTATTAATATCACAATGTACCCATAATGCTGTGCGAGTCTTGTGCAGATGGCGTAAACCAAAACTGAAAGGAGTAAGATGTTTTACATCCCTCAGTAATCCGTTTAATATCAGAGTAAGCCAGCAAGCCAGTTAACCAGGTATGACAATAATATCACAATATGAGCTTATGAACGGAGTTATGACGTTTCCATGCTTTGACCCAAAATCAGATTACTTGAGTAACTGGATGAACGATAGCCAATGTGGGATATGACCTGTTTTAAAACACGCTGTACAACCTGTTCACCTCGGCATAGCTGCTCTCAAAAATCAAATGAAAAGATCAACCCAGTATAAAAGCAGCATTAAGTAATCTATATAATTGAGTCATTGGCATTGATCAACCTTGTGCAGATATATTACATTTTGTGCTATGGGACAGTAAAAAAAATCTTAATTATTGCACCTTTAAATGGTGGCAGAGATGAAGAAATGATCATGTCATGGGAGAGTAAATTACATTTCCTGGGCAGAGTCGGTAACATTGTTCTGTCAACATGTTGCTGACGAGCCTCTGAGCGAGACAGTAAAGCCTGCAGTGGCCTCCACTATACTGCAGTGGAATTTTTGAATAGAGACAGAGACACTGACCGCTCTATTTCCTCCTCTTGAGAGTGCAATCCACACAACAGTTGATTTGACCACCATTCATAACCTCTCATCTGCCTTCTGTCTACAATGCTCCCACATCTGGTACTCGTCCACATATGCATCAGCAAACACACATACACACACACACACACACACACATACACACACACACACACAGAGAAGTGCATTAACTACCTGCTCTAAATGATTTCACACAGACACAAAGACATAACACACACATACACACACGCTAAGTTTACTTTCCCTATTCACATGACATGCCATCAATTCATCCCAAAGTCAATCGGCATTAAGTGTGTGTGTGTGTGTGTGTGTGTGTGTGTGTGCGCATGCATGGGGCGTGCACACACACACATACACACACGTGTGTCTTTCCAACACATCTGTGATGGCGCAGAACAAATCTGTTGAGCAGCATGCTAGGATCATCAAAGAGAGTGCCTTTCATGGCAATTACATGGTGGCTAATTAGTTCATGTTTGAAAATGGCGTAAACAAATTTCCTTTTTTCACCGTCAATCACACTCACCCTCTCCTTCTTCTGCCTTCATTAGGCTGATACACAGTTTGCACACAGCTGCCAAACTGATGCTTAGGTGTCACAGAAAAAACAGCATGAAGGGTAGCCAGAGGGGAAACCCAGGGCGTGTTAGCGGTTAGAGTGCTTTCATACACAATCAACCAAGGCGTTCTTGGCTAACATTGGTCAGCAATGCAGCAGTAGAGTGTATATCTGTGTGTGTGTGTTGTAATGCTTAAATTGGGCAGGTATTGACGTGAGACCACCACTGAGTTTCACTACCTCCCCCACCTCGCAGTACTGATGACCTGCTGCCACGCGTGTACCCGAAACACTTCGTCTCTTTCTGTAGCGGTCTAAGGATACAAGGTCCCGCTGGCCTCTCCGGATCAATAAAGTGCGGCGGAGAGAAGTTTCCCCATGCAAGTTGCTTTAGTCATACTCGATTTCCAGGGACCCGAGGGACCAAGGCACTGTGCTATTGTAACTTAGATGGACACTCTAGCATGAAAATGAGGACATCTTGTATAATATTGCCCAGCCTTGCATGCATGGACTTGTCTTAGTATTGCCAAGCCATTCTTGAAGTAGCCAATAGTTTCACCTTTAATATTTTGACTTCTATAGAGCAGCAGGGTAGTAAATAGGGAGACCGTCCTTTCACAGTTTGTTTAGGTGTCCTTGAGCAATATGTATTTGCTGTGTTTGCCTGCATGGATGTGTGTGTGTGTGTGTGTGTCCAATTCCATTTCCATCCTCTTGTGTGTGCCAGATGCCAGACTATATGGATATCGCCACTATGATTAGAGAAGCAATACAACATTGTAAAAAAAAAACATCATTCTAGTGCTGCTTTTCTCCACCAGTCACATTTCCATAAAGTGGTGACAGTCTATTGGACTTTATTACAGGTACGCTTTCAATGTCTCCTGGCGCTGTAATGGATACCTTTCTTTTTGTGGCAAGGCTATGAAAAAGCAAACAGTACCTGCTGCTCCTTTTACACCTTGTCACACACAAACACACACACACACACACACACACTCCATACACACAGAAAAAATTGCTTGATCTAGCACCTGTAGCAATTCCCAAACATATAATATGTCAAGAAAATGTAAACTCTTTCTCTCTTTGCATGAATTTGCAGCCACGCTGAGGTAATGGATGTGAAGAGTGATGACGGTGCGTATCAGGCTGTTTACTCCTGCCTGGCCCCCCCTGAACAAAAAGCAACAATCCCTGCTATCATTTTTTCCAGCGGGCCCTTCCACCACAGCTAATAGCGTATGTCCTTCTGGCCCCTCCCTCTGAACTCTGAGTTAATCATTTATAAATAATTAAATTCAATAAAGCGGAACAGATTAAATAAGAAACAATGATTGGGCGTTGGAGGGCACGGTGTGCAGCAGCAGCTTCCTCCCTCCACCACAGGGGAAAGCAAACGATGTCGAGAGAGAGAGAGAGACAAATGTGTAGGAGCGACTGAAAAGTGGGAGAGAAAAACAAGGAAAAAAGAGACACAGAAGCAAAAGGGAGAGTGGAAAAGAGTATAAAGGGAGGAGAGGAGAGAAGCTTGAGCATTGGTTAAATATTCATAAAGGCTGCATGGTGATGGGTTTCGACGCAGAGCGATGAGGAAGATAGAGGAGACTGAGGAGAGAGGGGAATAATGAGCTTAGAGAGAGACGCCCCCGTGCTTTACGACACAGCTGGAGGCAGGGAGGCTGTCGAGGTGCACACACACACACACACACACACTCACCAAATCAAACACAGGCTTGGTAACAAACACGTACAGTACACAGCTTTGCACGCATTTGCAAGCAGACGTGCACACAAAGCAAACCGCAGACGATGCAAACACGTACAGCAGGTATTGTGCGACACATGATGAATACATGCAAGTGGACTCAAGAGTAAAGTGCTTGCGGTTAAAGGAAGTAAATGAGTCGGTGTGGCTTTCCGGGAAAAAAAAAAAAGGATTCCTATCAGTCACCGCCACCCCTGAGACAGCGGTGCCATTACGCTGATAAACACATCTTAGCGCGGCTCATGTCCCGTTTAGCCTGCTTTCCACTGCGGCGCCTAATGGAGCTCATCCAGGGCTTGTCGCTCAAGTTCTTTTTACACACACAAATAAATAAATATGTGCTTCCTTTTGGATCCTGTTTTCAAAAGAGATGATGTGTCAGTCAGGCTGCAGTTTCAAATGAACACTTTTTCAATTATGTGCCGATTTTGAGATGGCTCTAGCCCCCGCTAAGCCCCTGCTTGGCCCCCGCTTTGGAGGAGAAGCTATCGAGTGGACTAGACTGTACTGGACTGGATTGGACATACACACTGTATTAGTGTGATTGGTTGGATAGAGCTGATCCATGCCGGAGGCGGCCTGTCTGCTCGCCTGCTGCTGCTAACCAATCTCAGAGGGAAAATCAGAATTCAATTAGTCTGGCCTTAGGAGCGCTCTCTCTCATGTTTGTTATCTGGTCTCTCATTCTCCCGCTACCTCTATCTCCCTCTGCCTCTCACTATCCTCCCTTCTCTCGTTCTCCCTCTTTTTCCTTCCTCCCAGAACTTAGTTATCGCTCTTGTTTGCTACGTGTCCTCTCTTTCTCCATCTCATCCTCTCTCCCTTTTCTCTTTCTCTCTCTTCTCTCCCTCTCTCCTCTATTCCTCACTCTCACAGGTATCCTCTCCCTCGTCCCCTTGGCCTGCTCACACCGGTAGTATAAATCCTCAGAAATGGAGGAATGTGGCAAGGAGGGAGAAACGAAAAAGGAGCAGAACGGAAAAAGACAAAGCTGGAGGGAGAAATGGACAATGATAGTCATAAGAGGCAGTTGATATCCAGGAGGCTATTAAAAGAGAATACAACAGGATAAAAGAGGATAAAAGAGGCGAGACAGAGAGATGGACCTGTAAAGAGGAATGATGGGATAATAGAGAGAGAAAACATGAGGTATAAATAACTGGTTTTGATGGCAGGCGACAGACATGGAAATGATAGAGGGTGGCAGAGAAAAGCTAAAAAAAACCAAGAGAGAAATGGTGGAACAAGACAACAAAAAAGGATGTTCAAAATATAGACTGTAGAAGGCAAATTATTAGGTATGAAAAACACAGAAAGGGAGTGACGAGAGATAGAGGACAAAACCTGCAAGGAGGTTTTTTAACTCATCAGGAATATCTGACTCCTGTTGCACCGGATGTTCTGACTCCCTCCACCCCCGTCTCCCTCCACCTCTCCCATTATCTGTCCCTTTTTACGCCTCCTGCAAAACAAATGCTGGTTGCAGTGTGTCTTCAAACATCACATTGTCATTACACTAACGTATCATGCACCATCACTGCGCTCTCACCCACAGACATTTCTCTTCCATTGAGTCCTCATCAGAGGGGAAACAGTAAAAGATTTTGAAGAAAAGTTGCCTGGAAAGCACTTGAGCTGTAATTACTATTACTATACCGCGATGCTACAACGCATGGCAGCGGTTTGCACTCATCCACAAATCCCAGGGGCAGCATGAGTACTCTGGTTGCCTTTGACAAGGATCTACTCTCAGTATTTTGCTGTGCAGCATTTCAAAGTTGTAGAGTTGTAGAGTGTAAAGTTACCTATTATAGACTTCTCAAACAGAATGAAGACATAAAATACAACTAACCCCATTTTATTTGGTTGTGCAGCAGCAGTGTTTCTCAGGACTTCACTAAAAAAACATTTTGCCTGGAAAATGTTGACTTTCATCAGAATGAAGTGTCAACCTTTCAATTGACTCACCACATTTTACAGGCCCGCGTACTTCATCCAGATGAGAGCTGGACAGGCAGCAGCTCATTTGGCATAACGATCAGCGTTCACACACTCCTTGAAAAAAGGATTTACTACGCCGCATTTCACGACTCACTTTGTTGGCAGTTTTTGTGTTGTATGGTAACCCGTGGCAACACAACACCCCTTTTGCTAATTTAACAAGTGGTGTTTTTTTAGATGTCCGTGGCAAGGGCTTAGACAAAGCCACGGATCCCAGGGAGCGATAACAGGGCTCGACCGCTTTTGATTAGCATGCTGTATGGGGAAGATAAGGTGGCAACGGAGGAACGGTGGATGACCGGAGAGAGCTAAAAGGGTTTTCAAGGCCAATCGCTCCTGAAATCTTTTTCTCTCTTTTGGGGGGAATTGCCTCAGAGTGAGCAAATACAATTTGCAGATATTTTGTTTCTGGGTCTGTGTGTGTGAATGCATACACGCCTGAGAGAGGGTGACAGCGAGAAAGAAAAGGAGAGGTTGTGTTTATGTACATTGGTGTCTGTGTGAGTGAGCTCTCTGAATCCCCCAGGCTCACCGGGCTGTTTCTTATCTGTCCCCGTGTTTCAATTGGGGCATTAAAGCAATCATCAAAAGGCATCTGCAGTCGAGGAGCACTTGAACCCAATCAGCACCCGTCAGACCCAAATGGACCACAGGAGAGTTTGCTGTGGTAAGGAAAGCTTAATGCCAATCACACACACACACACACAAACACAAAATGGGGCACCGGCTGCATCTCTGGAGGGTTAACAAACAAACACTTCAAAAGCACACAGCGCCGCTTCACCGCAGCGTCAGATGTAGGAAAGCTGCGGTTATGAGGCCACTCACACAGGAGACCTAGCCGGAGCCGTGTAATGGGTATCTGTTCATTTGTTTTGCTGCCAGAAACGATGCTGGTCTCCTCCTCGTCCTCCCCTGTGAACGCTTGGTGACACTCGTGCAGGGTACAGAGACTTCACATCCTCCTTCACCTACCCCTATCTCTCTCGCCCTCCTCCGGAAGGTTTTCAAGCCCTCGTTTCTCTGAACTTCAAAGGCCCGCTTCGCCCAAATCTCTCCAGAGCAATTCAAAACAACTCACATCAAGTGCGTTAGTGGGAGACACCCATCCGTGCGCCCCCCAAAACTGGAATCCCTCTCCATTGTCGCAAGTTTGCCGACACACCGCCGGATGCCCGCTTTGACTTGCAGCAGAGGGGAGATTAGGTTTTGGCTCCCTGTTCTGCAGTCAGATTTGGTATTCTGGGCCTGGATGGTGGTAGATGTCAATAAGGGCTTTAGCAGCCAATCCAGGAATTTGCTCCCTTTGCCGGAATAACCCAGAAGAACAAAAATAGACAGAAGAAAGTAATATGAGCAAAAATGTTAACTTTACTTAATGTTAACTAACTTTATGGAAGTAGCAATTTAGCGTTTGAAGTTAAAACACTGGTATGTCTGTGTATTCAGTATATTGTGTGTAAAGACCACATGAAATCCAATAGACCTGTATACTTTGAGAAGGAAAAGTGTCTGTACAACCAATAGTCTTTCTTCATGCTGCTATTCATTCCATGCAGACCCTCCTGCAGAATCACCGAAGAACAACTTGGTTCTTGTTTCCCTTAATATTTTATTTGCGTTTTACCCTTGTTAATGTTCCAAACATGTTCTCTAAAGACAAAAAGGCAACAGACAAAATTAAATGAATGAGTTAAAAACTTTCTTTTAAACAACTGGGACTCCAAGTGGTTCCTCAAATAGTAGATTCTTAAGTGCCATTTACCCAGCAAAGAGAAGAACAACCTGTTTTTAAAGTGTATGGTGAAGAATGGTGCTCCCGAGTCCCTCAACCTTTCTACTGGTGGCCAGCAATACTTTTTACAGTGTAGATGCAGCGTTTACTGAGATAAATAGATAGATTTTTCATGAGTGAGTGAGTAATGAATTATTAAAGAGATCAATTGTTAGGCTACATTAAGATCAGGAGAGGGGATTACTGTGATCTTATTAAGCTTCTTTATTACAGAGCCATGTTACATTCATTGCATGGGATGCAATTTGCCTAATCCACATTATGATGTGTGTGTGTGTGTGTGTGTGTGTGTGTGTGTTCCAGTGACAAAAACTCCACCTGTGCCCACTTAAACCTGGATTGGGCGGACATGAAGCGGTTTGTATCCTTTGGAGAGCCAATCACATGGGAAGTGAAGAGCGGCACTGCCACGGCCAAATGTCGCTTCCTCACCGTGGCAACCTCCACGGCCCGGCGACTCAAAAACCTGCCACAGTCAGGCACTCCCTCCACCCAGCCCTACTGTACTTTAAGGATAAGGAGCAGAGCACAAAAGGTGGCACGTAGGCAAAGACAACAAACAGTTAGACGCCATCGCTGGGTGTCGCTTCCCTGCTGGGTAACCATGGCAACGTCTCAGGTGATGTGCACAGGTTTAAGTTTGCAGTGCACGGTTGAGTTTTTTTGAGATGCTGGTATTGGCTTTCTTGCTGTTTGTGTATCTCTCTCTCTCTCTCTCTCTCTCTCTCTCCCACTCTCAGTATTTACCATACTGTATAATACTGTTATACAGTAAATAAATAAATAAACCACATCAAGCCTCCAGACTGTGCTTTTATCAGTCAGCATATGTGACCTTAAGACAACTTTAGATTGCTTAAGCGATGAGTGCTTAAGTGGGCCTGATGATGTAATATACAACATGACTGAGGAGATTAAGGGAAACTAATTTTCTGAGTATTGCATGGGCTGTGTGGAGGGACTAATGCACATCAAAGGTACGTTTGCAGAAGCAGCAACAGCAGTTTGCTTGGGAAAAATAGAAGAAGCACTCAGTATTTTGCATGACCAGCAACAGCCACCATGGCTAGACAGATCAACAATGCCTACATCAACAGAAGATTCAAGGAAAACAGATTGGCTGACTCAGAGGAAGGTAACAAATAAGAGAGAGCAACTACAAGCCAAAAGTAGAGTGACTGCCTTTTAAAGATGAGAAGCACTCAAAGACGAGAAGAGACTGAGGAGAGATGCAGATGTGGCTCTTGGATTGCTGCTGAATCGAGTGCTTTTCTTTGGACTGGTACCTTCCACTGTCATTTATGAGATGCAGTCTACGTTGAGTAACTTGATTATTATGTCAGGCCAGAGCCTAAATTGAGTTGCAGCTTTTTAGATCTATTGCTAACGTAGGTTTAGTGCTTGCAGCTGTCCACTGTAATAGATATGAAATAATAATTGAACAGTTTCCACATTGTTTTATAAAACGTGTTAGTGTAGATATTACTCCCTCTGTAGACATGGACACGCTAAGGCATCAGTGTTTGTAGTAACTTCACTAGTAGAACAGTGGGTGCTTGTTTGTTTGGGGGTGTGGCAGGTGCTGTCAGCCCACTGGCATCAAAACAATGGCGACACTGTTGCAAGATGATCAGTGGAAGTGCCGTGCAAAACATCACAGCAACGACAGCCTGTCACCAAAGATGCTGCCAAAATAACCAAAAAATAAAGCATTTCACAGATTCTCACTTTAAGGTTCATTATCAAGATAATGACTTTTGCACCATTTGTTTTATGCTTGAATCCACTACAGGGGATATTTTGGATAGCTGGTTTTGGATAGTTTGGCACTACACTGGGCCATGATGACAAAAGCAGCTATAAGTCTGCTGCTGAACCCACAGTGCAGCTTTTTCTCACTTTTAAAGGAGATGTCTGTCTTCCCCACTACTCCAAAAAAAATCAGATCAGCAGATGCTTTGGGGATTGATCAATTTTGCTTTTAATCATTGATATTGACGTTTGACAATGCAGTTTTCTGGCTGCCCTCTGCCTCCTGGCACTATCAATAATGTCAACTTCACCCATAGAAACAGTAGCAGGGTTAACAGCTACAGGCAGGGCAATGGTACAACAGCTCCATAAGTCAGTGACCTTTGGCCTCTCCTTCGCCCAGAAACAGCGCAGTGTGACTATCATCTTTAAAAAAAGCCTTCTGAGGTAAGGAGGAAATGAAAAGGGTTTAAAAGTTGAAAGCAAGAGGCTGAGACACACTGGGAAGTCAAGTTCAGTGTTTATGCCTGTGAGCGTGTGCTGTGCTGTGCTGTGTGTCAAAAATGTGTGTGTGTGTGTGTGTGTGTGTGTGTGTGTGTGTGTGTGTGTGTGTGTGTGTGTGTGTGTGTGTGTGTGTGTGTGTGGCCCTTTGAGGCCTTGGCATCTGTGTCACAGTAATTATTAACAGATTAGCCCTGAGAAATAACCAGGGAGAGGAAACAGATCCACACATTTGGGGCTCTTACATCCTTTGTCTTCCCTTCTTTCTCCCTCTCTCATTCTAATTCATGTAAACTTTAGTAAACATCCACACGCAAAACTACACACACAGACAACACACATACGACCATGTATCCTTGCTTTGGCAAACACCGAAACAATTGGATATACACAATACGCGGTGACACACAGTACACGTCGGCTCCGATCAAGGAGTGTTTGTGCACTTTTTTCTGTTTTGCGCTGCGTTCTCCCCGGTGCAGTGTTTATCTCCCTTGCTTCACGGTCGCGTGGTCTCATCCGAATCGACTGCAAGTGAGCAGCGTTCTCGGAGTTTAGCGCCTCGCACATCACACAGAGTCTAAAAGCACAAAAGGGTCTCAAATATGGATGGAGCTAAACTTTTTGGACATTTTGCCAAGGATGGAGACGAGAGCAAACGCCCCCTTCCCTGTCTTTGTCACCGCGCTCAGACATTTCAGCTCTGGGTCAACTGACACTGCGATGGGAAATAGCTTTAATCCTGCAAATTATCATATATCCAAACATCTACTGTAAGTGTTAACGAAAAGCAGTATAACAGCCTGGTTTCTACTACAGGGCCAAACAGGGATACAGCCAAGGTTTTTCCTCTTACACGGGTCACTGAATTCACCACAAATCAACATTTCTGGAAATCTTGTTGCCCACAAAGATGAGTCATCAGCAGGGATGGAGTTTCAAATCGACAAATTGTTCTTATGACTCCTTGTTATGAGCATATTTAGGTGGTTTTGACCTCAGCAAGCTCCAGTGGTCTCTGCAGTCAAATGATGTGCGCTAATGATGTGCAGTCCTTTAAAGACTCCCCCACTGGGCTTCACTTGGTTGTTTTGCTATCCTATCCTTGTTAGAGTTTCTTGACTGCATATTTTTTTCCATCCATATAGACACTTACACGCCAACACGGAGGACCGGCGCCAAAGCGGAACGAGCGTATATATCCTCTGGAGGGAGAACCAAGCGGGCGGAGATGATCTTTCCTGTGACAGAATGAGAATTAAAGCGGGAGACGAAAGGCAGGGGGATATCTGATAAAGGGCGACGTGTGCTAATATCAGGTTATGGGGAGAAAACGAGATGGAAGATTATCTAAACCTCGGGAAAAAGCTAAGTCGATATGAGGTGAAAATGAAAAGAATGAAATGGGATAAAGGATTGATTTGGCAGAATGTTATTGTTATCTTCCTGCTGCAGAGCGCTAGTTCAAGCCAGTATTCTGTCATACATTTGGGTACCGCGTGAACCCATTTGCCGATGTACAGCACACACTAGCATATTCCCGCTTGCCTTTATTTTCTTTCACCCTCGGCATTCTACAGTCCATGCATATCATTTAAGACAACCCACACATGTAACCACACACACACACACACACACGTGCACACACACTCATTCACACACTACACGCGTTGGGCACGGCTCATAAGGAACATCCATCAGTGCTGAATACACACTAGTGATTCTAACACTCAATAAAGCAAATATAAACCTCCATTTCCCTGTTATCTGTCTTCAGCAGGAGCCAAAGCTGTGACAGAGCGCAGGGAGGGGGAGAGGAGAGGAGAGGAGAGGAGAGGAGAGGAGAGGAGAGGACATAGGAAAGCAAAGTTACTTCTCCTAGACACAAATGTTCTCTTTTTAACACTAAAATGAGACTAAGATTGAGTTTTCTCCTGGTTCTCAAATGCAGCTCAAGAGAAACAATCACATATAAGCTCATTAAAGCTCCAAATGATCCTAAATAAAGTGTCATTTAACTCCTGAATATAAAACCATGAGATTAGAGAGAGATCTCAGAGAAAACTCAGTATGATGTTTTATGACTTTGATTCGGATGCTTCTTCTCAAACAGGCACAGTTTTCACACACTGCTGCATTTTCCCATTGAATCCATCCAAACATTCCAGATGAAGGTGATCACAAAATGATACAGAATTGATACCCTATTTCTTATTAGATGAAGAAAAGACGACAGCAAAATATATTATCAGAATACCCCACGCTCATTCATACACAACAAAATATACACACACAAACAACACCTCCATCTTCCCCTTACAAACAATCCAGAGGGGAGCGGAGGTTCAGCAAAGGGGCGGAGTCCTGTTGTTATGAGACGGGTATTGAATCCCATATTTCATGTACATATGTGTTTCTAGTTATATCTGTCTAGACACACAGATATAACTATAACTATGTGTCTGAGTCTGAATCTCTCCTTCTCAGGTCGATGTCGGTGTCATGTTAGTTGGCTAGCCAGCGCTCTGTTGTCCCTGCTCCCTCATGAGAAAGGTCACGCTTGAGTGAAATCAGCCAATAAGGCCTTTACCGGCCCTGTGGCGGTCGAAACAGGCTGTTACGGCTTCTCTAGCTAACCGCTTGACCATTACTGATTTCCTCCCCCCTCACTCCACAGCCATTTATGACTCTGCCTTGTGTTATCATAGCCCCCAGGTGGGACCACGAAAAAGGGAGGGAGGGAGGGAGAGAAGGGAGCAAGGGAGGGAGAGAATGAGAGAGGGAAAAGGAAAAATGAATGGATATGCAGGGAGGTATGGATGTGGTGAGATGAAAACAAAAACACACAGATCTGATATTCAATCCAACAAGGTTTTGAAACCCTTTACTTTGATCTGTGTAAGGAGCCACTGGACCGGCGCCTCCTCCCCAATCATTGACGCAATCTCAGCCTGATGTCAATGACTTTTCAACTGAGACTTAAACACACAACAGGTTACAGTTGCAGTAAAGGGAATTATAAATCAATATGGGGCAAATCGGATGTTAAAGATGCCACAGAACCGGTTAGAGGTGTTTCTGTGAGAGGTGTTGCAGCACGGTGCCTTATTAATAAGCACTGATACTGTACTGTAGGTGAATCTTCTCATTTTACATTCAGTACTTATTGGACCTTGAGTACATTAGAAGTTCTGTATCTATAGTATCTATAATAGTAGTAGCATTACAACATATTCAGCAGAGCATCCAGGAATGAAGGTGTTTGTGTTAATGGGGTTTCCTAATTGAGGAGATTCACTGTACATTGATTTCTATGCCGTACCATGTTAGCTCACCACCAAGGCCAAGATAAGCATGCCAGCCCTCCCTTCCACAAGTACAGAGCTCTTACTCTTTCACAACTAAGCCCTATGCTCTTTGCTCAGGGATACACACTAAGATAGATGACATTTGTTTAAGCATGTTCAAACGCTGATGGATACTCTATTGATCCGACATTTCAAAGGGGGATGTCTTTGATACGCATGAGAATTGCTGCCTGCGCACCTACATATTTTCAGTAGCAAAACCCAACAAGAAAGACTAAGAACTCCGAAGTACAGTAAAACTAAAAATACAATACAAACAAACACAAGACGTTTTATAGTACTTCACAAGCAGCACTAATAAAATGGAGAGTGAAGCTTATAAAGGCACAAGACCACCATATATTTCACTGTGTTCTCTCTTCCCAGCTTGTGATGATAACTTTGCACAAAATGGTACAGTAAAAAACATTAAAGCAAACATTAAAAAAAATCATTCACTTGTTTTGGCCTCCTCACCGTTTTCCTAGGAGTGGTGTTGCTGTACATAGTGTGGGTGGTAAATGTTTCCAGGCACCCACAACTCTCAGCTAGGAATGCCATTTGGGAGTATATTCATATACTCACCTCACATATATAGTAGAAGAGAGAGTTGGGTGAACTTCTGCACTTGTCAAGTAAATGCCTGTGCACCTGAGGGCTTGTTTGCGTAATGCCTTCTGATTCGTGGGCTGTCAAATGTCAGGAAACACAGCTCTCTGTTGCTATTTAAAGATATCTCCCTTGATTGAGATGAGAAATCAAAGGATAATCACGTGTAAGTGTGCTCTGCAAGTGCGCGTGCAGTGATACGGCATGCGTGCAACAGCTTTGACATTTGATATTCTGAGAGCTTGTCAATGACATATATATCAGATGGAGATGCATCGAACTATATTCAGAAAATCTCTCTAAATGGAAATTTCCGACATGCTATTTGCATGCTCTTACACTGAGCTTTGCTACATAAATTGGGATGCAATTTGTGTGGGAGAGCTGCAGCATGGAGGCCTTCTATTTAGCCTATCACCTCTTTCAATTCTATACCTGTTATTCCAAAATATATGCACGCTAGCCTGTACATTTCTGTATAATGACATCCGATTAAACATACTGCTATCTTCATCTTAGCTGTATGTACTAAATGCACACTGAGAAAAAACACAGCTTGCATAAAAAATAAGGCAACTATTCTAGTCATCAGATTTGTATGTGGTTCCAGCAAGACCAGTCTTTGTATTAGCTACTTCAGTTATTGTACTTCAAAAATACATTCATGCCTACAGGAAAGCTGATTTTAGCTCTTCTTTAAACCTGGATCCACTTTGTTTTTCTGTCATACTCCCATTTTATAATTAGCAGCTAAATTACGTACTGAAAACACTGGTGCTTACTTACTCTGGACTTTGGTGAAAAATGTTTGATTTTAACAAACACTTATTAGTTTGCAACAAATGATTGGATAGCTCAAGGATCCAATTATTTGTACCTTCAGGTTGGTCATTGTCGTCAGTGTCTGTAACCTGTGTGTCAGATCAGGTGAGGGGTTCTGTTTCCATTAAACTTTGCTCACTCCAGAACGACATTTCCTGATATTTTCACACTATAATTACAAGCATAGGTCAATGAAAGACAGAGCCAGCTGCTCCATGCTCAGCTCTCAGCAAATCAGTGCTGAGCCCAGAGGACCACCCTGGGCCAGTGATGTATATCCACGGGGGGGGGGGAGGCGACCTACAACTATGTGAAGGCTACAAAATTATACACTGAATCATCAAAGGTCTAAGATGCTGAGATTGAAAAAGAAAAAATGAAATTATCAATAGATAGGCATTGTATAAAAATACATTTATATCAAGTAAAACGTTTACTGTTGCCTGGTATAGTGGCATTATATACTATACTATACTATACTATAATAATAATCATATTCTTTAAATTCTTTCATTATGTTTTGCTTTTTTCAAAGGCCAATAGTGTGTTAGCACCCAAAGAAAGATCATAAAAATTGAATTTGAACTTGAACTGTTATCTCAGTATTAACTCTAAAGTTAAAGTACTGTAATAGAACCCCTGAGGATGATTTTCCTTCTTCATCACTACCAAATATCTCAACAATGCCACGGCTCCCACATTTCTTTATTACAGTACAGTACCTCAAACTGTGTGCCTTTTATATTTCTGATTTCTTTTTTTCTTTCATTGACCTTTTAGTCCACCCATCTCTTCCTCAAGATACATATGCATTTCTTTATATACACTTAGTTTAAAGACATGTTATTCACATTTAGTTATTTGCACATTAAGTTGTTGTCTATGTTAAAGAGAACACAATGCAGGAGGTGATAAAAAAATGTGAAACTTTGTTGAGAGGTCACCTCAAAACTAGTGCAAAACTTGTCCACATGTGTTACTCAGCAACATGACATTCAAGCAGCTAGTTAAACATGTCTCTCTCTGTGACTGATCCCAGTGGGTCTAGCTAGGTTAATACCCGCTACAACGGAGCCTTTTCATCGGATGCGGCTGAAGTCAGTTGGCTGTCTAGTTATCCCCTGTAGCCCACCATGGCTTCTCCCTGCATCAAAGGGGAAGCAAGTCTGTGCTAATATACTGCCAAACAGGGTGGGAGTCATCTTGTATGCGGAGGCACCTCTAGACAGGATGTGTGAACCATAACATTGTGAATGAAATTGTTTGAAATTGCAAACACAGAAAAACAGGCACAGAGAAACACAGGCGCTAATATACGCTGATGATCAAACTGTGATGAATAGTCAACCTTTACTAAATGCCACTAATGCTAAATTGAGCATTAGTGGCATTCACAAAATGAGCAAAATGTATCTGCATTAGACATTAGACATACTCAAGATGAAGATCAAGTCACGGTTCCAGGAAACACGCCTGGATATTGATGGAGGTTTTGATGTTTCTCTCTTTTGGTGTAAATAAGTCGAATTAGCGGTTTAATCTGTTGTCTTAATAGACAGCTGTGAATCATTTGCCATGATCATACACATCCCAGCTTCTACTTAATACGAAGATGAAATTGAGAGCTCAATGGCTTGATGGGATTGATTCTCGCTATGCAATAGGTGGAAAATGATCTGGATGGCCCGACTTTCACCCTGCGTATGATCTAATGAAGGACGTGAAATGTGTAGGCAAAACACAGACATGCACACAGCCACATATACATAGACGGGTTTGCACACACACACACACACGATATTGCATTCAAACACAATTAGACTTATCTGCACACATGCAGCCCATCCATACAGTCAATGGGCCGGTGCACATATGTTACATACTCAAAGACATATCTTGTTTAAACACACAAGCCATTTTGCAGCTGCCTGTAGGGTATGATAAGGTTAGGGATGTCATTTGAGGCTATGCCTGAGGGGTAGCATGACCTAATGGCTTATTAGATGGAGTGTGGGACATAAAGCTGCAGGGTCCTGATTAGCCCAACGCTATGAACAGAAGTCAATAAATATACGGCCGACACAATTCCCTTATAGAGGCCTGCATAACCTTTCAAAGTAAATATAGGTAAAGAATATGTACTCATTTGATGGAGTGTGTTGTGTGTGTACGTGCATGTGTATATGCTTGCGTATACACATGCAGGACCATGTATTTGTATATATTTGCTACCTACCCATCTAGGTATCGCTACTGGAAGTAATCAATCCAAGGCCCATACACAACCAAAGAAATACAGAGAATATGCAAGCCCCTTTCCAACCCTCAGCATAATTGGCAGGATGGAAGTTCAATCTGGCAGAGAGGCCTATAGTTGGTGTGACCCCAGCATACAAAGATGTGAATACCCAATATACAATGGGCAGGGGGACTATTCATTTCTCCTGGACAGAAACCCACAGACAAAAACCCATGAATGATGGTATATAACGTGTCCTATTCCGTTCCTTGATGGTCACATACGTATGAAACGGGGCGTTGAGGAGGATGACACTTTCATTCCAGGGTGGTAATTTATCAGCGTGGAGGAGCCAGAAATTTAAGGTGTAATGATCTGATTCACCAGCCATCTTGGGAAAGGTCAGAACTAAGATAAATGTCATCTCGAGTGAATTGGCTCGCTGCCGAGACTTCAAAAAATAAGCCTAAAACAGGTATTACAGTGCACGTACAACACTTTCAAAGGGCCGCCACCCTCTGCTTTGGATTGGCTTCACATTGGCTATTGATAGATAACAAAAGGCACATTCGAAAGAGAAGGCTGGTGCTCATTTTGTTCTCTGAGAGGTGTGTGTATGACGTCTGATAGCTGGCTACGAACGCAACTGTGACAGGTTATGTAAAATGACTGCTGAGAATGTGAGCTAGAGGTACCTATACATAGTGCACCGGATGAATTCCCTATAGACATTATCAACCTCAAAGCACCATTTGTATGCTAAAGCACTGCATTAGAGGCATGCTGATTGATCTCAGCCACCCACACACACCGACACTGGGTGATGCAGCACCTAAAGGCTTTGACTCAGTGCCACGCAGAAGGATGTAGCTCAAAAGAGGTTGGAGGGAGGGAAAGAGAGGGAGGAATGAGGGGATGGAGAGAAGGTGAGAGAAAGAAAGAAAGAAACTGAGATCAGGGGGGTGGACAGGAGATGCGTGCGCAGTCCTCTGTGCCACATACAGTATGTGTGGAGAGGAATGTGCATTTGTGTGGTTGTGAACGTGCACGTTGCTGCGTGTGCACCAGCACGATTTGCTGTCAACAGGTTAATCCCAGTAAATCCAGCCATCTAGATGATTAGAGGTCCCATGCAGCAAAGGAATCAATAGGGAGATAGGGAAAGGGATGAGCCACAGGCAGCTTTTCAGCTCTCGCCTGCTTTCAGCCACTTTAAAGGGAGCGCCAGTGAATAAGGAGCTGAGGGAGAAATGGGCGAGGGGGGACCGATGTGTTGCTTTGAGAGGAGCAATTATCATCGCATCAAGGGGGAGTCAGTGATTCACAGTCACACACTTTCAGAAAACACAAACACACAATAAAGTATACACACAAATACAGGCAAACACTATCTGTCATGCACACGCACACACCAACACACACATTCAGACACATGCATACAATAAAGTGAATCACGGCCATGCACACATGTTCACGCAAGCACTCATACTAGTATACCTTCAAGAGGAACTCAGCGACACACGCACACATATGTACGTGTCCTCCTGGTGCCTGTTGAGTATCATATTCGTTCGAGTGTTTTTCCTATCTGTATGTGAGACACTTCATTAACACTCCGGGCTAATGAAATCCCCATGGGTGTGTGACCTTTGATGCTAGATAGCGGCGGTGTCACCCACATCCGGACAATTAGCTGCAGAGACAGTCGTGTATACCTCTGACATTATTATTTCATCTGTTTGTTTTCTCTCTCTACCAAATATAGACATGCAACTCTGCCTTCCCCTATCAGTGGACAAGGTTTTTTTTTACAGAAGATGCTCTGTATCTCCTAAACACACAGAGAGAGACACACTAGACTCAACAAGCTCACCCTAACAGTGGCCAATTCAAGCACACCCATGGGAGACAGAGACTGCACCCAGCAGCAACAGCTAGATGACCACAGTCTAGACCACCAGCCTACATGTCTCGTTTCTATTGAAGATCTAAAGACTCCTCTGGGTAATCAAATGCAACCAAACTCCCACTGACCAACCAGCAGCCATTTGTAGCTCTTGCTCTCAGGCCTTGCTGTACCACTCCCTGAGCAAAAACAGCGAAGAACACAGAGAAAAGAGACAAACACAATCAAAGCAAATCCACAAAAGGATGGTGGAAGCACAGCTGGCTAATGGCTTTGCCCCCATTGCCGCCTAGCTGCTGTCCTGGCAGCCCCAACTCTAATCTTTCCTGCTGCCCCACCCCCGGCGACCACCCCACACTGGCTGTTGTGAAATCATCTGATACAGTATACTAGTCCACAACATCCCAGCACCTTCACGCTAGTCTCTGAAGTTGAAAACCATGTCTCCCTCCTCTCCACTCAGACCAACTTCACTCCATATGTGAAATGTAAAAAGACACTGGATTTACTGTAGGTAGATAGACCAACTTCTGGTATCCAGGTATGTGCCCATTGTCCAGCAGACTGTGAGAGAGTGGTCTCAGTGGTCTACGAAGGCTCTGCAGGAGTTTTTTTTTGAGTGCTTGGACTGAAACCTGCTCGGTGGGACACACAGTGAGAAGATTGACGAGCTCTCCCACTGCATAGCGGCGTTCATTTCTGTGTGGACACTACACTCACAATGAAAATCGTTTGCTGTTTTCCTACAACAACAAACTCGGGATTACAATCGACATTAAATCCCTTCTAAAGAGGAAGAAGAGGACTTTCAGGGCTGGGGAGAGAGAGAGAGAGAAAACACCTACTGGGAGAGGATTGAAGACAAATTGCAGCAAAGCAGCGTGAAGCAGGTGTGGAGTGTGATGAGAAAGTCTGCTATAGGCAGCCGGGCCAAACGATGGAGGGGAACAACGGCAGGAAACAAAGTCTGATACAGGGAAAACAAGTCAAACCCCGCCCCCACAGCTCAGTAGGCCAGGCTGATGGGACCCCACTTAACAACACCCACCCACCCCACACTCGCAACCACCCTGCCCCAGACTGTCCATCACACCTGGGGTCAAATCCACGGACCCCCCCCCCCCCTCTCCAGTCTTCCCTCCACCTCTTTGAAACACACTGAGAATCATGTGCTTTGATGTCTCCAGTGCTTTCAACACCATCCGCCCTCCTGCTCGGGGAGAAGCTCAGGCTACGTCCACTGCAAGCTGATTCAATTTGAAAACAGCATTTTCGAAAAAGCTCGCCGTCCACACCAAACCATCAAAAAACGCATGCTGTCTTCCATGGGCATGTGCAGACCACTCGGGCATTTATTGTTTTCATAATGTGGCCATTAATCACTGTAACTGTGATTAAGGGCTACACAGATAAACTAGGCTTGACTTTACTTTGATCTGTGTCTGTACATTCATATGAATCAGACAACAATGCACATGCGCCTTGCACATTTTAACTTTTCTGTTCATATGGGACCTCGGTCTGGACTTCTTGTTCAGGTGGACAGCCAGTAATGCACATTCAATGTTTTTTTTTTACAATACATGTCTACACACCTACGCTGCTTTCTGTAGACGTGTTCATGTGAATGTGAGCATGTTTTTGCACTAGAGACAAAGAAAAAACAGCTGTAATTTCACGTATTGTCTATATTGCATTTGTTTTTTCTTTGTCTCTAGTTTTACTGCTGTTACTTTGCACACAATCTTGTAATATGGTGTAATCCAACACTTTCATTCATACATTTCTACTTGTCTGTTGCATATGTTTACATCACAATATTCTTATTTATATGCTATTTATATATCTTAGCTGTATCCTGTTATGTGCTGCTGTCACTGTGAACAAGAGTATCTGATAATAATAGTTATTAATCCACCAAGGGAGATTATCTTTTTGCCTCCCTCTGCAGATCACAGGGTCAGCTACAGGACAGCACCCTTGCAGTGTCTTGGAGTGTCTTGCTGCGTGCTTGCCAACACAGGGTCTTAAACCCTGGGTCCCCTTCAACCTCTACACCTCACCCAGTAGGTGGTGAGGTGATGAGAGGGCATTGTAGGGGAGACTGGGAAGAACACCTTCTCATCCACCACCTGTTGAGCAATGATGGGGGCAAAGGCCAGTACTTACTGGAGATGATCTTATGATTTATCCAGGCAAGGCCATATCCTTAATGGATTGTAGGCGTCCGCCCCAGGGGAAG
Source organism: Hoplostethus atlanticus (assembly GCA_034670405.1). Classification (NCBI taxonomy): domain Eukaryota; kingdom Metazoa; phylum Chordata; class Actinopteri; order Trachichthyiformes; family Trachichthyidae; genus Hoplostethus; species Hoplostethus atlanticus. Next base: position 1,709,052 of record JAXDDX010000065.1, on the reverse strand, counting down.
AGGATGTAAAGAGCCCATATTAGCCAGTATGCAACCTGGTAATGCATTCTTACTGTATACCCTCATCCTAGTGGGCTATTCTGAAGACAGAAACACACACACACACACACACACACACACATACAAGCACTGAGTCATAAGCTGTCACTTCCCTCCACATCCATTATAAGACTAAAGTAATCTTTGAGGTTATGTCTAGATAAAAAGTACATAATACAATACATTCATTCACAATACAGTATCTAAGAAAAACAGATCGAATGGAGTCGCTGTGCTGACAGCGCTGCGCAATTCATAAATAAGTGAATGAGGATGGTGCTTACCTTATGTTCTGGTATGCTATTTGTACTGCTCTCATGTTTTGGATGTTGATGCTACAACACTATGCTGTATGTGGTCTAACTTTTCGTATGCTCTTTTTGCAAGAACATCCATAAAAAATATTGCTCATCTCGTGAATATCTTTAGTTTAATGGAGGCTAAATAAGACAAAAATGGAGATAATTGACTAATTTTGTGTGTTTTGTGTGAACATATAACAGTAATAGGGTTATATATAAGAGGGTTGGAGTGCTCTTCGTCTCTGGTGAATGTGCAACAAGGTAGGACATAAAGCCATCAGTGGGTGGCAGGTTTTCAGCTCTGTCTTTTTAAATGTGGAAATAATCAGCGGTGTTGTGCTTCCCAGGGCCCCTCTGTGCCTCACCATGCCCTTGAAGAACTCCTATAGGAGTAAAGAGGAGAGTCAGGGAGAGAGGTCTAATCAGCCTGTGACAAATCAGCCTCTTCCCCTGCTTGTTTTTCATTTGGGTAATGCAGGGCCTCCTCTCCTAAGTGATAAAACAACCTCTCTGGAGTGGTCTTTACACAGACATATTAAATGTGATCACCTTGCCAACATACCCAGGGAGATTGCCGTGATTAACAGGCAAAAGAGAATAATGATAATCATATGCAGGATAATAGCCCATACCAAATGGCGGCATGATCCGTACATAAATCACAACCCATTTCCCCCCTAAAGGACGTGGTTTTACCCTTTGGCTAGATTTGTACAAGAACAGAAAATCACAGAACAGAAAAACGACTCACGGTATATCTTTGTTACAACAATTGTTCTGGTTACTGTGTAAATGCATTGTTTTTCTATTCTGTTTGATTAGAAGCTCCCAACATCAGTTTAAGGCATGGTATTGACAGCTGGAGCGCACACAACAAGGTTAAGACAATAACCCTCGGCAAATATGAGCTCAGCTTCAAACAACACAATGATTACACGAGAGGGGGAGAAGAGTGGGAGGGGAGACTATTTTTAAACTGCATTATAGTTTATCTGAATGAAACTGCACAATGTGTGAAGTATAAAGGTATGTGTATTTGTATGTTTAAGTCTGTATATGTGTGAATATGTGTGTTTGCCTGTGTGTATGTGTGTGTGTGTGTGTGCACATGCTTGCATGCACGTGTGCATGAAGGGACATGTATGTGTGCATGTGTGTGTACATTCTAGATCAAAGCATATACTTGCTTTGGAAATTTGCCCAGATGAGGCAGCTAATGCCGAGGTTAGACTAGACGATTGTAGCCCTGATTTTCCACTTGCAGACCCCAGATCAGACCTTGATCGTTTTAATGAGTGTGTCCCTGGCATGTCCCTCAGATCCTCTAACTCCAGTCTTTTGGACATTTCAAGAACCAGAACCACAGCTGTCAAAACCTTTAGCACTTATGGCCCCAGGCTCTAGAACAGCCGCCCAGAGATAGGGCAGTATAAACCACTTGACATTTTAAAAATCTAAACACTCCTATAGTCTTATCGACTATAAATTTTACTACTTAATTTATTTTATTTTCCCTTTCCTTGTATATTGATATCCCTCATTTACTTTGATGTGTTTATTTTATTCTTGTCATTTCTCCTTAATTTGAGTTTATTGTGAAGTGCATTGTATTGCATCTAATGTCAGAATGATTGATTGATATGTCTCTCTGATAGTTAATAGTCATCTGCATGAATGACTGTCAGTTTGCTTCATTCATTTTCTTTATCTGCTTATTCTTCTTATAAACTTCCTATAAACTGAGTGGTATGTGAATAAATCTACGGCACAGTGGGGATATGGACAAAGCGCCCAAAAATAAAACTGAACCACTGGCAGTTATCATTTTAATGACACCTATCAAGATTATGCTGCCACTCAGTAAACTACATTGTTCTTTTGCAGCTCTGTTACATGCATGCAGAGGAATCTACCTAAAGGTGCATGTTGTGCAATGATAACATACCCAACACGGACCGCTTAAGCATGGAATTATGTACATGTACAGGTACATATAGAAATAAGTTGCCTAGTGTCTTTACAGCATTGACATTCAACATATTTATAAATGGACTACAAGGGTAAAAAACAGATATTTTTCTGACCCATGTACAGAAGCTGGGATTGGTCAACAGATTGTTTTGACATAAACTGTGCAATTCCTGGTGTGCATATCACTTAATGAAGGCCTAATCACACCACTAAAGCATATGGCACAATGTAAGTGTTTTATCCTCCCTCGTAGGCAGATAGGATATTGGGTATTTACACAGGCTATATATCCACACCAAATGGAGTGAGACTTGAAGGCATCCCATGGATCCGAGGCAGTTCATGCACAAAGTAAAACACAGAGAAATAAATTAGCATCAATACGGTGTGTGATCGCTGCGGAACAGGCAGAGTTAGTGAGTAGCCAGGTGAGACCTCTGACAGCTTTAGCATTACCCACAACCCTCAGGGAAATCGACCCCAGAACTAATCCATATAACGGTAGAGAGCTACATGATGAGAGGAAATGCAGAAATAAAGCACATTAAGAGAGAGAGAGAAAGTAATAGAGCAAAAGAGGGATGGAGAGTAATGGGGAAACAAGTGGAGTAGTAGACTGGATTTTAACATTTATGGTTGCAATCTGTAGTGACTTTGTCCCCTGAGGCCGGACAAAAAAGGAACAAGTGAAAAAAATGCAAGGATAAAACACAACCCATCAACAACAAGGAATTATTAACTGCAAATTGTATCCTTACTACTTGCTGTTTATTGTATGTATACATTGTGAAAGGCGAACGATCAAATAAGCAAATAATCATAAACTTCATTGTTGATGAGAAGTCATTCTGCTTTGGCAAAATTGCCTTGGGTTGATTGAAAGGTCACCTTCGTCATATGTTCTCTTATATAATGAAGCATTTGTGGTAATTACCAAATGAACCATCTCCCATCGTTCATTGACTGAATAAATGTGACGATTGGACTGGATGAGTACAGGTGGGGAAGCTGCTCCATCATTATGAGTGGAACGGTGGCAGGTGCATTTTCACATCTTCACAATAGCCACATGATGCCTCCCATGCATCTGTTTCCTCTCCATTTTTCACATTTACCGCAAGGCCAAGGTCATACCATTGTGATTATATGTCATAAACTACAATCACATGAGAATTATGGAAGCTATGGCTCTTTCAATGTTGATTTGCGACCTCTACGTTTTTTAGAGAGGATTTCCAGGCCCTGTAGAATATCAACCCTCCCTGGTCTGAAATGACGAAATGTCAACAATACCTAATGTCTTCACAACAAGAAATATATCACATGTCAATTGCTAGGCCGTTACTTTCCCCACAGTTCGAATCCCACTAGTCTAACTTTACCTTTTGAATAAAAAAGATGAGAGACAAGTCTTAAAAAAAAGCCTTCTTTTCATGTCAAGAGAATACACTGAACCTCAAACTTACGGTAAATGACATTTCTGCACAAAAGACAAAAATATCTTTTCTTCAGCAAGGTTCTCCAAAACACACGGAGGCTTCCTATATCTGCCTTGATTGCTTGCAGCCATGCAGAAATACACTGGCAGCACAAACAGAAAGAGAAAGAAGTTGGATGTGGAGAATGCGTGGGTCGGGTCGCATCTGAATAATCACACCTGAGTAGTGTTTAGTGTGTGTGTGTGTGTGTGTGTGTGTGTGTGTGTGTGTGTGTGCGTACGTACATGAGTGCCTGGCAAGCAAATTCATGCTCATGGTGGGCCACGACCTCATCCTACAATATAGTATAGATAATAAAAGAGAACTTCAAAGCCTTTGTTAATGGTGTGGTCTGTTTCCGGTGCTTTCTGCTGAGTGGAAGGAAACACATCCCTTCCTTTGATCATTGCAGCTTTTGGGGGAGGGAGGTGAGGTCATTTAGAAGCTGGATGCCCACGGGGGACTAAATAAGGGGATGATCAATTCAGACAGCATGGTTAATCCCTGTTGCTCAAATAGTGCTGATTGGATTTAATCACGGGATCGTTACACTGTGAGCCTCTGATGAGTCCAGGAATAAGCCTAGAGTCGGCGCCACATCATGGCAAGACCTCAGTCAGCTTCAGGGGAGGATCTCGAATCTTGAAAGAGTTTGAATCCCCGTGCACAAACACCTCCAGAGGCTCCATTGGCTCTCCCTGTACGAATACCTGTGCAGGCAGCGGTTGCCTAAACATGAGAGAAGTGGGACTTGAAGACTGTCGGTTGAAACCCCCAGACTGGCAGAGAAGTGAATGAGTAGTTCCTGCCTCTCAGCAACTGCTATCAATGTGCCTTTTAGCAAAGCAATTAAAGTGGCATTAAGGAATCTATGACTTTTATCAACCTCTCAGCATTAAAGGAACTGCATTATTGACAGGACTCTGGTACAGCTTGCTGCGGTCTGACACTGTAATGTTAACAATAATAATAATACTGCTTTGCCATTTACTTTTATGGCTTGAGAATGAAATGTGCGGTCAGTCGCTCGTAGCACCGTCCTCCATCGTTGAGCAGTTGAAAATGCAATTATGTGTGTGTGTGGGGGTGTGTGTGGGAGAGGGGGATATGTTCCAAAACAGAGTACAGGGCGGAAAGTGAGTTTTGAAAGCCAGAAAAGTTAGCAACTGGCCAAGTAATTGTGGCGCCATTGGCATTAATCAACAGAAGAGTCAAACAAAGAGTCAAAAGAAAAACCCATGCACTGTTTTTTAGTACTATAAGAGTTTTGTTTTCCCCTCCTGAAACCCATCATTGATCCTAACCCAAACCAGTGCCAGGTGTAATCTATTTCTGCTGAGAGCAGCAACAACAAAGTTTTGAAGTTTGCCTTTTTGCACAGAGTAAACAGACCTGCTCATGCATTGAGAAATACTGCAAAAGAGCTGCATTAACAAGCAATAATGGACTGAACTGAGATAGGCTACGTTCGATTAGATATGTTTAGAGCAGCTATTGTGCAGGCTAGTTCAAAGGGATAGTGAACGCTACAAGGGCATCGACAGCACTGAAAAATGAGGATTGAAAAGCATTACAGGACTAACTGAGATTATTGAAGATATATTCCCCAACCCTATTGAGACGTTGTGTCCTAACAGAGAACACATAATAAGAGATTTACACTGTTTAAGGCAAAGTCCTGCTGGGAGGCCTAAAAGCTGTGGGCCTATTGCTCCCCGAGGGGGGATGACACTGAGCCTCTCCAAAGCATATTGCTAAGCTACTTCCCCTTATACAGGGAGGGGATTGGGATCACGCACATATGTACAACCTATACACACATACACACTCACACACACAGAAATATGTACACATGCATGAAGTTTTGCAAACACATGCACACAAATGGATGCACTCTCCTGATCTAGCTTCCATTAGCCTCTTAACAATTGAACTTGGTGCCAAACAGGGATTTTCCCTTAAAAAAAGCGAAATCCCTTCCAAATGTTCTTATTTCAGTACAAGCAGCTTTTCCTGATGCTGTCTGGAGGTAAAGAAAATGGAGCCAGACAATAAAAAAAGTCTGCCCTAAGAGCCATCAAACATGGATAATGCAATGAATCTGGTAAGTGGGTTTAGAGGGGCAAAGGCTATTGCTATTGGGGTTAAGGTCGACTTTAAAGAAATTTTGACCATGGTTAAATCACATTGACATTTTGCTTTTCCCATTCAGAGAATCCCACCAGCATTAACAACAGAATCCAAGTAGTTAATGTCATTCAACAAGCCACAAAACTAAAACCGACATGTGATATGAGATATTTCCATGACTGTGATAAGTGATACAGAAAATGATGGCAGTCAGCTCCAGCACAATCGGAGGAGGAGCCTCAACAGGCAGATAGCACACACACACACACACACACACACACACACATACACTTGCATGCACACTCAGCCAACTAACATGGTTAACCCCCAAGATTCACTGACACTGCCCTGAGAAGGAGAGAATCTAATCATACAAAAACAGCACTGAGCACGCTCAGACAGATCCACACAGATAACGTAGGCATCTGGTGTATATACACATATGGTGATTCACACACAAGATCACATGCATGTAGGTATACACGCTCACACACACACACACAGTTGACCTTAGTATCAGCAAAAGTAATAGAAATCCTGATAGCCATAACCAGCTTAACCGTATTTGTATTTCACTCAGCACAGAATTGAATGAAGCAAGCTTGTTCATTACGGTTCACACTCTCTCCTTTACGTGACATAGAATGAATAGTAGTCCTGAATGTAATCCCTGATCCATCTCCGTGGTGTACCTTATACAGGTTCATATCATGTCAAGCCTTCAGGAAATGAGCCGGGGGAGGGGGACTGTTCAAAGCCCAGAATTGTCAGTGAGTGGGCCTGATAAGTGGGCATCGAAAATTGCTCCAAACATCCCCCTCAAGAGGCCGATTATGTCATGTGGTTATTAAGTTATTGAGAGGGAAAAAGTGTCTGTCAAGGTGATATTTTTAACAATAATGTCTCCCTTCCATTGCTCCACCTTCACTGATTTCCATCCCACAATCAAACGCAATGCATTTCTGTGCCTTTGCCTCTCTCTCTTTCTGTCTCTCTGGATAATGAACATGCATTCTCTGTAGTAGAAAGCTGTTGCCATATCAACCAAAGCATCAAGTGACGGCATTAGATTATCTAGACATGTATAATCTAAAAAAAAGATACATGGTATAAAAAAAAGAATACCCGAAAAAGTACATTATGACCATACAATATAATACAAACTGTCATCTTGCTATGGGGAGTTTTTGATGAATTGTATGTGCATTGACAAGCACTGAGAGCAAACATGCACATTCACACTCACATTCATTATACACACAAACATCAACCACATACACGCTTCTGACAAGAGCAGAGACCGTAATCAATACAATCGTATCTAAGAGTTTCCATTTTTGTGTTGGTAATGGAGGCTTTGTCATGTCTCTGCCTTTCCTTCATGGTTTTGCTGCCTGCCAGGGTGTTGCTAACCGGAAGTTGGCATTGGCATGATCGTGATGCCATTGCGTGGATAGACATTCTCCTGCAGTCCAAGAGAAAAGAGGAGATACAGTATATAGATGATCTGAAACACTGCCACCTCCTACTTCTTCTTCTCCCCATGAGACAATCGACTCCTCTTCCCTTCCTACTCATCTCTCAGGGGTTTTTTTTCAACGTTGCCTTCAAGGCATTTCTGATTACACGATTGCTCTTGTTTGGGAGAGACAAGCCTCTGCATACTGAAAGTTTGTTCTGTGTGTTTGACCTCGTCAGAACATAGGCCTACTTACCATTTCATTAAATCACTTCTGTTCTGCCCATGAAACAATGTTTGTTCCAACTTCAGTAGCATTCTGCAGAGCTGCTGCTGCTGCTGCTAGTGGTAAAGGCATTGAAAGTGCTCTAAGTGGCTGAAAATCACTAGAGCCAATCTCATTTTTGCCTGAGGGTGGGTTGTTTGTTTGTTGGGTGTGTGGGTGTGTGTGTGTGCGTCAGCATGTGTGGAGTGTGTGCAATGTCTGTCTGTACATGTGTATGTACGAGAGTGTCTGTGTCTGTGTATGTGTGTGTGCGTGCCCCCGTCTGTCACCCGTGGGCTAAAACACTGCCCAATTTCTAACTGAACGGGATCTGCCAAGTAACCCTGTTGCTAAGTGTGCTGTACCTGAGGCCCAACCTAAGTTATCTTGTGGAAGTTAGTTGGCAGTAGTTCCTGTTGCCAGTGTGAAAATGCTCTTCCTTTCCCGCTGTCCTTGCAGAGACTGACTGTGGCTGAATTTACACAAGGATGGAAAAATCAGCTGTTAGATTAAACCAAAGATATGATTCAATCTGATCTTTTAAGAGCTGATTTTAACATGATGATGGATCAGATCTAGATGACATATGGCTAAATCCTCTGCAATTTTGTGTGAATTTGTTCCAAGTCACTAATATTAAGAAATTGTGGCTGCAGTTATTTTTATTTGTTAGTTTCTTTATTTTTGAGAGCGATCCTGTCAAACGATGCCTGCTATATCCCTGTATTTCGAGAACCATACACAGGATTAGGACACTGTAAAGGCTCAAGTATTGACATGGACTTTACATGGATCGAAATATGTATTACACAAGGTCCTATGGGTTGATCTAGACATATACTTATCAAATATAAAAGCCATTTTGCATGTGCCTGCACACCCTGGTCTGGCAAAGTCAGACCTTGCCATAGAAAGGTATTGGGTACCTGTTCTGAAGGTGCTCTGTGAATTGAGGTTTATTAAAAGGAAAAGGAGGTCCAACCAATCTTCTAGCATAATACGTCTAAAGCTTTTATTCACAGCTTGTTCTATTAATAATTAAAACCCAACAAGGATAAGTAGCTTTGATATGACCTCGTGTACTCGTAATGGGTATACAATATAAATTGTGTTGCTATGGTAGTCACATGGGTTTGATGACATGTACAATCCTGGCCTAGTTAACAGTGAAATGCAAAGCCGGTTTCCCCTTCACTCCAGAAACTCTGCTTTGTGAAACATAAGGCATGCTGCAGCACAACATGCAACACCAAATCAATTATTTATCTGAGATCCCCTTCAGCTGAGACAATCTGTGAGGAAGAGAGAGTGATCTTCAATTCTCTGGCCTGTGTGTTTTTCCTCTTTCCTATTGGAAGTGCCTTATATTTCTGAAGACACTAGTGTGTAAGTCCCATGCAATATGGAAGAGGGAACAACAGCTCGGGCCCTCAGCTGTCATGTATTGTTACCAGGGAATATGTCTTGATCAGTCAATCAGCGAATGGGAGGAAGGAGTGAAAGAATGAATCAGCCAATCGATCAATAAAAGCAGCACAATTCTCTAATAGCTTTTGATGATTTACACATTAAAAGAAAGCAAAAGAGGTAAGTAAGTCTGTATAGATGAAGTTAGTTATGTCTTTTCCTCTCACTATTCTTTCGGTCTTTCACTCACCAGGTTTAAGCTGGGTTTTGATTTCACTCAGAGAGGGCTTACACACTAGCTTAGCCTCATCTTTGGATAAAATCCATGTTGCCTGGGCGCGGTAGAAGACCCGTGGCAGAGAGAGAGAGAGAGGAGAGAGAAAAAGAGAGAGAGACATACAGATAGAGAGAGAGAGAGAAGAGAGAAAAAGAGAGAGAGACAGAGAGAGCGATAGAGAGAGAGAGAGACAGAGAGATAGAGAGAGAGAGAGGGATTGTTGTGACAGATGGTCCGACTCAGTATCCGTGTCTCAGTAGGCAATAATGCAAACAATGGCTCCCAAATACATTTTGGCATCTCTTCGTCCATGTGGCTAGCCGAGTCCAGTTCGGTTTCAAATGTCTTCCAGGGGTCCTGCGATTTCATTCTCCTGTTTTATTCTATTTCCCTCTTCCTTTCACCATCTCCATCACCCCAATCTCATCCCTCTCTCTCTTCATTACAGTCACCTACCCACTGACTGTGTTTCTCTCCCTCTCTCCCTCTCTCTCTCTCTCTCTCTCTCTCGCTCTCTGTCTGAAATGAGTGCAAGGTCGGAGATAGCCAAGCAGCATTTCTTTGGCTGACTCCTGTTTAGCCTCTAATAGGATTTACTCGGGGGCTGATTTTCCGCCCCGTGTCTTCTGTCCTGGAATGAATCTTTTTGCCGCCAATGGTGCAGGTGGTGGTTTGTAAACTATACACACTGCCCTCCAAGATACTCAGCATCAGAAGTGAGTGGGGCGGGTGGGGGGGGTTTCCAACGCCCCTCAAAGCATAACAATGTGTACAAAGAGAAATTATGCCAGTAACACGTGGGTCAATGTATTACAACAGAGGCCGAGGGCTTCATCAGCATCAATTTGATTGGACATCTCCTCTAGGGCATCTCTCTCTCTCTCTCTCTCTCTCTCTCTCTCTCTCTCTCTCCCTCTGTCTGACTCACTCTCTCTCTCTTACAGGTAGAGTGGCATTGATGTCCAATCCCCAATGGTGGTTCGGGGCTGTTTGGGGTCGCGGCAAAGCACTAACATCTGTCACGTTGTTCTCCACGGCTCGTTATAAATCTGTCACAGCAAAGAGGACAGGGACATGAATAAGACATGAGGCTGAGAGACCGGTGAGGGAAAGCATATGTTGTGTGTTCATTTGTATGAGTGAAAAGCAGCTCTTTGAGTTATGGCGCATGCACATGTGTCCCGATACCCATAACTTCTCTCCTCTTTTACGAATTGATCATACATCATATACTGCTGTCATATTGGAACATCAGTACAGGAGATAATTGTCTTTACAGCCTTCAGACCAGTATGAATTTGGTGTCCAGCTAGTTTGATGTGATTGTCCCATCCAAACATCAATCTTCTCTCTTGCCTGTTTCATAACTGCTCGGTACAGGTTGCATGGTGGGAGAAACAAATAGTGTAACATCAATCCTGGGGACTATCACCTTTATACATTTTGCCCATGTAAAATGTAAACATTTTAAAAAATATTTCTATTTGTCCTGGGGAGACAGACCTTCCCAACGAGTGTAATACCACCCAGAAGCCATTAGTCAACCTCTTACACAATCACCCCAAAAACATCCTCCATCAAACACAAGCGGGTGTGAAGAGATGGGAGAATGCTTTGAAATCTGCCCTCAGCTGGCTGCCAACGTAGCGTGGGGAGTGTAATGAATACAGAAACACACAAAGGCCCAACATGACTGCCACTCTAATTAGTGCCATACAGTCATTCTGTTTACATCGCAGGCCAAACATCACTTCCTCATTTCCTGAAAAACCTGCTAAAAATGTGTTAAAGGATTAAGACACGAAAAGCAGTGCATTGCTCTCTCTTTATGTATTTATTTATTTATTTATTTATTTCCCCGAATGCAAAAACTTGTTTCCATGCTTCACAAAAAAAAAAAAAAGCTGGCCTTGTTTATCCAAATTATAAGATTACTAAAATCCCAGCTTGCGGTGACATTTAGCGTGCTGCTGATGATGACTTCTTTGAATACAGATCAGACTTGGCATTTAAGTGAACTGACATTCTTCTTGAAGTTAATCAACAACTGAGCCGCCTGACTCCAAAGAGTTTGAGGTTGTTTTTTTTTTCACAGAGGCTACTGCACACTACTTGAAATGTCTCGGTGCTCCTTTCAACAGGTGTCAGAGAATTACCAAAAGAGTCATCTGGTGCAGACACGAGTGACTACTACTGGTGCTGCCGTTCAGGCCCAGAGGACAAAGCCCAGGCACAGAATAGAGCCAGCATTTAGAAGCAGTGGCCTCTCTCTCTCTCTCTCTCTCTCTCTCTCTCTCTCTCTCTCTCTCTCTCTCTCTCTCTCTCTCTCTCTCTCTCTCTCTCTCTCTCCTCTGTGACAGGTACTATTGAGCACTCACCAGGCAGTGCTGACTCTGGCTATTCCAAAGAAAGGCTAGAGGAATACATATCCTTTGGTGTGTCTTTCAGCAGGCTGCAGGACCCGCAGGGCCTTCCCTGTGCCAGTCACACTGTATACATCTGGAGATGCATGATGCACAAAATGCCATTGTCACTGACATATGGGTCCAAAGTCGCCCACAAAATGACCCAAAACAGCAGTTTTGCTCTGCCGGTAGTAACAGGAGCTGTTCAGTAAGGAAACACACTGAGGAAAGAATCAATATGGCACCTGAGTGATGGCAACAAAAATAGTCAGCGGGGGCCAAATCATTAAAGAACTAAACTGTACTATAATCTCCATAACACACACATACACACACACACACACACACACAAAAGCACACTAGAACAAATCAAGTATTAATACATTTCCACACCCTCTCATACTTTGAGAATCACGTATGCTGCACTGCTCAGCATGACAAATGCATAAGCTTGGGGTTTGGAGGTTTGGATTTTCAACTTCAAACAGACAATTCAAGTTCAATTTCAAAGGTTTTATTCTGAAGGGTTATGTATCAAAATATCAGATAATGAAATCTTCTAAAATGTTATTTTTTTGTGATTAAAGATCTAGTCCACAGTTACTTTTACATTTATGTTAGCAATCATTTTATCAGAGTATAGGTGTCACAGATTTGTTTTCAAATGGTGGATTTTTGGAATGAAACTCAATTTTTTTATTTGACTGGAATTAATAATATATTATTTTGCAGTTCTGAACAGTTGCTCTCCTACAAACGTGAAATAAACCATTTTCTGCAGCATTAACATTTGCTGGACTGTGCCACATATGTATTTCCTACCACACACTGACATCCAGTAACCATGCTTCTCAAAGTTAGCCCCGCAAGGCTGCTGACCAATGAGCTTTGCATCATGAAGGGATTAGACGGGGAAAGCTATACCTCTGCCGTAATCTCACTCACTAAGGTACCAGCAGGACTTTATACAGCCCATTGAGGAGCTTATGACGGATTAAAATAACCATTGGGTAATTAACAGGGGCAATAAAATGGCCTGATCATAGCCCTCTGTGTAGAGCTGCTAAAAGACATAAAAATACAAACAAATCCATTACCAAGATTTATGCACCATTATTAAAACCGCAGGGACAATAATAGTGAAAGGCCGGCGCTCCATCACATTTACAGCACAGCAAATAATGAGTTGTCATAACTGGAGAATCAGGTGGAGGATATTACATTACCTATGCCAACAATTCAAGAGGTGCTATTATTTCAACTTTTATACAGATTGAACAAAGTAAAAAAAGAAAAAGAATAGCACTGCAACTTATTGAATGTATATGGGCTTACGGGGTGGGTGGGGGTTGGCAAATTGAATTCTCCTTGACTTTACCTTGGCAGGGGTTAGATGAAAGATAGAGGGCCACTAGCGGTGTGGTGTGGGGAGGGGCCACGGTGGGACAAAGCACTCAACAAATTACTGCACGTTAGCAGACTAGAAAACAACTAGCCCTTTTCTACCAGCTTAAAGTCATTCAGTTTAACTTTTGCTCATCTACTACCAGCAAGGGCCACCATCTTGGATTGATTCTTACGAGATGTATTTTCCCTATGTAAGTATCACAAACTAATGCCTTAATTCCCCTGAGAGGCACCGGCATGCCACATTTTCAAAGCCTGAGTTAAAAAATAGACATTCTTTTTGTGACCAAGATTCTTCGTCTGGGCTTTTTGAAACTGTCCCATTAATTCTCTGCAGTTGCTTTAGCCTATAAATAGGACAGCATCTGCCAGTTGCGTGGTCAGGCGGTGTATCCAGCCAGCCTTGAGCGGCCATCGTTAAGCGATAAGAACGTGGGAGGACAGGATAATTCTGTGTCACTGTGTGCACGGTGCCGGTGTGACATCCTCTTTAATGTATGTTCCACTGCTGCAAGGACACAAGGAGCCAAATAAGGACAAACATGACTCTGCATCTACTCCCCACGCCGGGCTAATAAATTCTCCTCATCACCTTACTCCTGTTTTTAACTCTGCTCCTCGTCTCCTTTTGTCGACTCATGTTTATTCAGCACTTGATGTATCCTTAAATAATAATCCTTTTTTTTGCCCATCATTGCTGGTAGTCGTGATTATTCTAATCCTCATTTCCTTTCTCACCCCTCATCTTCCTCTCTTCCTCTTTTCTTCACCTCCTCTGTCATCTCATCCTCATTCCCCTCACTCTCTCCTCCTCTCCCTTGGGCTCGCCTCCCCTCGCCTCCTCTGCCTCTTTGCCATGCATTGGCAAGGTCCTGACTGCCAGTCAGAGTGGGATGGCAGTGAACAAAAGAGCACAGCAAAAGGTCAACTCATCCCGTTTGTCACTCAACACTCACCACCGTCCCTTGTGTTTTGTGCACCAGGAGTTCAGAGCCACCCATCGATCCTTGTGTCATCGCATTAGACCCCCCCCCCCCCGGAAAGTGAATGCCCCATAATCACCCACTTCTCTGAATATTTCATTACCAACAGGCTAGGTGATTAAGCTAGTTAAATGATACCCAATCTAGGCCAACAAAAGGCAGTTCAATCAGAGGAGAAAGCTTTGAATAAGTCACGACAAGGAATGACGAGTTCTGCAGTGAATATTTAGTCACCACCATCACTCAATCTCAAATTCCCTGTTGATCTTTGTTGTTTTTTTGTTGGAGAGGTGTTCTTCTGCACTGGTGCCTGTAATGAAGAGTCACACATCATCGTCTGTTGTTGTGTCCTTTAGCTTCTGTACAGGCAGCAGACATGTTTTGTTAATAGGAAGTATTGTTTTTCCAAGGACTGTCCCAAACATGTGTAAAGATGTGTACACTGACTAGGAGGTGTATATACTGTGACTCCACCATCAAGTGTAATTCATAAGGGGTTATGTTGTGCATGCTATACTTGTGTATGTCCTCACTACTGAAGATATAAACTGCACAAATGGCAATTATTTGCCAGAGCTCTATTTCATTACTACACCTTTCCATCCCAAGCAACAATGATCAATATTGCACACATTTGTGCTCACTTTTTCATCGTTTCTAACTGCAGTGAGATGGGAAACTTCTTCCAGCTCCTCCAGGTTTCCCCAAATGGCAGTCTCCTTTGTACCATACAAACCTCATCAGCCCTGAAGGTTACAAATGAAATGTGAAGTGAAATATGTACATCAGAGACCCTATAAAGTGCTATGGTTAGATGACGAGGGATAATTAGCAAACGGCAGGACATATTATCATCTAGCTGTGGCTGTCAGAGGCCCTTTGAATTGTAATGAGTCATCACGGCCTTTGTGTGACTGGGGACAAAAGAACAAGCTGGTAACTATAAGTACAGGGGACAAACAGCCTCTGAAGGTCCCAGGGAATCCATTAAAATCTTAATGGTTTGTTTTAGCAGAATAATTTTTAATTGCCTTTGCAGTCAACAGTATATGAGTACACCTTTCAATGACAGAGAGAAATAACCTTGACAAAAATAGATTTCATTGCCAATTTAATCTCTATTCTGTGTGGCTGTAGATTCTGAAGACTTATGGGGAATCCAGATGAGACAGACAGACCCTTGAAATGAAAAAGCTCAATCGTTGATAAATGTGAACGAAAATGGCTGGCTTGTCTTTTGACCAGACACAAGAGCAAGTCATATTCCCCCATTGTCATTTAGTCGAGTATTGGTTTAAGAATTATATTTGATCATCTTCAAATGATTTTTCTCTCATGCAACATATAATTATCTTTCGCTGCTGTGCTCTAACTCAATGCTTCCACCTAGCTTTTCAACCACAGAAGACACCTTGTTTCGCCAGAGAGACACGGTGCGTTGCAGGTGGCAACACGCGCACACAGCCATTTCCCTCACTCACAGAGAAAGATGGTTTATCATCAGTGCTGGCTCCAGCGTTCCCTAGCCATCACATTGACGAATAAACAATGTTAAAAGAGCAACACGGCCTCATAAGGCGTAAGGCATGCGATATCAATGCACTGAAGACTTTCACCCAATAAATAAGGCTTCTTGCCAGATCGTAACCACATCGTGAGCGACACAGCAGAGAGGGCCGGGTTCCTGACGCGCCCTGCGGCCCCAAGTAATGAAATAAAACAGCAGGGCAATCGATTTCAAAAATAATTCCTTCCAATAGCACTTACCTTCCTGGACCGCCTGAAAGGGATTATTAGGCTCGATGAGTTTTACAGAGTGGGTGATTTTCTCGCTCTGCAGAATGTCGTCGTTCAGACTGAGGTCTGAGATGGCAAGTTGGAAAATTTCGTCATCCCTCACAGCGTTTTCTTCGAATATGGCACCTGTGGAATAAAATGATCAAAATGTATTTGGAGGGAAATAAACCTGAGTCAAGGGTGATTAAAGATTTTACCCTGAAGTTGGGCCCTCGCTACCGTAGACTCAATGGGAATATTATCAATATCAAAAACCTTGTCAAAGTGATGGAACGTTTCTAGAATTGTGTGCGAGATATTTCGTCCTTATGTGGTTTATTTAGAAGTGCAACATGTGCGCGTTCACTTCACACTGAGCGGCGCGCTCTGGCAGACATTTCAGGACCACCGAGAGCAACAGGGCGAGAGGTTGTAGTGGGCTCGTTGAGGCGCAGGGTTTGGGTTTCCAGTCCAATCTACAAAATAAATGGCTCTCATATCTATGGAAGTAGATTAGTGGCACCCAACCCAATAACCATGTATCTATCTATCTATCTATCTATCTATCTATCTATATATATATGTTTATCTCTTTATCAAAATGATATAAGCTGCTATTTGGAGGTAGGCCTATACATTACTGAAAAAGGTTTCGGGAAGCAAGAAGTATAATTAGGGTAACCCATCGTTATTCAGGGCATCAGCCAATATTATCTGGATAAAGTCCCACCGCTGTATTAGCCAGTGATTGAGCACCTGCTGCTTGCCAGACTGTTGCAGTAAACTGTGAGTGTGCAGCAGCAGGGGAACATTGTGACAAATTTGTTCACAGTCACATTGACATTTTTAGTTGAGATTGCAACGCCATTCATTAGTCTATGTGATCCATAGGGGACACAAACACTCTAAACGATGAACAACGCAATGTTCAATGATAAAATAATAAAACTGTGTTTGTGTGTGTGTGTGTCTGTCTGCCTGTGTGTTCGTGTGTGTGTGTGTGTGTATGTGTGTGTGTGTGTGAGGTGTCATCAATTTTATTTCACATGAAACATTTATGAAATAAAATGCAGTCCTGAGAAATACTCCCTGAGATTTAATTTCAGCATATATGCCATGAACCCCTCCAGCCCTAAAAAGGCAATTCTGGTTATAACTTTGGGTACAAAAGGGGCTCTATGCGTTTTGCATCTCTAACGAAGCCCCATTGACATCCCCTCTATATGGTTATTGACATTGCAGTCACGTTCCGGTGAAAGTTGAGGCTTGTCGGTTAAGGAGAGGAGGTAGCTTGGTCTAGATTGCTCAACCTTTTGGCTATCGGACATTAATTGCGCTAAACGTCAGCAAAATAATCTATATGCTACTGTAATTGTTTTTTGTACAGGCCGATGGTGCATGACTAACCGCTTTAGATCAATGCGGTGATCTGCCGTCGAAAAGTGTAAGTAAGAAATGCCTGCCAGAATAATGAAAAAATCAAACAGGAAAACACTCGGGCAGTAGAGGTTAAGGACATGTATATTTAGGGAACAGCAACTTTTAACTGCCTTGAGAGTTAAAGTATAAACATAGGGTGCAAACTGAATCCACTATTTATCCCGCCCTCTCAACAAAATCCACTGATCAACGCAGAATGCGCTGGCTGGGGTTTAGCGCATCCCCGCATGCTTTGCCTTAACACCTGTCTCACCAAAAACCGCAGATAATGTTATAGGACCCTTACCAATGTGTATGATGGAGTCCGCTTTGGCAGAATTGCTTTGCAATATCCACAGGGAAAGGTAGATCAACAGCAACTCCATCTCGGGCTTTCAGCAAAGCAGCTCATCCAAGCTCTGCTCGGCTGTACTATCCAAATGGAGCACCACAAAAAAAAGAAGATCAAAACCACTGCGAATCAGAACCAGTCTTTCAGAGAGCCTAAACACCCTCAAGAAAAGCCTACCTACCTAAAAAAGTATCACCGGTTATTTGACCACGAAAAAGAACCCGATTAGACAGGAAGGTGGGATCAAAAAGACGATGAAGAAACGATGGGGACCCGAGGTGGGATTTAAACGACAGGTAGCCCGGTGAGAGAGCCCGGCGTTGCCTCTCTCACTCTCGCCTCTCTCCCTGCGCTCCGGTGTCTAAAGCGTGGCAAGCAGAAAAATGCGGAGGAGGGACACCCCTCTAACTACACACGGAGAGACGTTCACATAGACACTCCGAAAAAACACACTCCTTTAGTCCTGTCTAGACCACGTGACTGCAGAGACTTCACGACTCGGCTGCTGTCCCGACAAGCCGGATAGAAATGGGATTTGGTCTAGCCGGAGAAAGACGCTTGGAGAGCCGATAACTACAAAAAAAACTAAAAACAAGAGAATGCTTGGAGGTTACAACAGACAAGACAAAAATCCTAATACCCTCCATGCCTAACTAAAAAAGGATAAGTCATTGACCATCGAAAGCTCATACATAGAGCGTGCAAACTCAACATATTGCTTGGCTTGAGAAATTAAAGGACCGCGGTGTAGAAAAAAATAGGCTACTTTTGGAGAAGTTGAAGTTATTTTTATGAAACATATGTGAGCAGAACGATTGAGTCACGTTTTCAACGTACTTCACTGGCAACGGAGCGCAGCTGATGGGCCAGAGAAAAGGATTTATACACCATGTTCGTCGGCGAGGGCTGATGGATGACGGACAGACGTGACAGAAGCCAAAACGCCTGGTTGAACCGGAGAACAACGGGATGGGGCTGAGAAGAGGAGAGTTTTGAGAGGAACAAGGCAAACACAGTATTGCTTAATGCTGATCCTTTAATTATGCCTGTATGACTTGCTCCACTAATTGATTGATCCCTCTGCAAAATGTTGATCGAATTGATTGATGCCCCCACTTGTTTTTGTTGCTGGAATATGGCAGCCTGCTGGTTGGGGCTAATTTTGTCGACGGGCTGTTTTGAATCAGGCTATAGGGTACCAATAGTGCACATAGGGTGCCGTTGAATCCAGTTTTACAAAGCCTAACAATGTCTGAGCAAACGGAGTGTACAAAGCTGTGAAGAACTCCTGGTAAAGGTGGGTTTGCAGGATAGGCATGATCTTACAATTAAAGGATATTTCTCGTGGCTGTGAAAAAAACGGAAATATCTCTTAATTGTTTGGTTAAGTCTGTCAGAAGCACAGAGCGCAAAGTTTCAGCACCACGGGTAAAGTGGACAGCGCCTCCGCCACCCCGCTGCAGAACTGGCGAGAAGCAGAAGCCCAAGACAGCGCACCTGTAGAGCCAACCACAGGCAGCAGTTTCACTATCCAGCTCTCATATGGTGCACATAAAAACGGACAGACATGTGAGATTTTTTCAGTGGAGTTCTTCAAAACATGATAGCAATTGTGGGCCATAATTGCAAAAAAAAGATATCTATTTGATATTTGTTTTCCCTGCGTGGCAAAGCTTTTATTTACTTTTATTTAAATGAAATGAATCCATATTGCGTCATTACGTCAGCTTCCGTGCAAAAGTCTCAAGCATAATTGGCTTTCATTACAGCGGAGGAATAAACATCCATGTCCCCGATGTGTTGAAGTTGTTGTAAAAACACATACCACCCCTGCTGGCCACCTGTAGGTACTGCGACTGTTGTTGCGCAACTCATCTCCATATGTCCCTGTTTCATAATGTCAAAATCAAAACCTCAAAATCACTTCATTGTTTTCTGTCATCTACATAAAAATAGGTCAAGTGGGAAGTTGACCACAGTATTTGGACAAAACCTGCTTGTAACACTCTGATATAGGAAATTCAACTGAAAAATAACATTAGATCTTCATATTTGAATCATTTGTTGTTTGGTAAATAACAGTGCTCAGCAAAGTGACCCATATCAGTGTCTATGGAGCATTTGAAATATAACTGAAACATACCACGAAAAGCTCAGCTCAGTATCTTTTGACAAAAGCATACATTTTTTAAAATACGGAGCCAATTTACTATTTGGGTTGATCTTTTTTTTAACACGCCCTTTCTGCTATCCAACCACAAACCAAAAGGTAGCCCTGCCAAAGAAAACCAAAACATAACACCTTTTTTTTCACTCAAGTTGATTGAGAGAGCACTTGATACAACAAATGACGTTGGCTGTGTAACTTAACAGGGGTTCTGAATGCATTTGCAACCGGATGACTGAATGTAGCCACAACATAGTTAATCATCTTTTAGTAATTAACTGTGACATCCTGTTTAAGCAAGGCCAAACTGATTGCAGAATTCAAAACAGTTTAGGGGATAGATGTTTTCATTTTATTGCTCCATGAGGCAATATGTTGCCTAGATCTAATCAATGAATTATTAATTTTACCCGGTACAACCTGAATTTCACTGGCATTTCACTTACTTCACAAAAAAGCTTTTAGTCACACAAAATTGTGTTTAGTATTCACTATAGACGGTACCTAATGCGATGCAAAACTGCTTTGTGTATGTGTGTATGTGTGTGTGTGTGTGTGTGTGTGTGTGTGTGTGTGTGTGTGTGTCTCTGAGGGTAAGTAATACACTTTCACAATACATAATCTGCCTAATTATGGTGAATCTGCAAGAGAAATGTTTCCACCTAGCTAACTGCAACACCACAGCTCCAATAAAGGCTTTCTATAATCATTATGTGCTCCGTGTATCTGGGGTGTTATTTATTTATTTATTTATTTTAGGTTGTTGCTTTTCAAACCGCTATCATTTTTTTTAAACAGCTAACACAAGAGATGCATAATTAGTACAACCAGATCACAGGATAAAGAAAACACGTGGCACTAATAATCAAGGACTGCACGACACGGAAGACAGATTTCTGTTGTATCAAGAGATAATTCTGTTTTTGATTGAATTGGAATTGTGATGAAGAGGAGGAGGCTTTGAATAATGGGGATGTGTGAGTATGAGTGGTAAGTCATGCTCTCTTCACATTAACCATGTATCAGATAGACACATTGAAAAGGATGTATCTCTTTTAATATGTATTTTCTGATTGTTGTATGGTATATATGAGATAGCTAAATGAATAGCGCCATGTGTTTTGCACCATGTGTAGGCCGGGTCTGTGCATTTGTAAGTAGTGTTAATATGGTGGAGGGAAACTAGGCCATGCAATGGATAATCACACATTTCTAGGTTTATTATGCAGTTGATTCATACCTGCTGTGTTGCAGATCCAGATACTTTCCCTAATTCTTTCATTACTGCCAAATTTCTAAAGTTGTAGGCGTCTCTCAAAGTGTGGTGTTCTTTCAGCTCTACTTATGGAGTGCACCTCCATGGTTGTCAACACAAGTTAGTCTCAAAAGTGCTGCAAACAGTCGCAGAGACGGTGCCGGGTAGGTTACGCCTGCTTTGAGCAATGAAGGTGGAATTTCATTGTCACGCAAATCCAAGTCATTAATGTTTATGGCTGGAGCAATGGAGTGGAAAGGAGAGGCAGTTTCTCCTTGTTTTTGGGCTAGGCCAAAGAGTTGATTTAGACGAACAGAAATTGTCACAGAATCATCAAAGCACAATGGATGGAGCAAAATAAGCGTGTCTTTAGCCATGCATGACCCATGACCCGTTCTTATGGCCTATTGTCCTTCACTAAACTGCCTTCTGCTTAATCCCAAATGAACCGAAGTGCTCATCTTACCAGACGCTTTAGGCATGTCGCTTTAGGCAGAGAAGCAGGAGAAAGTCTTGGTTTAATTAATTGTTCCTATAGGATAGTGTCCTTGCTCTCTGAGCCCTCAGTTCCTTCTGATGATTCCCATGTCTCTGTTTAATCTTCAGTTATTTTCTCATGCATGGCATGGGGCAGAGCAGATGGCTGTCTGTGAAATGATTGTTGTTTACAATCTATAACACATGCCTTGCACTACTGTAACTGGTCTCCGCCTTCATGGATTAGGCCTATTGTGTATTCACAGCATCTGCTGTCGAATCCGAGAGGAAAAAAACTATTCAAATCCTGTTGTTCCATTCAGTTCAATTTAGCTCACAACAAGAGCCAAAACTACACTGTTGTGAATGCATCTCAACACTGTACTACTAGATATTTGTCACACAAAGCAAACAGCAGTAGTTGAATAGTATCTATTAAAAATTGTGTAAGAACTTCTTGCACATTGAAATGTTTTTTGATAGTGATGTGTTGTCTTCCAAAGTCTGAGCTTAATCACTTCATTAGCCTTTAGCCTTAGCGAAACATATCAGCAGACTACAGAAAGGTGCTGGCAGCAGTCAGCCTCGATGTGTTGTTAGTCAGCGTAATTAGATCACATCATAGCCCTGTCCAACTACCACAGTAGGTCTCTGGCATATGTTTGTGTCGCCTAATGTTCCCAGTGAGGAATGCACTGAGCGCAGCATAATTGCTCCTATTTATACAGCCGTTGGTTTGTTGTATTCATAGTCAAAAGCCTCACTAAGTTAGATGACATTTTAATATTGTGAGATGATTGTGGATTCTGCAACTGTGTAGTCGGGCCTGTCTGTTGCATTGTGATCCTGGAAATAATTGTATCAGGCCCCTGCACCAATTTGGAAGAGGGTTAAATCTTAGACAAGTTGAAAATCCATTCATGTCAGGCAGGAATGTGCAGGGAATAATAATACCTTTCTGCAGCACTAGAGGTGAATAAGCAAGACTCTGCCTTCCAAATACACAGCCTGAGGTAACATTATAGATTAATCATGTTATGGGAGAATAAGCAAAACCTCCATCACAGTCTCTGCATTTCAATAAGAGTGAATTGTTGACTACCCTCATCATGCATCATTATATATTTCAACATTGTACTGTACTGGAACCTTAGTGAAATATGTATTGGGTAATAAATATATCCATTATGATTTATATGGAGAAAATATACTTGAGAATAGAAGCTCTGTCAGGAAATGCAGGTCTATCTGTGTAATCCTGCAGCTGAGAACTTTGACAGCTGCCTAGTGCAGAGGTGCTCATACCTTTTTCAGCCAGGGACACAACTTTCAGATCTAGTTTCACTCAGAAACCTACACTTGGACTCACCCATGGACTCTGGGCATTAAAGTATTCTATTACTTTTGTAATAATTAATACTGTAATTAATACTGCCATTATTGTTTATACTGCACATATCTAGAGTATTCACTTCACTGTTCATACTGTCAATATTGTCCATACTGTATATATCTTATCATATTCATATCTACCCCTTACTGTTTATTTAATATATTATATTACCACTATACATACACACTCTGCACTTTACTGCTATTTGCACTTCTGGTTAGATGCCAAACTGCATGTCGTTGTCTCAGTACTTGTACTCTGTGCAATGACAATAAAGTTGAATCTAATCTAAGATCTAAATCTAATATGACAGATCCATAAAAGGTGATGACCCTTTTTAGGTGTGACCCATTTTTTAGGAAATGTGATGGCAGCGATGAAGACCCCTTTAATCAGAACTACATATGCCAGGTTCAAAGCTGACCACAAGTCATCTCTCTCTCTCTCTCTCTCTCTCTCTCTCTCTCTCTCTCTCTCTCTCTCTAATAAACATCTCACGGGGCAAACCAAAAAAACACCAGCAGCACCAAGACCTCTAAATCTCCTCAGTATTTATTTTCACAGAGCCTAAATTGAAACTATTTCAGCCCTGTTTGTTTAAATAATAGCATTCATCTGGAAAATGTGCCCATGAATTCATAATGGGATGAGATGATGTAGCAAACACAGCCTGCTTATTATCCAGCATTAGCAGAATCTGCAAAGTGCTAATTTTGCCCGCAGAGATGTTTACAACCTATAGACCTAATAGCGATTGTTCAGCCAGTTGTTTTGTGTGCCCAGAGCTGTCTTACTGAACCCAGGTCCTGTGTCAACTCTGTTTCACTCAAGCTGTGCCTCATTAGTGGATGAGGTTGTTTAAAAGGGAGCCAATTAACACGTTGAACATCTAGCTGCATAGACGTATGCATAGCAGACGTGCACCAAAACAAAATCCTTTGAGTAGTTTTGTTTATAAGATATGGGTCAATTAGGTTCAATTTGAAAAAAATTTAAGAACACACACACAGTGGTAAGACACAGCGAGGTCCTATCTGAAATTGAAAAGGCTCTGCTGCCACATGGGAAGCAGCTCTTTTCCTTGTTTTGTGGTACAGACTAGTGGTAAAACACTGCTCTCTGTTAGCAGTCAAAAGCATCAGAAAATTCCTCACATCTGAGGCCATTATGCAACATCTCTAACTACATAGTACAAATTGCTATAATCGTCTCAGTAGGATGGTTGCCTTGCAGAGTGACATGTTAGTTCCCTAATAACACCAAGTCTCTGGTCTACCAGCCACACACATCCCTATGACATCCCTATGACCCCCCCCCCCCCCACACACACACACACACACACACACACACACAGCAACTAATTGGACATATGGTAGCAGTGATATTTTCTTTGCTTGTGGTCTTTATCATTGTGTACACAACATAAATAATTCTATGGATATACAGTGTTGCAGGGGAGAGAAAAGTCAGTGTGACTCCCAACAAGCTTACGTTTTTTTAATCTATTTCTGATTTGGGTTCAGCTTGGAAACAGCCCTCTGAGTTCAACCCTGTACACTGAACAAGCCAACTATCTGACATCTTCCTCTCTCCCCATTTCAGTCTCTCTCATACTCTCCCAATGACACTTTCTTCATTTTCTTTCCTTGTGTCACAGATGTATTTGAAAGAAATTCTCTCTTACTGTGTGTAAGACATAGAGATAACAGTGTTAGTATTCAGCTCAATTTCTTGCCTCCTTTTAACTCTATGGGGTATCTCCCTTCCTCTTGTTCCCCACACCACCCCACCCCCCTGCCCTTGGCTTACTTTTAAGAACTTTAAGCCCGAAGGCCTAATGACAAAATTCAACACAATAAGCGCTACTGATATGAAACCAAATTGATTTCCTTGCAATGGCTCTGAATTTATGTTTTCCACTCCACTACTTGCGAAGCTCATCCCAACACTCAGTTACAAGTCGTCATGCAGAAATGCCCCCTTTGCAGCCGGTTACCACTCAGAGCAAAGATTAATTAACATCCGAGTGAATCTGTCACTTGCACACGGAAAATATGTAGGAATATGCCCCATTTCCTTTTTTAAAAGCAGATATTATTTAAAATAAATCCCCGCCGTTATATTACTGCCCTCCATTTGGGTAATTATCCTTCAAATTTGGGGTAAGTGACAGAGTATCCTGGTGGCATCTGATTAATTAGAATGGGATTTAATAGGCCTAGCCAGGCTCTATTGGATTAATTAATTGGCTGATGATATGGTCTCGTGTTGCGGGCCTATTACGTTAACCGTCACACTGCATTTGAAGACGAGGTGCCAGGCAATCCATTCAATGACACAAACATGATTGGAGTAGGATATTAGCCTGCAGAGGTTGGCCCTAGATCATTTTAAATATACGTCGTTAAGACTTTACAGTAATGACAAAGCCATGAATACTCTTATGAATGTACATTACTTGATGCGACTGTCATTCAGATTGAAATGGGCTCCCCCAGCAGCTATTGGCTACTGTTTGGAGGAGACAGATACAATGGCACTGAACTTGGGCACTGCTGTCTTTCATTTGAATCCAATCACTGTGCTGTTTCCTTTGTAGCAGAGCAGCAATGATTGAGATCCAGGATGGGCAGAAAGAGCCGCTGTGGCCAGGAGGGATTTGCCCTTTGCTGAAACATTGATGTTTGAGTTTTCATATGCAAGATGCAGGTTCATTTTCCAGCAGAAATACTCACATAGCCAAGAGCCACATGCAAGTTTAAAGTAAATGTTATCATACATTTGTTGTATGTTGTTATCGCAACATAGCAAAAGGAAAAAAATGAAGAATAAAAACAAAACAAATATGATAAACCATTCAAGAAAACAAAATTGTAAAAAAATTTAAAGAAAATTGAATCTCCATTTTCTTGTTTTTGATTAGACATGAGATGACTAAAAGTAACAGAAAGATGAAAAAATAGGAAAACCAAAACCTTTTCAGAAACTCAATCAAATGAAATGGGCACCCATCTGTCTGACCAGCAGATATGGCCGTCACTTATGAATCATGGCAGAAATGTTCAGAGTGTTTATCTTGTCTCTTGATCAGTTTGTCACAGACTGCTACGGCCGCTGTCTTTCTGCAAGACAATGGAGATATTGACAGGATTGAGAATTTATACCTGTTAATAAAGCAGATATGAAGATTGTGCTACACCGTGGGTGTCTTTGTTTTTTGTCCTGCCCCAGGCTGATAATATTTTATTTTGTCTTCCTGTCTACCTTGGCTGCAGGGAGCTTGCCTCTTACCAACAGATAGCAGCATTACCCACAACGGCTGTGACAGGAAAGAATATATGCGTCTATGCGTCTAGGCGTCTAGTTTGTGTGTCTGTGTATGCATGCATATTTTTCATTCATACTTTTGCCTTTTATACTGTTATGCTTTGAGGAGAATATTTGATACTAATTGGCTTAAATGTGTTTAATGTAGGGTTTAACCAGACGGCTGTGACAACTGTTTGATCACCATTCGAAAACAATCCTTTAGCAACATCTGATCATCAAAATTGATTTTTAAATTGCTTCAAAATGACCAGATTAGCAATCAAGGCTCATAAAATTCAAAATATCATTGATATTACAATGTAACCAGGACACCAAGTTGTTACTCTCCAGCTTAAAGTACAATGTATATAGAAAAAACATTTATATCCTGCGTATATCTTGATCTATTCAGCTAGGGAATGCATGGGAAGTATCTGAGAGCGAGAGAGAGCCTTATTTCATCAGTTGGTAGGTTGAAGGAAACAGTTGGTGTGTGCATGTTGCTAAGCAGCAAGAAAACGGTCCAAAGCATCTACCTGTCTTAACATCTCGCCGAGCTTTAACCGTTACTTGTGTCTGTGTGAGAGCTTCCACCTGGATTTCTGTTCATAACAGTAATTTGTGTGTGTGTGTGTGCATGTGTGTGCGTGTGTGTGTGTGTGTGAGAGAGAGAGGCAGAGCAGGAAAGAGGGAGAGAGGGTTAAAACATCTTTAACCAGCTCAAGACCGAGCCATGGATGCTCCAGTTCAACACTTTTGACATTTCACATACAGATGCTGTGTGTGTGTGTGTGTGTGTGTGTGTGTGTGTGTGTGTGTGTGTGTGTATGTAGAGAGAGAGAGCACCAGGCTGAACCCTGCTAGTTTCACGTTTCACATGCAGACAGTCTCTCTAGACAGTGATTTGCTTCTAGTAGCGGCTGTATCACAACTACCGTCTGCTGGGGCAAACAGGTGAATCGCTGGCAGAATCTTGATCACACAGACATGCACATTGGTCCGTTTAATTGGCACACTGAGGGATATAGTTGGATTGGTGCTGCTGGCATGTATATAGATTGCATATCGCTGTTGTCATGTGAAAGTACATTTTGGTGATTTTCATTTTTTAATTTCAATTGAAGTATTACAGAGGTGGTTTGGGCACCCGGTAAGGATGCCCTCTGGGCATCTTCCTTTGCAGGTGTACTGGGCCCAGGACACGCAAGAGTAAATCTCCCAGCTGGCATGGGCGCATCTGGGGATCCCCCAAGATCCCCAAGATCCTGCAAGCCTAACCCAGATAAGCAGCGAGAAAATAGATGGCTGGATGGATAGATGGATGGATGAAGGAATACATGCTCCTCTGTGGGTTGAAAAAAATCTACAGCCCTTGGGTTTACTCATTAGATAAACTCAAACATGTATGGTGAAGACCAAAGCAAGGCTGTTTTTCTTAGTTGCTGAAAAAAAAATCACATTTTGGAGATACAAGTTTTCACCCGACAGCAGCAATATGCTGTTTTTGCACACACATGTAAACACACTGAACAAAGCTTGTCTAGCATGCACTTACACTGAGCAAAAAGGAGTGCAATTTGTAAGCCTCTAACAGACTGAAAGTTGCCAAGTATTAGGATGATAAGATGAGCTTACAAACATCCAAGACCTCTTACATGTGTAGGTAAAGGCTTATACCTGATCTTGATCTCTCGATCTCTCTCTATATCCCTCTCTCACTCACTCACTCACTCACACAAACCTTCACTCACACACTCGCACACAACAAAGCTTCCATTTAAAGCTTAAAAAGCTTATTGTCAATCTGCAGTCTTCAAAATCTTTATCTAGAAATAAATCTTGTTTAACGACTAAAATGTCTGAAGTCAACACACATCCTGGATTGATTCATCAACACAGCTGGTGTGCATCAGTGCCCTGAACAATGATTTACAGCTGGATCGAAGCCTAATTATTGTTCTGTGTCTGATTTCTGATGATGAAGAAAAATACAGTCTGAGATGCAACAACAGCACAGAAAATGGGCTAACTCCCGTCAGTCACTACCATGCTATGAGTGGAATTGTTGACCAATAAAACAAAAGTTAGTTTGAAAAGGAAAGAATAACTCAAGTACTCGAGAAAGAACTCAAGTACAGAGAACTCAATGGGAAACAACAGGTTGCCAGTTTCTCTACACAGGGGGTGGGATGTGTGTGTGCATTTGCTCCAACACAACCAACACTCTCTGTGATGATAAGCTAGCTTCCATATATTTGTTTCCTTATTTGTCATTTCCCCAGAGATGAAAACAAATTAACAATTACATGAGCTGACTTTTCAAAGAGCATCATATTCTGCGTTCAGACAGCAAACAACTGTCAGGTTGCCAAGTTGAGCTTTGTGAGCGAATGGCGCTGCACCAATTAGCAGGTTCACTACTGTGGGACTCTACAAAGGCTATGTAAACTGGGATGGAAGTGCAAAGAGTAGGCTTTTTGATTGAGAGGTAATGCCTGTGCAATATATTTGGCTTTGATGCAGCAGGGTGGAGTAAGTTGAAAGATTCTGACAATACATTTTCACCCAGTGTGAGACGCCTCCATTGGAGTTAAAGGTACAACTATGCTCGAGTGCACCCTCCCACTGCTGTACAGGGAATTACAACAAAAATGCTCCAGAATGCAAGTATATCTGAAGGCAGGCTTGTGGGATGGTGACATATTAAACATGGGCGGGGTCAAACGTATCAGTGAAATTTACTATGTTCATCACCATCTGCTGGTTGTCTGATGTAATTTCATGTTATGGTATTCAAAGGTGGCACCCTATTTTTATAGTCTATTGTTGTTTTCCGACCGCAGGAACTATCCAGGTACTTCGACTTTCCCACCGGGGGAACTAGCCCTGAAAAGGTTCCTCTGGGATAGTTCCTGGCCCCCCAAAAAAGTTCCTGCTAGCATGGTAGTACCATTGGGGCGGAGTTGCAGTACACTATTGGTTGGTTAATACAAGCTTCGCAAAAACCGTCAAGTCTGCCAACCGGCTTAAATACCGGCTTGTTCAATCTCTGCTTCAACTTTGCATCTCGCTTCCAAAAAACGATTCTAATATCATGTTTATACCAAAGCAGTGTTGGAGCAAATTGTAGAATTTTAAGTTTCACTTTCGTTTTCACAACAGGAGGCTCCGTTGGATTGAGTGCCGTGCTAGTGGTTTACTGGTCTGTCTCATAAGGGGATGTGCCTGCGGTGTGTTTACAAGCAACAGCTGAGTGAGCACGGCAAGATTAGTCTTCGGTGTGACAGAGAACATAACAAGATGCACCTCAGGCGCAGCGTCAGAAATCAATTTAGATCAATTTCTATACATTGACCAACACCATAGCTGCTAGAACTTCCTCCATGTTTGCTGTGTTGAAATTGGCGCTTTTGTTATGGGGGTCGTCGTGTATCTATGACGCATGAAACCAAACTAAACTTCTTATTTACGTAATCACCCGGGTACTTTGGTGCGGTGGGAAAGCAAACTCTGTTTTGGGGAACTAAAAAGGTTCCTGCTGAGAAGGTTCCTGCTCAAAAAAGTACCCAAAAGGTTCAGGTTCCTGCGGTTGGAAAGCGCCTTATGGTAACACCTCAATATTTGATTAACACATTCAAATGTAAGTCAATTTGTAAGTTCAAATGTAAGTCAATTTCTTAATGTATTTTAATTAAAAACTTTAATTGCAGTGAGTAGCTTCCTAGAATATACACTATTTTACACATACCAGTATGGGTGTCAATGAACACCCAAACTTTACTCCCATCTGCTTACATTTATTTTTCATGTACAAAAATGAAGCCTGAATTGAAATGCACTGACTCTCTGTGTCCATGGTTACACTGTTCCTCTAAATAAGTGTTTATTTTCTCCACCCAACCAATGCCAGTATAAAAACCACCATGATCCAATGGTCAAAAATAATTCAATCACGAGAGGCTCGGATTACGATTAAAAGAATTTATTAACACCATGAGAGAATGTGCGTGTGCATAGGTTTGGCGTAGACTCCAAGAGGTATCCAGCGATAGGGTGAAGCTCCCAGGGGGCAGGTAGGTGGTCCGTAGGCCGTCCGTAGGCCGTCCGTAGGCCGTCTTTAAGCCAGCACTGTCAGCTGTCCCATTACCTTATTGTTGTTATTGGAGATAATCCTCGACATAGGTGCGGGGTCGTGGAAGCAGTTTTTAGTTGTATTTGGTATTGAGACCGGTTGTCGAGGGGGTTCTGGTCAGTTACTGACTTATCCATCTCCAGTCCAGCTCCAACGTCTGCCACCATATAGGCATCCGGCCCCTACACAGGGTTTTCAAAAGATGCACAGAAGTGGGGACGATGCCATGTAGATAGGGGAGATTGTAGATTGTAGCTTTAAATCCTATCAATTTCACAGTGGATATAATGTAAAACATCTCCTTAT
This sequence comes from Hoplostethus atlanticus, assembly GCA_034670405.1. NCBI lineage: Eukaryota > Metazoa > Chordata > Actinopteri > Trachichthyiformes > Trachichthyidae > Hoplostethus > Hoplostethus atlanticus. Next base: position 1,678,343 of record JAXDDX010000065.1, on the reverse strand, counting down.
GCCATTATCTCATCTTTAGGCATTTAGCTGATGAGTTTCCGGGGGCAACTTATTAAGTGCAACAGTAGAATAGGTTTTAATTGCTAGATGAATTAAAAGCAACCAATAATAACATAAAATAAGACGCAGGGCTGCACTGCTCTGAAAATATTTCTGTGACTAATGATTGATAATGTGAGAGAGGAGGAAAATAAATAAATTAAGAGCTAACGAAGCATTTGCTATGATTAAAAATGTGAATGGGCTGAAATAATCATTGGAGCTATATCAGAGAGTTTGTAAAAATAGCCACGACACCTTCAGAGGGCAGTAAATTCCAGCGTAATACAGTAGCCCACACTTTAACTGGAAAGGAGATGAAAAGGAGACAGAGAGAATAGAGTTGGTCATGGCCAGGTATTGAATGTGGAGGTGTTTGATGAACCAGCGGTGAGATTACTCTCTCTCTCCAACTCCACTCTCCCCTCCAGCACAGAACAACCACCATCACCAACACCACCCCCATACTTAGCTAGCTAGCGTGAGAGAGAAAAGCTGATCAGTCACGGAACAGTTTGTGTGTGTGTGTGTGTGTGTGTGTGTGTGTGTCCCTGTCGGTCTATCTGTCTATGCTTTGCTGTGCACTTGCACGTCCGTGTGCTCGTCTGCAGGAGAGTTTCATTATCCAGTTGCTGATCCCCCACAGTAGTCAGATAGACTGATCTCAGCATCAGACTCTTAGGGGGGGTGCAGCTAAGAGATTCCCTTTATGGTGCTGGGCACAGACGGGCTCAGGCAATCAGAGCAGGGATATCCATCACAGACCTGGCCATGCAGTGGTGTCCAGCTCACTGAGCCGACTTTAAGGCCTCGTAATACTTTCCAAATCATCACTCCATTAGTCGAGAGGGGTAAGTGGGGGAGGGGGAGAGAGAGAGAGAGAGAGAGATAGAGAGAGAGAGGGGGAAAGGGTAATGAGGAGGGAGAGAGAGAGAATGGAAGAGGGAGAAGTGACAATGGAGACAAAGCTCATTGATTTTTCCTTTAGAGGCGATCATTCAGTCTAGCCAAGCGTGTTTGGTGTTTTTAGAGGTTTTGAATGACAGGATGACTGAACAAAACCCCCCAAGGGCAGACAGTCCACAACAGAAACAGGTTTTGTTACATTTTTATCATCAAATAATCGAAATCTCTTCGCTGGACTCTTCGCTCTCAGGCAACACGTACAGTATACAAACCAGATGTTATCCAGACGATTTGGCAAGCCGCCCAAAAGTGAGCAACCCTCACTCATCACAAGCATCACTACTTTGAGACGACACCACGATGCCAAGTTGCACCACATTATCCGTGACAGATGCTAACTTTACAACACCCCACTTGCTTCCCAATAACCATTTACAAGCTAGTTTTCTATTTTACGACCACTATTTATTTAGATACATTAAATCATGAAATGCAATATTCCATGCTTCATAAACCTAAAGAAACTACACAATTGCCATTCCTCTGCTTGAGACATTAACAGCAAGATGATTCTTATTTGCTTTTGTTTCATATGGGGTCAATTAAGCAGATTACACAAATTACTTCATTGTCTCTAAAACATAAAGTTTTACAGCCTTCAACTTCAAACAAGCATCCACCAGATGAAAAACACAATGCACATACTCTATTTTTTATTTCCCTGAGGGAGATTTCGCTCTGCTCTGCTAATTAGAAAAAAGAAAAAATAGAAATGGAGCCAACAGAAATTGGATTTTGACCATATGATTAACACTACATCTACTTAAAATACAACTTCACTTGTCAAGGCTCCTGGCAGTAACAAATTAAGTACCAGGTGTCTTGCGGGCACCAGCCAGCGGTGGGGAGACAGAACACGGAGGAGATAAGCCTCGACCTCCTGCCAAAGGACACGACAGATTATGAAGTAACTCATGCATATTCTTCATAAGCCACTGCTCCCTCCATCCAATAGGGAGACAGCTACATTGACTCTGTAGAGGTCTCCAGGCATGCAATTTCCTCTTTCCCCCCCTTACAGTCCTTGGGTCGTGGTTGTGAAATAGAATTTCACGGCTTTTGGGGGTTACGGTGAGGGCTAGTAATTGTTCTGGTAGTTGTAACCCATCACACACACACACACACACATTTATGATTTATAAGTGAAGAATACTATTGCGTGATTTGTACATCATTACCTAGTGTTTATAAATGTATAGTTAGACCTACAAATCCTTTAGGAACCCATAACATGATCATTAGTTTTACTAATGATGTATAAATTATTTGTTGATCATTAACAAGCCATGTATATATATATATATATATATAAATTATGTATGACAGTTGCACTGCACTCATGTTTCACTCATGAATTATAAAATATGTTTTGTTATGTTTAACAAACAAATCATTTAACTGTTTTTAAGGTTTTTGCAGCCATATAATATAAAGTTGAACCTGTTTGTTATGTACAAACATGTATACGGTTGTTATAACACATTTGTGAGCCTTAACGTTTCCTAAGTAGTTTTAATCTTTTATGAATGTGTTGTAAATGCATTCACAAATTTGTTTGCAGCCCCAAATCTAAAGTTGCAATTGTAGAAGCATTTATAAAGGTTAGGAAGCCTTTGTTATCATCAGGGTGAAGAAAAGATAGAAAAGATTGCTGTGGCCATTGATTTGGACCTCTCACTAATATTGAAGGATAATTGTGGTGTATATTTGAGTTTGCCTCTTTTTCTATCTGCTTTGCTGTTTTTTCGGGTAGAGTTTCCCACCCCGAGATATAAATAAAATACAGCTGTCGTGAAAACAAAGCACATTGCTGTCACTGCATCCTCATTTCTTTCTTTCATCCCGACAAACAATTTATGATACACTTAAGCATTTTTTGTTAATGGTCAAAAAATAATGTATACATCATTAGTAATAAAAAAATAACTATGGGTTCCTAAAGAAGGCTATATGGGTCTTACTATACATGTATTAACATTATGTAATGATGTACAAATGATGTATTAACAATCATATTCTTGACTTATGAATCAAAAAAAACATTTTGACCGTTGTACTTGGTTAACACAAAGTTACGAATTATGGGCTACAAACTTTCATTATTCCAATACACACAAACACACTCACTCACCACCCCGTAACCTCCACCATGCGGCACGAGCTCGAAATTATGATTTTCTTGCAGCAATTCGATATTTGTATAATTAACCTTTTCATCCTAAGTGAGTCAGAAGAGCTTAATTACGCAGATCGTTTGTGTTGCCTCCTGACATGTCTAATGGGGCTAACTGTCTGCTGTACTGCTGCACATGCCTCCAGCTGTCCACCAGCAATCACTTATAATGTAGGCATGAGTAGAACCAAAACAATCAATATTTTATATCAATGTGGCTCACCACAAATGTCCTCAGGGTCTTCGACCGGTGTCTTGCAAGAGCTGATATTGCACATGTGGGAAATGTTTTTTTTGAAGCAGCCTTTCATCGCCTAGTTAGTTCATATTTACCTGGAGTTCCACCCTCCTGAATATAACAATATAACAATATAACAATATAACAATTTTGGTACAATAATCTGTCATTTTGAGTGGCCTGTATATTTCAAAACGTATGCATATGATTTGATTTTGCCATGAATGCTTTTAATATTAGGCCTGTTAATGAAATGGTAAGAGATGATTCATATTCTTTAGTTGGGAGGTTTCATTGTAATTGTAGGTTGACACCAGGGAGTATTGATTCATCCTTAATGATTAAGTGCTTTTGAATGTGGACTGTAGATGATCTTTTCTTTTGATGTTTTATTATCATGTACCATGTTGATGTACACAGGCAATGTGCACACACATAGTAGATGTAATTTGATGCCTGTTTTGATCCCTATTGGATGAAAATTGAATGAATGTCAGCAGGCAATTAAAAATATATATTAGTTCCAGGCAAAATCCCTGAAGAGTGCCTCTTCTCATCTGTACTATATCATCAGTATATCTGTCTGGGAAATGGGACCTACTCCTTACATTGACTTTAGTATATCTCCTTCAATAGAGATTGGATAAAAATGGGTTAATGATCTATTTTATCCAGATCTCAAGTGTGTTCATCAGTCTGAATCAAAACAGTAGGTGTTAGGTTGTTGAGGTGGATATGTTCTTATAAAGGTAACTAAAGAATGTGTTCAAAATTCATATAGACACAACATATGCAGTTAAATATATATTGTTTCCATGCAAGTAATAAATACTATACACTCTTACACGTTAAAGAAACATCTTTTAGCCCAAATCATTTTTAACATTTTTCAGCATTCACCAAAAACAACGAGAGCTCCTCAGAACTAAGTTAGATGTGACAGATAGAAGTGTTGCTATGGAGACGTTAGGACGCCGCTGACAGTGGAACCTGGAAGTGCCTCTGACACAGTATGTGTTTACATATCGATGTCCTTTACATGATCAATTATACAAAGAATCTAAACCACCACTGTTCTCTCATACGGACCTCCCCTTAAGCTCAAGTAGCTGTTAAGAGATTGACCACACACACCCACTGTGTGATTTATGATTCATTTAATGTAGCTGATTTTGAGAACCTGCCATTATTGATGCAGAGGGTCCCCAGTCGATGTAGCAAGACAGGGCTTCCTAGATTGATTGATTGATTTATTCCTTTCACAGCTTATTTGTCATATCCATTTCTTTTCTTTTTGTTGAAGTACTGAAAATAAACATTTCAATGTATGATAAACACGTGCCATCCTTACAGTGTGTCAGAGTATTTTACCATAGATCTTGTTCAGCAACAATGAAATCTGGCTTGTGTGAAGTCAATTTAATCTGAAAACATAATATTAATGTTCCTGCAACCCCTTGGGCATACATGTTCAGTGCATCATTATAGTAGATGTGTGTAGGAGTATGTTGGTATAGATTTTGTGTAGCAACGACAACAGGGGGCCTGTGCAATGCTTAGTCTAGTCTATGCAGTCAGTCTTCATGTTCCCCCAGAGACGGGAAGTTTTTTTTAACGATTAGGAAGAACTGTTACCACTGAAAAGCATTATTTGTATTGTACAGGTGTGTTTTACTGCTTACTTTGTTTGTGTACAAATGGTCTATTTAAAAATATCCTGTACTTTTCTGACCATAAAGGCTAAACCTGAACCAGTCTGGTTTTGCTACAATGCATTCTGTTACTATTCTTTGTCCTGCAAAAGCATCTCCATGTCATCTTCTCTATTTTATTTTTGTTTCAATTTGATCTCCTTTAGTTCTTGAGCTTGGAACACTTTGTCTTCATTCATATTTTTTATATTTAATACATATAAAGCCTATGTCTAGGATAATTACAACCACTGCTCTCGACAGTAAAATGAATACCTGCTTTCTAGCTTCATTGTGGCTTCACCAGATGTGTATGTTAGTCAAGATACACCAGGGTCCCATTTCTCTTGTAACACAGTGGAATTCTTCCCAGTGTTGGTAACAGTGCATGTGTGAGACAAGAGGAATGACTATTGATCTCAAGTGGTGAGCTTATGGTAGTACTGCAGGTTGGTTATGGAAGCTCCATAGTAGTTAAAGGTTACTGGTCTGATTCTTTACTATTGTTGGTGAAAAGAACACACCAGATAAAACCCTGTGGCAATACAAAAGACTATGACGGCCTATGTTGTTCATATATGTCCTTCATACACATATAACTGGTGTACAATTAGAATTTGGATGTTGAGGTAATAACTAAGTGTTGAATAAAGAGACAGCTTCTCTTGCATCAAGTGTCTTTATTATAAAAAGCATGATCATGGGATGATTATTGGCCATTTGCGCACATTGGAAGTCTTACTCCTGATCATTCCGCCTGCACACACTATACAACTTTAAATAACACACTGAATAGAAAAATTAATTGATTGAAAAAAAGGAGATATAAAGAATATATACAGAATATGTATGTGGTGACAAGTCCAGTGTTAAAGTGATGCAGTACTAAGTAAAGTGTAATAAAGTAGTAAAGTGACTGATGCTGTAGATAGTCCTGGGGGGTAGGGTTAAAATACATAAAGAGGTGTAACTTCTCAGGTTACAGCTCAGTACCCTTCATGATCTAATTGGCTGTAACTCTCACACTCTCACAAGGATACCCAGCTACCTGATGGCTTAGGAAGAACTAGGAGTAAACTCTTGTGATGTCAAAAGGGGCCTTGAAACAAGAGCAATGCATAGTGGTTAAAGCAAGCAATATGCCTTTGCAGTATTTCTTCACAAGGCTGTTCAGCATTCCAACACATGGATATGCAGTATTACAAAGGTAACATAGGTACATAGTATTTTCTTCAACATTAAGCATATAGGACACGAATATCTGGTAAAGAAACACACCGATCTGATGTATTTGACTTTAGTGGATTGACTTGATTTTGTTTGTCAGACTCTGAATAAGCACAGTGGTCAGTTGTAAAGTGCACTGGGCAGGGACAGGTTTTTGAGGCTTTGCTTGGGTGGCACGGTGGCGCAGTGCTTGCACTGCTGCCTCACAGCAAGAAGGTCCTGGGTTCGATTCCTGCCTGGGGCGCTGTTGACTCTGGGGTGCCAGAGTGGGTTATCTCTCCTTTCTGTGTGGAGTTTGCATGTTCTCCCCGTGCTCACATGGGCCTCCTCCTATAAAGAACCCCATCTAAAAACATGCAATATCCTGTCCTGTCCCTGACCAAGATGAGGACCTACACCTGGAATTGGTCCCCGGGTGCTGAAAAAGGAGGCTGCCCACTGCTCCCTGGCTGTCTCTGGAGGAAGGTCGGCGGGGATGGGAAAATGCAGAGCACTCATTCAATTCGGACACCCTACCCTGCGTGTGTGTGTGTGTGTGTTGTGTTCGGCGGCCACTTCCCCCCTTGCATGTGTTGGTGCATGTGTGCACCACGAATTGCAAATAAACTAATCTTCTTTTTCTACTCGTACCACTATTTGTTTTTCTCTTCTGATTTCCCCATAGAGTTCAAAAGAACATTTGGTGTGTAGTAAAAACCATTCAAGTCATGTATACTTGAAGTGCTGTAGCAAGACCATTGTTGAGAAGGCGGTTGATCATTCTGGCTCTTGTTTACTTGTAGGTACTTAGCCATGTCATGTACACCTCACTGCTCCAGAGCAATTGCAAATGTACAGGAATTTCTCAGTACAAGGTGACAGTATAACACACATATATATATATATTAGTGTGTGAACAAAAAGGTTTTCTCTGGAGGAGAGTAGACATGGGACAAAGAACGATAGAAAGAAACACAGAGAGGGAGGGTGAGAGATGGAGAAACCCATGGAGAGGCAAAGACAAGAAGAAAAGAGACAGTCTGGAACATCTACTCTCAAAACACATCCACTATCAACCTTAATGAGCAGCTTCACGGTGTGGGGCTGTGCTTGTCCGTGCTCGCCATACGCAATGAATCGCAGAGGGTCTTAAAATAAACATGAGGATGGGGAATTAAAATCGATAGATTAACGGCACAGAAGAGTAGAGAGGTCAAAGCAACAAGAGAAGCTGGGGCAGGGGGGAGAGCAATGGGTCAATGGCCACCCATCAATTGATCATTTATATTTTAACTGGGGTTGCGACTCGGGAGGGCAGGAAACGAGCAACAAGGGGCAAGAGGAGAGGTCATGCAAGAGAAAAAGAGGAAAACCTTTTAGCAATTATGCTGCTACGCTGTGGTCTTTATTTTATCAAATTCTTCTCTCTGAAGTGATGGAAAACAATCTTTGAACATGGTGGAAATACAAACCTCAACATTGGGAATACAGACATTAGGAATACATTTATGTATCAAAGGGGGTTGCATGGGCTGACTTAAAGCCAGACTTTGCAGAGCCGCCATGTCTCCGAAATGTCTCTGCAGATTACCGGGTGCTGTTCGTGACATGTTTGCATGAATAAGAGACTTGCATCAAACGTAAAGCAAGAGTCACTGGGTAAAATATGTGGTATTTTCAATCCACTTCCACCGTCTGCGGTTTGATGTGCAACTTGGGAGTGGAGGGGATAAAAGACTATGAACCAAACGGCATCAAGAAGCCTGTCATAGAATCATGTGGGAGCAATAAGATGTGATTTTTCCTACGCTGCTCACTGGGGGGACATTTTCATCGCCTAGCTCAGCTTCAGCTGCCTCCCCTCTCCTCTGAGATCTCTCCAAATATATAAAAGCATTATGTTGATATATAAAGCCAATAAAACTTTTGAGAAAATGAATCCCTGCATTGGGTGAATAATGGGTACTTTGCAAACACTGCACAACACTAGATTTGCAGCAGCACCCCCAAAAACACTGTGTGAGATTAGTCATTTGTATTAGGGGGTTGTAGGTTTGCCTGGTGGTTTGAGAGACCACCCTTCAATCAGAGGGCCCAGGTGCAAGCCCTGGGTATATTAACGTTTGCCCTGGTAAAGTGTCTTTGAGTAAGACAGCTCCACGGGCACTGCTCTGTAGCAGACCCTGACCTCTGACCTTCCAAAACGAGAATTTCCCTACACGGATCAACAAACTGTGACACATAATTACCTCAGCAGGAGGATGTTTTGGTATCTCAAGTGTTTATTTGGTCATTTAAGTGACGATCCACCCCAAAACAGATTTCACCTGTCCAATGATCTAATCATGACACATCAGTCAATATCAGCCACTCTCATCCAAAGCAAACCAGGAAAACCAATACTCTAGTGTGTGATGTCATCAAGAGACAGGAGCTGCTCCATTGACAATAAAATGGAGGCTAACAGTGTCCATTCATGTTTTTTTCCCATTGTAACCGTTACGAGCCAGAAAATGTGCCCATATTGTTATAAAATTCCCTGATACTGTCCTTGTATCCACAACATCTGTCCTCCATTCCCTGTTAAGAGAACTCCAGAATTTGTCTCCTGATGACACCATTAAGTGAGTTTACCTGCTTCGACTTTTTTCTACTTGCTTCTCCTTTATGTGAATAAATATAAACTGAGCTATCTGCATACAACATCCCCTTGATGACTTGTACCACCACCTGCAAGAGCGTTTCTGCAACCTAAGCCCAGTCAAAATGCACTTTTGCTATTTTATTCTGAAGCCTAATACATGCCTCCATATACACAGCATGCCTCTCCTGTATCTTCTAGTCAGTGTTTCACCCCCATTGAAGCGCAGTCAGTGACTCAGCTGAGGTCAGCCATGCTGGGGGGATCTGTGTGTGTGTGTGTGTGTGTGTGTGTGTGTGTGTGTGTGTGTGTGTGTGTGTGTGTGTGTGTGTGTGTTTGAGCTCTGCTATCTCTGGTGTGCAGCCCTGCACCCTGGGCTCCGGCTCAGTTGACACAGCCATCCACCCCTATGCCACCCACAGAGTGACCCCCGCTTGGCTCGACTGTAATGCACGCATGTATTCGCATGAGTGTGTGGATGTGTGTGTGCTTGTTCGATGTATTTGCGCGTGTGTGTGAGCCTATGCCTGTATGTTCATGTGTAGTGTATCTGAATGTGTATATTCATATGTATGTGTGTGGATGTGGATGTGGATGTGTCTGTATGTGTGTTTGCTGGGCCAGAGCAGACTCAGCCTTGAGGTATGTCCACCAAGACCTTTCCCAGGGGGAAGCATGAGTAAAGGGAGGTTTGGTGTCGACCCGCTCTGGACCCCCACCTATTACCTTCTGTCAATCCATAATGTGCCTGAGGAAGATCAACCAGCACCTGACCCCTTGCTGTGTTTATAACCAGGCTTTATCAATACAGCTGTAGCTAAATGAAAACACTCCTTAAATATATCTGCACTGTGTGTGTGTGTGTGTGTGTGTGTGTGTGTGTGTGTGTGTGTGTGTGTGTTTCAGTTTTATTTTTTCTTCATGTGACTCACAGAGGTGTTAGAACATAATGTTCCATCCATCATTATACCACTGTTTGAGGAGATGAGATATGAATCATACCGTGAGCATCTGAAAGGACTGCAGCAGGTTTTAAGATAAAGAGCTGGAAATGTCTTAGAGTAATTCCTAACATCACTGAAGCTCAGGAAGTATTCATTTGTGGCATAACGATTTCAAAATAGCTGTTTTATGTGGTTCCACTCATTCAATCAGTCCCAGGATGTATGAGGCAAGACAAATGATTGAACACAATGCGCTTGCGTCTTGAAATTTAACAAAAATGTGAAAGAAAAAGTCAAATGTACAAGACGGTGTACATAATGGACTATAAAGCCCATCATTTTGCACCAGCACTGGGTGAAGGGTCTCGTCTGCTGGAAGAGGTCACAGACAGTCAGGTGGACAGAGACAACAACGGTGCAGTCTTTTATAGCAGACCGCAAATTCTGAAGTTATTTTTGTCTTGACCTGACAAACCTGGCTAGTTTTTTTCATTATCTAACCTCTTCATAGCGTATAATCGGTAGCCTATAGTACGACAAGCTATACTGCTGTGCTTGTCCAGATGTATAATCATTTTTGCCTCTGCTAACATCTTTTTATCCATCCTTGAAGTCTACACTGGAGCTTTTAGCGGACACATATCAGTTAGCTTATGGTCTAGTTCGTTGACAAGTTTCCATAATTGCATGAAGTGTGATATGACTGCCATTAATAGTTATTGTAGAACTTTAATGTGTATCTAAGTGTGAAAATGCACATCGCCACGTTCCACCCACAGAGCCTAGACATTTCACACCTGTCCCCATCCTTTCCACTCATCATCAGTCAGCGAACAAATGCGAGACGGTCCCTTTGGTGATCAGCACAACACCTCGTTACATAAGAAAATGTGAAGTTTGAGACTTTTCCATCATCCAGGCATCCACGTCAAACCTCGCAGACGGACAGGTTGAGTGCATTTATAAATCAACTGGCTCAAAATGAGACAGGTCATCAACGAGGGAAAAAAGACCTGTAATTTTCACTAGGGTTGATAATTGATGGATGCTGCCTTGATCAATCACCAGATTTTCTTGTTGCATATGTAGTTACATCGATTCCTTTACAGTTACAACATTTTAACCTTTTGGGACGCACATACAAATGATCAATTCTGTCTTAAAGTAATTATTGGAAAACGATTGATCTATCATGTGAAACTGTTCCCCCCATAAAAAAAAGTTGTATAGTCATTTCTTTATATTGAAAATATGAATTCAGCTTGTCTTTTCTCCAGTCGGCTGGTTGGCGTTTTTAAGCGCAACATTCAAAGCAAATGAAGTGAAAATTATATGTTCCTCCATCCCATTTTCATGAGGCAGATCAAAATGTAAACTGCAATAAATTCTGAACTGCACTTTGAAGTAGATTTCTTCATGGGAGAGACAGAAAGTGTGCGTGTGTGTATGTGTGTGTGTGTGTGTGTGTGTGTGTGTGTGTGTGTGTGTGAGAGAGAGAGAGAGAGAGAAGTGTGTATCTGATATGCTGCTCTTCATAAAAGTGTTGCCCGGGGCTCTGCTACAAAGTCTGTCCTCGGCTCAAATTCGATGCGATAGGTCTTCATCAGTAGGAGAAATTGTACACAGAAAATCCCCATGAGAGACAATAGGCTGTATTTATGTTGACGCTTTTGCATTTTGCTCATGTAGTTACCTTAAAGAGCATGTACATTTAACAGGTAACTAAGAGAGAGTAAAACCCCTGACATTGCTTTCATATCAAAATCCCTTGCCCCCAGGCCCGGACTGGCCTCCCGTGGCCTACCTGCTTGGTTTGCCGCTGCAGTCCTGGTCACTGCCTAGTGGTCCTCAGGATCCAGAGTACAGCTGGTTTCCTAGGTTTGAATCAGTCCCTGATTACACGGCTGGAATGAAAAGTACCTGGCAGAATAGTAAACCAGCAGTACTCTGGACTCAGAGGTCCAGATTTAAGGACCACTGGGCTACAACTACACAGAGCAGCCAGTCAGCTGATCTTTGTCCAGTCCTACCCCCGCTGCCCCCCACCTTTTGGTTTGATCCTCTGGTTGTCATGAGACGCAACAGGGAGCAGAAGTGATGAAGTTGACATCACTTTTACCCGCCTTTGGTTCATATCTGCCTATTCTAATACATTACAGAGAAAACTACCGTACAGCTCTGATTCTGAAATATGTCGTAGAATCAGGTGATAATTATTAATTGATTAACTTATAAGCACAATTTTGCACACAAATTTGTTCAACAAAAATTACAATCTTATGATTATATAATTATATAACTAGAGTGGTGCCAGGTCATTTTCAACAAAATCTGTTACTTTGTTTAGTTGATATGACCCCTGTGTCTATGGATAATTTCATTAGCAGATAAAGCAGATAAAGAAGAAGAAGAAGAAGAAGAAGAAGAAGAAGAAGAAGAAGAAGGGCCTTGAAAGAGATGTGGCAAAATGCTGTAAAATTAGATGTTTGTAACCAAGGGACCGGGTCAGTCAGAAGAAAGATGCTTCATGTTAGTGTATCACAATGCACACATGTTAGCTTCTAGCTAAAAAGACAATGTTTACAACTGAAAACGAGACAACTGCCCACATGCAGAATCTGATTGCCAACACACTCGTGTCATCACATAGTGTTGGGAGCGTTGGGAGTTGGGCCAAGACCCAAAACTGGAAACAAAACAAAAGAAATTGATCCACTACGATGCAACAAACACGTCTCTTTGTTTACACTCTTTGTACACTGTCAGTTTTAGTAAATGTGACACTACCCCCTAGTGCACGTGTTGACGTTATGTGCAAGTATGTTGGTAAACACCCGTGCAGACGCCTGCAGGCACCTATCCATGTCAGCAGACTCGCAGACGCAGAAGCATAAATCCGGCTTAATGGGATGCCAACAACACCGACCCCCCACACTCACACTACCCTCTTCAACCCTCCATAAGTAATACGATAAAATTAATTCACTATTAAATGTTTGAGGATTATAACCTGGGAATATCATATGAAGGCTGTTAATATATTATTACATTTCTGTCAGGTTGTAATGGCAGCCTCCTGTAAAATACATGTCATTGTGTTGGCATCGATTCTAATCTACAGTACGTCTGTGATGTCTAATTCATGGCTGATTCTATTATTGACTTTTTGATGTAAAATGCAAAGTAAATTATTCTTCTTAAAAAAAAACATCAACTGTTGCTTACTGCCAATACAAAGCATGGAACTAGTGGCTCTCTACATTAATATTTCTGCTTGATATCGTTTTCAGAGCTTGATAGGTCCTGATTCCTCATTAGTCAACATTGGCTGTCCCAGTAAGCAATTATAACGGAACTGGCTGACTTTTATGTCCGATAATTGAAAGAAGAAGTAATTTTGTCTATCGCTCAGAAAAAAATGGCTTAGTTAGGCACCCAGGTGTTCAATACACACTCCAGAGGTAAAGTAATCACGAACATTGAGGGCTAACAAAGTCATACTTGGTAAGTAAATTGAAAAATGAAAATGTTGTACCAAAGTGAAACATTGCTTAAAATGTTTCAGTGAGAGACCAATGCACAACCCTAATCTGGGAGACAGATGGTATATTTCAGACAGCACTATCCATTTCTGCCAAAGCAGAATTGCCAGAGGCAGAGGAGGTAGGGAAGTCTTAACAATAGGTGCCAGACAATGCATATGTTTCCCTGTTCCTCTTCCAGATATAAAGCCTACAGCAAGACCTAACTGAGACAACGCCGCCCGAGAGGCCAGGCAGAGTTATTGTGCCACTCCTGCTAATATAATATATCTGCTGAAGGTGATATTTATTGCTACTATAACTAAAGGAAGGGAATGGAGCCATAACCTTCATGTTCCTTCTCAGACCACAAAGAGGGAGGATTAGCTATTTCCTTCTCTACTCTGCTTATATTCTGCAGGACTCATCCATATTGTGCAATTGCCAGTTAGTTAGGGAAAGGTTAGGTAGGATGTTTTCACCCGTTAGTTTGTTGGTCTAACTGACTGCCGGCAGTGGTGGTCGTGATCCAGATGTGATCCAGTGATTTCTGCCATTAGACTATTATTAGAGGAAACTAGAAACTAGGGGTCCAATTCCAAATCCTAAGGGTGTGTTTACAGGCTCAAGAAGTCGATTTAACTAAAAATTTAAGCGAAAGGAATAATGTCTTTGAATGGAACAGCAAGTTGGATAATTGGAGGTGTCTGCGGAGGTGGCTAGTTATATGGAGTGATATAAATTGCCACTTACCATTAAAAATATCCAGAATCCATTGATCTTCAAGGCTAGAGAGATTATTGGAAAGCATTTACTGGCTTATGACTTAACTATGCACGTACTTAATGGCTTACAGTACAGTACAGTGAACAACTAGCTTTTTAACTGCTTTTTAACTGCTTTTTAACTGTCTTGACACCTGTGATCACCTTGTTTAAGATGAAACAAGGATTATGATGAAAAGGTCCATGACATTTTTGTTATTCTTGAGAATTGCATGCATACATATGTATTTAAAATTTTTGTCAAATGAAAAAGAAACAGAAAGAAACCTCTGGGTTCCACAAAGTATATGTATGTATGTATATGTATGTATATAAAACATGTAAACTGTAGTATATAATATTAGTCTTGCAGATGGACAACAAGATTTGCAATTTTCTTATCCATATCATAACCCAATACAAGTCTAATTGACCTACAGTATTTGACAGTTCTACTTCACAGGCTTATTTTCTATGTGTATACAAATGTGTGTGTGTGTGTGTGTGTGTGTGTGTGTGTGTGTGTGTGTGTGTGTGTGTGTGGTCTCTCCACATCACCTTTTAGAGTAGACTTGTGTGAGAGATACAGTAAGTCATTCATTAAACCATTAACAGTACCTTTAACCTATCCTGTTCTATGAGCAGACTTCTGGTATTTCATGGGTTAAATGAGCAAGCAAGTAAAGTTAAAAGTGCAGGGAGCTGGAACTGTGAGAAGAATACGTGTGTGACTAGAGTGCCCTGTCATCACTCACTGCACACTGCTGGCTTTTGCCTTTGAGGTGCTGCTTTGAATCCCGACCCGCCCTATAACACCTCATCTCCACTTCCTCCGAGATCCATGCATGCACGTATAGGTCAAAGTCGGCACTCGTGTGTGTGAGTGAACGCGCGTGTATATGTGTGTGCATGTGCTTGTTAGTGGCGGCGTGTATATGAATGCATCTGTACATGTGTGCTTGAGAGCGACTGTGTATGCATGCCCATATGTGTGTGAGCGCCTGCAGGTGAATGTGTCTGCACGCCCATCTGTGCACATTTGTGTTTGTGTATGTATTTGCATGTGTTTCTGCACATTTTACACCACAAATTGAAAACCTGACATATAGAGCAAAGTGAAATGTCCTGTCAGGCACTATACACACATTTTCATCAGAGTTTTTTTTTAGCTTAATAGTCTCAATTAATTATGTGTAGAGCAAAATCATAGTAATCACCTCACCAGTATCAGAGTCATACCGTTTCCTAGCAACCTATATACTTGAAAATAGTTGAGTACATAAAATCTGTACACTTCTCTTGTAGAGGCACACACATTTGCCCTTTTGAAATAACAAAGCCTTCCTCGGTTACCCTGCGCTCAGACTAGCATATTACTAAAGAAGGCTTGTCTGCATATAATCGGTCTAGGGACATGACAACCTGCTTACAAAAGCATGCAAGCATGTCATGATGTCTTGAGTGTACGTCATTTAGATTTCCCAGGTGGATTGTGTGTGTGTGTGTGTGTGCGTGCGTGTGTGTGTGTGCGTGCGTGTGTGTGTGTATGGCTGTTCCAATGCATCTCCCATCCATATGTTCGTATGCATGTGGCGTGCCTGTGTCTGTGTCAGATGTATTTATGTAGTGTTTACATCGACTTTATGCATAATGCATCATGTGGGAATTCATACAGTACGTTTAATAGGGGCGAGAGCACGCATGTATCAAGGAGACACAATCAGTAATCCAGCACAAGGGAGGCCGTGATGGTGCAGAGCAATGCACCAGGGTCTGTGTGTGTGTCGCCACATTTCACATTTCAGCCTGCAATCAAGTTGGTGCAAAGGTGACAGACGCTCTTTTCTCATGCATCCATCTGCTCCACCCCCGCCCACACACACACACACACACACACTTGAATGTAGCCATATTTACATCTTCTTTCACAAGGTATAATCCTCATCACCGTTCAATGAGCTGTGTACTGAAGTTACTGAATACTACTTTTGCAAGTCTCCTCGTCGTCCTCAGATGTGCCCTTTCTGTGTATGAGGTTAAATCTACCTAATGGTTTGTGTGCTCTCTGCTTCTCCGTCTCACCCCTAAGGCCAATCATTATGTTCATTTTGC
Source organism: Hoplostethus atlanticus (assembly GCA_034670405.1). Taxonomy (NCBI): domain Eukaryota; kingdom Metazoa; phylum Chordata; class Actinopteri; order Trachichthyiformes; family Trachichthyidae; genus Hoplostethus; species Hoplostethus atlanticus. The sequence continues at coordinate 1,662,048 of JAXDDX010000065.1, read as the reverse complement.
CGCCTGTCTTCTCTAGCGCGCTGCCTCACCGGATACCATTAAGGATAGCTTAACAATGCCAAAAGTGAAGCGGACAGGAGAAGAGCGAGTCTATGGCCTCAAGTATTCTATTCACAGTTATGATAAAGTAACAGTACACTGAGTTGTTATTATTATCATCATCACTACTGTGTAGAAATCGAGATCTTAAAACGCAAGAGCATGAGAAGAAGATTTGTGAGGAGAGGCACCAGGGGACAAAGATGGTCTAAATCAAATGAAGGCCTTGAATGTGTGTGTGTGCGTGTGTGTGTCAGGGCGAAGTCATTCCATGTAAATGTGGGGAGTGATATGGCAACAGAAAAATTGCAGCGACCCTGGAAAGGCTTAGGCTGAAGGATGCCGTAGTTCAGCGTGGGTATAAGTCTCCCGTGAATAGCTCGCTACCTGCTCTGCCTGGGTTCCTGCTTAGCTGCTGCCGTATGCTGCACAGTGTTTAGTGAAGATACATATTGGGAGAATAATTCATGTTTGGGGCCATTATGTGACTCCCACAGATTTCACAAGGCCCATACTGAGGTAGGATATGACTGCTGCACTGTGGCCTCTAAACAACAATCTACCGAAGGCCATGAACCAAAACAGAAACCACCTACAGCTAGAAGTGAAATATGACAAAACACACAGATGTTCTTATTTCAATACATTTTATGTGCATTGGAAGATTATTATGTCAAATCAAATCAAATCACATTTTATTTGTATAGCCCTTAATCACCGTTACAGTCTCTAAGGGCTTCACAGTACCCAACGTGTGAAAAAATGATTAGTACACGACATCCCTCAGCCTTGGACCCTCAACAGAGGACAAGGAAAAACTCCCACAAAACCTTTTAGGGAAAAATGGAAGAAACCTTGAGAGGGGCTACTCAGAGAGGGATCCCCCTACCAGGAGGGTCGGGCGTGCAATAGATGCCGAGTTTGAGCAAGCAGCGTATACACAATGCTTAAAAGTTTATTTAGGTGGGAAATCCAGATCTGATGTGGGGCATCACAGCAAACAGCAGCTCAGACAGCGTCACGCTTCCTTTGCTTTCCTTTCCTTTTCCAAAATGTAAACACGCTTAAAAGAAAATTATCCAAAATGCACCACATGACGATTTCTCTCCATTTCTCTTACCAAGTTACCAGTGATCTATTCAGGGCTTGAATCAGTTATCATAATACTTGTAATTAGCACAGTTGATTGACCACCAGTCTCATATTGACCTGCACCAACATCCTGCTCCTATAATTACATTAGGCAAAGATACAGTCAACTTTGCTCAAATAACTACAACCAAAATGTAGTGGATTAGATTATTATATAGATAAATATAGAGATTATTTGTGAACTGTCAACACTTTTGCATATATACACAATTGTGCATGAGCAGAATACACAAAGAAATATAAGTACACACACACACACCCACACACACACAGCAGGGTGCCACAGCGAGCAGGGTAACTTTCCGTCAACTGGAATGCCCGGGTTAAATCCCCCATGACAGCAAGCATGCACTTTGAGCAAGACACTGAATCCCTACCAGCTCCAGGAACAGCGTTTTGCTGCTGACTGTGCACTCTGACCTCCCTGTGGAGGGGCCAGGCGAGAAGAGACTTTTCACTTCAGACATCATTGGAGTATCACACACCCCCACCCATACGTAATGTCTTAGAACGGTCTCACCCGTGCATTTTGTGTTACGGCTGCATTCTGTCTCAAATTTGATGGTGCGCTGCTTCGGATGCTGCCATAACGGAGTCGCTTGTTTTCATAAACCTCGGTCAGGTGAATAACGTGCTAAGACAAAACTATAACCTTGATGCGAGCTGTGAAATCGGTGATGTTCTGCCATGATGATTGGCTTTCATCTGATTAGTCAGGGAGCCGGTCAGTCGTTGGGGGAAAAGGGGGTGATCAAATATAATCCCTGCTTGGTCTGGCATATAAACACACATCGGTCACACAATGCTCACTTCATTATTCCATCTGTAAGGAGATTCTCGAGGGGGGATCAGTCTCATCATGATCCATGCACATCATATCCATTTCCCATCACTTCACTTAGTACACAGATCCCCGAGTTCTGGATTGGAAGGGGAAGAAAAATGAAGAGAATCAAAGATCTCTCCCTCTCTCCCTCTCGGTCTCCCTCTTTCTTGCACTCTCCATCTCTCTTATGGCTATAAATTACATTACAATAGATCCTAGATCAGCACTCATCCTTAGAAACTGTGTTAATACGGATCCTGGCCTATTGTTAGTGCCTGCCTGGGGATTGCTTTTGAGTCTTGGTTAGGCCCTCACCTAATCTCTCTCTCTCTCTCTCTCTCTCTCTTCTCTCTCTCTCCCCTCTCCACTGTTACACTGATTCTTCCCATCTCATCATTCTCGCTCTATTTCTCCTCTGCTCTCTCTTCCTGTCTGTCTGTCTGTCTGTCTCTCTCTCATGTTTCTCAGAAGCAGCCAGCAGAGGAGCGTGGCAGCAACACATGATTATTCATCCAGGAAAATGCGAAGCTTTTCCACTCACTCACTCACTCACTCACTCACTCACTCACTCACTCACTCACTCACTCACTCTCTCACTCAGCCCACAGCCAGTTTGCCTATCTGTGATTAAATTCATCAACACCCCCCCACCCCCCCCTTCTCTTCAGCGGTTCACCATCAAAGGACCTCTTTCTCTTTCTCTGTTAGAAATAGCTCCACACATGCAAACTTCTTTTTACGATGAGTGGGGAGAAATTCTACACTCCTCTAAGCACTGTGTGTATTCAGCCACCACTTCCACAGTAGTAGGAGTAGCAGTTGTAGTTTTGTGCCTCACAGCTTTGGCCACAAACATCACTTGAATAAGGCCCTGTGCATTTATTTCCCTCTATTTATGCAAACTTGCAGCCTCTTTCGCCCACTAGGCTATTACAAACCAAATTGATATTATGCAAATAGGGATAGAAAATGAGCGTAAGGGATGAGAGTTGTACTATTGAGACAGTCCAAGGCTGCCAGCAGTATGAATTAATTGTGTCCTGGCATGTGGGGCTGGAGGAAGCAGCAGCAGCAGGAGGGGGGTTTATCCCTCTTGGTGCGGCCCGGAGCTCTGCTGAAGTTTTAGCTCTGGTGATTAGGCTGTGAGGTCGAGCTACTCAGCGGAAATCGCCCCTGAATTCTGAGGAAGCGCTGAAGGCATGTTCTCGACTGAATCAGAAGAGGAAAAAAGGATGTTTTTTTTTCGTTTTTTTTCTGATGGAGGCTCGGATACAGCTGGCAGCACAAAGGAGATGCAAGGACTTCAAGGTCCTTTTATTTTGAATCTGGTCTGATTTGTGATTGAGCAGGACAATACAAGTGCTTTTCTGTGTGGGTCACATTCTTACCGCAGACCATCTTTTAACATCTTTTTTTCCCATGTGGTTCTAAACACCTTGATTATTTTACTCTCAGATTGCTAGTCATTCCATTATGAAAAACTGATCCCCATTACAGAACGCCTAGCCAAGCACACTTGTTTATTCCAATACTGTTGCTCACAATTCACCTGAACATAACTGGCTGAAATGCAAATTCTCTGGATGCTCACACTGCAGGAAACATGCCCCAGGCTGTATTTCGACCTTAGGCACTGCATTATTCACAAGATGGTCTGCTGTGGGCTTTGTGAATCTTCCCATCCCTTGTAGACAAGGTATAAATCTGACATGATACACCTATCCCTCAGCTCTCGCTGCCCTTCCCACAAAGACAAAACATGTTATTGCACGCTTGTTTCCCTTATCAATGTTGTAGGCAATCACTCATGTTGTGTGGAAGCAAGTACTGTGCAAATGTTCACACCATTAACACCTGACTACTGCAACCTTCAATAAAATGCATCCCATGTTGCAAATATGTTCTACAATGTACAGCACAGAACTTTGTGTTGCCATTTAACATCTTCAACATGAACCTTGTGAGACTAGAAATGCTATGCTATGGTTTGGCAAATATCTTACCCATTTATTTAGCAAATACAGTTTGTAAATTGAAAGGAGATCACAAAATGTTTTCAGAAATTGTATTGTTCCCGTATCTCACTTTTTTTAATTTACTATCACAGTTTTTCCAGTGATGACATGAAAATGAGTCAATTTCTTGTCTTCCATCTCCGTGGACCTGTAGCTCCTGGAGCAGTTTCTGGAACGTGTCTCAAGCTAAACAGGCAAGTCCTACGCTGGGAATACTTTAATTGCATCACCCACCCATCATGGCGCTCTCTGATCCCCTCGGGGAGATGAGGGTGTCAATCAGATCTGCTGTGCTTAACCTTTGTCGCCTGTCAGTCATCTGCTTGAATGCAACCAGTAAAGCTTTAATTGGGTGTAACAGGCCAACTGTAGCAATGTTCAATATGCACTTATCTTTTCCTCTTTAAAAGTTATTATTTTTATTAGTTTGTACGTTTCTTACCTTGAATAGGTGACATGCAATGACTGCACGGACAAAACATGCATGCTTGAGTGGACTTGAACTCTACAATCAGAACAGTTCAAGTCCACTCAAGCATGCATGTTTTGTCCGTGCAGTCATTGCATGTCACCTATTATGCAAAGGCCTCAGTCTTGAGACCGATCGCTCTCCCCTCCCGATGTGTGACCCAGAAACCCGTGGCTGAACCGCTCACGGTAAATATTCTGCTTCGTAATCAAAACCTGCGGGGATTCCTAATTGGGTAGGGGAAAGCAGCACAACATTGAGAGTAGAAGATGGGATGAGAGGGAGGATATTGGAGGAAGTTGGGAGGACGGGGGCTGATTGGGGGATGAAGAGGAGAGGACGCAAATGAGCAAGTAGCGGTAGAAGGGTGGGGAGAGGCGGAAGACGGAAGGAAAAAACAGGGGGAAGAGGAGGAGAAGATCATTATTAATTAATGATATGGCAATAGCCACAAGATAAGAGATACTCATGGGAACAGCAGAGACGGTAGGAGGCGCAGGGATAGGAGGAGAGAGGGAGAGTGTGGCAGAAAGAAAGGAGGATAGAGATGGAAAGAGAAACGTATACATACATAAATCAGCATCCAAATGGGATTGAGGGAATGATGGAGAGGAATGAAACAAGGGGCCTCTTCGACATGATCCAGCCAAGCAGCGGAGCAGTCTCCCAGACACCTTGCGCCTACGTACCTGTCTGTCAGCCTGCCAGGTCTGCATGTTCCATGGATCTTGTTCCAGAGGGGGGCCAGGCTCCGTGCCTACACATCCCACCACAGAGACCCTTTGAGTAGGCATGAGACGATGGCTGTGTGGCCAAGGGACCGGTCTGGGTCAGCCAGCACTGTGGAGCTAATACGTGCCTAGACTTTTACCACAAAGCCCCTCAGGCCCCCACAGTCAATGAGCCCAGAGATTGCTGTGCCTCTTTCACTTTGGGAGCTCGGGATCTGACAGTGAGAGAGGAGGAGGGGAGGGAGGTGGTGGGATGCCACAGAGCCTTAGAATGAGAAGTAAAACAAACAGACATTTTAGGAGAGGGTATGGCTGGCTGCTTCTACAAGCTTGCCAGCCCCTTGTGTGTATTCAACACTAGCAACACAAAACAATATCTGAATAACCTATCCCCTCTGCTATCATCCATATCTAAAGTATATCTGTGTGTATCTGGCAATTCAGGCGCAGAGTCGGACTCCTCCAAATCATACTTGCAAATGATACACAGGAGTGTTTGTGTGGGTTCACAGGGATGTTTGGAGGTAGCCAACCAAACTGTGGTGGGTGTTTTCTCTGTCAATTCAAATGCACAACCAGTACTTCATCAATTTCATCCAGATCTGAGCTACGTCCCTGTGCAGGTAGTTCATAACACAGACATGCTGCATGTCCAAACGTAACCAACATGATTCTTTTGTTGCCGATAGGAAATGCTGAGAAAAGCATTGCATCACCTCCTGAGCTTATAGGTACGATGTGTTAAATTGTGAAAGCAGTTAAGCCACTTCGTTGAGGTTGGTAACACATTGTCCTGTCCCTGACCACGACAAGGATGTACACCTGGATGTCCCCGGGCGCCGTAGTAAAAAAAGGCTGCCCACTGCTCCTGGCTGCCCCTGGAGGAAGGACGGCAAGGATGGGAAAATGCAGAAGACAAGTTCATTCGGACACCCTCCCCGCATGTGTGTGTTGTGTTCGCCGGTCACTACCCCTTGCATGTGTGTGTTGTGTGTGTTAGTGCATTCGTGCACCCGTAATGTAATAAATTCTTCTTATAGTGGCATTCAAGTGATTGATAATGATACATAATATTTTGACAGCACAAATTCGTAGGACAACAGAGTGGATAGGTCAGGTGGTTGGTTGGTTCTGGAGGAATTTTGGCCATTTTAAGAAAAATTCAAAATGGATAAAAATCTAAATTCAAATTCTTTTCAAAGTGCAGATTCATAGATTTGATAGTTCGTATGTATTTGACTTCTATTGCTGAAATATTATACTAATACTAATTCATTTTGATGAGGCATGGGTTCATGTTTTTGACTACAAATTGATTCTTTGCAATCCCAGAATCAAAGCATCCCGTATATCCAGGTCAATTTCATGATTCTTGATTCATCAGAGTGGAGTCGGTGTGTTTGACTGAACATCCCAAAGCTTCTTGATCACTCCATGGCCCCTGAACCTGATTCTCCACGCCAACACACGGAGTGAAAATATCAGTGTTTTTTTTCTCCTCAGGCTGGAAATTATCATCACTGCCTCTGAAGCATCAACATGAAAGCTATATTTTTAACTCTGATACCCATTGATTTTTTTTTTATGTGAGCACAATGCATTTCAAAGACCCAACATGGTTGAAGACTATTTTGGTCTTACTCTAAGATGGCTTCAGGTGAGGACCAGACTCACATTGATGTGATGGGAATACACACCAGCAATAAAAGCGGAGACAGGGAGAAAACAGAAGAGGGAGAAGGCAGAATGAAAAGAAATTGTGTCACGCCCTCCACCTCTGCCTCCTAGCAGTCTCTACCTGTCTGTCTCTGTCTGTGTGTGTGTATGTGTTGGCGGGCGTGGCTCCAGTCTCCGGCTCCTCCCTGCATCATCACCTCATCCCGATCACCTGCTCTACCCCGTACACCTGCTATCCATCATCTCATCACCACCAGTTTAAGAATCGCCAGATTGTTGTTTGTACTACTCAGTCAGTCTCGTTTCTCGGCCGCTTTGTAGAGTTTCTCTCAGAGTTCCCTTCTTGCCTACTAATCCTGATATCCTTTACCCAGATCCAGTCTCCTTCCCTGATCCCGTCTGCTGTCCTCACCACCGCCCGTCTACCCTGCCTGCCGGTCAGTCTCCCGGACCCCTGCTTGTCACCTGTTTGCCTGTCTCCCTACTCTGCTTCCCCGCTCCTGCACCAGCCCTGCTTCCCCATCCTTTTGAACTGTCTCCTAGTAAACCTGGTTTTTGTTCCTAACTCCGTCTCTGTGTTCTGTGGTTTGCACTTGGGTCCTGTACACGATCGTAACAAATTGAAGAGAGGAAAGATAAATGAAATTATGAATGGGATTGAATAAAAGGGTTACTTTTAGTAAGAATGTTTTTCTGGTCATCTTGTCTTCAGTCATATATATCGCCATGGCAACGAGAGAGGTTCTCAGTTAAAACTACACCCCTTGAACCTAGCTTGGTCTAGATGTTAAGTACAGAATGCACAAAAAGACATGATTATATGGAATATTGTGGCGAAAAATGCTGCATTCATCACATGTCTCTCACACTTGTTTTTGTAGTGATTGAGTACTGGCGGACCCAGAAGCACACCGAGGCTGGAGACGAAAAGGAAAGACTTTACTGGAGATGCAGTACAATACAGGCAAAGTGCAGACAAGGCATAATGGACGAACAAGCAGTGAGCATGTATGAGGGCAGAGCTAATATACACAGTGGTGGGATGTGCAGACAGGAGCCCTCAGGGACACGTCCACCAACCTGCAGAGAGAGAGGGGGAGAGAGACAGACACACTACACAGGGAGACAGCAACAAGACGAAGACTAGGAAACAGGGTCAAGTGAGGAAGAAGGCAGAGCAGCCGTGACAGTTTTACACATCTTTGAAGCAGTCTGAGGTCTTGATGCAAGCATCAAATCCTTGAAAACTCAGTTAAAGGTGAATGAATCTTTCACACCAAAGTTTCTTGCGGAGTGAGAGTGTTTCTGCACCCTGCTGCATTAGAAATGAACGGGGGCTATTGATCAAAGTTGGTCTCCACATTGATGGTGCATGAAAGTAAAGTATGTGCTTTGAACACCTTGAAAAGTTCTCCATAAATTTAAGTCTTTACTATTACATTAGTCCATCAGTCCTCACGCTCGAGACAAAAAATTTTTTTTATGTAATTACATTTTTCATTCAGAAGGAAGATCAGGAGGTTCCTAAGGCAAACTGAAGGGAATTAAATGCTTGATTAGCGATTCCATGCAGTGTAGTGTACATTCTGTTTCTGTCTCGTTACAAAGGCTAATGAATCGACTGCTGCACCAGAGGAGAAGACTCATGCATATCCTCCCCAGGTGTTAACTCATATTTAAAATCCAGACTGGCTTTTGCCCTTCATACCACGCAGAACCATGGAGACCGATTCACAGGGCTCGCAGCATTACCCATCGACCAACAACCTCACCGTCCCTATCGCTAAACCTCACCGTCTATCCACAGCGCGTAGTCATCGTTGCTGTGCCCCAACAACCGAGCGGCCTGATATTAGATGCAGTATCCAACAAGGGGGCCAGGCTGGAGAGACAGCAGCACGAGCCCCAGAGACACATGGTCCCTTGGTTGATTGCTGAGCCGATAGGCCATCACTGCTCTGATGGAGAGGGTAATTAAAAGAGAGGAGAGCATTAATAGTGGATGAGACCGTGGAGAGGTGGGGAGTCGGGGGGGGGGGTAAAATAGTGCGGGAGGCTGTAAAGTTGATCTGGATCCTCTGCTTTATGTGTTGACTCCTTCTGTGCATTGCAGCTGACTACAAAACTATGCAAGAGGCTTCAGACATTCCACACACAAGGTTATCCATCTCACATTAATACCCTCCAATCCCCCTTTACACACACACACACACACACACACACACACACACACACGCACTGCTCTCATGCCTAACACAAACACACAGACATACTGACACAAATGCACACACACAAATGCACGGACAAAGAAAACACAGCACACATGCACACAAGTGTAAATGTGCATAGCTGTATATGTGTATGGACAATAACAAGAATGACCTGCCTTTTGCCACAGCACATGCACTGTGTATTCACACATCTCAGTGAATCATCTCTGTCAAATATAGTACATGCCTGAAATTTCTGTTTCAGCAGCCTATACCTGGCAATACCTTCATCATGTGCTGTCTGCATCCAAGAGTAAAATGAATCTAATATGAGAGAAGAGATTGGAAACACTGAGGACAGAGTGACCGTGAGACTGAATGAGAATGAGCGAGTGAGAAAAACAGACGCAGAGGTAGAAGGACAAAAAGTTTTTTGTGGTTCAGGTGTAGCTGTGCCTGAACGAGGGAGCAAAGTCGGACAAGGCAGGGATGCAGAAACTCTAAGTGAACTTTCCAGAGTCTGCCAAGCACGCTTAATACAACCGAGAGCTTAGTCGGAGCAAGGGAGGCACGCATTGTTGTTTGGGATTTCCCGTGCAAGTGTTTTAGTCACGCATGGACTGAGGAGAACAAAGCCATTCAAACACTAAACCTCGGTTTCAGGTTATTTTTTGCCCGACAGCCTCACCTCTTCTTTCAGTGGGTATCAGCAGGAATCAGGAGTCAGCTATTGACAGACAGACAGACAGACAGACAGACAGACTGACTGACTGACTGACTGACAGCATCACTGAATCTGGTTTTTATCAGTAAGGATTAAGCCTAACTACACTAACAAGCTTCTTTTGGATGCATTTCAAACAGGACAAGATCCTCGCCGGTTGATATTCAACGCCACTGCGTTCTGTGTGTGAGGAATAAATGAGACTTGGTTATCGATTCAAGTTTCCCTCCACATTAATGACCTCCTGACTCTTTGAAAGCAGAATTGATCTGATATGAATTTCTATCCAGAGACACAATCGGGATGTTAATCAGACTAACTTCTCATTCCCCTCGCCCCGTGACGTCCCAGTCCACATCAATTAACACATCTTGCCCGGAGAACCCGTGATCTCCAGGGCTGTCGAAGCTGTTTAATATACATCCCTCCGTATCAGTTGAAGAACAGACAGTCTCCACCACACTCAGTAGTCACCACCAGTGTCCTGGCTTCCTGTCTGGCCCGTTCCTGTTGAGGATGGTTGCAAACTGCCTGAATTACTTACTTACTAGAAACTTTGTCACAGAAAGAAGCAAGAAGCGAGGCAGAAATCACAGGCAGATCGTTGATTTACTGTATACTATACTATCCTACACAAATTAGACAAACCTTAAAGGAAAAATCTACCCTTGGATACTCTTACACTGCTATATAATGTCTGCTCTGCCCTCCTAATGGTGCTCTACCTGGGTTTCAAACGAGGAGCAGATCCTATGGGGCTGAGCATCACTTCATCATGGTCACCCGTCATTGGCAATCACCTGGGAAATGGATGTTATGACCTCTGACGTCTCCTTGAAAACATTCATAAACGAACACCATAATGTATATGGATACCTTGTGTATAGACGTACGTAGATTGTCCAAGGATTGGTCTCAGTCTTCTTTAGGTGGAGGACAGTTGGATCAACAAGCTGGAATCTAGACTTTTTGAATGGAATTTTCTCATTCCAGGAGTTATTTTTGAGTGAAAAAGGTGTTGCCATTTACGTTTTTGGTGTACCTCATCTACTTCTATTTCAGTTAGGGACTTCCTACATTTCCTAGAATGCCTTTCGACAACCTCCAGAGAAAGGAGGTTCTCTGTGCTGAGCGTGTGTAGGTGGAGAGAATGATAGCGATAGTAAGTGCAAGAGAGCAAAGGATTTTCCACTTGAGACAGAGTGAGAGCGCACTTTACTCGGCTGTCGGTGGACTGATTGGTATATCTTCCTCTTGTATGATGGATTTCTCCCTGTATGTTTGTTGAAGGTTGGCGCAAAATGGAGAGTCTAGAAAGAAGCTCTTGCTCTTTTATTACGAGGGACTGACATCAAACCTGACGTTCCCTGTTGATGCTTCAGAGAGTCGGGAGGAGTTTAATGATTTGGTGCCAAAGTACAAACAAAAACTCAGATCAGCCTCATTATTACAATCAATGGAGTTCCAGGGTTTTGTTTCTTCATAACACAGATTGTAATCTTAACTCTTTCATTTCTAGCTTTGAGGAGAGTCTTTCATGTTCACAGATTTTGATTATAGCTCTCCTAGATCTAAACATGGACATGGATTCTGATGTAATTTAATGGTTAAGGGTCCTCTACAGTGGCTGGGAAGGGCCAAACAAAAGTCAGAAAACACAAAACTTCACAAAACAAACAAGTCAGAAAACACAACAGCAAAATAAAACACAGAAAAGGTAGATAGTAGCTTTCTCGTTGATGTCGGATGCCTACCGTGTCACTCTAGGATCGACGGGGGGGATCGTGGGGCTGACTCCGTTGTAGTTGCGTGTTGAGTTACATCCACTTTCAGTCTGTGTTGGTGGGATGGAGGTTTGGGTGTGAGTCTGACAGAGTCTATGCATTGGGTAGGGCAGCTGTGTGTGTGTGTGTATGCATTAGGCATGGGAGCAGTGTGTGTGTGTGTGAAGGGAGACTGGAGGGTGTTAAAGGCAATGCCTTACTACAGGCAAAAAAAATTGCTTTGAAAGGTCAAGCACAGACATAGACGTAGCTTCTATCCAATCAGCAACAAGTGTTTGTATGTACCGTTTCCATTTTCCTTGAAATGTTAGACAGTTTTTTCCTTTGCTGTTTATTTATTTTATGAAATATTGTTGTGTTTTCTGATTTGCCATTGTGTTTTATTCCTCTCCAGCGACTTTATGATGAATTTCAAATTTCCAACGTTTGTTCATGACAACGAAGAACTGGAAAATTTGTGACCTGCAGGACAGCATTGCCACGAGGGGCTGATCTGGGGGGTATAACACTGCACACTGAGCAATATCTCATCGCCCCATTCAGGCTCTGGTGACCACACCACCCTCTCCTCATCCTTATCTCTCAGGCTTGGAGCTTGGAAACTTTTTGGAAAGGTTTTCACTGGTCATGAATGCACAATAAATCATGTTTCTCATATTTGGACTTTGACTGTGAATGCAAGGAAGTAAAGATAAGTTCTTAGTAATTCAAATTGGGCGATGAGGACTCAGTGGAAATACTCAGATACTGTCGAACTGCTGTTGTCATGAAATCAGTTGTAATCAGTAAGGCGAGAAGCACAATACTGCACTAGGGAGATATTGGCCTGAACGTTTGCCTCACTCTCAACTGCTAACTCTCTCACAGGGAGTTAACTGCTGGTGTGCAAGTGTCATGAGCTTAAAGGAAAACAGCCCAAAATAATTAATTGTCCCAAAATCCAAAACAGGGTCTCGAAAAAGTTTCTCCAAGTAAAAGCTCTTAGCGGGTTAATTCAGTTCAGTTCTTAAGAAATCCACAGAATCAATTCAGGCAAAAGGAAATTCAAAACATATTCTGTTTAGCAACAGAAGAGACAAAGCATTCCCAAATCAATCTTTCCTTCGTTTGAGGCAAGAACACAAACTTGTCCTCACCCTGGGGGGATAAACTTTTTTCTTGTCTTTTTTAAAAAGTCTAGAAAGATTCACGGTTCCTTTCTACCGTCTGTTCGTACCTCTGTGGCAGACTGGATGCATCTCAGGAGCATCGTCGGGCAGGTTTACCTATTCTTCACAATATCATGAAATATGATATGATATTCATCTAATTCTGCAATGAAATAATAATCAATCACAATAAAGCCAATAAAGCTTCATCCCCTCATACAAATCCATTAAACCCCTTTGTGGTCCAGGTCCTCAGACTGGTGATCATGGCGCTCCCCGATATCCTTGACACCTTTCCTTTATTTCTGCCAAACTTTTAGACAATCTCATTCCCTCTCTAGACCAAAGTGCATTTTTATCCATTTTGACTCACAAAATTAGTTGTATTTGACATCAAAAATCCATCGCTTACATTTTGTAGTGCATCTACATGGAATTCCCACCGTGGTTTTATGAGTTGTAACACAGTTCAGTGCTAGCTACCAACCTATTAACACTGTAGATTTAGAGGATGATGTGAAGTATTACTTTTACTTACACCCCCCTTAGACCAGGCTCTCTATGGCTCATAAGTCAAACCCTGCAAAGCACCTGCCAGCACCCTTCCCTAGGATGTTTTACTAGAAGAGGATCTTGGCATGTTCTCCCCAGTGTGTCTGTCTGTTCTCCCCCCAGGCTCTGCAGCCTTACAGGGCTCCCTGCCAGGGGAAAGGATTAATATTAATTCCCTCTGAATTACTCAGAGATTCAATTATGCAAGATAATGCAAATACCAGGTCGGTTTTACTTCCTTCCCGAAAACATTTGCCGCTTGAAGTAGCATCATCTGACACAGCTGGGGTGTTTTTTCTTTTGTACTATGCTTTTCTTTTTTATACATGACTTTAGACCTTGAGTGAGTTGGCTTTCAATTTGTGTTCATGAAATATCTTGCAGTAAGGGCACTGGCATCTTTGAGGTACTGTTAATGCATAATACAACTAAAACTCTGGCTTCAAATGCAACTTTGGTTTTGAGAGCCCGTTTTGCCTCGCTGCACGTCGTGTCAGGGGATAGATCACAGGGACCATTAGATCGAAAAGTGGGGGTCTTGAAGCTCGATTTAGAGGCGTGTGTTGCCGGTGTCACGGCTTGCTTTTCTGAAGGCACCGGAAGCCACGGGGGTCTCCGCTCGTTTGGCTGGCGTGCCCTCAAATGCTTCACACTGGAAGGTAATCACTTTAGATCTCAGCAACAAATCCAGCCAGGCCAAAAACGAGAGAAACGCATTGGAGAGAGGAGAGAGCATGACTGAGCAGAGAGAGACCAGAATGTACAAAACCATATAGCAAGCTGCACAAAAAGGAGAGAAAAACTAGTGGAGCGAAATATGTGTTATAGGTGATGTGATGTGTTTCATCAATGTGTGGCTTTTTTCAGAATATGGACTTTTTATAGCAGAAAATGTGCAGATATGTGTAGTTTTTAAAGGCTACAGCCTCAGTAAGTATCCATACCCATCCATTGACAAAAGCCAGGGACAGTGTTGTAGTTTTTATTGACTGCCTCATAGGGTGCAGGGAAATGTAATAGCTAAGCATGCTGGGTTGCCTGATTCTGAATTAGCTTACTTAATTGAGACTCTTCTTTTGTGTTTTCTATTTTTTAGGCTACATTTCTAATTGCTGACAGTGTCTTGACAGTGTGACTGTGTGCGAACAAGCTGCCTAGGTAGCTGGCCCACCATTGCAGTAGGGAATGACATGGTGGACACAGCGGAACAGGTTGGCTAATTGCTATAAATGTATTCTTTCTGTAAAACAACAGTAATTTGAACAAACACACACACACAGACAGAGAGATCCTGTGAATGAGCAAGTGTCCCTGAGCTCCCCATAACATTCTTACAACCCAGCCCACACGCTCAGCCTCTTTTCAGAACAACAAGCATCAGGGTCACTTTAGTGGAAAAAAATACTGAATTTTAAAGACTGGTGGTATAATAAATAATAAAAGAAAAAGAACAAATGGTTATTTTCCAACCACTGATTTGTGTGTTTGTGCATGTGTGCTGCATGAACTTTCCTGTGTTTGTATGTGTATATGTGTTTCTGTATTACATGTCACTCCATGCATGGATTTGTGTGTGTGTGTGTGTGTGTGTGTGTGTGCAGCTCTATCTGTTTTGGAATTCTTTCAAAACGATCTCTGTGTGGAGGAACTTGCAATGTTGTCCATCTCATATTAACACCCTCCAGTCCCCCTTCACACACACACTGCTCCCATGCCTAATGCATACACACACACACACACACACACACACACACACATAGCTACCCTAACCAATATGCATAGACACTGTCAGTCTCACGCCCCAAACCTCCACCCCACCGACTGAAAGAAGTCTGACTGAGCCCTGAGGTGGGGGAATAGCAAAATGGAGAGGCGCTGTGAGATCCTAGCACAAGCGCTCTGCTCCGCTCCTCATCTGGCTCGCCCCTGGACACAAAGCCCGTCCGTTAGATTGCAGGTCACGCACATCCAGCAATACAGATGGGCTAGTGAGTCTTTCTGCCCTGCCACTCACTGATTTAAGGGCTGAGATTAAACGAGAGGAGCTACCTGCATGTGTGCGTGTGTGGAGGGAATGATACGACGAGTGTACGACGTGTGTTTTTGCATGTATAGTTTTGTTAGGATTTAGAAAAAATAATAGGAAGGAGAAGAAGAACAAACTTTATATATAGCACTTTTATAAAAACAGAGTTTACAAAGTGCTTTACAGTCAGCGAGGGAAACAAGGCACACAACTCAAACAGTAATAGAAAACAAAGAAAACTAAATTAAAAGCAAGAGAAACAGCAAGTCTGTGTCTGGAGAAGTCATTTAGAAGACGCTGACTTTGCTAGCCTCATTTCCGTTTCACAGGGTAGCTGCTCTAATGGCAAATACCTGATCACCTTTTGTTTGCATTTCCTGCTTATGTTGCTGTGCATGTGTACTGTTATTGTGTGTCTTATGTTCCCTGCTTTTATTACTGGGTGTTTTTGCGTATGCCTGGGTTACTGTGCGTGTGAGTAAATAGATCCCACAGAGCATTTAGGCTACAGAGCCACAGTCTGTTCTGAGAGCAGCATAGCGTAGCGCTAGTGGACAAACAGTTTGGATAAATCCCTCGCGGTAACAACAAAATAATCCCAGCTCCGTGCACGACTCAATGAACACTGCCTCTATCACCCGTCAGCAGTGTGGTCAAAAGCAAAACTCTTCATTCAGTTCATAATGTTGTTCTTAGGGTTGGTTCTAGGTTCTCCTGCTGCTCCAAGATAATATGTTCAGCTTTACTGTTTTACTCTGACATAACATTTATTTACATACACACTGAATTGAGTACAAGTTGGGGGGGAAAAAGGAGAGTTGGTCCCGAGTTTTTCCCACATTGCTCGTTTCTGTTCTGTGAAGTGTTGCAGCAGGTCGTGCAGATCACTTATTTACAGTGGAGACCTTGATCTTTAACGTGACTACATCTGCAAAACATACATTAGAAATGTTGTGATTTGAATGAAATGTGATTTCCCTTGAAGTGGAAAAGGCAGTCGGTGGGAGTCTTTTACAAGTCTTCTCCTACGCAACTGTCATGAAGAGCTCTCCAGTGTGAATACGCTCTCCCGATCCAAGAGCGTTTTTTTTTTTAATTTGAGAAAAACCACAACGGTTATCCAGGTTTTAACTGTGCGGGAACATGGGCGCTATGCGTGGTTCTGCCGGGTGCCAACTTGACTTACATGTACTGAATAACGGTGCTGCTGGTCAGAAAAAATAACTGAGCCTCTTCATAAATGTTTCACTACTATTCTCCAGTGTGTGTGTGTGTGTGTGTGTGTGTGTGTGCATGAGTGTGAGTGCATGTTACTGCTTGAGCGAGACGAGGGTGTTTGTCTCTCCAAAGCTATAACAGCTTGAGGGGAAATCAGTAGGCAGCAACAGTGTGTGTCCGTGTGTGTGTGCATGTGTGCAAGTACACAAAGATCTGTGTGGGTGTGTGTATAGGGGCCGTGCGCTTCAACCAGAGGTGTTACGGCCAGGGGCTGAGTGCTCACACCACCTAGTGGCGTGAAGGCGTCCTAACACTGTCTTGGTAGGAAACGGCAGGTAGAAAGACGGACAGACAAACCGGCCTCGCAATAGAACACCCCAAAAATTTGATGAGAATCACCCATCTTTTCATTCACTCAAGCAAAACATGAGTCACATGAGGTTAAATTGATGTTTGAATAAAAAAATAAAGAGGCAGTAGTGGAACTGGGGAGAGGTGAGACTAACAAGACAAATGAGTCAAACGACCTACACAGGGAAAGATGCGGCCAGAGACAGGGGGAAGGATGAACACGAGGCTCTATTGTAGTTCTCCCCCTTAGGCTGTGCAGCTCCGTGGAGGTCTGTGATTGACAGGTGGGAAACAATGCTAATCCCTTGTGCTCTGCAGCTCTTCTCCCACATCGTCCCTTCCTTCCTTCCTCCCTCGCACTTTCTGTCAGCGGAGGACATTGCATCAATCTCATTAGCCTAGAGGAAATCCTGGCCTTTGTCAAATAGCAAGTCTTCTCGCTTTGGGTTTACTCTCATCTAGATCCTTGATGCTGATCATCACAGGACGAGTGCACCGCCTTTGATGGGACTGCCTACATTGAAGAACAGTGGCATGTATAATGTATGGAAGGGGATGAAAGGCATAGAAGCCTGTCAAGTACATACAAGCTCTTGTGACTTTTTGATTGCAGCACCCGAATCCTCTTATTACATCGCGGAGGGAGATGAACAAACATAACTACATGTTGTTTGTGTACTGTTGACCTAACTCCTCACCCCGTCTTGGCAAGATCTGACATTTCAAATGCTAGGTTTATATTTGTGCGTCTTTGCTTTTTGTATTATGGTTGACATAGATGTAACAGGATCGAGGTTGCCAGATAACATTTCACGAGACTCCTGAGGCTCCTCTAACGTTTTGTTAGTTTAAGAGTCTGTGGTAGCAACAGCACCAAGACTCCTTTTTTACATTATGCAGCAGTCAGTCAAGCCGAGGGGCCTTGTCCACAAACTGTCACTGCTGAGTGCCGTTAAGTATACAGACCATGCTGTGGACTCTCACTCAATCTCTCCGAGTCAACCCGGTGAGTTTGTCAGGGATGAGAAAGAAATTTTAAAAAAGGGGGGGATTCATTCACGTACACATGCTCAGAGAAATCCTCATAGGACGACAGAAACGAAGAAGAAAAACAAGCTAGAATACAGTTCAGCATTCAGCGGCTGCAACACTCATGAATACCAATTCTGAACTAAACACTTGCTTGGTAATGTGTTTACCTCCCGTAGCACTGAATTCCTAAAAGCCCAACTTACAAGTTTCGAAACAAAAGACAGAATGCATTCCTGTTGTGCAAACAATAGAAGAAACAGAGACACATGGGGAGTGTACTGAAAGTAGCAACTTTTTTTTTCTTTTTGAGATACAACTATTTACATGTAACCAAAGACAATGTCCTTGAAACTGGTACAAACATTTTTTTCCTCTTCCTGCAGGTTTTTTTTTTCTTTTTCCAAATGACAACTCAGAAATATTGTATAAAATAAAAATATCAGCTTCGGGAAAAAGTAGTCTAAGCATTTTAAATGTCCATTAACCACTATGTACAGGAATATTTACAGTCTAAAATTCCATTCAAGATCAGATTTTGCAAAGTAATTCATTTACAGTAAACAGTTATGTTCACTGCAGCCCTACGAACCAGATAAATCTAAAGTAATCCGCTTATATAGGTATGGCTGTCATTCAATCAGTGATCATACATGAGCAGTACAAGACATTGCTGCTTTAACACAGATGTGTTTCAAAGGTTCGGGTGCACCGTTAAGGGTAAAATGACACAACAGGATAAATAAATGGGAGCTTAATGAGAGTTGTCCAACGCTGACACATCATGACGCGCAGATAGGAAAAATGTACGGCTAGAAGTGGCTGGACATACAGAAACATGAAGAAAAACATTCATGCACATTAACATGAAAATGACACATTTCCTACTTTTTATGTAGCCACCGTTGTGATGAAATTTCAGGCTCTGGTTTCAGCTAAAACCACAATACAGCAGGTTCTGTAATACATTATGCCCAGCCGCTGAGCTGTGTCACATGGGGTATATTATAATGAAACAATGTGAAATCTTCAGAGAGGAGTGGCATGTCATCAGGTAAAGATGTTGCATTTACAAGGAAGCAAAGACATTTAATTAAATAGGTCTAAAAAATTAAAAAATTAAAAAGATTAAAGCTGCATTATGTGACTTTTTTCATGTAAAAATACAAGCGCCATATCAGCCTAGTTCATGAAGTGGGGCTGCGACGGACTGGCCCATCGCGCTTCATTGAGCCGCTGTAGATTTGCTCCATTCACCCAAAATTAAGTCTTGGAGTCGGTAGGTAAACTGGCGGGAAAGTTTTCTCCAAGCCCAAATTGAAACTTACAAGCTGGACATACACAGCTTGGAAACAGCAACAGCTATCGCTACAGAAAGCTGGATTTATTGCAACCGAAAAGTAACTGAAGCTGCTAACAAAGCTGCAAACAGTTAGCTGTCGCTGCCACTTGGGGTCGCTAACGAGTTACATAGTGCAGGCTTAACTTCAATGCGAATTCAAAAGGAAGCAAACCTCAATTTTTTTGAGTAGCCATCACGTTATACCAATAAAAGTTTAAATGCATAACTACATAATTGAAATTTAAATACTTAAAATATTTCCAGATTGATAACGGGCGAGGAGAAAAAAAAACATTCAAAATTTCATATTAGCATATCATTTTCTAGTGCCATTATCAGTCCAATAAAATTAAACTTGACATGTCATGCAGACCTGCTGATTTCCTTTAAACCAATGCATAATTATGAAATAATAAAAAAACAAAACATACCCTTATAGGAAAACCAAAAAAATCTAAACATTTCAGAGGATGCCTATCTTGTGACTTGCTACCTTGTAAAGCTTACAAAGATAAAAAGGGCAAAATCAATCAGAACATTAAAAAAAAAAAAAAAAAATCAAAGCTTAAAGATATTGTCTGTCCCTTAAGATCCATCTCAAGCCAATTTCAAATGCGTCGGTAAATGGATTTATGCATTCAAATCATTCCACATAAGTTTACATAGAGACATCATTCGGACATCCATGAAAATGATTCATGTTTTTCATGTTAATCAATGATTTCACCCTCGGATCTAATGGGGACAAGGGGAGATTAAGATGTAATGCTCCATAAAATGTAATTTAGAGGTCCACACACCAGCTAATTATTACTGTTGCGACCTGGTATCTAGACCCCACAGTGCAGAGAGGACTCCATATGTCTCTTAGGGCTCTCACCCTTCTGGGACCTTACAGAAGAGGTCCGCAACGAGTCCATCTACAAATTTGACATTCCACAGATATTTAGAGACTTGCAAGATTCTGTCTTTCGTCTCACCTTGCCTGTGCTTGATTCCCAGCAACCTGAGGATGAATCTAGAACTTTCCGAGGTTATTCATTCTGTATGTTGCATTAGTTAAATGGAAGTGTTTAAAAGGAATCTGTAGGTTTGTGTCTATCTAGCAGGGCTTTGGTTCAGGCTGTGCTCCAGAAGCTGCTGAGACTTTTGTATTTGAGTGTGTGTATACGTCAGTGTATGCCCTACTAGGTGACTTAAATTTCAGAGTGATCACAGATTCAAGTGATCAGACGCTGAAGTTAAAGGGACACTCTTGAGACTCCAATGACCTCTGGCTCCTGTCGGGGCAGTGGGCGCCAGATCTGTCTGGAATCCCTCTAATGTGCAGTCAGAATGAGAGTTGGCTGGCCGGCTGTCTGTTAACAGTGCTCCAGGTAGTCGATGACCCGCGAGATGGACTTCTGTCCTGTGGTGCCCACTGCACACTGTGTGTGTAAAGAGAAGAGGAAAAAAACAAGGAGGGTGAGAGAGCATGCTTGTATTACTATAGTTGTGAGGACCAGCTTGAGGTCTAGACATCAAAAGTGAGGATTTCTGAAGAAAGTGGGGTCATTTTTGCTTTTCCTCAGTTGAAAATGCACCATTTATAAAACAGATCCAGTCCTGCCAAATAACTGATAAATGCACACCTGTGAACATGTATTTTAGAATTGATGCATGAACTGAAAATCGTATTGCTACTAGAACTATACTGCTTGGCTATTTATTGATTAAAAAGATTTATTGAACATTTACATTTGTATTACAATGGTGTATTACTGCTGTTAAATAAAAGCAATTTGGTACAAGGGCTGGTGCATTATAGTCATTTTAGAGCAGTTTACCGGCATTGTTAGACATGATGACCTCTTGGTTTGGGATTAAGAGTTACATTAGGCTATGGTTTGTATTGTATTGATGTAGCGGTGAGTTAGAGGTTAAGGAATGAATTTAGTCAATG
The DNA here is from genome assembly GCA_034670405.1 of Hoplostethus atlanticus. Lineage (NCBI taxonomy): Eukaryota > Metazoa > Chordata > Actinopteri > Trachichthyiformes > Trachichthyidae > Hoplostethus > Hoplostethus atlanticus. The sequence goes on along the minus strand of JAXDDX010000065.1, from coordinate 1,640,813 downwards.
TTACTTCCTCATGAGGATAGAGGACAGTCTACTCCTAAAGCACTTTATATTTGATTTTCTGTCACACTCTGTATAAGCTTTAACACATTTAACGGCTGGAGGGACATTTCAGAATAGCAATAGTCAGAGAGCTTTATCATATATATTGCTCTTTAAAAGCCATTTCAGACGTTGTGCACTCCTCAATCCTTTCATAACTGAAATAAACAGAAATAAAAGCTCTCTTTTTCTTCCACATTCCAATATTTCTTCAGTGAGGAGCTGAATGTGTATGAAGGAAAAGTGCTGTAATTATCAAGGAAAATGCATTTGTAATTTTCAGACTGCAAGAAGCTGCAATTATATTTTAAACAAAGTAAAAAGTGCTCTGGTATTGTACAGAATCACTGGTCCTCAAAGCATGTACAAGGTTTGATTTAGGCCACACCACTGCACAAATGACCCCCTTAAATATGAAATGTCCCTCTGATCAGTGGGTCCAATTAAACCCCTACAAATAATGAACAATGGAAAATACAATTTACACTGAGCATTGCCGGAGCCATGGATGATTAATGGAAGTCATTTGAATCTAAACGTTTTAGGTGTGTGCAAAATGTTAGGACCTCTGGTGCCAAATTTAGATGCTTTAATTCTTAGTTCAATAAATTGAACTAAAACCCCTAAAATCCCTCGTATTGTTGCTCTTACAACCCAACACTAGGAGTGACAACAAGCTAGTGTGCATTCCCGGATATTTCCACGATGGTAGAAGAGAAGACAAAAAAGATAACATTATGTATGTAGGAATCAGTAAATCAATATTGCAATGTTGAGTCTAACTGAAACGCAGCCATCGATGGTCACGCTGTCTTTTCTGGGCTTAGCGTTGGTCATATACTTTACCACATATTGTTTTGCTTTAAGCCCCTGCTATCGAAGAAAGAGCTAACCAAGAGAATTATATTTCAATTAGCCACCAGCCATATTCCAAAAGCCACCCAGCCCCCGTTACCAACAGCCTCCTCCCCCCTCCATGTGAGCCCTTTTACCCCTGGCGGCTATTGCTGTATTTTAGTGGAGAGAGAACTTTCCAATTTTGTTTGAGCTTAGCATGTCTCCTCAAGCAGCCTTAACGCCATCATTGTGCATATACTCAGCAACAATTTGCTCAATTAAATGGTACTCTGTTTAATTTAATATTACTAACTACACTTTACAGAGATGATAAATGTACATCTGTTAAGGAAAATGTGTGACATGCTATATATTTACATAATATTGTTTGATATTGGTATTAAATTCAAGGTACCAATGCAGGTGTCGGAATCAGAATTTTTCAAGTGATACCCAGACCTAGCCAGAGCAAACGTGTTGCTTTTTGACACCTCTAAAATCATAATTCTGCAAGTTGCACATAGTAGAAAACTGTTATATTATATAACATTATATTCAAGGGATCTGCAATCGATAAAGCTGCATGCACATGTAATTAGACTTCATCTTGTAACAGAAAGAAAAGCATATTGATAGCACGCTGTCGATAGAGGGTCTGTCCTGTCAAGTAGGTATACTCACTGTGAGGTTCATGAAGTTCAAGAACTTCTTCAGCATTTCTGTCATGATGGAGAAATCCCCTTTAGGTAGGTGCTCCCTCACAGTAGTCCCATTGATCTGGTGGGGTGGGGGTATTAGAGGTGGTCGCACCATCACAATTTGACCCTTCAAAACTATACCTGACTATACACAATACCAAGTAGCATTAAGCATTAAGATAAAGAGTACCTTTATCTTAAGCTACCATTTATGATTCTTAAGTATCAATCAGGTATCATAAGGGTCTAGTATACTGACAATTCGGTAATATTGAACTGTGTGTGTGTGTGTGTGTGTGTGTGTGTGTGTGTGTGTGTGTCTCAGTCTCACCTGGCTGCCCTGGCAGAGGCAGCCCAGCAGCAGAGCTGTGTAGGAGGCTACAATGCTATCCTCCATATGCTTGCCTGCATGCTGCAGAGCTACAAACGGAGAAAAAAGAAAAAGATTACATAAATTACATAAATAATCATACTGGTTCTTGTAGAGTGGAGACTTTGCTGCCAAAAACTGCTGAATAGATACAAATTTGGCTGGAAAATTCCTATGAGAAGGACTTGAGAAGGGCTCTACCAACCCCCATCAGAAAGGCACTTTTGTTTCTAGTATGATTTACTGCAGACTTACATAACAGTACTGTGGGTGAGAAGTTCAATGAGAATACTGACAAGAAAATATAGTGATTCTTCTGCTTAGTATTTTGATTGCAACACATACGGAGACAGCCTTTTATTTTTTTTTATTTAAAAAATGAAACAATAAACATGCTACTTGGGAGAAAAAAATAAATATATATATATATATATATATATATATATATATATATATATATAAAAACAATTGATGCTATTGGAAAAAATAGCAGCTTGTTGAAATTTGATAACTGCAGCAGTGAATATTGCCAATTTATCATTTTAAAATTCATTGTATGGCTCGAGTGGGCCAAGATAACTACAATGGACCACAGATAAAAAGTCAATACAGGGCTTTTCGGGGATGTAACGTGGCCTCCAGTGACCATATTGGGTCCACAGCTCTTGGGCAACAACAGCTGAGAAAAGCTGGCTACATTTGTGAACTTGCAACTCGGCTGTCTCAACAGTATTGAATAGACACAGCTAATCTCTGTGTTGTTTTGAATTGATCATTTTATCACTGATACACGCGATCGATCAATTTTGTGTGAGTTGACGACAAATTATTAGTTAAGATGTAGAAAAAGGGTAATAAACTTGATCCCACATATTAGGCAAATAATTGTGACTGCAACAAAGCAAAATTATCCAGGTTATCATTTTAGCCATAACTGTTCAGTTCTGCACATACAATTCACAGACTCAAACTTCATTACCTTTATTTAGGTCCAACTCTTCTTCCTCCTCCTCTTTCTCTTTCTCTTTCTTCTCGTTCTGGCTGTCGTTGTTTTCGGCTGCCACCCACTGGATCTCCCCCGACGTCTCCTTCCACTCTCCGCTCTGGTCCTGTGCCGGCTTGGGTGCCTCGCTGATGAGGTCATCAGTCTTGGCCTCAGCCAGGATGGCAGCCTGCTCTCTCTCCAGAAAGAGCTAGGATGTGGAGAGACATACACACATGTCGAATCCATTCAAACTTATCTGGAGCTTAGCAACACAGCAGCTTTTTAATAATTAAAGGGGAGTAAAGTAACGGAGTCGACAAACAAGTTAGACAAGCTATCCCTTCTGGCAAGGTCAGAAAACAAGTGGGTATGCCGAAACAGTAGAGCTGAAAACAAGGCTTTAAAATCCTGACAGGCAAGGGTCATTTCACACTAATGTATCACTAATGTGTGTCATGCTGTCAGAAAGGTACGTGCAATAATGAGTCCATTGGGCATGGAGCTGGTTTGGTTATAGTAATGTAATTGTTATTTAATAATGTAATAAAACTGAAAATAGTCACAATAAGATGGCCAATGTGCACTGTACTGTATAATACAATACATCATTAGCAGAACAGAATCGTAACAGAATCAGGATGTATGTAGCCCCAAGTTTGTGCATTTGCTCGAAAAGCAGAAATAGAGGGTACAGTTTAGATACAGCCTTTAGTTATGCATTTGATTATGTACAACAGAGGAGAAAGTTTGAATGATGATAGTTGTTATAGTGCATTTAGTGTTATTACCCTCATTCATTAATTTGCCAGAGTGATAATAAAACTTTTAAAACACTGGTGCACCTGTTCGGACAAGGCTATGTTTGAAAATCATCACTAACTGCTTATGTTCACATTCCAACTTCAAAGAAAATAATGAAAACCTTTCCTGCAGTCAAGAAAAAATCTCAGTTATTGTCTGTTAAAAAATTTAATTTATGAGAGCTGGCACAACTCCTACCTTGACCAGGGCAGCCAGGGCACCAGAGGACTTGGGCTTATCAGCCCCATCTCCCTGGGCCTCAGCAGGGCATGGTGTCTGCGCCTCTCCCTCTGCCCCTTGTGTTGGGTCAGCAGGTTGGAGCAGACTATCTTCCAGACAGGTGTCTGCAACGTTGTAGTCCATGTCCACAAAACAATGACGATTCCTAGCGCTGTACTCTACCAGGTTAATAAGCAGGCCCAGACCCTGGAGCAAAGAATAGGATACACACAGACAGACAGACAGACAGACAGACACACACACACACACACACAGCAAAGACACACACACAGCAAAGACACACACACAGCAAAGACACATGTTAGGATATCCATTCAACTTCAGTCCCTATCACACAGCTCCCCCTAGCTGTTTCCTTACCAGTACTCGCACGTCAAAGCGCTGCTCCTGGGGGATGTAGCGAGGGACCAGAAGGACACAATTCAGAGCTGTTACTATCAGCTGTTCCTGCTCACCTGTCTTGGTGCTTCCCCATTCTGCAGACAAAACAAGACAGAGGTTATTCACCTCTTCTCATACTAGTCAACAGAATTCCCTGCTGAACAACTGAGTATTTCATTGAATAGTGAAATCTATAGGCATCATGTGACATTGATTTCCTATGTTAAATTCTAAAGTGAAATAATTTGATATACTTTTATTCATCTCACAAGAGGGAAATTCTTTTTTCACTATTATTATTATTATTATTATTATTATTATTATTATTATTATTATTATTATTGGGACGCAGGGTCAACCAGCGAATGCAGAGACCCTGGAGCAAGTAGGGGGGATGTATCTTGCTCAACGGTACTTCGACAGGTTTGTGCTGCATGGGGGATCAGAACTGGGCCACTAGGCCATCCTTCTGCCTCATAACTCAATCTGCTTTAAGTGTCAGGGAATGCTTTTACAGTCAGAAAAACTTGAAGAAATGTCAAATAAATTAAAAAAAATAATAAATAATAAATTATAAAATAATATAATATATAATATATAATAATATATAATTAATAATATAATTAATAAAATAACAGAAATGAATAGATACAAGATACATAGTAATTACTAATGACATACCATTATCATGGGTAAGGTTGAGCAGCACTCCTATAATCGCCCTCATGCAGTCCTCCACAGCTTTGCCCACGTTGCTGAAGCTGCAGTGTGGTAGCGCTGCATTTGACAATGACAGGGAGCTGTTGTTCAACGCTCTGCTGTAGCGTTGGATCATATCCTCACAGCACCGCAAAGCTCTGGAGAAAACAAGAAACAGAGATGAAGGGAGAGAGATGGTAGAGAGGAAAGAGAAAGAGAAACAGAAGAAGAGAGACAGACAGGCATACAGGAAACCAGGCCAAGGGTGACAGAGAGAGGAGGAAGAGTAAGAGATTGAATGACAAAGGGTAGATGGAGAGAGAGAAATTTACAAAGAACAATGGTGATTGAGACAAAGACCATGGAGAGACAGCGAAGACTGAAGAAGACAGAACAGAGATTACATTATCATAGTAATCAGATCAGGCTTTGCTTACAGGAGGCCACATGAGGGAGGTTTTTTTGAACGCAGCCCTGACACCTATGGTGCATGCTCGCCAATACAGGAATATTAATCAAGCACTGCGTATTACAGACCTAGACATTGGAATGTGGTGAATGCCAGGCAGCATTTATTGGCCAGATAAACCGATCAATTACATTTTGCCACAGCAGTGATATCCTAAGGAATTGTGGTGGAAATCTTAGAACTCCAACCTAGGTTCGTCAACCTTAATGTCAATCATCAGCAGACACAAGAGAACAATTCGGTTAGTAGATTTAATACGTATATACGGGAAGAAAGAATGCGAGACCACATCAGTGATGGCGTGGTGGCAAACCTTCTCCAACATACAGACATACAGGAGCTTATATAGGTCTAAACTAACTACACTAAAACAATAAAACACTAAATGATTAAGGTAATAAAGCAATAAAAGGGAAAGAAGTCAGAGGTGTGGGAGGACATTTGCTGACCTAAGACTGACCCAAAAACAGGAGATAATAAAACAATTAAAGGATTACTCTCAGAGAACCAATCTCATCTACAGATGTCACAAGGAAACATGTGGTTTTCTGAATTATATTCTACAGAATGTTCGGTATATCACTGTTGTACGCCGCCCCCTCGCCCCCAAAAGAACAGACAGCCTGTTGTTCTTGCATATTTTCACTCTTATACAATAGGTAGTTTCCACCAAGCAACATGAATGGTCGAAAAGACACATTTCAACCGTGCAAGTAATTCCCATTAAGTACAGCTCGGCGTTCTTTATTGGCTGCTATGTCACGTCTTGTGGTACCCAAGAAGCTAATTACCAATCTTACATTCTCCTGAAGATTGTTTTTACAGCAAGTAGACATGTGTTGGCAATTGTTGTATAAAAGCCATAATACCCGTGAGGACATCGTTTGATGTGATTATGGGTACAACGGTGATATAAAAGTTATGAGGCTCAGCTGAATAAAGAACTGTTACATTAAGCGCGAGTCTGTGTACATGCACGGGTGTCGCCCACAGACATCCACATGGGTGTTTGCCAACATACTTGCAAATTTACTACAACAGTACAGAAAACGAAGAAGAATCCAGATACCAAAACCCATTTTCACCCCCGGTAAAAGTGTAAACATAGAGACATGCTCGTTACATTGTAGTGGAGTGATTTTTATTTTGCGAACCTCATCTGAGGGTCGCTCCACAAACTGCTCCATTGCTATTCTGTTTGATTTCATCCCGTTTTGGGTCTTGGTCAAACCCCCAACGCTACCTATACTCCCCTGCTCAATCAATCAGCTACATGCGACACATTGTTGAGATTTTGGAGGTGTGTGTTAACCCATCTGCGAGCATCTGTGGGCTACACTTACCCATAAACCCCTTCTCTGCGTAGCTACATGGAGACGTTTACGGGTATCTAGCCCTCAGAAGCATAACTCGGCCTTTAATCAATGTCTCTGTACATCTTAATGTGCCAGTCAATGGTCCTCGGTTGGAGCAGTCTGTGTGGTTCTCACCTGGCAGAAGAGACAATGAGTTGGGAGTCTTTGTAGGCGATCAGGTAACTCTGGTTCTCTGGGTTCTGCACTGTCACCTGTTGGTAGACGAAGATGGACGAAAAAGGAATAAAAGGGGAAAGTAAAGAAATAGGAGAGAAAGGGAGTGATAAAACAGAAAAGGAGAGGAGCTCAGATACAGTTGATCAATGACATTTCAACACAGGTAGTTAAAAGGAGAAATGTTAAACAAACCCTCTCTTCAGATAAGGGTAAATTCCACCATCCAATTCAGTTTTCTCTGTGCTAAATTACTCTCATCATTGAGTGTAACTCTTGCTTTTGGAGAACGGAGACCCAACTTGACAGTGTAGTACTTACACTCTCAAGCACTCTCAGACATCTCTCAGCCCCCCATAAGGAGGCCACCAGGTTTTCTTTGTCGTCCTCTTGGCTCAGGTTCTGCACACACTCTTTCACTGTGAAAACACACACACAGGCAAATCATTACTGTGATTAAAAGGCCAAAGGTTGTGACACACAACACTGGAAAGTGAGATCACTGCCCACACACACTTGCAAAGCACCCACACATGTACTGTAGCCCAACACACACCCCTACCTTTGTCTACAATATGGTCCAGGCCTCCCAGTAGCCGTAGTTCTTCTTTGAACCAGTCCCCCGCTCTCTTGGAGGTCAGAGAGAGCAATGTCTCCATAGCTAGGTGGCCCGTCTACAACAGAAACAACAACAATCATCATCATCAACCCTTTACAAGAACAGCATGAAGTACATCAGCGTATGCCCTAGGGCTGCACAATAAAAAAAAAATATATATATTATTTATTTTTTTTAATCGTGTTTTTTTCCCCCCCCCACCACACTCTGCAGTATCCATGCACGTGGGATAGGCACATGCACAGCTGATGTTGACTTATTGGCCAAACAGAAACCTCTTCACCAGTTAACTAGTCAGAAGCTAGAGAGGCCGTGTGGAACAGAGTGAGATTACAGCTATAGAGCATCATTTGGTCCCAGTTTTTGACAGTACTTTGGATTCAGGAGAATATACACCAATCAGCCATAACATTAAAACCACCTGCCTAATATTGTGTAGGTTCCCCTCGTGCTGCCAGCATTAACTTTTTCAGCAATTTGTGCTACAGTAGCTCTTCTGTGGGATCGGACCAGACGGGCTAGCCTTTGCTCCCCATGCGCATCAATGAGCCTTGGGTGCCCATGACCCTGTCGCCGGTTCACCGGTTGTCCTTCCTTGGACCACTTTTGGTAGGTACTAACCACTGCATACTGGGAACACCCCACAAGACCTGCCGTTTTGGAGATGCTCTGACCCAGTCGTCTAGCAATCGCAATTTGGCCCTTGTCAAAGTCACTCAGATCCTTACGCTTGCCCACAACTTCAAGAGCTGACTGTTCACTTGCTTCCCACACCTTGACAAGTGCCATTGTACGAGATAACCGATGTTATTCACTTCACTGTCAGTGGTTTTAATGTTGTGGCTGATCAGTGTATATACTACTGTGAAATGCACAACCCACCGTGATGTTTTCCAGATCAAGGTGCTTGTTGTGCACCGTCTCACACAGCTTCCTGATCTTCTCCTTGACCTTTTCCATCTCCTTAGCGGTGAGCTGGTCCTGGTGGGCAGAATGGTCCTGCTCCAGCTCCAGCAGCCTGATCATTAGCTCCAGACAGGCTCGGTCCAGGTCCATGTTAAGACGATCCCTACTCAGAATGTACATCAGGGCAGCGGTGCAGAGAGCCAGGTTCTGAGAGAACGAGAGAGACAATAATGGCTTTTACAAAGGGGCATAAGCCTAAAACATAGAGAGGTAGGCTTGAGAACAATTTGAATCCCCCAAACTAGTAGTTTTTTTAACGTCATTTTGATATGAACTTGTGCAATATACACATCGTAAAAGACTGCCATATCTTTGAATGGGCCAATAATATATTTAATAGCGTGCGCATCACGTTTTGTTCTCTGTCGCACCAGACACTAATCTCACCGCCGTATGACACAGCCCAGTAGACCAGTAGCATTGCACTCCATCAGACAGAGCCTCCCGTTGTGAAAACAGTGTGAAACGTAAAATTCTACAATTTCCAAATTCGCATGTGTTAGTAACAGTTTCCCGTCCACCCCCGGTAAATTGAAAATCGGTCTGTCTTCCGTCCAACCACCCCACGGTAAAGTGAAAATACATCCGACGTCCATCCACCCCCTGCTTGGATGTCCAGCAGGATGTCCTAAGGTGGCCCTACTAGAGGATAATTCAGTAGCTAAGAATACTGCCTCAGGCAGAGGTTCAAACTAGCATACCACAGCCCATTTCAAATCTTCATCTCGCATTTTTTAAACTCGATACAACCTTAACAGAATAAATTTCCATTTAAGATGGAAATTAAGTTAATAAATAAAGTGAGCCCACAAAGTTAGGTGAAAGAAAAGTTTTACTGACCGGGAGCTGCGGAGCATCACTGAGCATCTTGAAGACCTGCGCTACCTTCCCTCTGGCCCGCAAGTGCATCCTGAAACTGGGCATGGCACATCGTGTGGCCAGGCTAATTATACTGTAGTAGAAAGAAAGGGAGGGACAGAGAGAGAGAGAAGGAAAGGAGGCAATGAGGAGGTGATAAGACAGTGTTTTAACCCTCAGGCATCAGTTTAATTTACTACCCTCTTAAGTCATTAAGGACAAAAATGTCCACTTCCAAAAACTGCTATAAAAATAATATTTTTTTCTGCTTTTTTGGGTTAAGTCTTTTGATCAACTTCAGTCCTGATCAAAACTATCAAATATTGAATAATTATCAGGATTTTAACCCTTTAAATGCCAGTTTGATTACATGATGCTAATATTTTTTTAGGGAAAAAAACATACATTTTGGTGTTTTTGACAAAAGTGACATCAAGTAATCAAACTAGCATTTAAAGGGTTAAAATCCTCAAAATGATTGAATGTTTGGTAGTTTTGAGCAGGGCTGAAGTTGTTTAAGAGATTTATGCAGAAAAAAGCAGAAAAAAATATTATAAGTTTTTATAGCAGTTTTTTGGAAGTGGACATTTTTGTCCTTAATGACTTAAGAGGGTAGTAAAACAATTTCAGTGTTCTATTGATCTATTAGAAAAATTAAATTTGAATTCCAAAATTTGTCAGAGAGAGACTTTCTTACAAAAAAATTGTGCCATATGCACTAACAAAATGATGGCCAGATCAAGAGGAAAAATTTGCTCAAATGGACAAAAATGTCCATAATGATGCCTGACTCTGCAAATACAGAAATGAATGAGACTATGTGGTGCAGCCCACTCTCAAGTCCATACCACCATTTCTAGATCGGGATTTTGATTCCCAACTGCACCACTTTGTGTGTTGTGGTTCTTCCATGTCTTTACACTCTCTTCTCTCTACCTGTCTAATGATTGAAAAATACCCTCAAGGAGACAGGATTCCCCACTCTACTTTCTATTAAACATTACACTACAGCTACTTCAGATGAAGTCTCAAAGGTTGCCTCTCTGTGTGGATCCCTTTTTCACAGTAGACAGCAGTATTTTTATAAAAGCCTTTCTACTTTATCAGAGTAGAGAAAAACCACGGCATCTTACCACACTACCACAAAAGACACAAGGGAAAGAAAGAGTGATATATATAGAGAGGAGTAGATGGCATAAAACCAGACTTGCCGAGCGCTTAGAGTGCTATGTTGTACAATGCCAAGAGGAAAGCAGCACTAAGTGGTTTGTTCTCCTTACCTAAGGCATCTTGTGTTGAGTGGCTGGCTGCTCTTCAGCCCCGTCTCCAGGTACTCAAAGTCATCTGTGAACTCTTGGTTCTCTCCAAACTCCACCACATCATTGAAGTGCTTCACATGCTGCACCACCGTGTATAGCTGGCGGAAGAGGAGTGGGGTTAATCACATTTAATTGCAATGCTGACCATGTGTCCAGAGACACATCCAGCACACACACGTGTACAGTACATACACACAGTGTGAGAGAAATGCTTTGATTGTAAGTCCTGCTCTATTGGTTCCATTGGCAACATTAGCTGACTGTGCTAATACCCCTAATCAATAACAGCTCAGCCTGGGGAGTTAGGGGCTGATCAGCAGTGACACTGTGTGTGTGCATGCCAACGATCCTGCTGTGTGTGGACTCAGCATGGCATAAGAGAGGACCTAAGTTTAAGACAACACAAGTGTATGTAGCAACAGCTTAGCTGTAGCCCTATTACCTTAGGGGATCTGTGGCTAACCGCCTGATCTAGAGCCAAAAGGCCCATCTGCCAATGGCACAAGCTGGAGGAGGGCTTAAATGAAAACAATACTCTTTGCTACCTCCAACCCACATTGGGTTTCAAATGAACAACGGCAAGCTTGATGCCACGCTCCAATGAATGCTAACCCTTTATGAAATGGATAATAGTGGCTTGGTTGGGCAGGAAGAGAGATTTATTGATGACAGCGTGTAAACAAATGTAATGAAAACTACACAGAAAAGCATTTAGTTGGAAAAGATTGAGTGTCACCCTTCCCCCAACCACCCGGCAATGGTGGCTTAGTAGTGTATCTGAAAACACTACATGTCGTAGCATGGCCTGGGCTCACCTCCTTGTGTTCCTTCCTGCATTTGAGCGCCGTGACGATATCCTGGTGGGGTCGTGTGGGGATGGTCTCTGACTTGATGACTTTGGGCGGCGGCGGGGGGGCTTTGAACAGGCCGTCGTCTTTATGGGAGTTGCTGTCCTTACTGCTGCTTGACAAAATGGCCTGAGGAAGAGAAATTGGAATGGGGTTCATACAGAAGTAACAAAATCTATTTAACGACGCGTCTCGAAGATTTACCACAGCTGAATAGCCTCTAAGGCACAAAAGTCTTTAATATGTGTAGTTAACGTAAATGTCAGATGAGGTAGTGCAAAGTTAACAGTAACAGATTAACTTAGTCTTTGAACAAATGTTTCTTTCTATGGGGGAAATCTACACGGGCTGTATATGTTAGCCCAGCTTAATCCTGGCGTGAGACTTGTATTTGCCAAGTTTACGTCATGAACTTGAGATGAGATGGTTGTCCTTATTTCATGCGACAATAGAACTTTAAAAACGGGAGAGACAACTGTTATAGTTCCTTCATGCCTGTATCATCTGATGATAAAGCTGTCGCTGATTTGCACAGAAATACATCTATATCCAAAAAATGAAGAACCATCTTTGATCAATGTTGACTAGGAGGGATGTGTCAAAACAGTCGCCTAGTCACTAGTCATAGGTGAGGATGTGCGTCCACGTTTGCATTATTAGTAGTATTTTTTGCACGTTTGTTTGCTTTTTTTAAATTAGTCTGACTTTGATTTGGGAAATGTGCCTTACGTCAGACAACAGCTCCATGCTTGCTCACTCACATACGCTCATGTCTAGATAGAAACAAATTAGAACAAAATAGACACAAATGCCGACGCGGCTGCCACAAGATAAAACGTTGGTCAATGTATAGAAATTGATCTAAATTCATGTTATCACGCTGTCACACCAGAGAATAATCTCACTCAGCTGTTGCTTGAAAACACACCGCACGCCTTTTTTCCTCATCTGCTTGTGTGAGACAGACATCACCTGCTAGACGGACGAGGGCACAGTCAATCTCTGATATCAACTCGACAACGGAGGTTTATTAACTTTTTTGTCCTCCAATACTGAACTTTGGATGTTACCGCCTGTGAAGTGACATTACCCCAGCTGCTAGCAGAGTATATACATTCTACAAGTCACGCATTGAATGCATTGATACTACTATAGGCCCACGTGTAGACAGAGTGTGTAATAGTGAGTTGTTTGAGTTGTTTCTGTAGCATTCTTTTAAATTGATATTGTCTATTCCCAAATTTGCATTAGTCGAAACGTGCAGTTCATGCTTGTTTTTTTTATGGTTAATATTAGTAGTTTTGCCCATAGCCCAATAACTGTAAGTTGAATTTTGTCATTTTGCCACCCACCAACCAGTCAACCATGAAAATATAGACTTTTAACATCCCTATTAGCTTGGTTGACCAAAGCACTGCAGGCACAATGACGGATGTGACATTTGTTGTTATTGTGAATCTGCATACATGTCTCACAGTTCACATTGGGATTGGATATAGGTTACATTTTAAAATATAAATAAGTAAAATCGGATATGACACACCATTCGGAATTGAACATAAACGCCTGCAGTATGAACGATACCTGAGAGAGCGATATCTTACCGGAGCAGTTTGAGATCGAGACAGGGGAGGCGGAGGCATCTCTTCCGGCTCGGGTTGGTTCCAGTGGCGAGCATTGTACACAGCTTTACCAGGGGACTGGAACACAATAAGAATTTTACAAGAATAAGTTTACTAAACCTAAGAAAAACATAGCACCAGATTCAAAGGCATTTGGATTCATCAGCCTTTCCCAGACCTCGTATATGGACCTCAATAAAGCAGGGTAGCACAGAGCCAAGGTTATTGCTGTGAATTAGCACTACACAATGAACACAAATACTGCACAGAATGCTATGATGGGAGACTGAGACAACAGCAATCCCATAGCAGTACAAAACGAAACATTCCCTGAAACCACATCGTTTGACTAAATTATATAACATGAAGACAATGTACGCAATTTATCAGATGATGTAAAAATGGTAAACGCAGGGAATTAGGGGGACAGATCACAAACAACCCAAAGCCATTGCACAAGACTATCCAGCTAAAGCATGGCACTGCGAATGAAGACAATACACGCAAACACAACAAATCAAGGCTGAGTCATACAGATGAATATCTGCCTGACCAAGAGATAATAACTAGAGATTACTGCGTGCTCAACACCATAGTCTGTGTGATTACAAAACAGTCTAACTGGCAATAACTCAAAGAAATTGCTAATGCCTAAATAAAGAAGAAAAATGGCTTGCAGTAAAAGCCGACAGAGAAACACACAGATAAACGCTAGCTAGGATCCAGACCTTTTTAGGTCCACTGAAGATCTTTTTGGGTCCAGTGCCAATGTCCTTGGATTTGTCGCTTGGCTTCCCCGAGCGTCCCTTCTGTCCCTCAGTGGCCCCCAGGCTACAGTCATCAGATAAGTCAAAAGCATCTGTTGGAGAAACCAGATTGTGGAAAGCAAAAAACAAGAATCAGTATATGAATTAATAGGGCTGGTAATTAGCATTAGCTTTTATATAGCCCCTGTATGGTGCTCTGTAATTTGTATGCAAAGTAAATGCAGTGTAGTCCAAATGAGAATTTGAAGTTTTATTCTTTCTACACTGTTACTGACAGCTGGCACTGCCAAGAAAAAAAAATGACCTCAATTGCAAAGTTTGCCCAAATTCTGAAAAGACGCCCTTTTGTAGGGGATATGGCAGTGCTGCAGTCATGCTACAAGTGTAGATCACAATATGACTCAAAACTAAATTGAGGTTTATTAAATATGTCCTCATGGCATAGTGGCCAGCCCACCTGTATTGCTGCTGGTCTGGCTGTCCTGAGAGTCACTGGTATGGGGGCTGTCCACACTGGAGCTCAGAGCAGCTAAGGCTGCTGCTGCCTTCTTGGCCTTCTTCTTCTCTTTGGCCTGGGAGCTCTCCTCATCACTGTCACTCTCGCTCAGGTCGTCAAAGCCAAAGTACTTGATCTTGTAGCTGCTGCTGCCTGCCATGCCACCCTCCTGACCCCTCCTCACCCTCCCGGTCCTCTTTGTCCTCAAAGCCAAAGAACTCGAGCTTGGTCTCCTTCTTCGTCTTTGTCTGGGTGGGTCTGAACCTGGGGAGACACACAGAAAATATGCATATTTTAAGTCTTCAGTGGGACTGTGGAAAGGATGGGAAAGCACGAGCAGGGAAAATAGAAGAGAAGGCACCTCTGGGAGCTGCACCAATGACAGAAAACAACTCGATTCAGAAGCAGGGATCCACACTATTGCACACCTCAAGGTACAGAGAAGTGTTTCCAAGAAGATGACCTAAAATTATTCATTCTTCTACTTGCTGTGATATCAGTCAAGATATCATCTTTATGACAATTTGCCTGACAATTACCTATTTGTAATTTTCTCTGTAATGCAGGCTGTACCGAATGTGACAGGGATGAGAGAAAACACCACTGTGCAGCTTACCGGGTGGGCTTGGGTGGCGGAACGTCTGACTTCTTCTTCATCTGGCCAGCCTCTCCCAGGTCGGCAGGGGTAGCTGGGGTCACCAGCTCATCTGTGCTGCGCTCTATGGAGTCCTGGATGGTGACGTTGCACACTGACAGGCAGGAAGGGTGCAGCACTGTGTAGTCCCGTACCCTCCCCCTGCCCCTGCCTGCCGCCGCTGCCGGTTTGGCTGCTGTGTTAGCATTGGCAGCAGTTTTACTTGCGCTAGAAGCAAAGACACTGTTGGGTTTGAGTTCGGCACTGGCTGTTTCAGGGGGCTTGCTGCTGCTGCCACTGTTATTGTCTGCAGGGTCAGAGGAGGTTTTGTCGGGCCGGTTGGGCCGCTGGTACTTCTTGCAGTTAGAGGCCCTGAGGATGAATGGGGAAGGGGGGACGTTGTCCACTGGTGCTGCTGGAGGCGCCGAGGGAGCCTTCATCCCTTCTGAAGGGAGTCCATCATGGGTGGAGGAGGACTGGGAGTCTCTGCTACCTCCTGGTGCATCAGTAGAATCTTTACCAAGGACGGCCGTGTCTATACTGGTGGAGGAAACAGGCCGCTGGGCCCCTACTGAGTTCCAATCATCAGAGGGGACTGTTTTTGAAAAGGAGGACATGGCCACAGGTTTCTGATTGCTATCTGATGGGCCTCTATACCGGGGCTGGCTATTCTTTACAACCTTCTCATCAGATGTTGACTTGCCTGGAAACAGAGAAAATAATTACATGCGGTCTCATCAAATAGTTGACATTCTAACTGAATGGAATGCAGAAACAGAAACTCTACTATCAATAAAACAAACAAACAAAAGGCAGAGATTAACTGCAAAATGACAACTAGGCTACAGAAGTAAATTAACTGCTTTCACAGGAAACCAGTGAGAGGGCTCCTTAAAGAACTGCACTAACAGTAAAGGTTGACTTATATTTAGTCTATCTGTCAGAGACTCAGAAAAGCGATCAGTTGAGAGTGAAGCTTCTTCCATCCTCTAGTGTAAAGCACACAAGGGAGCCAGACAGGGTTATCTGTTCTGTAAGACACATCTCCAAATTGTCAAACCAAAATTTGTGTTGCCAATCTCCTATATTTAGTGGGCAAATACAAGATATTTCACATTCAGTTCACATATAGTCAGCTTAAGCTTTGCCAGTGCTGCAGGGTGCCAAACACAAAACAGTAAAACAGAGCCCATTTCTATGATGCTCATACCATAGGTATAGCACAGGTACTATCCCATTCAAGATTTTAAAAAATGTAATTATTATTTTTTGTTTTGATTACTTACTTGTGAATTTGACCATTGAGCCTGCAGGGCCCTGTACCGAGGCCACAAGAGTGGTCGTTCCAGTTCCACTGCCCTGGACTGAGGCTGTCTTCTTCACATCCCCCTCATCTGGTTTAGACTGGGACACGCTATGAGAGGTTACAGTCTTGGACTCATCGTCACTGTCAAAACCAAATGGGTCTTCATCACTGTCACTGTCCTCAAGCCTGGGCCTCTTGGGAAGCTCAGGAACTTCAGCTTTTAAGAGAGGCCTTTTGGCCCCCAGCTGAGCCTTGTAGGTAGTCTCCCCCCATTTGGTGGTCAGAGTGGGCTTTTTATTTGAAAAGACCTCTTCAAATTTGGAATTAGCCTCTCCTCCCTTGCGGTTGTATGTTTTACCGAATCTGGATGTCATGTTGGTTGCTTTATGTTACATATTCTCTGTGGACAGAGGAAGAGAACCATAAATCGTAAGTTACACTAACGTTATACTAACGATGCACCATTTACCACCACATTTTACAACAAGAGCAAGAGCATATGACAGCAAGAAAGGGTTAGTTTTATAAAATCATGTTACCTAGCGTTAAGTAGGTTAATTAACTGTTATTGGTTGGCATTAGTTCACCAAATTTGCTAGTATAGCTATCTTACTAACCCTAATAGCCTGGCTATCAGATATTATCAGTCAAATTAAAGCATCAACTTCGAATGCTAATGTCACCTAGGTAAAGATAAGTAAGACCGTTTTTACTACGTTACCCAACATTGGCTGATTTCTACAGTCAACGTTAGCTAACGTCGCACAAGGCTAGCTACCTACGCCTGTTAACTCTAGCTAGGCCTGCCCCTGCTTGTAAAGTTACTGTTAAGTAAGTTAGCCATTAGCCGTTAGCTACGACACTGCTAAGCTATAGCTAACGCTAGTCTCCTGTTTACATTACACATTTGCCTATATCAAACACCGGAAATGGTCTTTGTATGAAATGTCACGGTCAACTCAATGAGCAAATCTATCACTACGCAGCGATACAAAAGTTAATATTCCAAATACGATATGAGTGCGAAAGAACAGCAACATACTGTTACCTTTCAACTCCGATGAACAACAGCTTGTTCTCTAGCCAACCGGCTAGGCCTGATCTTCTACTCGCGCACAAATCAAGCGGGTAAAGTCCGTTCAACGCTGTAAAAAACAACACTAGAAACACATCACTAACCCGAGTATGATCTAAAAACAGCGCCTGGAAATAAGGAAAAGCAGGCTAAATGCATTCAGTGCTAATTTAGTCAAAATATTGTTGATAATCCGGACTTTTTTGCATTTTGTAGTGCCGCTGACGGCCATTAAAATTTCCCCTCCCTCTCGTTCCCTGCCAAGACCTTCGAGTGTCGTTCGCCGCAAGACGAGAGATGGCCAATCAGCAGTAGGGAGGTTTTCCGGTGCTGGGAGAGTTCGACAGTTGTGCCAGCAATGATGACTATGATTGGGTAAAAAAGTGAAACCAAAATTGACGATAGGGGGCACTAGAGGACCGTATTAGTTGTGCTCAATTTGAAGTTGTGCCAAAGCAACTGACTCACTGAGCTCTGTGGTGTCATCTCCACTGTCTTTCACACGCTCTCCTTGAAGGTTACTTTATCGATTGATTATTTTCCAAATGAGCTTTATAGCTTAGCAAGCAATTCAGAACCAGACAATGTACCCACCCCTCTGAGATTCACCATGGAAACTGCTACAAATCGGTATTCTATTTGATTGCGATTGAGCAGTTTCAGAATAGCATCACTGTTTTTTGTCCTGTTGTGTCAGAAAAGTTTTGAAAAAATATAGAAAAATTTTAATCTCATATTAGAGTGTATTTTTTGCTTCATTATAATCAGTCCGTCTGCCTCTTATCATTCAGTATGCTGCTTTAACATGTCAAACAACCAAGTACATGCAGGTCAGAAGCCACAGTAGAACCTACTACTGGTTGTTTTGGCCAGAATGTTCAAACACCTGCAGCATATTATAAACAGAGAGCATTTTAGATGAATGAGTGTTGGCACTGCTCTGGGGCACAGATGGTGTCAAAAGAGTGAATACTGCATTATAAACAGCTCTGGTCTGCAGCACAAAGTAGTCCCAACTGTATCAACACTGAAATGGCCATTACTCAGCCTGGACACACATCACAACTTCTCCTTCAAAACCTGGAAGTCCTCAAGAAGGTGGAGCACAGTGGGGTGGGGGGGGTGCAGCTTCAACATGACTCAATTAGGCTAGTCATTTCCCATGGGAGCCATCTGAAAACCAAAGAGTCATAACCCTACCATGCATTGTTAATTGAGTTATTTCTAGGTGGGACCAGTTCTCCATCTTACAAAAAAAGAAAAGCAAATACATTTTTTCAACTTCAACTTTATTTATTACATTTTCACAACAGATACAACAATGTCGTAATTGCACTTATATGTCACAGTCAAAAGTTATGAATGACATTGTTACACAAAGGAAATTGAAAGCAATAATGGGTGAAATAGTATTACAAATGGACTGCATTTATATAGCGCTTTTATCCAAAGCGCTTTACAGTATATGCCTCTCATTCACACTCACACTCACACTCACACTCACACTCACACTCACACACCGATGGCAGTGAGCTACCATGCAAGGTGCTGACCTGACCATCGGGAGCAATTTGGGGTTCAGGGTCTTGCCCAAGGACACTTCAACATGTGGACTGGAGGAGCCGGGGATCGAACCTCCGATCTTCTGATTGGAGGCCAACCCGCGCTACCTCCTGAGCCACAGCCGCCCCAAAACAAATACATTTTAGGTATCCTATTATATAGCCAGGTATTTTACGTCAGACTAATATGACATACAATATGAATCAGACTCTATAATGCCATGATACCAACATTGAAGTATGACACCTTATTTTTAAATTTTTCAGACTATGATTAGTTCTGCCTTGTAGTAGATCATAATAAAACAGATGGCCAAGGGTTTCTAGAAAGTGATCAGTTTACAGTGAGAGATCAGTATTCCCACTAAGAGAAGCATGAAACAAATGCAATCCATCTTCAACTGGTGTGCAGAGTAAACATATTTTTGCATCTACATGTAAATGGGCCAGTAGAAAGATGGTTGCGCCACACCAAGACTTAGGGGCGATGAGGTAATGCTGTCGTGCTCTGGATGACTGATGGTTTGAACTCAGGCCTAGGCAACCTGGCAGCCATGACTTCATTAATGGGCAAACTTTGGCCCTCACAGCTGAATACAGTGCTACACACACTCTCCTTCTCAGAAGCTTATGTGATGTTTTGCAGTCTTGGAGTGAATTAGTCATGAAAGTCTGTCAATGCTTAGTGAAATAAAAAATAGAAAATTTCAACACAACATTGAGACATCTGCAAATCAAATCAAAATGTTGTATTAGTGATTAGAGTGAAATTACTTAAGAGACGTTTTATGGACAAATGGAGATGACTGACTGCAACATTGATAGAAAACCATAAGATGGCAGCAACACTTAGCTAGCGTGTGTATTGTCACTTCTGTCTCAGTATGAGTTGGAAGTTGGTTATGAGTTCTCCTTCAGAATCGCATGACCTTTGACTGTGAATGTACACACACATTTGTCAGTTAAGTATCCAGTATTTATGTCATCACGTTCTGTCAAATGTAGACAAGAATAATTCATCATGGTCTGGTAGGCCTATTATGTGTGATTATGATACATGCCTATGAGCTATGAGCATGGTGGCAAGAAGTTTTGCTATAAAATGGCTGCCATGCAATATATGGGAATGTAAAAGAGTAGGGGACAGGGGACGCTGGACACCAGAACATGGGGTTGGTCCAATTTTTCCTGTGACTTTTAAACATGAGTATTTAATTGATTTTAAATCTGTTAAATGAATGTTTTCACTTGCTGTAGATAGTGGAGTAAACTAGAATTATGATGGGTTAAAAAAGTGGAGATATTTGTGTATTCATGCAAGCCCATCATCTGAGGCCACCCCATCCTGATTTAGAGCTCTGTTTGGCCCGTTCTCCTGTCTCTGAGGTCAGCCTGGAGGGCCCCCGGCCCAACAATCACACCAGACCACTATTAAACCCGTGTGACGGCAATAATATCAAATCTAAACCAGATCCCCGTTGGCTTCATGTCTCCCTTGTGTGTGTGCATGTGTGTGAGCAATGGTGCAAACACTGCACACACACAAAGAAAATATTGTAATGGCAGCCTCGGTGTAGTCCATCTCAGTGTGTGTCTGTGTGTGTGTGTGGTGCATGTATGTGTATGTCTGTTTGTGTGAGAGAAAGAAAATGAGAAAGCAATAAAAGAGTGTCCAAACAAAAGAAAGTAAACCCTTTATTTTCTTCTTAGTAAAGAACACATAATCAACAAAAACATTAAAACTACAGTATTTAAAAAAAGGAATTCAGAAAATAACAATTATACAAATCAGATTTGCCTCTCAATGGTTTAACATCGCCATGGAAGGCCTGACTGTGCAAAAGTCTGTATTGAAACAAAACAAAGAAGATAGGAACAATATGCCAATAACCGTCTTTTTATGCTCATGAGCAAACAGTAGTAGCATCAATGGAAGCGTACAAGAATAAAAGTGTAAATACACATGGATGAGAAAGTACAACTCTGCTTTAGAGTATCTGTACATTCCTTTCAAGGCAAAGGCAGATTTTCCTGGGCATGTGGCACCACTGGCCATTGGCCACAGATCCTAGGGGAGCGTGCGACATTAGAACTCCCTCCTACACCCATATAAGGTCCATTGGTGAAGAAATGAGCTCCGGCTCAGTGTGGCATTTGGGGGAAGGTCAAGGGTCGATCTCCATGGGAATGATGGTAAGGATAGCATCCTCATTTCCACGGCGCACCACTACTCTGAGTGTTGCATCCCTCTTGATGGTGGCACTGACGTCAGACGCCGAGGAGATCCTGTGGCCGTTGATAGAGATGATGACATCATGCTCTTTAAGGCCACCACTGAAAGAGAGAAGAAGAAGAGATGATTGAACAAGGAGATTATACAGTAAATGGCATGCACATACATACATCAGCAAAGACTTTATTGTTGTTTGTATCCTGGGCATTACATCTTAGCAGGCTGAAACGGTATTCTGGCACAACTTCACCCACTAAAAATGTCATGCAATGGGCAGGTACACTGGGTACACATTTGTAAAATAATTCATCCAAAATGTTTCACAAACCCGGACGAAGGCCACATGCCGAAATGTGTCAGCTTTAGTGAGAAAACTTTGGTCTCAGTACTGTGTTGCTGGAATTTCCTCTTTCATTTATATGTTAGTTGAAAGAACAAAAGCCAGCAGCTTGATTTAAGGGTTTTGCGGCTCAGCTTGCACATGTATTATACATGAATCATATTAAAGGGCTCGCAAAGGACACACCACTCACATCACTTACATAATACAACAAATCAAGCATTACTTGTGTTTTTTTAGTATTCAATATGTACATATTCAACTACAGGTCTGTTTACAGGGCTGTACAGGTTAATAGAAAAACAACATCTGCTGTAAGCATTTTAAAACCTCTATTTGATCAGAAACAGATCTGAATATGTTCAAATTAGAAAGAAAAATACATTTATATTGAGAACCATCACTGGAAATTAACCACAACCATGACTGGATGAGAGCAGGAGAGAGGGTAGAGTGCTAAGCACATAAAACACAAACACACACCCAGAGTAAAAAACTAGTAAACCCTAAATCACACCAAGGCAGTTACCAGAAGTGATATCAAAGGCTGACTCTCAACACAACAACTCCTTAATCACAGCCACATGCGAACAGATGCCGCCACACCTTTTAACACAACTACAGTTCCACATTCCTCTCATAGTGCTCAGCTACTATATGTCATTTAACAGGCAAACAACACAATCGAGCAAAGGAGCCATCCTTCTACAGCAGGGCCCAGCAGGACCAACACAAAATACCAATGGAAAAAGATCAAAAGCACTTTATTTGAAAGTGTAGCAAATCAAAAAAATAAACAAAAACAAACAAAAAAAAACAGCAAATAATCTCAGGGTAAGGAACCACAGAAAGAAAGACTTAACAATGTAGTGGAGACCACTCTAGAGAGGGCTGGGTGAGCAGGCCCTGGAAAACCACAGAGCAACTAGCAACCTCCCTGCATGAGGGTTGAAGGAAATAGCTGACCTCAGCGTCTCCCAAGCCCCAATCTGCTAGAGTTGTGGTAGTGGTTGATTAGAATGGGCTGGGAGTGTGGGAGGAGGGGGATAGGAGGGGGCCAGGCACTCCAGGCATGCTAGATTTATGTTGCACTAAGACAGTTGTATAAGAGGCTGTGTGTGTGCATGTGCGTGTGTGTGTGTGTGTGTGTGCATACATGAGAGTGAGAGGCAGGAAATAAAAGAAAATGAAATATATTTGCCATGTGACTGTGCACAGGAGAGCTGGAGTTGAGCTGTCTTGTATAAATTCAATACATGTGTTGTGTATAGCATAAAGTGCCAAAGACAATATCCCATTGCTAAGAAACCACCTGAGGAAACCGTGGTGTCACAACCAAGTTAGTTTGTACTGAACCCACGCTTTTGGAGCCATATGGGAAGAATATCATCCTTACGCTGCAGCTGGCGTCTTTGCGATGACTTCCATAACGTACGCTCCAGAAGTGATGTCAGGGAAGTCACGGTGCCGGTTCTTCAGCTCTTTGGCTAGCCTGAAGGTAGGGAAGAGGGAGAGGATGTAACATATGAAGCACTTTGCAGGGTAAAAAATGTAGTACTCAATCGATACTTTAATCTACAAACAATAAAAGTGCATGTTGCCACATCCTAATAATGAAGAGCAGTAATCATGAGAAACATTCAATACTTTGTAATTTAGCAACAGCCATGTATGACCCCATATCACGTTAGTAATCAATGTGTGTGTCATGTTCATAATCAATGTGTTTGACTTCAGCCTGGAATTTACCAAAAATGTGAATGCTGCTGATGTATATATTCTGTGTGTGTGTGTGAGTGTGTTACTCACGCTGGAGTGAGAGTCATCATCCTCACACCAATGTACTTCTTCTTAGCCGCTGCCATCCCTAGAGATGGACAACAACAAAATACAAACACAATCATTCACTCTCCCTCCTGTGACAGTCCTGATTTTGAGTTTTAAGAGGCAAAAAAAAATCATTCAGCGTTCATGGCTGCTCTTAAAACACCCCTTTTGGTGTTCATGGCACCGTCCATGCAAGGGCGTTATCAGAATGTATGGTTTATATCCTGTGTGTGTGTGTGTGTGTGTACTCCACTAAATGGTGTCTGTGTTTCATCATGCATGTTTTGTTTTCGAAAAAACAAAAATAATCTCCCAAAAGTTTACGGCATCAAGTTGGCAGCCCTACATAAAAAAAATGTGTGTGGTGTTCCAAAAAGACTAGGCCAGATACAGGGGGAAGGCAGTAATAACATAGTAGGGTTTATTTTCAATGTTTGAATCCTGCTGGGTTATGCTGAGTAAAGATCCATAGGGGTTGAAGTGTAGCAAATAAACGTTAACGAGACGTAAACGAGAGCACACGGGGATGAAGAACAAAACGCCCCAGAGATGGTGCAGTGAATACTCATATACGTGCCCATGGGCTCTGGGTCTGACTCTCCAGACTTTGCCTGCTACACTTTGTCTCCGTCTTCCTGCTTCTGCCTGCCTGAATGAAAGCAATAAAAATGAAAAAGATAATAAACGGTGCCAATGAGAGCGCATACCTCTGGACTGACGGTCGTACGACTCTGCCAGGAACTGTCGGATCTTGTCTGAGGGTATGGCGAAGGAGATGCCGGCCGTCACTTTCAACGTGTTGATCCCGATTACATCGCCATCCTACAACAGCAAACCTCAACTTGGTGTCTAGTACCACAAACAAGTAACTTATTATCAGAATCATAGAAATGAAAAATGAAATGAATTCTTACCAGATTCACCAGAGGCCCTCCAGAGTTGCCGTACTGTGAACCAGGAAGGACACATTGACTTCATCTTGAGAGTGAGTGAGCTATGCATTTATGTGATTGAAATACAAACATTGTGCAGTCTTGTATGAACTTCTATTTTCACTTACATTGATGATGGCGTCAGTCTGAATGTAGTCCATGTCGGAGTTGCGCAGGCCCAGCTCCTTGCCCCCTCGTTGGGTGGTGCTGACGATTCCTGTGGTGACCGTGTTCTGGAGGGAAAATGGGCTGCCGATAGCGACCACAAACTCCCCTGGCCTCAGGTCTGCTGAGCGGCCCAGCAACAGCACAGGAAGCTTGGTCTGGACAAGGAGGAAACACATGGGGGGGGGGAATTTAGGTGGAAATTTAAAAAAAATCAAAACTCAGCAGAGGGCGAGTCATTTTTGACTCAACGTTCAAAAGTAGAAACTCAATTTTGGCTGTCAAGTGCAATTATTCTAACAAACCTCACTAACTCCTCATGATCATGTGTTTTCTGCGTGGACAGTAGGAAAGTAATCACTCCTCTCCAGAACCGCAACTCTTCTAAACACAACCCACTCAACGCTGCATGGCAATGCACCCACAGAAACACAATTACCACTTTTCCACAGCAGGGCCAAGTGAGATTCATGCCAGGGTAAACTCAAAAAGCTAACACCCGGGATCAAAAGCTTATTTGTTTGATTCCAACTGTAGCTCAGCTGAAAAATCCTCTCTGTTGGCAACTGTATGCAAAAAGAACCACAGATGGTGGATATACAGTATGGTACATAGTGACTAAGCTCTGGCTAGCCCTGTTACACCATATAGTGGAAACCAGGTTAGTGAAAGCTTGACTGACAGACAGACAGAGAAAGGATATATTTATCCATCCGCAGTGACGGTTTCCATTTCTGAACAAAATCGTCCCTGTTGGGTTAGTCGGCAGTCAAAGCCCACGTGCCACATCACAGTTCACAGACTGTACCCAATGCCCTGACAACCAGCACGCACTATCTGTGCAAAGGACCTGTCCCGACGGCTCCTTCTGTGTATCCATTTTGTTTACCCAAGGTTATAAATAGGGGCCAGTGGAGGCTGCAAGGTAACTGAGACAGCAAAACAAGCTGCCAAAGATACACACAGACAAAAGGGTATATATGAAAAATGCATATTCCCTCAAACGCACCATGCAATCACCTATCACAGTATCCTCACTCACACATGGCACTTAGCTACCCATGCAAACATACTACGCACATGCCATCTTGCTCAATGTTTATGGACGACTGCACATGCAGACAAAATAAGATGTTGTCAGACATCCCTTCGCTAAATCTGCACTAAATGCAGACAAAATATAAATGGAAAAAATAAATTGTGGTCTGTGGTTTAGATCTTGTTGTTAACAGAGGCAATCTCGACCCTTGAGGTGAGGTTATTATTAGAAGACGACAAAGATAGTGATAGCCAGTAACTGAGGAGGGGAACCTTTAAACCCTACTTCCAACCTTACCTCATACACGAGCACGCCCGCACACACACACACACACACACACACACACACACGGTCCAAGTCCTGGTTCTTGATTCATGTAGGGACATTTGAACTTTGGGGGCGATGTTACAAGCAGATGGCAAAAGCTCCAACACACAGAATTATGTACATAAACATGATGGCATGGAGATGGCATGAGCAAACACACACACACACACACACACACACACACACACACCTGACACAGGAGTAGCAATAATCACCCTCCCCCCGTCTCTTTTCACACTCCATGTGAGATAAGAGTATAACCAGATGGAGAGAAGAAGCAAGAGAAACACACACAGCTGAGAGAGGACGTCAGGTGGATGTGAGTCACTGCCAAGACATTCAGGACGAGGCCTCTGCCAGTCGGGGTGATGATGGTACCAGTTAGTGATACCGAAAGTGTCACTTATATCTATGTTTCCATAATATACTGTGTGTGTATGAACATCCATACATATATGCAGACACACACACTCTGTTAAAAAAGTGCTAAGAAGGCATCACTTCGCTGACAGTGGAGGAGCGTCTAGGTGAGAAGGCAGAGCAAACACACAAACACGCCGACTGCCGTCCTTTTCGAAGGCCGCCGGTCGAGATATCACTTACTAATCACGACTCGTCAGCTATCTGGAATGACTTGTGGAAAATCATCCCCTCCATGTGAGTCCACCTCTCCTTGACCACCCAAGTGACTCACCCTGCTATTTCAGATGAAGGTTTGGACGCACCAGAAAGAGAGGGGGAACAACAAACACCACAAACCACAGAAAGAGAGCATGAGAATGTGAGACGATGATGATGACTTGACGCAGGGTTTGACATTACACTGACGCAGCGGGTCGGCACTGATCGTTGCAGAAACCAGCCGATGACGAACAGGTCAGCGGTTTGAGCTGAACTTACTGACTAAGAGGCCGAACTCTTACCTGCTGCAGGAGTCGTGAACATGGCTGACATATCTAAGTTTCACAGTGGGCCATGTAAATAATCACATTTCTATGCTGGGCTAGCCGTTTAGTGTCTCAGATAAATGAACGAATCCCTGCAGTATGGATGCTTTTCATCTCATCTCAGGCAGGAGGCTAGCTGACAGCAAGGACCTAAACCCCCTCCAGTATGAACACACATTGTAGATTTCTCTATCCCCTGGATCTAACACGTGTTTATATAAGAGAGAGGAGTGGGGCATCAGAGTTAAGGAGGGAGGAGTAAACAACTTTGTTTGCTCTCAGCGTTTCAGAAAAACAAAGTAGTTGCAAGAAAAGCAAGACGGCATCGCTTGGCATGTGCTGAGACACATTCCAGACATTTTTCATCCTTTATCACCGATCTTGTCACAGTTAGGTCAACGGGGACATACATAGAGTGGGAGGAAGAGGGGCAGATAGACGGGTAAGCAGGCGGGCAAGCAGACGGCAAGAGAGGCAGATCGACTTGGAAGTAGCCCCAGAGTTGCTATAGAGATCTGCCATTGTTTAATGTTACAGCCCTGGTCGTTTAGAGGGTTATTTAAAAGCCATTACACTAACTACCGTTTTATGACCTGAGGTCCAGGTGCAAACTCGGCTGCAGTCAAGCTGTGTGATGGACTACAGCGAAGAGCTTACACACACACACACACACACACACTCACATGAGAAGAGGTTGCCTTGGCATAAACCCTTAAAAACTCAAGTCTGTAAATTAAAACCCACCTGGCACTAGTTAGATATACAGACAGACCACTTTAAAATACACACACATACACACAGGATGCTTTGGTTGAGTGAATGCATGACCTGTACTGTAAACGCTCTACTGTCGCCGCCAGAGCTCTCCTGTTTCTTTCTTGAAGAGGACTTCAAAGTTGAGAACATGCAGCAATAAGGTTCAGAGGTACACTGAGGTGTAGGGATTTACCCTTGACGCCTGAACCTTTACCCTTGGGGTTGTGCTAATGCAGATAAAATAGGGCAGGATTCAGCACGCTCATGCTTAACATCAGCTCAGGGCATCAGAGGGGTGGGGGAGGCAGGACAGAATGTGTGTGTGTGAGTGTGTGTGTCTGTGAGTGTGAGTGTGTGTTCTGTGTGAATGTGTGTGTATGTGGTATGTGTTTGGTGGACTGAAAACCTGAGATGTGGATGTTTTTAACAAACAAGCTCTTACAACTGAACTCTAAAGTAAAGTAACACAGTAAAAGCCATACACACGGCAAACTATATCACAGGAGCTGGTGCTAATCAAAGCCAAAGCCAATAAACAACATAGATGTCTGCTCCATTGAGCAATGCTCAGCAGCGTAGGTAACATTGAGATATTCCAACCACATTGGGTAAACCATATCCTTACTGACATTGGCACGGAAACCAATATGGCTTCCATATGTTGTTGTGAAGGTCTTGGTCCGTCTAAGAGCAAACACATGTCCGTATGTTCCATCTCAACTCTGGCTACGCGCCACACGGCTTTGAACTGCAGGGATCACAATGATCAGAGATGTGGTGTTATGTCGGCATTTGGGAATTTACTTCTTTCTTCTGTCTGCGTTTTCCCGTGCCTGACCCCGCTGCAGCCTGAAGCAGTTTTTGTATTGTTTAGCATTGAATTGTAGAACTGTCTAGATAGATGATAGTGGTGAGAGTGAAACCTATGATCATAATAGTCATTCTTATACATTTTATATATATATATTATTAATTCATTTCTAGTGAATTATATTGAAATTAATTGTTTCACATGTTTCTGGGGACCCACTGGAGCCTCCTCGAAGACATAAGGGTCCTTAAATCCCACTTAGAGAACCACTGCCTGCAGCCTACACTCATTTGGTGGCACATGACACTCGGAAAATAGAGCAAATACTAATAAAAGGTACAAATAGAAATAGAAAACAGCAAATGGAGCAAACTGTTAAAGTAGGGGCAAGTAATGTAAACTGCGACACTGTCAAAAGCTGTCATGCCCTTCACCCCCTGACTGGCGCTATCTGTTGACATTACTGTGTGTATGTAGCCACTGATGCATTACAGCCTTGTCTATTATTATTGTAATAATAACACTATCAGTCAGTCAGTTCATGATTCACATAATTAGTTTTGGTTATCACAAAGCTGGTCACGGCCTGTTGCATTTGAGACCTTTCAGCCTCTCAAAACATGCCTATGTGTCTAAGTGACGTCAGTTGACTCGTAAGCCCAGCTGGCTTGGAAAACAACTACGCAGCTACAAACCGGGCCAAGACAAAGGACCCAGCAGGGCTAAACTGGGGAGAATGCTAAGCGGGCTTTCTTTGGCTCCCTTCCCGCCACACGGCATCCTCAAGCATGGGAACCATTTTGGTTACATGAACGAGGGATGATGGAGAGACGGTGGGACAGGACAGGAGGATGTGATTCATTTCCCCTCTGCCTGTCTCTAAAGGATGCCACGCAGCGTCTTTCCACTGGCATTGGAGTGTGTCCTCCGTGTCGTCTGGTGGGAACCTTACGCCTACACATACACACACACGCACACATGCATGCACACAAGCACGCATGCACAAGCCACACACACATTAAAAGTGATTTGTTCATGATTAATTTGAAATAATTCTTTGCAGGTTTGCTTTGTCTGTCATTGCTCCCTCTACAGAAATGATCAATTTCTTCATTTTGAGACTGTGTTTGCCTGCTGTCCCTGCTAAATAAACAGATGAATAAATACAAGCACGCATGGACGCGCGCATGCACACACATATTCAAATATTATCCCTGTCCAAACCAGCGTCAGGCGAGTTGCCCAGACAGAATGGTCTGTGAGGCATAGAGACTCTTATTACCGGGTGATGGGTAATAGACAAACAGTGCCATTGTTACATGGGGCCATATGGGAAACATGAGGCCTGTTTTCACTGCCACATTGCAACACTTGTAAATCTGATTTCACGAGGGTTAAGAAAATGGTTCATTTATTGAAGTTACATCCAAAAGTTTCAGTGTGTTATTTCTCATATAAGGAGATCTGGCTAAGCTAGGCTAGGCTAGGTTAAAAAATGTTCCCACAATTGGCGCAGTGGCATTGTTTCTTAAGCTGCAGTGTAAACAAGGCCGTGGATGGTCAATGCAATTAAGATGATATCCCCCTAAGATTTGTTGCATTTTGGCGTACCCAAACCCAAGGTAACCGCACTGCACATGAGATGCGATAAAATGATGTGGGATGATTTGAAAAAAATCCTGCAAACAGAACGAGTGTTTTTCAAGTAATTCCAGGTCAATGCGGTCGCTTCCAAGTTTGTGTGGCTCATTACGAATCGATATAACTCGATATGAGTAATTCAAAGTCAGTCCAAGTCAGTGAGATTTGCTTTCAAGTCAAAGTGAGCGCTTCCAGCTCAGTGTGAGGGCTTCCAAGTGCATGTGATTGTTTCCAAGATGTGAGTGAGAGGATGCGGTTAATGAGAGGCCTTTCACCCCTGCAGCATGATTAGCTCTATCTTTATCATCTCGTTGCCACATCACACGCCGCACTCATTAGCCTATTAGCTCACGTAGTCCTCCAGACATATGGATCTATTTTCCAACCCTTGACCGCATCGCTCTCCCTCTCTTTCGCCTCTCTTTCTTGTCTCTCTTTCCCCCCATACTCTCTCTCTCAGGAAGAAGTGAATACAGCACTTTTCCCCCCCTTGCCTTTCCCTCTGAAGTTCCAGCTGCTGTAGACAGACTAATGTCTTCCCCAGAGATGAGGAGTAGACCACAGCCCCGGGAACAGACTGGGCCCTGCCACCAATAAACTTCTATTTCTCACAGAGAGGAAAGAGGAATCAGAGAAGGAGGGAGTGGGTATACACAGGGAAATGTCAACTTTCAAGTTTCTCTGGAGTGCTCTGGAGTGCTCTGGAGTGCTGGGATTGACAGTAGTGACCCAGTTCCTTATGTATTGTATGCTGTAAGGCATGAATTGAGACAAATAAGGATCAGAGAGACAAATGGGGGAAACAGGGATGGATGGAGGGAGACCATTCAGTTTGTGAATTTATGAATTCACATATTGTCCAACCCCGACTGGACACACACTCTGGCTCACCATAATATGACAACCCAGTATTGATGTGGATGAAAATCTCTCTTCCATAAAACTATGACTGTACTCTGTATTTCTCTTCAATTTCATCCTCTATGGAGATACAATATGTTACAACAGGTTAGGAGGCAGGAGACATTTCTATCTCTCTTCTGGCTGTGGTACATTAGCAATAACTCCAATAGTACATTTCCACTAAGACAGACCAAGTCGTCCTTAGATAGAGGAAGGGTATTTCAAAGCTGAGTTCATTTTCTTTAAGTACAGAGACCAGATACCCTGTAGCTATAGGTCTGATGACTGCATTTCCCCTCACCTTCAAATCAAAAATGGCAACTTTCGCTCTCCCTCCTGCCCTTTCATTATCTCTCTAACTCAAGCATCCTCTAATTTCCTCTGCAATGACTCTCACCAGCCCCAGTTATCACACACACACACACACACACACACACACACACACATGCAAAAACGCACACACCAACCTTCCCTCATTAGCAGAGATGCCAGTTCCAGTTCCAAAGTGGAAGTGGAAAGCCTGTTCCAACTTTGCAATGACTTATCTTATAGTCATTATCACAACAAGCAAACATGGACAAAAATCACCACCATCTAACCACAAAGGGGTTATGTCAAAACTATAAGCACCAAACCCCTATTCTTAGCATTCTCATGATGTTGACTGTGCTTCCTACCAATATGACACATAAAAAAATGCTGACAACTGGCTGTCATTTGATTACAATTACTTATTTCATTACAAACATATGCTGTTTGTCCACCGGGATAGCCACGTTGTCATGTGGTGGACTATGAATCAACTTGTGGGGGAAAGGCATGAATTTGCCCATGCCAAATTTGGATAAACAATGGATAAGCAAGGACTTCTGTAGTGATGCAGTATGGAGGCTTGACCTTGGTTGACCAGGGGGAGTAGCGGATTAGCAGAAAAGCCTAAAGAAAGCATCACACATTTCCAAATCTGCGACAACACAGCATCTGTCAGCTGATTTTGGCTCACACAACATCTTCAAGCTGTCCACACCGAGCAGTTCACTATGTTTGACGTAAACAAACACAAGAAAGACCCCCACATGAAGACCGGCCTGTCATCAAGGGATGGGATGGCTTTCATTGTGGGCTGAACAAAAACAAAGCATCTCTCAATGCTCTTTTGAGTACTTAGAGGCTCACATTGTAGGCTGAACAAAAACAAACCCATGTTCCAGCCTCTTTTCAGATTTGGGGTCTCTGTAGTACACCTTGTGTTGCTGTCATGAACGTCTATTCAGCTGTGCTGCCCAACCCTGAGAATAAGCTCCATGATGCATTCTGCAGTACTCTGCCCTTGGCTTGGTGCCAGGCATTCCTTCATACGACTGCTGCCTGTGATTAACGTATAATGTGGATAGTAGGGATAGATCCCTCCAGGCTACTAGACAGAGAAAGACAGACAGACAGACAGACAGACAGATTCATGGAGAGAAAGAGAGCTACAAAGAGAGTCCACACACAAATACAAATAAAAAAGAGAAAACACCTTTTTCAAGCTGATGAGCAACATTGCTGTCTTGCTTGTAAATTGAGCGTAGCGATAATGACTGATTGTTTTTGTGTCTTCCAAGTTGTTTCTGAGAAGAGTAGAGTAATGACCGACTGTATTTGTTTTTACAGTCTGTTGTGTCTGTGAGTGCCAACAGGATCTGCTCTGACTGCCAGCCAACTGTCTTTACAAGCACCATTTGGATACAATTTCACTCTCACTTTACTTGCACTATGAAGAATCGTGCCTCCGAGTTTTGGAACCCTTTCATGCCAAAACACGTTCACTTTGGCTTCTACTTTTTATATTTCCCAACGGTTTTATTGGGGAATTACACAACAGCAAGTTAATGTTGTTTTGTTGCCCTGCTCTGATAGTGCACAAGGCTGGGGTTGTGCCTTGACGAGATCGTCTCATTCCCATTGATTCACAACGAAGTGGACATCGGTCTACATCTGTGGTTCTCAATCTGGGGCGTCGGATGACCCAGTGGGCTGTGAGATGAATTTGTAGAGGCCTTTAGCAAATGTATGTGACATTATTATTTATTTATACTTCTATTTCTTGCTTATCTTACAAATGATTTACTGTTGGTGTCATGAGTAGACATCCCCTTCATCTCACAAGAGTCAAAAAGCCTGTGAGCTAGTGGAGAGAAAAAGAAGAGAGAAGGAGTTCAGGAGGAGAGAGAGGGAAGTTTCTCTGGCCTGGAAACCAGTATTTAAAACAAGATCTGTCTCGTGGGTGTTCAAGCACTCGTTCTCACAAATGCTTGTATACATGGGATCAGATATAGCTCTCTAGAGCAGGCAGCGCTACTGTGCATGAAGCCACACACTCCTGTCAACCTAGTATTAATGCCTCCGAAAATATTCCAATCCATACAGTTTCTATTTGAAATGATCAAGAATAATATTTATAAAGGACTCAGCAAGCCCATGAAAATGTGAGTCAGTAGTTATATATAGTTATAGTTATATGTTCACTCTAAAGTGTCTAGTATTTAACTTGTCTTCAACTGGTTAATAGATATAGTGTAAGGCATTTTCAATTTGTTTTTCTCACACCCATCCATACAGTCGGTCATAGCTTGAGTGACGGTGTTTGCCTCAAGCCAACAAAATAAAAGGGCGTGATTTTTTTTATGTCAAGACACATTTAGCTAATTGACGTTTTCTGGATTTGTTGACTGTCTAGCGCTCTGACTGACCGGTGAGTCAATCTTGATGAGGGCGATGTCCGACTTCTCATCCACGTCCTTGATTTTGGCGTCATAGGAGGCCCCGCTCTTCAGCTCCACCTTCACTCGGTATTTATTGGCCACGACGTGGGCATTGGTCACGATCTGGCCGTCCTCTGACACCACAAAGCCGGAACCGCTGGCCACAGCCACCTCCCGCTTCGAGTAGGCCATCCTGACGGGGGGGGAGAGGGAAAGGAGGGGGTGTGCTGTTAGAGCGCTGTTCATGTCACGTCTTTCAACATGTCTCTTCTTTTTCATTATCCCTGTCAGTTGACTAAAAACAAAACGCAAAACGAAAATACTGCATGAGGTAATAGCAGTGTGAGAGCAGAAACAACAACCGATGAAACTGCTCCTTAACATAACAGATCGGGGAAAAGACGACACACATACAAATACTTAAAACATGATGAGTTTACTGTGACTATCACAGGCTTAGCAGTTAGTTAGAGTCTGGAGGTAAGGAAAATAATACTATTTATTTCTTTACATGTTCAGATACGTATAAAACAGCTAATTGGGCAGATGAGAAAGAAAGTAAGAGAAAATTACTGAACACATGAAATACCACTTCACAAGCCAACCTGGAATAGAAACACAGAGAGAAACAGGGAGGGAGAGAGAGAGAGAGAGAGAGAGAGAGAGAGAGCAAGAGAGAGACATAGAAACGAGATGACTGAAGACATTCAAAAAGGGGAATTACAGGCCATGATGACATGAACGATAGGAGGAGAGGTAGAAATAAAAGAGGATAAGAGATAGTGGGATGATGAAAAGAAGGGTTGAAAGGTTGAAGTGGAGAGCAGGGTGCTCTTCCAATTAGTGTGGTCTGGTTACACACACAGGTGGGCTGTAAATTCTGGCATGTCTCAAAGATTGTCACACACTCACACACACACACACACACACACACACACACACACACACACAGGTGCGTGGCTCTTACTTGCGGTAGAGTTCAATGTGAACCACAGACGGAGCAATTCTCTCCACCACGTCGGCGATGAAGTTGTATTTGTGTCTTGGGCTGTCTGGGTTGTCCTGAGCTGGAAACACAACACACACACACACACACACACACACACACACACACGTAGGATGTCAGACGACTAAAAACAAACTGAAAATGCACCAAAATACTGCATGACGTAAGAGCCGTTTGAGAATAGAAAGGCAACAAATAAAACTGCTCTTTATCATAACAGACCAGGGAAAAGGAAAGATGACAGTCCATTTGTGGTTGAAAATGTCTAGGTCACTCACTTACACACGCACACACACACACACACACACACAGGCACACACACACACACACACACACACACACACACACACACACAGACACACACACACAGGCACACACACACAGTCATTCCTGGACCTGGAAACCCTAGCCTTAACCCTTGCAAATACATACCTAACCTTAGTCCTTACCTTAACCTTAACCTACCAATCATTTTAACTAACCTAACTAAATTCTAGTCACCCTTTTTCAATGAGAACTGCCAAAATAACTGAATCACTCATCCTCACCCATCCATGGCAGGGTAAGTCAGGAAATGTGGACTGATTCACCAGGTAATTAAGTCCTACTCAGAGACAGTAAACCCCATTTAACCCAGCCGGTGAATCAAGACTTCCAAGATCCACACGGACACGTTGATCTTAAAGTCAACTCAATATACGTTCCATCCATAAACCCTTTTTCTATTTTGTCTCACAAGGACAATTTCCATTCATTATACTCTCCTGGGGGACCCACGTTTGTGGAACACTTGCCAAAGGCAGCCATAAGCCCTGGGATATCATTGATTACAGTGAAGGGTTAAGGAAGAGAAAAAAAACATAGCTTGAGGTGCAGTTAAGCTAACAGGAGCGTGGAATGAGCTCTGTCTCAAATTATACAGTATGAAGAACTCCAAACATTTGTCATCCCGGAGGGGGGAAATCCTGCTATGCTAGGCTCTCGTCTGTCTTGGAAAGAGAAAGATTCATTCCATCTATCTATCTATCTATCTATCTATCTATCTATCTGTCTATCTATCTATCTATCTATCTATCTATCTGTCTGTCTATCTGTCAGAGATCAAGCTTTCCCCCCGGATCAATCTATCTATCTATCTATCTATCTATCTATCTATCTATCTATCTGTCTGTCTGTCTATCTGTCTGTCTGTCTGTCTGTCTGTCAGAGATCAAGCTTTCCCCCCTGGGGATCAATAAAGTATCTATCTTATTTATCAGTACACACAGATAAAATATAGAAGTGAAGTGATAGAAAAAGTGATGAAACACAACGATAAAACACAGAAAGAGGGGAAAATCCTAAACTTGGTGAGATAAAATAGGCTTATAAACAATGCAGGTCATGAATGAACTTCAACAACCTTCTATACAATATACGGACATTCCTGCTGAGCCTTGTCAATGAGGTTAACTTTTGAACTCATTCCAATCTGAACGTCAAATAATAGATTCTGATAAGTTTCTCCTGAAGAGAAAGAGAGAAAGAGCCTATAAGTAATGGAAAGGTTGTAGTCATCTCCCCCCCCCCCAAACTAGCTTCACTCTCCAGGGGCCAAGGTCAGCTCTGATAGGGTTGGACAGAGGGGCCAGGCCCAGGGTCCAGCGCTCGTGTTGTTTCTGGAGCGTCCATCTTCCCATGAGCTGTCTCTTTCACTTCACGGCGTTATGACGAGTGTTGGCTACACCGCACACACGCACACACAAACACACATGCACAGCCAAAGGCGCAGACATGCGTGGCGTGAGCGCGATCACACACACTCGTACACACAGACACACACACACACACAGTCAGATTCATTTGTTTCCACAGACACACACCACTACCACTTCTCTGCGAATGAAATGATCATGCGGTGACGATTCAGGGAAATGGGACATCACAAACCAGATGTCGTGCGCTACTCAGCTCAGCTCAGCATTCTCAACGGGACTCTTACTACAGACATGCATCGGTATCCTCAAGTCAGACGGATTCCTTTGGGGGGTTTAAATGGGGGGAAATCATTTAAACCAAGGTTTTTAAGAAGCAAAGTTCATGTAAAGGTCCATACACACCAATACATGCACACACACATACACACACACACACACACACACACACATACACACACGACTCCTCATCACCCCGTACCCACACCCCGCCCTACAGACACTGACCCTACAGGAACTTGCCTCCTAAGTTCCTCTCTTCCTCAACCTTCCCAGCATGCCTGCTGTTTGTGGGCTCCTGCAGGCGGAGGCAACCTTTCCTCATCCTCCAGAGAAACTAGATCCGGCTACAGTAAAGTCCTCTTCTCTTCTTCAGCTGCTCAGTGATCTAACTGCCATGCCTTGAGGCTCAACACACACTCACCATAAGCACTTTTTTTTTTACAGTGGGGGGCAAAATGGGGCCCGCCAGGAAAATGCAAAATGTTTGTTTGAAATGACAAGCAAAACTTTCAAATAATTTCTGCTGGCAATAAGATGTGAACAGAGTCTGAGAAGTAAAAGAGTGACACAAATAATAAGCAAGCCTTAGTTTGGTCCTGTAGTGGAAACTAAGCTGGAGAGTCATGATCACACTCACTGACCTACGTTTAAGCTATAAGGG
Source organism: Hoplostethus atlanticus (assembly GCA_034670405.1). Lineage (NCBI taxonomy): Eukaryota > Metazoa > Chordata > Actinopteri > Trachichthyiformes > Trachichthyidae > Hoplostethus > Hoplostethus atlanticus. The sequence continues at coordinate 1,603,382 of JAXDDX010000065.1, read as the reverse complement.
AATTCTCCAGTAAGCCATTGATGTTGGCTCAGTAAGTAAGAGATCTTCAGTGACTTGATAGATGCGTCAGTGTTATGGCACTCAGGTGTCTGATCGTGATCCCACCAGCCATTTAGCTCTCATGAGGCCTGACTTTGTCAGCAGTTACAAAGATATTATATAGACAATTTAGCATTGCTGTTTATAACATTACCATGACGCATGGGAAACATTGTGAGGCAACCCACTGTGCAATTCTGCAAGTAACTGTAACCAACCTTATTTTTCCATTCTACTTTGGTTCCTTGATTTTGTACCATGTGCCAATTCTGATCTCTGTTAAGACAATATTACCCATCTTGCCTCAAAAACAGTCAAACGCTCCAACCTTTGGAGGTTTGAAGACATCACTCATTTGAAAACTTATAATGTGCTTATATGGTTATTCTGCTCACACAGTGCAAAATGTGACTCTCAAAGTGCAAAGTTTAGTGGGTTTCATCGTGGCTCAGCAGTGACTAAGCTGGCACAAGTGTGATGACTTCATGGACGAGCCAACAATGTGAATGGAAAAGAGAGCCGAGGGGGCAGAGAGGAAGTAGTGTGGGCTTGGGAAGTGACATCAGATTTGTATGGCTTATCGGAGCGATCGGGGGATTGGAAAAAGACAAACATGACGTTCCCTCGTCACAGTCAGAATAACAGGGGACACAAAAGAGCCTTTTCGGACAGGGACTATGGGAGAAGCTGGAATAAAGATGGTCTGGCAATGAGGACGATGGAGAACTAATGAGCATGTGAACTATGGGGAATCATAAATCCTAGACAGGGAGGGTGAACAGGAAGGAAAATAGCTGGGGAACACAGACAGACAGACAGACAGACAGACAGACAGAGAAACAGAAACAGACCAACTGAGAGACATGACAAAGACAAAAAGAGACGTGCAAAAAGATGATCTTATAATATTAACAGTGGTACAGACCAGTCAGGGGAGAGGAATGTGCCCAATCAGCACATACAAGCAGAGTCACTAAGCAGAGTCACAAAGAGACTTTCTGCAACATTAGACTAGCAAAGCCGTAAAGACCAGTGCCAGCCACTCACCAGCTAAAGGGTTTATTAGGTTTTTAACTGGATGAAAGTTTAAATGGATTATAAAAAGTATTTTATATATATATATATTTTCCTATATCTACCTCTTATGAAATTCCTTGAAACATCAGCTTGTTTCTGCAGCCCCTATATGGTATTCTGTGTCAGTCGTGCGACCCCAAAGACACGGCGAAATCTGACCTAAATTTCCTCGCCAACTCAAACAACTTGCATAATCAACGTCTTCGGAGTCCAGATGCAAAATGACATCATGCCAAGTGTAATTGTATGTGTTTTCTTAACGTGGGGCCAGGTTGCCGAGTTGTGAGAGGAACTAAGAGGGGCCTTTTTTTTTTGCTTTGGCGTGGCGCCCTCGTATACCTCGACACAGTCCTGCAATTCTGTCTGAAGCGAGAGGAGCTGAAAGGAGCACTGATGAGACGACCACATCCTCTATCCTGGCCTAGTTACAAAGAGCTAGTCTGATATGCCCCCAAAAAAAACTTGACTGACTCATTCCTTGCACTGCAGCTATGAAAATCCTAAAAAAAAATCCATTTCTAAGTTAAGTTTTTTTCAAGGCATCAAATTAAGCCTTACAGCCGCAGGAAACTTGGCTTGAAATAGTAAACATTAATATATGATATCAAAGTTTAGTGTCTAATTAAGCATCCACAAAAATCTTAGAAAACCTAGTTCAAAAACAGCTCATTTAGCTGTTTAGACCATTTCTCAGGACTGTGTAGGCGTGTCAGATCAGGATTTGATTGACATCCTGACACGATGGATAGCTCCGCCCATGTCAAACTGTCAAGCTGTTGCACCTGTTGGGGGAGGGACAACTGACGTGCATTTTTTAATGATTGGATTAATGAATTCTCTGCGTCATAAATCTCAGAAAGTACCACGCCCAATTCAACCCCACTGTTCTGAACCCCCCCACTCATTTGAACTAGGTTTTGTAATATTTCTGAACGTTTATTTTCACTCAGATTTTTGTGGATGCTTAATTAGACACTAAACTTTGATATCATATATTCATTTTTACTATTTCAAGCCAAGTTTCCTGGGGCTTTAAGAAAGTTGAAGTTTTTTGTCACTGTTTTCCTGTAATCGTGGCACTTTCAGACATAGCTGACTGAGTATGACTTAACCATTGAGGTTGCCTGCATGCCTGACGAATGTGAAGATATACACAGAGTGTAAAAAATATTAGGGCCACTTTCCTACTGTTGAGTTGCACCCCATTGTGCACAATCCATGTCCATGATTGTCAAGAGGAATAAAAACCTTCTTTACCCGTCTCCTCACCTTCACCTCCATCTTGCCTTTATGACTGAAGTGGATTTAATAGGTGAAATCGGTAAAGAGTCATAGCTTTTGCCTGGATTCATCTGGTCAGTCCACTTCATTGAAAGAGCAGGTCGCCCTCATGTCATGTCCTCTTAGTGTAGTCTATCCCAATGTTCTGGACAATGCAAGCTTCTTGCCTCACCCCTGCACACACAGTTTTTGAGGTAGATGTCAACTTTTTTGTCTTACTAAGTCTCCTGTCTGTCTTAATGTCTTCAACAGAGGGAAGTGTGGCTTTGACTACATAACTGTTGACCGTGATTTATGAGAGACAACAGCAATACAGAGAGAAAGAGAAACTCAAACCCAAGAGAGAGAGAGCGAGAGAGAGAGGGAGGGAGAGAGAGAGAGAGAGAGATTCCTGGGACGTGAGTTTCCGAGCGTTGAGGTAAGTTATAGGTCTTTTAGGCAACAGGTGTTGAAGTGAAGTTCTCCATTCGGAATTGCACACACTAGATGGACATATGTAAAGCACACACACACACACACACACACACACACACACACACACACACACGCACACACATCATAATTGGAGAATGAAATAATGTCTTTACCACCTGTATTTGTGCACAAGTGTGTATGTGCATGTACATGTATTATTGCATGTGCATATAATAATGTGTGTGAGTCCGACCATTACTCATGCCTGATTATCCTTCTAAGACATATCACACACACACACACACACACACACACACACTTAATGATGATAAATGATACACTGATTAAATGATACACACTATGCATTCCTGGCTGGACTGTGATATTTCATAGAGAAAGTATGTCTGAAGTGAAGAATGATGGTCTGTCTATTGTTAACTTCCACTGATTATGGTAACATACTTTCCACATGACACTGATAAAGCACAGGTCCATGATGAAACAGTCACACATAATACCAATATTACAACTTCATAACTGTATAAGATATTGAAGTATTTGTTGGACTGTTTGTTTGCTTTATTATTAGTAGTAGTATTATTAGTCATTTTGTGTTGGTTCTTGTATTTCTTTTGTTAACACAAGGGGCACTGACACAGGTAGGGAGGCACTGGGAGGGCATACGTTCTTTTACCAGAGCAAGAGAGAGAGGCAAGATGAGGATTGAACCCTGTGTGTGCTAATTTACTGAAGTAAACCCACAGAATTGGGAATTTGCCTGGACTTTCTTTAGCCTGCGTACAACCAGATGGTACCAGTGCACCATTTGAACCTTTGACCTGACAAATAGCCACTACAATAACTGAAGTATTCATACTCCAAAACGCCTTCCAAAACACGTTTAGGTTGTACAGAATACCCCTGGGGCAGATCTTATAAAACAATCAAGAGGATTGCGGCCATGTGACTGTGGGCTATGCATACCAGAGATAATCCAAAGGCCTACATGAAGCTTTACATCAGGGCAGAGTTCATTCAACCAGGCAAAACTAAGACTGGTTTTCTGATTGAGACTAATTGTAATGCATGAATGAAGCAGCCCACAAGAAGGAAACCGCACATTTCAATAGTGTCCCTTGTTATCCTGGACACATGAGGGGTTTGTGCCGCTGAATGCAGCTGTATAACCATCTGTGTGTCGTTTCAGCCCCGCACTACAGCCTCCCAGTGAGGATTCAAGGGGTCATGTTCAAGATCAGTTTGTGAAGGGTCACTCAGATACTGGGGGACATTTAGGTTATGGTGCTATAGCATATCACTGACGTAACGTTTCAAAATGTGTACGTTTGTTGAAGCAGTAATCAGGCTGTATCATAATGGTTTACTTGGGGGGGGTCAAGGGGCCCCAGCAAAATTAGTAATATTTTATTTTATTTTACTGTAATTTAATTAACTAGAAAGTAAACCAAAATAGAGGATGTATGAGAAACACTATTCTATTCTAATTCAAACATTTTCCTAGATGGGGTTCCTCGGGATAGAACCGTATCAAATGGGGGTCCGTGGCCTATTTGGGGCCCGTGACATGAAAACCCCCTGATGTCACTCTTGGCACCAACTTGCGTGTTACCTTTTCCACAAGCTCCCCGCTGGATGAAAAGAACGGGTGGCTGCTGCAGCTTCTGCGCCCGGTTGCTGACCCTCTTCAGCTCGCAGATATTCCGGTAGGACACCCCGTCGTTTCCACAAACGGGGTCGGTGACTTTGCACACGCAAATCCCGCTCTTGCTTCTCCTCCTGACCGTGATGGAGTATCCCACCCCGCCGGAGACCGAGCACTCCAGCCCCTCTCCGCACACCGGGTCTCCGAGTTTCCCGCTGCTGCCGCAGGCGTCGCCGTCTCCCGCCGCGCACACGGGGCAGCACTGGCAGGCGTCGAGGACTTGCCCCGTCGGGCAGTCCGCCGGTAGTCGGGGACACATCGACTTGTCGCACCGAGGAGGACATCCGATAACATACCTGTTGGAGATCTGTGCACCCGCTGGTATGGACGCAAAGGCGACGGTTACGCACAGCAGTGACCAAAACATAATTCAATCCAAAAAGAAACGGTAAATGTCAAAAAAAGTTCAATAGAAAGTATTAAACAGTTTTCCAGTCCCTCTCTACTTGCAGTGTTATGGGATGTGAGAGCTCAGTGGTGTTGAGGGGCGAGTCGCTTCAACTGGAGAGGCATTTAACTGAAGCTCCACTGCCACTGCGCACCATTACGCGACTTTGTTTTTTTGCTGGCACTGCATTTATAAAAGCAATTCACTTTCTAGACGACCACAGCAGGCGTGGTGATTGGTGGGTGAATGTGACGTCCTGAATGGAAGAACTGCGTTAGTGATCAATTTGAAAAAGCCGGTTTTGATGAGGAGGTGGACGGGACCGGGTGGGGGCTTTAATCCGGCATATGGAAACAAACATATCAAAATCAGATGATAGTGCAGAATATGAGTCAATCTGGGAAAAGAGGTAAAGTATACAACGGATTCCTCTTTAGAGAGCTATGAAATGAAACCCAGTATTTGCAAGTCATATTGCAGACATAGTGCTGGGTGTAATTAATAATAATGTGATCCTGTGTTTATCTCTGTAGGGAAATTATTTCTCAGCTGCTCCCCTGCAGGGAGGTCAAGGTCAGCTATAACAGCCCCCCTGGAGCTGGGAGGTATTCAGTGGCTTGCTCAGGGACACTTCAGCAGCTAGGGTGGATGTTTCCTGACATATATGGGGCTTGAACCTGCCATAATAAAAATAAATAAACAAAAGCAGTGATGGAAGGAGGGAGGCAGCCCAAAGCCTCTCCATGCATCCTACGGCTATTTATTGCTTGTGCTTTTTACTGGTCCCTATATGAATTAGTCACTCCTGGCACCAACTTAAGCCTCATGGCTAATTAGGAAAATCAGCAGAGGAGAAAGGGTTGGGTGGATTACGGGATTTCTGGAGTTAATATAGGGCTGACACATAGCCGTAACAGCCAAATGAAGTCTAATTGAAAAATTGCAAGAGTAGATAGTTTCTCCATTCATTAGGATATGCTCTCATCCGATTTCCGGCACAAGCAGCCAAATAAACATCTGATGGTGATATCCTGATAATGAAATCATGGCCTCCAAAATTAAAAGTGTAAATCTGTCAAAGTGCAATCAACATTTTGTTTCAACATTGATCTGATAACCACTTACTTGTGGCACGTTCTCAATCAACGGAAGATTTGTTGACTCGAGACATATACTTCAAGTTCATCTTAAAAGTGGTTTATTGTATGGAGTGGCATATGCTGCCAGTGTTAAGGGAGGAAATTCCAATGTTATAACTAAGTGAGACTTGGCCAGTCGTAGGTAGTGTACGGGCGAACAACACACCTCTGTTAGGTTTAGATGTCTGTGGTGTGCTGTAAAAGAGTCCAGTAAACAGTAAGGCAATGAATCAGTGTCATAAAGTTTTCCAACACAATGTGATTGATAATGGCCTCTGGGTTATTTTAATGGCTCGTGGTTTTAATGTGGTGGCTGGATGGAAGAGAACACGTCTCTGAGTCGCTGCTTGGTGATGGAGGGACTTGGGGACGAGGCGCCCTGTGGTGCACGGGACCCTGGTCTAACACAAGCCTCTGTATCCTATAGAGGCAATTAGAGAAGGGCATAAAGGGATGGGAGGGAGTCGTGTAAAGACTGGACCATTTTGTGCTGTAATGCGAAATAGCACAGGAGACAGGAGGAGTAGAGAATGTACATTTTGACCTAGAATCCATGATTGAGTGGCAAAAAAAAAAAAGGTTCTGGGCGAAATGGGAAAATATATTAATTTCAGAGGATGTATAACAGATATGAGTAAACTATCTGCACAAGTTATAGCTCTGTCATTTTGATGCTGTCATGCTGATGACAGCTAAAAAAAATAACAAACGTGAGTAGTAGATTCAGCAGTAATGAGAGCCTTAAGCATTACCGGACCCCTTACACCATGTGGATTTGCCCATGGAGGACCAGGACACAGGCGAGCGATGATGGGAAAATATGCAGATGAAAACAACCTCATCTATAAGGAACACCCATTCAAACCAAGACCAAGATGCATAACCACGGATAGATTAACATTGAGGTCTGTGTGATCTCTCCCAGCCAGTCGGCGTGTGTTGGCATATGTGAGGTCCCTTAAGAGTACGACTGAGACTTTGCTTCCTCGTTTGAAACCACAACAAAGTCCCACTCCCTTCACTAAATGCCAAAAAAAAAAAAGAACTGAGATATACTAGAATAAGATAGAGCACTGAGAAATGTATATATAAAGGGCTGTAGTGTAAGCTGTATATCTCAGCCTCTACTCGACCTCGCTCTATAAATTAATCTACACAATCAATCAAGCCTGAGGCCACATTTGTATGGAGCACCTCATGAGTACTGGTGAGGGATGACTGTTCACGTCCCATTACTAAATCACCAAGATATTCCTATTGATGCCCATGGATTTCTGAAATTTGCAATACATTTTCAATGATTTCACTTAGTCCAATGGTCATAGATCAGTTTCTGCACACTGAATGTCAACTACAGTTAAAAAATAAATAAATTAAAAAAAAAAAAGAAAAAGAGATGCTAGGCTTTTGCAGGAAACTGACACTATAAAACAAAGTCCCATCCTGGTCAGTGCGCTGAACTCTACCATAGCATGTTGTGTGCAACCTGTTGCATTTGCTACCTTGCTTTGAGTCTTATGTTTTGTTATCTTGTGGTTGAAGATTCACTTTGTTTCACGTATGAAGGTTTGCGCTGGTTATGGAATTTATTTTCATTCTGGTAACTACATCAGCTGCTGTATCTGTACACCTTTGGAGCTCAAAAAATGAGCCTTGATGAACCCCGGTTTTCAGTCCATGTCATGTTGGTGAGACTGAAGTGCAGTGTGAAGTTTTCCCTTTCTCACCACAAGAGGGCAGAGTTAGCCTTACTGAATGAAGCAGTAGCATTGAAGAATGCATTGAAAGGAAGAGCTGTGTATTACAAACATCGTAACTTTCTTTGACATCTACACCAGAAGACTTTGTAAAGCTCTCATTTTCCCTCCATAGAGTGACTGTGCTCAGAGGAGATGAATAAGCACAATAAATATTTAATCATATCCCCGAAAACTCAAGCACATTTCCAATGTGTTTATTTCTTTCAAGTCATCCACATAATAAATAGTGTCAATTCAAACCAATTACACAAAACAGAAAAGGGTTGAAACAGCTTGGTTTTGTTGGGCTGAAATGAAGCAGGCACTTTATAAATGGCTAGTTTATGTTATTTAGCAGGCCTACAGCAGGGATTTGTTAAATAAAACCATGAGGCAGTCGCCTACTATTGCGTTAACCCTTACTATTCGGCAAAACAGGTACAAGGAACAATACCAGGAAACATTTAAAAGCATACCAAAAACAATATACCTACAACACACTGACCCACATAGCTCTGTCATCTCTAGCTTAACACACACCCACACACACACACCCACACACACACAGAGCAGCCATGGATAAACAAAACTAAGCAACGGAGAGACAATCTCTGGAGAATTATCAAAATGGTAGCATGCAATGTAAAAGTGTCTGAGCTTGAACTTTATTCTGTTACACGGTGACCCAAAATGTCTGCATGGTATTCATATAATCCACTACAAACAATGGACTGCAAATTTAGGAACATCACGTGTGTCTGTAATTACCTAGCCTCTAAAAGCATGATAACTGACCAGGCCCCATTGTTGCGATATTAAACTTGAATGGTAAAATGCATGTGGAAGTTTGTGCATTTCTTGTTTATATGTAACTATGTTGTAAACTTTGCCATGCCATCCAGTGTCTTGAGCACTAATCCATAAGGTCAAGTTCCTGATACATTTAAATGGACTTAGCAAAGAGGTGTGAAGTGATGCTAGGTCTGTACTACTAGTCAGAGGGTTGGATCAACGCTTGTCCTGTGATGGCTTTCCCAATTTTGTTTGTTTTGTGTTTCTGAACAGCAATGTCACTCCAGACTACCAGAAGCAGGTTTGATGGTTGATGGTCAGCTTGTTTTGTGTAGAGAAGTGGAACTTAAAAACAAGTCATTTTGTCAGAGGAGAAGAGTATGTGTACTCTAGGTTCTAGTCATTAATAACGCTGAAATAAAAATACTTTCGGAAACTGTTACGAAACTGAACAACTGATAATTTCATCCACAAAGTTTAGATTACAATTCTATATTGGACTGATTAAATTGAACATTAGCTAAAAATTCAAAGAGACATTAAAGTGAAGGGTTTGGCAATTGTAAGAAAATAAAATTGACAAAGTCATTGGTACCATTACTGAATGTGTGTGACAGTGACCAAAATGGAGTGACTCGCTGTACACCAACTCAAGGTGGCTGCAATACATTTGATATTAGACATCATACACACTTGATCATATTGAACCAGTTTCACCAAAAATTAAGACAAATCCAGATTTGTATGACCTTCCAATGCTAATTTCCATTAAAAAAAGGACTTGATCTCAGACTAGGCTTGACCCAAATCTATGAAACTGGCGCACAATGTATCGTACAAATCCAGAGTGCTACAATTACAACGGTGAGTGTATTAAAGGACCATACAATTTAGATTAGTACAGAGATTAGAGAGGCGGTGAAAAGGCCCAGTCCTCAATTTCAGCACTCTTTTCAGCCATTAGGAAATAGCTTGCACCCTTAATAGCTCCCTTATTTACTTGGCACAAAGTGGTTTAGAGAAATTCTAGGCCCCACAAATAATGTTGAACAAATCTTTGTGTGCCTATGCAAGTTAAAATAAAGCTCTCTCATTGCATTTTAATCAGCATGAGTAGACTAATATCAACAAAGAAAATAAATAAGCCATTTTAATACAAGAGCAGGTGGCTGGAGGGGTGGGTGAATAATGGGTCGTCTTTGGTGCACACAAGTGCAGTTCAGTGCTGACCCCACTTTTCCTCTCACGCATTGATGGCATCTCGAAGAGAGGATCTCAAAAGACAAGTTTGTGCTGTCCTACACTCTCATCCACCGTCAATGTTGGCTTGGAAACCAATGGCTGCTTTAGTAACACAAGTTCCACCTTGTGTTTCCTTCTGATCTATGCAATGTCTTTCAATACCAGTCCAGATCAGTAAGTATTAAAATGTCAGGTGTGGGCTCAGACCTGGCTGACTGGTAGGTCAGTGTCTTCCACGTCCAGGGGTGGCTCGGGCAGGTAGGGCTCGAAGCTGCTGCGCCGTCGCCAAGGTGACTCCAGGAAGTCAGCGGTGGTCATGGTGGACATGGGTGCGTCAAAGGTCACTTTGCCAGGCGTGCCTCCTGCAGAGACAGGCGTGGCGGGGCATGGCTGTGGTTGGGCCGTGGCAGGAGGCTCATGAAGTGCTCGCTGTCCCATGCCAGGCTGCGAGCATGTGCCGCCCGTGACAGCAACGCCCCACTCTGGGTAGCAGGGTGGCATGGCAGAAATGGGCGAGCGAGGGATGGGGGGGCCCGTGGGGCTGCGGTAGAATGTGGAAGGGGAGGAACGGCCACTGTGTTCCTGCAGCAGAGACGGTAGGAGGACACAGAAGCAAGAATAATAGAAAGAGTTTAGACATTGGTAAGACAGTGAAATCATGTCATCTGTAGTTTATTTGAAAAGCGCAAAAGGGTTACAGACTCAGAGTTAGCACCAGAACTGCACTGTGAGGCCTGATGCAGCTGTAGTAGAGTTGGTATTGAAGGTAGTGGTGGTTGCAGTAGTAGGCGCTGAAGTAGAATTGATAGAAAGTAGTCATAGTAGTAGTGGTAGTAGTGGTAAAAGTAGAAGCAGTAGTAGAAGTAGTAGTGTCAGCAGACTATAGCTTGGTAGTGGCAACGGGTAGCAGAAGAACAGCAGAGTTCCTTAAGAAGCAGTGGTCAGTTGTTGCAGTATTTCACAGCTTTTCACTGTCAGATTTCACTCTCTGAAAGACAAGGGGGTATGGAAAAAAAGAAAACAGCACAAGTAGTGAAAGCAAAAAGGGATAACCATGAGAAGTCGGTGAGATGTTGGTTAGACCAACATCCCAACTATAAAACATAAAGAGCTCCAAGATAAATAACTGTCAACTTTATTGTGCTCTCTTTTGATATAAGGGTTCTCCCAAACAGTGCTGCAGCGGCACTGTGCCACCCTGTGGCTTTGCAGGCTTGTGAAACTTATCAGTAAATCCACAAATTATCAATATACTAAGAGTAAGATTAGAGAATTTAACAGTTCCCTAGCATGGGACAGCCCTGCGTATATTAGGAGATTTAGCATGTCAGTAATTCAAAGCTGTTAAGATGTGTAACATTTAGTGCACCATGGTTTAGTCAAACAATATGGATTAACAGGTGTTGTTTATGAGAAAGAGAGATGACATACAGGCAGCGAACAGGAGGGAGGAGGAGAGACAAGCAGGATGTCACACATCTAAGACAGGTACACAGCTGCAGCAGACTGCAGAGATAAAGATAACAGAGCATGAAGGGGACAAAACCAGAGTGTGAAAGACACATATACAAAGTAATAAAGACAGAGAAAGAAACAGGAAATAGGTAAATGCTAGGTACAAGCTATAAGATTTTCATGGCTGAGCTGGTCAGGTAGTTGCAGTGTGCGTGTGCGCTTGCGTGTGTATTGTACATGTACTGTACACTTGGACACCGAATGTTTCAATATGAGCAGGTTATAGAGTTTAAACACAGACATCATCAGTAATGGTGACCATGTAAATCAAGCTATGATAGTGGGAGCGAGGCAGTGACTTCAAAAAGGTCTTTCCAATGGTTTTATGGTTCTTATAAAACTGTTTCCAGTCATTCTGAGACGCACCTGGGCAAAAACATTTCTGAAAATGATATTTGAACAACTTGAGGTATGCTTGATTTTAGTTGCCATGCTCTTGGCGACAGACATCACATGCAAGAGAAGTTAAATCAAGCACACCTTGTGTCTTCTCAAAAGTCTGAAACAAGATTTTCATAGTTTAGTCGAGAACTCACTGTGAATGCACAGAAGTCAATGGACCTCAACTTTGAGTTGAAATTTGAAAGAAGAAAAACAGAAAAGAAAGCAAAGGAGGAAGAGCAGTGGATAAGAAGAGCAGCAAGGAAGAAGAGGTGAAGGGAGAAGTGCTTGTTGGGTTGTAATAGCCATACATGGGGTGTGTTTGGTTCTTAGAAAAGGAGCAGCAGATGCCATCAGATCCGATCCACTCCCTTGACGTCTAAAACCACAAACGGCCAGCCAGTGAGTGAAAAAACAGTATTAAAAAGGTGAGCTTTTAGTTTAAAGGGGGGATTTAGAGGAGCTGACATACGTGCTGCTGCACTCCCCGATTCGGGACGTATATCTCTGTATACAGGGGTTCGACAGCCGTCTGGCCTGCCGCATCTGCAACAACACAGTGCAAAGCTGGATTAGAGCAGGGGGGGCTGTCTGCCCACATGGAGGAGGAGATAATGTGACAAAGGAAAGAAGGAAGGAAGGAAAGAAAGAAAAAGACAGACAGAAAGAAAGAAAGATTGAAAAAAGGCATAAAAGAGCATGAAGGGGCGAGAGAGAGTAAGAAAGACACAAAAGAAAGAAAGGGGGGGAAGAGAAACAGACAGTGTAAAGGAGTAGATACTGATTCCAACCTAACCAGAGGGGACCCACTGCAGCAGAGGAGTCAGTGCTATGGAACTGGCTTTACCTCCGTCTTCTCACCTGCCTGTGACCATGCATGTAGGTTGTAGACAGAACTGACTTAGTGGTTCTAAAAAGTAAGGCCTCAGTGTATAAAACTTAAGGAAGTAGTACTACACTGTGCCACAACTTTTTGGTCCCGACTAACTTACTGTAGCACAGAAAGACAAAGCACCACAATCCATTCTTGAAGCTAGAATGGAGACACAGAAGAGTCTGGACATCGAAGAAGAAAAGAAGGGGACAGAGCATGCAGTACACCCACCGCCCAGTCTAATCATAATGACTCAAGACAATACTTCTATTGGAGGGTGGTACTGTGCTGTAAAGTACTGTAGTGTATGTTACGTACTGTGGCAGCAGACCGCCCAGGCCCCCGCTGGGCCACAATGGCCCCTGAGACAGCCTTGATCCAGCTGTGCATCTCCTCTGGACTGTCCGCCTAGTGGAGGACGAGAAAGAGAAAGAGTGAGCGAGCGAGAAACAGTGTGTAGTGGAAATCACAGTGAGACAGTTAGAGAAGTAATGGTAAGGGAAAAACTCAGTCAGGAGAGATAGAGACAAGCAGAGAAGGGTGACAGGAGCATCACAGCATGGTAACATCTAATAAGGGGTGTGTGTTTCATATAGTGTGGAAAATGTCCTCTTACCTGTATATAAAAGGTCCTGGATGTGGTGACGACTTCAAACAGATTATCTCTCATCATAATGTCACTACAACAAAAAAAGAGGAAGACAAAAACCCATCAGATTATAGCCATCAGTAAATCAGTGACAAGTAAACATTATTCCCCTGAATGGAAAACCTTTTGGGAGGTTTTGTACAATCAGGAAAATGCTGAGACTTGTTAAATACCTCTGTTTGCACTCCTGGACTTTGTGAACTTCCTTCAGCGGGATCATTCTCAAAGGCTCTTTCTCCTGGTGGCAAGAAAAGAAAACATACTGTAGCACAAACAAGGAATGGATCACCATTCTGTGTTTTTATTGCATTATTGTCATTAAAATCATACAAGTTTGCTAATATGATAAATGAGGCTGTCTTGCTTAGTTTATTTTATGAGTGAGACTGGGCAGCTAACTTTCCCAGAAATAGTAGACTGCTAATTCTAATCTGTAATCCCTGGTGGTTGTAACTTTCTTGACCTGCACATTTGATACAGTAGACAATGAGTCTATGCACTAGGCACTGTTGATGGCCAAATAGACACATATTGGAGTCAAATAAGGGCAGACGCTGATGAGGACAGGGCTTGGGACATGTTATCTGTTATCTTGCAGAGAGTGTGTGTGTGTGTGTGTGTGTGTGTGTGTGTGTGTGTGTGTGTGTGTGAGAGAGAGAGAGAGAGAGAGGCCAAGGCAGGGGAAACGAGGCATGCTAGGACATGTAAAGTGGAGGCACTGAATTCCATTGACTGAGGATGAAACATGTCAGAACTTGGGAGTGTGTGTTTGCCATTACTCTGCCTTAGACTTTGAGGGGTTAGTCCAATACAATCCACGTGTATCAGCAATAAAAGCCAGTTCTTGAAAAATTCCCAGAACGTTATCAGAGTTAATTTACCAGATCCGATTTGAAGTAACTCATTGAGTTTTCTTCCAGGAGGAAATATCGCCGTTTCCAGTTCCTCATCTAGGGAAAAAATATGAATGGTTAGACCTTTTAGTACAATTTCCTGACAAAACACATTCTCTCACCGTTGACAATTTTATTACAAGTTCCTACAGATTTTAGAGAGTGTTGAATGGGCCACCATCCTATTTTATGAAGAGACAGAGGAGCAGATATGGATAGGTACAACATAGCAAGTTAGAAATCAAACCCATGCAATTGAGACTAAATGGTATACACATCAGGTCACCTCCTGTTCCAGTAGGTTTATCTGGATGCTACATCCTTACAGCTCAATACTGACATTCCTCATGAGAATACCGGGTCTAGTTCATACAATTTCTAAGAGTACTGAACTAGGATAGATTGGTCAAGGCATATGACATTAGACAGTTAAGTATGACTTCAGAAGACGGACCTGGAAACAGAATTTCACCCACAATCCTAGGACTTCTCTAAATGGAGCCTGAACCCAAGCCAAGCAAACCCAATACAGAACCAAGAGCGCCCCAGGAACTCACTACAGCTCCTTGCTTGACACAGTAGCCAGATTTGATGACAGTTTGCTCCTGAGCCGGCCTGCCCAGGAAGTACGGCAGCTGGCTGTGGGAACGACGCAGGGCCTCACGCTCCGGTCCCTCTGCACCATCACACCCTTCATGCTGGAGGGTGAAGTACACCATTAGAAATACAATCCACATGCAACAACATTTCAAAATACAAGCACAGATTCTGTACAGTCCCACGGGAAATGCGTGGTTCTGCAAGCTACAGCTAGCTAGATAAAAAGGATTTCAAAACACATTGTAAAAGTGTTCCCTTGGTATACATAGAGTGGATTAGATAGAGTAGACGGAGTGATGTTTCCTGAATATGGTGATTGTGGGAGGTGTGAAAATGTAACTTTAAGTATGCATTTTCACACCTCCCACAATCACCATATTCAGGAAACATCACTCCAACAATACAACTTTTACTTAATTTTTATTAAAGGAGACACTGCTCAATAAAAAAAAAAAAATCTGTAAAGAAAATTATTTTCTTAAAGATGAAGTTTGCAGGTATTTAGTAGTGAAGTCACTAACAACTGTCTGATGGACCTGAATTTGCCTCTTGATACCCATGGTGCCTTGGCAACAGAGCCGTGGGAAAAGAGGGTGAGTTCAGATATTGCTTAATACTTCAATGTTTCATTACTGCGTGATGATAAGTATTGAAATGTGCCAAAATCTCTGTTTTGATTAAATCAAGCTTGTTTGTGTGTGTGTGTGTGTGTGTATACATGCAAACACATGGTGGAGTTAATGTGTCAGTTTACTTGTGTCTGGGTGATGATGGGGACTCCCCCTATGATCTCAGTCTTGTAGGAGACCTGTTTCTTCGGTCCTACGACATCAAGCAAGGCCTTCTGATTCTCTGCATTCTGCTGGCCATCAGACGACTTTGGCACCTGTAGAAAACACACAGAGTGACTTAGTCAAACCACATATTTTGGGATGTCATCATCACACAGGTATGGAACAGAAATGTAAACAGTTCTAGGAAGGAAAACACCCTTTTGCTTTAGTTTGCATTCAGCCAATAACTTCTGTATATGCAGAAGTTAACCAGCCTTTAACTTGACATGCATCCACAGTTTTTGCTAGTCATTTCTATGCTAGATGGTTATGGCTCCATAGAGAACAATGAATACTCCTGTTTCCCTCAGACCGTGGTAGCATTCAATACAATACAGCATCCTGTTAGTCATGCTCTGACTCACTCCTATCTGGTTGCCAGATAGCCCACTCATTCATTTCTACAGAATAGAGAGAAATAATGGTTGCTCCAAGTGATGCAAAATGAGTCAGGAACAAATTTGAACAGTTGAACCGGGGATGATATTTCTTGTGTTTAACTGCGTTCTGTCTCACAGTGATCTTGGTGGCTTTATTGAGAGCGTTGACCCAGTCCACAAGGTCCTGCTGATCATTGGCCTGCAGGAAGAACTTCCTCATCCCAGCATTGATAACTGATAGATGATTAAAAAGAGCAGAGATAGATGATTAAAAATAGCAGAGAGAACAACAACAGGATTGACAGTGGGAGAAAGAAAGACATAGTCAGTCAAAAACTATTTTAACTATTTATATATTTTATCTGCTACTTCATTTGAGCCATCGCTTGTTTAATTTGAAGAGCTTGGAACACAAACAGTAGATTATGTACATTACTAGTACTGGGATGTGCTGAAGAGTGGGTGTTGGCTAAGTCTTCTTATCTGGTGTAGCAAATAGGACAGGGCATATCGAGAGCAAAACTCCATTGCCATGGATGTTTTTGGAGGTAAAAAACAACTGAGCCAAGAGTAGACTCTCCTTCACACTACCAGCAGACCACTCCCTTTAAGTGGATTACCTAGCTGGAGTCAGCATCAGCCGCCTATGTCTGCACACACCTACCCACTTCTTACCATGATGGGGAAAAACAGGCCAACTTGGTGGTGGTGATAGGGCAGTGGGATTACTAATCTGGGAGGATTTCAGATATGAATCACAGTCACACGCATTCACAAAACAATGTGTCCTGCTGAGTAAAACCAGGCAGCAAAGTTCACACGACACACAAACGATTTGATCTCTTCGGCCATCCCACACAAGGCACAGACCCACAGATCTATCAATCATAGACTGCAATCAAGTCTCTTTTTTTACTGTAAAGCCATCTGGCATCAAGACAGCCATTGCCAATATTTCCCAAAATACTGTTTTCCTGAAAATGATTTCTTGTAAGTCATTGGATCCAGGGAGATGGGGGGGGGGGGGGGGGTTCAGCAAGAATTGTAGATATCAGCAAAACATGTGGCACAGAAAAGTCTTAAAGTTTAAAAATATCCTCATACTTTTCTGAATCAGGTTCTGATTAGGTTGGCATCCTGTTGAAACCTCAACACAGCAACGCATATGTGCACACCCCCCCACATGGTAGCCAACTTCATGTCACACACACACACTAGTGTTTCCTGCTATTGAAGGATACAGGGGAGAGAGTGTACAAAACACTAACAGGGAATGGAGGTTTGTTCCCAGATAACCTGCCTATGCTAGGGGATGATGGCTCATGTTTATGCAACAGTCTCTGTTCAAGTCTTAAACCACGTAGGGACTGAAGGAAAGGACAAATCTCAAGATATATTACATCTATTGCATTGTGGTAAAATATTAACTTGTAAGGTATCGATCAAAGTAAATTTTAGGAACTCAAGAACATCCAATCATTACATACAGTTGGAGTAATAAATAAGGAATTCGATTTGCTTGATATCCTCATGCATATGTATCTTATCAGAGGGGTCGGGGTGCAGGGTCAGGCAGGGTTAGGTGTATTTTGAGAAGGTACGGGTTCAGTATCTTGCTCAAAAACACAATAGCTTATTTATTATTATTTATTAGTTACGGTGGAGCCATGACATACCAATTGTGGGAGAATAGAACTACCAAGTCAGATCCCTGAAAATAAAATCCTTCAAGATGTTCAAATACCAATCTCGTTGCTGTGATGCCGCCCCATCAGATCTGGATGTCCCACCAAAATAAACTTTCATATATTGTGTATACGCTGCTTGCCCAAACTCGGCATCTATTGCACGCCCAACCGTCCTGGTAGGGGGATCCCTCTCTGAGTAGCCCCTCCCAAGGTTTCTCCCAATTTTCCCAGTGAGGGTTTGTGGGAGTTTTTCCTTGTCCTCTGTGAGGGTCTAAGGCTGGGGGATGTCGTGTACTAACCATTTATTATTTTCACATGTTGGGCACTGTGAAGCCCTTAGAGACTGTAACGGTGATTAAGGGCTATACAAATAAATGTGATTTGATTTGATTTGATCTGAGTCAAGTAGACTGAGCTCACTTATGAAGTCATTCACTTATAATCGCAAAAAAAGGTCAGAGGTTAGCTGAAAAGTAAGCGAGGAGGAACTTAAAAAAAACTTCAAATCCTGAGGTTTCCAAATTAATTAGTTAACCAAAGGGCCACAAACAACAAAATAATGCATTGAGGCTAAATGTATATTCTATTTAATGTGTACCAGTGTTGGAATTTCTTTGTTGGAAAATGCAATTGAAAGGATTTCATCTTCTAATTAATCTGCATAAAATGCATTAGTATGTCCATGTGCAGGTTTCATGTTCTGGTGTGATGTAGCCTTGGATTTTAATTCATTTAAGTGAGCCAAACATTTCACTGGTTGGAATGCCCTCCATTGCCACAGGTTTCAGAGCAGTGAGGTTGTGATTTATTATACCCTGAGAATAGAGTAGAAGGATCACTAATCATGTGCCAACCTAACCATCTCATTCATTAGGATGATGATAGCATGTAAATTGCAAAACAAGACTGGCTTTATATATACAAGCCCATATCATAACCTACTGCAGCCTCCTGTATCTCCGAGTGTTGGCCAAACAGCCAGTGTTGAGCAGGGCTTCAACTGGCTACCTGGTCAATGGAGGGGAAATTCTTGACGAAGGTGAGAGGGCAGACAAGGACAGCAAACATTCCTCCATCAGGTTATGGTGACTGCATCCACCTTGGTCAACATGTGCTCACTCTTACTTATGTCAGCACTATCGATGTTTGAAAAGCACTGCTGCAAGGGAAGTAACTAAGAGGAGATCTTGCCGGGCCTCTCAAGGATTCCTAACAAGTTTTGATTTCCAAATTTCATTTTACCAGACCTTCTTCACTGGATTTCACAATTTTGGTCGATGTTCAATATGATTAATGCTGCTAGCCATATTGCCCAACCCCTATTAGCTACACCATGTGATTCTAGAGATGAAGACTATTCTATTCTAACCCTACCAACAAGTACTGTAGGTGAGATGACAGGTGGTCTAAAACCACAGCAAGTGTTTAAGTAATTACACAAGTAACAATAATTCCTATACTTTTCTAAGCTTTTTGTGGAAATTCAAAACTTTCCAAACCAGATAAATTACCTAATTTGTTTTCCATACATTTTTCTAGACTTTCCAGACTTACCAGTGTTCCAGACCTGTTTCTAAAAGAAACTAACAAATTTATGTTTTTGAAGCTCAGAACTGAAAAACAGATAGGGAGGTTGTGTGTTATGTTGTGTGTATTTTTACCAAAGCAGAACTCTGCCTTAGGCCTCAGCTTAGTGGCATCGCTGACCTACAAGGAAAGAGAACAAGGCTCATGGTTGTTTCCTCCATTTATAGTAGAGATGCACCATTACTCATTTTTCAGAACCGATAAGAGTAGTGAGTACATTGTTAAATGGATCAGCCGATCCGAGTACCAATACTGAGTACTTCTCAATTTACAGTCATTCATAGGCTGTCGACAATTGGCATGTTATGAAACAATTACAGGAACAAATGCGTCGATCCGAGTACGATCGGCAAATGATACTTACAGCTACTAACGGTGGACGTCTAATTTATACATTATCTTATCATGTAAGTATTAGATAAACTGTGGTGGCAATATTTCTGCTTATCTTGGAAATGTAGGTGAACAGTATTAGATAAACCGTGGTGGCAATATTTCTGCTTACCTTGGAAATGTAGGTGAGCTTGAGGGAGCCAACAGTGTCTGCACCAATAGGCAGGTTCTGTGGAGAGAAGAACACTGGGTGAGAAATTTAGATGAAAAAAGGATTTGCAAAAGAAAGGTGAAACTAAAAACAAAAATAATTGGTTATGGTAAGAGGCTTTTCTTTGGACTAAAAAGATGTGATATGGTGGGAGAGTGAAGTTTAATGATGAGGGCAAGTCAGTGTTATATATGGGTGATTCTACAGAAGTGGTTCAAATTGCAGTCCCCACCAAAGAAAAGTGTTTTAGAAGATAACTAAGTTTTCAGATTTTGAAAAGAAAATTACATCATGTAGTGATCTAATTAGGACAAAGGCTTTATATGAGAAAATGCTCAATTAAATATTAAAGAATCACTGTTTAAATGCCACTATATATTGGAAGGTGGCCGTCTTTTTATGTTTATCAAAACAAACCTAAAAACATTTTTGAACTCATTTTTTCAATGATATCTTTTAAATGAAAGTTGAAAAATTATGTTCTATTTTGTGTTTTTTAAAATTGGAAATCTTAAAACTTAAAAAAATGTTGTCTCCAATTTTCATGTCACTACCGTAACGCTCCCTGTTTGAGCCTGATTTTATGAGCCTGATTTTAGCCACACACACACTACAATAGCACCCAGGAACCCAGACTGCATCCCGGTCCATCATAGCCACATGGGGAGTAGGTCTGTTCCAACATTTTGAAGTAATTGCACTCCTATGTCTGAAAATCAGTGAGTGACATTATCAGGTGTCATTAGCGAACATTTCTTTTTTCATATTTTGTAAAAACTTGTATTTTAGGCCAACATAGTGTGTTTTACAGAAAGAGACATGATTTAGATCATGTCTAAATCCATGATCACTAGCCATGAGCTAGCTAGCATTTAGGATGTATGCCAAGAATAAGTTAATGATAGTCATTACCATAAACGGTCACTACCATAACAAATTACATTGCTTTGGTAATAATGTGGCTGTTACAGATTATGACATTCATCAAGTAATTCAATTTTAAGAATCTAAATATAATAGTCATTAAATCTATTGGGTTTTATCAATTTCATAGAATTGTAAATGTAAGTTACCCAACAATGTTGGGTTGTGCCTTGTTTATTAGAGCATTCCACAAAGAGAACTCAACAGAGGCGTGTCCCAAGGGTGTTTGATGCAGTGTGTGAAAAAATAGGTCTTTGAATGGCCAGATATGATTCATGTCCTAGCGTGACTTGACAGTGATTACTATCGATGGAAGATGAACTTTGAGCAGCTATTGATATTGTTAACATTTGTTCTCTATTTTAAAAAGAGCCTTTAAACAAGCAGCCCAATTAAACTGCTCTGTTATAGATTGTAGTCACAGGAGGTGACTCACTAAGTTTAGTTCTTCATTCTTTTGAGTTTTTATTCTATTCTTCATTATAATTATTGTCAATTTTATTACCGTTAATGTATTCCTCCATGAAAAATAAGTTGGCTTCAAGTTAAAACATTCAGTTTTTTAACCTACTTTAAAATTGAAATGTTATTCCTACAAAATAAATGGATGGTGGAAATGTTAACCAATGTTCGTCTTTAATGAGTTGCAAAATACATTAATTGATAACATGCCTAATAAGGGTATAATTCATTAGAGTTAAAATAAACGGGTAACAGTCGTCATTTCCTCAACAGTGTGGTCACTCCTGTAATACCTGATATGTTTTTAAAATTGAATAAGCTGTGTAGTCAATTAAAAATCTACTATTATGTATAAGTAGGTATACCTGTGCTCAGTCAAATAATATGAAACTGATATGCACATAGCAAAACAACCTGGTAGTTTTGATTTATCTCAATAAATAAAATTTACAATTGGAAAATTCAATGTAAAAATCAGGAGAATTTTTACTCATTTAATCTCAGCTTTTCTTTCTGTTCTGTTACGGACAAATCTTTGGAAAGGAGAGAAATTCTGGAAAATTTTGACAATATCTATGTTAGACTTGGACTAACACATATATATATATATATATATATATATACACACACACACACACACATATACACACACTTCAGATTTGGGGAACATAGAAATTTGAAGATTTTTACACCCCCCAATTTGAACCATTTCTGTAGAATCATGCATAAAAAGTTATACACTTCAAAGTAAATTGCCATGGAGTGCAGCCAGTGTTTTGCTGTACTTCTGAAACTAGGAGATCTGGATTCAACTTCATTAAAATTTAAGTTTTTTTTAAATCTATAAAAAGAACAGGAGTGAATAATTTAAATATCTCTTGCCCTACATGATTTATGAATAAGTCATGTAACAGAACACTGACACAGACAGCATCTCTATCCAGCATGATGTACAAAACCAAGGAGAACGGTATGCAATAATAAATGTGCACTCTTTTCACACCCAGGGTCACAGAACACAAAAAAAATACCAATACAGTCACTGCAAATATTCGTGCTTATTGCTTGGACATATCCAGAATGTTAAAAACTAATCAAAACCCCACTACGAGTTGGATCTACCCGATGCTAACAGATTTACACACTCGTCTACCTGCTAACAGCTACGACACAGTCACACTGTTGCAACTGCCCTACTCCTACGCCTGTCATCCATGCTTCCTAACTGCTATAACCTAGTCTGCATATTGCTTGTTTGCCCCTCCTCCTTACTCGTGGGGCTGTGCAGTGAGAACAAGGATTGCCTATACGTAGCTTTGTGTGGATATTGCATGCAGATAGCTTAGCTAGTATTAGCTTTTAGTTAGCCTACAGCTGCA
Source organism: Hoplostethus atlanticus (assembly GCA_034670405.1). Classification (NCBI taxonomy): domain Eukaryota; kingdom Metazoa; phylum Chordata; class Actinopteri; order Trachichthyiformes; family Trachichthyidae; genus Hoplostethus; species Hoplostethus atlanticus. The sequence goes on along the minus strand of JAXDDX010000065.1, from coordinate 1,580,839 downwards.
TGTTAACTGATTATCCAGATTGCTAACAGCTAAGCCATCCATAGTCTCTGTTGTTACCTGTAAGGTAACCACACGAGTCTCTAACAGTTAAACTAATGTTAAACTAAGCAAACAACGGCCTCTGCAGTTACCTGGAGTTTCTTTACCATCCAGATAGCTAAGAGCGAAGCTATCATTACCCCTGTGTAATTACCTGGGGGTTGTCCATGAACCAGACCAAGCTGCCCTGTTGTGTGTCCAGTATGAAGTAACGACGCAGGAACTTGCCACTGCTCTCGTTCTCCTCGATGTCCAGGAAGCCACAGATACGGTTCTGCCGGTCCACATAAGGCATCTCGGCGTCGGGACATTCCCTGGCCCACTGGGGCCGGGACTGAAGAGGAGGAGGTGGTAAGGAGAGTTGGGCAGTCGGAACTGTGAAGAAAATCCTGGAGGGAAGAGAGAAGAAAGTGGAAAAGGGTTGTGTGAGGCGGGAGGGAGCAAATGAGGAATTTCAGTGTTCTTTGTGGCGAGCCTTGCCAGCTTCTCCCGCTCCCTCTTTCTCCAGTCTCTCTGCCACCTGGAGCTCGCCACACTACCGCCTGCCAGGGGATCATGTGACACAAACCACAACCCCGCCTTTATCCTTTTATATCAGCCTCACCCACTCTCTCTCCTGCTTTCTCCCAGTTCCGCTTTTCTCTCACACTCGCCGTCGTCTTTCACTCTCTCTATCTCCTCCACCCACCCTTGCTTTTTCTCCTTCTCACACTCCTTTCTCTTGAAGTCATCTCCTCTCTCCCACTTTCTGTCTGCTATCTCCTCCCTCCCACTCTGCCCCCTCCTCTCGCTCTCTCATCCTATTTGGCGAGCCTCTGGCCAGCCCCTTCTATCCCCTCCCTCCCTCCACAGCTGAGACCAACTTGTGCATGGTCTAAAAGAAAGACAAAAAAGAAAAAAAAAAAAAGACTGAGCTCAGCCATGTTCCACACAATGCAACGATGCAAACACCCTCGGGAGCTGGCTGGAAAGGACTGAGCAATATTTAACCTGCTGGGAGCTGACAGGGACACACCTCACAGACTGACTGCACACTGGGAATCTACAGAACAGTAGATGATTAATGTGTGTCTGTGCATATACATGCATGTGTGCGCATGCATCTCAATGTCAAACCTGCGTGGGTGGGCGTAGCAATACTGTAGGCATATTGTTACGTCAGCGTGTTTAAGCTTCTGTCATTTTGGACTGAGCCTGAAATATGTGAGTGAGATGGGTCTTTGGAAAGCAAAGATAAAGACTCTCTTTCTCCAGGACATTATGAGCACTGTGTGGGTGGACGGGGGCAAAGCCAGGACAAAAGGCCTGGTTGTTGTGCGTGGACTCTGGGCTGAAAGCATTACGGTTAGCCCCTGCATCTACCCGAGTCATCCCATTTGACACACACACGCATGCAAAAGGAGCAACACTGTCAAGGCTGACTATGTGAATGCTAAGTAAACACTGATTATCATGTGAGAATGAGAGAGCTCTGTGGAGTTCAGTGATTACGTGTACACATGCATGCTCATGTGTTTATCAGTGGTGCACAAGTCAATTAACTTTTCCTGATTCTTAAGAGACACCTGCTGCAAAACAAAATGCCAACAAGCTAAATTAGCATCAACTAGATACCTAGGATTTCAAAGTAGCCTGGCCAATTGGTGGCCTACTTTTCCACAGCCCTGTGGAATAAAGTAGGCTAACCCAATTTTCATGATGGGTGAATTCTAAACCCAGCAAATGACTGCTGTAGCAAACCATGACAGGATGACGAAGCCCTTCAGATTGGGTGGATACTAGACTCAATAACAGGCAACATTCTGTCTGTGCTCACAAGGGAGATAGAGAGTACAAGGGCTTGCTGTGTAACGCATGAGATAGAGACTGAGTGAGAGAGAGCTAGAGACAAATATGAGAAAGGGAAAGACAGATGAACAAGAAAAGAAAGAAAGAGGCCAATGAATAAATGCAAAGCAAGAAGTGGAAGACACCACAGAGACTGTGGACCAGCAGGTTAAAGATCAAACTCCAGAGAAGGTCAGATAAGGGTGTGCTGTACTAGCTGACTAGAAACTCTTCCTAACTCAAACATGCCTCCAGAACACTCACTCTTTGCATTTGAAGGAAGGCTTTGTCCACCATCACATGGCAACCAAGTGGCCACACACGCAAGGTCATAAAAAACACAAAAAAGGGGAGAACTGAGCAGGATAGCCCAGTAGATGATCAATGTTGCCCCTTTATAGTCTTATTTGTGGCAGCCCACTGCTATATCAAACAAAAGGACACCACAGATATATTTCCCAAACTAAAATATTTTTTGCAAGATGCTTGCTGGTATATTGTTTATGAGTTCAGTCATGATGGAAAAGTTTGGGAACCCCTTGTGCAATTATAGAAATTTTGCGTTTTTACTATGCAGTCCTCATTTAATCAAAAAACTACAAGAAAGGATCTATATTTAACAATTTCATGTTTTTTTAGAGTTTTTTTTTAAATGAAAAAAAGTGAACCTCCTCTTGCATTTATTAAATCGAGTAGGGCCTCATAGTCAAATAATATACAAAATAATATACAAATGGAGAGCATTCAACAGTCTGCCTAGAAGTTGACGTCCTTCTAAAATATCCCCAAGAGCCACAAGAAAAATATTAAAACTAGTAAAAAACAAACCAAGAATAACATCCAGAGATCTACAAGCCTTCATTGCTCCATCTGATGTCATTGTGAATCCATCAACAATAAGAACTCTACTGGATAGAAATGGCATTCCGGTAAGGGTATGCCATGTTTAACGACAACCCAAAACTGCCCTGCCACCAAAATAAGGAATGTCTTGGTCTGAGCTCTTTCCTTTCTCTGGACCTGGACGACTCGACATCAGTAAGGGAACCATGAATTTGAGAGAAACCAGAGAACACTAGAACAGAATGTCAGACCATCAGTCCGACAGCTAAAGCTGGGCCAAAAGTGGCTGTTCCAACAAGTCAGTGATCCTAAGCATTCAAGCAAAGAAAGCCAAAGAATAGCTCAGGAAGAGGTTTAGTGTTTTGGATTGGCCAAGTCAAAGCCAATGACTTAAAACCAATTGCAATGCTGTATCAGGACTGAAGGCGGGCTGTTCATGCGAGACTCCCACAAGCCTCACTGAGTTGGCAGAGTTCTGTAAGGAGGAGTGGGTGAAAATCCTTCAAGGAAGATGCCAAACATTGATCAGTGGCTATAGGAGACGTTTACCCCAAGTCATCACTGCTAAAGGAGGTGCCACAAGTTACTGATTTAAGGAGTTCACATACTTTTGCACACAGGGATATCCGAGTATTAAATATTATTTGGGACATTAAGATGTGAGGTTTACTTAAGGATTTCATGAGGTTATCCCTCTATAATATATGAAATAATGACCACAAACTTTCAAGCATGACTGTATGTTCTGTAGTATACTGATTAGCATGTTGACATACCTCATTGTTAGCATTTGTTCGTTTGTAGCATGTTTGCTGGTGTGTTGGGTCACCAGAACCTACTGTTGAGGTTTCTGGAGGTGTCGGGGGCCTAATTCAATAAAACATGTAATGGGAGGTACCCACTTGATAATCTCATGATTTACCTGAACGCACACCCTCAACCTTGCAACATGTTTAGGTGGATTTGTGAATGGTGCTGCCTGTCTGATGGTCGTCTAGATTTATGACATCTGAATTGGGCTTCTGTATGGATGCTCGCCCTGAATTACGGCACATGGGATTATACCACATCCTGTGGCAGGCGTTATCAACATTTCATGCACTGCACACACAAGAACGACTGCTTGACTCTGCATCCCTCACTCGCCCTAACCTGCTACCACCACAAATAACTTACTGTCTCAAAAATAAAAGTGGATTAATGAATGAGTCCAATATTAAATTTAACAGCCATACTATTTTACCTACCAAACTGATCTGAGCCTTCACGATGGTTGGCAAAGTTAATCAACAGGCTAAGAGGTGTAAAGGTGAGAGAACAGTCAAGTGAGTTTGAGTATGATAATGTAGCCTTGGGCCAACAGAAAGTCAGTGGCATGTCTTCACTATCCTCCTCCTTTTACCTTTACTAGACTGCCAACAAAGATGGTGGATAATGAGCCATATTGAACTGGCAATGTGATAATTGTATTTGCTGGGGCCCTTGTGTATGGGAGTTTGTCCGACAGAGCCCCTAATACTAACAGGCCTAGTCGCGTTGCTTCTGGCATGGAATCCGTCTTTGGACACCAACAACAAAACTCACTCTCCCCGACAACAAAAACGAAACAAGGCTGGCTATGCCATAGAGGGAAAGTTTTCAATTCAGAATTACTATATCAAGACAACAGCTACTGAATAAAACTAGGGCTTTAATCAGTGTTTTTTCAAATTAAACTTTTGGTAATTCAAGCTAACAACCAGGCTTTTAACAAGAGGGCGTCCATGCCTCTTCACCCACACCTTCTCCTGGATAGGCAATGCCAATTGAGCAAAATTTCAGGTTAGTTGACAGTATCAAGTACACTTTTGTGAATGAATAGCTAGGTCATTCAAACAGCTCACAGCAGTAAATCTGGCCAAACCAGAAACGATCAATGGTAGCCTAGGGAAAGGGCAGGAGTTCTTCAGGTCTGTCCAGTTCAGTTGAAAAGAGTCCTTTCTGGACACACTGGCTCTGAAAGTAAAAAATAAGGCCTGCATGTTAGGCAGGCTTTGGCCTTACACTTCAATTCCTTAGCAAGGCCTTGTCCCGTCTACTACAGCAATATGTTGGTAGGTTTTGACATTACCAAAGTTGGACAAAATAAAGATGCTTTTAGCCCCTCGCCGGGGGCAATGTTAGCAATACAAACTTAGCCAATAAACTTCCAGATTCCTCGGACGATACATCGACAAACAGTTTCTAAGATTAACGTAGCAATCCAGGTGAGCAAGAATGAATACTCTGTGTTGTCCAGAGCACTGGTATCGAAATAACATGGACGTGTTTAGGGTTAATCTTTAGTCTTGTAACGTTCGGCATTTAAGAGACAGTTTGTAATAACAGGCTCAAAACATTTGTGCTAGCAGCATCAGCAACGTTGGCTTAACGTTACTAACGTTAGCTTTAGCTTGGAAACCTAACGTTAGCTCACGTTCGCCTGATATTGTTTACTACACGCCACACAACTTGTTTAAAAAAGTTCACAAAACCCAGCTATACTACTACACAAACATGCTATTCCTGTATTGTGGCAAACGTTACAAACAAGACCACTTTGCTAACGTTATCTATCTAGCCTGGCAAAGAAGTTTTGCCATACACATAGCTAACACAAGCTACTAACTGTTAGCTAACGTTAATTAAATTGTTATTTGCCCACCTAACCTGTCAGTTACATCAAAATGATAATTGATTAACCGATTTAGCTCAACGTTTCGGACCAGCTTACCCAAGTCTTGTCTTCTCTACCGTAATACACTCAACGGCCGCTGGTCTCGATGTTGTTGGATCTCTCCTGCCTCATCCCATCTTCACTCCAGATCAACTGCGTGCCAGTGCGGCGGCTGCCGAGTGTGAAGCAAAGATGGTGTATGTTTGAGAAGATGAATCACTCAATGATTAAAAAAAAAAAAAATAGCCTGCAAAGTGGGCGTTGACCCTGCAATTTTAACGCCATCATACATGCCAAACTTGAGAGACCTTATTTTTTCTGCACCCTGGTGATTTTTTTATATAAATTATATTGCCCTCCATGACACGTTTGATGTAATATTTAATGGCTGAAGTACAAGTCCAAAACAAAAGAACGCTGAGGTCAGAGGGTGGATAAAGATCCAGGAATTTTACTTGCTAACCGAGGATGCATCAGATATTGATACGAGAATGAATGGGAGGCCCCAAAATTCCATGTGAGAACCACACATCACATCTAAACAGCGCTACAGTCCATAATACAAACCTGCTAGAAACAGCTGGAAAAATGAACACCTGTGTGTCAAAATGAATAGTGCGACATCAAGCACACAGCCCATCTCAAACCTTAAGATGTCATCACTGTGCTTGCATTCTTAACAAGTTCAACTTGGAGAAAACCTCAAATGAGTGGTTACTAACTAACCAGAGTAGCACCAAAAATGTGATTTTTTTTATTGTGATATTGATTTCACTCTAGTATTACAAACTGTGGCTATTTATCTTAACATTAACTAGCTCTGGATGTTAATAATTCTTTCGTCTTGAGTGTAATCTGATCAAAACAAACCTTATATGTTTAAGTTAAATATACTGTATGTGAAACAGTCGGCCATATCTCACAACTTTGCCAGACGTTTGTGGAAATAAAGGGGGCAGAGTGAGAGCTCTTTCCTTCTTTCTCCTCTCAGGTGTGAAGTCAAGTGTGCGAGTGGAGTAGCGCAGTGCTGGAGGCATTTTCTGACATCTAGTGTTTAAAAGCCGCAGCAACCTCTACTTTGTTACATTTGTTCATTCATTCATTCATTCATTCATTCAACATAGGAACTCTTCTTGCAAGCCCAAACGCTTTAAATGTCTACTTACTTAATCACCAGATATATTTGTTTAATTACTGTTATTGTTAGTCAAAAACTAAAATTAAATCATTAAATTAATCATTAATCATGAAAAATGTTGATAGGTGAATTATATGCATGGTATAGATTTTTATGTGGGTTAGGCTTTACGGTTCACCTCCAAAATGCTCTGTCTATTTTGGGGGAAATGATGTTCAGTGTTCATGTTTTCAATTTGTGAAAAAAACATTTCAATATAATATATTCAGTATACTTTTTTTCTTCATATGGAGCGCCTGATGACGTGTTTGACGACTACTGCTCCACTTCCGTCCTTGTTACGTCCCCGGTAACTGCAGGGGATGAGGGGAGTAACCGTAGATGTTTGGGATTAAGGAAGAACGGGAAAACTGATAGATCGTCACAATTAAAAGGGTTTTTATTTACCGAACACAAAACCACCAAAAGGATTTCAATAAACTCCCACATAAAGCGAGCTCCTTCGCACTGAGGAGCCGGTTTGCCGGTTTGCCGGTCTGCCGATCGCAGTCTAAACCGCTCACAGGTATTTGGCAAACCTGCCACACGCAGTTCCACACACTGCCAAAATGGCCCACTGGCCCCGACTGCAGCTCTCCTCAGGTATTTATCCCAGCAAGCTCATCATTGGACACAGGTGCCATCAATGAGCAGGACGGAAGAGGGCGGAACCTGTTGGAAAGAGGCAGAACAGAACACACACCCACACACAGGCCACAGGGCCGTAACAGTCCTAAACTGGAAACTAAGACCATTAGAAGTATAGATATCCTTTTCTTACAAAATAATCTTCAGACAAGACGTCATCAGACAAACATCTGGCAATTACATCAATTTCAATTCAATTCAATTTAATATGGTGGCATTACCCTCTAATGTTTTGCACACTTTGTTTTAAATAGTTGTGTTCATTTTGTATTTTTATTGTTTTACTTTGTGTCAAATGTGTTTCAGTAGTGTTTCAATTGGTTGAGCAGGTTTGTAATTAGATTCTTCTAATAAAAAAAAAAAGTGAATTTCTAAAAACGCTTTTCTATTTTTTTGTGTGTTTGGGTCCTGTGCATCCATACAGTATCTCAAATTGACAAAGTAATTATCAGGTCTTGTAGGTGAGGTTGTGCTGAAAAAAAGGATACCAAGCATTGTGGGGAAACATTTTTTATGTGGTATATAAAGGCAAAAGCATAGAAAAACGACCAGAACTACCCAGAACCGGGCGAAGATGCTCTTATACACTCACAATGTGTGTATGATGCCTTATAATGTCTTATGATCACCACTTCAAGTGTTACCATCTAACCAAATAGCATGCAATTTGGTGGCCAATTTGGTTAGCACATAACTACATATTAGTCCATAGTGAGTTTACTTCAGATATGGTGTTTAGACGATCCTTTTAGGTGCCACATCTTGTAATTGGTTTCGAACTAAAACTACAGAGTTAGAAGTTATTTCGGAGAGGCATTTAACAATAACGTTTACAATATTGTAGTTCAAAGTCGGAACATATTTCACATCCGCACATCTATCTTTTAATGGCTTAATAAGGTAATGCCCATTTAAGAACACAGCAACACACACGCGCGCCGTCTGCAGCAGCTTGCATCAAAAAAGTTCTGAACTGAAGCAGGAGGGGAGGGGCAGGACGGGACGATGATGATCATAAGTCACTTCTGTTCTGCTCTACTCGCTCCTTGACACCCCTTTTAGGAGCCATTTCTACAACAATGGCAGAAGAGGTGGACACTTACCCGGGGCTGAGGCATTTCGCTCCGCTGTGGCCCTTTCCCAGGTTCCGGTCTCACAGCGACACCTCCGGGTTCCGCTCCAGAGTCTTGTTCAGACTGCGGGGCGCCCGCTCAGGTACGCTAATGAATATCATTTTACCAAAACTGTATATATAGGACAGGTTAGAAAGCACGCCATGCAATTCTGATGTTAGGGAAATAAAGAATCAAATAGTAATTACTGAGTTTAATCAAGGGGTAGACTAGGAAAACACAAAAAGCGCGTCCAGAGACATAATTAAATTACAGTTACATTACATTTAAAGTCTTGCAATAGATTTCCATCCACTTATAATTCACTTTAAACATCTTAGAAAACTTCCTCTAAAATGCATCTACTTTTTCTTAATCAAGCAAACTTGATGTTTAGATAAGATTGCTCTGTATTTTGGTGTTGCAGTAGCCCATAGCTGGGATCTTTCATCTACACATTGAGCAATGCAATAGTGGCTTCCTGCTCTGCTATAACATACACTGGTCTCTCTCTATTCTTCTCACTCAAACACACTTTCTTTCTTTCTGTTTTTTTCTTCTGCATTGCTTCTGCACTGCTGCTGCACCATCTGCACCGTCTGCCATCATACCATATTTTATGGTAAAGGTCAAAGGAAAACTGAAACAATGCAGCCAGTGTGCCACACAGTAACGTATTTTGTTGTTGAACAAACCAGGATATGTAAACCATAATAAAGATGTTGACCATGGTGTTAACCAACCCTTAAATGTCACACCATCATAACAACGCTGTCTAAATACTGACAGTTGAACCAATATAGGCTTATAATTTGTTTCAGTGGTTAAAACCACTTCCTATCAACTGGCTTCTCTTTCTTGGCGGAGAACTCTGTAGCGGTGCTGTCTGCCCCTCCAAACCACCCTAACCCACTTTGAGATATACTGCAGCCCTGAATTATACCTCAGTCAGTCTTTTAAGTTTCCATAAGGACTGTCTTGTTCCACAGTCTGATTCATTTCTCATAACAGTACAGAGGTATACACAGTAATGCGTGTTTGAGAAAGTGCAATTTTGTCTTTAATTGCAGCAGGATGTTTTCTGTGTTTAAGTTTGAGTTGTAATGACAGGAAATGATAATGGAGTGGCCCAATTAGGAAGTTAGATGCTCTTAGATCTTTCTGTCTGCTCGTCCTATTAGCTTTGGGGTTTGGGGATTTGGGGATTTGGGGATTTTAAAAACTTCACAATTTGTATTCTACTCTGTTCTGTTGTGTCATCCAGCAAACTCAACAGTTTGCAAATCAAGCACCAGAGGGAGCTAATTCACCTTCCTCTAGAAAGCCTTTGTACATAAAGATCAGGCAGCCTTCTTGTTTGATGACATTAGAGCGGCTTTTAACCACAATGCATGGCTGATGAAGGATACAGTTTGAAATATCACCTCATGCAATCCATTTGATCCTGTAGCATTATATCATTTCTCAAGTAGAGAAATAATAGAATGATGGGATGTTTGGTTTATTTTAAAATCAATTGTTGCTTAATGGCATTCCTTAAGTATAGTGTGTGTGTGTGTTGCAAGCAAGATTTTTCATAGTTTAAGCAATTTATCCTCAACAAGAGCAGATTTAAGCAAAAAGCACTTGAAACATTTTGAAACATTTTCAAAGTATCCAAGACAAGACCATCATTTTTCTAAGCTCTGACAATCCAGGTACATTAAAACATGTGAATCATAGCTAAATATGTTTGATGGAGATTTAATAAAGATGGATACGTCTATTTTGTGTTGCTTCTGCAGATGTTTTGTAAGATAAAGATACAATTTGTCTTGTTTGTGATAATATGCAGTTCCAAAAGCTCTGTGTGTGTGTGTGCAAGCATATGTGTATGTGCATGTATGTATATGTATATATGCCTGTGTGTTTTGTGTGCATGCATGTATAGTATGTGTTTATGTGTTATTAATAAAATGTGTTTCGGATAATGTGTAGGTTCACATGCTCTTTGCTGTCTGTTCTAAATAGCATGCTGTCCTACTGATGGGTGCTGTATTAGTCATGTAATTACACAGGCAGAGAGGAGAGGAGGAGTAGAGGAGAAAGGAGAGGGAGGGAGTGAGGAGAGCTAAGGAGGAGAGGAAAGATAGCAGGAGAGGAAAAGCAGCTGAGGAGAAAAATGGAGAGGAGGAGCAGGAGGAGCAGTATAGGGGACAAAAAGAGGAGAGGGAGGAGAAGCGAAGAGAGCAAAACAGGGGAGAGAGGAAAGGGAAAGCGTGGAGGAAAAGTGAAGACCGGAGACAATGCATAGGGGGAAAGAGGAGAAATGAGGAAAACACAAATAAGAGAGGAGAGGAGGCAAAACGGGATGCAAGGACAGGATGATGAAGGAGGAGGAGGAGGAAGACAGATGGAAAGCTTGAAAGAGAGAGGACAACAAAGGAGTGTCAGCCTGCTGGTTCGCTCTGCTCGTTGTGGGCACTCTCCTGGAAATAACACTTATTACGGACCCTTTTAGACGGCCATAACTACTACTAACTACTTCCCCCTTCATTGCCCACACATGGTCAGCCCCCAGCCACCCTCCTTGCCTTTTCTCTTTGTCACACTTCGAAAGAGCCATTGATATCTACAACGTTAAGATTTTGTTCAGTAATTCAAGGCCCAACCCATAATTGCAGTACGGCGCCCCCTGTTGACAACGCTGTCACCCCATCTTTGATTGAAGATATTAAAGCTGCACTAGGAAAGATTTTTATTTATCCAAAAATACACCCCATGTCAACTAATTGAGACACTGTGGATTCACCCTGTTTCCCCAAATGAAATTCCAGTGTCGGAAATCTTCTCAGTATAGAGCACACCAAATCCTATAAAGCTAGTTTACCTACTACAAGCCTGTCATTCAAAAACATTAAGTTGTCTGTGTTAAGTCCAGTGTTGTTTCTTTTGTGTATGTCTGTGTGTGTGGGTGGGTGGTTGTGGGAGTTGATGAGTTCATGGCTTCTTTTAATTTGTTTTCCTATGTCTTGTTGTGACCTGCTTCGACGGAGGACATCAAAAGTCAAAGTTTTCCGTCTCTTCTCCTCTTTCCTCTCAGAACCAGCTGCCTCCCAGTAACTGTGTGGTTAACTCATCAGCCTTTAACTCTATTAATGTTTGTTGCTCACACACATACTTAAATATGTGTGTACATAGTGTGTGTGTGTGTGTGTGTGTGTGTGTGTGTGTGTGTGTGTGTGTGTAGTGGGGGCTTCCGATGGAAATTGAATATGGACTTTGAATTGAGAGATAGCGATTGAGAGACAGAGACACAAAGAGAGAGAGAGAGACCTTGGAGGAAAGATTTTACACAATAAAATGCTTGTACTTTGTCATGATTGGAAACCTTGCAGGCAAAAGGACAACTTTGTACTTTTATATTTGTTATATATATATATATATATATATATTTTTTTTTTTAAATATTTGTTATATTTGTTTATATTTGTTCTTAGCACTAGCGTAGGGTGCCAGAGAGGCATAAGAATTTCATTGCCAACTTTGCTTTTTTGTGAATGTTTGTGCATATGATAATAAAAACCTTGAACCTTGAACCTTGAACCTTGAGAAGAGAGGAGAGGAGAGGAGAATATGGAGGAGGAGAAGGAATATAGAAGCAGCACAAGGAGTCAGTAAAGCAAAAGGAAGGAGTAGAGAGGAGAGGCCAGAAGAGGAGGGAAGAGGAGAGGAGCATTATGTTGGCTATAAGAGTAGCTGCTCTTATGTAGGTAGTCAATAACCTAATGGTTGTGTGGTCATCTTGTCTGCTTGTCTTGTACTTGTCTTTACCCCCGCCATTTACCCCCCCCACTTGTCTCACTTCACTCACTGAAGCTCGCCAGTGTGTTTTATTGTGCTGCTTCACTCATGTCACAGGTTGAACGTATCAATGCTGATAAGTTAGATAGAGAAGAGGAAATTAAAAATAAACCTGTGTGTGATCTCCCAGCTTGGCACATACAGTGTAGTGTGTGTGTGTGTGTGTGTGTGTGTGTGTGTGTGTGTGTGTGTGTGTGTGTGTGTGTGCTCTCCCAGCTTGGCACATACAGGGTACTGTCTCTTTCTGAGTGTATCTATCTCAGTGTTTATGTGTATTGATTTTTATTTATTTATTGTGAATACTCCTGTCTCCATACCTTTGATCTATGGCTCTAATACCTCAATGTTTTTTACCACGGTGCGGTCATGGCGCCGTGGTCTTCAAGAGTCGGCTAATATTGCAATATTCTCCAGCTGATGAACCAGGGAGCCACAGAGCAGAGATCACATGTAAACAGATCATTCATTAGGTTTATATGTCATCACCACAACTGCACCATCGGCCTGTACAGCATCCCTACGTTAGACTCACATATCGCTGTTGTGGTGTGAGAAACCCTGTGACTCCAACTTTGATGGTTTTCATGTTTTAACTCCAGTTGAAGGATTACATGGGTTGGGAAGATTCAATGACCCCTGGGATTTTTAAACCCTTTCAAACCCCCCTGGATACCCCCCAAAATTCAATCTAATTCCTGAATTTCAGACTTTTTGGAGATACACATTTTCTCCCGACAGCGAATATATAAATGATGTATTTTCCACCCATCTGATAATCTAGTATCTGTATTGATGGTGTTGTGAATGGTGAATGTCTGGCTAGTTTCTGCTGAAGGCGAACGACCACAACAGTCAATAAACAGGCAAAAGTAAACACACTCACACAAATGAACACACCTTCTACTGTGATGCATCCAGCATCCTCTCCTCTCCTCTCCTCTCCTTTCCTCTCCTCTCCTCTCCTCTCCTCCGGCTGATGAACGTCATAAAGGGACCTCAACACAGGAGTGAGTGAGAGAGAGAGAGAGAGAGAGAGAGAGGGAGGGAGGGAGGATAGGAAGAGTGGAGCCTGAGTGAGCAGGGAGGGAGGAAACAATGACAGGGAAGGAGATGGAGAGAAACGGAGGGTGAGTTAGAGATTGGGAGGGAAGGGTGAGAGACTGAGATGGAAACAAACATTAACTTTTAATGCTCTTATTGGAGCGAGGTTGTCAGGAGGGAGGAGGGGCGAGTGAGTAGCAGAGAGAGACAGAGTGAGAGGGAAGGGAGAGAGAAAAGAGGGAGGGAGGGAGGGAGTGATAGATGGAGGAGAGACAGAGAGAGGAAGGGAGGAGGGGAGAGTAAAAGAGGGACGCAGACAGCTAAAGAAGAAGGGATAGAGAGGGATAGAGAGGGAAAGGAAGGGGAGGGAGATGAAAGAGAAGGAGAGGAAGGGAGAAAGGGAGGGTCAGAGACCACGAGAGTGAGGGAGGGAGGGAGGTAGAGAGATAGAGTATCGGGAAAAGGGAAGGATCAACTCACACTGCTGGTAATATTCTCTGGGTCAAGTCATGGAACATGCCGGTGAGTTTGCCCTTCTACAATAAGTGGTGTTTGTCTCTCTCTCTCTCTCTCTCTCTCTCTCTCTCTCTCTCTCTCTCACACACACACCACAATTGTCATGATTTGATTTATAACTGATACCTGATTGTCTGTGAGCTTGTCCTAGTCAGGCCTGTATGAAGGGCTGTATAAATTAACTTGACTTCCTGTTCCTCTTGTTTTCACATGCAGTCCTTATAGCTGAGGTCGTCTCCTGCTAGTTGCTGATTGCTCCAAATGTGAAATGTACACATGCACTGTAACGGCTGACAGCGCCTATTATAGACAGACTTTGACACTGTTAGTGTTTGGACTGAAGTCAGCTGTGTCAAGACTGATGCATTTTTACGCCTCACATCCTAAAGTAAATGTCTGGCTATCAGTGCCTTTGACGATGTGCAACATGATCTAATTTGTACGAGCAAAGCCTTTGGCTAGGTGGCTGCTCATCAAGGTGATCTCTGGCTGAGAAATGCACGGCGGGAGCTGGTTTGTCTTGTCTTCATTCGGTTTCACAATCTAAAAATACACACAGCTATACATAATTTAAAGGGATAAGACATCGTCGATTTGAAAACACAAATAATTGCATTGTACACAACACAACACTAATAATGCAGGCTATTTGATATTGCTAACCTCCAGTTTACCAGGCTTCTGATCTGCTGTGAGGTCCAGTTTTGCTGATTACAGCGTTTTACTTTTATGAAAAGCTGCACTGGCATTTATTACAAAGCAAAGATGATTGACTACTTAACTTGAATGCACTTATCGGTTTTGTAAGTCTGCCCACAGTTGCATTATGTTATTAGGGTTTCTGTAAATGACTAAGACAAAATACTAATCAAATGTCAAGAATCTGTACTGTCCACAGTCATGAGGTAGAGCAGACACTCATATTCAGGCCAATACTCCTGGGTGGGCTTGGCAGGCAGCCATCTTGGATGTACTAGACCAAATGACAATGGTATGTTGGCTTATAATCATTCTGCGCTTCATAGGTTGATGTCACACTGAGCTAGAGGAGTGGTGCTAGCAGCCAGGCGGCCAGTCAGGCTATATTTGGCTCATGTTATCTGATATAGTTTCATTATGGTTAGTTTGCTACCATTGTCATAACATGCCACCGTGTTTAATAGACAGCATAGCTCCAGTTGAGTGTTAGTAAAGTAGACCATAAACTGCTTTACTCCTGTTCCAATTGTGGCACGAGAGGGTGAAGAAGTTGTTGGGGATCAAGTTAAGACTGGAGCAGGTGGATGGATGGATGGATGGATGGAGGGATGGAGGGATGGATGGAGGGATGGCTTTACAGAAATAAACTCACTTTAACCCTTTCCCATGACCCTTCTGTCTGTGTGTGTGTTTTTGTATGGGCGCAGTGTGTGTTCTTGAAGCAGCATTTTGCAAGGCAAAGCAGCATCTGAGTGAGCATGCATGTATGTGCATGTGTGTATGTATGTGCGTTTGTGCCCTTTTGCATGCTTGTGTGGGGTTGTGTGTGTCTGCAACGAGCGTGGATATGTGTAGATGTGTGTGTGTGTGTGTGTGTGTGTGTGTGTGTCCATATTTGCGTATGGCCATTTAATGATGATTCATGATTCAGCATTGTGCACTAGAGTCTGGAGACATTGGACAGATTTGTCATCATTGCAATTGAATGTAGACAGGGTCATACATTCTCTGTTAACGCATCTGTGGTCTGAAACGCTTTTATACCAAAGACCCCCAAATAGGCTACAAATGATATATTACTATCTATAAGTGGTCAGAATACCAATTCTCTCTTGTAAATATAATAATCATGAACTAAAGCTATTTGTGATTTTTCTTGTAATTCCTGGTACTCTCAAAGAACAGCTGTGCCGATCACTGTACTACGTATGTCTACACTGAAATGCAAACACTAAGTGAAAAAGACATGAGAGATTACCTTACTAAGAGTGACCAATCAGATCTAAAGCTTGTCTATTGAAGTGTATTTACTTTTTAGCAACCTAAGACACCTCTCTCTCTCTCTCTCTCTCTCTCTCTCTCTCTCTCTCTCTCTCTCTCTTTCTCTCTCTCTCTCTCACACACACACACACACAGGCACAGATGGATCCCTCAACTCAAGAGTTGTTGTATTTTTTAAAAGAGAAGCATCATCGTGTTTATGTGATGATGTAATGGATAGCTGAACATCTTAAGTGGAGAAAACGTCCTATCCTTTATCTTTGCTGTTAAATCTGCACCATCTGTTTACATTAATATTATTATTATGCTACTGGTGTTGTCGGTGATGGCATTAGGGATGTTCGCTTGTTTACAGTGGTTATCTGTTAACGTACAGACACATAGGCGTGTCTGCTAAATACAGCTGAACTGAGAGAGACTAGCTAGCATGTGATGCTGCCCCAGACCCTTCAGAGTGACTCTTGGGTACAACAGACCTCGTTGTGTCCATGAGAGACGGCTGGACGGGTGCCAAAGTAACCATCATCATCATAAAAACCAGTGGGGCTGGCAGTCTGCTTTAAAACAAATGCCCATATTGAATCTGAACAGGAGTAATAATGTCCTGACTGGCAGCAGCACGGCACATCTGAGCAACCAAGACCGACATGCTTAGGGTGTTTCTGCGATATAGTGACAGAGGTTCTCCAGCAAATCTGTGCAGATATGACCTTATATAGTTACAATATGATGGTATAGAAATAAATGTTGGCTGCCATTTCTTTATTCTCTCTCTCTCTCTCTCTCTCTCTCTCTCTCTCTCTCTCTCTCTCTCTCTCTCGCCCCCACAAATATAAAACACATGCTCACATACACAGACATGGCGCTCTTGTGTTTGTCTTCACCAGACATCATGTTTGTAATCCAACAGTGCTTTTGTGTTTTGCTGCTATAGCCTTAATACCATGGGTTATTATAAAAGACCCTACACCCTAAGTATCAGTCTCTCCTCCATCCCTCTCTCTGTCGTTCTCTCTCCAGGCCTCTGGCTCTCTGGCTGGCAAGATGTCAGCTATTGATTTATACTGGCAACACTGTAGCAGTGATGGCTGCTTATAATGGCAGTACCAAACAGAATACAACAAACAGGGGATCGGGTTTCAGACGAGCTGGCCGGCAGATGGGAAGAGGAAGAGAAGAGAAAAGACAGCAACCACTACTGTATCACTGCAATAAAAGACTGTAGTTAATCATATGAGGTTAATACCCCTTAATTGAAGGACTGTATTGAAGAAAGGATAGATGCTTAATGTTTGCATTAGGCTACATTTCCCTGTGGGGAGTAGGATGTGCTGAAACTAAATATTCCTATATTAAGTTATCGATTTTAGATTGTTACCTGTGGCCAAAGCCACAAGCACTGCAGCTTTGTCTCAAGGCAATGTCCCAACACAGAGAAGTGGTAAATGTCCCACAGTGATTCTCATGCGGTGGCTTCATGCAACACTAAGAAACAGAAGAGTTTGCAGAACTGAAATTCATTCAAACCTCTTGGGAACTGAGGAACCTTTGGAGAGTGAAAATGTTATTTGTAGCACTGAAATATGTTAACATGCTAGACTAAACCCCATTATTGACAGGAAACATACATGCACGCACATTCTGAAGTGCTCTGCACACTTTAAGCATGTGCAATTGAAATACTTTTTGTAGAATTCGTCTATGAATTTCTAACAGTGTTGTGGTATTTAATATTTTCACATAGCTGCATTTAACAGACTGAGGTTTGGATAAAGAAAGTTATACTGTGTTAAGAAGAGATCACGTGGGATGTGTAATCAAACCATTTAAGTACAGCTCTTCTCTCTTTTCAGCTCACTATGGGTTGCTTGTATAACAGAGCCTGTTCGTTTCTGAGTCACACTTCAATGTTATGACAGTTTGTAGTCTGAATCATGGACTTGGTAAAGAGATATAAAGTTCCTGAATCCTGGACTAACAAGTTAGGCACTGTGCAACATGGACTAAAAGCAACAGTCCACACACACACACACACACACACAATTAGTAGGGTTTTCAGGTATTAAACATTTTGTCATAAACGCACCAACATTTTAGACACATTAGCAATAATAGGAACACACACATAATACACATAATCCAGATTCACTCTAGTTTGGTCAGAAACACTAGGAGACTTTACCCTGACAGAAACTGAGTTTAATAAATAAATAAAGGGGAGGGGAGGAAGGATCTGAAGAGTAGCACTTAAACAATTATTACCCCCTCGTTCTGCTGAGGCCACTGTTTAATATTTGATGACTCCCTTCCTCTCCTCTGGCCATCCTCCTCCTCCTGCGCTGCTCCGGTCAATGAAAAGGTCAGGGTCTCTCAGTTGATCTCTGTTATTTAGTATCAAACGGGACAAACAAGATTGGGTTTCCCAAAAGCATCACCTTGAAATACACCCTTCCTCACTGAGGCAGCGTCCTACTGATTCTCAGGTCTCTGTTTGGGCAGAGATTGATCTGAGCTGAAGCCAGAGGGAGCCTTTCCCTGCATACTGTGTGTTTGATCAGTCAGCTATGTGGGAAGACGGTTATATAGTAATCAATGCAGATGAATAATTGACTGTTTGGGAGGGTGGTAGCCTATTGGTTCGAGAATTGAGTTTGTGACCAGAGTTGGAGGCAACTCAATTAATGGACTGGTCCAGAAAATCTGAGTGGATGAGAAGAATGAGAAACACTCTCTTGTCCTTTAAGGCGGTTCCTCCTCTTTATTCTTTTGGTGACATCTTTGGTGATGAGCAGTCATTACTGTGGTGTTTTTCCACTGCAGATCACTTGGCAATCAAACAGTGTGGCCAGTACTGCGACGTCTTTGATGAAGTGTGAATGGCTCTGTTTTCTTTGTCCCTCCCTGCTTCTTCTATCTACTGAGGTTCCTCCTCTATTCAAAAGACACTGCTGTTACTGCTGCTGGAAATGTAAAACGCATCATTTCCTGTGCACCAGAGGATTTTCCCCAGGAAAGACTTACCCAACACCGGGTGTTTAGGACAATGCAAAACCTTTTATGAACCGGGTATAGGGTATCGTGACGACCCTCTCCGCCCTGTCGGCCTGTTATTTGGCTTGTGTGGCTGCTGTCTTTGCCGGTACTGGAGGTGGGCGTGGCAGAGTGTCATCAGCTAACATTGGAAACACCTGGGCCTTGTGTGACAGTGCTCCTTTAAAACCCCTCTTGGAGCCCAGTTGCTTTGGTTTTTGGTCAGCGGTTGGTTTGTGTTGTTGCGCCATACGACATTGCACCTACACACTACCCCACTCATGCACTCACTTACACTGCTGATCCTACTGATTACACATGTCACTGTTAGTTTCCTCTTTCGTTATTTCTTTAATTGGCTCAGTTCTGTGCATCCCCCTCTTTTGTCGTGGCCGTTTGGTTTAACAAAAACACTTACTGTTGAATTGCTCCAGAGCAGGGTACTTAACCGGACTACGCCAGTGGAGCTGATCAGTGGCCAGCGGTGCTGTGGTTGTGGGCAGCTCCCTGGCGTTTGTGTGTGTGTTGTGTGTAACCCTCCCTCCCCTTGCAATTAATTCCTTCAGGCTGTTGCTGTAAGTGTGTCAATAAAACTTAGTCATCTTACTGATATAGAGAAGGACTGTGCATCTAGTGGATCCCGTCACAGCAGCATTTCCCATTGTCCTCATAGTCTCTTTTACGCATGTATAGCCTCCGATATATCCAATGTGTGTAGCTGATGCATCAAGTTAATGAGATTACTGCCCCATCAATGCTGTGTTAAGGTCCCTAAGTACTCCCATCCTCCTGTCCTCTCTTGGTCCCATTCCTCCAGCCTCTTCAACGACTTCCTTCCTGTCTCAATTATTCTCTTCCATCTTAATCCCTCATGACAGAGGTTCCAATCCCACAAGCCTGCAGTTGTCTTGGCAGCTCCCAGGTGTGAATGTGTGTGTGTGTGTATAACCCTCTTTCCCATTGAAACTATCCATAGTAAGAATGTGCTGGGTTGCCAGGTTAAATAAAGGTAAAGAATGTTTGTGGTTTCTGAGATGAATTACCTTTCTATGACTAGATGAGATGAAAAGGGAGAAGGATCAGGATTATCATGGAGAACAGAAATGAGGGTTTTGTGCACAGTGAATGAACAAGATTGATCGGACAGTTTTAAACTTTAGTTGTGCTGTGTCACCTCATCTGACTCCCTGTGACAAGACGGCCTTGTGTCTGCTCAGAAGAGCAGTTATGTGTAGTTCTGTAGCCAACAGTAGGTGGCAGTCTTGATCTAAATGGAAAGCATTTTCACTTTTCCAGGCCATGTAAGTTGGATTTCACAAGTGTCACATGTGTATGTGTGTGTGTGTGTGTGTGTGTGTGTGTGTGTGTGTGAGAGAGAGAGTGACCTTGTGTGTGTGGCTGCAGTCTGACTGTTTAACTCTGTCAAGCTGGGCTCTGTGGGGTCTCAGCTGACACTCTGTTGACAGTGACAGCAGATAAAACACACGGTCACACACACAGACACGCACACGCACGCGCACATGCACACAAACGCACACACACACACACACACAATGACACTTCAGCTGACTCCCATATTGAGACAGAAGCATTTGGCTTGGTTTGGCTACAGCCTCAACAGCCATCTCTAGTGCTTGGTGTGAGCTCATATGGCTTATATTAAGCAGATATAATCTATCTGTCCTAACAAAGGATTAAATGGCCTTGCAAGCAAATCACACACATTTACTCTACTCTTAAACTCTCTTTTTGCTCACAGGATGCAGGACTCTGATATTTTTTGACAATATTCAGTATTATTAAATTTGACAGTATTCAGTGTTTCTCTCAGACTTTGGAAAAGAGGTGGAAAAGAGAAATGGTATTTATACCGTGGGACAATAAAACCCATTGCAATGAAATTCTATTACCCAGCTCCTTAAAGCACGGTGACTCCACCTATTCAATGATAGGGGAAACTAAGAAATAATTTACAAAACCATAGCGCTAACATAACATAGCATCAATTGTAATATGTCTTCTTTGAGTTTTGAGTCCAGAAAATACATGAATCACAAAGCATGTTGTGATTCATGTTTTCCATCAGTGAGTCTGTGTGTGTGTGTGTGTATATATTTCCTTTGAAGCTTTCCTCCAGTCTGCAGCTCTGTGTCAGCCCGTGTCTGACTGAAGGTGCTAGACCCCTTCACCCTTTGACCCCTGCAGCGCCTCTAATCTGCATAGAGGAATGACAAGCATTCTCCAGTCGCTCACAGGAGGAGGGGGCGGGAGGAAGTTACTACGTAGTAGCGACCCAGTGAACAAGTTTCCACCAACTCAGCCATCACGGTCTTAACTTTTGAAATGAACTTCAGCGCACGGCGGTCGGGGAGAGGATTTATGCGGTGATAGTAGGGCGAGATTGTGGGTTTGGGGGGGCCCGGTCCGCCCGGTCCGCCGGAGAAGCAGAATATGGGTCAGACTGCCGTCTCCGCCGTGTCTCAGTCTGCAAGCGGTGAGTGTGTGTGTGTGTGCGCGCGCGTGTGTGTGTATATCTGTCTCTCTCCCTCTCGTCGCTCGCACGCATTCCGCTATTCGTTTTGTTGCTTTCTATTTTCAATATTGTCCCACACTTAATCAAAACTTTCACACACTTCATACGCCTCGACGCCAGGCAAGTTAGACGCGTACTAAACGACTTACAACAAGCTCTTGCCTCACTGTACTTAACCCAGGCGTAATAGCGGATCTATGTCTTTCTAAATGTGTCGGTAGAGATGTTAAACCCACGGAAATCAAGATAAAACAGTGCGAGATGAAGTGTTGCGTAACGTAACGTAGGGCTGTTTTGATGGCTGCATTGTTGCTGCTGAGTAAGGGGCTGCAATGTTTCAGCTGGCTTCATGCAGTTAGCAGCCAAACTGATTCCAGGCCAGCAGACTGAAGCAGACAAGTCTGACTTTTGCTTTACTAGAAGAGACAGTCAAAATGGGGAGATTCACCAAAGGCCTGCCAGAAGCCTTTAATAACCTTTTGTCACCGTGCCCTAGTCATTGCAGTAGGCATCTTTGTCATGAAAGTTGACATGGCTTCATCACCTCTTGACGTTTGACTTGACAGTTGCAGAACAAAGCCACGTTTTTGTTTCACTTTGTAGACTAGTCAAGTAAAAGAGGTGTTGGAGTTTTACTATCTAGCATCATAGATCAACCTCTGGGAATGAAGTTGCCATGGAAGATATTGACCTGAAGCTAACATGAAACAAGACGACCCTCTGATAGCATCCTTTCTAACTTTACATTTTGCTGTTCCTTCTGTGTTGGTCGGTTACTTGTTACAACTCCCACCGACGTGCACTACAATAATGAATCCTTAAGATGAATAACCACGTGAGTGACTGTTTTAGGTTTTGAGATGAGTGATGTTCTCAAGTCAAAGTCTGTGTAGGTGTACAATCACAGGTATTAGAGGTTGCAGACATTCAGGTGATGGGTAACTTCACCAACGCCAAATGATCTGGATTATAAAAAGAAAAACTGATAACGTATTTGTTTTGATCTGATATGTTGGATATGGATATGTTGCCTTTTCCCTCACTGATAGAGAACTACAACTAAAGTAAACAGAACAGAATAAAGCATTTCACCTTAAAAATAGAATAGAGTATAATGCACAAACTCCACACCTTTATTTTCCTAGTGGATTACCTGCAGCTGAGTAACATTATTTCCAATAACTGCACCGGCGTTCATGCTATAGTTATAGTTTTGCTATAGTTTTGCTCTCCGTCTGCCCGTGAGCCAGAAAATGTAATATCTTGTGTTTGTTCATATTTATCGTAGCAACACCTCAAGGCAGGGCGGCGTACCAAGTGACAAATAGCTCAGAATCTAGTTTGACTGGAGCAATGGAAGGAATTGAAACTGTCACTGTCTGATTGGAAGATCATTAGCTTCAACCTGATAACCTCAGAGTCTTACTGAGCTATGATTGGCAGCTGGAGGACAGTAAGGCTGCAGTGAACTGTTGATTCCCTTTCTGTCTATTACTCTCAACAAGTTACACCTAGCTGCTGCGTCCTGTGAGTTTTAAACTAGCCTACATGTATTAGAAAAAGATGGGAATTCTTTTGAAATGGAAGAAATGATCTGAGTGCTATAACTGATGCCCAGTAACGCCCCCTCTTCCCCTCTGCTTCTCCACCTCTTATGCCCTTGCTTTCTTCTTCCTCTCCTCCCGTTCTTCCCTTCCTTTCCACTTCTTCTGAATCCCTGTCCTCTGTTCAACCATCTGCTGCTCTCTCTCTCTCTCTCTCTCTCTTCTCTTTCCTCCCCCTTTCCACCTCTACCTCTCTTTCTCTCTTCTCCTTCTCCTCCTTCTCCTCCTCTTTCTCCCCCTTTCCTCTGTCCGTGTGGTTCATTTCTTCCCTCCCTGGTGACTTCCAGGGAGGGAAGGAAGCCTCTCCCTTTCCCCTCCTCCTCAACACATATTGTTTCTGTTACACCGTCGGCGGAATACAGACACATATTAGCTTTGTCACAATACACCAGTTTCACCCTGTGATCTTGTAGTACATCATGTATTGTGATACCATGCCAGCGATTATTGAAAACGTGTGGCAAACAACTGTAACTTAATCTTCAATGAGTGGATCAGTTGTAGGGACAGAAGCAGGCTAACGGACAGCTGCCGCCAGCCATGCTGAACAGCTGTTTTACTCCTCTAGTCTGGTCATTATAGTCACACAAATGTGGATGTTTGTTATATAGATTTTGCCTGCTGTTCTGTACTGATCATACATTTTGATGTATTTATGATACAGTAACAAGTATTGCGATACGTATAGTTTTGTGTGACTCTTATTTCATAGCCCAGCTTGTCTTGGCACGATTCACGCTGATCGAATGTGTAAACCCTGTGTGAGATTATTTTATTGAAATCTCTGCTGCGCGTTAGGTTGTGTTTCTGATTATCCCACCCATTTCCACAGCTGTTTCATTTCCAAATCTTGGCTCACCCTTCCTGCACGACATTGCCCAGTAAGTGAGTCATGCGTTTCAAAATAAAAACGCCTTGGTGTGAAAACCAGGGTGGACTCATGGAGGGGAGTCAGCAGTTTGTAATATATATAATATGTAGTAACGTCCCTGAGTTGAGTGATTTGGAATCGCATTATTGTGATCAAAATATTATCTTGGGTTGATTTGCTTTTCAGAAAAGATGTCACTACTTTTGTAGGATGGATTTATCTTGTCTGGCAAACAGGAACCAACAGGATTGCCCCAAAACTGCAAACCCCATTTGCTGTGCAGCCCTTGTGTATTAGCAAGCAAATGTCCAAAGTAATGAGTTGATTTAAATGTAATAACTGACCTTATACTTGCTGGATTCACAGTATTGACCCCGTTTTACCACTCTGTGCCTCTTGTATTAATTAGCAGTAACATGATGAAGCCTTGTATTGCCCTCAGTTCTTCCATTCTGTCCACGTGGAAGATTGATTTGTTTTGTAGACAGGAAAGTTCAGTGAATGATTTCATATTTCTATAGTGCAAGCTAGTCTTTTTTAGTCTATGAGGCTGAGCTATTCTGTATTCTACAAAAAACAACATCAAAAGATGTATGGTAGCACTCACCAACTTTGAGAAAGAGGACAGGCACAGTGCCTCAATTTCACCAATTTATTTTGGCCATCAAACAAAGCATGCTAACGTTTCGCCCTAGTCTGCCTTCACCAGAGCAGAGTTGGTGAGTGCTACTATCTTTGGATGTTGGTTTTTGTAGTGTTTTGGTTTAGCACCACAATAAGAGCTTCCTGTTCAACAACTCCTCCACTGCTATTCTGTATTCTGCTGCTCTCTGTCTAGTATCGGTCAAGTGAGTTTCTATCTTCGTCCATTCCTTAAAATGTGAGATTTGACACCCAAAGTGTGTGTGCATGTGTGCCATAGGGATGTCTACGTGACTGATGAAGCTTAGGTACATATTGAGTTCCTGTGTCAACTGTCAAAAAGTGTCAAGTGTCAAGTCTTTCCCCTTTTATTGATGTTTTTTATTCCTGTTTGACAAGTGTATATGCCATACGGAAGAGTTACAGCCAACAACTTCCCTCTGCTTTGATGTCAGAGCTTATTTCCTACCAATGTCTGATGTTGTCAGTCCAGAAGGAAAAGAAGGGGTGAGGCAGATGATGGGATGTCCAAAACTCTGTGTAACACACCAGGAGGGACGAGTAATGTCACTCTATGAGACTGCCATCGTTGTACACCTGGTCTACTACGTCACAACATAGCTCTTCTCCTCTCTTCAAGCTAGTCACTCATTCTGTCATCTCTTCCCTCTCTTCGCTCGTTGTCATCGATCTCTCTCTCTCTCTCTCTCTCTCTTTCTCTTTTTCTCTCCTCTGCAAGTAACAAGTCAGTCCATTGTCTCCAGTCGGTTCCCACTAGTGGTTTAATAGTTGGGGCTAATGCTGATGGTAATTGCTGTTACTGATTTTCCCATCATTAGCGGTACAAAAGAGCTGCTGACACGCAGCTATTGTTGTGATTTGATATCAACACAGGAACAGGAAATGAGTCTGTTTGAATGTGTGTGTGTGTGTGTGTATGTGTGTGTGTGTGCAAGAGAGAGCCCTCTTCCTTGTCTTCCTTTGTGATTCATGTGATTTTCTCCTGGTTTTGTTGTTTGTAGATGCTGGTTGTTTGCTATACATCTCATCACAAAACGAAAAATCCAAAATCCAGTTTGGGATTGTTCAATCCTGCCCACTTTATGTGTCTGGGTGTGATCGCATCATAACTCGCTGATTGTTATTGCCTAAGCCCCTCAAAAGGAACGGGGAAAACCCTCCTTTAGTCTTGACTTATAGACCAACTTCTATGATGTTGCTGTCTCAAGTCATCGGAGGGTACATGGACTGCGATCACCAGTTGGTCTGTAGGCTGTCGGAGGTTTTTAGATATTACATTACACATTACATTACAGTCATTTAGCAGACACTTATCCAAAATGACTAACAGTAAGTGCATTCAACATAAGTAGGCAAGAGATCTACTCGTCACCAGAAATCATACGTGCATTTCCTTCCTAAACAAGCATCTAAGAGCAGAACCAGTGCTAAGAAAATTGTAATAAATTAACTACCTACTTTTATTTAAAGAAATGAGACTAATACGTGAAGCATATAAGTAAGTGCTAAGACAAGTTAGTGAAGACAAATAAGTAAGTGCTAAAGGAAGGGTCACGGTAGTGTTTCTTGAAGAGGTGGGTGGGAAGAGGTCGGTTTAGCGGTTTAGATAGACGTTTGATCACATGATCACATGATGGTGTGTGTGTGTGTGTGTGTGCGTGTGTGTGTCAGAAAGAGGTTGAGACCTGGTTATCAGGTCTGGCCTCTGACATGCAGCCACTAATGAAATCCATCATGTGACCAATGACACATCTCTCTTTCTCTTACTCTCTACTTTAATATACTTTGTAGCTTTTTGAAGTAATTTCCTCTGTGACAAAGATGTGTGTGTGTGTGTGGGTGTGCACGTTTGTAGAGGAAGTGAGGGCAGGCCTGCTTGTCTAAACTCAATAGAGGGAAGCGACACACAGTGTTCCAGTTCTCACTTCTTAACAGGCATAACTATTGACCTTTACCTTCATCATTCAGTGCAGAATCCTAATGTACTGGTTACAAATGGCAAATAAACTCTTTGAAATTCAACATGCACACAGTCAGCGCAGTAGTGCGGTCGGATGAGAAACCTTCAACACCGCTGCCAGTTCCACTACTTCTGTTTCAATATGGCTTTCAATATGAAGTTTATTTATTAATACCTTTCTTTGTTGAATAAAACCTGATTTCATTACGTGCATTTGATACCTACAGTATATGTGCATTAAAATAAATAT
This sequence comes from Hoplostethus atlanticus, assembly GCA_034670405.1. Lineage (NCBI taxonomy): Eukaryota > Metazoa > Chordata > Actinopteri > Trachichthyiformes > Trachichthyidae > Hoplostethus > Hoplostethus atlanticus. Next base: position 1,554,207 of record JAXDDX010000065.1, on the reverse strand, counting down.
CGATAACGAAAACGAAAACTGACTCTGCTATGTATTGCTTCTGCGGCCCGCGTGATTCAGTGGTCTCGCTGAAAAAACATTAGTGCAGAGCCAGAAACTCCCAGTGCTTGTGGCTGAGGAAACACACACCTCCTCTCCTTCCTCTGTAAGGTTCCGGAATGGCGCACATGAACACACACACACACACACACACACACACATATACACACACACTTATACACTGCATAAAATTGCACATAAGACTGACACAATCACACACTCACATTGTACACCGATTGCATACTCAAAACACACACAGATTCCTGCGTGCATGCACACACACATGCACAGATTACATGCCCACACAACACACTCTGTCTCTCTGTCTTTCGCTCTCTCAGAAACACACTCACACACACACACACAGTGTCTCCAAAGTCCATACTCTCTCTCTCTGCAGTATTCCAGAGTGTTCACGGGACTTTTAACTTCGAACAGGAAGAGGAGGAGTCAGGGAAAGACATGGATCTAGCCAAGACACACACACACACACACACACACACACACAACACAGTCAGAAATAATATTCCTGCTTTACTAGAGGGAACAGAGTCTCCACTTCATGTAATCAGGGGTAATAATGAAACTTGTCACTGTCTTTCAGAGTAGACAAGTGAAAACCTCACTTGCTTGAAATCCATCCTGATCTTGTGTACCAGAAGGCTAAATGATCTTCCAGATAGCAGAATACAGTAGCTTCTGTAGTATGTTGCTTATTTAAAGTGTTGTGTTGGATGTAATATATCAGGTGTGTGTTTTACCGCCCGGTGTTACAAGGTATTAATGTATGGTTACATCTGCTGTATATAACTTGATACATGCTCCTATCTAGAAGCTGATTTCTGATTTCTTGTGTGCGTTATGTCTGTCAACTAGTTGATGGGCTGGAGAAATCGTCGTCACTGGCCAGCTGTGACGTGGTGGTGGGCAGTGCCACCAATACCCAGAATGCCCCTGCATCGCGGCATCATCGGGGCAAGCTCTCGTCTCTAGGGAAACTGTTCAAACCCTGGAAGTGGAGGAAGAAGAAGACCAGCGACAAGTTCCAGGATCTCTCCAAAGGTAGCGTCTGACTGTGTGTGGGTCTGCGTCTGTGCCGATGTGTTGTTTGTGTTTTGTGTATGAGTTTGCATGAGCAAGTTGATGAGGGTCTTTTGAGTGACTGACCACAAATTGAGCGTCTGCACAATTTGGGAATTGCAGGGTGAACGGGAGCATTGTTCCTTCCTTCCAATACAGCTTCAAAAGGAAAGTGTAAGGATGCTTTGCAACTCTTTACCGATTCACTCCTGCAAACTTGCTTAAAAAAGGAACAGCGGAGAATAAAGAAAGCTAACATTCTTCCCCTTTATTATCGCAGCAAGATATCTGATCCTCGCTCCATTATGTATCTGTATGTAGGTTTCATACCTTTCTGTCTGGCTAGTTGATCTCAAGTTACTGTCCAGGTGTGAAAGCAAGAGGGGCATAGAGAAAAAAGAAAGAGAGAGAGAAGAGAGAGAATGTGCAACTCTTTGAGAAAAGACTTCCTGTGAGAGGGAGTGTGTCAGAGAAAGAGTGCGTTGACTGTTAGTTACCCTGTAGGGAATTTCACTTGTTCCTCTTCAGGGAGGTCAGGGTCAGCTATAGGACGTCACCCCTGGAGCTGGTAGGGATTCAGTGTCTTGCTCAAGGACACTTTAGCAGGATGGATGCTATTCACTACGCCACCCTGCTGCCCTAGCAGTGGGATAGGGACTGTGTGGAAGTGTATTGAAGCGAGAGGCATATGATCATACCCTGAGGCTAAATAGATTTATATCCATGGTAGAAGAGTTGCTATTTTTATGATAAGTGTGGGGTAAAAGATCTTAACCAGAGACAGCAGAGAAGGGCTTCAGTGTTGTTGTTGTTTGTAGCTTCTGTGTCTAACCTCTGTTCAACTTTCAGTTCTAGAGAGGAAGATCTCAACCAGACAGACGAGGGAGGAGCTCATCAAAAAAGGAGTACTCATCCCTGACCAAGGTTTGTGTGTTCATGCATTTATTTGTTTGTTCGTTCTTGTGTTCATTGACTCCCTTCATTCATCACATGTTCGCCCTTTCACTCACTCACTCACTCACTCACTCGTCACCCTCATTCTTTATTTGTCTCTCTTTATTTCTCTAAAATGTCATATATGTGGTGTGAAAAAAAAAGTCTGACTGCTGTAATAATGTATATGTGTATGTGTATAATATTTATAGCCTAAAATGACTAAAATATCACAAAATACATCACCCAAAAGAGATGCTGCAAGTAGTATAAACACGCTGACATGTTTATCTCGTTGCCATGGATACGGGTAGTGGTACAAAAGCAATTAGGCAAACTCTGCTGATTAGATTGCCACAGCATGTTTGTCAATATGTGACAGTGTCATCTTTGTGCCTTTTGCAGGTTTGTTTTGTTTTGTACTTATTTTAGGCTATAGACCTAAAGAGGCAATTGTATAAATGTGAGCAGCAACTATCACTTTTCAAAAGAATGAACAGCCTGTCTCTAATGAAGGCCTGTTGCTCTCTTTTGTTGAGGTAAATTAAGGGTTTATTGAAGTTTCATTTTATTTAGATGTCAGTTGTACCTGTGAGGGTTATTGTTGATTATTATTATTGTTATTGTTATTGTTGCCTGTTGTATGTGTGTGGGTATGTCTGGGAGTTGATGAGTTTTTAGTTACTGCTTTTTTTTCTCTGTTTTGTTGTGAGATGTTTCATTAGAAATCATCTCACATCAGCTAACTCCCACTAAACCAAGCTGTTATCATTCCCTGCTTCTTTCTTTTTCTACTTTTTTTCTTTTCTTTCATCTCCTTTGTCTCTCTACATTTGCTCACAGCGAGATCAGTCAGTCATTCTTTCCTCCTATACCACCGATCAGACCGCACATACCCATTAGTCTCTGCTCCGTATTGTACTGCTATGGCATCACATAGCATGGCACGGCAGAGCTTAACACACAGCGGCCAGATACCACACAGTGTTGACAGTTCCCAGTGACATTAGCTCCTGGATGGTAGCACCTCCCTGGAAGATGCTTCACTTCTCTGAACCCTGCCTGACAGATGAAGCCAGACACCAGGGTCTGACCAGGGTTTTAATACTGAACCCTTTCCTCCTTTTCTTTCTTTCTTTCTTTCTTTCCTCCTTGAATTCTTGCTTGCTGTTTTGCTTGCTTACTTTCTTCCTTTTTTTAAACTTTTTCTTTATTAATTCTGTCTGAGCTACTTCCTTTGTGAGTATTTTTCTTTAGTTAAAAAATCCACTTCCTCCATTTTTCTTGTTCATCCTGAACATAGCTTAACAAGATTAACAAACAAGAGCAACAGAGAGAAGTAAGTGGAATGAAACTGTTAATGTTTAGTCTGTTTTTCAAACTCAACACATTCTTCTCTTTACAGCCAACAGATTTAATCTAAATGTAATGTAATTTAAGTTTTTCTGCCAAATCATTCGTGACAAAAAGATTCGGTTCACTACCAGTATGCACGGTAAGGCATTCTGGTATCCCAGCTATTAAAGCAGATGATTTCAGTGGCACTAACTGCTGAACATCTCCATGTTTCCCTTCCTTCAGATGAACCAATCAACAATGAAAATCTGAACGGCCACGCCTTGTCCAGTGTGACAGCAGAGGAGGTCAAAGTTGACATTGAGTCTCAGGAGACGCTGTCGGAGGAGCAGGCCGGTGGACACGAGGACGCTGAGGACAGAACAGGTGACTTCAACAGTCTGATTCTGGATCAGTAACTATGTCTTATATGGGCCTTTTTAGCTCTATAATCCTTGAACAGAGGAGTAGCTGGGATAACCCAGGTTTCTCCCTAGCACATTTTATGGGAGGAAAATCCACCCTCAGATATTCTTCCGCTGTTAGATATCAATTTGTGATGGCCAATGAATTCTAGTTATTTTGTGATGAGGTGTTGAAATTTACTTTTTAGGTGTACCCACTTTCCCTAAACCTGCCTGACTTTTAACAACCCCCAGAGACGGCGGTGAACTCAATCCAAGGTGGCTGTATGGGGATATAAATATAGCTAGCTAACCAAACTAGTTTCTGAACATTGGGACGTGTCCTGTGATCACGGCTGCACCCCTTACTCAAAACACAACATGTCTTGTGGCTGCATTGCATTATGCTCTGTTGAGGCTACTGTCGGTGGAGGAATTGGTGTCTCTGCCTCTTCTACGATGGATCTCTGTGATTGTTGAACATCGGTGCAAAATAGTGAGTCTAGAAAGAGACCTTTGCTCTTTGGGCACTTTCACATCTGCCATGTTTGGAGCGGTTGAGTCGAGCTCTGGGTCGAACTACCCCCCCGGTACAGTTTGTTTGGGTAGGAGAGAACATGCAGAATGGAAAGCACTACAGGTATTGTTTATTGAGGAGCCGATAGTCAGTACTTGCTCACTGGCTGCCGCTCCTCTACTTGATTCTGTTTTTTCTGTTTTTATTGCTTATCGGCCCACATCTATCGTGCATTTTTCTGTTTGTGTTTGTGTGTTGAATCTGTTTTTTATCTGCTTTTTAATTGTGTAGCTTTGAGATTTTCTTTTAATGAAAAGTGCATTACAAATATAATACATTATTATTATGAGATATTTGGTCGTAGATCGAAGATCACAATAAGTGAGCACAATAAAATGCTCAGAGGGAAAGGGAATGAAAAAAGAGAGAGAACAAAAGCGTGTGTTAGAAAGTCTCTTATGTGTCGTTTTTATTGATCATGAAAACATTTTACTCCTAGAGCACAGAGATGCTGCATGTGTTGGTCCATGTGTGTAGATAATCTAATCCTGGAACAAAGCGATATTGTGCCTCTACAATATCACTATTCTGGTAGCTGACTTACTCTGAACATGTTCTGGTTCTAGATCACAGAGAGATTCTCGTTTCAGATCATGGGGATTTGGAGAAGACATAATCTGGTGCCTGGAAAAAAAGATACAGTATATTCATGTTCGGTAACACAGAGTACTTGTTCTACCTCAAAGAAGAGGCATTGGAAATAGTTCTGTCCTAGAAAGCTGAGTTGGTACTGGGTTTTATAAAGCATGGAGGTTGTAATTGTTGATCAATATGTTGCATTACTGAGGGATCTGGCACCATTTTAAGCCTCCGGCAATTTTGTTTCTACATGCTGGAACTGAAGTTTTTTTTTAGATGTGGGTCGCTTTGTACTCTTCTCCTCAGGGTTGTGGAATGTGTGTGTACCAGCATCGCTGCTGTGGCTGACATTGAATCCTCTCTGGGATCTCTGACTCAGTCTAATGTGTTCAAATAGATCTCATAACAGCCTGCAGCAGGCATCCACAGTCTGAGCAGAGCAATAACCATCTCCTAATGCTTTGCTCTACCTCAGGAGACCAGCCACCGGTCTTCCATCTGATGCTGCTTAAGTGTTGTGCTGTTTTCATCTCAACGCGGTTAGCATTGAACTAGCCATTTGGAGATCTCATTTGTCAATATCCAAAAAGGCACTGGCAAAGAGCATCGAGAGCACAGAGACACAAATACACACATGCACACAGGTTTCTGGCTTGGGGGAGGTTAATGGGTCCAATTCCATCTTTCAAGTCCCAAGCGTGAAAGATCAGAGCAGTCAGTCAGGTATCCTAGTAACAACATTCATTTTTAACTGCCTAATATAGAACTACAATCCCAAGGCAAAGACTGCAGATCAATATCATCCATCCAATATCATCAGCTCTCTCTCTCTTCCCCTTTCTCTTCATTTTAGTTCTGTCTATTAACTGTCTGCATAAATATTTGTGGCTCTGTTTACACAAACGTCTATTTTGTCTCATATTCTGTGCCATCTAACCTTAACCTCATAATACTTTTCCCTCCTCCTCCTCCTCCCACTGCTCTGCTCAGAGAGGTGTGATACTAAACCTCTCCCCCGGGCAAGCCAGGTGCGACCACGAGAGATTCAGGCTAAAAAAACGCCCGCGGCAACTGCGCCTGCCTCCTCCAAGCCTGTAGGTGGCACCGCAGGCACAACCAGGCACAGAGACGGCGCCTCGGGTGTTAAAAAGTCAGCTAAAGCCACAGGCAAGTCGGGCACAGCCACACAAGCTAAAGCTAACCCTCGGAACATTAACAACATTAATCGGGGGACTGGTAAGTAAGACCTCCGCTGGTTGGACCTAAAGCCTGTGTGCCTGTCTGCCTACTTACCTGTCTACCTGCCAGCATGTTTGCCTGCCTGCGTGGAACAAGTGTCTGTCTCACTGTCAGAGGGCAAGGAAAAAACTCCACCATCCATCCCTCTGTGTCTGTGAAACCATGGCGGTTCGTGTACCCGCCCATGTATATATGTGAAGTGGTCAGAGGTCAGAGGTCAAGCGGTCACGTCCGTTGTGCTTCCCTGTCTTTCCTCCTCGTAGCGTCCTGTCCACATGAGAGAGGGATTCCTTTCAAATGAGTAAATGAAGGAGGAGTATTTCCTTTAATCGCTGTCTGTTTCTGAGAAAACAGAAGCAAAGATGTGTCTGTGGAGACTTCCCCATTTGTAAACGAAAGTGCAGTAAGGCCTTGTGTATGCACGTGTCTGTATGCGTGTGTGTGTGTGTGTGTGTGTGTGTGTGTGTGTGTGTGTGTGTGTGTGTGTTTTATAGAATGAGTTCTGAGAAGCCCATGTGGTTTTGATACTGGCATGATGCTAGTGCATGAGTTCATCCTTCATTTAATGTGTGTGTGTGTGTGTGTGTGTGTGTGTGTGTGTGTGTATGTGTGTGTGTGTGTGTGTGTGTGTGTGTGTGTGTGTGTGTGTGTTCTTATATTCCTGTTGTACCTACAGCATGGTTTAAACTAACAGCCCAGAGCCTTGACTAGGGCATGTGATGTTCATGAGACTTTTCTGCGTTTCATTTCTGTCTCTGAAGCCTTTTAGTTCTCATCTCTGTCCTCAGGCTGCGTTTTACAATCCACAATGACTTTTTCACTATTTGTCCCTAGTTCTCTATTCTAATGCCAAGCTGGTCGTGGCTGGTAGCATGTTCTAATAGAGCACTGTAGTGTGTGTTGTTTCGACTTCAAACTCAATTATATAACTCTTGGGCATTTTGAATGCAGCTATAAACACCAGATACATTTATAAAACATAGAAAGTCCTAAGTACTAATGTGCCAGTGGCGATGGGGGAAATATAATTTCATATTTGGTGCAGTTTGAAAGATTTAGATATAAAGAATATATTAAAGGAATAGTAGAACTTCTCACCCCCTTCTCAATTTAAACTCACTGAAATTCGGATGACCACCAAACACACCAGATTAGGTCTAACTGTCTCTCTCTCTCTCACCTCCTCCTCAGCCAAATCTTCCCATCCAAAGAAGACAGGATGCACAACAAAAACCGCCCCCTCCTCTTCCTCCTCTACCGTCCCTCGTTCCCGTGTGTCTAAGGATGGAGGAGCAGCAGTACAGACTGGCGGGTCAGAGGCAAGGAGCAAACGGAAATCAGACACTGCCACCTCCTCCACCTCCTCCTCTGTGCCCCATAAGGCCTCCCAAGAGACTGCTAGCAGGGACTTGGGGCCCCTGCCCTCTTCCTCAGACACCCAGACTGCCCCGTCCCAAGGCTCACGTCCTGAGGCGGGGGCGACCCGAGCTGATCCCTATGCCAATCTAGAGGCTAAATCTGCTCCCAGTGCCTCCACTCTGGGCAATGAGACCAAAGACCCTGCTGGTAGGGCCCTGGAGCCCACAGATCGGTCTCACGTCAACATTGTGACGGAGGACACCTCCTTCACAGAGGGAGAGACGGGCCGCTCCTCACAGGATGAGGAACGGGGGAGGGTGGGAGGGGACGGGGGAGGAGAAGAAGAGAAGAAAACAGGAGAAATGAACTCCTCTGTGGAGAATAGCCAGAGGTAAGGATCTAGGAACGACATGTCAGTCCTCCATGACAACCCAAGCCAGAATTACACAGTCACACTAGTGCGTTGCAGAGTAATCAAGTCTGTGGGTTACGTGTAATGTTAACTAAGTATTATTGTAACCAAAGTTTGTTTTCTGCAACGGTTTCCCCAGAAAACTCCAAGGCAAGTTGCAGTTTGATGTCACACATGACAAAAATGGCAGGTTAAAGATTAAAGATAGCAATTGTTTGGTTGTTTACAAATAGTTCTGTTGAATGTAATGATAGCAATGATGTTGATTGCAATGAAAGTGGTCAGTGCTGTTGTTTTTCTATAGTAAGTACAGTCTATAGGTATAGTAAAATACACCACTGCTGTGTTGTAACTGTGTCCTCCAGGCCAGAGGACGGCCACGCCGAGAGGCAGCAGGGCCACAGCGTGGACGTGGAGCAGCCCGAGGTGACGGTGATCCCCGATAGGCCGAGAGACAGCCAGACCAGCGACTCTGACTCGGATGGACCAATCCTGTACCGCGATGAGGAGGAGGACGAGGACGAGGAGGAAGACGAGTATACCAACAGTATGTGATGAGTTTGAACACATCACACAAGAATGGAAATCCATAGAAAAAAGTCACCCACATAATTCTACAATCATTTTGGAGACACTCCTCATCACTGGAGATGTGTGACGTTATATTGTGCCATTCCATTAAAATCCAATGATGATACGATTGAGCAGCTAACCAAAAGGATTATTTTTCTACATGTGATTGATACAAGGTTGCAAATAGATTGATGAGGATCAATCAGCTCCAGGTGTTTGGTTAGGTTTCACTTTTGACACATAGGTTATATAGTTTTATGTAATATGATGTAATTTATGTAATATGATGTTGCACAACCAGTATGTCCTTAGTTTACAGCTACAGTTAGCATTGCACTAGCATGACGATTGTTTTCCATGCACATTTAGCAAACCGATCATGTGGTAATATTATCAGTGCTATATAGAGAACCATGTCGCATTGACAGCATAATCAAGCGTGAAGTGTGAAAAGACTGTTAGAATCTGAATTGAATGCAGTGGTTTGGTTTGCTCTCGTGCTGAACACCAATCATCCAGGGTTTTTTTTTAGATGCCCCCTTCAGTCTTCAGCCTCATAGCAGCTGCTCTCCATGCAGTTTGCTCCAAGGCCTCCAGCAGCATGGGACTAGTTTTCCCTTGTGTGTGTGTGTCTCTGTTCCAGGCTCCCTGGCCAGTAGGATCCGCCGGCGAGACACCCTGAATATCAAGCTGAGGAACCGGCCCAGCAAGAAAGAGCTGGAGGAGAAAAACATCCTGCCGCGGAGCTCTGAGACTGAGAGGCATGAGCTACGTCAGCAGATTGGCAGCAAACTAGTCAGGTACACAGACACACAACTACCCACAGCATGCTGTCTGTGGGGGGGTGTTGGGGGGGGTGGAATAGACACTGACCTTTTGCTGAATCCCCTACAGTTGAGCTGAGGCTGCTGGATGTGTGTTTGGTGAGGTTTACGTTACACTCAAGAGATTGTTGGATATTGTTTTCGTAAAAGAAAAGGTTATTGAAGATGAAGTTAACAGTTTTGGTGAATGTTGTTGGCTTTTCAGCAGATTTTCCTGCACTGTTTGATTTGTTTCCAGTCTGCTGCTGGTAGCGTAGTATGTATATACAGTTGTTTGATTTGCCTTCTTTGTCCCTCCAGGCGCCTGAGCCAAAGACCCACCACAGACGAGCTGGAGCAGAGGAACATCCTCAGACGTGAGTTATTGAAACACACATGAGGCCGTGGCTCAGTATGGCTTTGGCACAGATAGACATGAATTCACTTGTTAATCAACCAAGATGTGGCTGTATTTGTGATGTTAACCTGTCTATAGTCAATAATTACAAGAAGAGTATTAAGTTCTATATTTGAGTGAGAGATCAGAAGTTCTTGGTGTGACCAGACCAGGTGTTGTGGCGTTTACTGTCACTGCCACTTTCAGATTTAAAGGTTTTGCTAGTTTTAATGACCTCCATCTGAAGTGGTTCAGATTGGCGAGGCTGTGCAAAGTATCACAGCTCTACAATGTAACACAGCCACAACACGACCTCCGTACAGCCATAACAAACATAAAGCAAAACTAGCCTCCCACGTGTACAGGAAGCGGATTGAGACAACTGGCGACTGTTGTGTTGTCTGACATTTTCATTTAAGTAAATATACACACACAAAGGAAAAAAAAAAACACATGTACACAGTTGTTCTGGTTATGGGAAAGAAGAGTTAGCTGATTGGTTGTTGTGCTGTGAAACCCAGATGGCTTATGGGTAAATCTCTGATGGGACCACTAGAGGTCAAGGGTCAGTCAGCATCCCAGGGCCAAGTCTCCCACACACATTCATGCAAAAAAAACTACTATTTGACTCATGGAAGAAAATAATTTCAACCACTTTCGTTTTTGTTTCGTTCATGAAGATACTCTCATTTATTGAATCTCATCTTGTACAATTGTAAACAGAAGTAGCAGCTACATGTAGGTACAGTAGATGACGCTGTCGGTTCTCTGTTGCTTGCAGAAAAGAATGAATCAGAGCAGCAAGAAGCCAAGCAAGAGATTAAGAGGAGACTCTCTAGAAAGGTACTGTAAACACTCAAACACACACACACACACACACACACACACTGTGGTGAAATCACCCCATCTAGTGTATTTAGGTGGAACTGAAGAACTGAGTTACCTGTCAGTAGAGAAGTCAAACTGTTTTGTCTCTTGGGAGAAAAGTTTAAATTTACCTCCTTACAAATGCAAAAATTAATCAATCTCTCTCTCTCTCTCTCTCTCTAGCTGAGTGTGAGGCCTACAGTGGCCGAACTCGTTGCTCGGAGGATCCTGTGTTTCAACGAGTACGTGGAGGTAACGGACGCCAAGGATTACGACCGGCGAGGCAGACAAACCCTGGACACGGCTTACCCCCGCAGACAAGGTACTCTGACTCTGTACATCCTCTCACCTTGAACATCTTTATTAACGTGTAAAATGAGGCAACACCAAGGTGTCTGCAGGTCTAAAAATGTCATAAATCATATCATTTAAACTTGAGGCCGTAAAAGGTCTTTAATATAGTTAAATAAAGTGGTTTAAGTCATAAATTCAGTTTTAGAGGGCATGTACTGTCATGGTGTGCTGTTTTGCACTGCCTTATATTTCAGTTTTAAATTTGACTTTGAAATTTGAATGAATCTGAATACAGATACTGTATGTTATTCGGCTGCGTAAAACAATGTGTTACTACTCCCTTCACCTCAAGGCTGCCCTCTGCTGTTCACTTTCAGAATCACACAGCCCACAGAGAACATAGTGTACTGGAAATGGCTAGAGTGGAAAACATAGCTGTGATTTTGACGTGTGGGTGTGTGTGTGTGGGTGTGTGGGTGTGTGTGGGTGTGTGGGTGGGTGGGTGGGTGGGTGGTGGTCTTTGTTTTTACTGTCTTGTGGGGTCCAAATGTCTCCACAAGAAGAGAAAACCCAGATGAGCAGGTCAATCATGAAGATTGTTTTCTGAACCACATAAATATCAGACATTTTTACAGTAACAGATTTAGTTCAAATGAACATTAACATGAAAATAAACATTGTTGTTGGTGAAGTGCATTCTGGGCCTGTTTTGTTTTTTGGTGGTGTATTTTTTTTATTCCTGTGGATAACTGGCGAAACATAGATGATGTGATGTCACGTTGAGGTATTTTCAGGGCGGCTACAACGGTGTTAGGAGTTCGGCACTGAGGAATGAATGTCTTCACAAATATAACCGCATGAACGTGTGTGTGTGTGTGTGTGTGTGTGTGTGTGTGCGCGCTCTGCTCCTCAGGCTGCTATCCGCAAGGAGCTGAACGAGTTTAAGAGCAGAGAGATGGAGGTTCACGAAGACAGCAAACAGTTCACCAGGTACTCGCAGCGGTCGATCGCCGTAACCATTTAGTCCAGTTCTAACCATGCAGTTGTACTTCACTGGCAATTTATCGCCTTAAATATTGCAGTTCATTTGCTCCCATGGATCAATATTAACATTATTCCGGCCTCCAAACCCATTTCCACTAACCACATAAAAGGCATGATATACACCTAGCTCCAGTTTATTAGTCCCCAGTCATTGATTGCCAGTAAAGTCCTGCCTCACTCTCTCATACATTATTAGATATACATGCCATATATTATATATTGCATCCCAGTGCCGAATGCGGAGAGAATATATTGAATGTGATTACTTAGAGGAAGTACAGCATCGTGCCTTATATATTATGATGATCTTATTTATGAAATGTGTGTGTGTGTGTGTGTTTGTGTGTGTGTGTGTGTGTGTGTGCAGATTCCATCGGCCCTAAGCACCCTCACTGCCAGCTGGACTTCAGCACTACAAGCTCTCCAGTCCACAGCGTCTCCCAGCCCTCAAAACCCACAGTGCACAGGACACTTCCCTTTTGCTTTGGGATTCCCTAGCCCCCCGATGATACGTATTTATGTCTATGGTAACAGCAACTACAGGTGTGTGTATAAGGCCTGGTGGTATCCATGGACACCAATGAAATATTTGCACATGTCTACGGTCAGAGCTAGAGCTGTGTAAAGGGCTCTGGTCAGAACCGTTTATTTATTTGAGATGATATGGCCTGTGTGATATGTTCCAATATGGTAGGTATCACTTTTCTGCATCAGGCCGTGCAAAAAGAGAGGTGCCAGGGGAGAAAAAAAATAGTGGACATTGCCTTCTTAGATGTGGATGTGGTGTAAATCTTCCGAGTGGTTGGGTAGAAAAGCCCATGGGGTAACTTGTCCTAAAATGTGGACAGCACTCTTGGAGAGATTGACTGCCAATCTTACAGCCATATATGGGCATCCTCCTAGAACAGGAAATGAAGGTGATTGGACTGCTGTGTGCTGATGTCAGTGCCTATCTCATGAATGAGAGAGAGAGAGAGAGAGAGAGAGAGAGAGAGAGGAAGAGGCAGTTACACTTGCCATGGTGTACTTGTTGTCCTAAAATGTGGACAGCACTTGGAGAGATTGGCTGCCGCTCTTATAGCCATATATGGGCGTCCTCCTAGAACAGGAAGTGAAGGAGATTGGATTGCTGCGTGCTGATGTCAGTGCCTGTCTCATGAATATGAGAGAGAGAGAGAGAGAGAGAGAGAGACAGTTGGTCATGTTGACATGTGCCTCTCTGAATTGTATCTCATTTTTAGACATATTTAAAAGTTTATTGCCACTAGAGGGCATTATATCATAAGAAGTATAGAATGTAAGACCGAAGACGTGTATACAGATGAAGAAGAATAGAGTAGAATATTATTATATTTATACTACTGAAGCTAAGGGAGCTGTCGGCACCTAAGGCTTTAAAGGTGTAATGCAGTGGAAATATCCCTCTATATCCTTATCACTTAGCACAGGGTTTACGATACATGATGCTCATTTACCGTATGATCATATCCTGTGTTGGGTTTGTAATGTGCCCAGTTTCATCCAATGAGACTTTCCGATCAGAGGATCTGCCTTTCAAGCATTGAAGAGTAGGACTGCCCATCTAGTGTTACAATTCCATTTTCCTTTTCCATTTTAGGCATGTGAACATCCGATGGTCTTCTCATTTTCATTTCATTCATTCTGGTTTGAATAGCCAAGCCTAATGTGAGTGTTGATCACGCATCAGTTTTTCCTTTCAGTCATATGAAGATGACTTTGTGGGGGATTTAGTCAGCAATACTAAATCACTTCTTTTTGTGACTACAGAACAAGGCAGTGAGAGTTCTGCCATTGAGGGGATCAGTCGGCCTCAGTACTTTCTTTTCCAGTTTCTTCATCATTGACAAGTGGCCCTTTTACACCTTTACACCTTGCCTTAACATGCACCTTGTATCCAGATTTGAATTGTCAGCATTTTACTGACCCTTTGCATTAAAAGTGTGTCTTCAGTATCCACACAGAATTGAATTGCTCTTCCCTTCCAACAATGTGGACTTACCTCGCGCTTGACAATTTTCTCTCAGATGAAATGCAGAACTATGAAACTGGCATGTCTTAATAATCCAGCAGGCACGAGGGAGGTTGTAATGCAGCATGCACTATTTCTTTGACTCACCATTTAGTATGCCACCGGCATTACCTGGTCCTCTATTTCCCTGCTGCTAGCCATTCATTTTACTGTTTTCTTCCTCTGTTTCTCCAATGCCTGATACAGCCACAACAATTTTATTGTGTGTGAGCGCTTTAGGTCTAAATTACAGTTGAAGTATAGTAGTAATCAAGTCTGAATTGAGTTTTTTTTGCGAAGAGAAGAGCAAATACAAAAAATAAAGCAATACAACTGCAGGACAACAAAACTACACATGAGAATTCACGTATGCTTTTGTATTTAGTGTATGCAGACAGGAAACATTTCATTTCCACTTACAATGTGGCTGAGGTGGTTTGGCCGATTGGATTACTATTCATCTTGTGTGCATTTATTCCTATGGTTTTATGCAATAAAGCTCTGTCTGGATAACATCTGAATACTCAAGACACATGTTCATCCAAAGTGTAAAGGGGACCATGTATTTATGATTTATTTCTAGGTGAATGCTGAAGTTTTTCGAGGTTGTTTGGCTGAGCCGTTAGAGCGGAAAGCCATCTGTGAGCCTGAATCTGAAGTTAATGGTTTTCGACAGCTGACAGGTCATCTCTCTCTTGGCTTCATAACCTCGTCTCAGAAATTGTTTTAAGATTTATCAGAAGCTGGAAGCAACAAAAAAAACATCATGGTAAAATACGGCCATCTTATTGCTGTGGATGTCCATATTTTTAAAAACAAAAACTAGGTCCACAGTATATTTTGTCTTTCTAGCAAGCTTTTACCAGAAGACATATTGCCTAACAAGAGATTACCTTGCTAACATCCAAAGCCTTGTGTTCTTGGTCTCCAACCACAGTGACACTCCCTGTTCCTACAAATAGTAAAAGAAAAGGACAGATTCATTCTCTCCACTTCTGAATGTCCAGAGGTCGTATCATGAATCAGATCATGAATCAGTGTCCAACATCAGAAAAGAACCAACAGTATTCATTCATCTTAATGTCTATCTTGTTAAATATTGATTATTTTGTACAGAATGTATATCGAGCATGTGCATACATCGAAATCAATGTTACTGCCAATGACATGAAACATTATTACTTTAATGTGAATGTTTTAAGCTACGATTTTAGTTGTATGATTTTCTTTTTAAAAAGAAGTATTGTCCCCAGATATTGATGGTGGAATGTGATGTACATTACACATGTAAGTGCTGTTTGTTGGCATCATATCAAGACATCTGCAACATGTGGATCCACTGCCATGTCTTTGACCAGATGTGGTTTAACCACGGGCTACACATTATATAGATATGATAGATCTCTATTCTGGTGTATTTTTTCCAGCAGGTTTTATCTGTGCATAGGAAGCCTCTCATGGATGATGACTATGTTTATATGCAACCTAAAAAGTTCCTAATTTTCAATGAAGAACAACTCATCATGTTCTTGCAGATATAAGCAGTTAATCCAACAGTCCAATTACATTAAGTATATAATCCAGTTACATCCTGTATGTAAACATTTTCTGAGTTGAGTGGAAGACTGTATAGGATTAGCTCTTATGCAGGTGAACAGGGTGTGTTTGTGCATGATGAATGCTTTCAAACGATTTCATCATAATATTTGTTGACAGCAAATATGATTTCCTGGATATGAAACAGACAGAAACAGATATGAAATAGACTCATTAGAGTAGGAACCAAAGAAGAGTTAAAAGTTTTACATGTATCTCACAATTCTGAAGGCATCTACTATATGGGACCAGGATCACAGCCATGACTGGATGTGAGCCAACTAGCCCAACAGAAAATCTGACATTAAAGTCTTCTGTCATGAATACCAGCTAGCTGTTATACTTACAAGCAGTCTAACTATTTTACTGAAATTCAGGTTATTGAAGTGGTTTGAAACACTCACAGCCACTTGAATCTTGGTTTCTCAACTGCTAGCATTAATGTGTATTATTGTTAATTTCCCATATTGGATCGTTCCACAGGTTCCATGAAAATGTTTGCATACAAAAATGTCAGCTATTGGAAATGTGCTCGAGCCTTCCTTAGTCCCTCAGTAAGTCACTTCCTTGGTCATAGATGCTGCTAGTAAATCACAATCATCTGACTGTCCAAACTGCCATAATCAAAACCTTGTATCTTCAATATGTAATCTTTACTTGCCCATGTGAATTTCAAAATGTGTTTTGTGTTTCGGTTGGGGTTCATGAGCCTTAGTTTGAAACCCACACGCCACCGTGTAAACTCTCAGTTCTAAGTGAACATGTGAAAATTGTCAAAATGCAGTCGTGAGGTTTTCACACAACAGCAGCAAAATGCTCAAAGCCACTGAACGGATGCTTGTATGTGACCCAGGACATCCTTAACGTTCACATACACCTGTATGTGTCATAAAAGCCATCTGAGATTTCTCTTTGGAGTTTTGTTTTAAAGGAAAGATGTCATGTATCCTAAAAACAGCCCCTGTAATGTCCAAACTGTGTATGATGTTTTTGTTTATAAAGTCATGGAAAAACATACATTTTGTCAGCCTGTTTTTTTGGTAGATGATCATTGCTGCTTAACTAACAAAGAGTAAAATCTAATTTTATTTTTTTATACGTTCATTTTATGTTAGATATTATTATTATAATGGAGAATTGGACCATTGCAGCAGCAAGTAGTGATAGGATACATCAATAATAGTATATATATAACAATGGAGCAAATGTGGTTAATAGAAACATACTCAACTGACAATTCCAACATTGACATATTAAATGGATTAAAGCATCAACAGGATGTGCATAAGACAGCAGCAGTATCTGTAGCAGCAGAACTTACTGAGACAAAGATAATGAGATTTGTGCACCATGAAATAAGTAGAGAATTATAAAACAAATATCAATATAGATAGCTTATATAACAATAAGACTGAGAAAGATTGCAGCATATGTACAGGCGGTGAAAATGTTCTTGTATTCATATATATATATATATATATATATTATGTAACGGGTCTATAGGAGGCCATACATACAGAAATGACGAGGCGTGTTGTAGATGTGTTCACTTTACAGATGTAGAGAATATGTACAGGCATGTATAGAAAGGGTGACAATGTCCAGGCACATGTAAGATACACTTTATTGATCCGCAAGGGGAAAAATGTAACATGAACACTTGACAGATGAGGAGGTTGATGAGCTCCTTCAGTGCTTGGTTTTAAGTAGCAGATTTCATGGGTGCATAAGAGGGACTTCTTCACAAGCCAGAGGTCAGAAACTGCTTCTAACTCACTGCTGAGGGACACTTACAATATAAAAAGACCAAGGCGCCCCGTCTCGTTGGGGTTTTTGTAGACATTACATCACCTGCAGATTTCTGGAAGCAATTAAGGACTGTGTCATCCCAGACAGATTTTTAAAATCACTGTCGCGGTGCAAGTACAAGTATGAGACGAGGGTCCCCTGATAAACTGCCCCCGTTAACTTGGACAAATAAGAAATAACAGACTATTTGTTTGCATGTTCAGCAAAATGCAAAGATAATTTGACAAGCCCAGAGCTGAGGGATGAGACGCTGCGCTGCCATCAAGCTATAATGAAACTTCTCCATATGAAAGGTGAATTCTGCGGGCTGTCTCTGTGTGTGTGTTTATATCTGAGGTTTCTGCCTTCGCACGACCATTAAAGTATCATCTTTCAAGCCTATCTAGTCAGCCTCGTCGAAAGTACCCGCCTGCCAGCTGATGTTGATGTGGGCGTAATGGAGTTGGAGCTGAAAAGGAGGACCGAGTGAGAAAGAGAGACTGAGAGGAAAAGAGAGGACGGAGCCGTTAAGGCAGTGGTGTTCACTGATTCGTCCCTCCTCTCTGGTTGAAGGTGTGTTAATCAGTGAAATCACCTGCTGGAGTGAAAAGCTGCATACTCTCGGTCCTCCATTGCACATGATTGGACACCGCTGCCACTGCCTTAACGGTTTGAGGTGGGAATGAGAGATAGAGACAGAGACAGTGAATCACCAATCAATCTTGCGCCCCAAATCTCCAGAGCCTTGTTTTATCAAGGCTCCCTCTGATCGCACACTGATTGAAGCATTGATTTCATGTCACAGATGTTGCTGTGTCAAGCTTGGCCTTGGCAAGATGAAGAGTGTAAATTGAACTTTTTTTGATTTGCCAGTGACTTACACTAACGTCGGTCTAGCAGCTATAACTGAAAATACTGTTGTTGGTCACTTGGTTGGTTGGTTTGTTATTTATTATTTTGACAGAGTGGTGAACCTGTTTTATATAGCAAGGTAATTGAAGCAGCTGGTGCTCCTTTCTAAACGATGCCCTTCTGGGGCACAGTGATCATAAACCTGCTGCCTCCTCACACACACACACACACACACACAATCCTGACTTACTTTGCCTGTGAGGACCTTCCATTGACTACACTCATTCCCTAAATCCTAAGTCTAAATTGTGAACCAGACAAACTTCTCTACAATGTTTTCAGTTCTTTGTCCCAAAACTCAAACTGGTTGTAAAATAAGTGCGCACACACACACACACACAAAATTAATGAGGCTTCCCATGCACGACAGGAAGGCAGTTTTTGTCCGTGGTACATAGCCTGGAGGTCTCTGCAATATTACAGGTCCACTACTCAATCAGAACAGGGGGGAAATTAATACTGATTGTAATACCCCCAGAGATTAATAAAAAAATAAGAACTAGAGAAACTCTTTATTCCCATCATATTGTTCTTATTACAGTCAATCCACAGAGCCTCCTCAAATTACTTGCACCCTTGGCAAAAATGGGTTGTGAAAGATTAACAATGCATTAAAGTTCAACATTTCTGAGCGCAGACTGCAGCAATACGGCTATTCTCATGCGCTCAGAAATGTAAGAAATTATGTTCTTTTATAGAAAAGGTAATTGCTCAATAAAAAAAAAATATATTTCCAATGTGAGATAACCTTTACTTCAAAAATGATGACTGTCACAAGTTTTTTTACACACTTGGCTGCAAATGAAGTTTGAAGGTGTAGTTAAATTTCACCTTGATTCCATGTAACTACTTTCCATCAAGACCACGAGACTCAGATTCCTTCAAGATGCTCATGTCTCTGTTCTGGTCCCATGGTTACCATCGATTTTTCCTCCCCCCCCCATCGCTTTTTTGACCTTCTGAATGAATGAATCAATGAATGAGCACACTGAACAAAAATGAAACAAACCAACATGGTGGTTTAGAATATGAGTGTTAGCATGCCTGTTGTTCCCAAGAGCTGAGAAACTGCCTGGCAGGTCGTCATCCATTCTACACAGAAAAACAGCAGCATGTAGTTTTTCGATTCACTCTGCACAGCAATTACCTTTCTGGTTTATCTTGAATATTTCCACTCCACTGGTAAGCCTGTATGAGCTCTAGAAATGAGAAAATAAGGGCAGAAAATAGGATGAGTGGGCGGGGGGGGGGGGGGGGCAGTGGAGGAGACAAAAGAGGTTAGTGAAGGAGAAGAATGGCGATGAGGGAAGGAAGGGAAGAGATAGATGGATAAAACAACGGTGTATCAGTGAAGGGCAAAGATAATTGGATTGTGGGAGCATTCATATTTGACGAGGTGAATGTGTCTCCAGGACCTCGTCACCGTTTGGCTGAGCTCCTATATAATCAGAAGAGAGCCGTTATGGACACTTCCCAGACGAGGCACTTCTATCGGCACAAACACAGGAAGGCCAAGTGGCTAACTGGTGGCATCCTCTCTGGCAGGCACCCAAACAAGCACACACACACACACACACACACACACACACACACACACACACTGTGGGATGTTCTAGCAGGTTCGTACGTCCTGTCCACCAGTCAGGCACCACTAATGGGGAGCTTCACCCAGCAGACATTTTAACTGTTTTAACTGTCTAAAGCTTCTCTTTCCCCTTGAGTAGCTTCAGAGATTAGAAACGTCAAGTGAAATTAATTTATAAAAGTCTGGCTGTGCAAGATTGTTCTAATTCTGATTATTATTTCTATTGTTATGTGACTGTGGTACTCTATTGATCCCTGTCAAATTGTCTCCAAACGATTTAAATTAAACAAAAATGAGCCTATTAAACTATTTAGGCCCTCTTTTTAACTGAATCCTGACTGAAGCTACCATGGGTCCTACAGCACCTTTCACCTTTCTCTTTCTTCCTTACAAAATCTACAACTTGGACTTTGTTCTGTGCTGCAAGTATCGACCATTTTTAGTAACAGAAACAAAGAACAAAGGCAGTGTGAACGTGTGATCCTGTATGGGATGGTTGCCAATTTCCATGATGATTTCTATTGGTTTACTAATCAGCTTTTGTTAAAAAAACAAAAACATTTTGATTTTCTATTCAGCTTTAATTAAATATGAATTAAAATTCAATTAAAAAAAATTAAAATGTAAAAAAAAATCCTTTCCTGTCCCAAATTGTCGAGACAGAAAGAGAACTATAGATTGACAGATAAATGGCTTTGGTGTGTGTGTGTGAGACAGAGAGAGTGGGTTGGCAGGCAGCCCCAGAGGGCTATACATTAGATACTTGACTTACATTATATTCACTTCATTTACATTTTCTCCTTTGCCGTATGAAACACATTATCAGCACTCTGTCACGCCGCAAAATAATACATAACATTAAAATGAACGCCTATATAAAATTGAGTTTACAAATTGGTGTAGGTCTATACTTAACTGAGAAATCAACAAGTTCTCAATTAAAGTCTTTCTCACTAATCTTAAGCAGAACAACTTCCTTTATAAGACCAAACCTTGCTCAAGACGCCCATCTAATCACATTTCCAACCTGTCAGTGACTAGAGTCTCAGCAGAAAACACACCATAAGAAATGTTTCCATTTTCCACCATCTCCTTTGGAGGGCATATTATAAAATGTCTGTACAAAATAGTGTGCTAGACTTGCAAATGGAGTGCTGCAGTCGTAGTTGAAAGCATGTATTCAGAGAGCATGTACATGGTGCAGATCCTTTCTGGGATTCTCTGTACTCACCCACTAGCTCATGGAAACTGCAAATGAAAGATGATAAACAAAAACACTATCTGGAAACCAGGCAGCGGATGTCTGCTTGAGTGCACATGCGTGTTCCACGACGAACAAGAAAAGCAGTTTATGTGTGTGTGTGTGTGAATGTACACTGACTGGCCTCACACTGCTTTCACGCCTGACTTGGCAGCAGAGTATCCATGGCTCTCACAGTGAAGACAGATGGCAAGGACTTACCCCACTAAGAAACCCTCCAACACACATACACGACACCCCCTCCCACACACACAGACACGATGCACAAGAACTTCCTTGGCACCCACAGATTGCTGTCTCAATCCAACAATAAATCCTAACATCCTCTCCCACCAAGGGTGTGTGTGCGTATTTAGCCAGCAATAAGCTATACTTGTCTGAAGTCAGCATCTCAGATCACAGCTCCTGCTGCTCTCTTTGTGTCATACCCTGCTACCTTGTTCAAAGTAAACAACAATTTTCGATGGACTGCGGCTAGGTAGGAGCATATTACACTACCTGCCTATCCTCATCAAAGGAACTGTTAGATACAACTTCATCATACAAATCATTTTCTTAATACCCTGAAAACGGCAGTCAAACCAAAAAAAAGTTATTTGCGCTCCTGAACTATTATTTCCTCCCGACCAGAAATCAATGAGCTGTAACACACCCTGCAATTCTCATCAACCATGACAATCTGATTCAAAAGAGATGTACCCATACTCATTTTATTTTCCCTTGACTGAATTTAGTTTTGACCCGAGAGTGATTCTCTCACTGTCAACGTTTCTCTATTTTGTACACAGTAAAAGATTTATCAAACATTTGGCTATATAATATCCCCAGTCTGATTTACCTGACATATAGAGAACAGTGGTGCACAGCATGTTAGGATGATGTCTGTGTGTGTAGTCGTGCACGATGATCGGTGTTAGCATGTGTGGACAGTTGGGTGCAAATAATGGGAGCTTGAATATGGTGTAAATGTGTAAGACTGCATAGGAGGACAAGACAACAAAGAGTTTATCAAAACAGCAAGGCCAAAGAAATGAGATTGACTCTTGTTTATCCAGGACATGAGAGGGGCTGCAAATAGAAGAACTGTTCATAATGGGTCTGACTACCAGGAACCTGCTGTAAATGCATATAACAAGCTTTAGGTTTTACTGTGTCTATTCACGTTTTCTAGATTGTTCATCATGTTTTGGGTTCTTTTTTATTTTTCCACATTGCTTTTAATATGAATTTCAGAGTCAAACACTATGTTGATAGATTTATTGTGAAATATTAATGTAATAAGCAGTACAAAAATGAAACTGAAAATCTGAAAAGTATCACATGACCTTGCATCAACACAAGTGTATGCTACTGACTTCAAAACTTCAAGGCCTGACAGAGTAGTAGTGAACAGCTACCTACTCTGTACTGCACATTACTACAGAGTAAATATAAAAGTTTGTTAAATTTGTTGTGTTTATAAAAAAAAAATCAATGAAATATGAACTCTATCATTTTTCTATTGGCAAATCAAGCCAGCAGAAATCAAAATATGTAAAAGTGATCAAAGATGTGGCCAGGACACTAGAGGAAAAAATAGAATTTCAATTAAGGATAACAAAAAAAAAAAAATTTAACTTCACAAGACACAAAATGCTTTACATACTCTCTAATGTAGTCATTACCTTCACGTTTTTGTTATCCTGCTGGTTAAGATTAATTACTTAATTAGCAAATGTTCCTGAAGGAGGCCTTTAAAAAATTGTCAAGAAAGTGTTTTTTTGGTGGTCCAAATGCAACCAATTTGAGATCTGGGTCTAGGTTTCTTCTGTTTTTTTAAGTGGGCAATTCATATGGCTGTGATATGGTCGAAGTGAAACAACAGTCTGGTCCGCATCAATCCAGTCCTTAGTAGTCAGGGATGTGAAATACAAGGGAAAAGCAGGACCATGGCAAATATGTCAGAAATCAATTTGGGTTTCCAAAAAAAAGTAATCTAATCTAGGGATCATCAGGTTTGTCTCCCGGTGGCCCACATGGTTGCAACATCTTCTCCATTAGGTTGAAGCGGACACGCGCCTTGCTCTCATTTTCAGCGATGGAGAAGTAGTTGAGAAGGTCGAAATGTCCCATGTATGAGCAATAAGAATCTCTGTGCTGGTTGACCAGCCATTCCCACTTGCTGGTGTCAGCATGGCCTGTCCCAATATACTTGGACTGGAGGTGCTCCAGCTGACTGTGGATGTTGTATCGGTCTGTCATTCTCACTCAAATGGGAATCCCTGCTGCTCTGGCGAAAGAAAGAAAAAGTCAGCATCTAACGTTACCAGTTTATGCAGAGGCAGAAGGGGGGAGACTAGTGTTGCATGATCCTTCAAAAAGTCAATGGAGCAGGACAGGGAGAGATAAAAAAAAAAAAAACTAAAAAAACCCCAACAACATACGATGAAAGATTCCCAAAGGGTCCTTTATCAGGGCTACATCCCTACCAGCTCCAGGGGTGCTGTACTAAAACGTTAGCTCACTTTGTGCTTCTACCGCCCTGTGAGGTAAAATACACTTTCCCTAGTTGAATCAATTTATAAACCATTATAACGCCGTTCACGTTTAACGAGTTAGCTAGCCGTTACCACATTGACTTACTGTGTTTAATTAATTCTTTCACATTAGTACACATTAGTAGTAGTATTAGTTAGTCACTTGCGTAATATAGCAAACGCTAAACAATAGGAGACTCCTTGCTTCAAATATCTATTTTTCCAAGGACACAATTGTTACGCTAACGTTAGCTCTAATAGCTTTCTGGCTAACATTAGCTTAGCTACACATTTAATGTTAGCTAATATTAACTACATGCCCAATTGAATACCTTCTCCAGCGGTAAGTTCCGTTTTAAACATATATATCTCGGCAAGGCTTTCAAATACAATAGATACTTACTCGATACGAAGGGAAGAGTTTAAAGGCAATGTGAAAAGTGTCGTCAACTTCGCTCGCGCGACAAAAGACAGACAACTTCCGGAAAGTGCCACCTACAACGTGAGCCGGGGGGAAACAAGTCCGCTGTAGTTTAGAATTGTGAAAACGTTAATATAAGATGCTAATCGTACAATTAAGGACCCCCTCATATTAACAACAGTAATTATCGCGATAAATAAGCGTAATGTAGCAAAATAGCGGGGTTTATCATTTTTACCATAATCGTGCAACCCCACTCAATGTGTAGAGCACAGCACTGCCGGAGTTATTTCCCACTGAGGCGAGCCATGGTATTCATGGCATTCATGGCATTCATGGCATTCAAGGTCTTGTGAGGTGTTATTATACAAAAGTGCATCCGCCAAATGTCATTATATGAGGTCATTCCATTCAAGTTCACTTTGATGTTTCATCAGACTAGGCAGACCGCATTCAGTTAAGTTTCATGAGATAAGAAGAGCTAGAGAGCGAAAACCAGGGGTATGGGTTCGAAGTGGTGTGATACCTTAACTGTGGGAGGGACGGCATTGTCCTTGTTAGTAAATATCATTAAATGCATTTATTTTAGTTTGAGTGCCTGGAGGTTTGTGCATGCGCTGTGATTCGATTTCATTCCTTTCCGCTGGGTGAACAAATTGCTCATGGTGTAGAGCAAAGTGTTGAGTCTTTATGGGTAAAACAAAGGGAACATAAGGAGGTGGTTTGAGGGAAACAAAAATTGGACTATAGCTGCAGGATAACAACAGCACACTTCAGGTTATATAGAAATAGGCTTTAGACTGTGAATGAAGACACCATTTCATTGGTCTTGTTACATCCACTTGAGACAGGAGAATTGAGCCTCCATTCCCCCATGGCCCCACTGTGATACTATACAAATATCACACAAAACTGTCCCATATTATAGGAATGCCATAGTGATGTCATTGCAGAAAAAAACACTGGTCACTATAAACTCACTTTTGAGAACCACTGTCACAATATATGTACCAATACATATACATTTCTCTTGTTTAGTCTGGTTATGGCTGCTAATCCACATCAGTATCTGTATACCTATATAAAACATGGGAAGAAAAAAAAAGAGACTCGTGATCTAACAGATCTGTGTTTTTCTTTGTATCTGGTGTTACATACTGCACCCCATCACCACTGAAGAGCCTTTGAACAAGATGCTCTACGCCTAACGTCTGATACCGGAGGAACTCATGGAAGGAAAGGATGCAATTTAGTGCAATGGAGGGACACACTTGTCTTATCTGTGTGTGTGTATGTGTGTGTGTGTGTGTGTGTGTGTGTGTGTGTAAGAGAGCTTTCTGCCTGTCGATGAATGCAATTTTATCTCAGAGCTGCACCTGGTAAAACAGTAGACACAGGGGAATGATAATCAAACTTTGATAGTCTATCTTTTAGAGACCAGAGATGTGCACTGCATGGCAAAGCACCAGCAGAGGGGTAGTGTAATGAAATGAAAGGTGGATAGATGTGAATATGGCCTGACTGAATTTCTGCTGTGCCAGGCAGTGCTGCTGAATGATAGCCTTGTAAAAATGTAGTGAGCAATAGTTCCAGTGATTTAAACAAACTGTTTAATACGGAGCCCTTCCTGGCCACCAGGCATCAAAAGCAGATAGAGAGGAATTCATACAAAGTACACCCTGTAGGGTTGTTAGTGCATCCAGGCAGGCTGAATAGTTGGCTGATAAAATGACTGGCTGACTGGTTCATTGGTCAGCTGACAAACAGATTAACAGGGTGACCGCTTAAAAGGACTCAATGTTAACGGTGTGGCTTGCTGGTTTACGGAGTAATACCCAGCTTGACTGGCTGGCTGGCTGACTTCCTGTCTTAAAGAAGTCCCTGTTCTCGTACACCCAGCTCCCCATCACGACTCTGATTTTTTCTTTTTTTCTCTCAGAAGCGCAGCGTCCACCTCACACAGCCCTGATGTGCTCTGTACCACAGCAGCAAAATGCAATGTTCCCCTCAGTTAGATGATGAGAGCTGGCCAGCTATTCATCTAGGTGTGAAATAGCTTGAGGCAACACGGCTCTATGACAGAGCAGAGTTGCTGGGGAATAAAAGCCTGGAGGACTTAAATGAGATTTGGCATGGCTCTAAACACTCTCTCACTCTCTCTTGCTCTACCGCTCTCTGTCCGGGGTTTCATAACGGATTTATGTTTATTTGCTGTTAGAAAGTCATTAATTTCTCCATTCCCTGTTTGCTGTGATCAGTCAAGAGGCAGTTTGCTTGAGGCGTCGGTATGACCTCAGCAAAATCACTTTGTGAAATGGAATAGATAGTCATACAAGTGCCAATTGGATGGTGATCTCACTAAACTGGAACAGCAATTTGTAAAGCAGATAACCATGCAAACAAACCTAAGCACTTTTTACCCCTTTCTCAAGTAAACAGGAATCTCACTGCCTGTCACTACACTATACGGTATATGCTGAACAGATTTTTCTTGGTCATGACCATTGCAGATATTAGATATCTTATTAGATTTTATTAGATTTGAACTTTTAGCAGTCTGAGGAAAAGGTATGCACCAGTATATATGGATGCAAGACACCATCCTGTTACCTTTCTGCATCTTTTATTATCTTTCACAATATAATATTGTTTTTTTGCCCATAGAGTCTATGTATTTTTCTCCTCAAGGCAAATGTTTGGCTTGTGAAATATGAGGCAATTAAACTTTGGTTTGGTTTGGTTGATTAGCTTCCCATACCGAATATCGCATCTGCAAGAGACCACTGTGTCAGCAGGGAAAGGTCGACTGCAACGCCCGCCATTAATAATCATTGTGTCAGGAGTAATTGCGCTGCCAACTCCAATCCAATATTGCCTGCCTCCAAGAAAACCCAGTGCCTGACAAGACAGAAAGGAAGGCATACACAGACGTGAACAGACCCACTCATGCATGTATTGACACACACACAACATTCACTCACACAGACACCAGTCAAAACACTTGAATTCATGTATGTACATACATACACGCACACGTGCATGAACAGACACATGCATCGACCTCACACATCCTCTGGGTGGGTTGATAATGTTCACACTTGACATTCTGAACAAATTTGCAGTTGTATTTATTGTAGATGAAGCCTGGTGTGTGATTCTGCAGCAAAAGGCCAAACTTTCCTTTGTGCTTTTTACTAGCCTCCTGTGAGTCATTTAATTATGTGTGATGGAAGGGTGAAAGATTATTTCACTACAATGAAGGCGCCCAATCAATTAAGTGGTGTGTGCAGGTGTGTGTGTATTCCTTATTGCCATCTCAATCCACAGCCAAACACACACAGAAACATAGCCATACGCACACAAACACACACGCACGGTCCATTAATTTCCCTTAGGTACAAAGTAAAATGTTGAGTCAGTACAGGGTCAGACATGGAGAGAAATAATGGAGAGAAAATGAGAAAAAGGAAGAAAAAGTGTGAGAAGGGGCAGAACTGAAATTATTTTCTGAAGGTGGTGTTCCCTAGATGAGTCATATTGAGTCTGGCACTGAGACATACAGCTGATACCTTACAGCTGAGACATACAGCTGATACCAGAGCCTTCTGCTTGAGACGAGGAGATCACTGGATGCCCCAAAAAGTTTCCTGGTAGCACATTTAAAATGCACATCTTTGCCTGGAAACAAAAACATTACCAGCCATTGATCAGCTTTTGCCTGATATTGCTCGGTAAAATAATTTCATTCCAGGAGGTTAAAAAGTGGAACTATGGTTTATGGTTGGGGAAAAATGCTCCAGCCTCAAGACTCTGGATACTGATGGCTGTCGGACTTGAATTCTGAATTTCAGATACCAGACTTGTATTGAGTTGGTTGTATGTGTGAAGAGAATAGAAATGGAATTAAAAGTGTAATTCTGTGCTTGTAATACTGATGCTGCTACCAAGCAGTTGGCTATAATGCCAAGTCCTAAGCAAAGGTCTTAAAATGACTCTTTAACAGTAGTCAACAATGTGTTCAACTTTCAAACGATCATTATGTACTGTAGGTGTCAGTTGTTTTTAAAATAAATGGTGAACATCTTATTTTGAAATGAAACTCTTCTTTAATTTCCTTGTGATTCATTTTTATAGTTCTTGTATCCTGTGTAAAAATGGGTGTGGCTATACACAATATCTGTGCTGCATTTTAGTGTGAGAATGGGAGAATATGGATATACACATCTATAAAAAAAACACAACACAACGCAGATGAGACTTTATTCAGATGCAAGAAAAAATGCTTTCAGTGCGATAGCATATTTACAAATGAATAAGAAGGGAATCTGACTCAAGTTTTCCACATGAAAGCACAATAAATAAATGATAGAAATCATTAAAGAGTTTGATGGTGCCTCATATTGACAGATCGCAGACAGCATTAATGATGACAGCTGAAATACTGGAAATAAATCTCACTTTCAGAACATGGTGCTTCTTGTAGGCTGTATATTCACTGGAAAGCGATATGAAACTATCATCTGTCAAATTGTGCCTCTATATTTTGGTGATAGTTGATATTTTACAACTTTGAGTAGTTGGCTACAAATTAATGCTACAAATTATACTTCTAGAATAGTGTTTATACAAATGTATACCTACTTTTAAAACAGGCCATCGACGTCTTGAGTTGACAAGGCAGATTCAATATTTCAATATGATAAAAGACATATTTAGTCATATTTAAAAGCAGAGTAACTTGTTGGTCAAGCATCATCATCAAAAAGCATTTCATGGTGATTTCACAATTTGATGTTTATAAAAAAGCAACAATATACTTACAATATTATACATATATGAATACAATCATGTTCAACTTTACACATTTTTTTCCAAATAAAAAAAAACATACTGGTACACAGTATATTGAGCAGAGCTACAATAAAGGCAACTGGCAAATACAGCAAACAGCACAACACGCACAAGCAATTGTAAAGATTACAATAGATATACAATCCTGAATGCTTGGCTCACTAAGTAAATGCTTAAGAGAGAAGTGATCAAATGTGAACCTGTTCCTAGCTTAATAGCCAGTTTAGCTGTAATTAATCATACACTGATTAGCGTTGTCTGACACTTCGTCACGCTCTGTGCACCGTGCAAACAGGCTGATGTGTCTTCTTTGCTGGTTTTGTGGATCCAACACAGGGATCCAGTGTGACGTAGACTTGCTGGATTTTCTTCCATACATTCAGAAGTCTGTATGTTCAGTCAATGATAAGTCCAGCAACATGGATACAACTCATTGTATTGTGAAAGAATGAGGAAAAAAAGAGGAGAAAAGAGAGGAAGGAAAGTAAAGGAGCAGAAATCGGGGAGGTGTAGCTCACTGTGTAGCTCAATCCGCGGATCCAATCCAATGCCGCTAATGCCTGTAAAGTATCAAGGGTTTGACCTCTGTTGGAGCAGTCCATGCTGAAGACAGATGAGCAGCACAGTCAGTACCATAAATTGGATTTGGATGAATCTTTCTGCCAGGTGATGCCTTTGTGTGCTAAAAACTGTAGCACTGCAGAGTATTTCAGTCTTAAAGTGTCAGTTCTACAAAGCAGTAACACAGTCAAGAATCTGATTAGTTCCCATCCAGTTCAGGAACCCCCATGAATCCAGATTTCCTACCACTTAAGAGTGCCCTTGCACAAGCGAGAATCATTTTCAGGTAAGGAAAAGTGAATGCATGGCCTTGCACATGTTCTGAATAGAGTGCAGTAACTTCAATACAGTGGTTGGGTGACAGAAAGCCCTGCACTCTGGAGACAAAGACAGTGAATGCAGGTTTTTTCCACCCTATAGTTAGGAATAGGATTAGGTTTGGTACTCGCAAAGAAATAATACAATATTATTAGCTTCTTTAAGCCTGATTTATGTGTCTGCGAGTCTGCGGACATGCGCTGGTGTCACCCGCAGACGTCCGCATGGGTGTTTGCCAACATACTTGCGCGTAACGTTAACGTGTACACTAGGGGGCAGTGTTGCATTTACTAAAACTAACAATACAGAAAATGAAGAAGAACCCAGAAATGGAAAACCCGTTTTCACCCCCTGGTAAAAGTGTAAACAAAGAGACGTTGCTTGTTGCATTGTAGTGGATCAATTTCTTTTTTTTTGTTGTGAACCTCATCTGGGAGTCGCTCCTCAAACCGCTCCATTGTTCTCCTTTTGAATGTTTTGGGTCTTTGTTTTAATTCCGTTTTGGGTCTTGGCCCAACTCCCAATCAGCGTTTGTTTGACGCACGCGACCACAGCTACACGCGACGCGTTGTTGAGATTTTGGAGGTGTGTGCGTCGACCCCTCTGCGAGCATCTGCGGGCTACGGTTACCCATAAACCCCTTCTCTGCGTAGCTACGCGGAGACGTTTACGTGTATCTTAACTCGACCTTAAGGCTGTCCTGGTCACTCAGCTGTGCCTCACACCTGCATCTACTGTACATTCAGTCATGTCAGTCAATGTGTCACTTTTCTATATTCTCACAAACTACTACTACTACTACTACTACTAATAATAATAATACAACTAATAATAGTACTTGTGAACACTAGACTGCACAGTCTCCTTAGAAAATAATAATACTGTATAGCATAAAGTGGGCACTTATAAGATGGTAATAGTAGCCTATAGGACTGCAGGATGCAGTGGAGTCAGTTGTTATGCAGGCGACGGTATGAGAGTGATGCTTGGTTGGTCTGTTGGTCGGCAGAAACCAGAGAGGAAAAACCTTTAAGAGCAGTAAAAGCCTCGTATCGGCAGTGATTCTTTAGCCATGCAGTATGTAATTACCCACGTGAATGGCCTGACCTGGGGCAGGGTTGCAGTTTAGCTTGTGACAGCTAAGTGGTGTGTGTTATGGTGTCACATCCTCGTTTTGTGTGTGTGTGTGGTCGCGTGTGTGTGTGTGTGTGTGTCAGAGCCCTGTGGTGACCTGCGTGACCTCTGAGTTGAGGTCGTCGTTGGCAGCGCTGCCACAACAGCGAGAGTCCACCGACGACCCCTCCATGGCTAGTCATACCTACAGAGAGAGAGAGAGAGAGAGAGAGAGAGAGAGAGGGGAGAGAGAGAGAGAGAGAGAGAGAGAGAGAGAGAGAGAGAGAGAGAGAGGGGAGAGAGAGGGGAGAGAGAGAGAGAGAGATTGATTGCCACTCCAAATCCCATGAAAGTCCCGTGGGCTTTGATTCCCCAGCAGTTGATGGAGATTTATAGAGAGACTCTGTTGGATGGATGTTGAATTGGATCATACTGTACTGAAGTGTATTGTCCTGATATTGATGTGATATTTTCCGACACCAACTTACCCAGAGTGAGTAAATTTAAACAGATACCGGTCCATGCCCCTACACACACACACACACACACACACACACAGGAGTCCTCCCTGATATTGATTAAAGCTGCTTGACTTCAGCACACATTTCCTCAGCTGTCAAAGAGCAGCTGCTGTGGCTCACATACACACATAGAAAAATACATGGAGACACACACACATGTGCACACGCACACACACACACACACCTGCTGATTGGGTCTGTCTCCCGTGTGTGCACTGTTGTGTTCGTGCTGTGGGAGGTTGCGGCCAGCGGCTCCGGCACGGGATGAGTTCTGCAGCTCCAGAACCGAGGGGCTTGGGGCGCAAAACTCACGGAAACAACGCTTGAAGTTCTCATCCAGGAAGGCATAGAGGACTGGGTTCAGACTACTGCAGGGGGGGGGGCAAAAACAACATTTTAACATTAACTCCCTCAACAGACTCTAACCCTAACAACTAAGGTTCTGCTACCCCCCAAAAAACACCAACAGGTCATTTTATTGCATCAACTTACTCAACTTACAGGCTTTTAAGGCTTTTTTCATCGATTTACAGTTTTATACCTGTTGGTGTAGCCCAGGGCGATGCAGAAGTGCCAGGTGACAGTCTGCAGCAGCGAGTTAGGGATGTTGACCAGGGCCTTGATGATGACAAAGATGTGGATGGGCGTCCAGCAGACAATGAAGACGGCCACCACCACCAGGACCATGCGGGTGATCCGACGCAAGTTCCTGTCCTTCTCCTAGGGGTACAGGGAAGGTACGTGGTAGGGAGTGGGGACAGGGTGGGGGTGACACAGTGTGGGGGATGGAGAGGAGGAGGACATGGTGGGTGGTGGAGGAAAGACGGAATGGAGGACATGGAGAAGAAGCAGGGGAGGGCGATGCGGAGAAGATGGGAGAGATTCAGAGAGGGGTGGAGGAGAATGGGTAAGGAAGAGGAGAGGAAGAGGAGGTAGGGGAGGAAAGTGGGAGAGGGGATGATGGGGATAAGAATGAGGTGGATAGGGAGAAGTAAAGGAGGGGATGAGGGAAGGGATGAGAAGAACACAGAGGAATGGGAGGGAACGAGGAGGAAGAGAGATGATAAAAAAGGATGAAAGAGGAAAAAGAGGAAGGGGCAGTATGAAAAGGAGGAAAGAACAAAATGTAAAATAGAAAATATGCACTGATTTTGGCCACGGTGTAAAACGCAGCTGTGGTTTGTACAGATCCTTGTTCCTACCTTGGAGCCAGAGAGCATGCGCACGCTCTTGAGCCGCAGGATCATGAGGCCGTAGCAGACGGTGATGATGAGGACGGGCATGATGAAAGCAAAGATGAAAACACAGATCTTCAGCAGGGTCTCCCAGTACCAGGACGGGTGGGGGAAAATCAGCGTGCAGTCAATACTGCCAGGGGCTGTGTATGGTTGGGAGAAATGCAAGCACACACACACACACACACACACACACACTTGCATGTGAGAAGAATTGATGGCTAGGTGTTTTTATCGACTCTTTTCACACTTCTAGCTCTGTTCCAATTATCAGAGGTTCCAGTTGATGCCACTTGTGCTTTTTATGTCGACTATACCAAAATGGTGTCAAAGCACAGTGCTGTGTGTAATCTAGTCTTACGCAATGCAATCAAATGCATAGTATTTCAATACATAATACTTTTTTTCCTGGCTGTCCATACTGTAAGAATAAAATAGGTTTGTTTTTTTTCCTCTCTGAAGCATCTGGTGATTTTAGTGGCATCATGTGGTGTTGTTACATTGGTCATGAAAGGTTGCCACGGCTATGTCACTATCACTGTCAATCACCAAAAGAGATATACTGCCGGTCTTTCTTGTGCTGTCATGAATCAAGTAAACAAAACAGAGCTGAACAAAACTCTATACCAAACATATATTTTTTGTGGTGCTGAAGACAACAGCATGTTTAACCACCAGCCTCCCCCAGAGTGTCAATATGACAGTAGCTACGAACGTCTCATTACTCTCTCTCCTCCACACACACAGTGCAGAAATCATGCCTCAGTAATTTCACTGGCAGTTTTCCCCTCCATTATCACTGCAACTATCCAGAGAGAGCCTGTCAGACCAGCCTGTTTGTAGCGGGTAGCTCCTTGGTTATGCAGACATTCACATTAGTCACCAGGCATATGGCATTTTATCTGTATAAAACTGTTCTTGTGCAACATTACACTGAAAATCATCCTACCTAACAACTGTCCCAGAGCCCCTCCTCTTATGGAAGCTGCCTGAGTACATACCATTTAAAGCTGAAATGTGTTTTTTTTCCTGTTTCGTGACTGTTCTCGAGTGTCTACAAGCCCTTGATTGAGCTTGTACTGTATCTACGTAGAAAGAAAGGAAGTCTGATTTCAGGTTATCGGCTTTTTCATGCAGAGGTTGGTACTCAACCACGTGGGTGGGTGAATACTCGTGTTTGAAGTCATCTGCCCACCCTTCCTCCTTTTGCATTTGCACTTCATATCTACATCTGTTTGTGGCAGCCTGGGGTGGGGTGTGGGCGGCTGAGGCGTTGTTCTGGATGCAGGAGAGAAGCAAACTGCTGTGTTGTTTGGTTGGGACTGAGCTGGAAAGTGGAGGCCAAGACCTGTGTAATTTATGTGTGAACATCAAATAAAATGGCATTCTCTCCTCGCGGTTCTTGTCTCTATCTGTCACGGCCCCGGGAGTAGCAACACCGCTACACTGTTACATGAAATATATATGTTTGGCAAAAAAAATTGAGTGTGTTGGTTCACATGTGTGTGCAGGCTTACGAGCGTGGTAGGTGATAACGGTGGAGGCCATGAACATGACAGGCAGGCCGATGGCCGACGAGAGAATCCAGTTGCAGACGTTGATGATCTTCGCGTTGCGCGGCGTCCTGAAGTCCAGTGCTTTGACCGGGTGGCACACGGCGATGTAGCGGTCGATGCTCATGGTGGTGAGCGTGAAGATGGAGGTGAACATGTTGTAGTAGTCAATGGACAAGACCATCTTGCACAGCACGTCACCAAACGGCCAAGTCCCCATCAGGTAGTTGACGCTCTGGAACGGCAGCGTGCTGGTGGCCAAGGCATCCGCCAGCGCCAGGTTGAAGATGTAGATGTTGGTGGCCGTCTTCATTTTAGTGTATCTGGACAGAGGGACGGGGAGGGGAGAAAGAACGCTTATCTGATGTTCCTTATTCAATTATAGGTTTGAAATGTTGGATATCTCATTTTGAAATGATACATGGCCAAGATGTGCACTTATTGGCCAAGATGTGAGGTAATGGAAACCCTACAATATGTCTAGCGCCCCCATCAGTCTGCCTATGTAAAACAAGAAATCTAAGGAGTCACGAGACTCGAAGGAAATTAATTAATTGCAACACTATTGATTGGTCCCTGAACAAGTGGAATAGTATTTAAAACAATTTGACTTTTTTTCTGATTTTACAGAGAAAACCAATCAAGATGTGTCCTTTTGGAAGGGATCAAAAGAAGACTGCATTGCTAGGGCACAGGGAGGGTGGCACATTTGTCAACATTAAATGTCAAATGTCGTTTCTGCATGGGAAGAGCCTTGATCATTGAACTGTGCTGTCTTTTTAACAATGATTTGCAGAACCAGATCACAAGCGACATCAATGTTACTCCAGGTAACATATGCCCTTTCCATCCTGGCAATATGTGCTGCATCTTCCAGACAGGATGTCGGGGGATGTTGTGGGAATACCTCAGGTGTGTGTCATCGGCTACCTGGCCTGGTTCTTTATAGCAATAAACAGACCTAAGCTCCAGTGAATATATACTGTATGTAGTAGTCAGACACTGACATGCACAATAAAAGGAAGATTCCATCATGTTACAGTTTTCTAAATGTCATAGCGATCGACATACGTGACCATCTGGGCACCAAGTGCATAAGAACAAATTTATAGGAATAGAAAAAGACAACATCCCATCAATATTCACTTGTCATGTGGTATGTCATGCAGATGTGGCTATAACACATGTTTGCTCAACGTTTTGAAGCAATGAGCAATACAACTAGAGTGGCATGACAGTGACTTGAATAGAAAGCTGTTATTATTAAGGAATTTTACTTATTTTTGATCTAAGAAATTTCTTCCAAACAAAAATGCAAAATATCCTGAATTAATTTAATATTTTGTATATTTTGTGATTTTTTTTTATCCAGTTAATGTCCCAAGGGCAAGGGCAAGTTTTCAGTTCAGTTGTTGTGTGGAGTTGTGTGCAGCACTAAAGGCACACAAAAATGACTGAATTGAAAATTCTTGAAAATTCTTGAAAAACCTTGAGATGTATTATAGGCACATGAAACGGCAAAAAGTTGATTTTCCACCATGCCGAAGGGAAGGACAAAGAAGCTATTTAAAGCTTTTTAAAAAGTGAGTTGAGTGAACAGCCAAAATGCTCAGTGTGCACAAGTCTGAACAGCTCAAACCTGCAAATCTCGATCCATGGAAGAACCATGTAACTTCACACAGTCTGAATGGAGCCCTTAATGAACATACAAGTAAACATTACAATTTAATAGTAGATCCCCCACAAGTCCTTTCACGGAGAGGCAAGGAAAGGCAAGGAAGAGAGGAAGCGGTAGTTCAAAGAGAATAGTGGCTAGTGGAGTGATCATAGGACGTAGATAAAGGGTTATGGCTCCATTAGAACAGAGACGTGGATGGAACACAGAAGAACAAGATGGCCCTTCTGTTTAGAGCCGTTGTCAACAAAGAAATACAAGATGTTTAGCCTTCTCTGTCAACACCACTGTGTGGCAAGGTTAAAGCTGTATCTCTTAAAAAGATCTAAAATGTATCTTGGAAGTCATAACACACAGACCTGAAGACTGACTGCAAGATACTGAAATACATGATACAACAAGGCTGCAATGTTCAGGAGACAAATACAAAATATATTAATATATATTTATGAGTGAAAATCGAGTGAAAAGTTCAGACACAGCCTGCAGCTTGTGACCATGTCTCTGGATGTTTGTCTACTCCAAGTGATATATGGCATTCTGGTTGGTTTTCGTAATGTTACATGTGGGAGGGATTCCTACAGCTCGGGGCACGCATTGACGCCTACATGCCTGCCAGCTATTAATCAGCTCCACAGAAGAAATCCTGCACACAAGATATTCAGATTTGTAGATTATTTTCCATTTCGGTGATTTGTGATTCACTGTATTTTCCTCAGAAGGATTCATGTCATTTCCAAAGCGCAATAGTGATCTTCTGATTGTTGATACATCTATTTCACGTAAATCCTTAGACATTAACCCCATAGTGAGACCACGGTAATATCATGGATAGACAAAGCGATGGTACTACATTACACACACTAATATACCCCCCTCCCACAACTCCCTGCAGGGACTTCATATCAGTAAACCCCAATTGTCATTCTACCACCAATATAATTCACTTCTGTTTGTTTAACACTCTCCTCACTAGTCCCAAATCCTCTTAACGTCCAGAGATGACAGTTAGTTCATTAAATTCTGATTAGCTTCAACACCGACAGCTTAGTGTGTTTGTTGTTTCAGGGTTTATTTGCACGGGGACCGACGGGACACCTCAAGACGCAGTAAAAACTGTCACCCTACGCTTTGGAGCTGAGTAGTGTTGCTGTAGCTAGTGGTAATTGTCAGCACCCCCTAATTGACTTTGAGACTGTCATTAACGTGGTTTCAGGTTATAGCTATGGTTTCTCCTGTGTATTGTATGTGAAGGCTTACGGCCCTACTAGGCCTGTGTCCTGCTGTATGGGGATGAATGGCCTTGCCCCATCTAATGAACTGTGTGGATTTTGTTTTCGAGTTTCAACCTTCAACATGTGCCCTCGAGGTTCTGTCACACTCACTGTCCATTTATTGTTGACATGTTTTTATTACACTGCATGACAGAGGGTACAACTGCAAGGCATTGTTAGCCTTTTTATCATCATCATTATCTTAATTTTTTGAAACCTGATATATTTCTAAATCTAGAAATGGATAATTAGGCTACATAAACTGTCAAGAGTTTAGGAGAGTAAACAAAGCAGAAAGGAGTTTAAATTCATACAATATTTATATATTAATGTCATTTTCATGGATACAGGCAGTGATGTGAAAGCCTTGAAATTCATTGCCTACATAACTCTACTGCTCGGATCGCTGTACAGCCTCACTCCTGTTTGTTATGTGATAATAGAGACAGAGAGCTATTTTGATTCAAAGCTTTTGTGGCTTTGGCAGTTTTTGTTTCATTATGTTTTGATGCTTTGTTTGTCATTATTATTATTATTATTATTAGTAGTAGTAGTAGTAGTAGTAGTATCTGACACCAGCTACCTATACAGTAATATTTCTAGGCCTATAAAGGCAATTGTATAAATTTGAGTAGCACAATTATACCAGTAAAATCTTTCACTTTTCGGCACTTTTCGGTGCTGTGGACCTGCCAAAAGATCTGAATGTTGATGGCACTCTCAATTGTAGAGGTAAATAAAAGGGGGGGAAGTTTTATGGTATATCAACTTTGGGATTTGGGATTTCGTGTTTTTTTGGCGCTCATTTCTTTGTCTGTTCAGCCATGGTGGATATCGCTGCTCATAACTTCTTCTGTGTATTCCAAACAAACTGCTGTTGCCACTGATGGAAAAAATGAATCAGGCCAGAAATCTAAAACAGGGAACGAAAGGAAAAAGAAAAACAGCACACAAACATAAAAGTATGTTTTAAGAAGTGATTTAAAAGACAGGAAGACAAGAAAATGTCACAAATTATTATTTTAAAATGTTCTACTCATAACAATTGTAAGCAAAGACCTTCAGATAACTAATAATTTCAGTAATATTTACTTTCATGCCAATAATCATTTCATAAGTGTCAGTCGCAAGAGGATATGGATCTCCTATGGATATTATCTCATTTTGGGATAAAAATCTTCCCACAGTAAACTTGAATCTCCCTTTATTAACATTTATATATTAACAGAAGGAAAGAACATGCCTCGTTAAATGTCAGTAAACAAACAACAAATAAAAACCTTTACAGCGGCCACAACGTAAGATAGTCAACCAGATAGAAAGCCAGAGAGAGGGAGAGTCACAGAGGGAATGCAGTAATTGACCATCTGTGAAGATAAAACTTTATTCCTCTCCAACTGTCGACAATAGAAATTGCCCCATCTGCCTCTAAACTATCTTGACTTGTGCTTTCCTGGATCATTGGAGCACAAATGGCGGCAAATAAATGCCCAATAATGGAAACGCTCAGTCCATCCAATGACATCATGTATAATTCACAGGTTTCCGTCAAATCCATTAGCCACGGCTCCCACCTGGGCGTTTAGATGCCTTCTCACTTCTCCTCATTCTCATCCGTCTTAATGAGAAAAGCAGATTTGATAGTAACGGTAAATTATCCCTTTGGCGTTTCTGGGAAAAAACAGATTTTACAAACTCATGATCTGCTTGGAGAGAGAGAGAGAGAGAGAGAGAGAGAGAGAGAGACTGAATGCTTATCTAACAGATTATCACCTAACATGCGATATTTAAACATCCACATCATTTGATGCACATTCAGATCACAAGTAATTATGTCGGTGTTAGTGTTCATTTCTACAGTTTGAAGTCATTCCCATAAAAAGAAAAATAAAGCCGTAAACAGGAGAGGATAGTTGAGGATTGGTTGTTTTAATATGCACTAATTCAATAGAGCTTAATATGACCATTTGGAAATGTTTTGACTGTTGTAAACACATCTAAGTGTTATCTGCAAGATTATAACCCAAAATAAACTAACTTTTCTACGCAAAGACAGCAGTTTCCAAATTACTTCATCCATCAGTGATATTAGAATATAGACCAGAGGAACATAGAAATGGGGATTTAATTGGTCATTAGGCTTATGAATGGGACTAATTTCCTGTTTTGGGACTCTGTCATGTGAATTAGAAGGAAAAAAGGAAGTGTGCACAGTAAGGACACATGGAACTGAAATGGGCGTATGATGTGAGAAGTGTTTTTCATGTATGTATGTTTTTCCATAGCACTTCTGAACTCCCACCTACTGCATGCCACACTGCATGGATACAAATAGAGAATACTTATTTATGTGGAGTCCACTGTATATTTTATGTCCTTCTCTGACAAGATTGTGCCAAATCTTTGAAACGTTATCATACATATCGATTTTTTTTCCTCATGTTTGTTTCTAAGAGGAGTGCAAAGGCCTCTGGAACAGCATTTACACCGAGAGACACTAAAACTCTCCACTGACATCGATATTAATAAACTTCTTTGAAGTGTGATGTAGTTAAGGTGGACCAGGGTGATCTACCCCCGCTATTCAGTTGTAGGGGAAACACTAGCACATGTCTCATACCAATTCTGTCTGCCAATAATGATTTTCTCCTTCTAGTTTGAGGAATACTACTACTACTACTACTACTACGACTACAGGGCAGGGAAGTCCCACAGTCCCACTGCTCATGGGGAGTGGTCCACTGCATGAAGCCATTCAAACATGCCTGATTATTAATGTCAAGTACCTGAAAAGTGACGGCGTAATTTTATATTACGACATCACCATGGCAACAGGCAGGCATAATGGACATAATGATGATGAAACATCTGTGTACTGAAAGTGAACATTTACTTTATTACATAATAATACACATACAATAGATACTAAGCACAATGTCTCTGTGTGGAGAACAAGATTTAATGGGAAACATGGGAAACATTTTCTTCCTCTGTGGTCAAAAACATTTGGTTTGTTGTTTTGTTTATATGGTTTTTCATTCCCATTAGCTGATGCCGTATAATGAGTTCACAGTCAACAACCAGTGAATATTACCTCTGCTCATGTACAATTCAGTGACCATAGACCGTAGAGGAGAATGCTATATCTTGATATACACAAAGCTAGCTCAGTTTAGTGATCATGATAAAACATAGAAACAAAGTGATTGAAAAACTCATAAAAAAGAGAAGCAATTATTAAGTTGTGCAGGTGAGATTAAAAAAACAAAACAACAATACTCATTGTTGCTGTCCTATCATGGTGTTTGCTGTGTTCACTCTAATATTTTGGCTGTCAACCAACTCAGCTATAAAATGTTTTGAAATGCTGACAGACATAAAGGAAACTGATAGCGCTGGTGGCCAGTTAGTGTTCCCCCACAAGTAGCAGGATGTGCCTTGGATATCTATATTTAGAATAAGCCTGTTGTGGATCAATAGACTTGTCACCATATTTCAACAAATCAGGTGTTGTTGAAAACTCTACACTCAACAGTTCACTACAGACTTTGATTCATTTTCATGGCTTGTGT
Organism: Hoplostethus atlanticus; assembly: GCA_034670405.1. Taxonomy (NCBI): domain Eukaryota; kingdom Metazoa; phylum Chordata; class Actinopteri; order Trachichthyiformes; family Trachichthyidae; genus Hoplostethus; species Hoplostethus atlanticus. Next base: position 1,513,491 of record JAXDDX010000065.1, on the reverse strand, counting down.
TACGAGCAAGTATATAGCAAAGTAAACTCTATAATTTACCATTAGCCTGCAAAGCTTGCCAGTTTATGTGTCGCCTAGTGTATGATTCATGGATAGCTCTGTGTACTGCTGGGAGCAGATGAGAGCAGGAAGTCTTGGTTGCAGAAACAGAGGCTGTTCATGTGCACACAGACGTCTGTATGTCTCTGGCTTCAACCATAACACTGTCCATGCACGCTGTGAGGAATATGATGGATTGGAGTACACTGTGTACATCTGTTTGTACTTGTGAGCGGTCGTGTGTGTCTGGTTGTTAGCGATACCAATACCGATGTTGGCACTGTTGTCTGCACTTTGTAACTTACTTAAGAAAATTATAATTCAAATATTTGTATTATTATTATTGTTATTATTATTATTATTATTATTGTTATTGTTATTGTTATTATTAGTAGTAGTAGTAGTAGTAGTAGTATTAGCAGAAGTAGTAGTAGCAATATTAATAGTATTAGTAAAACAATAACTTTTATTATTATTATTATTATTATAGGGATTGTCACGGTCTCAGCCGTGCCCCCTGTGTTCCCTCTATCTGTCTGTCCCTGTCTGTGTGTGTTCGTGTGGTGGGCGTGGCTTCCCAATCATCCTCCCGGTTCCTGGCTACACACCTGATCCCCATCTACTCATCAGACATCCAGTATATCTTCTCCGGTTTTCCAGTCATTCATCGCCAGATCGTTGATTCAGCCAGTGTGGTACATCTCGTTCCCGGCCTCTTGAATTTGGATTCAAGCCTTGTCTAATTGTTTGCTCGTTGTTAACCCCGCTCTCCCTCTGCCCAGGATCTCAACCATCACCATCGTCATTCTGCGCATTCCCCGTCTACCAGCCTGCCAACCTGTCTACCTGTTCGTCCACCACCAGCCTGCCCTGCCTGCCGTGTCCTCTGCCTGTCTCTCTGCTTCGCCCTGCACCTACCCTACCCTCCGGTCTTTCCCTCAAATAAACTCTTGTTGTTGATTTTATCTCTGAGTCCGAGTTTGCGTTTGGGTCCGACCAGTAAACCGTTACAGAACAATCTGGCCAACATGGACCCAGCGAGCTCGGGCTCGGAGGCAGCCTCGCTCCGGAGAGCGATCGCCAGCCAGGGCGAGTTTCTGGGGCAGCACCATCAGGCACTCCGGAACCTCGCCGACAACAACCAGGCCATAATCACCCAGATCGCCCAGCTAACCGAGCAAGTATCAATGCTAACCTCTCGCCTTACCTCGCCAGTCTCCGCAGCTCAGCACAACCAGCCCATCCCGGTTCCACCCCCGGCGCCTCCTCCGACCAGGGACTCCTACGCCCCAGATCCGGAACATTTCTCCGGGGACGCGGATAAATGCCGTGGGTTCTTACTCCAGTGCTCCCTGGTTTTCCTCCAGCGGCCACAAACCTTCCCCTCCGACCAGTCCAAGGTACGCTACATTATCGGTCTGTTGAGAGGAAGGGCATTGGCCTGGGTTGGAGCGGTTAACTCGCACCAGCCGGTTGAGGGATTTCTCTTTGATGATTTTATATCTGCGTTTAAAGATGTCTTCGATCACCCTGTTCACTGGGGAGACGCGTCTATACGCCTGACCAATCTCCGTCAGGGAACCCGGAGCGTGGCTGACTTCTCTGTGGAGTTTAAAACAGTGGCAGCTGATGCCGGGTGGGCCGACGCAGCGCTTCGGGGTACGTTTTTAAATGCTGTTAACGAACACTTGCAGGACGAAATAGCTGCCCGAGATGAGCCGTCGGATTTTAAGGCTCTTGTCTCCCTGGCTATCCAGCTCGACAACCGCCTGCGGGGGCGCCGCAGGCAAAAGGCGGTACTTGTTCCATCTCCGAGCTTCTCTGCCTCCACTCTCCCTCCTCTCGCCAGGTCAGCAGCCTCTCCTTCCACCACCACCCCGGCTCCGTTCTCCAGGACTCCCCCGGACGAAGAGGCCATGCAGCTGGGAAGGGCCCGCTTGTCACCAGCTGAGCAGCTGCGCAGGATACGGTCGGGGGCATGCCTGTATTGCGGGGAACCCGGTCACCTTTTGGCCACCGGCCCGGCCAAAAGGCAGGGCTCACCAGTAGCTGCGGGGACACTGGTGAGTCAAACATCCGCCTCTCCTTTTCCCCGCATGCAATTTAAAGCCACCCTGTGCTGGGATCTGGAGACCCTGCCCCTGGTGGCCTTAGTGGACTCTGGTGCCGATGAGAACTTCATCGACTCCGGCCTCGCCCTACAGGCCGGTCTCGCCGTGGAACCCTTAGATGGCCCCTGGATGCCAACACCCTGGATGGCAGACTTCTGGCTCGGGTCACCCACCAGACTAAACCACTACTTCTCATCCTCTCCGGCAACCACCGTGAGCAGATCCGGTTCCATTTAATCTCGTCACCCCATGCTCCCATCATCCTCGGCTACCCCTGGCTCCAGCTGCACAACCCCAGAGGGCGTAGCCACTCCATCACTGCCCGAGTCCCCAGACCTGACCACCATTCCATCTGTTTACCATGACCTGGGGGAGGTCTTCAGTAAACAGCAAGCCCTCTCTCTGCCTCCTCATCGTCCCTACGACTGCGCCATAGACCTCCTCCCGGGAGCCACTCTACCCTCCAGCCGCTTATACAACTTGTCACGTCCGGAAAGGGAGACCATGGAGGGTTACATCAGGGACTCCCTGGCTGCGGGTATCATCAGGCCCTCCTCATCCCCGGTAGGAGCAAGTTTTTTCTTTGTCTCCAAGAAGGACCACTCCCTCCGCCCATGCATTGACTTCCGGGGGCTAAACAATATCACTGTGAAAAATAAATATCCTCTTCCCCTGATCAACTCTGCTTTTGAGCCCCTCCAGAACGCCACGGTATTTTCCAAGTTGGATCTTCGGAACGCCTACCATCTGGTGAGGATTCGAGAGGGGGACGAATGGAAGACGGCTTTTAATACTCCGATGGGACACTTTGAATATCTGGTTATGCCCTTCGGCCTAACCAACGCGCCGGCCGTCTTCCAAGCCCTAGTCAATGACGTGCTCCGGGATCTCCTCAACCGATCCATGTTCGTTTACCTGGATGACATCATCATCTTCTCCCGCAACCTCGAGGAGCACGTCCAACACGTCCGCCAAGTTTTACAACGCCTACTGGAGAACAAGCTGTTCGTTAAGGCAGAGAAGTGAGAATTCCACGCCAGTTCGGTGAGCTTCCTGGGCTACATAATCGAGCGCGGTCTTTCCCTCAAATAAACTCTCGTTGTTGATTTTACCTCTGAGTCCGAGTTTGCGTTTGGGTCCGACCAGTAAACCGTTACAGGGATAAAAATAAACCAATCAAAGACTAATTTTGAAGAGGACCTGCACTGATACATTTTGCTTTCCCCACAGGGATCAGGTTTTATCTAATCTTAAAGGTACAAATGGCCTGTAAGATACATCATTAAACCTTAAAGTATCCATATCTACTTTATTTAACGTAAGAGGTTGAGGAGCTGTACAGTAGGTACTATAGTAGGTGCAGTGCCAGTGATAAAGGATGCAAGGATGTAACGTTGAAAGGCCAACAGTGACTGGCAGTAAATCCATAGGAACATGATGGCATTAACAGCAGCAAACATTTTGTCTGTTACATTTTGGCTGCAGCCATTGTCATCCCTCCAGAGAAAAACACAATAACACACAGTTTTCTGTCTGATACGTCCCAGCCTGAGGTCAGAAACTGTGAAAAATGAATAGCAGGAGCCATTTGTCTAATCCATGCTAGATAAAATAAAATCTGCTTTCTCTTTTCTATCAGTATGACAGTAGGTATTAACGGCACTCTTATTGTGTTTTTATTGGCAACCCTGTCTGCTGACCAAATTTCCCTTATGGGACAATAATGCTTGAATTGACAGTTGGACATCATTTTAGTAAATGTAAGTCAGAGGATAGGAAAAAACACCCAAAGTGCTGATATATTCCTGCCTTGGGAATATGCACTTGTAGAAACTGATCCCAAGTCAAATGGCAAGTGACTCCACAGACACACTGTGAGTGGCCATGCTGTACTCTTTTAGATGACAATGTGAATTCCAACACTGACACAAAGTGAAGACGTTGAGATGTTTCAGATGCCAGAGATGTAAGGTTCTTTCTGACTACACGAAGAGGATTGCGGGAGTTGCAGCTTAAGTGTTGCTGCTAAAGATTCTTCTCATACCGATAAAGTGTCTCACCCCTGACTGATTGACCTGAATTTGCCTCTTTAACTACTCTTTAAAAAACAACATACATAACACCCATATGCTGCAGCTGCAAATAGGGTCTGTGGGTTTCAGCATCTGGCTTCAATGATAATGTTCAAACACGTTTTCCTAAAATAAACACAAAATAAGACTTTGAATCTAGCTTTGCACAGACAAAAACTAGATCCACAGCCACATTCTGCCTCTTTACTGTATCTCTATTATATCTATCTAAATATCAAAGCTAATTATAGTTTCTATAAACTTCAACAATTAGCTATATAGAAGTTTATAGAAGCTATAACTTGCTTTAACATTTTTAAAGAAAGAAAGAAAGAAAGAAAGAAAGACAGAAAGAATCCACAGCGGTTATCAGCTAATGGGGTGCACACTCACTACTCTTGCTGCAGACAAAGGGATAAATTAAAAGAGAACTAAAGAGAGTAAGTGATAAAAGCACATAACGACCGCAGAATTGGGAGGGCTTCCCAGAGCAGTACATGTTGAGTGTTGAGTGGATGCTAATGTGTTCTCATCACAGGCAGACCTGCAGTTTTGGGGAAACGGGCACGCGACAGACAGACAGACAGATAGACACCGACAGACGCAGAGAGATTAATGTCTTTCCAGTCATCAAAAAGCACTTCCATTTATGAATTGGCCACTTCATTAAGCACTGCTCTTTCTCCTTCACATCATTAGCAGAACCGTGTGTTGTCATAGAAACTCTGCATGGGTGATAAAATTGTTATTACCCTGAATTTTATGTTTTGACGTGAAATTAACTCGTTGAGGTAGAAACGTTCTGTGTTTTTGTGTGAGAGACAGAGAGAGAGAGAGAGAGAGAGAGAGAGAGAGAGAGAGATTTACTAACTAATACATTTAACACATTGCGGATGGTTCAATTGAATAAGATGTGGAGGAGTTCACCCTCCCTCCTCTCCATCCCTTCTTTCTGTCTCTCTCTTTCCTGACTCTAACCAGCTTCCTCTCAGCTCTTCCACTCTTTTTCTTAATAGAGAGAAAGACAGAGAGAGAAATTAAAACATCTATGGCACAACAAAAGAATGTTATGAAAGACCAGAAGGATTTGTGTGTGCATATGTGTGTGTGCATGAGTATGAGTTTGTGCACTAGCTGTGTGAATGTGAAGCAAGATGCTGCTTTGAAAAAGCAACAAAGCAAGTGTGGTCAGTCCACTTTCCCTGGATAAACGAAAGTAAAAAATGATATCGATATGTGTGTGTGTGTTTGTGTGTGTGTGCATGTAGGGCATTTGTGCATTCATGTGCATGTGGATCTGAGACAGGATACCAGGCTCAATGAGACATTTTAGACAGGAGTCCTCCCTGATATTGACTGAAGCTGCTTGACTTCAGCTTGACAACACACATTTCCTCAGCTGTCAAAGAGCAGCTGCTCTGGCTCACATACACACATGCAGACACACACACACACACACACACAGAGAGAGAGAGAGAGCTGTCAGAGTGGAGAGGCTGATCAGTTCTGCATCAGAAAGTCAGATAGACACACAGCAAGATATCACAGATAGACTGAGTGTCAGACAGATAAAGAGGCAGATATAGATAAACTGCATATATTCTGGACAAACTGGAGGTTGATGCTCAGGATCATAGATGTATACACAAACACACACACACACACACACACACACACACACACACACACACACAGAAATGCATACACAAGCATGCATGCAATACACAAACACACACAAACAAGAACTCATACCACATGTAGCCACACAAACTCTCACACACATTTGCTACAAGCAACACGCACAAAAAAGCTTCACTGACATTGAAAGCGACTAGAAAAGGCTCCTCTGCTGCTAAAATGCATCATATTTGCCCTTGGCCTCAGCCCCCAACTACACGGTTATGACATTGCAATGAAAAGGAAGCAGTGAATCATTTTGTTCAAATATTTCTGTTGAATCTTTGTCTGTTAAGACAGCAACAGTGAATCATTCTTTTGGAGATGTTTTTCTGTCAAACAACTTTTTTACTTTTTTTTTTGAAAGAAAAAGGATATCATTCGTAAGTGAGGCTTAATTTTGATACAATGCAAGACTGGGGATGTAACAGACTCGTCAAGATGATCTTTATTACAATTCTCCGAAACAGCCAGCCTTGTAGAATAAAGAGATGTTTAACAGTAGCTGTCAAAGTCTATAAAGAATGGAAGTGGGGTAAGCAAGTGAGTCACTTTGTAATTGACAGATGGACAAAAGAGCCAAGAGCTCCCATCAATCATTAAGTGCAGAACAAGAAAAAATCTTTGTCCTTCGCTCCCTCCCTCTGTCAATCTCTCTCTCTCCCATTGTCTTCCATTATAAGCCTTTATGTCGACAATATCTCACAGCGGTTTTCACTCCTTGGAAAAGTGATTATCTTTGATTTCCGCTCACAAATTCTGATGACCTTAAAGCTGACATGCCTTTATAACCCACATGAACAGTAGACACGAAAGCTCTGACTCCCCTTCTTTCTTTCTTTCTTTCTTTCTTTCTTTCTTTCTTTTTCTGTGCTGGATTCAACAGGAGCTTGTTCACGTTGAGACCCTTTTGTCTGACTGTCACTATGCACGGTACTGCATTTCAATATTCCAGCAGTGCCCCCAGCGTCCAGCAGTGTTAAGTAGCTCGAAAGCAACTCATTAGCCACAGAATGATGAACACACACACATACACACACATCACATTGACACACACACACACACACCCAAATTACCTCATTTTACGCTCTAGTCATAATTGTCTCCCTAACACGAAATTAGACCCTGTACCACCTGTTGTGTGCAGATACACACATGCAGTAAGACAAACAACACGAACCCCCTACCCTCCGTACTCCCACACACACACACACACACACACACACACACACACACACACACTTGGCCTGTCAAAGTCTTTCATGATGGTAGTAATTGTTATTTAATATTCCGGCAGCTTGTTGATAACAGCACAATTCAAACAATTCATCTTCATTAACCAGTTGACTGCCTGGTTGTTGGGGAGGGAGGATGTTGGGCCCTGAATACATTTTCATGCCTTGTGAGTTTGTCGGTGCCCAAAAGCAAACAAAGTAATTGCAGTATAAATCCCACTGGCATGCAGCGATTATCGACCTCTCCATGTATCATTGGTAAATGACGTTGAAGGAAAGGTACACAATGGTGTGTTTAGATCTGTACAGCTGTACAGAGGTAGAAAATGACGAGTACTGTGTATTAGTTCAGGGGGCACAGAGCACTTTTGAGGCTTCTGGAGCACACACACACATGCACACACACACACACACACATGCACACACACAGGGCTACAAGGCTGAATGATAGATGTTTTTGATTGGTTCAGAGCTGCTGCAAGCACAGATGTCTGCCATCAGTTCAGGTAATTTACCTTTATGGTTCCTTTGCGTACCCAAACACATTCATTTGTTGGCATGAGCCTAGGCTGCCACAGCCACTCCTGCTAACAGCTGCGTGTGCATTCTTATAACAGTAAAAGCTAACATCTATCATGCATGAGGAGGTACATGAATAGACATGAAAGGCAGCTCGTCTCACTTTGCAACCAGGATCCATTCACTAGCCGATACTATGAAAGCATCAAAATCCTGGACACAAATTAGCTCTTTTTAACGCTAAAATGAGACTAAAGGCAAATTGAACTCATTTAACTCTCCTGAATATAAGACCATGAGATTAGAGAAGGATCTCAAAGAAAACTCAATATGATGTTTCATGACTACGATTTGGATGCTTCTTCTCAAACATGCACAGTTCTCACACACTGCTGCATTTTGCTATTGAATCCATGGGGGCAGCAGCAGGAGCTTCTTACCATTACATATGTCACATGTTAGCATCTTCACATTGATCTCAAAGTCTCAAAGGTCTCAGTCTCAAGAATGTATTCTCTCTGTTATCTCCTCCTTCTTCCCAAGGGGGTTTTAGGAGAGGCATTTCAGACGTAGGTGATGATACAGAATTGAGATCTTCCCTATTTCTTAAGAGATGAAGAAAAGACGACTCTGAAAAGGTCTTTAGAATAAAGTGAGTAATCATGAAGGCTTGTTAGCACTATAGTACTAATTAGCACTGGATGAGATGATCAAATCGAACAAGAGCTAAGCAATACTTCTCTCAGATTTAAAAGGTGATGTGAATGTGAATGACTATATGACTAGGTCTTGGTAAACCATTTTATTTCACCATTATGCAGTAAAACTCTCTTATAACCACTAGAGATGCAGATGTTTGCAGATGTTTATTGTAATATCAGAGAGCAATATCATAATCAACGATCATTGTACTACTGCGTACAAACTAATACCAATGCAAAGCTGCAGGCCGGCATATTCAGGTGTTTGTTGTGGGGGAACCATAGACCTCTCAGAAGACAGCTCCTAAAGATTTAGGAACACATGCTGAATGTGGCTGACCAGGTATAGCTGCTCATCTAGTTGGCTGGGGGGCTTTGCACACGCTCACAATGCCACAGAATGTTTCCATGGCAACAGGAAGCACTCTGCACTAGTTGCATATTCCCAGTGCAACCCAGTGGTTTCTGTTCGAAATTAAATTGATTTTTCCTGATGAGCGTGCAGATTTCTGGTCATGTTTGTTTGCGCAGAAGAAGTTCGGGGACGTAACCGTGGAGCTAGAACAAGAGCAGAGGGGAGGAGAGGAGAGAGAGAGAGAGAATGGTTTATGGCCTTAAGATTGTCGGCATCCGGACCGTGAGAGGAAAAACATCTCTCACCCACTGCTGTCTCTATTTAATCTAGCAAAATTGCATTCACGGCCATGACTGTAAAGTGGGGACAGAGAGTGCAAGACTGCTTTTTCCATTTACAAGTAAATATCCACCGTGGTCATTAGCTAAATGGGTGTACTCTCTACTCTATCTGCCAATAGAGGGACAAAGGGAGAAAGACAGACAGACAAACAGACAGACAGACAGAGAGAGAGCGAAAGAGAGAGGGTTTGATGGATGTTAATAACCTTGATAGATTGTGGCTCCCAGAGGAAAGGGACACATCCTTTACCATCCCCGCAATTCCCTTGAAGTGTCATTAGTCGACCTAAAAAAGTGGCCAAAAACCCCAAACTTTTCACACATACACACACAACCATGCATGCCTGCACACACACACACACACACACACACACACACACACACACACACACACACACTGCTGGTTGTCTGTCAACATCAGGGCTGATGCCTGTTCCATTAGCATCGAGAGAAGGCAGAGGGAGGGTGGGGGTGTACTAAATCTGTTCCAATGAAAACAGTGAAGGGCGACGGAGCTAAAACCTAACTAATGTCCTCCACCATCTATCATCAGTCTTGTTGACAAACTACCCTGGAATACACAATGAGGACATCTAAACTCATACATCATAAACAGTGTTCCTACCCTGCCAGATAACTGTAGATAGAGACCCAGGCATCAAAGCAGAATTTGTATTTCAAATAGCTCAAAAACTTTCAAAAACAAAGTTGGCCTTATTTTGCTTGATGAGTGGTCTACGATGTTTTCCATGTCAAATGACGTAGAAAACATCCTGCTTAGTAGATGCCTGTATTTCTTCCAGCAACACAGAACTATGTTGGGCAGCACCCTGAAGTGGATGATGGGTGCGGTCTTGCTTGATGCTGCATCTAGCCCTGGAAACAGTGCAGAGGAAAAAAGTGAGGAGCGTGTTAGGGGCAGCGAAGTGGGAGAGGAAATCCTCTATCCACTCCTGCAAATAGAGAGGGCTCCCACCACATAAAACTTCATTTTCCACAGACTGGTTTCAAGGTGCAAGTGGTGTCGTTTCCACTTTTAAAGCCACTGGAGTGCCTGACAAGTTAAATCAAGCCACTGCTCAACCCGTTTTCCCTTTTCATGGATCCTCTCAGAGCGATAGAGTGGGTCCTGAGGTATCGTTCTGCCTGCTGTCCACCCTCACCTTTCCCTCTGTCCTCCTTGCTGTCACCCTCTCACCCTCTTCCTCTCTTCCCCCCCCCATCAGTGTCAACCGTTTGCTCATATATTCAACCCTCTTTCCACATTTCTCTCACTTGTTTTTTCCTCCTCCACCCCTCTGCTTCTCCACCACCCTCGCTCTGATCCCTACTTCTCTGCAAGCACCTTAGAGAATGACTTAGCATCACCTAAAAGAGCATTTGGACCAAATGTCATACTTTCTGCCTTTATTTAATCTGAGCAGGCACTATATCACAAGCCCAGTAGGTGATTTTCAAAACCACACCAGTGTATTTAGCCTCTGGTTTATGCCATGCCATGCTCGGACTGATTCCTTCAAGCAGTGGGTAGGTTTTCTCAATCAATACCACAGACATGCAAACACACGACAAGCAGGTTAACCATGATTGACACAGTTTATGTGAGCCTCTTACACTAAGAGTACAAAATATTAGGACCATCTTCCTAATATTGAATTATACCCCCCTTTAACACAATTATGTCCGTTTTCTCAAGGCTGCTTTCTCATCTAATAGGTGAAATCAATAAGAGATCACATGTCTCACCTGGATTCACCTGGTCAGTGTATTTCCTGGAAAGGTAAGAGACGGTATTTCTGCGCGTACACCTCATTGTGTATTATCCCTTACTTTTCTCCCTTGTGACGTCCTTAACGTGGTCAAGGGGGGGGGGGGAAAAAGCTTTTCCTGTCATGAGATCCTGAGTGTGCCAAAGTATGATGTTTGGGAAAAGTTAGAAATATTGAAGTCATACATCCATGGAACTGGCCTACATTTAAGGATGTATGAACCATGTGTTACTTTGTACAGTCAGTGGCAGAAGAACTGGAAGAGTGAGTCTTTTTTTAGCCGTTGCCATTGTTTTAGCATGCTTTAACATGGAGGCCAATTAAGACTCATACTGAAAATCTGACAGTCTTTCTCTCCATCTTCTCTTCTTTTGATGTGAAATCAGTATTACTGGAGATGAGCTTAAAACAAAAACTTGTCCCACTGTGTCAATACTAAGGCTGCATGTCACTAGCTTGTTTTTAAAGGAGTTCCACTAAAGCAATTTAAGACCCTTTAATCTAATTTGCAACACTGAAAATGAGCACAACCATAGACGAGAGAACAGAGGGGACAGTCATAAAATGTGTGTGACTCGGACTTCAGGACAGCAGAATCTCATCATTCATACTTTTGGGAAATTCATGTTGCATAACTGTGTTTCCTTGGTTAGGGGAGGGACACAAGTGGACGGCAAGTTAGAAATAAACATTCATGCCACATCAGTGCAATTTTTGTCTCAGCACAGATCAGAGGAAACAATGGGAAGCATTTACTCCCTTGTTGTTTGGGGCAGGGCCAGGGATTGGGGGAGTTTAACAACCTGCCCTGTGTTTAGTTATGTGTACATTAAATGTAGTGTGGACATCAACCTCTTGTCAGGGATCAGTGTGTGTGTGTGTGTGTGTGTGAGTGAGAGAGAGAGAGAGGGGGTGGGGGGGCAGTGTATGTTGTCCTGCTATCCATAGATTCCTCGGTTGTTATGGATATTGACTATTGCAATACACCGCAGAGCCCGTGTTTTCGTGTGGAAGCTCTTTCCCTCACATTCTCGCTTTTCGCGCGCTGGTGCAGCTTGGTGCAAGGTGCTATCGTAGGTATTTTACGCACAGCAGCCAAACTGGCAACCGTGTCAACATCACATTCACATGGTCTTCCTTTGGCCTTGTGTAAGCCACACCATATAGCCAAAGAGGGGATAAGAAGAGAGGGGAAACCACAGCAACAGGTTATGAGTCGTATTCCAGAAAAGGAGTGTGTGTGTGTGTGTGTGTGTGTGTGTGTGTAAGGCCTGACTAGATGATAAAGGAATAGATGGGTTATGATGGGATCTAGAGGCAGACCCACTAACACATTGTTGTTTTGTGAATAGTTTGTCTGTCTTACCTGATAATGACGTACATGACCAGCACATTGCCGACCAGCCCCACCACGCACACTATGGAGTAGAGAGCGGTGATGACAATCGCTATGATAACCGGAGTAGTGTCGCCGTCCAGGCTGCCGTGGTCTCGGTCGCATCGCGCGTTTGTGGCGTTGTTGCCGTCGGTAAAGTTCCGACAGTAAGTGTTGTTGTAAAGCATGCTCCGATAATCAATAGCCGAGCTGTTTCCTGAGCTCTCCATGGTCCTCAGTAAGGAACGGGCTATCCGCCTTCGGTGCCGTGAGTAAACCGGGTGCTTGAAGTGCCTGTCGGCGGACTCGGTCCTTCGGATCCCAGTGGGTCTTTGTCGCTGGAGATGCGCCGTGTATCCGCTGTTACATTGAATCTCACCTTGTCGAAGAAGCGGTATTGAGAGATAAGCCTGAGCTCACAGACCAGCTCTGCGCGAGACAGAGTTCACTGACAACCCTCGCGCACGGCAGACGGAGCCTACGGGACAAAGGCGACGACGTGAAAGTGAATTAGTTCGTTTCCTTGCTTCCTTGCGTCCTTGCTTCCTCCTTATTTTCCTTCCTTCCTTCTATCCTTCTATCCTTCCCTCCTTCCCTCCTTCCTTCCTTCTGTCCTTGATTCCTCATTCTTTTCATTCCTTCTTACCTTCCTTCCCTCTGTCCTTTCCTTCCTTCATCCCTTCCATCATACCTCACTTTAGTTTTGTCCCTTCCTTCCTTCTTTCCTTCCTTCCTCTCTCCCTCCATCCCTACCCTCCTTCCTTCCTTCCTTAATTCATTCCTCCCTCTTTGTTCCTTCCTTCCTTCCTCTTTATTTTCCTTCCTTCCTTCTTTCCTTCCTCTCTCCCTCCATCCCACGCCCCTTCTCTCCTTCCTTCTGCCTTCTTTCCTTCCTCCTTGTATCCCTTCTTCCTTCTTCCTCCACATCACACATGATGTTACTCAATCCACTATGGTCCAAAGGCAGGAAACACATTTTTGAATTTTGTATTTTAGTCAATGATTATAGGATGGTCAATAATTAACTTTATTTGTATAACACTTTTTGAAACAGGTTTACAAAGTGCTTTACAGACAAGTCAAACAACAACACCTGACACATTGATACACACACACATTCACCCTCTCACCTACACAAACCCACACCCACCCACACACACACACACTATTTGATTTGTTCCCCCAATTCCCCCAATCTGGAACTGAATCGTTGCACTAGATAGGCTAACTTGTGCTACTGGTACATCCAAACGACATGTAAGTACACTATTTGGCCAAAAGTCAGTGGACACCCCTACTAATTATTGAGTTCAGGTGTTTCAGCCACCCTGTGTTTCAGGGTTTGGGCTTGGCCCCTTAGTTCCAGTGAAGGGTAATCTTAATGCTTCAGGATACCAAGACATTAGCCAATTGGGCGCTTCCAACTTTGTGGCAACAGTTTGGGGAAGGCCCTTTGCTTTGCAGCAGGACCCTCACCACCCCAACAACGGACTGTTTCAGCTGCTGCGGTCAGGCAAGCGCCTCCGTAGTCACGCTGCCAAAACAGAGAGACTGAGACGGAGTTTCTTTCCTCAGGCCATCAGGACTGTGAACTCTGACCTCACCAGGGCCCCCACCAAGACACACACACTGCCCCTCTTATGCACACACACACTCACACACACACACACTTAGGTAATGACTACACATAATTTATAGTATATTACATTCATACGATTTCCCTTCCTACTATATTTTCATTTCCAAAAGTGCTCTTACTGTATATATTGTGTTGTTTTTTTTATATAAGAGCTCTTACTGTAATTACTGTAATACTGTAAATATTGTGTTGTTTTTTTATTGTAAATACTGTGTACTGTTGCCCTTTTGCACATTCCCGTGAGCATTGCCACTTTTCATTTCACTACACACCCCGTGTGTGTATGTGACAAATAAAGTTCTTGAATCTTGAATCTGGAATGACTGTGCCCCTGTGCACAAAGTGAGGTCCATAAAGACATGGTTAGACCAGTTTGGTGTGGAGGAACTCGATTGGCCCTCACAGAGCCCTGACCTCAACCCCACTGAACACCTTTGGGAGGAAGTAGAACGCTGATTGCGAGCCAGGCCTTCTCGTCCAACATCACTGCCTGACCTCACAAATGCTCTTTTGGCTCAATGGGCACAAATTCCCACAGACACACTCCTAAAGCTTGTGGAAAGCCTTCCCAGAAGAGTGGCGGCTGTTATAGCTGCAAAGGGGGGTCCAACTCCATATTAATGCCCATGGTTTTAGAATGGGATGTCCAGCAAGTTCATATAGGTGTGATGGTCAGGCGTCCACTGACTTTTGGCCATATAGTGTATATACATTTCACATTCAATGTTCTAGCTATAAGTATTTGAGCAGAGCGGCATACAGTGTGTTAGAAGTTGTCAAGGTAAGTGTAGTGAGTAACAAATAGTTGTTCCAGTGTACCTTGAGGAAGTTATACTGGGTAGAATGAGAAGCTTGGACTAAATCACGTGCTTTCTGGAGCATTATGAAAAGTGACATATTGTGCAAGTGGTGAAGTACACAGGGTTGGCGCAGACAATCTGGCACAAGAGCATGTAAAACCACTTGGGTAAAAATAAACACGATGTTAACAATAGTGACACGAGTAAGGCTTGAAGACGCTACAGGCTTGCGAGGAGTCCAGGGATTATCTTTCAAGTCATCCATGCATGTACATGTAGCGTTTTGATGAGTGTTTTCATTTCTGATTTATTTTCCTGTGCCGACACAACGGCATTCTAATGAGTGAGGCCATGCGAGGGCATGTAGCTCAGTGTAATCCAATAGGGATTGATTTTAATCAAGATAATGTGCTGCTTGCTTGTTTCATTCGAGTTTCAGAGAGGCACTAAGTGGACGGAGATCAATTAAATGTGCCAGAGGCCAATTTGGAGCAAAACCATACAACACAAGCTTTATTAGTACTCAAAGTCATGTTAAGTTAGTAATTACACTCACATGTTGGCTAATTGTATTAGCATGGCAGCTAACTTTAGTCAAGGGTCTGAGCTGACTTTACTGTGAATAGAGCACTGTGAACCGAATAGAATACTAGGGGAATGGGGCTCACATTCATTCAGATTAAAGCTGCGACTCCACATGTTGGCGATTCCAAATGGCAGTGAGAGGTAACTGTTTGAAAAATTGAAACTTCAATTTCCAAATAACACGTAATGTGATGCCACAGCACACTCCACCATGTTTACCAACCTGGCTGGTCTGTGAGCGCTTTATACTCTCACACCAAAGGGCGTGAGAGTGGAAAAACATCTAACATTGGTGAGTCCAGCTTTCTCAGGACAAACTGCTCACTTAAATTTGGATTTATTACCTGTGGGCGGAGAAGTGTACATACCCAACACCAGAATTTAATTTGGGCAAATAGGGTGAAGCTACGGGGTCTAAATTGGGGGGTATGGGACGCTCTTCTCTCAGCCCCACCTTAGGCTAATAAGGTGGGTGTATTTTCATATTAAAATCTGGTCTAGTGCAGCTTTAAGTCCTAGGCTTGATGTGTAACTAAGTTGATAAAGTCTGTTAAATTTACTCCTGTGGCCAAAATCTGACTCTTCAACTTATGCATGAGTGCACTTTTTAATAAGTTCATCTGGTCCAGGTGCTGTAGTCCTTCTCAACATGAATGACACAGATGGTCATTAAATTAGAGAGGCTCTGCAGGATTTCATAGTGTTGTACAATCAAGGGAAGAGAAGCTTTACTAAGTTACAAAATATGAGACAAGTTCAATGAGACACTCAAATAATTTCCAATTAGGCTGTGTAGGCTTAGAACACAATTATTCACAAGTAAACAACCTGTTACACAATATTTCCGGTACTGAAGTACCTGCTTTGAAGAGAGAAATTGTTGAGGTTGAAGGTTTTTGTTGAAGGTCAAGTGAGATTTCTGTCTGTTATATTCATTTTGAAATTATTACTGCTACCACATTATGATGGAGGCAGGGGCTTCTGCCTGTTGCCATGGTGAGGATGGACAGTCCATTCCCTGAAGGCCGAACTTTCAGAGGCTACACAGATATGGTGTGTGTGTGTGTTTGTGTGTGTGAATCAAAATAATATTGAAGAGTGATAGTAATCTAGAGTGATAGTAATCTGAAGTATTTTGTGAGCTAGAATCGTTGATTGAGGCTTTGAGATTGTTATCGTGAAGATCCGCAGCACAATTGTGTTCTGGCTTTGATGTCCCCATTTTCTGTCCTTTAAAACCTAGCAAGTTACACCCCTTTGCAGCCACACTGAAACTGAGCAAGTCATTTTCTTTGAGATGCTGTTGTTGGCTGTGGAAAGAAGGCCAGAGTGTCAGAGTGGCTATCTGTGCTTTAAGGAAGCAGTTCTCATCAAATCCAGAGCAGGGTTGAGAGGTGTCTGAACCATGTCATGTAGCGTACACTTTCAAACACCAGGGTGACACACAGCAGAGGTGTTTTGGAATATCCTGTGTGTATTTTTGAATTCCTATTATAAATCAATTAAGTTGTCAAAGATAAGGTCATATTTAGACACTATATGGAAAACCATATGAGTGTCACTATATAGTAAGGGGGATCAGATGCAAGTCTCCCCCATTCTTCCTGTATAAGCATGTTAATCAGTTTCTCAGATAGGGTCTGTTTCAGAGTTGCCGTATGTAAGTCACGCGCCTACGTCCTTGTCACGGTCTCTGCCGTGCCTCCTGTGTGTCTCTACCTGTCTGGTCTGTCTGTCTGTGTGTGTTTGTATTGGCGGGCGTGGCTTTCCGACCCCGGCTCCTCCTCAACTCGTCACCGTTCTCCCGTCCACCTGTTTCCACTCCGCACACCTGATCCCCATCTACTCATAAAGCGTCCAGTATATCTTCCCCGGTTTTCCAGTCATTCTTCGCCAGATCGTTGATTCAGCCACGTTTAGCTCACGTTCCCGGCCTACTTCTGCTACTACAAACGAAGTATTTCCTAGCCTTGTGAATTCCGTCTTCACTAACTGTATCTCTCCTCATCCCAGGATCTCCACCCGTACCCAGCCATACCGCCGTTCTCCCTGCCTGTCTACCTGCTCTTCATCTGCCTGCCACGCTCGCCACCAGTCCCTCCGGCTCACCCTGCTTCCGCCTCCAGCTCTGTCCACTACCTCCGCTCCTGCCTACCCCCCGGTCTCCTCTTCACAATAAACCATTGTTCATTCAACTCCGTGTTTCGGTTCTGCTTTTGGGTCTAACCTTGTGGTATCATAACAGAACGATCTGGCCCGTGATGGACCCAGTGGACCCGGACTCGGAGGCCGCCTCGCTCCGGAGAGCAATCGCCAGCCAAGGCGAGTTCTTGGGGCAGCACAAACAAGTTCTCCGGAGCCTCGCCGAAAACAACCAGGCAATGCTACAGCAGATCACCCAGCTAACCAGCCAGGTAGCTATGCTAACGACTCACCTCACTCCACCACTCCTCCCGGCTCCGCCACCCTTCCGAGAATCCTACGCGGTGGATCCAGAACCCTTCTCCGGGGATACGAACAAGTGCCGAGGCTTCGTTCTCCAATGCTCCATGGTTTTCCACCAGCGGCCACTAACTTTCCCCACCGATTCCGCTAAGGTACGCTACGTTATCGGCCTGTTGAGAGGCAGGGCTCTGGCCTGGGCCGAGGCCGCTAGCTCCCACCAGCCTCTTACTTCTCTCTCTTTTAACGATTTTATTTCTGAACTTAAGGACGTGTTTGACCACCCCGACCATTGGGGAGACGCGTCCAAGCGCCTAGCTAACATCCGCCAAGGAGCCCGCAGTGTTTAAGACTTTGGCAGCTGACGCTGGGTGGGATGACGCGGCGCTACGGGGCATCTTTTTAAATGGTTTGACGGAACAGTTGCAGGATGAGATAGCCACTTGAGACGAGCCGATTAATTTTAAATCCCTTGTCTCCCTAGCCATCAGGTTAGATAACCGTCTGCAGGGCCGGCGCCGGCAAGGAGCGCTACGATTTAATCCGCCAAGCATCACTCGCTCCGTCTCTCCTCCGCTCGCTGCTACGGGAGCTGCCTCATCCGAGGTTACCCTTGTGGGGGAGCCCATGCAGCTGGGAAGAGCCCGCCTGTCGCCGGCTGAGCAGGTGAGTGCCTCTACTGTGGGGCACCCAACCACACTCTTGCTACCTGTTCTATCCGGCCAAAAGACCGGGCTCACCAGTAACAATGGGGGTACTGGTGAGCCAAACGGCCTCTTCCCCTTTCCCACGCATGCAGTTTAGAGCCACCCTGTGTTGGAACCAGGAGACTCTTCCCCTGCTGGCACTGGTAGACTCTGGCGCCGATGACAATTTTATTGATTCAGAGCTCGTTTCTCAGACCGGCATTGCCACCGAGCCACTAGCGTCACCGTTGGACGCCAACGCCTTGGACGGGAAACTCCTGGCTCACATCACCCACCAGACTAAACCCCTGCTCCTCATCCTCTCCGGCAACCACAGGGAACAGATCCGCTTCCACTTGATCTCTTCACCTCACGCCCCCCTCATCCTTGGACATCCCTGGTTGAAACTACACAACCCCCACCTCGACTGGTCTTCAGGCAAGGTAACCAGTTGGAGTCCATTCTGTTTATCCACATGCATGCAATCTGCTCTTCCTCCCGCAGAGGGCGCTGCGACCCCTCCTGTACCAGAACCTCCGGACCTCTCATCCATCCCATCCACTTACCATGACCTGGGGGAGGTGTTCAGTAAGGAGCTGGCGCTTTCTCTACCTCTGCATCGTCCCTACGATTGCACCATCGACCTCCTCCCGGGAGCTACCCTACCTTCTAGCCGGCTGTACAATCTCTCGCGGCCAGAGAGAACCACCATGGAGACGTACACCCAGGACTCCCTGGCTGCTGGCATCATCCGGCCATCCTCTTCCCCGGTTGGTGCCGGATTCTTCTTCATCTCCAAAAAGGATCTCTCCCTGCGCCCGTGCAGACTTCCGGGGCCTAAACAACATCACGGTCAAGAACAAGTACCCTCTTCCCCTCATCAACTCGGCCTTCGAACCTCTCCAGGGGGCCACTATCTTCACCAAACTGGACCTCAGGAATGCATACCACCTGGTCAGAATTCGGGAGGAAGACGAATGGATGACGGCCTTCAATACACCTCTGGGCCACTTCGAGTACCTAGTAATGCCCTTTGGCCTAACCAACGCCCCTGCCGTTTTCGCTCGGTGTTCGTCTATATCGATGACATCCTCATCTTTTCCCGGACCCTGGAGGAACACACTCTGCACGTCAGGCAGGTGCTCCAGAGGCTACTCGAAAATAAACTCTTTGTGAAGGCTGAAAAATGCGAGTTTCATGCTAGTTCTGTTGGCTTCCTGGGCTACATCGTTGAGAGCGGGCAGGTGAGAGCAGATCCGGGGAAGATACAGGCGGTGGCAGAGTGGCCCACCCCGTCATCACTGAAGCAACTTCAACGCTTCCTTGGATTTGCAAACTTTTACCGCCGCTTCATCCGGGATTACAGCCGCATAGCTGCACCGCTGACCAAACTCACCTCTCCAGCCGTTCCCTTCTCCTGGTCCTCCGAGGCAGAGCAGGCTTTTGCCCAGCTGAAGGAATGCTTCACCTCCGCACCCATCCTGGTGCACCCTGACCCCTCGCGTCAGTTCACTGTGGAGGTGGATGCCTCCGACACGGGGGTCGGGGCGATCCTCTCACAACGCTCCGGCTCTGACCAAAAGCTCCATCCTTGTGCTTTCCTTTCCCGTCGACTATCCCCGGCCGAACGCAATTAGGATGTGGGCAATCGTGAGTTGCTGGCGGTGAAATTGGCCCTGGAGGAGTGGAGACACTGGTTGGAGGGGGCGGAACACCCTTCTATCGTCTGGACAGACCATAAAAACCTTGCTTACATACAATCTGCCAAGCGCCTCAACTCCCGCCAGGCCCGTTGGGCCCTTTTCTTCAGGGCGCTTCAATTTCTCTATCACCTACCGTCCTGGTTCCCGCAACATAAAACCAGATGCTCTCTCCCGCCTGTACCTCACCCAGGAGGCTCCACCCGACTCAGACAACATCCTCCCGCCATCCTGCGTGGTGGCCGCGGTCACCTGGGAGATCGAGGCGCAGGTGAAGCAGGCACAACGGGACCAACCCGATCCAGGTAACGGTCCTCCTAACCGCTTGTTTGTCCCTGACTCTGCCCACTCCCAGGTCCTCCAGTGGGGTCACACGTCCCGCTTTGCCTGCCACCCAGGGATAGGCCGCACCTTGTCCCTCCTCAAGAGACACTTTTGGTGGCCATCCAAGGAGGCCGATGTTCGGGCCTTCGTGGCTGCCTGTACGGTGTGCGCTCGGGGGAAATCCTCTCATCGGCCTCCCGCCGGCCTGCTACGCCCTCTGCCTGTCCCCGGTCACCCCTGGTCACACATCGCATTGGACTTTGTCACTGGTCTGCCTCCATCCCAAGGTAACTCCACTATACTCACCATCGTAGATCGCTTTTCTAAGTCTGCCCATTTTGTTGCTCTACCCAAACTCCCCACAGCCCAGGAGACGGCCGAACTGCTCACCCTCCATGTCCTGCGCCTCCACGGGATCCCCTCTGACATCGTCTCGGACCGGGGACCGCAGTTCATTTCCCAGGTCTGGAGGTCCTTCTGTCAGGCGCTTGGGGCTTCGGTGAGTCTCTCCTCTGGCTTTCACCCACAGACTAATGGGCAGACAGAACGAGCCAACCAAGACCTGGAGTCGGCTCTTCGTTGTGTTGCCGCCCGCAACCCCACTACCTGGAGCTCCCACTTACCTTGGGTGGAGTACGCCCACAACTCACTGACCAGCACAGCCACGGGGGTGTCACCGTTCGAGGCTTCCTTGGGCTACCAGCCGCCCCTGTTTCCAGCCCAGGAGGAGGAGATTGCCGTCCCCTCGGTCCAGACCCACCTTCACCGTTGCCGCCGGATCTGGAGGGAGACGCGTGCCGCGCTACTCCGCACCGCCGACCGCAACCGGCGGCTGGCCGACCGGACTCCGGCTCCGGACTACCAACTGGGGCAGAAGGTATGGCTCTCCTCCAGGGACATCCCACTCAGGGATGTTTCCAGAAAACTTTCCCCCCGGTTCATTGGCCCATATGAGATTGCCAGCATCATTAACCCCTCCGTTGTCAAACTCAAACTACCCAAATCAATGAGGATTCACCCCACCTTCTATGTTTCAAGCCCTTTGTGCCCTCCAGCCGTTCCCCCTCCACCCCCCCGGATCATCGACGAGCACCCTGCCTACACCGTCCGGGAATTACTGGACGTGCGCCGCCGAGGCCGGGGTTACCAGTATCTCGTCGACTGGGAGGGATACGGCCCTGAGGAGCGCTCCTGGGTTCCCCGTCGCCTCATTTTGGACCCCTCCCTCGTCCGGGAGTTCCACCAGGCCCATCCTGGCAAGCCGGGATATATATGTTTTTATATATATATATATATATATATATATATATATATATATAAACAGAGAACCTTTATTTTAACCCTTTATTATTTAAGTGTTTTTTGCCTTCATAAATCATCCATTGAACACCAGGATATCAAAATCCTCCTCATTTTGAAACATCTATTCTTCTTGAGGGGATGGCAGATAGCTATGGTTGGACTTCAAAAGGGAATAACAATTTCAGTATTCAATATTTTTTTAATCCTATTTGAAAAAAGCCTCTGAGAAGTTCATCAAGTTATTCTTTCATTACACATCAATGGAGCAGCTGTTCATCTTGATAACAACAGATTTGTGTCAGTTATCTGGTTTCCCTCATTGGGAAAGACCTAGAAATTGAACTGTTTAGGCTACATGTAAATTCTGAAATCAAATAGTGTTTGAGTTTAAGGCAGGTCTACTGGGACCCAGGGCTATAGGAATCAACAGACAATACCTATTGGCACCATGTTTGCATCATTTATAAGGCATTAACAAAATACTGAAAACCATTTTACACATTTTTTTTAAATGGGAATTACAAGTTTTCCACTAGGCTACTTTATGGTCATTCTATGGAATAAACCAACTGTCTGGTTGTATTTAGAAAAGCAAATAGCATTGACAAATGTTACACAGAAAATTACACTGTATCTTATTGCATAATGAAATGTGTTTTCATTCAGCATGTTTTAGACTGATAATCAAGCTTGAAATCATTTAAACTGGCAATGGTATCGGAAAATCCCAGAGACGCAGCCCTCCTGTGACCAGCATCTATTACCAGACACCATGCACCACTGGTTTACCAGAACTGCTCTTCTAATGGCCATACAGTGTTTTGTAGAGAACCTCTTACAATACTCAGACTCACATCTATTTATACAAGACAAATATTTATTCATTCTAGCAGGCCATATCTATTTGTTATATTGCATTTGATGAAATATGTTTCAGCTGTGGAAGTTTACACAAGCTTCTTATTAGGCATGTGAATCTGCACACGCAGGTATTTTGATGTTATCTCAAGTCACTGTTCTTTTGTATTCATAATAGACTTGGATGTTAAACACTAAATGTTAAACTTAAAGCATGTTTGTTCTAAGCTACAATGAAGCATTGCAATTGATGTTGAGACACTGAAAGACTTTCCTTATATGTACAGGACAGTATTCTACAACAGGAACTATTTCAGAGAAAAGCATTTTAAAGATGACTAGTTTGAAGAATGATAATCAGAAAATCTTGATCAGGTTATTTATGGTTGAGTTCCTTATTACTAGTAGCAGTAGCATTGTCAACCTTGCCGACCTCAATTACCGTGACCTTAAGTTTAGGACTTTCTTAAGTGACATTTGTTAAAAATAGTAATTACAAAGTGAAGTGCCTGGAATTTCAAATAGAAATCTTTCTTTCTGATGTTGCAATTGCCTTGCAGACCATGCCCTGCTAGTCTCATGAGGCTCCTTTATCATAAAAATATTCAATGTCTTCAAAGTGAGGGTGACCAAACTTTTTGACATTTATGGCCACAGAAAAAATATATATTAATGGTAAAAGTAATATATTTTTAATATATTAATATATATTTTAAGGGTAACATAAAAGACAGAAAGAGGAAATTCAACATTTGTGAATATAAAAGATATGCTGAAGATATGTATTATAAGTTCAGACACACAAGATACACAAGATACAATTAAGTTGCAAAATTTACCAAACATAGAATATTATGTCTTTCTGGAATCCCTTGAAGGAACAGTGAATAAAGAAAAATAAATGTGTAGGAACAACATTGGTCCATGGGCCCCACACAGGACTTTTTATGATGAGTAAACCAAAGTGCAGTTACTGAACTAAAGCCATCCACTCTCAAAAACATGAAGACACAGGAGTGAAATATAACAGCTTGCCAGGATGTTGCGAAGATATCAAACACAAAATGGAACGGACTCTGGAACTTCCTATTGGTCTCAAATGGGACTCCTTGACAAGGGTGGGATCCTGCTCAGACTCTGGTTCCCTTATGAAGGTCAAGCTGCAGAGAACATAATTTGTAAGCATAATGTTTCTATAGTTACCTCCATTAAGTCCTAGTGACCCTAATTGTACAATCACTCTCCAAATCTGCCTCACAGACAATACGTTTGTGCATTACTTAAGGTCACGGTGAGGACATTCATAAGAGGTCACTCAAACACTCAGCATTTCCTGTGATCATGGAGTACGTTAATGTCATATGAACAGAACTTCTGCAGTGCCTCTCGCAAGTGTATACAAAAGACATGCAGGCATTATTTGTGCCGCAAGAGGACGTGGCCTGCATCAGCCTGTATAGTCTTTATCTTTTCAAGATGTAAATATTGTCAAACAAGGCTGGGATTGCTGGTCGTTGTGTTCCTCCTCTTCCTCTTTCTTTCATTGTAGCACTTCCAGTAAGGTAAAGCAAGGCAGGGCTTCCCAAAAGCATCTTCACTTCTCTCTACTTCACTCCCATCAAAATAAAATAAAATGAAATAAAATAAAATAAAATAAAATAAAATAAAATAATCAATCAGTTACATTCAAATAATTAAATTTAAATAAGTTCAGTTCAATTAATTTCATTGCAACATTTTTACAGTCTAAGCTGGCAAACATCTTATAATTAAGATGTTTTCATGACAGTACAGCCACGCACAGCTTTCCAATGATGTTCTGTTCAACCTTTCTCAAGTGTAAAATGTTCCATTCCACAGTATAACAAAATGTAATGATACTGTCCACGTCTCCCTTCACATGCTCCCTATGGTCTAATCTTACCAGGGGTCATCCCTCCTGTCTCTCCCCTGCTCTGTATCTCTTGTGTTCTTCCTGTCTCAAGACAAATGAAGATATATGGTTGTAACACATAGGTTGTAAAATGCAAAATGTATGTTTTGACATGAGACAATGATTTAGTGCTACCTCTCTAAATTATGCTGTAAAAGATTGTTCCGGGGATGATTGTTTACCTTGAAGTTATACGTTATGTTTATATGATAGGACACCTTGACTTAAATTCCCTTTATATGTATATTAAACTGCATATGGGTGTCATTGTGCTCCAATCCTCCCTCTCCCAGTCCCAGCATTTCAAGTAATGGAGACCCCTAGAAGTACTCTAGAAATCCCTTTTCCTTCCTATGTATTGAATTTCACTGTCGTACTTGCAGAGCCTTTAGTTTTATTGTTATTTATGTACAAGATTTCTAAGAGCTCATACCTAAAACTTGTACAGCTATAGGCCAGTAAGGCCACTCTTCAGTGTAATCAACTCTGCTATCAACCAATTACAGAATTGAAGCCTTAGTAGAGAACTGTGAAAAGTTTATTTTATTCTTTGCCAAAAAGGTTGGGAGCATTAGACGTCAAATCTCCCCTCCTGCACGGCGCTTGCTGTTTTAAACTGTTTCAAATCTATTTCCTTACCGTTTTTGAAGGAATCATATAAAGTGCTTTACCTGTCTCCTTGATGTTTTCCCCAACAGGTTCCTCAAAGAAGTCGATACAGTTGGTCCCAGCATTTTTCAACAGCTCTCTGGCTACTGGTACTTTCCCTCCTGGTTTCAAACTCAAGAAAACCAGCCTTGATCAGCTCATCCTCAATAACTATAGACCATTTTTATGAAACGTTATCAAGGAAGTAGTTTTGCGCTAACTGATATTGTTTTCAAACAGCATTTTTGAAAAATTTCAACTGGGTTTTAAAACTCTATACAGCACAGAGACGGCCCTTTTTAAAATAAGTACTACCTTTTGACAGCAGGTGCAGGAGATTGTTAAATTTGAATCCCTTTAGACCTCAGTGCAGCCTTCGATACCATTGACTATCCAATTTTAAGCACTGGCAGGGTATCACCGGCCCTGCTCTAGACTGGTTCATCTCCAGGGCTCAATACTTGGTCCAGCCCTTTTCTTACTTTACATGCTCCCCCTTGGCCATATAATCCATAGGCACCATATTTCACTGCTAAGCCGATAATACCCAGTTATATCTCCTGCTAAATGATCCAAACATTCGAGTCATGTAGAGATCGACATGTTTTTCCCACCACTCCAATTCCATTTGATCCATCAGTGATGGAAAGCAAGCCAAGAATGGGTTACAGTCATGTGTCATGGATTGGTATGCTGATTGTGTGTGCAAAGCATCTGGGGATTGGCAGTGTGAAGTTGTAAATGTTTTATAGACAGGTCAGTGGAAACTAAGCACCTATGTCCATAGAAATGTCCATACTTTTTTTTTTTAAGAAGAAGATTCATTTTAATAAGCCCACCACAAGTCTCCATGTCCATTTTTACTGAAGGTTGGGGCCATTTTGACCTGACTGGAATAACTGCAGAGAATCTAAATCACATCTGTTAGTATCTGGATATGCAGTCACTTCTGAAATAACTCTTCAGCCAAACTGGGAAACTGTATTGGAGGAGAGCAGGTGGGATGGATAAAGAGTAGGGGAGAGAGAGAGAGAGAGAGACGTTTTCCTCTTTCTCATCTCACCAGTGTTACACAGTGTTACACCATCCATCCATCCATCCTCTCTGTATCATCCCTTCCATCCCACATTCCCTCTTTCACTTCATCCATAGTTGTCCTCCTCTGTATTCACACCTTCACTTCGTATACCTACTCTTTAGCCTTTCAGTATTCTCACCATCACTTCAGCCTCTTACCTTTTTACCTCAGACCCGAGATCGACCAGTGAAGCTTCGGGACAGAGGAGAAAGGAAAAAGACTGTTGATGGAGAAAAGAGCGATGAGTGATAGGTAAAAGAAAACATAAACAAAGGTGAAGGGACTCACTGTTAAGAGTACACCCAACCTCCATCCACCCCCCTTATCTCTGGACACACTCCTTCACCTCATCTATTAATCCTCTAGCATTCCTTTCACCATCTCATTCTCTCCATCAACTCAGCCCTTCACCCCTCCCCCCCTCTCTTTGATTTCTCCCCCTCATCCTTTTCTGCTTTCTGTTGCCTCTTCCTTGACAGCCCATCATCTCCTCCGCAAAATGGGCAAAGTGGGATTCTTCAAACAGCCACTTCAAACACAGCATGAACACACACACATGAAGGTGGATGTGTGTATGGAAATTAATAGAGATTGACGTCCTAACCAGTCCAAACCAGGATTGGCAGGCGCTGATATAATGTCCCCCTGATTGACAGCTGAACGTGTATTGCTGACAATGTATTGTTGAAATGCACACTCTCTCTCACACACACACACACACACACACACACACACACACACACACACACACACACACATACACACAAACTTCTGAAAATTGAAATTTCTTTCAATGACAAATTTACCCATTTAAACAGGAGAACAGGTCAATTACTCGCTTCCATTTCCTGCACGTATGCTCCCTCCTCTTATTGTCATCTGTCCATTATCCTTTTGGACAACCTTGGAACGCTTGAAATGGAAAATCACAATGTAACATTAGTCTTATTGCCACATCTAGAATCCTTGGGGATTTTGTAAAAGGCTCCCACTTATGACTTGACAATATTTAACTATCCTCTCTCACTCTGGCTCCCTTGCCCAATCTCTCTCTCACACACACACACACACACACACACGCACACAAAGTGTATTCAAAATAAACTCTATAACTCATCACGTTTGACGAGGTTAATGCCTCTTGGCAGGTTTTAATTAATAACCTTTAAGAGAGTTCATCTCTTCCTCCCAGACATGTCGCCCACTATTCCCATAGCAGGAAGGATGGTGTTAATTAATATCAAGTTAATATGAACTCATCTTTTCATTACCGTTCATTATGTAATTCTATTTAATGTGGGGGTTGGCATCAGACACTGTAGTTGGACAATGACCACATATTATACAGACACCAGAGGGAATTCATAATGCAGCCAAATGGTCTGTCTGGACCAGGCCTGCATTATTACCAAAAACAGGCTTGCATCTGAAAATTGCCTTTCTAAATGATTTTGGCAAATTTAAATACCGTTTTGCCTGGTCTGGTCAGTTAGTCCCTGGTTGCATTCTGGGATACATTTTGACTTTGTAGCAAAAAAAATTCTGCCTCTCTACACAATTGTCTTGCAGATTTGAAAAAACAATTCTTATTACA
Organism: Hoplostethus atlanticus; assembly: GCA_034670405.1. NCBI lineage: Eukaryota > Metazoa > Chordata > Actinopteri > Trachichthyiformes > Trachichthyidae > Hoplostethus > Hoplostethus atlanticus. The sequence goes on along the minus strand of JAXDDX010000065.1, from coordinate 1,485,708 downwards.
TTCATGTCAAATACATCATCATTAATTATTAATAAGTAAATTGTAGCAACAGAAATTAATTAAATTGGAGGCACAGAAAGTCACAGGCAAACTGCTTTAGCTGTCAGTTTGAGGCAAATTGCCATTGGCCAATTGATCTGTTCATCTGGACCAATAAGATAATGGAACTGGGACACAGGAAACCGACCTGGCAGCCATTTCTATAAACAGAGTAATCAGATTATTATCCAACAACAGTCAGGTGTCTGGTGATGGTTTTTAAATAACCCTTTCTATGAAACCTACCCAGAAGGCTTTCAAACCCACCAGGCATAACATGCCTTAATGATGTTTAACTCCAATGTAATTGCACTAATGATGCAAAGCTATTACAGTTATTTATGATGTTAATGCACATTCATATTTTAATATAATTCAGGATACTGAATTTCATTTGTGAGTTGATGCCAGATCCTGCTTACAAAAGCCACAATAAACTCATATCTACGTTTATAGATATGATGTGAACATGTGAACATTGGATTCTGTTGACTGTTGGTTTTTATCGCCTGTGCAAATTTTGTTTCCAGGGTACTATATGAAATATTCTGTTATTTCATGTATACAGGGACACATATGATATGGGGATATGAAAATGCATATACTGTAAAACAGATTATCCTGAAATTTTGTTTTTTGAGCTAGAATAGTGCATGTAAACATATTCAATGCAACACAAGCTGATGTTTTTTCATTGCCAAACTTTCAAGCGTGGTCTTTTTTCAATCAAACCTGGTCTTTTATGTCCTCTAGTGAGCATTTCTTGCCTTGGCCTCTTCAGCAAATTCAATTTCCTTCAAAATCACGCCACTGTCCTTTCTGCTACCAAGGTTAAGGCATGATAAACAGTTATCCTTGCCTTCACAGAGGGTGTTAGGAAATGTCTTCCACAAATCAAGCCAGTGCTCTCGTGTTCATTCAGTTGCTGTGTTATCCCGCAACAACATCTCCTTTTCGACTAGGAATTCAAAAGCACCTTTGTTAAGTGGAAACACAGGTAACCTTTGAATAAATGAATGAATGATGAATGAATCTGAGTGGGACAGATAAGAAGAAATCTATAGTGTGGGCTCACACAAAATCTATTTTATATGTTGTGGGCCAAATGGACCTGCAACATGACCAGAGTAAAAGCAAGAACATTGTATTACCAAATACTATGTTTAACTCCAAACACGTTATTTAATTTAATTTATTCAATTCTACTTCTAATTCACTGAACCCTACTCTAATTTAATGTTCAATTGTTTATTGATTATATTTCATTTCTCACCAACTGTCACATTTTATTAACAATGTTTAAGCAACGTTTCCCAACCATATTGTTTGTAGGTTTATGTGTTATCCCAGTCATTTAAGGATTTAACCTTTGGGTTGATTGGATTCTGGATTAATTTCAACATGCCAATAAACTGGATTCTAGTCCTTCAATATTCAATAAAGAAATTCTTCCAGTCAACTGTGACACCTGCACAGAACACACACACACACACACACACACACACACACACACACACTTTATTATGCTTTATTCATACATGGGTTGATTAAATTAAAATTAAAATTAAAAATGAATGGAGAGAGAAACGAAGAGAGAGAGAGAGAACGAAGCCCAGTTGTAGCCAGAATAATATGGTAGCATTTTTCTACTGTGGTGTTGTGATGTTCTCACTAATCATGTGAAATGTTCCCATAAGACAAAACCAAGAAGAGATCTTATGTTTTAGTCACAATTGACCTTTTAGACTAAAGAGCATTTGTCTATTTCTCTTCATTCATGTTTCTACCCTAACATTATATGATCTCCTTAACACAATTGAGCTTCTTTTTTAGAAAGACCTAAGATAGAAAGAAAGAAAACTCAATACTGTTGCATTTTCCTACTGAAGCCACGGGGCCAACAGTCATATAGAGGAGCTTATTATCATTATATATGTCACATGTTAGCATCTTTCACATTTATCTCATAAAGTCTCAAGAATCCTTTGTTATCTTCTCATTGCTAAGGAGAAACATGTCAGATGAAGGTGATCACAAAATGAGTCAAAACTGAGATCTAGCCTATTTCTGAGGAGATGAAGAAAAAGACGACTGAGCAAAAGATTTTTCCTCTGGGAGGTTTGATAATGTCGTTGTGGATATCAGCATTGGTTCAGAGCAGGAGACTCAAGGTGTTACTATGGCAATGGCATCCTTTAGATTTGGTTAATGGGTTCTAATGCTGTCATGCTGTATCTTCTTGAACCTCCTTCACTGTACCCAATGCTCATTTCCATGACTACAACATCAAAATTCTATGGCAGCCATCTTGAAGTGTACCAAAAGAGATTACCTTGATCCATCAGGTAGTAGCCTGTTCTGATGATATTTCTATGGTTGCTGCATTCCATTTCCACAGGGACCTGAAGTTGACATCAACGCCGCCCAATTCTGGTTCACTCTTGTGTGTGGTTCCCATTCTGAAATATGTTATAGACCGAAGTGACATGTTTAATTTATGTTTAAACATATTAAGTATCACACTACATTACCCAACATCTATTCGACATGAACAAGGGACAATTTCCTACTTTTGAATGTTTCAAATACATAGCAGGGAACTTTCCATGCAAAGCTAACCTGGAACAAAACAAGACACCACTTAGCTGGCTAGTAAACCTACTAGCTAACGTTGCACCATGAAAATCTTATAGCTAGCAATAGTTATGGTCTTTGGCTAGTGTACATTTTCACCCACTAGAAAAAAAGACTCATTAGCTAAGTTTGATAATATAATGTATCATAAATCTAGTGTAAAATTAGCTAGTTTGAGTTTTTGAGAGAGTAATTTGTCAGTCATCAGGTCTCTCTAGTGACATGGTCGCTCTCTTCAAACTCATGTTAGATGTCTGAATCATTTTCAGTTTCAGTTCACTAGTTAAACACAAGAACAGAGACAAAACTCGCGTGATTCCACACATGCAAACGTGTTTGTGGTTCACAGAAGCAGTTTCATGAACTCAATCACCGATCTGTGTCCGTGCACTTAATAATTAAATTAAGTTGAATACTAAAAGTGCTCAAATTAATATTTTACAATTTATCTAATCTTTCTTTTGACCACGTCTATCATCTGTAGCTGTAACTACAGATATCAATTTACAGATGTGTTTTTTTTCCTGTGGCATACAAAATCCAGACACGAGTACAGCTCAAGTAGTACAGATCGAATCGTCGAATCGAGCGTTAAGAGTAAAGTCCCTATTTTACCTTCATAGATATCCACTGGTATCTCAAGAATAGTGGGTGTTGATTTCTTGCTTTGAACAGCAGGTCATTTATCAAATCGCACAATGGAGCACTCAAGAAACTCTTCACACTCATTCAACTCACTCTGGTGGGGGCAAAACGTGATGTTTTGGCATGGCGAGAAAACACAGGGGACCTTTGACAGAACATAAAAGAACAGAAAATGCTATATTGGACATTGGATTAGCCTGGAGAAGAACGGGACAAATGGACTAGAGCCGCTGAGTTCTCTCCACTGACAGACAGCTGTGTTGCACTCAGTGGGTTAGTTAGTTCAAATTTAGCAGGGATGTTGCTGGGCAAGGTAATTGTCTCCTCCCACCACAAGTACTGACGGTTGATACAAGTCTCACAAGAAAATAAACCTCTTGTTCAGTAAGAATCACATTTTAGAGTTACAACTCTGGCAAAAATGTTTTCCTTAAGGGTTGTTGGTCCTGGAATTCTGAAATGGGATGTTTCAACTTTGACTTTGATTTGTGTACAGCTCATATTAGCTCTTTATAATGAATCTTCTTTTGGATAAAGGCTAGTTTGATTCAGCTGAACAGTGCTCTGCTATTGTTAGCTTAATGACTGAAACAATATGCAAACTGTTAAGAAAGCAGCTTTAAATGTCCTCTTGCTGCATCGCTTCACGTTCTACACTGATCGTTCAATATTGTTTTTTCCCCTAAAGAAATCCAACTTACATTTACTTTACATTGAGCAGTTAGTGGGCTAGCATCAGACAGTTTAGCACATTAAAATCAGACAGAGACACAAAATCAACTCAATACCTCTTAATTTCAATATGTACCATGATAAGGAAATTCAGGTTTAGATTTACATTGCAATGAATGCATGGATGGTTTATGTGGTTTACCTCCATTAATGTAAGTGTACAATATTGTTGAAGTCAAGGCAAGGTCAAGGACAAATATACAAATCAGACAATAAAAGCAGCCACAAAACTGCCTGAGGTTTTCAACATACTGTTTGTGATGTCAACTCCAAATGGGGAATGGCTGATAATGGTTCATAATTAAAGAGAGAGCCATAACTTGTGTACTTTATGTAAAATGACTTTACGTAAAAGTGAATAAATTTGTCTGTATAGGGGCATGTTTATGTGAGCAAGTATGTATGCGTTTGACTGCATGTGTAAATGGGTGTGTACAAATATGGGTATTGTTGTGTGCAAGGTAGGGTGTGCATGTACCTACAGACAAGCAAGTTTTATTTTGTGTACTCATCTGAAGGGTCAGTTTGATACAGTTATGATATTTTTAGCCATATGATACATTTTGAGTCTTTGTTGAGGTATGAAATGTGTAAAACAATTAACCATTTAGTTTTGCAAATATTCTTTTTTTTTGTAAAGAAAATGTAATTTGTTACATATGTTGTGTTGTATGTGTTTGTTACCTTATCATATGATGGAATGCATTGTTAGACAGATTCAATATGTGTTTTTATGAGGGCATTCTTGGCATTTTATTATTCCTTACTGCATTGTTGTATGTTGTTGATTTGCATTTAAATGAAAATGTACATGGATACCTTTTTCATATTTGTGCCTCAATTGTAACAAGGAACCATACTTTATAGGCTACTAAACACGTTAGGCTCATATAGTAACATAGTTATAAGTTAGTGTCTTGTGCTGTAAAAACAAATTATTAAGATCTATCATGGTTGTCGACATTTTCAAGTCGACAACCACGTCATTGGTTGCTCTGCATACTGGAAAACTGGAACCCTGCCACTCTGTCTGTGATTGTTCAATTGCACCTTCTGTTGAAGCATCACCTTCCCCTGTTCACATACATAGTAATTTACTGGATTGAAGATATTTTTTCACTCTCACATTTAGGGGCTTTTTATACAAAGACAATACACAACATTTGTAAATACTGCAGTAAAACACATCTGTGTTTTTATTTAGGCCTACCATGAGTTAAAAATAAATTAAATTATTCAAGAACATGTGTACCCAAACCCTAGATTTGAAATAAATTGCTGATTGTAACATTAAAACGAAAGACCTTTAATAACCATACAGAACATTCTGAATTTACATCCATTTTTCTTTTTTCCGAGTGAGCTGAGGTTAGCCAGTATCGTAATGTGTTGGTCAAGTAACCTCTCTAGTAATAGGCTGATACTGATTATGCCTCTCCCTTTATGTAATCTATTAAATAAAACTGAAGGGTGCATTTGGTGGTAGAATAGGTAGCAATGTCTGAAATAACATGCAGCTGATTTGACCCTTTTTCAGATCCACCATGCGTATTGATTTTGTAGTGTGACATTTCATGCCAAAAAAATATGTCACACCCCTAGTGTGAAGGGGAGTGTTAAAGTGTGTGTGTGTGTGTGTGTGTGTGTGTGTGCACGCGCTGGGATGAGAAGACAAATTAGAATAGCAGCAAGCACAGAAAGAAGCTCAGATAATCAGGTGAGTCAGCCTGAGTAAGAGCCCGCAGACATCCTCAGCTCACTCACTCAAAACATGCAAGACAGGCTTCCATTATATACCGTGTTGAACACAAACATAAAGGCATGCAAGGTGTGCACACTGCGGGACACATACAGACACTCAGAGACATTCACACATGTAAACGTTCAGGTATATTCACTCTCTCTCGCACACACAAATAGAGAAACCTGCAGTTCATTTCAGATCTGTAGGTATTACATATCTCAGCTGTCTTGTTTTCACCTCACTGATCCCACACAAATACTATGTACACCTGCTTCATTTTCATAATTATGATATAAGTAAATCTAATAGCATCATTATCATGACTTCATATATAAAAACTGCTAATGCTACAAGATGGAAGCAGCCTCAGGGCCTGTTTTTCTGTCTGATATGAATCATTTATTTTTCTCAAGGTGTATCCAAACCCATCAAGAGGTTATTCAGGTGAGATCAAGTGAATGATTTGAACAAAAGAAGCCACATCACACAAGGAAATTACTGCTATTGCAAATGCAAAGGGCAGGTTTGGTTTTTGAATCACAAGGGAGCACTCAACCACAAAAGCCCCTCTGGTTCATTACACAAAGGTAACTGTGGAAAATAAGGATCATACACATTGATAATCACAAGTGTAATTACATTTGCATCCATGCATGCACACATGTCCACATATATTCACAGCCATGCACATGTATATCATCAAGCATCAAACATGCAAAAAATAGTTACAGTCCTTGTAACTGAAATGAGATCTGTAATTTCCTCTTCTCTTCTCTTCTCTTCTCTTCTCTTCTCTTCTCTGGAGGTACATCTGCAGAGAATTTTCAACATTCCACATTTGCAGCAGTACCTTTCCTAAGTGACCCAACGTCTAACCTTCTGTGGTGTCTCATGACAATAGTGTTTGCTGCTATATTTCCCCCGTGGCCTTTGATCTGTGCAATACCTTCTGGATAAGGAGACACACCAGTCCCACGAGGCACAACGTCTCTAACAACAGAGCTTTGATTTTTATCTGTTTGTGTATCCATGGAAACAACACTCCAGAAGCACTGGAGAGGTTTTCTTTAACTGAGATGCAGTTGATAACTGCATTGTATGTGTGTGCTGTGTTTTTAGCACATTGCAGAAAATTCCACACACATATTTCCCATACATCCCTTCAAAGCTGAAAGTGCTGTCAGCCCCCCTTGTTCTCATGTTGATGTATCTGTCAACCTATCAGTCTCTGACAGTGGCTGATGAGAGCTAACATTTAAGAAAGACAGAGAGACTGGTTATATGAAATGAAATTTATTTATCACATACATGCAGTGAAATTCTTTTTTTGCACACCTCTGACTAGATATACGCACAACATATCACCCCACACAGCACATGTATTTCAGTCAGGACAGAGTGCAGGCGTTTGAACAACGCACCTGGAGCAGTTGGGGTTAAGTGCCTTGCTCAAGGGCACTTTGGCAGTGTTGGTGGGCACCGTAGCTGTGACACCAGTCATTTTTCCAATCACCAGCTCACAGCTGGAATACACCCTCCTGGTGGTGCCGGGTCGATGGGTCGGCCTCTCTAACCGCTAGGCCAACCTGCCGCCCCACCACCAATTCTCCATCGATCTGTTCTTTTGTCACTTTCTGTTTTGGTATTTTACTCTCCCGTGCTGCATGGAGCAGAGTGAGCAGAGAGAGTCCGAGCACAGAGGAGAGCATGTTGGTTTCAACACCAGGGGGAGACAGTGAGCGCAGGCTTCATCTATAATCATTCATAGTGCACTTATGTACTTCATGGAATGATACTGCTCACAAATAAATCCCCCAGACACTATCCTAACCACACCTCAGCAAAGTACACATAAACATATAAAGATGTATAAAGAAATATAGCTGTACTGCACATTGGATAAAGGATATGTCCTCATTTATTTTCTACTTCAGGTGCGCTTGGCTTGAAAAATGAAGCAACCCTTTTTTTCAAGTGTTTTAAGTGTATTAAGTGTTTATTTTAATTTTGGCCCTGGTCTGCCCCGAACACTTAACCTCTTGATTTTTACTCCATTCAATCCTGCAACTAATAACCATGCAGAACAGTAGATACTGTAACAAACAATGAGATCTTCTTTCTTCTCTGCTGGACCAATTCAATATACAACAGAGACCATTCAAAGTAGTAGAGACTATTGCCTCAGTCAATAGTTTTATATGATGCAGGAATTGTTGTTGAATGGGAGGACATTTTCTCAAGCACGCTAAAGAACCATTTGCTTCAGACTATAGACCTTTAGCACATTAAAATCAGACAGAGACACAAAATCAACTCAATACTAAAGGCCTTTAACTATCGTCAGGTTCATAATCATTCAGTTGTAAACAACCATTATCATTCTCAAATAGCATTTCAAAGAAAGATGAAGAGAAGAGAGAAAATTGCAAAAACAGAAAATTGCGTATAAGAGAGAGGGAGGCAGGGAGGCAGGGAGAGAGGGAGCGAGCGTGGACTCTAGAGAGAGTGTAATGACAAACAGAAAGAGAGAGATATTGCCCGTACTGATGGACAAACAACATCTCCTCACTGGCACACACACACACACACACACACACACACACAAGCCATGCTGACTAACTGTGGTCTAGGAAAACAGCTTCAGGCAGTCACTCCTAATCACCTATGCATTCACGCCGAGGAAATGTGAGCAATAACACCTAAAGGATGCTGACTCATCTTATTGATCAGTTGTCTGTGTGTGCGTGCACAGTAGTAAGTGCTTTTGTCTCTGCTATTGCTGATCTTTAATCAATACGTTTTGCCTTCTCATCCTAATTTATTCAGTTAAATATCTTAGGTGAAGGACATCTTCACTGATATCACTGCAAAATCAGCTGTGAATGCATGTTAGAATTCTAGTAATGAAACGCAACCATTATCGTTCATACAAACGGTAGCCCCAATAAGCTGTTTTGTGCCACCATTTAGAAGGATTTTGGATGATTCAGGTCAGATTTTCCACTTTAAACTCCTTTCGAGCATAGTGATTACAGTTTTTTACAATCACTTTGTCACTAATTTCAGAACCTTGATGTCATTTTTCAAAACTCTAGACACAAAACTCACAACCGATGATCAAAATGCACATTTTTCAAAACTCTAACACTTTTTTCAATTGCTTGGATACAATACACAGAAACCTAAGATCATTGGTTCATTGAACTAAAATCACCTGTTCAAAATGACACAACTTAACATCAAAGTATTACCAATTCAAAATGCAATTCACACATTACATCTGAGATGACTGTCTGTTCATTTCATTACAATGATCTAACTATCAATTGATACAACTGATCAAAATGCTAAGTAACTGTTGCATTACTCTTAATGCTTAGTTTTATGGAAACTGGCGAACAATATTTCATGTTTAGATCATGAAAGTTTCAGGATAACGAGATCCATTGACACCAATTACAGTGGAACATGAACCAATAGGACTACATAACTATGGATGTAATATTTCATCATCACTGTTTCTATGGTCCCATGTACCACTTTCCAGACCATGGATGCAATGACATGACCACGCATGCAATGACATCACGGCAGACCAGTGTCAGGCCTGGATTCACCATGCCCAAAGATTCTTCTTTGTTTGGGATGAAAACATCTATTGTGATGTGGATGAGAACTTGTGGCCAAATCCACAAGACAGGGTTGTGGAAATATAGTACAGTAATCAATCCTTTGTTTTGCTTTTTACAGTAAGCCAGGTGAGGAACACTGCAGTTGATTTTTTAGGTTTTTTTTCTTTTTTGTAGCTAATTATTTTTGCTTTGATTCAAAGAAACCTATGTTGTGATTTTACTGTATTTCATTTCAGATTTTATTCAATGATTCCACTGTGTCTGTAGTATTCTCTCTACTAGTCCTTTTACAGTGATGTATTTATGTGTAGTACCATAATGAAACATGTATCACATATTTTGTACTACCATATTTAATGATTGTACGAACAACTAAACAGTGAAACTATCGGTATCTTGTGTGTGTGTGATCTAAATGAATGTTCCTCTGGTATTTCATGATAAATGAGTTATATGAACCAGTGATTCTGCAAGTGCAAGGTTTCTTTAAAGATATGAATGCACAATGCAATGTTTTGAACATTGGACAGCCTGTGTTACAAGTGATGACTGTTTTGTGTCTAGAGTTTTGAAAAATGACATCAAGGTTCTGAAATTAGTGACAAAGTGATTGTAAAAAACTGTACGTCCACACACACACACACACACACACGCACACACACGTCCACCATTACCAAGTGCTTTACAACCAAGACAAACTGAACAAATGACCTAATGGTTCCAGCCAAAGGGATGAAACAAATGGAATGAGCTATTCATTTGTCAGGATACACCTAATGCAGAATAAAATGTATTATCATTGTATTGCATATTTCCATGAAAGGCCCAGATGTCCAGACAACAGGTGGAGAGGGTTACTTTCATTATGACACAACAATACAGCAATAGAATGTTCAGGTCATGGAATGCCTATTGTTATACCTGCGACTTTTGTTATACTGTACTTGCGACTGTTGTATACTATACAATATTGTATACTTTTGTTATACAATTGTATTACAACATGACTGAACCTGCTTCTACATCTTCCCAGGTGAGATTCACAACACTGTTTTGTTCATTTTCTCTGAATTATGTCTGAAACCTCCTCAAGTTGCATTTTCCTCACTTTCCTCTCTCAGGTGTACATTCAGAGCCCTGAATACCTGAGCACTGTAGAGCTCTGCTGGGATGAGCGCTGTTTCCAGTACCAGGTAAAATGACACCACGTTTCATCAAAACCTTATTTCCTTCATTACAAATCTGCCTTTGGTGCGACCGTCTGTGTTTTACTGCCTCCTTCTGCAGATGAGCCTGATGAAACGGTTTCTGGTTCTCCGAAGCGGTGATGCCCGGGAGCTTCTGCCCGGCCACTTCGTACTGGAGGACATGAGCGACTGGCTCATATCCCAGAGGGAACTCACCCCTGAGACGTGAGTTCACATGCAGTTTCATGTATTTGTCACGGTCTCTGCCGTGCCCCCTGTGTTCCCTATTGTGTCTCTACCTGTCTGTGTCTGTCTGTCTGTGTGTTTGTATTGGCGGGCGTGGCTTTCCGACCCCGGCTCCTCCTCAGCTCGTCACCGTTCTCCCGTCCACCTGTTTCCACTCCGCACACCTGATCTCCATCTACTCATCAAGCATCCAGTATATCTTCCCCGGTTTTCCAGTCATTCCTCGCCAGATCGTTGATTCAGCCAGTGTGGTCAGCTCACGTTCCCGGCCTACTTCAGCAACTACTAGCGAAGTATTTTCCCAGCCTTGTGTATTCCGTCTCCACTAACTGTGTCTCTTCTCATCCCAGGATCTCCACCCGTACCCAGCCATACCGCATTCCTCCCTGCCTGTCTACCTGCTCTTCCTCTGCCTGCCACGTTCGCCACCAGTCCCTCCGGCTCCCCCTGCTTCCGCCTCCAGCCCTGTCCACTACCTCCGCTCCTGACTACCCCCCCGGTGTCCTCTTCACAATAAACCTTTGTTCATCCTACCTCTGAGTTCGGTTCTGCTTTTGGGTCCCACCTGTGATATCGTAACAGTATTGGATGATGTAGGCGTCATGTACTGAATGCTGTCACTTCGAGCTAGTGTGATTAGAGCTAGTGGAGTGCATAGACAGGAAAGCTGAGTGGATCTCTGTTTGATTTGAAGGCTCTGGTTTGCAACGTCCGAGGAATGGAGCGACTTCACTCGCTTGGTAAGAGATAGGAGATTAGGGAAGGGAGCGAGGAAAGGTTCTAGTTCATGTTGGTATACTTTCACTGCTACTCCGGTGTGACCTGGGGCCTGTTCCAAGAAGCGGGTTCAGCAAACTCTGAGTCTAACCCTGCACTCTGAGTTGATTAATTCCGAGATGGCCAAGTCTGAGTTTTCGGTTCCAGAACGGCTGATTTGAGTTAATTCAATCAACTTTGAGTATTTTCACCTTGAGTTAAGCGCGTGCGCGACGACAATAAAAAGCCATCATCAATGGAGGTCTGATACTACGATTCACCATGGCAACCAGCAAGCAGAAGGGTCGTAAAGGAGAGGGAATTGGCGTGGGAGAGAATCGCTGCCCGAGTCAATGCGTACGTTTGAATGCAGTAGTGTATTCATTTAACATTTAACCACACTTTCTTATATTACCTACATGTGAGAAAGTGGTGGAATGGTATTGGGAAAAAAATATTTTCATTTAGGTGCAATCCCACGGGCGCAAAGCGCTCTTGGCAGCAGCTGAAAATGAAATATAAAAACATTACAGTCATTTAGCAGACGCTTTTATCCAAAGCGACTTACAAAGGTGATAGTTAACACTATGTGGGGATCAAACCCACAACCATGAGACTGAGAGTCTCATGCTCTACCAACTGAGCTGTCTGGGCCAGACATACTTCAAATGGTGTACTTGCGGCAACAAATTAGAAAGGCAGATCTAGAAATGTAATTACTGGAACATAAGTTAGAGGTGGGTGCATGGTCACAGGTGAAATGTGTTGTTGGAACAATATAAAAATACTAACTGTTGCTTTTGTATTTGTAGGAAATAAAGAAGACCAAATGAAATGTGTCTTTATTTGACTGCTCGGGGTGGTGGTAGCTTAATCCGTGAAGTGTAAACGGCATTTTATCTCGGACAGCTCTTCCATCCTGGACATAGAACATCTAATCGGGGTCTCAAAATCCTCTCCCGACGTAAGGCTATGCGAATTATTTCCGCTTGAAATATCGATCGGGTTACCGAGGAAAGGACACGCCATGTCCGACAGCTGCTTCAGGTTCAGCAGAGGGAGGAGACAGGGAGAAAGTCAGGGTTTGTTCAAGAAAACCTGCCAGCGAGCAGGTTAGGTTCACAGAGTCAGTTACCATGGTAATTGACTCAGAGTTTGAGTTACCTCTCTTTCTGGAACGGAAAACCCAGAGTTTCCCTCATCTCAGGGTTAACAAACTCAGAGTTTTCACTAAACCCGCTTCTTGGAACAGGCCCCTGCTGTGTTCTGTTTGAAGGCGTTGTGGGTCAACACCAACCTCGTGATGCGAACCATGGAGCTCCAGGCTGCTAGAGAGTTGAACCTCAGTCCCAATCAGGACATGGCTTCAGGAGACTTCTCCTATCTGTAAGTCTCATACTATACATAATGTATATCATAAATACCACTGTCCCTCTATAATGGTTTGTTTGTGTCTAATTCCAGTACTGACAAAGTAAAAGCCGAGGTCGCCCAAGGAATGAGGACCATTTCCCGCACGGTGACCTTCCATCCGTGCTCTAAGTTGTGCTGTTCAACCAATGTGCTGGTGGACCTGGTGCCAAGGCTGCTGCTGAGCCTGATGCACCAGACGGCTCAAACTCCCACCCATGACCTGAGCGACCTGGGGCCTGTTCCAAGAAGCGGGTTTAGTGAAAACTCTGAGTTTGGTAACCCTGAGATGAGGGAAACTCTGGGTTTTCCGTTCCAGAAAGAGAGGTAACTCAAACTCTGAATCAGTTACCATGGTAACTGACTCTGTGAACCTAACCTGCTCGCTGGCAGGTTTTCTTGAACAAACCCTGACTTTCTCCCTGTCTCCTCCCTCTGCTGAACCTGAAGCAGCTGTCGGACATGGCGTGTCCTTTCCTCGGTAAACCGATCGATATTCAAGCGGAAGTAATTTGCATAGCCTTACGTCGGGAGAGGATTTTGAGACCCCGATTAGATGTTCTATGTCCAGGATGGAAGAGCTGTCCGAGATATAATATGCCGTTTACACTTCACGGATTAAGCTACCACCACCCCGAGCAGTCAAATAAAGACACATTTCATTTGGTCTTCTTTATTTCCTACAAATACAAAAGCAACAGTTAGTATTTTATATTGTTCCAACAACACATTTCACCTGTGACCATGCACCCACCTCTAACTTATGTTTGAGTAATGAAATTTCTAGATCTGCCTTTCTAATTTGTCACCCCAAGTATACCATTTGAAGTATGTCTGGCTCAGACAGCTCAGTTGGTAAAGCATTAGACTCTCATTAGTCTCAGGGTTGTGGGTTCGATCCCCACAGAGTGTTAATTATCACCTTTGTAAGTCGCTTTGGATAAAAGCGTCTGCTAAATGACTGTAATGTTTTTATATTTCATTTTCAGCTGCTGCCAAGAGCGCTTTGCGCCCGTGGGATTGCACCTGAATGAAAATATTTTTTTTCCAATACCATTCCACCACTTTCTCACATGTAGGTAATATTATAAGAAAGTGTGGTTAAATGTTAAATGAATACACTACTGCATTCAAACGTACGCATTGACTCGGGCAGCGATTCTCTCCCACGGCAATTCCCTCTCCTTTACGACCCTTCTGCTTGCTGGTTGCCATGGTGAATCGTAGTATCGGACCTCCATTGATGATGGCTTTTTATTGTTGTCGCGCACGCGCTTAACTCAAGGTGAACATACTCAAAGTTGATTGAACTAACTCAAATCAGCTGTTCTGGAACCGAAAACTCAGACTTGGCCATCTCGGAATTAATCAACTCAGAGTGCAGGTTAGACTCAGAGTTTGCTGAACCCGCTTCTTGGAACAGGCCCCTGGCTGTCACCATGGTGCTGGAGGTGTTGAGAAGGCTGCCTTCTGCTCTGAAGAGTCCGGACACCCAAGTCCACTACTCCAGAGCCACCGGGATCCGCATGGTCCGCTCTGTCCGACGCAGGATTGCTAAACTCGGCAGCAGCGAGGAGCTTAACAGTGCTCTGGACTCCTGGAGCCCCAGCCTGATCGGGAGCATCACCGAAGCAGTGACCACCCAGGTCCAGAAGCTGTTTGGGAACCCTCAAGACTCCATCCTGCCCCAAGCCATCTTGAGCTGGCTGTCAGAGAGCAAGGCAAATGCTCAAAACAGCACAGTGCCACCAAAATACCACCAGGAACTAGTGCTGCACCTTGAAACCATCAGGAAGATAATTGGTCTGACAGTTATCTACCTACATGATGGAAACACTGAGTCTCCTATTGAGATGGACAACTGGCCCATTATTGCTGGGGTGGAGAACATGCTTGCTCAATACAATGTGAAGGTGTCCAAGAGGGTGGAGAAGGTCAGCTGGCACCTGGATCCACTAGAGATCCCCAACATGGTGACCCAGATCCACAACAGCCTCCACAGTCTATTTGGCACCAAGCTGAAGATGGCCCTTTCTCACAGGGTCCACACGATGACCAGAGCCATCACTCACTATGTAGTCCAGCAGATCCTCACACTGAGGGACAGACTCTGTTGTAAGGACACAGTCGAGGAATATATTAATGAATGTTATGAAGAATCCTGTGACTCCCTTGACTCCCCTGACGACTGCCTGGAACGCATCATCATATTGTTCCTAAAGAAGCTCCTCACTGCAACGGAGGAGACAGGAGACCATTTGAAGCCTGTTTGTGTCGCTGTGTCTGCTCTCATTTCCACGCTCGTCCGCAACATTGCAGACGGAGAAAGGCAGACCAGCATGCTGTGTCAGGAGCTGGAGAAGCTTAAGACTTCTGGTGGTTTCGGCCCCATGGCCGACATGCTTTATACGGACTACAGGAGCAGGTTCTGCTCCTCCCTCGGCCTGGATGCCTTCACAGACCCAAAGGGAACTCTGCTGGTGGCCAACATGTTGGCCGATAAGCTGCTGTCCCGTTCCACCACCCACATTGAGCTGAACCAGGTGGGGAGTGCAACAGCTGAGTGCCGGTCTGGTAAGTCATCCATCTGCTTCCCCAGTGTCTCATCAACAATTTAGAAGCCTGTTGTTTCATACAGGACATTTACATGATGATGATGTGGATTTCCTCTGTTTGGTTTCCAGCCCAGAAGAACAAGCCCAAGAAAAGTGGCATCGCTGGTTTCTTCTACAGAATGTTCAGATTCTGCTGCATCTCCAAGCAGGATGTGGACGACTGAGGCGTATCACCTCTCCACGTTACACACTACCTCACTGCAACACAACTGCCAATATTTACTGTATGATTCTGTGATTTTAATGTGATTTTTACTGTGATTTTGTTTGTTAGCTGAGCAAAATGTAGTTTATTTGTTTGGAGGGATTGGGAGTGTCTTGGGGAGATTGTGGTATCGATCAACAACCCGATCAACCCCTATCATCCCTATAGGGATGTTATGGTGCTTTTTTATTAGGAAAGTTATGAAAATGTGATTCATATAAACTTGTGTTGTTGTTATTATATACAGTATGCCAGGATGCACTTATACTGTAAATGATCATTGTTGTTTTATGAAAGAAAACGTTTGAATGTCAAATCAAATGTTGAATAAATAAAGTAATTGAATGAAAGTGATTTGTATGGTATCGTATTTTCTTGATATGTTGTACCGCAATTTCACCCCTAGGTGGCGTTTAGTGAGCTGCAGCTAACAGCGTGTTTCACAATTAATTGTGTGTGTTTCGTCAGGTTATTTGAATTGGCAGGCTAATACGTAAGTGACATCCTTACATCAGAAAGGAACAATAGTGTTCCTGATGGAAAGTAGGTCATGCTATGCTCAGACAAACTTCCATGGATAAATTAAAGTTTTGACAAAAGTCATATGGATGTCAAAATTGTTGAAAATGGTTTCAAATAGCTGGTAGAGAAGGTTTTTTCAGACAGAGCAAGGGCCATTTCCAACCTAATTTTCAAGTCAAGTCAAGTGGGGCACAGAGGGGTTTGTAGCAGTTTTTTGTAGCAAATTAATATTATACGGGTCTTTTAACCATGTAACCATTTTTATTGATCCCATAATAATGGGTGATCTGCTCTCAGCACCCTATAGAGCTGTACACACTAATGGCTCTATATATAGATCCAAAGCATTAAGCAGTGGCCAATACCAATTCAATTGTTGATAACTTCCTCAATCTTTGCTGACAGACACTCCAGCGATCTGAGATAAGCTCTTAATTGACCAAGGGGATTCAAACCAGTTCTCACTCTTCAGCTATAGATACCACCCCTTGGATAATCCCTTTTGCTGTGTTGTGATTAAGCTGGTTAGCGGTAGCACGCACTGGTCAGTTTAGGGATTCAATTGGGCGAAGTTTGACTGTGAGAGATTATGCATTACATTGCATTACATTACAGTCATTTATTCAAAACCACTAGTCACCAGAAATCGTAAGTGCATTTCTTTCCTGAACAAGCATCTAAGAGCGGAACCAGTGCTAAGAAAAGTGCAATAAGTTAGCTACCTACTTTTTATTTAAACAAAGAGTGCAGAGCCTGAGACACCCATCCCCTCAAGGGTGAAGAGGAGGATCTGGTAGTTCACCGTGTCGAACGCTGCAGACAGGTCCAGGAGTATCAGGGCAGAGGAGAGAGAGTTCGCTCTAGCAGCATGGAGCGACTCTGTCACTGCAAGGAGGGCAGTCTCGGTCGAGTGACCCACCTTGAACCCAGAGTGGTGGAGGTACAAGGACAGTTGATTAAAGACATTCAAGAGTTTTGGATAGGAAGGGTAGAAGGGAAACCGGTCTGTAGATTTTGACCTCAGAGGGGTCAAGTGTTGGTTTCTTCAGAAGGGGGGTGAAAGCAGAGGGAAAGCGTCCAGACACCAGAGATGTGTTGATGAGGTGGGTCAGGTGCAGTACACTGAAGGAGAGGGGAGGGGACCGGGTCAAGGGAGCATGTGGTGGGGCAGCTAGATGTAACAAGGTCAAGGACCTCATTTGGGGAGAGGAGAGAAACATGGGGTAGGGCGGGAGGTGGGGAGGGAAAAGATGGAGAGGGTGCGTGGAGCACCGCCGGGGGTGAGGGAAGGAGGATCGGATAGCGTTAACCTTCTTGTCAAAGAAGTTGGCGAAATCGTCAGGGAGGAGGGAGGAGGTGGGAAGAGGGGGCGTGGGAAAGAGAAAGGGAAGAGGTAAGAGAAAATTTCGAAGAGACATTACTGCTTGTCACTTTGCTAGCTTGTCCAAATGGAGCATCAATACGTCCTCTTCATCATTACATCTACTGCTAGATCACTATTCTACACTTGAGTCCATTTTAACTCATTCCACTTTCATTGTCTCATCTTGACTCCAGTTTGGCACAGGGGTCAAAAAAATGTTGGTTTTAGTTTTTGTTCACTTTGTTTAGTTCAAATATATTTTAACTAATAATATATATATAATAATACAGTGATAAATCATAGAAGTAGTGGTCCTCAAATCCGGGTCCAGAGCACTGCTGGTTTTCTATTCTGCCAGGTAGCTGTCTAATCAGGGATTGATTGAGACCTGGGATGCCAGGTGAATGCAATTAACGTCCTGGTAGGAGAGAAAACCAGCAGCACTCTGGACCCCGAGGCCCGGGTTTGTGTGTGTGTGTGTGTGTGTGTGTGAAAAGAAGGAAATTTGAAGAGAAGAGAGATAATTTGTGTGACAAGTTACCGGAACTATTCCAGATCCTCTATATCTTAAGGAAAAGTGACAGTGATCTGGAAAAGTGTGAGAGTGCGTTTACGGGCTCGCAGCTGGCATCGGGGGCTGGCTTGCGCGATTCATCTCAAACTTCCTTGCAGGAGACTCTGCCTCTCCCACTAAGTAGTTAATTAGCTTGTTAGGATTTAAGGAGGTTGTTACGGCGGTTGCGGAGGGAGCCGTTGTGACAGCTAACGACTCCGGCCCCCATGGCTCAGACTCCCGGTGGAACGTCAGTCTGTCACTCCCACCGACAGGTCTGCCATGGGAGGCTTCTCACGGCTGCACCTCCCCGCCTCTCTCCTCGTACTCTCCCAGCTCTTGAGTGGGAAGAGTTAGAGCATCCGTCTGTTTTTAATTAGGCTTTTTAATTACAGAGCGGAGACGCTTTTCACGGAGAGCTGCACCGAGGTAACAGTTGAGCGCACGTGTCACTGCCTATTCTAGATCTGCCAAATTGGATTGCCACTAAACTAATAGTTTCTTTTGGTTAAAAGATGCCATTTTATTTTACATTTCTTTTGAGTTTTCTGCTGTTTGATAGAAAAGTACAATGAAGGGTTTAGAATGGTGTTACTCATATCCCCTCATAGGTGGAATTTGGGGATTAAAAATCTCTACAAATAGAGTTGAAACGTAAGCGCCTACTACTTAGTACTACTACTACTACTACTTAGAAGTAAATTTACCATTTGTTTTCTCCATAGACATTTCAGAAAATCCCTATATAAAGAATATAAGAAGAATATAGAAGAAGTCATGAACCGAATCTAGCAGCTACGAGATGAATCATGACCTTGTAAATAAGTAATTGATTCAGAGAATTTTTAACAATTTGTACAAGCACACCATATCTGACAGATAAACCATGATGGAGTACGTTGCTAGCTACGGCAACTACGTATGCTCAGTCAGTGCTGATTGCCAACCGCGAAGTTTCGGTGCATGTCACATCTCCGTGGTAACAGCGATGTCTCTGATTGGTGGAACTCGAGCTAAGGCTTGTGGGTAGTGTATTACTTCCCCAGGAATTCTCAAATAAAACACGATTTCTTAAAAAACGCAGAGCATATACCATTGTTTCACAATCTCGTAGCTCATGGTACGCCTGCCTTGTACGGTTACTCTGTTGTGGCTGATTATCAAATTCCCTATGGCGGCTATGAATTATATTTTTACTTCTGGAGCCTCACGTTTCAGCAAGAAGTAGGAATGAAAAAAAACATTATTTTGACTTTTTCCAGAATTTGGCATTTTGAGGGATGGTTTATGCATGTGGGCCGTGGTATTGAGTATTGCAATTGGTTGACACTGTTAAAACAGGTTGTAATATTCAATGGCTATTTAATGGTGTTTAATGCCCCATTAGACCAGCCGTCAAGACGAACAACTGTCACCTCTTCCCATCTGTTCTCCTGCACTGACCGAGAGACTAGCATTCTGGCTCACTGCCCAGTTTTGACACTTCCAGAGAAGATAGGCAAAGGAAACCTGAACCACGTGGCATTGATCATTAGTACTGGGAAGCTCTTCTCCCTAGTTTCATAGGAGGGTGACGAGGATGAGGTGAGAAGAATAGAAGGGATAGGGGGGGTGCAGGAAGGATGTGGGCATGTCTAGAGATCTCAGGGTAGGTGTTGATAAGTTGTTCACATAGAGGAGTGAGAGGAGATGAGGTGGGAGAAGGTGTTGGAAAGGGATCAAGGGATCAGTTTTGGCATGGTGAAAAGTTAGAGGGTTGAGAGAGGAGAGAAGGTGTACGCAGCTGAAAAACGAGTGATGAGTGATAGAGGATGCGGGAGGAGTTGAGGAGAGGAGGTGTGGAGAAGAGGAAAATGGAGGAAGAGATAATGCTCCAACAGAGAGACAATTACTAGTTTATTGCTGTGTTGTACTCTCTATTTGGTGAGAGACACATGAGTGTAGCTATGGAAACGAATGAGGGAATGAGTCATGGGTAGCAGCTGTGGCATAGCGGTAGAAGGTGTACCCACTGAGTGAGAGACTCAAAATATTGTCAAAGGTAGCATGAAGAGACTTTTAGAGGAAAATAGGCTAGTTGGAGCAGAAACATAGCATTTGTTTTCATTTAACACACTGTAGATCTCTCTCTCTCTCTCTCTAGATATATATATGTCTTTAACATAACCCTAAAATAGCCCCCTCTCAATATTAGCACAAGCCAAAATATCATAGAATTAGGCTTGAAACACACACACAAACACGACACACTTTTACAGACTGGCTCCTCTTTAATTTAAAGATATTAAATGTCAATATTAAAAGTCAGGTAATATTTTATTTGTTTTCACACTTGAATGGATATTAATTGTTCAAATACCACACTATATAAGCAGAGTGGCGTAAATGCCCTTCAGTCACTATTATTCAGAATCTGAGTTCTTGGAGAAGTGCAGTGTGACTCCCACGCTGAGCAAAAACTGATAGAAACAATACATTTCTCTGTAAATCGTAAGGTTCACCCCAGAAATATGGGAAATAGACTCCAGATAGTCACATATATGAATATGTTTTATTTATATATATGAATTATTACCACACAAGTGACACCATATCTCATCTTTTCCTCGATACTAAGGAATATACAGTGCTATATCATCCATTTAGCCTTCACTTTTAGCTAACTCTAAAGGAGTTAGGAGTCACCTTACACACACACACACACACACACACACACACACACACACACACACACACACATACACACAAGCCTACACTCTCAGCATTACTCATTGGAAACTTCCATTGAGCTGCATTTTAAAAATCACACATTAAACATTGAGGACAAGCCTTAAATAAAATGTGTACAAGGGAAATGGAGAGTGTATAGAGTTGATAAACTGACTTGGTTTCCTTTGAGAGTATTTACCTGTGAATATCATATGTGGTATGATTAATTCAGCCTGGAGAGCAGCAGATGAGCACAAGATGATCTTATCCATTAGCAATATGGCAAAAACAATTCTCAGTAAAAACTCAGCTTCAACCTTCCCATAACTCAAAGGTTACGGGTTTGATCCCTGCCACAACTAATGTGCCCATCAACAGCCTTGTGTCATGTCCCCGAGCAAAACACTTAACCCGTATCTATTCAAGTCACTCTGGATAACAGCGGATATCTGCAATAACAAACTGAATCACCAAGTCACTCAAATGATCCCCCAATCTACTGAGTTTATTTCTGCACATAGGCAGAGTAGAATAGGCAGGTAGGTAGGTCATTATGTTGGATGTGGTACTCCACATTTCGGCCCTCATTCATTTATTTGAATGTGCTACCTTGTTATAAGGTATTCTCTAGTCATATAAGGATTCATTTCGGAGTATTTTGAACTTGCCAAACTTGCTTGCTGTGACTCAAAAATGGCTGAGGACACTACTGCAGGGATGCAGTCATTTAAAATTCTTGTGCAGTATTTTCAGTTCCCTGTGACTCAGATATCAGTACGCTGAGTAATGCTGCATTGCACCTTATCACCTCTTATAGATTATACCTGAACACTTCTCCAATAGGCTAAATTGTGCCTGACCTTCTACCCAGTGGCTTTCAAACTTTTTCCTACCTTTTGACCAACACAAAAATTGTTTCGTGGACTACACTTTAGGGTTTCAACCTAAACAAAACACACTACCCTGTATGTACCCCACTCTCATGAACATGTCAGTTACCCACCTGCAAATCTATGTGCTGTTGTTCCCTCATGTAGCTCGTGTAGTATAAATATGATGTATTTCAGTTTCAGTGTCACTTTTCCAAGTGATATCTCAGCCAAAGAGGAGCATGCATTCTCCTCGCTGCTGCTTTTTATTTCACACAGCGCAGTGAGTTGTTCTTATATAAAAGAATAAACACCTGGCAGGACTGGAGGGTATGAAAAACGTATAAAGTACGCACAACTCTAAAGAAAAAAGTATGGTAACGGGTGCCCGGTGAGGGAGATAATTTAGAAAAAAAGGAAGGCACCGGCACTCACGGAACAGAAAAAATAATCCTTTAATTAGGGCAAGATGAACGTTTCGGCTAAAAGGCTTCGTCAGCATGGACTGGAGGGTACACTTACTGAGATAATGCACTTCCTGTTTGAAAAATGCTTCTATGTCGAAGATAATCTATTTTCTGATGTGCATCTTTTCATCTCTGTCAGTGGGCCTCGTTCACGAAACGTGCGTATGATCAGATTTGATCGTAAAGTGTTCGTACGAACATTTCCGCGAACCTATGAGTGTTTGGGAAAATGCGGGAAGGCGCTAAGAATGCCTTATTCTTTATGCAAAATCAATTACAGTAGTGACAAACCATGATTTGTTTGTGAAACATCCAGACAGGAAACATAACATGACTGCATCTCTCTCTCTCTCTCTCTCTCTCTCTCTCTCTCTCTCTCTCTCTCTCTCTCTCTCTCTCTCTCTCTCTCTCTCTCTCTCTCTCTCTCTCTCTCTCTCTCTCTCTCTCTCTCTCTCTCTCTCTCTCTCTCTCTCTCTCTCTCTCTCTCTCTCTCTCTCTCTCTCTCTCAGGAAAAGCCAGACAATTCTTGCTTGTGGTGAAAAATGAACAAAAGGTTTATTAGAACGTGCACGGGAGCATACTCCATTGGGGTCCGTTCTAAATCCAGGGTCATACACAGGGCAATCAATCAATATTAGCACTCTCTCCTAGTTTCCTCACGATTCGGTCTGCTCTCCTCTGTCGACCACCTTCCTCTCTGTCTCCTCCTGCCACTCTGGGGTTCTTATAGGACCTGCCAGCCTATAGGGGGGTGATTGCTGCTTTCCCTCCAGGACCTGGGGAGCTGACGGTGGTAGAACTGCTTGTTGATTAACATGCCCAGGTAGCAGCGGCTAGGGATTGGGGCGTCTGGGGTTACCTCGGTGGTGCTGCCGGCCCCACCCACCACAACACACACACACAAACACAGATACACAAGAATAGCAGTGAAACTTATCACTCTAAACATGCCCCAGGAGGCTGTCGGGGCTTGGCTCAATTGGATCAATTAATCAATCACACGCATGCACACACACGCGCGCACACACTCAATTGCTCAGCCGCATACTCCCTTACAAGAGGTGTAGATGTAGAGATGTATACATATGTACATGCACACACATGCACACACACGCACACACACTTGTTTATGAGATGCTTCCCTCCACACTCTGCCAGAGAATGCTGAATGTCTGAGGTCCGTGTGGAAGCAGAGCAGTACTTCACAGCTGTTGACCTTTTTACATGCAAATCAGAGCAATCCTCCTCCGTGAATGAAGAAGACCAGGATTGATCCAGGCCACTTCAGATCCGTATTAATGAGCTTACAATAGCAAATGTCCTTCTCACTTTCCTCCCTCAAGCCCTTTTCTTCATCCCCTCTCTAGACAGTCACAGTTCGTCAAACCTAAATACTGAGTGGACCAGCTGTGTCAAGATGGTGGGCAATCAGACTCTAATCAATAGATTTTGTGGGTCCATTCCAGTGCAATTTGCAAACAGCGTTCGCTTCACGTCTTCCTATTCTTTATAAACTGGCAAGAACAAATGTTGATGATCTGACACTTTTCACTTTGTGAAACGGATATGAAAACCACCCAACCAGAAAACTGCCATATTTACGCACCCTGGTCTGTTACTTCTCAGATCAAAATGTGTACTGTAACATCTGACATGTTTTGTCAGTTAAACTTTGTCACTGTATCAGCAATATTGTTCTTTACTTGTCTTTCTTTATCATACAAAGTTAACAAATAGACTTCACAGTACTTGTATCATTCAATAGGGTTCTATGAGACATGATGGAAAAATGATCATTGCTATGTCTTCTGCTGTATCAGAAGAGGTGGTTGGTTATGTGTGTGTGTGTGTGTGTGTGTGTGTGTGAGAGAGAGAGAGAGAGAGAGAGAGAGAGAGAGAGAGAGGACGAGAGTGAAATAGAGAGAAGAGAGTTTTGGTGCTCCCCAGTGGTAAAGGTAGGAAAATATTGTTTGAACAGTGAAGAACTGCACCGTGGCTCACTGGAGGAGATGCCTTGTTTTCTCGTGCTGCCATTGCACATTTAGAGATTCACTCATGTAATGAAAAGAAACAAACTAAAGTGAAAGCCACTAATTCAAACACATTCAGCAATAAAGTGTGTTGAAAATGTCACTATGATTCAGTAGATGAAACAAGACCGTACACAGTTCTATTCTATTCTCTGCTCTTTGTCGTTTTCTGGTTCCTTCTAGTTTGTTCCCGTTTTTTTATTTTCATTTCTCACAATCACAAAATTACTCATTTGATGAATTTCATTCTTCTCATTACTGATGAGATGGCCATTCAAGGAGTTTGTGAGGTGAAATGCTTTGGAAAACCTTTGCTCGGTTGTGTTGTGTTCTGTTTTGCTCTCGTCTGCTCCACTCTATTATACCACTCTGCTCTGTCCTGTCCTGTGAGGGACCATGTTATTAACAACCTTCTATTGTATCTCTGGAAGAATATCAGAAGAGTCAAAACAGGAGCTGTAGAAACAATTTATTGAATGGACAGATATGTAAAATTGTTGCTTGTGTATTGTAGGAAATCACATACTAAAAACAGTATAAAAGCCATCATTCAATGATGGATCTAAAAGTCAGAAAGTATATAATACATCTTGTGTAGATAATCTCTGGTAAACTGTAACATTGATGGATGAATGAATGAATGAATGAATGAATGGTCAGATGGATGGATGGATAATTAAGAAATTGTCCTCAGCAGTTATGTGTTCAAAAATAGTAAATAGGTTTACAATTTTTTTGCATTGTAAGACTTTTTGAGCATAACCAAAATCTAAATTTCTATTTATTAATTCCACATATTTAACTTTGGCTATCTTGATTTTCTTAATTTGAATCAAAAACCCATTTATAAGTCTTGCTGCTTGACCTCAGACACAATTATTACCAATTTAAGACAGATAAAACAAGGATGTCTTTGTGATCTGTCTCTGTAGGCTCTTTATTTCACCTTAACCTTGCCTAATGTATGAATAGCAGGCCTAGTCTCAAACTGAGTTCAGCTTTCTTGTTATAGTGTTTCAAAGCCCTGCAGGGTTTTGCTCTTATGTAGCAATTGTGTAACAGTCATGTAGAAAGAGGTTAGAAAACACTCAATTGATATTTTAGGCGTTCTGCAGAACATCATAAGCTCTTTCAAGAAACAAGCAAAGGGCGGGGGCATACTATCTTTCATTTTAGATGACATTTACTGAGACATTTGCCCTTTGAACTATAGTAATCCTATTAAAAAAAACACATTTTAGGATACTATACAATATCAGTGCAAAACCATATGCTGTACTATATTATATATGCAATGTCCTGTTGATTAAAATACCATAAAGTCTAGACAGTCAATATAAACTTACTATTGAATACCACAAACAGGTCCCTTTAGGACTATTACATCAATTACACTGATTTTGACTCTGAAGTTTGCCATTCCAAAATCAGACATCCACTTCTGAAAACAGTGATACCACCTCTCAAAAAGTGCTATCATGAAAAAAGGTTAATATTTTGCAAATGTTGAATACAGAATAAACATACGGAAGGAATGTATCAAATGTGTTAATAACATTTAGGGGCGTAGCCCTTCATTAGTCAGAGTACAGCAGACATATACTGTGATGTTCTGTACATTACAGCATGTGGGGGTACAGCAGTGCATCTTCTCACTGCAGCCCGACCAGCGGTGGCAGCGCGCCTGCGCAGTGCATCCAGGGGCTCGGCGGCGTTCGGTGCTGAAGTTGGGCGGATGGCAGAAAAACAGCAGCGATGGACATTACACCGCAGGATTCCCATTTACGATGTCATTAAACAAGCATCGGAACAACGCGCATTCAAAGCTATCACCCTAGGACACTGACAGCCTAAAATAAAGGGGTAAGATGATGATTATTCTGCGCAAATGTTCCATACAAGCTCGCTAGCTGCGGCTGGCTAAGTGACGTTAGCACGGTGCTAACTGCTGCTCAGCCGCCACCGCCTCCTCTCGCTGCGAGAGATAGCGGATCTCGGGCTGTTGGCTAAGCTAGCAAGAAGAAAGTGGGTGGTGTTTGATTTATGATAATTGTCGTTGCGACAGTCAACCCTGTGCAGTCCTCTCCCCATTTGCGTTATTATTTCCCGGTGTCTATTGGAAGGGAATCCCCTCGCTAGCGAGTCTTACCTGCAGTGACTGGGCTCAGATGCTTCGCACAGCTGCAAGAGAAACCATGCAAAACACTCAAACCAGCTGCTAGCCAACATAGCTAGTACACACGGGGCTGAGCAGGATCGTCTAAAGATATGCATAGGCCTTCAGCAACAGATTCAATGATGCAACAACATACTTCATAAATCCATTAACTGTCCAGCTAACTCAGCTCACTTTCAAGTTCATTTTGCCGGCGCATCGACCCACTCTCCCTTTCCGCGCTGCTATTAGAACAGGACCATGCAGCCCACAGCTGAGAACACCCACGTTGCAGTGCCCTATGGACAGACCGGTGTTGAGCCAGTTGAACCCAAGTTATATTACCAGTGCATGCCAGTGGACTCGTCCATCTTTTACTATTCATTTAAGTCAGATGCTCCTGACTCCCAGCAGTCACATCAGTATCTTTGTCATTGATCTTAATTGCTTGTGGTGTATAGAGCAAAAATTATCTAGCGACGACCAAATCAGTGTATTGTTCTTTGAAATTCTCTACAATAGTAGATTGACTAGAAAGGTAGAAATGCTGACCAGCGTTGAACAATTTTGTTCATATTCAAAATGCAGAATTACAGTATGGACGACTACACCAGGCACTTAGGTTTACTTTTAAAATGAGTCCTAAAGACACTGAATTATATTATACAATGTGAGAATTCAGTTCAGTTATAGGCTAATATACTCATTCAGTTTTTTAAAAGTCAGGATAAATTTTCAGTAGCAAGTTATAATCATCGTAATATTATTAAATCAATAATTGTTTAGACGCTTTTGTTTGTTCACACTTATTATAGACCAGCAGCATAAGGATGATGCCGTCCTACTGTAACACACATCCAACTCTTAGGGGTTTTCCCTTCCTTTTGTAGAAGCAGTGGTAAAGTTGCTTGCGTGGTGGATTTTGTGTGGGAAAAGGAGGCTCAGATCATACAGATACAATAAAAAGCCTTATCTTTGAACACATATGTATAAAACTGTTCTTCCTAGAGTTTTACTATGCAAGGAAAACCTTTGTTTCCAAACCAGTCCAAGCTGGCATGAGCAGATATTGATGCTTAGATAAATTGCACCAAGGGAAGGGTTGTAGAGTAAAACAGCAGGGAGATCAAACTAGGAGGCTAGCATCTTTATACGTTTAGTCCATTCCCCTCAGGGACAATTTGGAACAAATGTAATCCCACTGAGCTGGACCTTTGTGTAGCGGCACCAAGTTGATAGGCTAATTCCTATTCATGATCGCTGTTTAAACATTAGATAAAAAGCAATGATGATGACAGCATCAATCAAAGGATCACAAATGTAGGAGTGTTTTTTGACAAAGTACTCCTGCCCTTTTTTAACCTTATTACCTGAATTATTTTCTGACTTTGGTGTTTTTCCCATCTTGTGAAGGTAAAGATCAGCAGCCTACAGAGAACTGAATAGAGAACATATATAACATGATAGTATGATGTGCAGAGTGATATGTAAAGTCTGCTGTCCATTGCATGTCCTGGACTGTCCCTATGTACTGAATGTGAGATCCTGCTCTCCCTGTATGTACTCATGCTGTTATTAGCTGATATGTTCCTGCACCAATGTCACCAAGATAAATTACTGTAGCTTTGTTGTTCTTGGCAAAGTGATTCTGGTTGTGATTGTGATAGTAAAGTCTGTGTTTTTGTTCCCCCTCTGTTTTTCAGATGCTGTACTTACACTGCTCCCTGTACTATCAAGTCTATAAATGACCCATTCACTGACTCCTCCCTGAGATCCATGGACGCCTAGGAGGTGACTGCGAGAGAAACAAAAAAAGCAAGTGAAATAAAGAAATAAGGAGAGGAAGTAGTTGTATTTTGCCTCAGCTCTCCTGTCCCTTTCTATGTCATCTGGTCAGGGATGGTGAAACCAATAAGCCCTTTCCCCGTAGTGAAAAGAACCCCCCCGCCTCATCCTGCATCGCCAACAAGCCAAACAGCCAGTCACTTTGCCAAACACGCTCAGACAGTCAACCAGTCAGTCAGTCAACCAGCCTGTCCAGCAACTTATTACCTCAGTGCCATGACTGCTCCGTCTGACCTGTCCTTAGGAACTCACTAATTCTCATGGTAAGTTTGATTTTTGTCCCATATGATTGTATTGATTTACCAATTATCGTTGGTGTCCTAAAAAGACCTTATATGTGTACTTTTGCCTTGTATAAATGAGACTGTAATTGAGAGCTGACACACCCTCATGTGTATAGAATGTTTCATGCAGAAGATAAAAAAGAAAGCTTGTTAAAGTCTGTCATTTGTTATCTTCATGGAAATTGAAAATGCCCCGAAAGACCATGCATCATCAAGCTAAACCCTTGAAATGTCTAGAGAAAAACGTATAGAGATCGATGGCAAAATCGCAAATCTTGAGTAGTTGAGTTTTTGGAGCTACAAAGTTTCTGCATGCCACACAACTGGTGAGCGTTAGTGTAGTTATTCCAGCCCACGCAGGAATCATGAGCTGTTACACTCCCTATATAGGCTACCTTATCATACCATTCATGATATTAGTCAGGCCCCAGCACTAAATTACCTTTGCAAGAAAGGGTGACTGTTTTTACACTTCTGCTTTTTTGTTGGTAGCTGTCACACAAACTTTAACTACTTCTTTTTTAATGCTAAAAGAAACGAAAATATGTAAGATAAGAACATAAGAAATAAGAACAAAATACCCAAAAAAAAAAAACAGTTATTCTCAGTAATGCAGGGGGACACTAATGGGGCAGTGAACACATCAGTTGTCTTTTGTTTCATGAATGTTTTGAATATGCACTGACATCAGTTCCTGTGTCGATGAGAGAGAGAGAGAGAGAGAGAGAGAGAGAGAGAGAGAGAGAGAGAGAGAGAGAGGGGGAGAGTTTTGGATTCCATTGAATTAGCCTGTGTACGATATATATAGTACCATTTACAAACTAAGGTCTTAACGTTCAATACAGAATACTCACAACAACACAGAGTACTGAAAGTACTGAAAAATAATTTTGGCAAAACTGACTGAATTAACATCTGGCAAAATTGACTCGCTGAATGTACCATATTGCCTTTCCTTATAGAATAAAGTCATACTGGGCCCTAACCCTTTAAGAGTAATACATGTGTATGACAGCTCTTGTGGAAGTCTCTCTCCTCATCCCACGTCTCCCCATCCCCATCTTTCTATTTGTATTTCCGCACCATATTTGCATGTCCTGTTAATATGGCCTCCTCCTCCAGGGTTACAACAAAGCCGTACCTCGCCGTCGTTTGCATCCGGCTGCCTATTTTTCCACAGTCGCTGCCTGGTCGTTGAATAACTGATGGCCACTCAAGTGGTCAGGCGACCGCATTTGCACATCAGGCAGGTCGACTTGGCCCGACCTGCCATGTATCCCCGTAGTAAATCGTGTGTGTGTAGAGTTGAGCAGAGGAGAAAGCAGGGGGAAGGCACCTCTGTTGGTACTCCATTCGTGGGAACGCAGTATTTTTTATTTGGGTTTGCAAGTGTTTAATGAGGAGTTTAATTTGAACCATGACTTTACAGGTAAGAGTTCTGTTTGATTAATTATACTTTCGAGGTCCCAAATGAAAAGACTGCAGTTAATTAGTGCATTTTCCAAACTACATCCCTTGGGAGAATTGAATTTAAATGCCTTACATTATAGGGGAATGCCAGTGGCTCCAGTGACCTACCATTGTGGAGCTTATGTTGGTGGACATCCACTTTTATCTCCTCTATCTGTATTGGCATCCTCTGCCTAGAGGATCATAGAAGGTTTCATGCCCTTGTTTTGTGGTAGTAGTGAGAATGCATGCCCTGTGATCTGTGAGAAAGTACAATACAGTAAGATCAGGGGTTTTCCTGCCTATTTAGAAGCCTAGCACAGTGATTTTTACCCACCTGGAGGAAGATGCTTTGCTTAAGGCATTAGAATGAGTTCTTAAGAGATTTTTTTTTGTTAAGGGCTGTTGAAAGGGTTTAGATAGCGCTGTGTTTGCCAATAAAAG
This sequence comes from Hoplostethus atlanticus, assembly GCA_034670405.1. Taxonomy (NCBI): domain Eukaryota; kingdom Metazoa; phylum Chordata; class Actinopteri; order Trachichthyiformes; family Trachichthyidae; genus Hoplostethus; species Hoplostethus atlanticus. The sequence goes on along the minus strand of JAXDDX010000065.1, from coordinate 1,455,173 downwards.
CTGCTGTGTGATGTTAGAGTGGCTCTTCGCACCGCCTCTACCTTTGCAACTCCCAACCCACTAGCAACCTCTTAAGCCTCTCTAAAAGCGAGGGGCAAACCCCCCGGGGATGATAGACACAGTACCCACAGTGGCTTGAAGGGACAAACAAATTGGGACCAGAGACTTTGGAAGGTGCATATCTGTGTTAATTGGAGCTGATAGGGCAGACCTCCCTTTAGTACAGTACACTTGATTAGGCAGTCACAGTGGTGGAGAATTAGCGGATGAAATTCTTGCTAAACTCTATTTAATGGGACAATTTTGGCTGAAACTGCATAACCCATGCCTATATTGAAAAAAGCAGGGGGATGTGTCTGCAGGCTGCATGCTGCTGGTGTTTCTTGCTCACATTCTGGCTTGATTTGTGTCATACAGTACCTTCAAATCATGCCTAAGTCTTATTCCTTGAACACTGACTAGCGAAATTGACAGTGACAAGGTTAATTTAATGGAACAGAGGGTTGGCAGAAAATAGAAATATGTTGTTTAGCTGGTAAATGCCATTTGATGGGTTCAACATGTAATTCCAAATTTAACCCTTTTTGCGTTTCTGCAACAATGTGCAGTGTAGCAGACAATAAAAGGAGGAAGGTGTTTTGTATATAGGGTAGCTACTCAGAGCAAGGCTGGGCATACAGCGGGGGGGAAATGGACGTTGGGTAAATTGGTACCCTGCTTATAGATGCCCAAAGAAAACATTGTGCTATATTCTCTTGCCTTTTGTGTCTGCTTATCAGTACGTCTGGAATGTCGACTCAGGAATACTTGGCTGTCACCGCTGAATACTGATAGCAAGGTATGAAGGATTAGTCTCTTAAAACAACACGCCAGGCTAGAAACGCCACCAGTCTTTCTTAATGGCTGTTGGCGATCCTAAATCTGGATATGTCGCGGTCAGCCGTTATTGGTTAGAACAAATGAAGCTTTGTGTTGAAATTCCAGATATAGAACATAATCAGTGTTTAAATGTACAAGTTAAAATAAAAAAACGCCTTATATTGACGTTATTCAGTCATATACATTATTTCCCCTTTTTCTGACTGAATGTCTGTTGATATGTTGGTTTTGTTCCTTTTTGTTTTACTTTTTGTCAAGAAAGGTGCTGTAGAAATCTAATAATAATAATTACTATTAGTAGTAGTAGTAGTAGAAGTAGTACTAGTAACTAGTAGTAGAAGTATTAAGTATCTTCTAATTGTTCTGGTTATTTCTGCTGGGAATCTGAACGTCTGAGTATGAAAATGCACCCGACATCTGCATGTTTCCCACCTAGCCCCACCTCATCTTGTGTATCTATTGGGACCGTTGGCCTTGCTTTTTTACTTCTTTTACATTGTTGTACTTTCTTACTGGGATCCACCACTGCGGCTATTGCTAAGCTACTCTGCTGTGTAAACTGTACTGACCTCCAGTTTGATTTAAGGCAAGCCCTCTGTAGCTCTCTGACACTCATTCAACCCAGGGGGTTTCTTGACAATTAGCAACTGTACTAGAAGGAAAATAGGATGAGGGGACATGGTGCTGTCACTGTTTTACCCACTTACACTATGTACAAGGTTCCCATGGCTTACACATATTTATATGACACTGATTAATTGTGGCTATCAACTGTAGTATAAGCACATACATTTTACTTGCAAGTTTGGTATACTAAAGAAACATTTTCTTCACATGCATGCCGATGTATAATCACAGCAGTAGAAGACATCGCAACACCACGTATCTACAACAGAGGGATGCAGCGGTAGCGAACGTCCATCAGAGATGACTGCAGGGTCAGAATATAAAAGACTGACCAGATTGTTGAAATGTTCACTGTGCATGTCGTATCCCCTCCAGCTTGTGCATAGGCTATTGTATGTTCAGAGGCAACAAGCCAGACAAAACATGAACACAGATAGAGGCGCCTATGGGTGCATGTGAGTGTGTGTGTGTGTGTGTGTTGCACACGTGTGTTAAGCCATGTCCATGATTTGTATGTCAGTTTCTCTGTCTGTACGCATTGAAATGTATATGCAGCGTCTGTCAAAACAAACTAAAAGACCTGGCTTACTGCCAAAAAGCCTAGTACCGTACAAGGAAGGGAATGCTCTCTCTCTCTCTCTTTCTCTCTCTCTCTGTTTCTTTCTTTCTTTTCTTTATACAGAACATGGAGACAACACTCCCTTTAGGATTTCAATCCTGATGTGTCTCCCTGGGTTTCTTAAAGACATTAAAGATACGCTAGTCGATACAGTACCCATTTGATGGGCGTTTAACTTGAACTGTGTTTACTTTCTGTGTGTATGTGTGTGTGTGTGTGTGTGTGCGCGTGTGTGTGTCCCTTGAGCAGCCCCGGAGTCCGAGTGGAGTGGAGATGAGAAAAAGGCAGGCGGCACACATCGAGGGCCCCCCCCAGGCCCCTGGACAGCCCCGACCCAACACCTGCTGCCTCTGCTGGTGTGGCTGCTGCAAGTGTCTCTGGTAAGCTGTTCACAGAAAGTACTTTATATTGTCCATCTTCTTCACTCTCCTCTCAGACTCTCTCTCTCTTCATATCAAAGCAGTCATGTGTTCAGGATTTTGTTTTTCAGCCAGCATTGTGTTGGTCAATCTTTGGACCAGTCCTCTAGGATTCATTTTAGTGATAATTAATAACAGACCCATTGTTTATTTGGCAAGTGATATTTCAGAAGCAGATCTGTTCATCATCCCACAGTGATGACTCTGTTGACTGCTGTTAATCAACAACAACAGTTGTGTTTTCCATACAGTGTTAATATTTGGGAGGCCTGCCGAGGTAAATTAACAGTTTTATTTAGATTAATGTCAGGCGCTGTAATGCATGAAGATGATGATTCACGCTGATGTAGCTTTCAAACAATCAAGATTTAATGCTGCCAAGCGCTGAAAATGTGTTGGCAAACTTGAATAACCATAATTCATTGCACCTATGACGCAGCGCATCTGTGCTCCTTCGAGTTATGGTGTGTCTGTGCTGACGAAAATTGAATGAGAGACCGTTTGAAATGTACCCTCGGTAATAGGGTGGCGGTATGATAGTCAGGTAATGTAATGAGGTAATGAGGTCATATATGCATTTACACTGAGGAAAATTTGAATTCCTATAATAGGGCCCTGTACACTGTTCTCTCTGTCTAGACACTGGTCAGCCAGCTGAAACGCTGATTGCATCATGTACAGTCATGCTTGAAAATTTGTGCATCCCTTGTGCAATTACAGAAATCTTTACTTTTTACCATGCAGTCCTTATTTAATCAAAATTAGCGTTCTCTAAACTGAAAAAAGGCTCTATATTTACCAATTTCATATGTTTTTCAGAGAAAATTGTGCATGTAGTAAAATGAAAATAAGTTTAGTGTTAGTGCAGGTGCAAAAATAAGTGAACATCCTCTTGCATTAGTTAAATCAAGTAGGTAGAATGAGGTGGGGACATAATTGGGTATAAAGTTAACCAATCAAAGGTTATCTTTGGGGAGTTTGTGTGGCACTCCCATAAATACAGGTGAGAAGAGTAGTGAGTGTGCGAGTGTCCCCATCGTCATTGTGCATCCCTCAACAATAAGAAATGGCATTGATGCAATTGTAGCCAGGAAGAAGCCTCTGCTGTCTAAAAACAAAGTTGTCTGTCTTAAGTCTGCCGGAGACAACCTGGACAAACCTGAAGATTTCTGGAAGTCTGTTCTCTGGACAGATGAGTCCAAAATTGAATGGTCACAATAAAACATGCCATGTTTGACGACCCAAAACCAAAATAAGCTTATCCCTACAGTGGGAGTGTCCTGGTCTGGGGCTGTTTTTCTTCCTCTGGACGACTCGACGTCATTAAGGGAACCATGAATTCTGAGGGAAACCAGAGATTTGTAGACCAGACCATCAGTCCGAGAGCTAAAGCTGGGCTCAAAGTGGCGCCAACAAGTCGGTGATCCTAAGCATCCAAGCAAATCTACCAAAGAATGGCTCAGGAAGAAGAAATGTTTAGTGTTTAAGATTGGCCAAGTCAAAGTCCTGACCTAAACCCAGTTGAGACACTGTGTCAGGACCTGAAGCAGCTGTTCATGTGAGACCTCAAACCTCACTGAGTTGGTCGAGTTCTGTAAGGAGGAGTGGGAGAAAATCCCTCCAGGAAGATGCCAGAGATTGATCAGTGGCTATAGGAGACGTTTAATCCAAGTCATCGCTGCTGAAGGAGCTGACAGGAGTTATTGATTGTAGGAGTTCACATATTTTTTCACTTAGGGATATCTTTCTTTCTTTCTTTCTTTCTGTCTTTCTTTCTTTCTTTTCTTTCTTTCTTTCTTTCTTTCTTTCTTTCTTTCTTTCTGTTCACTTTGTAGGTGTCATTATTACTACGAAGCAACAAATTGCAAAACTGGCTAAATGTATCTATGACATCCTGTGCTACAGTGGTTCTCATAGTGGGGTCCCACACAAACATGTATCATTTAGTTATCAATGTAGTGTTAGTAAATACAACATGCAGTTAAGGCTGACTTGCAGGTCTTCAGCACAAGTGAGTTTGAAACCCCATGCTATATGAGCCCAGTACATTGTTATAAAGACAGTAGGGTAGTGCTACTGTGCTTAAAGGTGGATGCCACTGAGTGTTCGCACTCAAAGGCCTTATTCCTGTACCCCTGGACAGTTTGGTTTGTATTAGTGACCAACACAGTTTGTCCTGGCCTCAATCCTGCTGCCTAACCTGTGATGGTATACTGACTCAGAGAATCAATTGTGAAAAGTAACTATGGCAGTGTAGGGCTGATTTAGTTAGGGATAACTGTGCATTTTCTGGGTAATGACTGCCAGCATTGCGATGATATAAAGCTCATTTGTAGATGAAAGTTCAAACAACTGCTCTATGAACCAGCGGAGCAGCTCCGGGGTGTATCGAGTAGGAATCCCCTTTAAAGCAGCGATACTCAAGCACACGAGCACACAAGTTTCATGGCCTTGACCATGGCCATGACATTAGTTTTATGCTATGTTTTTTCAGGGTTTTATGAGATGAATGGAAATTATGCAAAAGGATGTTATACAGTATATTGAGTGCTGTTTGCATGTAACAGCACTAATGCATTTGATAAGGTTCCATTTGGATGAGAGAGCAAAGTTCACAACAGAGCAGACACTTGTGTTCAGTTCCCCGTTGCCGTTTCCTGTGATACACTATTGATCCCTGCGGGAGAAATTCTCTGTTTGTTTGCTCCCTTCAAAGGGAGCTCAGAGCACAGGGTCAGTCACAAAGCATCCTCCAGTTGAAGGATGGATTCGCTAGTCACTAAACCACCCTGTTGCCCTTGTAGCCCTTTCAGAAGAGAGACAGGAGATGCGAGAGGTGTGACAGCATAGACTGGCCAGGGATCTGAAGCCATGGTTGTGGTGTTTGCAACGTTCAAGCCAGCCGGCATGTTAGTTATCCACGAGACTTTCAGAGTCTTTTGTTGCAGTGCACATTGTGTGCAAAAATAAAACACTGAAAGGCATTCCTTCCTTTTCTAGTTCCTATTACTATTGATCAGCGGCAACTAGGTCAGCCCCTTGCAAGCAAGACCTACCGCACCAAAATGCCTCTGAGCAAGGCACCAACGCCAGCAACTGCTATGTAGCTTCTACAGCTGCCTCACTTTGGCTGCCCTCTTGCCGAGAGAGAGAGAGAGGAGTGAATGAAACATTGTTCTTGGGCGATGAATGGTCAATGTTCTGCTTCTTTCACACCACTTAATCTGAAGTGGTGGCAGCTTGTGGACTGAACCCATAGTGAGTAGTCTGTGACTCTACACTGTGCGTACGAATCAAATAGCGTGGATCTCCAGAATGAGTCTGGAAATGGTCTTCAGTGCATTATTTACCTCTTTATTTATTTCAGCATGAGGCTGAAGGGTAGTTGCCTTTTTCAGTGAGTCTGAGTTAAATCACTGATTTCGCTCTGTCTGATATTCTTTACTATAATACCAAGTCAAGTAGTTTGACATCTGTGTGTGTCTGAATCACAGTAGACTGAATCTTGAGTGTAAAGCATCATCATCTGCTGCTGTGGCGTCTGCTCGATTGAGGGCGTGACCACATCTGAATCCACAATGATACACTGATTGTAATGTTAATATTCCTGTTCAATGATGAAAACACAGGGAGAGTGCCGAGCCGTGTGTGTGTGTGTGTGTGTGTTTGTGTCAGTGTCAGAGAGTGTGAATGGGTCAAGGCATACCGTTTAATTTTCTCCCTTACTTCATCCTCCTTCTCTCTCTTTCTCCCCCTCTTCCTTCCCCAATCCTCCCACACCTCCAGCCACTCCTTACCCACCCTCATGCAGTGCCCTTATCTGGTCCTGGCGCTTTCTATTTCCATCAACACATCACATGCAAAACAGCTGTGAAGAACAGCCTGTATATTTAGCTGTATTGTGAGGGTGCCCGGGGGCCATGGCTAGCTTGGCCCATTACTGCAACACAATGGGGACTTTGACAAGAGACGGCAAGAGGAAGGAAAGATCCTCCATGGTGGGACAAAAATAGACCGCTCAGTGTGTATTGTAGCAGGGACTTGTCATGTGTGCCCATTGAGAGACATAGTGTGTGTGTGTGTGTGTGTGTGTGTGTGTGTGTGTGTGTGTTTGTGGTGTACATACAAGCTCACTGAAGCTTTGTAGTTAATAGTCGTTGAATATGAGGTGGATTGTTGTCAACTGAGGCGCATGCAGCAGGCTCGCGCTGAACACTTCCCAGCCGCTGAAGTGATTAATAACTCAAGCTATTAATTAGAGTTGCATATGAGTGCATAGGGGACTGTGCATGCAAGTTTCTAGGAGGGATATGTAGAAAAGAAATAAAAAAATTCCAGTTACCTGCTAAGAAATTCTATTCTATTCTATTCTATGAGGCAAATCCCTCTTCTTAAAAGCATCTGTTTCAACTGTCTTTTTGTCTGGCCGTCTCTACGTTTTACAGAAGGAATTAAAGAGAGGCTTTTAGCTTAGGAAATGAAGGGCATACTTAGGAAACTCAGTTCTTCCACTTGAGACACTTGGTGCTGGCCAGCGTGTTTTTATGGAAACTTCAGTTTGTCTGACGAATGTGGAAAAAGAAGTTGACCGTTGCCTTATCTGAGTGAAGAAATAATGACACAAAACTTATGTTCATTCTTAGCCCAATTCTATCCCATATTTCCAGCAAAACATGGTTGAATATCTGTATTTCTGATAGACAGGCATCAGACATTATGGCCAATGAGTTTTTTATTTTTTGTACTTGGTGAGATTATAGCAGTAAAAAAGTCCACTGTAATTACCGGCTAACAGAAATAATATTTGTCTATATCTTGTCTACAGTAGGAAACTTCCCCCCTCGACCCCTCCATACAGTTCCCATAGTGCACCACTGCTCCTCTACATTGTTTCCAATGTAAGGATGGCAAAGTAAGAAAACTAAGGAATTATTATTAGATTGTCAGATGGCTTAAATGGGGAAAAGACTGAAAATGTAAAATAATTGTGATTTAATAAGCCAGTCAAAATAAAATAAAACTAAAGTAAAAATTTCTGTCTGCAAGTTGTGCTTTTGATAAATCACATCATATAATTTCTCCTTCAACTACCAGATAGATGTCCCTTCTTTTGCAAACACAATAGTCTCTTCTCTCCAATCCAGGAATGAAGACAGGATGGAGAGGAGTGAACGACAGACCTGCACCAAGATGGACAGTATTGAAGCTGGGGAAGAACAGTAAGTCAACCCATCATACCCACGTATTTGAACGTTTGTGTGTGTGTGTGTATGTTTGTGTGCCTCTGTCTGTAAACACCTCCATGGCTTCATTTCTGTGTGTGTGTGTGTGTGTGTGTGTGTGTGTGTGTGTGTGTGTGACTGTAGACACCCCGGCCTAGAGGAGCTGGTGTCGTGGGCGCGGAGCTTCGAGATGATGATGCGCTCGCTGGAGGGCCGGGAGATCTTCCGTGAGTTCCTGCGCTCAGAGTACAGCGAGGAGAACCTGCTCTTCTGGTTGTCCTGTGAAGAGCTGAAGGAGGAGACCGACCCCACGGTTGTGGATGAGAAGGCCAGGATCATATACGAAGACTATGTGTCCATATTATCACCCAAAGAGGTAGTGGTTGCATTAGTGTGTCCCTCTTTTAAATCCACAGAAAGAAAGAAAGAATGAAAGAAAGTTGCCACAATTGCTTGAAAAATTGTGAAATAAAAAAAATCCCTAGTTTCCTTTCCAGAAGACAAAAAAATATAAGACTGGTGTTAATAATTAGCACTTCATTCATTATAACTAAGATAAAGAATGAAGAAGTGTCTCAGTGCTGCGACCTCACCACAACAAATTAAATCAAAGCCTAGTTCACCTCCAGCCATCACTGCTGCAAAAAGCTACACTGGGACACATATCTGAATTATCTGTGCTTAATGAAATCATATTTGTCTCCTTATTTGCTCATAATCATAGGCTCAGTTAGCTAGCTAGCTTTTCTCCCTATGTTCTTACTATGGAAACATGCTTATTGTTTGGATACAAGTTACATCATTTTGCTGATCTGATCTTGCACTTCCACAAAATGTAAAAACACAACAGCCAGTCCTAATGGACCGATACCTAATGGATGATGATTTGCCAGATTGTGTCACAATTTCACAATTAATTTTAAACTGAATTGAAATTGAACTGTTTATGTCACAAGTACATTTTGTCGCGGAACCCATGTGATATCCTAATAAACCCATTGGCGATCAACTCCCAAAGTTCACTAATCACATCTCTCTTGTCCACTCTAGGTGAGTCTGGACTCGCGGGTTAGGGAAGGCATAAACCAGAGCCTGGCGGAGCCCAGTAACCTTATGTATGAGGAGGCCCAGCTCCAGATTTACACGCTGATGCACCGCGATTCCTTCCCCCGCTTCCTCAACTCCTCCGTTTACAGAGACCTCCTGGCCAGCAGGAGGCGCACCTGCCTCGACACCTAGGCCTCCCACCCCCATCGCCATCCTACGCCAACGAGACTACTACTTATACTTCAAATACTACTATGGTGCCAGAAGTCGGGTTTGGAAAATCTCTCCCCTTTTTGATTGAAAAGACTGAATGATATCCAGGATAGTTGTTTGTTTTTTATTTATATTTTTTAAGCAATTTATCTCCAGTTCTCCACTGGAGCCGGGTGGGCCTTTGCTGGTTGGTTATTGGTCAGTTGGGCCATTCATTCTGGCCAGTGATTGGTTTACTAGAGATTCATGCTGGTCGTTGTTTGGTTGACTGGCCAAGCCGCTTGTCAACAATTGGTTGAATGGCCAACCTAATGGCCAGCTGTTGGTTAACTGTGGACAAGGACTCCTCAGGCTATGACAGAGAGAGAGAGGAAGAAACAAAAAAGGACAAGCCCACTATTCCTGTACTGTACTGTTTAGACCTTGTATTCTCTGCCCTCTCTTTCATTTTCTACTCTTTCTCTCTTTTTTTCCTGTCAAATTCTTTCTCATGTTTTTTTTGTTTGTTTGTTTGTTTTTTTATTTTATTTTTTTTATTCAATTTAATAATTTTTTTTTACATTCCAAACATGAAGCCCACTTTGTGGTGGGAGTTAGGGCTCCTCTGCCCATTTAACTGGTAGAAGTACTGGCTCTGCATGAAAAGCAAGATTGTGGAACTCTCTCTCTCTACAGTAGCTTGACATTGTTGGCCGTGGACTGCAACGGTTCTTGAATATTGAGATGTATTTATCTTCTCAAACACAGGGGACCTGTCTCTCTGTCTGGCTGTCCATGTTCAGTGAAGGGAAAAAGTAGATTTCTGCCAATTTTTAGCTTAAATGCAGTTTTTTATTGAGGAGGTTTGATGGCTTCTACAGCAGAGGCAGCAGCAGCAGCATCTACCCATCCGTCCATCCATCTGTCCATCCATCCGTCCAAGCACTTTCCTTCTTTATGATTCTGTAACTGGGAGAAGTAAGGGCTAGAATTGTGGTTGGGCAGCTACATGTATTATTATTATTACTCTTATGAACTTTAAAAAAAAAAAAATCTCTCCACTGAGAAAATCACAATGCCTTTACATGTGAGAAAAGGCAGCACAAGCGCTGCTGGAGTTTTCTGGAAAGCAACCACAGTTGGTCCAACGATCCCTACCTCCCTTCTCTCCCCTTCCCACCTCTACCCCGTCCTCCCTCCAACTCAGACCGTTACAGCCTGACAAGCACAGGTGCCCCATGTGGGGAAAACCACCGCTGGAGAAAATGAAATGAAACCCTCAATGACTCTAAATCGTCATCTACATTTTGAATCTCTTGAGCAGAAAAAGAGAAGGGTTTACCTTTTAGTTTTCTATTGCGTGTGATATATATATATAGCATATAGCATTACAGAAAGCTGGTTCTGTTGAGAGACAGACAATATCAATAGATGCTGCCAGCAGACACAACAGTCACTGATATGATTGCAAGGATTCACTATTAGTGAGTCCTGGCCTTGGTTCTGTTAGGCTTTACCTAGCTGTGTTAGCAAAACGCTAATACAGTCACAGACCATTGGAGAGGTCAGGTGCTGTTGGCAACATGACACACTCTGGTAGTGGACGTCCAATATCGCGCTGTAGATATGTGAGCGGGGTGCCAGACGTGATGTCAAAGATGCTGTGAAGAGATATTAGATGTGACTTGTTACCAGGTTGTTAAGTTCATTCAGGTGCATGTCTGTGTAGCCAGCAGATGAAGCTGGGAGGGTGTATGGTAGTCTCTCAGTTAGCTGCTGCCCATTCAAGTCGCTCATTTAGTGGTGAAGAGTGAAGAGGGTTGGCATGATAATGCTAACATCCTAGACATACTGTACTAGGCTACCTAAGAAGTTAGCATAGTCATGCTACATGCTAGCCTTGTCAACAAGGTTAACTAAGTTTCAGCATGCTGTAGGCAAGTGGTTAGCATGCTTGTGCTAGCCACGCTAATCCTCCATTCCCATAGCCAGCCCTCACAGACTCTGGGGGCTGATGTTTGTTTTTCTAATCTGACTTTGCCAGCATGCATTGGTAATGGCTATGTGTGTGTATGGTACAGTTACACACTTATAAAAAAACAAACAAATTATTTAAAAGGGTCTTGCCAAATGTCCCATTAACATTTTTAGTACTTATAAAAGGACATTTTGTTTTTTGAAGATGTGAACATTTGAACATGAACTTTGTTCCTGGCCTGTGGATGTGCAGTAGAAAGTGCATGAGTGCAGTATATTCCATTTTTTGAAAGAGCTGGGCCTTGTAGTAGATTCATCATATTATATGATGGAATAGCTTTGTTTGGCAGTTAGTGCAGTCTTAACAAAGTGTCAATGAAAGAGTGCCACTCCTCTCTGATAAATGTAAGCATCCACGTTGCCACCTCCTTTAACTACCTGAAGTTCACGTGCCAAATTTGGTCTAGATTAAATTAAAAGTAGACAGTGCAGGATGCCCAGCAGAGTATTGAAGTGCAATTGGATCGAGTTAGAGATAGTAGATTGGTGTCTCTTTGAAGAGCTTTCGTCGCAAAATGTTGGATTGGATTTGGATTTTCAGAAGGGTTTCTTATAAAATACTAACCACAGCACCTTTCAGGACACCCACAAAGTTTGAATGCCACTGTTGCATTATTTAAGAAATTGGCAGCTTCCAATAAGCATTTGCAAGTTTTACTAGAGAAAGTAAATGAGGAACCAAACCATTTCTGTTAAAAGTAAATGCAGGTCCTTCGAAACATTTATTATTTATTATTAATAGTGGTTACGGGACTAAATGGAAAAGATTCCATGGAATCATTGGATTTTAAGGCTCCCCGCTCATTTGCACTTGCATTGATGACAAATGCTAACTAGATGCTGCTGCCATTTCAAAACCAAGCTGTAACATTAATATGAAAGCTTTTTATCCTGAAGTCTTGGTTATAAATCAGTAAGATAGATACTGTAAAGTCACAAAGACAACCTTTAACCAATAATCATCCAACAGTTTTGTAATGTTCCTTTTTCTTTATTTAGCTGGTCATATAACCTTTGGCAATACAATACTTACATGCAGCCTACACTGATATCCAGAAGGGCTTGATTGATATTGCTTAGCTGCTTCAATGAAGAGCTGCGCATGCATGCCCAGATGATTCGAAGCAGAGGTATACAGCGTAATCAACAAATTCTGATATTGAAGGATCAATTTTCCCACTTACTCCTTGGAACTGTTTTCGTTGCCTGGCAACATAAGCATCTCGGACATTGCATTTGAAACTACTTTGCAGTGAGACAACTTATTTTGACTCAATAGAAGAACGCCTGTCACTCATGTAGCTCTCTTGCAGACAAATCCCTCTTCTGCACAGTACAGCTATGTTTCCTTTTTGCTGGGTCTATACAGTAATTAACATGAGAATGTTTCACCAAGAACCAGACAATGAAATCATGGTGCAATTAAACCAAGTTTACATTTGTAAATGGTGAGATGTGTGTATACCTTAATAAATATTACATACACAACAGTGGGGAGTAAACTGTCCCTGGTGGGAGCAGAGAGGCCAGCAGAGTTTTAAGCCTGGCATCACTCTCTGCCCTGTGCTGACGGACAGTCACAAGTAAAAAAAACTGGGAACATTTTACACGGAGGACGGAAACAGCAGAAACCCAGGTTTCTGCCGATGTCCTCTCCTCTCACTTATCATTGTAACTTTACACAGCGGGGGAAAAAAGTACACGGTTGTTTATTTTTAATAACCTGCATTTCAAACGTGGATTTTACAAGCAATGATGATGATGTGAAGTGATGTAATGTCATCGCTGAGTTTAGAATTTTGTTTTTTTGTCTTTAAATTTTCATGGGTTCCGAGTGAATGGGTTTATGAAACGTGGCTGTGGTTTTATTGACTAAAAGAGGTTGAGAGCTGAAGCGTCCTGATGGAACGAAGGAGGTTTGCGAAGCTTTGGCCTTATTGACACGTTTTTTTTTCCTTTACAAAAAAAAACAAACGTCTCTGTAGGCTTTTCACTACCTCTCATGTTGGTTAATTTATTTCACATCTAGTTGTCAATGTACAAGTTGTTTTTAGATCTACTTGAAGCCTAACACTGTAAACAAAAATGTGCACAGAAAAATGAATATGTATTTGACAAGAGGGGTTAAAGAGAGCTTAGCCTAGTCAACATTATTTTTTGTTTGTATGTATGTTTGTTTTGTTTTTAATTGTGTTGAGCTGAACTAGATTTTGCATCTCTATAAAGAATTCAGGAAATCCACTGTCTAAGGGCTAATCCCATTTTTGCCTATGCAAATCTGTTACTGTGGGCGAGTTGGGAAGGGGCGAGCTACCGTACCTTTCACATGATGGACCATGGTTTACATTGCCCTTTGCTGATATTCTTCAATCTTATTCAGCAAAAATGTACGCTTATTTTTGTTTCTATATAAATATTATATATATATATCTATATATATATATATATATTACAAGTAATATACAGAGAAAATAGTATATGCCTTCGTGATGATAAAAAAGAAACCTTGCTGAAAACAAATAAATGTGTTGTTGTCTGACATTATGTGGCTGTGTGCTGGAGTCTTGGTGAGATGATGATATAGATGACTGGAATTCAACTGACAATTAAGTGACTGACATACTGACTGAAAAGTTGACTGATTGACTATCAAGCAACACACTCATTTACTCAGGCTACATGACGAGTAGCTAAACCTGTGCAGTGTTTCCTACCTGAGGGAGAATTGTATTTCTTTAAGGAGCAACTGTATGACATGAGTTTATGTGACAAATATTGTTATCCAGTCCCACCCTGTGAGGTAGATAAGATATTCAATCCATCAAGGATTCAGACTTTTCCTTGTCATCATTTTCCAAGTTGTCATTTTTCACTGTAACTTTATGTCACTTATCCAGTTTGAAGGGCTAAGTTGGAGCAAACCTGTAAATGGCATTTATATCACAAGAGTGGAGATACTAATTATATCTACCTCTTGTATTGGCTTGTGATGGTTACTGTCCGCCCATAGGTCGGATTTGATAACCAGTAGGGGTCGTACCAATAAAATGAAAAATTGTGTTTGCATATAGCCAAATAATCACCAACAAACAAACAGACTATCCAGGACTAACAAATATTGCAGTCCAAACTTTTTATGAACATTATACACGTTGCGTGCTCCACTAGCCATGAAATGAATTCAGAAACATACTATTTTATCCTGATATTTTGCTGTTTGACAATAGACGTTACACAGCCAGGTCATGATTCTGTAATGTGATTAGTGCAGCACCAGGTCATCAGCATACAACAGCAACTTTTTCTACAATTCTTATCCTTGTTATTCTTTTTGGTGCCACATCCAGTCAAACTATCACTGTGTTAATGCAGTAGCGTTGATGTGGGACACAGACCGGGGGTCGTTCAGCTTTTGAGACACATTTGGTTACAGTTGAGTTTTGATTTAGGTCTAATAGCTTTTTAAATAGAAAGTCTCCTGAATCACAATGGAATTGAGCCTAACAGTGTTGATAGATATTATATAGACTACTCCCATGATTGCCAACAGTGCATCAAGGTTAAGGAATGAGAAACGTTTATTGACTGATATTGGTTTTGAATTGGACCTGCTTGGCGTGTTCCCTCAGTTGGATTTGGTGCCTCTTATGCTTCAAAACAGACCTCAAGATCTCTCTCTTTCTCTCTCTTCTGCTCTCTCTCTCCCTCTCTCAGTAATATCACACAAACAATAGTGTTAATATCAGTTAGAGCAGAAAAAGTCCCCTTCATATAGTAAAAATAAGGCATTGATTTTTTTTCCTACATGATCACAGACCCTCATACAGACTCTTTTGTACCTCTTCCAGCGGTGTTTAATGGTACTTCAGGAAAAGAGGTTATGTTTGTGCAAGTATTGGTTGAAATTGGTTTTCAACTTGTTCAACAGTTTTAGGCAATCACTCTTCTCTTTATTGATTTAGATGCCTAAGCCTCTTGGTTTTTGCCATGCCTTTGTAGATAGATCACAGGCGTCAAGAGTTGATCCGCAGATGAAAATAAAATAATTTTACTGTCACTGATGATTGAAAGTGACATTTTTCTATTCAGCATGCTTTTTGCTAAATAAATGAAATAATAATTCAGTTATTTACTATAAACGATACTGTATGAGTATGTATTCAAGTACTGCAGTATGCAGACAAATAAAAATACCAGAAACTCTTTTGAGAGGTTCATATTTTACTTCTAGTATGTTTCACTAATATTGACAATTGTGAATACTGAATTCTTGTTTTGAGTGTCTCATGAATTGCCAGAATGATTAAATGACCCTCTTTATATTAACGAGAATAGACTATGGTTGGTCATTTCAGACAATAACAGTCTCCAAATGCATGATTTGCGGAAACAATTTCAGTAGGACAATGCTAGTGCGCAGGCTTCTTAATCAAACTCGAGTTTGGTCAAACTACTTAAACTTTTTCTATGTTTTTCACAGGTTGCTTGGCAACTTTTTATGATGACTGTGATCCTGACAATATTTATTTCTATCAAGGCAGGTTTCAGTTGCTGAAACAAATCTTTCCTTGAAGTCTAATGGTCAACAGAGCTATGACATGCAGTGTGGTGTGAGATATATTTCTCTAGCAGAGCTTCTAAGCAATTCAAACACAAGATAGGCCTGCTTTTAACAAAGCAAAACTTGAGATTATGTAAGTATGAGTATCCTGAATAATTCTAGGATTATAAAATCTGAGATGAGAAAGTGATCATTCACCAATGATAGTTGAGCTTCAAATAGCAGCCAGTGAATGAGCTTGTAAGCTTGAAAGATACTGCAACTTCCTTGTACATCTCAGAGCCCGTGTTCCCAACCTTCAGCATTGTGCTGCCTGAGGATCTGATTGCTTTTTTGATTATGACTTTGAATTTAATCAAATAAAGCTGATCATTTATACAGGATCAGCACTCACTGAGACACCCTCACAAGAATACAGGTATCCCTTACTGTAGCATTCAAAAGACTATCCCTTATCTTATTATGTCCCACATTGACAAAATGCCATCCTTTGCTCTAGTATTTTAACAGGAGGGACTTGTCTGTGGGATGTTATTTAATTTATACCCATCTAGCCTTGTCTCATAGGGATATGAATCTGTACTTCAATACAGACCTGGTACAATATTAACAGCACTGAGCAGTAGGGAATTTACACATCATCAGAGAAACATTTAATCATCTTGTTAGTCTTGTCAATTTTCTGCATGATAGTAGGGTACAGATGTGAGAGTAGTTTCCACCAAGGACAGAACCAATTATCAAGTTTGATCAAAGAAAAATATACACCCAGTGTCTGTTCAGAAAAGATTTTATCTTTTGATTCAACTTGGTTAACAGATTGAACTGTATAAGATTGTGGTTACTGGGTGATGGGTGTGCAGAGTTGTTAAAAAAACTCCCTGTCACCTGCACAGCTGGGTAAAAAACAACACAAAAAAACAATGTACTTTCAAGCAAAAATTCTGTAACTGGTTGAACTTGCCCAGCACAATGGTCAATGCAACTGTCCCAAAAGTAAAAATGCCTCTTTTGTGGCTGGAATGTGCCAAACGATATAGTTTTTGTTTCCATGTAATGGGGTCAGAGGAATTGTTGGAGTATAAAATCACATGTTGAACTCAAAATGTTTATTACAAAACACATTTTGTTATTTGATGTGTGTTCACCTCACTGTTGTGGGTTTGTGTCATCCTCCTGACACATCTTCTACACATACTGTATTCTATTCTGTCTACATATAATCAACAAACCTAATGAATTGAACATTTCGAGGCGTGTTGTCAGCTGACGGAGAACATGTGCTCTCCATGTAGTCCAACAACCCTCAAGTTCAATGAATGATGTGGAATACAGGCTACTATATCAAATTCAACTGAAATTTTAATGTTGTGACAAAAAGAAGCTGTTCACTATTGTTATTTTTAATTGGTTTTGTACTGTTTTATTTATTTTAACCGGACTATATTTCATTCATTGTTTTTTGGTTTCATTTTATCTCAGAAGACACAAAAGTGTTGTTCATCGGCGTTAAACTTAGAGTTCTTATCACATGCATCACCTTCATGTTAGAAGCGTGTTCAGCTGTGGTACATTTGGATGTAAAGTTCAGTCTCCGTCTTTGTTTACACAATGACATCTTGCATAAGAGAGAACTCCAATCTATGGTAACTGCCCTTGAATATTTGTAATTTAAATAGTGCTGCTAGACAAAGAAATCTAAATGTAACAACTTACAATAAATACTTAACAGATTTTTTTCCCAAATGTGATTGTGTCTTTCTTTGACTAGAAGCTTGGGAAATACCATCAGACCTATGGGATGTATGTTAAAACTGTATTGTGAAGGGTGCATTTGAATTTTAGTATTTCATATTTCTTCATCAGGCACTTGTTATATTACAAGGAAAAATGTTCCTGCATTTGTTAAGCTCTTTTGGCATCCAAAAATGGGTTTTAGCTTTGTTAGCATCCTGTGTTGAAGTGGTACCATTCCATTTTGGTGTAATTTAAGTGGCAATGCCAGGCTAAGTATTGACCTGTCCACAGCTGAAAATAGCAGAAATATCTCTGCTGATTTGGCATTTTGTCAGGGCTTTCTCCACATGGTCTTCATCAAATGTCCATCTAAGGACAAATGGGAGGGACGGTTTGAGGTTAGAGAGGCTAATTGGAGGCCAGAAGGTCATCGGTTCAATAGCCCATGCCAAGAGAGATCAAATACTGGCATAACATAATATGGGGATAACCCTAAATTCCTTGGCACAAACATTTACAGCGTCTTCAAAGTTGTAATTGCATTTTGGGAACTCAAAGTTGATCAAGAAACGCTGCATTCTTGCAGACAGAAACTGGTTTATAACGATGCAATTCGGTATCCTTCAAAATAACATTTAAAGCATCATTTAAAAGTGAAATAATCCAACATAAATTGAATCCTTTAACACAAGCTAAAGGATGAGGATGGTTTGCATTCTTTTCAGAGTGGGTAAAACCATCCAGCTACCATTTGTCAGGTGGCATAACCATTCCAAATGCATGAATGCAGGAAAACCCCATGTGTGTTTTTCACACACATTTCAGCAAACCTATTAACTATAGGTGACATGATATGGTAGCCAGAGGTAGAAAGAAGCAGTCTCATTTAAAAACTCCCTTTATTTTGTCACCAGATCTAAGATCATGTTTTTTGACTTGTTTACATTCAGACAACAGAGTGAGACCATGCTGAGGACAGGAGAGGAGGCAGGTTTGTGCGCATGGGTGTTCTCTCATACAATCGTCTGTATATATGTGTGTGTGTGTGTGTATGTGTATGTGTGTTTGACTGTGTGTGATGTTTCATACAGTCTTCTCTGTATATGGGTATGAGTGTGCATGCACTCTCACAGTCACGTGTGTGTGTGTGTGTGTGTGTGTGTGTTCTCTCTCAAACAGTCTTTTGATCCATAGCCTCCGGGGCGGTTGAAGCTGAGGCTGAGTCTTCCTGGGTCTTGTCCAATCCCTGGCTGCAGCCTCGATCACCTGACTCCGTGCCGTCTTTTGGACCGATGGCGACGTTGGAAAAGGTTGCATCTATACTCTCGTACGGCTCTGATGTCCACTGAGAGACAGAGAGATAAAGAGAGGGCTTCTGTTATCTTCTATATATATAGGTAACCTATAGGTTGCTTTCACTGACATCATGTTGCATCACCAGTTGAATTTAGTGGTAATAAGTACAATTTTCACTGTTCCACAGCACAAGATGAACTTATATGTCTGCAGGGGTTTGATAGGGTTGTTGATCAATACCAATGACTCAAAGATTATTTGACCTGGTGCTGAGATCACTTTCTGATGTAATATCCTCAAATAGTGGCCGTGCTAAAAATAAATATGGCAGAATTACACATAATTAAAATTAAACATTAAACATAATTAAAATTGAAATTACTTTTTTAGATTCACTTTTGTGGCTTTGGCAGTTTTTGTTTCATTCCATTTTGATGCTTTGAAATATTAGGAAATGACCATTTCATATTCTGTTTGATTCTTGATTCTTGTTTGGCGGCATCATTTGATAATGACCTTTTTTTTTTTAAATGCACACTTAAATTCAACATGATTTTGACCCCGAAACTAGGACTATCGAGAGTTTTTCCCTTTGAAACTCTGTTGTGAAAACTGAGTCAAAACAGACATAAAAAATAATAGCCTGTCTCTAATAAAGCTTCTCTTTTGTTGAGCTGAAAATTATAATCCGGCTATAAATGGAGGTTTTACGTTATGTCCATTACACAGTTCCATGTGAAGAGGGTACTGAGTGTGTAAGAGGGAGTAGTGTGTATGAAGAAGCATGGGGTTTACATGTTAACTTGCTCCCTACCTGCGTAGCCCTACTGCTGGACCTGTGTGAGGGTCCGATGGCGATGTTGACGCTGGACGAGGACTGTGTGTCGGTAGTGTTGCCCCCCTCAGCGGCCGACAGCCCAGAGATAACCAAGCCACTGGAGAAACTACGCTTCCCAAACAGCAGGCTGAGTGTGGAGGAGGACGAAGAGACCTAGGAAAGGCACCACAGAGGAAGAAAATGTGGTTCTTACATATTGTATGACAGTATACAGTAAGCAGTCAGATGATACATAAGAGCACAGAGCACACAAGCACAGATACATGCACATACATGCGCACACGCACACACACAGTCATCGGAGTCAGCAGGCTGTGTCCAAGAATAACTTATTTTCTAGTCAATGTAATCACATGCTTTGCTTATCAGCTGTGCGTTTGTTCCTTGATCTTGAATGTATTTTTATTATATTGATAAAGAGGAAACCCCTAACCTGGATGCCCCGGGCCAGAAGGGACAGCTAGATGAATCTTGTTGCAAATAGGGATATAATATGCTGTGTGCAAAATACAACCATGCAGTGATAGTATATGAGCATAAACTCAACCGATATCTGCACAAATAAGACAAAGTAGAAGGTGTTTGACTGCAAAACACGACACTGGTAAAACATACGTTGGAGCACATATGGCTATCATATGATATGCCTCTGTCCAACCCAATCAGACACAGGCCAACAGGAAGTGAGTATGTGTCCAGCCGGACCAAGCTCCTACCTGGCTGGAGCGCTGCTGATGCTGCGCTGCCTGCTGGAGCTGAGAGCTGATCCCACCAGCCCCTGAGAGACGGGGGACCTGGGAGGGGGGGGGGGGAGAGAGAGAGAGCATTGTTGCACTGTTCTCTTAGTAAGGACACCACAAAGCAGTGTGTATGTGTGTGTGTGTGTGTGTGTGTGTGTGTGTGTGTGTGTGTACCTGGGAGAAGATAGAGGCTATTGAGGTGTTGAAGGACAGCTGACTGTTGGACAGACGCTGGACCAACCCATGGGCGGAGCCTGAGTCTAGGATGGGCCCTGATTGGCTGCTGACGGGGGGACGCTGACTGTGGGGTTGCACTGACCGGCTACGATACTCTCTCCTGGCTAGAGAAACACACACACACACCCACACACGCACACACAAACAAACACATACACACAGTGAAAGTTCATAAAATGTCCATGAAACTAAAACTGAAAAGGCAAAATTCCCCTCTATAATAGTAATTTCACCACATGCATTTCACCCTGTTCACATTGTTTTGTTCAGATCAAGTATTCAGGTGTGAATGTGACTGCTGCCCATAACCGGGTGATTTTTTCCAGTGCACTCTCGGCCTGAAACATTGAGCGGTTTTTGATCAGAAAACAAGTGAGTATGAAGCTTGAAGCAGGAGGAAGTGTTGGCACCATGCAGCTAGCAGTAGAATAAAAGGCCAACCCCAAACAAACCACTGCCTCAACAAAAAATAAAACAATCAATATTACAACTGCAATCAATCTTTTTTCTGTAAGGCCTGCCACCAGTTGAACTATAGAAAGAAGTGTGGGACATGTGTTATGTATATTATGATTTAAAATAAAACAAGTGGTACAAATTGATTGTTTATTTGCCAATATGAGTCTGAGTCATATTTCCTAACAGCGATTTTCTGACTGGTTGACACTGACACTGGTTTTGAGGTGAAATTTGAGGCTTTGCACGTCCTACCACCACAGTTGGAAAACAATATAGGGGAAACCCTGGTGTATAGTATGTACCTGTGTTATGGTGTCTGTGGCTGTGTGTTGTCCGGGCCCTGTGCTGGTAGAGGCTGAGGCTGTTGGAGGTGACGGAGGAGGGATGGTTGTGACTCAGAGAGGACGACCCGCCGGCACCAGAGTCCACATCCTCCATGTTCACCCCACTGTTACAGCTGGTCAGGTTGTCCTTACGCACCCTGTCAAACACATACATAGACAGCACGCGCACGCACACACACACACACACACACACACACACACACACACAGTTCACAGTTTTTAGTTACTTATTTATGTTCACATCGATGCAAACTAAACAGACACATAAACCGGCAAAGGGCCATCAAAAATGTAGCAAGCCGTAACTATTTATCTGGTTACACACACACACACATGCACACACACACGAGTTACGCAACTGCACTAGTATATGTGAGACACATGCTTCTTCTAAAAGTAGCTAAATGTGTTCTGGCCGACTAGGCACAGTCCGTCTCCCCGGCTCCCTACTTACTGAAAGTAAGACAACACCTTTAACTCAAGGCCAATGAAACAGGATTAACAATCTAATCTAATCTGAAAGGAAAACTCAGCCCCTAAGGAGCTTAAGAGAGTTTTACAATCACACACCGCCATTAGCTGACCCACGGAGGTTAATGCAGAGCCTATGCAATGCGTAATGCTAACATTAGCGTATAGTGAAAGGAGGGATGGAGGGAGGGAGAGAAGAGAAGGAGGAAAGGAGGGAGAGAGGGTGGAGTGAAGGGAATGAGAGACAGAAGGAGGAAGGAAAGTCAAGGCAGAAAGTCGGAGCTGTTGGCTACCCTCCCAGTGTGCACGCCCACTACTACACTGCACACACATATTTAAACCCACATTAGGCTGCTGGAGAAATCTCTCCTCAGCACCGACGTCCACCGAGTCAATACCTGTGAGTCCACTGAGAAGCGCTCACTCAACAGGGAGTTGGCACTGACCTCCTTATCCAGAGTGACTTCACGGCAAATTGCAAGTGATCTTTCTTATGTCACCATCATCGCAAGTGGCCAGGTAATAAAGAGTGCTAGGGGCAACAAGGCGGTGCTAAGAACCAGTGTTGAGACCAGCATCTCTTCATCTCGCTCTATTTTGTCTTGGTCTCGAATCTCTTGACTTTTTATTTCGTGAAATTAGGATGATAATAAATAAACACTAAAATTCACAAATGATGTTATCTACAGACAGTAGACCATTGCGGAGTTCTAATTTTCATTCCTGAGTGCATTAAAATAGATTCATGTTATTGTATTGAATTACTGGTATATTGAATTACTATATCAAAAGGTCTGCATACTATTACACATGGCTTCCGAAGCTAGATGATTTTAAGATGCATATCATTTTTTTAAACTGTGCTCTAAATAATGTAAAATAAATTCAACTACATTTAGCATCTTAGGCATTTAGTGTCAGTTCAGACACTTTGGGACAAATGGTTGTTGGGATTCGGGGTGGGATTGAACCTGAGACCTTCCGGTTACAGCACAGTCTGTCTAAGAGCTAGGCTTAACTAAATGGGGAAAAGTATTGTTTTCTTTAGCAGTAGTAAGAATGGTAAATGAAGAGTCAAGGAGAAAGGGTAAGGCGAGGTGCAGCCTGATGTGGTGGGTTTTCAGTTATGACAGAATTTTTTTTAGGAAATTTCAAAATCTTCTTCTTCAAAATGAGCATCCACCCACACACACATACACTCTCTCTCTCTCTCTCTCACACACACACACACACACACACACACACTGACCGTAGCCATTTGGAGCAGAGCCAGGTGCGGATGGCGTCCAGGCTTAAAGCCCCTCCTCCGATGCTGCGGAGCGTACGGTGTGTTCCGGCGTATGATGTTGTCAGTGGTGACACATACCTAGAATCACAACAAAGTAAAGGTTTGATTTCCCGCAACACCCCTGAAACTGTATTTTAAAACCTACAGGCTGCATTTAACTGCATTTAATACCTTATAAGGAATTCAAAACAGCTTTGCAAGACTTTTCAGGGACGTGCATACATGCTGCAGAGGTGAATTGACTGCAGTATTTTTTATGTAACATGTTGACTCTTGACCCTTGGCTAGCATCACGCTCTACCCATGTGGCACCATAGCTGTGTGTGATACGTACATGGGGTAGCCCAGCGGCTGGTCGCAGGATGAGTTGACCATGTTCCTCAGTGCCTGCTTTGAGTTTTGGATGCTGCCACGCTCCGGGTTTCGATTCCGTAAGAACACCAACTCTTGCTGCTGGCCCGCCCACAGACCACGCACACACTCCTTATTGATCTACAGAGAGAGGAGGAGAGGAGAGGGGAGGAGAGGGGAGGAGAGGAGGAGATTTGATAAATTTGACAATGATTTTTTTTTACTCAGGGAACGAACCACAGCTCTTTTACCACAGTTTCACACATTCACACCTAGGAACATCCCAGTCTTCTACTGTTGCTCAAGGGCACCTCATCAGTAGCTGTTGAGTGTTACTCATTTTCTCCACCCACATTCTCTCAGCCAGTCCAGGGATTCAAACAAGCGACCAGTCACAACCGCCATCTACACAAATGAAAATACTCACTCTTTCTCATACACACAATATTTCCAACCAAGCCTCCGCCACACACCCACACCATCCAACCCGTTTACCTTGATGACCTTGAAGCTGAGGTGGCGTTTGTACAGCATGATGATCTTGTACTCATCTGTGCCGTCGTCGATCATGTGCCTCAGGGTGAGCAGCGTGTCGCGGCTGGACAGCACCGCCTTGCGCCAAGCGGGGTCACTCTCGTGGCAAATGACCAGGCTGCTACGGTAGTTACTGATGGCCTCGTACAGGATGGACGCCTCCTCCGTCTCCTCCAGGCACGTGAAGTGGTCCTGACAGGGTAACGAATGCGTACGGTAAAACGAAACAGGGGCAAAGTAGAATTGAATCAAAATGCTAAGAAAAATGTCCACTGCAGGCATATGAAGTAGCCTTAATGTAGATATGAACTGTAGAAACTGCAGTTCAGTTGAGCACAAAAGGCAATTCTGTTGAATAACCGTACTGTGAAAGTGCATTGAACAATAGTGGACCACAGTGATTTACACATCGGGATGTCAGCGATGAAAGTAGAGGCAGAAACAGAGACAGATAGCACGAGCAGAGGTAGAGAGAGGAAAAGGGGGAGACAGAGACAGAATAGCAGGATAACAGAGCGATAGTGCAGCCAGACAGCAGAAGTCAAGCAGAAGCAGAGACAACAGAAGTGTTTTACCTGGTGCAATTTAAGGCTCATCCTGACTGCGGGAGCCACGACCTTCTGCAGGAGGTCCATATCTGCAAAAACCCACTCGTCTTTGGAGGCAATGCGAAAGTCACCTTTAAACAGGGTGTTGAAACCATACAGGAATGACTCCAGACTTGGTGGTGGGAGTTTTGTGGGAAGGAGAGCAGGGATATGAAAACAGAGAGAGAGAGATTATAAAACAGTTAAAATGTATTTTCAGAGTATGAACCAAAGACAAAAGCCGTTTAAATCAATTGTAATGACTAGAGTTTGTTTGGGAGGAGTTAGCTGCTACTGCCCCCCTGTGGTATCTCTATCTAACTGCAGGTAAATCCACAATATACACAAGCTTCTTCCCAGCTGGTGCTGAAAAGTCTCTACAATTAAGCCACACTTTATCCATTGTTCTTAAGCCTTTATTTTTATATAACCTATGTTTCGGCAATGCAGATTAATGTTGGAATTGGTACTGATGAGAACTGTACAATTAAGTGAAATATTCCCATGAAACAGGCAGCCATACTGTTTCTAGTATTTACCATTCTAGACCCAGTCTTCAATAGAGGAAAATCATCTCTCTTTGCTTCATTACTATTTTTAAGTTTAT
Organism: Hoplostethus atlanticus; assembly: GCA_034670405.1. NCBI lineage: Eukaryota > Metazoa > Chordata > Actinopteri > Trachichthyiformes > Trachichthyidae > Hoplostethus > Hoplostethus atlanticus. Next base: position 1,430,081 of record JAXDDX010000065.1, on the reverse strand, counting down.
TTTAAACCCAAACTCTTTGTGCATGAACGTTTTTATGGTTACTTTTATTTTCTAGGTTTTTATTTAATTTGGGTTATTGTATTTTATTTTATTTTGGGGATTTTTACTGATTCCTTTCCTTCATATGGTGTCCCTATTGATCTTTGGCATGAGTGTAGTCTAAGAACCAGATGAAAGTGGAATGCACGGTTTACCTGTTGGACATGTTGTGTGATGCTGTGCCGAGGGATCTCCTCCCCAGGACAGAAAGAGCATAAGACAGAGTCACCAGAGGAGAGTCTTCGTCACTGTCCACGGGCTGAACACATACGCACACATACATGAACAAAGACAGGACAAACATTACATGCATGCATATAAGTACCGACTCTGTATGGTCCCATGGCACATTTGTGGAGATGACGTATATTTCTTTCTGAATACAAGAAAAAATGATTGCTGGAGTTTGCAGCTCAGGTGTGAAGATTCATAGTTACGTTTTCAAAATAATACAACTTTCATTTCCTTTTACTTATTATATACTGCTGAATATTGTCGAAAACAAATTGCTGGTGTTGATAAAACATAATGAAGTTTGAATCTATAAAACAAGTACCGTCTCCATCTTGCCAGCGCAGTACTGGACCCACTCCAGGTAGACGTTGCAGAAGCTGGCGCGCGTCACACCCTGCAGGCAGTGCACGTAGTCTTCATCGATCTTGACACTGAAGACCTGCGGGTCTCGCTCGATGTGGTGCCACTTGGTGTAGGACTGCAGCGACTCCTGGATGGTGGCATCCTTCAGCCAGCCACACAGCTTGGGAGACTGGACCAGGTAGTAGATGATACTCTGGGAAGAGAGAGGGAAGGCGGAAGGGTGAGGAAAAGGGAGGAAGTAGGGAGGGATGGTGGGATGTGAGGGAGAACGGTGGAGAAAAGGGGGGGAGGTTGAGGAGAAGGAACAGCAAGGGGGTAGATCAGACACAAATGAGATACTGGAGAGAGAGACAGCAAGAGAGAGAGAGAGGAGAGAGAGGGGGAGATAATGTTTGTGCGCTCATGTATGTGCAAGTGCCGGTGTGTTATTGCTGCCGACCACATCTGGGATCACCACTGACTCATGATTATGACTATGCACAAGATATTGCTTTGTCTCTCAATTAAGTTGTTTGACCCAAGAGAACCTTAAGGAGCCCACTGAGGTCTGTAGAATATTCCCTGTTTCAATCTGCCATTGGAGAGAGAGTGGTTGAATATCTCAAAATGATATTATAATATATTAAAGTTACTATTACTATATAATCATTTTGAGGTTAATATAATATAAAACCAAATTTTATTGCATTGTGCAGCTCAGGTGTGATTCTGCTGAACTCTAAACTTGCACTACGACTTTTATTCCTTCTGCATTGTGATTTAATTTTTTTATTTAATTTAAAATTTTTTTAAATGTCCTTTATAAATGTCCTTGTTTAAAATGTCTTTTGATGCCTCATGTAAAGCACTTTGAACTGCCTTGTGTATGAAAGGTGCTATACAAATAAACTTGCCTTGCCATTGTATGAAACATCTATACAATCAGTTCAAACCACTCTTGGAATTGAGAAAGTGTACCTTCAGGTAGTAGGTGATGAGCAGTTTTCGGAGGTCGTAGACTTGCAACATGGTGGCAGCGTTGTTCTCGCTGATGCTGTAGCCCTCTAGCAGGTACTTGGTGGCCATCACCTCCCAGGCCAGCCAGCGCAGGTTGAAGGCCGCGTTGCACGACAGCACGTGGGGCAAGTGGCCCGGCTCACAGCAGCAGCACGCATCGTCCTCCTCCACGCCCTCCGTGATGGCCTCCACCTCTCGCTGCTGGCAGTACGTACCTGGGACGGACCCAGTCAGTCAGCTAGTCACTCTGTGAGTTAGCCAGCCGGCCCGTCATTCATTCATCCATTCATTCATTCATTCATTCATTCATTCATTCATTCATTCAACACCCTGGACAGGTCGCCAGTCCATCACAGGGGTCAATTCATCAATATGCTGGTCAATCAGTCTGTTTCCCACCTCTGTCATATCATCTCAGACCCTTTCCTCATGAGGAAGGAAGGAAGGAAGGAAGGGAAGAAGGAAGGAAGGCAGGAAGGAAGGAAGGAAAGAAGGACTATGTCTAAACCCCCATCCCCATACTGAACATGAATTAAGTCAGTCACATTGTACCTCTGAACTCCAAGCCCCTGAGCTGGAAGGTGACCAACCCGTTGCCGATCTCGATGAGATGGACCAGGGCATTGAGGTAGTCAGAGGCCAGGATGAAGCAGTCTCCGGCGCTGTAGTTGCCCCATCGGCCCAGCAGCAAGTCCCCACAAAGCGAATGCTGCAGTGAGCGTGTCAGGTACTCGTAGAAGATGGAGTTTAGGTTGTTGTCGTCACACCCTGGGAGAGTGGGACAGTGGTGGGGAACTGTACTATGCAGGGGAAGTGCTAGATGTAACATGGATGAATGGGTGCTTAGTAAGGACTAAAGGAATGCAAAGAAAACACCCTCCCTAACTGACTCACAGCTGCAACAAGTCAAGGACAGGGTTGCCTGTACTTGATAGAGATTGCGAGGATGAAGTGCAATAGTTAGGAACAACACTTACCTGTCTCCTTATCCACCTGGGAAACCAGTCTGCTATTGGAGTTGTCAATACGCTTGGTGCTGCAGAGGGAGGCAGACAAGAATCTTTTTTTTTACTGAAGATCAAATGGACCAGTCAGCTCAAAGGAAGGTCATGAGACTTTTAAAATCAAACCAAAAGACATTGGATTTCAAAGCTACTTTACACCACGTTGCCAAAGCCTTCCCAAGTCTGTGCTATGTAAGGTAGAGCGAATCAAATACTGTGGCTCATGGGGGTAACAGCCTGCAAATCAGTTTGGGGTCAAATGTAGAACGATTTTAAAATGGGTCCCCGGAGAAAAGGCTTGAAAACAGCTGATACAGACAATATATCTGCTTGTTCAGCGACAGAAATACTCCCAGGACTGTGTTCCCACTGTAAAGGTTCTCAGGAGGAGAGTGCTGAATAAGGATCAGTCCCCTTGACCACCTTATTGAATTCAGTCCGAGGCACAAAACAGATCCCACCGGTTGTAAGTCAACACTCCCACAGTAATCAGAGATACTTGAAACGAAATATCGTGAAACTGTGAAACTAAAAAGCTTTCTATTTTGTTGTTGTTGTTGTTGTGGTCACTGCTGTTGCGCTTAAAAATGGTGACACAGCACTAATATTCCAGATGCACATACGTATGCCAGCATCTGATTTTGACTCCAGGGGAAATGATGCTGTCAGTGATTTTAAATTCAGTTTCAACACAGTCTAAATATATACACGGGTTGCTTTTTAAGTGCTGTTTCATGTCAAACCACTGGGCTCATGCAACAAAACTCCAGTGCGGCTGGCGGACTCTGGTGTATATTTGGAGTGCTTTCAGTGAGCTGAAGTAGAAATAGTCATGCCCATCAATAAGTTAGAGGGATTGTAGGGGTTAGTGTGTGTGTGTGTGTGTGTGTGAGAGAGAGAGAGACAGCGAGAACAAGAGAAGGAGGTAGAGTGAAAATAGTGTCTGTATGCTGATAAACCTAGCTGAGCACTTAAAAGGACATAGACTCTCAATAAAGCTTGATCAGAGGCATGAATCTTTCAAGTTTTCTGCTCTCCATTCCCTTCTCTCTCTCTCTCTCTCTAGCTCTCCCTGTATCCATTTTCCTCCCCTTAGTTCTACAGTCTTGTCTCCACTTCTCTTCTTCTCTTTCTCTATATATATCCCCCTCTCACTTTACCTCCCATTTCTTTAATCCTCCTTCTGACATCCTCTCTCGTCTTCCCCACTGCCTATAGCCCAAACGGCCTGCAGATGTCACTGCAATTCATTTCTATTTACTTGCATCTTCAGTCGGAACGCGAAACCTTGGAGGAAATCTGAACCACATACTGAAGTGTCTCATCTGATGCAATGGCTTCCTCCTTATATACGTATATACAAAACAGATAGAAGTAAAAAGTTTGTTGCTAAAATTCACTTTGAACATCTCACACACCGCCAGAAGTCCAGCATTCAACCTAATGCTCAAGCGTCCTCCTCCTCCACAGACCAAGCAAACCCAAAACTAAATAAATAACCTTGTATGATGCAGCACTGAGACCTTGTATACTTGGATTTGCACATTTGGTCAATGTAGCAGTCTTATTTTGATATGTTCTGATTTGTTCTGTGCATATTAGGCAGCGCTGGCCACATGGGTACAGTGAATGCTTGTGCTGTAGGGTAAATGGTGGACTTGGATGTGGAGTTTCTGAGATGTTCAAAATTGATTTCAACAATAAAATCAAATGTTTGCGTGTCACATCTATCTGTTTTGAAAACACTCAAGGAGGAAGCCGTTTGGGATGTGGGGAAGATATCCTCCAAATGGGTTGCCTTCAGATCAGGGCCTTACTTGTAGTTACGCTCCCAGAACTTGACAGGCCGTGGGTAGGAGGAGATGAAGATGGCGCTGCCCAGGAAGGGAGCCAGCGGCGTGTAGAAGATGGTAGTCAACAGAGTCTGGAGCAACAGCATGGCCGAGTCTGGAAACACACACGAGTCAAGGAAAGCAAACTGATATTGATGCACACACACACACACACACACACACACACACACACACACACACACACAGGTCTTAGCAAAGGATACGGGGCACGGCAAAGGGCTGAGCGAAGGCATGGAAAGCGCTGCCCCAGGCAATCTGCCAGGGAGCGATGTAGACCAGGATAAAATGGAGCTTCAGCAACAGCTCACGCATCTGGACAGGAACAGAGACACCACACAGTTAGTCAAACAAACAGAGATCCCAATACAAAACAGAAGTGGACACTGTCACATTTTACATCTCAATCTCACACAACCCTTGTCACATAGTGAACAGAAGCACAAATGAGACGTTACCTATTGTATTCCACTAGGATCACTATCAATGTTAATAAGCCCTTTCTCAGTTTGCTGAACTGCCATATAAAACTAATTTGACTCACTCTGTAAATCAATACTCAGCAGAACACATTGATGGTTATAATAGATGATTCTCTTCAAGTTTAAATGACTTCATAAGTCAAAGGATTCAGGTCAAGATAGGGAAAGGTGAGATTGGTCATCTTTCCTTTCTGTGACAATCTTAGAGTCAAGGTCATTAAGAGACAGGCAGACAGACTATCCACAGTTTACAGCCTAAATATAGAAGACACATTGTCTTTTCTGGTTCCTTCTCTCTTTCTCTCTCTCTCTCTGTCTCTCTCTCTCTCACACACACATCCACATCCACATCAACCCACACAGCCACATTAATGGGTGTACATCAACACCCAACCCAGCTAGGCTTAGCTTATCAAACTCACCTCTGACGGATCTTTTGTTATTCTTTTAATCTAATGTGTACATGAGCACATTCAAGCTTGTTTTCCAGTCTGGGAAAAGTGCACAGAATGTGTGTGTGTGTGTGTGTGTGTGTGTGTGTGTGTATATATGTGTGTGTGTGTGTGTGCGCGCATGCACTTGGGCTTGTGTTTGTGTCATCTTGCACCTGTACACTGTATTGAGCTTGTGTAAATGTCTCTTTGCATGCATGTCTGTCTGTCTGTCTGTCTGTCTGTCTTTTTCTTTTTCAACCCCGTTTTCTCACCTTGTGGAAGACGATGGACATGAAGAAGAAATCCAGCAAGAAGCTCTCGGAGGCGTGCGGACAGTCGAAGTGGAAGAAGACCAGCGTGAAGAGGAGGGTGAGGAACTGGAGGCTGGGGTCGCAGAAGGATGAGCGCAGGAGTTTCAGCCCGGCAACTGTTGTCAGGAAAACATCACAGCTGGGGGCGGTAGGAGACGCCCGCAGGAGACACAGATAAACAACATACACTTCAGCCAGCAGATTCAACAGGCAGGCCATCACACACACACACACACACACACACACACACACACACACACAGCCCAGCATAGCATAAAGGGCACAAAAAAACAGTCAGCAATAACCTGGAACTACAGCTATCTAGAGGGTGTGTGTGTGTGTGTGTGTGTGTGTGTGTGCTTGCCTGCACCCATATGTCTATGTGCGTGGGTGTATGTGTCCACTCACTGTATTCCCAGCTTCTTGCGGTGACTGAGGGCGAAGCCGTCATTGGTGAGCGCACTCAGTACGATGGCTGGGTACACCACGTACTTCTCAAAGCACAGCAGCCCCACATACAGCCGTTCAAACCACATGAGTACAGCATCCTCTGGCGAAAGCAGGAAAACACAAGTATATCAGAACAGCAGCTCACTAGAGCACACAGAGGACCTGATTTTTTGTTTTTTGTTTTTTTTGTTTTTAGATGATATTGTAAATCCCTAGCTCACACTCCAGATCAGTGAGTGGCAGTGATGCAGCCTTAAGTTGTTTCCCAACTGCCGTAAAACAAAACTGTAGAAGAGCAAAGAGAGACCTGGCTCGGGTTTCCCAGAAGCATCTTTTATTTTCTTCTTCTTTAATCTTTATTCAGTGAGGGGTTAGAGTGGGAAAGCCTCGTCCCAGCTGAGCCAGGGGTTTGTGTTGCTGATCATGTCTTAGCAAATTGGCTCACAAAGCTTAGTGAAACCACAGAGGGATCATTTTACAAACTGGCGGTAAGAGCAATTCTGAGTTAAGGAAACACTGATGAATAATGAATTACATTGAAAATGTTCACCAATCTCCAATCATGTGTTCTCCCACAGGTTTAATGAATGACTATGAAGACATCCTGACCTCTGGGTTCAAACTGGTGGTACTCCTTGGTCTTGAGGACGGGGTGGGAGATCCACAACCAAGGGTGGTGCTTCCTCAGCTGGGGGATCAGGTAGTGGGTGACAAAGCCCACGGTCCCCGCCAACGCATACAGCACGATGGTCACAAACGGCTGGAAACAAGTCGATGAAATAAATAATAAAACAAATTTATAATTTGTGTTTGTAGTTTACACCCAGATCAAAAGTCGTATGTAGCCTAATACAAGCCAAAGTGAGATAAAGTGATGGATGAAGAGAGGAAGCAAACGGGAACCTCACCTTGAGAGACAGAAAGACAGTACTAGCAGTGATGGCGAAGGTTAGGATGTAGGCAACGGAGCACACTACCACATCTGACAGCAAAATGTCCTTCTGCAGAGTACCAGAGGGAGGGACAACTGTTAGAATCCATAATATATAATCCATAATCTATAATCTACATGGGATTAAATGGTTATCTGTCAGAATCATTTAAACATTTAAACATCTGTGTCTAAGTGAAGCCTATGTTTATTACGATCAAACTGCTGAGTACTTCACAATCCCAATTCACAATGAAAAGCAATGAAAAGCTCTTTTTCTATACTCCCCGTAATCACAGATAAAGATTGATAGCAAACATCTAATAACTAAAATAATTGACATCTACAGTTTTGAGCAATATGGTGACTCACATTATCCCAATGACAAATGAAAAGCAATGTTAGTTAGTTACAGTATCTTAACTAATATCTAGATTCATTCTAGGTACCATGGAGCTCTGGAGCTTCTCCGGCAGTGGGTCTCTGATGGCTGAGTCTTCCTCCTCCTCGTCCTCATTCTCCACCAGAGCCGGCATTAGTTTTGACTTGATCAGGGATCTGGAAGCAGTACAGTTACATTTACAGGATATGACATCCGGAAATGGGTTGGTCAGTAACATGCTATATCTAATTTGTTGATATATTCTCACTTTCATTTCATTTAATGAAACATGAGCAGATATTTTGTTTCAAAACTGAATAACCGAAATTAATACATTTCGAAATTGAATTTAGAAAGTGAATTCCAGTTCATTCTAGTTTTGAATGCTTTTGTTCTAAATTAACCAATTAACCAATTCAAAGTTCTCCAATACAATTAATACTGGATTAATACACAGTATTAATCCAGTATTAATGAAAGAGAGAGGTGCCCAGAAAAAGAGATGGATCACACACACACACACACACACACACACACACACACACACACACACTGATGCTTACAGTAGTACAGAAGGGTCACTGCTCTGTCGGCTGAGGTGGTAGGAGATGACCACCAAGAGGCCACAGAAACCAGAGAACAAGGCGGGGGTGTGCTGCTCTTCCCACGGCTCCTATAACCACACACACACACATACACACACATACACATTTATGAATCATACACAGAAACACACACACACACACACACACACACACACCAACACAGTCATCAGCAAGACCCTGCACAGGCTGTGTAAAAAGCTTCAACACTAGCTGTGTTTCATCCTCGTAGTCACTTATGAAGGATGACTTGCAGCACTGTTTGTTTCGCTGCAGTCCTACTTAGTTCCATCAGTGAGTTCTCTGGCTGCAGGCTATTTATAACTGAGCCCTTCTATTACTACAGCCAGGAGAGGAGAGGAGAGGAGAGGAGAGGGGAGGAGAGGAGAGGAGAGGAGAGGAGAGGAGATTCAGTATATTCAGTTAATTTCTACCTTAAGAGCTCCAAAGCAGAAACCGTAGAGTAGAGACAGGGCGATCAGACTGCGTAGGATGCTGTAGATTGCAGAGTGGAGACCCGTAGCAGCTGAGACACACAAACACAACGAGCTTAGAAATACTTTTCATTCTGAAATATATCGTCTAAGATTTTGATAACATAACTAACAGTATGTGAAAGATAAAAAAATTGTTTTACATGCATCATGTTACATGTAGTAGTAGTAGTAGTAGTAGTGTAGTGGTAGTAGTAGCTAGTAGTAGTAGTAATGACAGTAGTGATATTAGCAGTAGTAGTAGTAGTAATACTAGTAGTAGTAGTAGTAGTAGTTGTAGTAGAAGTAGTAGTGGGCCGTTCTACTAACCTGTCCCACCAAAGAAGTGCATGTCGATCTGTTCCAGTAGGTAGATGGTGAAGGTGTTGATCTGAGGGAAAAGACCCACCAGGAAGGTGATGGGGAAGCAGTAGGTAAAACCTGGAACATGCACAACACAAAGAACAGGTCAGACTTTGGTTAATATTAATGTTACAGAAAACACATGAAGATACACATAAGCCTGTGTGCCTATGTACATGTGTTTCTCCATGTGTGTGTGTGTGTGTGTGTGTGTCCCGGTGTGTTTTTCCCTACCCATTAGCAGGTCTCGTAGGAAGTGCAGCGCGTCGTGGCAGACGATGGTGACTCCGTACAGGGTGGAGACGGGCAGGTCCTTCCTCCTCAGCAGCTGCTCCAGCAGCCAGATCAGAGCACAGAAGATACAGAAGTAGGCCGCACGGCTGTAGGCCACCAGCTGGTTATGGCCCTGGAGAGACACACACATCAACAGTATTTTTTCTAATGCAACAATATAGTGTGTTACTGAGGAAATTTGGTCACACGATGTCTCTGCAGAGGTTCAACAACAAAGTTAAACTCACATGTGTTGGCGAGGCAGCGTCTGGCTGAACACTCTGGAAAACAAAACATGGAAGCTAATATTTCATGTCCACTTGTGGGTAAACACACTTGACAACAACTGATACAGGGTTGCTACCACACAGTTTAACAGAGGGGAAGAGTGTGAGGTGAATTCCACTTTCAACCTGCAGTAGGTCAACTTGATGCATACCCTGGATTCACATATTACATCATTCTGTCTTCTGTCTTTTCAATAGAGGGCAATGCAAGTTGACATTCACATCACAGAAGGTTAATGTTGAAAAGGAAGGCGTCTTGCTTTACCCACATAAGCGGGTCATTTTTTTATGGACTGTGACTGGCCAGATGTTCACTCAGCCTCTCATATTGTGTAGACGGATGGCTATAGCAGGCATGGCTAGTGATTCAGGGCACTGGCACCATGTGAGGACCTTCAGCAGAGATCTGGTGTCTCCTTACCTTCAATAAGGAGTACTGGCAGCTGGCGATGACCAGGCAGAACTGGAAGACCCAGAAGTCTTTGAAGCAGCCGTGGTTGAGAAGCAAGAAGCCCAGGAAGGACACCAGGAAGGCCATGAAGACCGCCATCAGGTTCTCTAGAACATCCTGGTTCCTACAATACAGCAGATAATAATAAAGCTAACAACAATAACAATCACAAACACAATCATCATCATAATAACAATAACCATAATCAGTTACAAAACACTTTACAGAGGATATAAAACACATAAAACAAAAGCAGAATCAATAAAACAAGAAATATAGCAACAAGGCATTAAAAGGAAGGTCAAAAACAAATAAAAGGTCATTCAATTAAAGCAAGTCTATAAAAATTAGTTTTTAAGAAGTGATTTAAACAATGATTTAGCCAGCCTGAGCCCCTCAGACGGGTCATTCAAAGGTCTGGGAGCCCTGATGGCAAAATCCTGATCGCCTCTTGTTTTAAATGTACATGTTGGAACAGCCAATAGGAACCTGCCCAAGAATCCTTACAGCTGTGTTTTTAGTTGGAGACGACAGAGGGACTTTTGACTGAGGCAGGAATAAAGAGAGTAGTTCAATTGTGTGTGGTAAGGTTGTCAGTGTTAGATGTATTGGTTCCACTCTCTCAGAAACACCCATGCTCCTGGGCTTTGCATGCACAAGAGTGTTTGGTGTTTACTGTGAATAGACAAAAATGTCACCGGCAGCCCTGTGGGTGGTGATAAGAGGTCAAAGGAGAAATACAAGGATCGTGCAAACCAAATAAACAACTACAGACGTGTAAAAGGTCAAAAACACATTGGTGTCAAATCATTTTCCTCAGGTCTTGACTTTGGGGAAATAAAAGTGAAAACATCTAACATTGCAACAAAACATCTACACCAATCTCTCAAAAACGCTCACATTTATCAAATCCAAGAGACTATAGTGGGTTCAACAGTGTATTACCTGTCCAATAGGGCGAGCAGGGTGAGCCGGTCATACAGGATGTTCATCCATTTCCCAGGAAATAGTTTGAGTTTGTAATAAAGTTTTCTGGTTGGCTTCTCCTGAGTGGACGTCTCCGATGACTCATCCAAAGAGTCCTCCTCCTGACACACACACACACACACACACACACACACACAAATAATTTAGATCCACACAAATGCAACTGCCAAAATCCGGGAGTAAAAACCATAAAAAAAGAAAAAATCGTGTTTAGATCCGATGTAGGGTTTGAGCTTCGACAACTGATCCAAGCAGTTGCTGTCATCCCGGCTAGCATACATAGCAGCAGTACTGACTAGACTGCTTCAGCACTGATGTTTGGCTTCTGCTGCAGCACTGACTCACAGTTAGACAGAGACAGTTAATCACAGTGAGGCAGAGAGAGCAAAGGGAAATCTGTGTGTTTGGCCCTGACTGCTCCACACTGCTGTCACAAGAAACAAATGGTTTATCGCCTGGAGTTGCAGGGAAAATGGAATAGGAGAGGAGAGGAGAGGAGAGGAAACATAATAATACAACACAACAAGAGAAGTATATGGATACCTGGAAGATCTCGGGGTGTGTCCTTCGTGGCCGGAGCCGGTGTGCAGGGATGATACGTCGCTGGAAAGGGCAGTCAGAGTGACCGCCCACCAGGCCGTCCTGACACTCTGAGTTGGAAGATGTTGACAGCAGGTCACTGAAGACACACACACACACACACACACACACAAACACACAGGCACACACATGCCAGATTGATATCAATGATTAAGAATAGGCGGTGGAGGGGGAGATGGAAGAAGTTAAGGAGGTGAGAGAATTTCAGTAGCTAAGAGGAAAAGGAAGTAGAGGAAGGACAAGGAAGCGGTGGGAGAGAAAGTGCAGGTAGAATGAGAAGGAGGAAGGAGAGGAGGAGGTGAAAGAAGAGGAGGAATGGAGGGAGAACTGGAGAAAAAGGAGGACGGGGATTATGTGAATGAAGCGAGGGGAAAGGAAGGTGAAATAGAAAGCAGTACCACATGTTGCCGGTGATGAGCTCGGCTCCTAGCGGCAGGTTGAGGGCTCTTTCTGCATACAGCTTACGAGGCCTGTCTCCTGGTGAGACAAGCAGACACATACAACTCATCACTCACAATTAACTGGTAAGGCAAATAAATGTATTTGGTGGCATTTATGTTCATTTATAAACTCTTGAGGAAGCATTTTACCATTACTGATGGGCAGCCTAGACAACAATATAACTGAACGGCTTCACAGATTTGAGCCATTTCAGATCCTAATTGAATTTATTTTATCAGTATTTGGAGCAGTTTCAAAAGTGAAACCATCAGATGTTGGCAGTGCTTCCCACAAAGATATGTCAGACCACCATAATATCAGACTGCCCCAGCACAGATACCTTTCCCAAACTGACAATGTATCAACATCAATAACAGCATTCACCTGCATATCCATATTCTTCATACTCATAGTCTCCTGTGCAAATAACATTGCAATCCATGGAAAACAATGCTAGGAGACGGTAAATACTGCAAACATTTTCAACTGTTATGTTGCCTGCATCTGGTAACGTCCAACTGTAGCTACTCACTGTGTACAGTGTGGAAAGTGTAAGCGTCTTCTTTGTTCGTGGCCTCTGGCCTGCAGATGACCTGCAGCATGGAGCTCTCCGACTGAGAGGTTTGCGAGGGTAAGGAATCGTAGTCTGGGTCCTTTTCTCTGTCTGTCTGGGGACTGGGGAGAGGACACGCAAATAACTGCCTCAACCATGTGTTGTGTTTGGGTTATCTCAAGCATCCTGCAGCATCTCAAGGAATCATCTTGGTCGCATTGGAAACATGAGCCTACATGTGTGTATGTGAGCGACTGTCTGTTTGTCTCTGTGTCCGTGTGGATGCAGGCGTGTGCATGTGTTCAAGGCGTGTGTACCTGTCAGGGGAGACTATCGGGATGCGCGTGGGCGGTATGGTCTGCAGTGTGTCAGTAGCCAGACTGTTGGGTGGGTTGGGTCTCTCACTCCAGCTGTCTGTGTTTGCCTCGGTGATTGTCTCATCATGTCTGGGAGTCACACTCAGATCCTCTGGAAACAGACCAAGTAGGAACAGTTTCTGATCAAATTACATCCAAAGTTCTCTAGCATTTCCATGTTATTCAATATTATCAGATGATTACCAATTTATAAACATTAGAATAATCTGGAGTTAGTAGATTATTCTGGAGTTAATATATTGAATATGTTGTAATATGCTATCTAGATGAAGAGATAAATAGGGAGATTTGGCTGATGTGGCCATGAAACATAGGCAATGGCATTATGACTTTAATTTGCAGCACATGACCCAGAGATGACATTGCACTCATGCACGCACCTGTGTTTGCACAGGGAACCAGCCAAAGAGAAGGAAGTGAACTGAGTTATGGCCTCCAAACTACGATTAGTAGTAAATGAACAAACCCCTAGGCTGACACTCACCTTCCACTCCAACTCCTGCTTCCTCTTTGTGTTCCGGCCCCTCCTCTTCCTGTGTGTTGGCCCCTCCCCCTCTGGTGCTGAGCGAGCCCAACAGAGAAACAAACTCCAAGAAATTGGACTCGTTAGGAATCTGCCCCTCCTTGGCTTCCAGGTCTGACTTGGAACTGGTCATGGTGGTCTGTTGGGAGGACAGACAGGCAGACAAATGTTTGTATGGATGAAAGGATGGATGGATGGATGGATGGATGGATGGATGGATAGATTGATAGATAAATAGATAGATAGATAGATAGATAGATAGACAGACAGACAGACAGACAGACAGATAGACAGATAGATAGATAGATAGATAGATAGATAGACAGACAGACAGACAGACAGACAGACAGACAGACAGACAGACCGATAGATAGATAGATAGATAGATAGATAGATAGATAGAAACAACTTATCCTCCAAAAGAAATCCAATTGCCTAGCTACAGAGCTAAAGTGTCAACATACTATGTTACGGTCTGACAGCAGCACGGCGTCTTTCCCACTGTCCATGCTGAGCCCGCGGATGTGGGTCCGCCCCCCTGGCCCGTAGAGGCCAAGCGCAGGCGGTAGACGCAGGAAACCCTCTGGATCCACGTTGAGATCCGGTGAGTCTGTGTCGTCAGGGTGGGAGTGGACATCAATACCCGATGAGCTGTTGTCATTGGTCAGTTGCGGGCTTGGTGTGTTGTCATTGGTTAGCTGTGGACTGAGGTTTTCCTGGTCTGGATCTGGACATTCCAGTGTGGTTGAATCAGAACTGGTCGTTTCCCTACACAGGTGAAATTCTTCGCTCTGGCTCGTTGTCTGTAGCTGTTTCGGGGTGGCGTCGCCCTCTGACCCAGCTCCTTCTTCTCCCTCTTCCCCTTCCTCCCTCTCCTCTTCAGGGGAGTCGAACGTGATGACAGGGATCTTGATGTGACATTCTCCTGCCTCCTTCTGAGCCTGATGGGAAACACACACTTTCAGATTATACATGGTATGGTGTGACGCCAGTTAGGATATGGGACCTCGTTAGGGTATGGGAAGGGTTAGGAGTGAGATTATGCTACCTACGCATTATATCCACATACTCACAAAACCAATTTACTAGCAAATATGCTACTACAAAACATGCTAAATACAAACAACAGTAAAACAACAATTAATAAAAGTGTTTTTAGAAGTGATTTGAAGTTGAGGCACTAAAATAAACACTAAAATTGAGGCGCAAATTGGTGCACGTGAAAACAAACCATAGTCCTACCTGTGCGCTCTCCAGAAGGCTCTGCATGACGCTCTCCTCCAGCTGAGCAGCCATCTGAGGGTCACAACTCATCGTGATGATGATCTTGACCCTGTCGCTGTCGTCCAGGTGAGCAGACACTGGTCCAGGGCCAGACGTGTCCACCAGAACCACGGCGATCTCGTCGGAACAATACGTCTCCTCCACTGGCTCCGCCTGAGAAAGGGAGAGAGAGACAGATGGAGAGAGAAGAGATCTTTCCACGATGTACTAAATAATCAGAAGGAAATGATAGGCTGTATTCTAAGGCATTTCAGCTCCACTGGATAGCCCACAGTAGAGAGTGATCGTAAAGACAAGAGAGAGGAACAGTGGATAGCATGCAACACGACATGTATGCCACATTCAGACTGATTACATTGCAAACACACAGTATTGACCTTGGCCTACTCAGCTGCAAAGATGTCCCAAGGCCCATTCCTACAACAGAGATCAACTAAAGTACAGACCAGCCTACACTAGTACCCAATCTAGAAATCCCCCTATTCTATTCTGTTAGTGCTTTAAAACTCCTCATAGGGGTGGAGGATTAGTGGCACACTCTTTTTGCAAGAGTGCAAAAAGTGTGACTTTTGAAATCTACTACTACTCCATACTTCTACATCTGTTTGGTCTACCTGGGTAGGAGCCTGGGGGATGTCAACAAGGTGGTCCTGGTGGTCCTGCGGGGTCTCCAGTGAGTTATTATTGGCATCTGAGGGTTCTTTCTGCCCCTCGCTCTCATCCCCACTCTCCCCTTCGCTCCCCTTGGAGGGAGGCAGACCCTCATCCGCTGTTTCCCTGTCTGCAGTTTCTTTATCGTCACAGTCTTTCTCCACAGTTCTGTCTTGTTCTGATTGTTCTCCGTCAGGCCCTATCAAAGAGCTCTGGAGGTCCATTCCCTCCAGTCCCATCCCAATCGTTTCCACATCCTTTTTCCCCGTCCCAGTTGCGGATCCAGGTCTCGGGTCTTCTCTCCCAGCTCGAGATGGAGGCCTCTGCTGGGCCTGCAGCAGCGGGGCGGCCTGGTCGGGGTTGGGGCTGGAGAGTTCCTCTGGAGAAAACTCCTGGCTTGGGTGCACCTCTCCCTCTGCACCCCTCTCCTCTGCAGCGCTCTCAATCTGCCCTGGAATGGAAGTGGAAGTGGGTTCATATTGTGGATTTAAAGTGTAATAATAACACACTGACTCTAATCCTAGCTTTACCCCTATGAGCTAGGTTCACGTTCCTCCCTTGGTCTCACATTTGGATGCAATAACATAATCAACCGTCACACCAAATTCACACTAATGTCTACGATAGCCCTGCCTCTCTCGCCAAAACCATAGATGTCAGACCGATCCGTTTGCCACTCCTCAAAAGTCAGACACAAACGTATTGATACATTCTGCATTTATCTGATGTACTGCACCACATTGATTATGGTATCTCCTTTTACCATCAGCTGACCATGCTCTGACTAATCACTGGTGCATGAGAACATACATTTACTGGAAGCAGTCTATTGGTCATGCTGGCTGGCTAATTGGCTGGCTGCTACCTAGCTGCTTGTCTGAGCATATTTACAGCAATGATGTGTTAGCAGAATAGGAAGTGATCAATCTACATTGTCTAAGGACCCATCCAGTGCATTAGGAAGAGGAGAGAAGAGGAACAGGAACAATGTTGGCTACCAACATTAGCATCTGACAATGCACTACCCATTTCTCCAAATCATAAGTCTATAGTGGGTTTCATGGTGACCTGGGAGTTTGGCTGGGCTTATGGAGAGATGATGAGAGAAATGATGTTGCACAGTATACAGTTTAAGTGTGATGATATCATTTAGTCATACTGTCAGTGTCACTTGATATTGTGTCAGTATCCTGTGGAATTTCTAAAATAACAACTTTTTAGAAACTCAGAAAAACTAGCTCACATTGTCATTAGTGCCCATACATTATTGACACTTTACAATACATTTTCAATGGTTTGACTTGGCCCCAGTGTCATGGAAAATGTTCTGTATGTTGTGGACAATAATTTGTAGTCCACTAAGCACCATTTCAGGGACAGATAATCAGTCAAACCCAGAGAGAAGAATTAGATCCTGCACCTTTTTGTAACAGTTGTTATTTGGTTTTACCATTGTACCTGAGCTGATTTATAACCAGCCTGTGCTACTGCTTGTGTCCTGCTCACTTAGTGGGCATACGTGATTTCTACTGAATACAACGAGCAACGCTCACATCCAAAGCTCAGTACCTTCTTGGGAAAACTATGACAGTGATGATGGCCTAATGTCATCTCTGATCACACCACCTATTTTATTCCAACCTAGAGAGAGGACTGCATCACCTTCCGTAATCTTCACCTCATCAGACTTTGGACACTCCTGAATAGAAGAGAATTCAGAAACACATACATCATGAGATAATATAGGTCAAAATACAAAATCAAGCTATGTTCATATTCATATACTGGTAATCTTGTATTGCGCAATCGGTAATGTCAGTGATTCACTCACCACCCCAATCAGTCCCGGGTCGGTTTCAGTCTGTTTCACTGTCACCTGGATCACTGGACTGGGCCGGTTCCGAGCCAGCGTCGTCATGGCAACACTGTCTGGGACTGTGCTACTCTTCCTGTTAGACAGAAAGATGAGAGAGAGAGAGAAAAAATTAAATGACTGAGAGAGAGAAAGAAAGAGACAGATGGGGAGTCCATGGGAATCCATATCAATACGTGTCACTCCAAATTTACGAGGAACCATCCAGCATTCATCCCCAACCTCACATGTTTTGAATACTAACTAAAATACCTGGACAACAGAGATCGGGGGAGTAGAGAGACTCATGTCTGGGCTCTCAAATTAATCTCTACGCTAGTCTCTGGCATTTTAAAGAAAATAAGGAAATTAAAAGAAAAGATTTAGTGGGGGGAAAGGGGCAGTTTTCATTATTAGTGTGTTGATTATGTCTGTCAGAGCAAAGTGGCTGACTGAAGATCACAGAGGAAATACTGATTCTTTAAAATGAAGGGAAAGAGTCCATATCCTAAACTGAGACACTAATCAAATCTGATCTGAGAGAGCAAGGGAGAAAGAAAGAGAGAGAGGAGACAGACACAGAGAGAGAGAAAGAGAACAGAGAGAGAAGGAGAAGATTCAAAAGTGTAAGGAGAAGAGTCAAGCAAGGCTGCACTCAATCAGACTTCTTTTATTAGTGCCATTACTCCGAGAGCAGGTCTCAGCCTTACGTGTATAAATTCATGTTAATAATTCAATTCCAATCATGAGGGATTACCCTTATGCATTACATGCTGCATGGGTATATACTGATGACAAGCCTGCCCAGGGTGCAGTTCTACGTACAGGGAACAAAACCACCAGTGTGCAGAGTCATATGTAACTCTGGAAAAGTTCACACATCTCTCGGCATAGCCCCCCTCACACATCTGACTGGCTAAGGTTGGGGTGGATTGTATGTCTGTGTGTATGGGCTTACCTGATGCCGGCAGGCAGGCAGGAGTCAGAGCCATTGCTCTTCTTCTCCGGAGCCTTGCTGAGGTCTGAGAGGCTACTGCGGACCACTGCCTCGCCCTGATCGAACATCAGGTGCAACCGATAGTTGGCCAGCTTGATGAGGATGAAGACGACAGTGATGGAGGTGCAGTAGATGCTCAGAGCCATGGTGGTAGGGGGCAGGGCCTGTGGATTGTTGGGGAGAGTTAGGGTCGTCAATGAGGTGATTCCAACACAGCATCCATCCAAAAAGTCAAGCTTCATTCTATCTGAACGGACGTCTGGGGCCATCAGGACAGGTGTTCATTGATATTCCAACCGTAGCAGCCTGTTCCCATGGAAAGACACAAGCCGGCTATCTGTTCTCAACCTATGTAGGTGATATTCTGTAAAAGGTAGATCATATTCAGCAACACAACCAAAGGGTTTCCCCCAGTGTATTACAGGCTCAGTGGGCCACTAATTTCATCACTTGGTTGATTGATGAAGGTTACTGACCCCTGGGGGTAAAATGGATAAGAATAGAGCTTCATCATGTTGATCCTATTGGCTAGAATGAATTCTTGCTATGTTGAATACTGACAGATTTACAGATATTTGTAGTTTATAGATTTGTCCAAATGTATGTCCAATTCCGTTTGTGCTCATATTTGTTTGTTGCTCTGCTATCATTCATCAACTGTATCTCTCCCAGAAAGCTTGTTTAAATGCATGAGGCGCAGTAGGAGGCTTATTCAAACAGATTGTGAGCAATTTGAAAGTGAAATCTGCCAGTAACCACATGTTTAATATTGCTTCAGTGGAGATGCTCTTGAACCTTTGAGCTGTCAATCTCACATCATAATCTGCTTCCTTCTCTCACCCATGGATGGCTATTTTGGGATTATCTGTGCTGCATCTTGTTTGCCAAAGGAAAGATCTAAGTGGTACAGGTGCGTAACAGAGGCATTTCATGTTTTATTTCTGGTCCCTGGTGAAGGATTTACTCAGTTTTATCATGGGGGGGTGGTGGACTGGTCAATTGTGTCCTCCCCACTTAAACCTAAACTGAAACAACAACACTCATTCTGCTGAGGGGCACATTTTAAATCATTTGCACTAGTAAAGGGGATGTCCAGCCCCTCCAAGCACCTTCAGATCAAAACCCTACGTGTATCAAAAACAGTGATACAGGGACTGAAGCAAGTGTCCAGCAGGGATATGGGGAGCAATCGCATCAGACAGTCATAATCTGCAACAGAAGACTATATAATCTGGATGAAATGGGTTAGTGTGCCAATAAACCACAATTTCATCAAGATATTGAGTGCAGTGAATAACAGAGAAATAGAATAGAAGTGTGTGTGTGTTTGTGTGTGTGTGCCCCAGTAGCATGTGAAACCCAGACAAAAAACAATTCACATCCCATCCAATCTAGGTGACCACTCTGTTGTTGACATCATCGCAGTACTGGACACCCTCCACTCATTTTACGATGCAGATGAGACTTAATTTCATCATCCAGACTTCATGTGTTTGATCTAGGTATAGGCCTTCATATGCTGTGCTTATCTTTGCTCACACCACCATCCTATAAAGCAGTGATCCCCAAAGTGGGGTCCAGGAACGTCCAGGGGTCATTGCGGAGGTTCCCCAGCAAAATGTCTTTACTATCATTTCATTCATCTGAACTTAGAACAGTGAGGGAATGGTGTGAGACTGTCCACTTGGATCATAGGCTTCACCCCCACCCTCTCTCCCACCACCACCACCACACCGTTATCTAATATAAACTGCTGTCCAATTCTGTACCAAATCAAAACAACAAATATCTTGGGCGGGGGTCCCTTAAAGTGCTATCATTGGCGCGTACGTGGCCTGGATTTTGCCTATTTGAAGAGCCCTGACATGAAAATGTTTGGGGACCAGTGCTATAAATCACGCCTTCTGGCTCTCTCTCTGATACATCAAGGGGCAGCCATGCGTTCCATCACTGCATGCGGGAAAATACTGCGACAATGCATTTTCCTAGCCTAGTATTTCTTTCAGGAAACAAATAATGAATGATGTTATAATGTTCAAGGGCAAAGGACGGGCCATTGAACGTTTGTCCGAGTGAGGGGTGCAAAAGACGCGCTTCGTGGTGTAAACCAACGGCGCATGAAAAACGTTACCTAAGTACTATGAGCTACTCACACCCCCTTCGCGGCCTTGAGCGTCATGTTCTGAGTCCAAATTAAACTCACCAGATGGAGGGACAGGGGCAACATCAGGAGAAAAATCCACAGATAGAGATGGCAGGAGTTGTTGAATTTGTTCTGGTCCGGGTCGTGGTACCAACCCCCGGTCAGTGATGCCCAGACGCCCTGACGCAGGGTTTGCACAACCTGGGAGCCCATCTCTCCTCCTTCCCTCTCCGCTCAGGTTGGATGGGTGGATGCTGCTGCTAGGCTACAACGAAACGATCTACAGCCGCTACGCCTCCATGTTGAGGCGATATAGCACGGGCTGCGCCGTCTCTTTCATGCTTTAGCCGCTCTCAGTGTTGTCCTCTCGGCTGCCTCCCATCCCAATGTCAAGTCGTCCATTGCTGTCTTCATCTTGTCCTATTCTTCTCTGCCTCTCTTGCTGTCTGTACAGATGCGCAGCTCTGATCGCCCCCCTCCCTTTTCACTGTTCCTCCCTCCCCCCGTCCTTCCCTCGATCCCTCCCTATCGTTTCCCACGATTCACCAATGATTAATCTGCGCACAAACGTGTCTCAAGGGGTTTGATGGCAAGATGAGCCAGTGGTAATCAATGTAGTTACGTATATGTATATATATATGTATATGATAGTCTGTAGTTAGTAGCCTAACACTGGTAGTGGCAGACGTTCTCTTATAGGGTATAGGGTTATTTTATCACTTTTATCATGTGTGGCGGGAGTTAAATGAAAATGAGGGCGAGTGTGTGTGGTGTACCTGTCATTATAAGGTCTACTATTCCCATAATAATTCCCCTGAAGGCGCGCGCTCTCCTCACTCGTTCCTACGATGGCTCCTCCCTCCCCACGTTGCTGCTTCTGTCATGTGGGGCAGGATCCACCAATCCGCGGCCACCACAGCCAGAGCAGGAGCGTCCCCAGGAACGTCAGTAGAAGTCTCCGCTGCTGGGTCTGACAAGTCTGGTAACAACGACGATGGGGGTTGTTTTGATTGAAGTTGACGGATTTTTTCAGGGGTTTACTCCTGTATTGTAGTTTTGAAATCCAATATGTTTAATGCGCTTTCAACTGTTCGACCGTCGGCTGTCGTCCACACACCCGGAGGAAAGATACGCCTGGGAATAAACAAGCTTAAACTGTGGAGCAACTTTTCCAACTGCCATACTAGTCAAAGGGACTGACCTATGCTAAGCTAACTCGCTAGCTAAAAGTCTGGAATGCGATTCAAATTTTGGAAAAAGTCCACAAGCGAGCTGTCAAAGTGTGCTTTTCGAGAAACGGTGACCGTGTGAGATTTATTCGTGAGTTTTGAGGAGAGAATCACCCAGTGGAAACTCATTTTTTTGGATTGAATGGACGGTGCAGGTGCACCTCTTGCGGCACCTGCGAAACTTCGTAGCTCCATTGGTAGAGAGCTAAGTCAGGAGCTAACGTTAGCTTGAAACGTTAGCATTATCCAGAAACAGGCTATGGTGTGAAATTAGTTACTTCTCATAACTGAGATAATATTTATGATTTAATACTTTTCCGATGGTATATCGTTAGCTGTCAGTGCAATGCAAGCATTAGCTAACAAGTGTATTGGCTAACCTTAGCCAGCAACTTTGCTAGCTACGTTAGTTATTGACCCACAAAGACCCCTCTACCAGAGTGGCGACGTGGATACAAAGTTGTAGACGCTCTCTCCCTCACGGGACTTTGGACATGGTTTGACCTCAGCGTGGGCTACGCAGGGAATTCAACTCTGTTCTCCTCTGTGAGTCCCGTAGATCTGACAGGATGAGGATTTCAATAAGTTACCTTTTAAAATTTTAAAGTTTAGATTTTGTTTTAGGAGCTCAGCACCCTATGGTGCGGCTACGGCCACCGAGAAATGGATGTCTCTCAGGCCGCTTTCCCAAACGGTGAAGGGCGGCCGGGCGGCGGTGGGACCGGGGAGCATGCCTGGACAGATTCTCCCACAGCCCGGGCGTGGGCTCACTCTGCCCCGCTGTGCCCCACTCGGTCCCTCTGGACAGCCGCGTACGACTATGAGGCCAGCGGCGAGGACGAGCTCAGCCTCCGGCGAGGAGACGTGGTGGAGGTGCTCTCTAAGGACGCTGCGATCTCTGGGGACGAGGGATGGTGGACTGGTAAAATCAACCACCGGGTCGGGATTTTCCCCTCTAATTATGTCACCTACCAACCCGCTATTTACCGTCTCCCTGCTACGAGTGGCTCGGTAGGGGTTCGCGAGCATGTCCCGAGCTCGCCGGTCCAAATAGTTTTCAACGAACTCGTACTAGAGGAGATAATAGGTGTGGGTGGATTTGGTAAAGTTTACCGGGGCACATGGAAAGATCAAGAGGTTGCCGTGAAGGCGGCCCGGCAAGACCCGGACGAGGACATAACAGCCACCGCTGACAGTGTTAAACAAGAAGCGAAACTTTTCTCCATGCTGCAACACCCCAACATTATGAAACTGGAAGGAGTATGTTTGGAGGAGCCCAACTTATGCCTGGTCATGGAGTATGCCCGAGGCGGCACCCTCAACCGGGTGCTGACCGGAAGGCGGATCCCACCGCACATCCTGGTCAACTGGGCCGTGCAGATTGCACGCGGGATGCACTACCTACATGAGGAGGCCGTGGTACCCATTATACACCGCGACCTGAAGTCTAGCAACAGTAAGCAATGAATGAAAGTGAGTGTGAGTGAGTGTGAGTGAGAGAGAGAGAGAGAGAGAGAGAGAGAGAGGACTGACTATCAGAAATTAGCTTTGGGAGAGACCAAAGTGGACCGTCCACCTGTTGCTCATGTCCACATCTCTGTTAATCCATTGTTGTTTTTTTGCTTGCTTTGTGGCCATACTTTAATTTCTTATTCTTTCTTTCTTATATTCTTAGTTCTATAACCCTGTTAGAAACAGTAATTCAGTCTCACCCAACCTGGAACAGTCTTTTGACTCAACTTGGCGACTAAGAGCTATAGGCCTACATCTGTTGAGCGGTCAGCCAGATAGATAGTTGTCTGTGTAATTCTGCATTCAAGACATTTAAGGAATTGGGAATTGTTCCACCCCAGGGCTGTATAAGAGGAAAAGACAGTTGAGTTAGAGCCGAAACTGGGGTTGTTGAAAATTCACAATCCATAGGTATAACACTCCCACCTCAGAATACTGTCCTCTAGTCAGGACATGGCCATGTTCATAGCTGCCTTAAATTCTCCTTAAGCTCCTCCAGGCAATGCTCCTCAGGCTATAATATGAAGTATGGAGAGAGAGAAAGAAAAGTGTAAGAGGCTTGTGTCGGTGAGATGGAGTTTAAGAGGTGTGAGGTCTTTGGGTGTATGAAGTGGTCGAGACCCTCGAGAGGATGTGAAATAAGGTCCGAGTTTGCTCAGCTGGGCTGCCCTCCACCCCCAATTTATAACGCCCCCAAGCCCCCTCTCCACCCCAGCCTGAAATGTTGTTCAAACAAAGCCAGTGAATTACCAAACACAAGCACACACACATGCACATTCAGCCCACACTGTCATGCCATGTGCCTTGACCAACCAAACACTGTCAACAGCTGACACAGGAGGTCCTAGGATAGAAAGGTATTTTGCACAAGAACAGAAACTCCACAGGACCTAGAAAGAATATTAGAGAAAATCATTAACTTAGGGGTCATCTGTGATGCTGGGCCCTGCGGAATGAGAACGCATTCATCAGGGAATGACTACATAGTTTCCCAACTCCTAAAGTCATTCTGCCAGTTTGGAGGGGGGGGGCACTTAATTGAACACAGCCAGGTAAACTAGGCCTACAGCTATGCTAGTTGCGCCATTGACTGGTGACAACAGGTCCCCCTAGCAGACTTTAGTCCCTAGTTCCCAGACTGAATAATGAATGGACTGGACTTGTTGATAAACTGAGTGAGAGTCATATACCTACTGCCACAGGCTGTCCACTGCAACTGAGGTGTGTGTGTGTGTGTGATTGTGATTGTGTGTGTGTGTGTGTGTGTGATTGTGTGTGTGTGTGTGTGTGTGTGTAAGTAACACGACTCCAACACCGTATCTCTTCCTCTGTGGCCAGCGACTGTCTTATCAACCCGGGGCTGTGTGGAGAGTGACTCTGGTATTAGGCTGTTTATATCCAGCTGTGTGAGTGCACATGTGGAGTTGGAACATTCAAAATGCACACGCACACACCTCAGACCTGCTCTGATTACCAGATTAAGACACTTTGATTGGATTTCAGTGAAATAAAGATCACCTCTCAATACTAGAGATTTGGGGATTGTATAGATAAGATTTGTATAGATTGACAACCAAAAAGCTATATACGCCAAAGGGCAAAAACGTGCATATGCTCATTTCTTTTCAAATTTATTAAATGCTGCGTACATCACCAGTACACATTGTTCTAGTTGTAGTTAATAAACCAAGTTTCAGTTTTTTCCACTTGCCCAGTCGGACAAAGTCGGGTCAAAGTTCTTCTTGCCCCTGAGATATATTTTCATTGGCCTAAGTTTTTGCAAGTAAATGCACATGAATGAAAGCAGCATCTTGAGGTCGTTAAGGCATAGCACTACAGGCTCTTGTTGGTACAGAGTGTGTTTGCAGTAATTGTTGTCTCCACCTTTCTCTGAAATTGCCAACAAGTGGTACAAATGATACAGTATCTGCGACTACCATGTCCACGCCACACAATTCTCTGACGAACTCTGACATGCCATGGCAAAGCAGAGGCAAAGATAACAGGCTTATCACCGGGTGAGAAATAGTAAAACTAGAAAGTTTTTGGAGGTGCACTGGCCCAGTTGGGCCACTGAGTGACCAATCAACTGGTGCAAGTCAATGTCTTACCGGCTCGGGCCCTTGGGCAATCCTTATTGTCGAACCCTGTAAACAGCAGTGGGGTTGCAAGCGTGTGAACAACTCATACCAAGTCAACCCCTACATTTGGATATCAATTGTTGTCGAAACGGCACCTGATAAATCTAAACAACTGCAGCTTCACCACCAATAATTTTGAGTACAGTTGACTCATTCCAGAATAAGGATGTTTTTGCCATTAATTTGCATCAATATTTAATCAAATTGTCATATTTGTAAGAAATGGTCGACAGTAATATAGAAAAGTTCTGAAGTGTGCACATCACCAAGACCCAGAAAATTGGCATTATCTTTTGATGTTGTCCTCCAACAGTGCCATCAGTACATACAAACAAACAGCACCATAACAACAGCAATTTCATTATTTCGGCATTAGTGAAGGCTAAAATTTTGGTGTGGCTTACTTACATTATATTATATATTATTATAGCTTACTCTTCATATGCATATGAGGCCCAGGATGCTATGTGATGGACAGCATAAGAGAACCCAGCCCTAGAAATAGGCCTATTTAAGATGAAGATTCATGTTAATTATAGGGCAGATGGAGAGAAAGGATTTAACTGCTGTTTAGGCTTTTGCAGCTAATCGGATGTTTGGTGAACATACACAAACACCCTCCCCCGTGCAGGCACAGTGCTGCGAACACAAGTCATTGTGTTTGTCCTGCCACTTCATTGTGACCAAGAGACACCATAGGCTTTAACTGGAGAGAGAGAGAGAGAGAGAGAGAGAGAGAATTAAAACTTCACTTGGGGAACATGATTCAGACTGAGCTTTCAGCAGTTCTGGGCTCCATGAGAAGAAACTTAATTTAATTTCAACAGTTTGGCCATAGATTATAAGCTTAAGCAAGAAACATTTGCTTTTCTGGAAACATCCTTTCCACAACAAGCTTTCCACTGTACTTGCCTGTAGAGCTCAATGTTAAGATAACCAGTAAGTGAATCTAAGCAAGCCCTAACACAAGTAAGACATTGAAATGATCATCAGTTGTTAATTGCAACAGTGGTATAAATAGTTGCAGACAGTTGATTGGCTCAGGGTCAGAAGTCTGAACATCTGTATCACTATACAGTCTTATCTAAACAAAAAAAGGAAAGACGCTATATGTGGAAAAAAGGAAGACTCAAAAGACACTCTCCTGCACAAACACACACGGTACCCTGTGGTGTGTTCCCAGTAAAACCTAGAATAATACAGCTTAGAGAGGTTGCATCTGCTAGTGTGGGCCTGTTTATCTGTTTGTCTTGGCATTGTGGGTGCATGGATCCAATCTAGAAGTATAAAATGAGTGGCAATTATCTTCACAGGGGGTAAAAATAAAATAGGCACACATTGCATGCAATTTCTTTTTTGTTTCAACAATCTCATTGTAAATGGGCAAAACCACCTCAATGTGCACCTCATTTCTAGTTCATATTGTCAAGACCCCACATTTTTCCTTCTAGGGGCAAATCAGGACACACACAGGCAGGCAAACACCTAAAATTTCACCCTCCACCTTCACACAGCTACTCAGCCTGTCATTTATCAACTTGCAGAGTACACATGCTCAACGCAGACAAACATACAGCTATTTGATCAATGATTAGCCTGTAAAGTAATATGTTGGAAGTCAGTGAGATTTGTCCAATCTCTTTTGTGTTTTTTTCCCCCTAATCTGTAAAATCCCAGCCTGCAGGGAGGAATGTTGCTAATGAGGGATAAAAGCTTAACATACGTTTGCACAATGGACTGGTCAAGCAGCGGTTGCTAGGCTACTGTGACCAGAAGAATGGCTAGGACTCAGAGGGTCTCAAAGCCCTCGTTTTGTTTTGTTCCGTTCATATTTAATCTCCCAGAGAGCTGCGGTACTCTTTTATTGCCACAAACCAAGGGGGTTTCCCTTCTTCTTTCATTATTTCACTCCTTCCTTACCTTGCCTCTCTTGTTCCTTTACACTTCTTGATCCTTTTGTTCTTCACATCTACTTTTCCTTCCATATTTAGTTTCTGCCAACACACTTGTAACTTTAACTTTTCTCCTCTGGTTTTCCCATCCATCCATCCTTTTCTTCATTCCCTCTATCCTACACTCATTACATCCTTTAATCCAGCCCTCCTTTGCCCTCTCCCAACACTGATTCCATCTTTCTCCTTTGGGCTAGGAGTGTCATTGTTGATAGAGCTCTAGATAAGAGCAACAAACCACACTGAAACCTGGCCCAGTACCAACATGCATAACCATCGTCAACTTCAGTTGAGAGTTTCATGTCTCAATGAAAACGATAGTATGCCAGGTATGTGTGCCTGTGCTATAGAATGCCGCACTCCCACTGAAACTGACAAAGCTCCATTTGGAGCGTGTGCAGCCGCATTCTCCCATCAGTCCAAAGCTATTGTTGGACTACATCATGCTGTCTTTCTCATTCCCCCTCCCTCTCTTTCTCTCCCTCTCTGTGTCTCTCCACACACCCATCGTCCTGTAGATCTCTAAAGGCCTAGCGTAAATATTGCCCGAGGGGGAAAGTTACCAAAGCTTGACTAGGTGTTGCAGGGCAACTTTTCTCCAGCTTCCTCACAATTACCTTTAGTGACACACGGACAGTTACTGCCTGTCTTTCTCTGACAAGAGAATGGGCAGAGGGGAGAGAGGAGGAGTGGAGATGCTTTCACTGTGTTTTTTATGACCTCTCCCTGACTGCACCTATTGTTGCAGGGCAGGGTGAAAAGGAAAAGAGCCAACAGCTGAGAAGAGCTGCCTTCTGAATCCACCAATCCCTCCCTAGTCCCCTAGCACATTCATAGATGCTAGCATAGCAAGTCACTAGCCATACACCTCTAACATTTGAAAAGTTTTAATTGGCCTAGTTACAGATGAATTCAAGCTTAAACACAGAAATGAACTGGAATAGAAAGAGAATGGACAAAGAGCAACTGGCCCAGAAAGATTTGACCATGATAGATGGATTTTGCTAGCCATTAGCCTTGATCTTATGCCCATCAACCAGAATAAACAGGGACACACACACTCACATTTCACCTAAATAAGATAGATTAGGGGAGGGAATGTTTAGCAGCCATGTTTCTGCTCAGTACAGGAAGCCCACTTGCTTTTGACTGGATTGATCTTTTGGTGCAGCTACCAACATATTGCCTCCTTAAGTTGGATCTGCATTCACTGGATTTTTCACAGCCACCAGGTTACTGCTGGGTTGTATCACTAAAAAATATGGAAACCACAGAATCATGTTTGCATTTTTTCTACCTAGAGGGGAGAAGGTAAGGGGAAGCGTGGGGTCTGCTTTGAAGGCAGCAGCTGTACTTCTGATCTTCCCACTGTTGCACCATGAAACATTTAGGGTCAGCCTGAAGATCCTGTGTTGGGGAGAGGAATGAAGTAGGGGTTGAATTGAGGGTGGGGTCTGCCTTGGAGGCATATCCATCTCCTGTTGCTTCCCACAATTGTCCATTCCAGAAGATATTTTTTCTTTCATAAGGGCAAGAACATTTTCAGACCATGTAGATCCAGGGAAAGCTACTGAAGAAGGAAAAACAAAAGAAAAGACAGTTTTAAGGCTCTTAGACCAAATAAAGAGACTGAGGCTTGACTAGCCAGAGAGCAAGGCAACTGTAAACTGTAGCCGACTGTAAAGGCTGCATATCTGCTAACTCCTGTTACACAGGCTGACCACTGGATCCATCTCTCCAGTGGGGCTGGCTAGCTGGGGTGGGGCTTGTCTTGTAGTATGACCCTGGATAGAAGTCAACCAGAACACCTTGTGCTTTTTGAATGCTCTCTTAGAACTACATGGTATTGACACAAAGTGATATTGCCATTTTTGTTTTTCTTCATTTGACACATTACGTGATTGATTGCATAATGATATGAATTGTTGTACATATGGACACAGCTATTTCTACATGATGTATTCTTTAGGTCTAGAAACTGTTAAAAACAATACAATGTCTACGCTTAGGAATTGCTCAGTTTGAATATAACAAAAGATTTTCTGTAACACACATCTTGGTCAATTCTGTAGGCCAGGCATTCTTAACAACACCAAAATACCCTGATCAGGAGGCTGTCTGACACACCTGCTCCTCTAAGAAACTATTTCAGCCTCTTCTGATTTGGAATTCATCTTCATTTCGATTTTGAGTGAAGTATGATCATGCCTAACTTTCAAAGCCATTCTAAGAAGAGTTTAGAAAATAAAATGGGGTGAAGAGGTCATTGGAGGTGCGCTTAAAGGAAGGGTTGCTGGCTAGGCTTGACTGGAGGAAGGTCACTTATCAATGAACAATAGACCTAGATGAGCTGGTAGTAAACCAGGTTTTCATTCTTATTACACTCTAGTTGGCGAGTGCCATGTTGCTGCTCCCTCTTCTCAACTAAGAGGTGTCGGCTAAAACTATGCAGTTTCAGCCAACCATAATATCACTACGGTGAGATGTGTAACAGTCTAAAAATCAGCTGGCATAGTCAAGTCACGACAAGTCACTACGCAATGGCCTTGGAGTATGATTGTGGAGTTAACACAATCAGACCGCTGAGACTGCTAATGGAATGCAATGGCCAAACTGAATGGCTCTGGTTTACAGATGATGTAGCATAACGTCAGTATGGAATCATGTAGACGGGATAGGTCCTTCATCTGACATTTCAATAAACAAAGAATTTGCCATGATACTCTATAGGTCAGTTCATTCAGATGGGTTTATCCTAAAACTACTGTTCTTCTAGGTTGGGTAACAAACCCATCACAAGTCATTATCAACCTACAGAGCCTGCTGGGAGGAATCCATGGAATTACTGAGAGAGAACTTGACAACAGGAACTAGGAGTATATCATTGATCTTGTGGAACCTGTTTGTAATGGAATGCCTATTGTTGCAACCTGGGCAGAGGATCCCCTTTGTGCCTTGGGCTAGTAATGGCACCAATACCCTGGCTATTAGCGGAGACCTATAGGAGTCGCACTAGGGTTAAAATACTGCTTGACATCCTTTCAATTAAGTTTCCTGTGATCAATGGAACCTTTCTAGGCCCACTGGAAATGAATACGGAGCTCCAAAATAATTCAAGCCCATGCCTACCACAACTTGTCCTCCAATCAGTCCAAAGAAAATGCCCCAAATCCTTTTGTTTTTGACGGTACCCATTTATCAGCAGGAATGTTAAATGGTCTTTCATGCATTCCTTTTTTAATCAGGATGATAGTTGTAAGCAGTATGCAGTATCCCTCATCCTATTGTCTGTGGTTAAAAAAAAAAAAAAGACATTTTCTTGTATGAACCAGTCATGGTCTCTAAGCCCGTCCCCTTGCTCCCCTTTGTTTCTGCCCTCCCCCTCTTTTCTCCTATCTGTTCTCCAACTCAACCCCTATCTTCCTCCCACCCCTCTTACGTGCAAATGCGTGGCTGGCAGCAGTGCCAAGGACTGGTCCAGTCTTGTGGTACTTTGTCATCTGTAATAGGCCTGCACTGTGAGCTGAACCATCAATCATTTAACATGGGAAAACAGTGCCACTCTGGCCCCAAATATGGCTTTAAGGCTATAAGATAAAGTGTGTGTTTCTGTGTGATTGAGACATAGAGAAAGGATGTGTGTGTTGGCATGTTTTGGTTAGCCTGCTGTGGAGGTGTAAGTCCAAGGTCAGTGACTGATAATACGACGCCTTGAGCACAACCACCTTGTTGGACTGTACACACACACAGCTCAGCTTCTGTTGAAGGTTGATAACTCCTTACCAATAAACAAAGTAACACACTTGACTTTTTTAAAGTAGATAGGGTACAGTGCTGGATTCAAAAAGCATTGCCGTGTTTGCGTGAGTATTTCCACAAAGTGTAACTCTATCATCGCCTACATTGTTTTTGCTTTGAAGACATCGCACAAAGCAAGTGCTCGGTACCAAAGTCATGTTGCATTCCTGAGCCTGCCTTAAGCAAGGCATCTATCCTCTGGGAGTATCTGACACCTCTTACTACTTTTTTAAGACACACAGTATCAATTTAAAGGAAAACTCAGTGATTTGACCATACGTGCAAAACAAACACAGTTGATGCTCACCAGAGAGTTATCTTACAAAAGGCAAGAAACTACCAACTCCCATGGGACTGTCACAACAGAGTGTATGCTCTAACAATAGGCTGTGATATTTTATTAATCCTCATTGTTTTTCTTGCATTGCAAACTCTGTCGTCTACCTAGGTGCCTCTCAAACCTCCTAAAGGGAAATGTGTCTTGTCTTGTCCTTGTATCAGGGGCTTCAAAATGGGTTCAGATGGCTTCATTTATAAAAGCATACTATGCACCAATTTTGTACTTACAATCAAAACCAATCCAAAGTAATTTAAAGGTGGTGTTGATTTTCCCGCAATGGCTAAAACAAATTTTCATCATTACAAGATATGCTCAAGATTAATTCTCTAATTTAATTTTGTTCATATTTTTAAATAACGTTTTAGTTTGGTGAGTAATGGCTGTCTCTACAAAAAACTAAATTCACTATTAGATTCTCTGATGGATGTTCTGTAATAGAATCTGAAC
Source organism: Hoplostethus atlanticus (assembly GCA_034670405.1). NCBI lineage: Eukaryota > Metazoa > Chordata > Actinopteri > Trachichthyiformes > Trachichthyidae > Hoplostethus > Hoplostethus atlanticus. The sequence continues at coordinate 1,398,329 of JAXDDX010000065.1, read as the reverse complement.
ACAATTGATTAAAAACATGTCAAATTCACTTGCAGTGGTAGATCACAAGGGACGGTTTGTTATTACTCAAATGGGATGGTATGTAATCAGAGGAGATCTCTGCAGGAGGAAAACAACAAATGTCGAAAACAATACCAAGATGATCAGAAACAAATTAATCCTTTAAGTAAGTCATTACATGAGTCCAAGTGTATAACGAGCTCATGAGTAGGTCCTGTTACTGTATAAGATTAAAATAATTAATTAAAATTTGATTTTAAAAATTATCCAATCTGTCATTTGGTCGAAAAATAAATTTATATTAACATCTCCAACAATTATAAACATATGTACCTAGCCATTATCTAATAGAAGAACCCCAAACAAAAACAAAAAATAATAATACAAAAAAAGATGAGAGAATGTAGCCAAAATTTCAGTATGACCAAAGAAGCTAACAAGTCTCCAATCATCACCTGGTGTTAGGTAGGATCTAACATCTAAAAATCAGTTCCACTGTGATCTAGGTTCCCATGTGTCTTAATGTCAGATCTAAGTGATTTAAAATAATATATAGAAACCTAGAACTTCAACATCAGATCACTGTGACCTGAAAAGCAAAAATGATCCTTTTACATCTCGTTCAGAAATTTGATTAATGACTTTGAAACACTGTTAATCTGTCTGGAATTTTTTTTTTGTGGAGCAGTAATCATGTGTGGGCTAGCAAGTGACTTCACACAGTGGATTGTGGCTTTACTATAGCAGGGCTCTCAGGCTAGGTGTAGTGTTACAGGCTGGATAGGAGGTTTCCGGCTGACTTTAATGTGTGAAATAGTTTTAGGACCTGAGGATAGGTGCTTTGTAGTGCTGTCAACCTCCTATTTCTACAGTAATGAACGACCTGCATACCGCTGATGGCCCTGTTGAATATCGACTATCATCTCCTCACCTGCATGCTTGCAACCCCCCACCCCTCCCTTGTGTCTGTCTTACCCCTTCAGTCCTCTTTCCCCCTTCCTTCTGCTTCCCTTTACCCCTCCCACATCCACCCAAATGCGTTCTTTCCCCTTTACCTCCCTCCAACCCTCCAATACACCCCCTCTCTTATGTTTCCTTCCCTCATTTCCTCCTCCATCCTTTCACTGTCTTCTCTCTCTTTCAGTTTTATTACTTGAACAAATTGAGAACGATGACATTGGAAGGAAGACATTGAAGATCACAGACTTTGGCCTGGCCAGGGAGTGGCACAAAACCACCAAGATGTCAGCGGCAGGCACGTATTCCTGGATGGCCCCTGAGGTCATCAAGTCCTCCCTTTTCTCCAAAGGCAGTGATGTCTGGAGGTAACAACAACACACCATCAACACTCTACTCAGTCTGACATTATTCCTTCCTTCCTTCCTCTCTTCCTTCCTTCCTCTTTTCCTTCCTTCATCCCTTTCAACTTCATATTTATTAGCCAGTGCAATGCAATTTTATTAATTTAATTGTATTGTGTTGCAGTTAAACTAAGAGTAGAATTGTATTTCTGCATATGATCTAGGTGAGCTGTTAAGAGCTTTGTGTGTGTTTTCGTGTTCCCCCAGCTATGGTGTCTTGCTGTGGGAGCTGTTAACAGGGGAGGTGCCATACCGTGGGATAGATGGCCTGGCTGTGGCCTACGGCGTGGCAGTCAACAAGCTGACCCTACCAATCCCCTCTACCTGCCCTGAACCCTTTGCTAAGCTCATGGAAGGTACATTAACATCACCATACACTTACAGAACATGTTCTTTCTAAATACTTTCATGTGCACTGCAGTGGTTGACTGCTGAATGAATGTAGGGAAAAACTGGTAGTCTGTGCTGGTGGCTCTGTTCCCCTGTAACTGTTTATCCGTGCATGGCTGTGCGTGTGTTCAGAGTGCTGGGACCAGGATCCCCACGTGCGTCCCTCTTTCTCCTGCATCCTGGAGCAGCTGTCGGCCATCGAGGAGGCAGTGATGGCCACCATGCCCCAGGACTCCTTCCATAGCATGCAGGACGACTGGCGTGTGGAGATCCAGGAGATGTTTGATGAGCTCAGGACCAAAGAGAAGGTAGGGCAGATGGATTAGACATAGAAGTAGGCACACTCACACACACACACACACACACACACACACACACACACACACACACACACACAGACATACACAGACTATAGGAGTGCTGATGAGTGGGGAGATGCAAAGGATGTATGCTTTTTTTCTTGCTCTCTTCCTCTCTCACGTACACACACAGCTGTGGGAAGTTGAAAACATTGGCCTCCTTTAAGTCTTATTGTGGCTATGTTAACCAGATGTATGTAACTAGCCTACCAACTCTCAACATGTACTATTCACCACTCCTTGTTTTGTAGTGAGATGATCGATTCAGCCTAATCTATTGTTAAGCTTCGGTCTAACCATGCTCTATTGCCTGGGACAACTTTGATGTACTTTAAATTTTAATTGGTTACTTTCAACGGATGTTTAATCGCACGTTTAACAAAACGAGCCATTAGTGTTGAGGTTCTTTAGCGTACTTCCCCTTGTTAAGACCTTAATCTGCTTCCTCTGTAAGTCTCCCGTCGTTGGCTTAACGGGAGGGGTTAATTAGTGTTTGGAGAAACAGCAGGATCAGCACATTGAGCTGGATCGCTGAACGGCGGAACTGAATGACATGGATACTGAAAACTCCACAGGTGCTGTTCTGTTTTAAGAGACTTGACATTTGCCATTTTAGTCTCTTATTTCTATTATATTTATATATTTTTTTCACCAGGCACTTGTTGCATTCTGTGTAAAAAAAATCTCATCTTTGGTTCTTCAGTGAACAAAAGTAGTATTGTTTTCATTGAAAGACATGCGTGCCACTGGCCTGGAGCAGTTTAAGTAGTATGTGGGGAAAGAAAAACAGAAGACTGAAATTCAAACAAGCCATAGGCTAGTGGGCAAATAGCATTTCCATCCCATGGTTCTACGTGGTACCACTGCTATTTCAATGTTCTTTCAATGCACAATAAATCACTTCAGTACACTTATCTGTTGATATGATCTGCATTACCCCACCATTAGGAGAGAAAAAAAATCCTGGGAAGAATGCTGGATATGCAAAACTTTCACAAGCCAACAGAAAAAAACATTTTCCCACAGCAATTTCATAAGATTGCTTTTGGAATTAGTCACTATATCACAATCTACAACGGCAGATTTCCTGTAAACAGCCCGCAGTAATCTGCATCTAGGTGGGTGGCTGAAGAGGCTTGACTGCAAAGCTGCTTTATGGAAGTCAGCCAGTAAGGATTATTATTACTCAGCTCAGAGCAATTAAAAGGAAAAAAAGAGGAAGGGAAGGGAGAGTAAGCCATGAGAGGAGAGAAGACTGTAAAGCTATTTAACACTGACTGACATAGCAAGCAATAATTCTCTTGAAACGTACAGTGGGGTCCAAAAGTCTGAGTCAGTTTTTTTTTTTTACCATTTTGACAAAATGAATATGGTCCTCTATGCATTATAGATGATTGGCAAACTGCAGCATTAATGGGAGAGTAGCAGTTTCCAAACCACTACTTTGACCACAAACAAGTCTAAATGTTTAGCATGGGCCAAATAATACCAAGATTTCACTGTTGAAGACTGGAAGAAAGTCTTGTTTACAGATTAATCAAAATTTGAAAGACAAACTGACATAAGTCGTCCTCCAGCAGAAATCTGTCTTTGTCTGCTTTACCTGTATCCCTGGCACTGCCTGTCTGTGCATCTGTTCACCCAGGAGCTTACAATACCATCTAATAGAAGTCTATTCATCAGTGTTTCTGTCTATCTAACCTCATGTATATCCCTTGTCCACCCAGGAGCTGCGTTCACGGGAAGAGGAGCTGACACGGGCCGCCCTCCAACAGAAGTCCCAGGAGGAGCTGCTGAAGCGCCGGGAGCAGCAGCTGGCAGAGCGGGAGATCAACGTGCTGGAGAGAGAGCTCAACATCCTCATTTTCCAGCTCAACAAGGACAAGCCCAACGTTAAGAAGAGGAAGGGCAAGTTCAAACGTTCACGCCTGAAACTGAAGGATGGAAACCGCATCAGCCTGCCCTCAGGTGTGTGTGTGTGTGTGTGTGTGTGTGTGTGTGTGTGTTCTTGTACATCTATCCTTGGTCGGACCAAATGTCTGTAACGATAGAAAGCAAAATGAGGACATATTGTTGATCCTCACTTTGGAAAGGGGCCACTTTAGGGCCAGGGTTTGAATCAGGGTTCCGGTTAAGGTTTGGTAGTCCTCAGTGAGCTGAGTATGGTACAAACACTGCCAGGATTTGGGATTCAATTCACACTAGCCTATCCATGCTAAAAATGCATGCAGTCATGGTTCTGTAAGGCTCTTTGGATAAGAAGTATCCACCAAATGCATGTTACATTATGTAATGGCATTGTTTATAGTTAGGCATTTATTGGTTAGGGAACGAATGTTTGACACAATACACTGCATTACTATGAAGACATCCCATTGACTGTGTGCACATGTATTTGTGATATTTTGCCATGTGTGTGTCAGTTTACCAAGGATTAATGTTGGTGTGTATTCTCACTCTAACTGTTACAACCACATATGTGTGCGTGCATGTTGTGTTTTGCAGATTTCCAGCATAAGATCACAGTGCAGGCATCGCCCTCCATGGACAAGAGGCGGAGCTTAAACAGCAATAGCTCCTCCCCTCCCAGTAGCCCTACACTCATCCCCCGGCTACGAGCCATTCAGCGTAAGTTCTTGTTTTTCTCATTCTGTTCATTCCAAATGTGAGGCTTCCCATTCTCCTTACCTCCACCTACAGGGTATGGTCATAATAATGGTAACATGCAGCTCTTGGCATCAGTGTTCCAGTGGCTCTGTACTGGGTCAAGGGCATTTCCTGGCATGGTTTAAATCAAATCTACAAACAGTGATTTTCTCACTATGAATTTCATTGCTCATGGGAGCAGTGTCCTTCACAATGACACGGCCCTTGTGGACAAGGCTCCGAAGACACAAACGGTCACCGAACGGTTTGAACAGTTTGATAATGTTGTTAGTCACACACCAAGGCCTTTGCAATAACCAGATTCAATTCTTGAGCATTTACAGGAGATTCTGGCATCTGGGATTAAGTCGTAGGCCCAGGTTACTGCTCAGAATCATTGTAATTGTCATGATTAGCTCTCTTGGAGATGAGTGGACTGGATCAAAATGCCAGCAAAAAGTACCAAAGAGCCACTGTCACTGAAGAGAGTCTTTGTGATGATATGTCCTCTACCTTGACAGTACTCTATGGGTTGTGTTTTAAATGGTTGTACTTCACAACACATGTTGGGATACATGTATGGAGTCTCCCCCAGTCATCCCCCAGTCTCCCCCAGTCATCCCCCAGTATGCTTGTTTACTGGCACGTTGAGAAAAAAGCTTTCTACCTGTGCTGATAGGTAAAAACTTTGCATCCCCAAAATGTTCCTTTTTGGGGGATTTTCTTTTTACTTGCATTGAAAGGTGACATAGCGTTATGAGCTGCATAGGTTTCCATGACGTATGAATGAAACCCATTGTATGGTTTCAAAACAATCACTGTTTTCAATTGGAAAATAAGGCATTTTCTCAATTCCTGAAGTTTTCTTTGTCTAGATACAAGGTTTCAATTTGATAGCAAAGGCAGATGTTATACTTTAGAAACATAAAACTACAGCATGTATGTCATATCTTGCACAAGGCAACATGTATGTTTCCTCCCCTCAGTGACGTCCCACATGTGGAGGGACAATTTGTATGTTTACCAACAGGAAGTTGATCTGACCAGCGAGTTCACAACCCACTCTGAGCTCAGGAGCAAAGGCAAGATATTGCAACGCAATGGCAAGTCAGATGAAGTGTGGGTGTGGCCCCGATGATGCTTGCTGTGGGCTCTCTGGCTAACAGCAGCAAGCGTTGCATGTAATGATGGGCTAACTTGTTTGCCAATGGAAATGGTTTGTTGCCTACCAGGTTCCCATCAATGGGGGTTCTGTGTGCTGATTGGAAAGGTTTTCCTAAAGCGTGGGTTTTAACCGTATTTCTGTGTGCTGCTGGCTAAAATTGTTTCACAGGATCTTAACTGAACCCTGAAATCAATTATCTTTTTTTTTTAAGCTACAGGTCAAAGCTATGTCCGTTGTGATTGTCTATAACAAGTAATGAGTGCTAATGCTGATGTTTCTGCCACAGACTTGGGTCAAAGTGCTGTTTTAAATGTGTTTGTATTCTTTTATCATACATATCTGTTCTTGAATGAGCTGTTCTTGAACGCAAACCTGGAGCGATCTTGGCAGATTCGATCCTGGCAGATGCACACTTCTGCTAGTGAAAGATTTATTTTTGGCCCCAGTCTGTTGCATTGGTGTAGATGGTGGATCCTGCCCTCACTCCCACTGATTTTATAACACCTTAATAATGGCTAAGTAGCACATTTAAGAAGCTTTTATAACACGTAATGGGTTTTTGTCTTTTGGGTTTGACTTTTTGGCTTTTTGAATTTAGATTAGCAAAAATCTGTATTCAAAGAGAATATTTTCTACTATGACAACGAAAACAATCGTCTCCCTGAATCTAAATTCAGTAATAATCCTAAGGCTTATTTCCATCCAATGTAGAATGGCCATATAACCATTCATCTTATAGAGTGAATGCTGGTGTGGCTGTCAAGCCTATATAGCCACAACATTGGACCTCTGAGTGTTTTAAGGGAGTGACAGCTCTAACTATTATTTTGACTACATAGTTGGAGGGAAGACAACATATTGTCTACCACATTTGAGCATAGAAAATATCAGTCTACCACTTCCTGAGTAAGATCAAATGGGGACTTTACAGGTGGCATAATACCTTAATAATCGTACTAACATTTCTACACCCAATTCACAGACTTTTTTTCTCACAATAGTAGTGTTGCTATAGTTGTCTTCTCCATGGTAACCTTTATATTGTGGACACTGTGTTAACAGTTACTTTAGATGAGAGCAACCGTACGTGGGGGCGCAGCACCCTCTTCAGGCCAGAGGAGTTTGATGACGTGAAGAAGGGAATCAAGAAGAAAGGAAGAACCTGGGGCCCCAGTTCAGTACAGAGCAAAGACAGGCCCAGTTCTGCTGAGAGGTAGAAAGTGCAAACACACACATGACTACTAAACGGTGGAATTCATACAAGGATGCGGTCTATTTTATGTTTTCCTTTTGGTAATGTGTGCCATCTCTACCTGTGTGTCCCTGTCAGAGTGCGTCCTCTCTCTGACGGCAGTAACCCCTGGTCCACCAGTCTGGTGAAGTCGCAGAAGTCTGTCCCTCTTGCTGCTCTGTTTGCTGAACAAGGTGAGCTGAGAATGTTTTGTGATTCTATGCTTTCTAAACACTAATAAACTCAAAGACTCTTGTATATACTTTTGATGTATCTCTGTGTAAACATTCCACACTGGTGCTTTGCTTTCTTCGGTAAGCATGTTGCCTGAGGTGTAAAATAACAATGGTTTTACTGTACAAAACAAAAGATCTTAAAATGTTTCTGTTAATTATAACGGGTTATGAAGTATGAATTCCATTTTTTGTCCTTCAGTGTTATCAGACAAACTAGATGTAATTTGTTTTTAGGTGGTAGGTACACTTACACTACTATTTAGGCTTCTATGGGATTGAGTCTGGGGAAGAGTCAGTCATTCATTTGTTTTGAGTTTAGGATTTAACAATTTTTTGCTTCTGTGTGTCCAGTAGGAGCCGGTAAAGATGAGGCATTCTCCCAGGAATGCCCTGACAGCAACAACTCCAAACCAAAGCAACTCAAGTTCCCCAACCAGGTGTACATAGATCTACCTCTCTGGAGGGATGAGCAGCAGCCTCAGAGCCCCGGAGGGCATTGTGGGCTGGGAGAGGCGGGGGTAGGGGGAGCGGGTCAGGGCTGGCACTGGAGAGTGCCTGGATGACCCCTACACCACCACCTCCACCTCCTCCACCTCCACCACCCCACAGCTCACCCCCACTAACAGCCTGAAGCGGGCATCGGTTCGCCGCAGGACCGACTCTGTGCTATATGGCTGCGGCTCGCTGCTGGCTTCAGTGGTGCTGGGCTATGACCTTAGGGAGGCACTCAAGAATTCAGCCCCTAGCGAGGAGAACGAGCCCCAGCGAGAGGAGAAAGAGAAGAAGAAGAAGGAGGGTCTGTTCCAGCGCGCCACCCGGTTTCGCCGTAGCACCTCACCACCAAGCAGTCGCTCCCGCAAAGATGAGGCACATTTAAGTCATGCCTCCAACCAACCTGTCAATCTCATCTCCATGTCAGCCATCATGGAATGCAACTCCACTAAGTGTCTTTTACCGCCTGAAGCAGAGGGGGCAGAGACTAGCCCTGCGAAGGATGAGCTTGTGGCTGGCAATCGTCCAGATCCATCCAAGTCCTGGCCCTACAGTGTCCTCAGAAGGCCAGAGTAACATGACTGCAGGTAAAACACAGAACCAGACCCCAATACAAACCCAAAGCCAGGTACCAGAACGGAGAAACCACACTACAGGATCACGTCTCCGCAGGAAGAAGTCTGCTGCTAGCCACAATAGTGAGTAATGCAGAGGAACAGGAAAGGGGCAAGTAAGCATGTTTACGAGGTTTAGAAAATGCTTAAACTCTAAAAAATACCTTTCCCCTCCTTTATTTGTTTCTAGCTAATGGTCCATCCACTCTGCCCCCTCCAGCCCTCCATCAGAAGAAGCAGGAGAAAGACAAAGACAGGGCATCGGAGAGGCCGTCTGGTGGGGAGGCATGCTCCAGACCACGGCCCCTGTCACTCCGAGCAAAACCCCACACCTGGGCCCTGCTGCGTGGACGCAACAAGAGCTACTCTCTGGGCCACTACTCTGGAGAGAAGAGTGCACAAAACCTGAACATGGTGCTCTCCTCAGAGATAGGGGTGGGCTGCTCTCTGCTGGACATGGACACTGAGGGCCAGAAACGAGACTGCACCGTGCCACTCTGCCGCATCCAGAGTTCCCCGGCACGGCCCTCCGTCTTCGAACTGGAAAAAGAGTTCCTCTCTTAGGACCCTCCAGAGCCTTGAGAATGATCCAAGTTGGTGCTGCTGTGGTCGTAGTTTATCTAATCTAGAGTCTTCCAGAACATGCAGACAGAATTCTTGGCCTAGAACTCCTGGAGGGTTTAGAACTAGGCTGCCTTTGTTTATTTGAAACATTCTATAACAGAACCCAGCCTTGTCTCAGTTCTAGAATATAGTGATGTCAGGGTTCTAGAGTGTAATCAAGTCTCAGACTTCTAGAAGACAGCCATGTCACAGGAGTTCTAGAATGCACACCCTTGTCTCAGTTTGAGAACAATTATGTGTGAGTGACACTTCCTTGTCTCATTCTAGAACACAGACTTGTCTCCAGAGATCTGAAACCTGAATAGAACATTCCAGAGCTGGATCAGCAGCTCTCATAAGTTATCCTAGGGTGCTCCACTCCCACCTTTGTCCCCTCATCCCTATTGCTGTATCCATCCCTCTCCCTCCCTCCCTGTTCTGTCGGTGCAGCTAAACGTTGACCGCTGCTGCAGCTCTCGCAACACATTACCCTCACCTTTTTATTTATATATATTTTTATAGGTAATTTAATATGAAGAGACTTGACGTTACCTTAGCAACCAGCTGGACAAACCTTAATGGACATACATTCCATGTCAATTTTAAAGTCGTGCACCCACACTTTGTTTTAGATTTTTGACTTGAGTTGCAGAATCATGCATGCATGTACCCTTAAAATGTTGAACAAAAAAAATCAATATGCCTTGTTTGTAAATATTTCTTTTTATCCATTATTGATTTGATGCTGGTAAGTGTTTTGTATTGCATGTATACTGTTTTATGACTGTGTTTAATATCAGCGTGCTGCGGTACAGTGTGTGTTCTGGGGACAGGTTGCATACTGGCTCAAAGTAGGGATGTGAGTGTGTTTCATCCTAGAATGCCCTGAAGGTTACAGACAGGTAAAAAAAAAAACACTGGTCCTATAAAGTCCTACAAAGCAGACCTGAAATCCTTTCACTTAAAAGTTGGACTAAAATAAAATTTTAATGACCATTATTAATGTCTAGAATATGGTCATGTGTTGCTAGTATGGATCTTTTTTAAGGAGTATTTATATCAAGGGTTTTTTTTTTTTTTTTTTTTGGTAAATATTTGCAATTTCCTACGTACCCTGCGGTGGGGTGGGGGGATCACTTCAGCCATAAATATTCACATTAGGAACACCTAAGTGATTACATTTGTAATCCCCGTTAACTGATGACAGCTGATTGGCTGAATTGTAATGACACAGCATTTAGATTTACAATTTATGAGATGGGAGGACACCCCACCCCCACCCCAGTTTTTAGTGGAATTATTACTACCAGTCTGGGAGTGGCCACAGGAGAAATGTATATATTTTGAGGCCATGATTTAATAGTTTACCCTCATTTTGATTCATTCGAGTGCTCAAGATACATATCAATCCCTTATTTTGGTTACTTTGTGCCCTCGTTTTGATTAATTAATTATTTCATTGTTTTGTCATCGTTTTGTGATGATGAAACAAATTATGAGAGACAGTGCGGCCAAAATGTGTATTTTTTTTTATTTTATTTTTTTAAAGCTTGTGCTCGATTTTTTTTCAGTGAGTTTCAAACTGATTTCAACCATTTGCATAATTAAATCTTACTTAATTGTTATTTGGTTTAATTAGCTTGATATTTAGTTGAAGAAAGGTATTTATTTGAATCAGGCTTTTGGCAAGGTATAATGGATAGAGATTTGTTAATCAATTGACAACTAGTGGGCAATACCACAGACTTGAGGAATGTTAAAGACGTTATTGTCAATCATTCGCAGTATTTGTATCGTTCTCTTCGTTGAGCTCCGCCACCACCTCTCAGAAGGCGTTGGAGCAGCTGCACTGGCTCTATGTATTAATTGCACATGTTTAATATCTATTAGTATACTTTTTATGCAACTCAAGCACCAGTTTTATAAATTGTGCGCACACAGTAGCATGTCATGCACACAAGTTAATACTTTGTTGCCAGGAAAAACATTTTCCCTACAGGACGGCCACTCCCAGGCTCTATATATTACAAAGATCACTTGATGATAAAACTTGAACATCCGTTCTATATTGTTGACTGCTTTTATTTTGGTCCGACTTTAGTCGATTTTTAAGGAATTTGCTTGAAAATGTGTCCCACTTTTAAAAGGACAAGATAGGGGCCCATATGATGATGTGAATTCCCAAAAGGTATAAATGTAATTTTGATTCCTGCGTGAATATCATTTTGGTATGATTTAGAATGTGAATTATCCCACACCCTCTATTTTGTGACCACTTACTGTTATCACACCCGGTCCAACACTCTAAAGAAAGGTCTTACTAGTCGTGAACAATTTCACCACTCTACAGCTAATAGGTAAAGATGCAGTTTTTAAGCTTATAATCACTGAAATATTCTAAATTTTTACCATTAATCAAAGGAGATCAATAAATGCAGCTGTTTGTGTAAATGTCATCATAATAGATCACTACTTTACTTCAGGATATATCTATCATAATCCAAGGTTTCAGTCTGAAACCAAAGACTTGGCCAATGGCATTAATCACAGTCAACTTCTTTAGCTAGACAATAACAAGGTCAAAGCTACCTTGTTATTGTCTAGCTAAAGAACTGGCACTAGATGCCCAAACATTCCACTGGGTTTTACAAACTACATCAATAATTAATGATACCAATTCTAAGCTATTAGCTATGGGACCAAATCCAATACTATCCAGCCAGGCCAGGATGTAGGAATCAATATCACAACTTAAAAAATCACAGCTATGGGACCAATTCCAATACTATTTAATAAGGCCTTTCTATCTATGGGACCAAAACCACTAAATATTACCAGCTGCTAGTGTAGAGTTTATAAAGAAAACTCAATATCACAACTGAAGCAACCACCTCAGATGCCGGCAATGCAGCTCACTTGCTGATCCATCACTTGCTGATCAAAATAAGACTTCCTGTTAATTGCATCACTTAACAGGAAGTCTTATTTTGATCACTTCCTGATCAAAATAAGACTTCCTGTTAATTGCATCACTTCCTTTTTGTTTGTTTTACCCTTTACACTGAAGACTTCCTGTGAACGCCACTGATTCAAATGAACAAAGGAGGTGTAGTGTCAGATTTAGTTTTGAATACATCTGTTTCGATGAATGGTTATTATTGTTATCATTACAGTATTGGTTATTTCACACCTAATTGATCAAGAAGAGAGAATCAAGTTTTTGAATAAAGTCTAAATCAAGACTAACATTGTGTTTTGTTTGTTTTCAAGGTTGAAATGGAACAGGGATATTTGAAACAGGAAACGTACTCAATTGAATTTCAACTAAGAAAAAACAACCTCATCCAAACCCATAACACAGAATTCAACCAACTAAATCAGCAACTGGGGCTTTTATTTGTTCTGGGACACATGGAACAATAACATTTTCAACAATACATTCTCAATGTTTTTCATCTGAATAGTGTCAACTCTCTGCTTCAGATGCATATTTGTGTAGTGAGTAGTCAAGCATTCCAGCATAGAAATCTCATGATTGTGTGGCCCAGTTTTGCCCCTTCAAGAAAAAAGTATTAACTTTGACTGACTGGGTTGGTAAACAAGCCCGCATGTAATGCTACATTACATGATATCTGGGTATCTTCCTGAGATTAGGGGCCACCATGAGGATCTGCTGTCACCACCACCATTCAGGCTTTTTTTTTTCTACAGCACTCAATATGAAAGCCACTTTTTCTACTTTGCTGTGTTTGTAGATGTGTTTAAAGTCCTAGACTAGAATTTCAAAGGGGAGTGGTGGGCATCAGCTAATCCCCAGACTGCAAATTTCGGTTTGGTTGATCATTTATGCTTTAAAGCCCTATATGCATGTGTGTAAAAAAATGTCTTAAAAAATGTTCTACAGGGTGGAATCATTCAAGTCAAGTCTGTTTGAATGGAAATGGAACTACATGGATCAAACAGTATATAAGATCCTAAAGTGCATCACTTGTGTTGCCATGTTGCCATGGACATCCGCAATAGCCTTCGAGGTAGCGATGGATTATTAAAGCTGAAGAGGTATGGATGAGTCAGTCATAGTATCGTGTTGCAATTCCTGGTCAGATCCGGAGCTGCAAGAGGAACAAACGAAAGAAAGGAGAGAGAAGAGGGGGAAAAGTAAGAATAAATGATTACATTGCACAACGCAATTACCAAGAGCAATTATATATTATATATTAGGTTCTACAGGATCTGTCCCTGAAAATAGTCAAAAGGGAGTGAACAGAGGTAATTATAGTCCCTGTGGAGAAACTATCCTATTCATCCTATTTTTAGATTTCTCCTCCAGGAGTTTCATTCTCTCTCTCTCTCGCTCTCGCTCTCGCTCTCGCTCTCACTCTCTCTCTCACAGCTGAAACTTGACTTCTCATTTTGTAATCTTTTGTTCTGGTGGAGAGGTTACCTTTCACTTCCTAGCGATACTGTCCAACTAGTCCATGCACATACGCACAACAGAGAACACTCTTGTCACCTGTCAGGTGTCAGGTTATGTAAGGTTTACCTGACGGAGACATTGGAACCTGTCCATGTGTGCACGTGTTTGTGTATGTGTGTGTTGTGTTAGTGTGTCTGTCTGTATCTACCACAAATACTACGTGTGAACGAGTACAAGTATTTCTCTCTGCGCAATAAAGGATGGAATATTGATATGTACATGTATGAATGCATGCATGTTTGTGAGTGTGCACATACATTCACACCTGGACGCTCAGAGTGTAGTGGCACATTTTGGAGGACTGCGATCACTGCTCTTGCCCTGGAAAGCGACCAGGGTCTGGGCTTGGACACAGTACTGGGTCATATGCTTCAGCTCAACCAGGTGCTTGGAACAGCAATCCATCTCAAACACTTCCTGGTGAGGAGATGACGAGAGAGGAGAGGACGAGAGGAGATGAGAAGAGAGGAGATGATGAGAGAGGAGATGACGAGAGGAGATGAGGAGAGGTGGTGTAACTACATTGCCATTTACCCACATCAAATGTGTGTAATGCATAGAGCTATACTTATATGCTTTTATAATACATTATATCTTTAAAACACACATGAAAATATTATATTTGATGAAAGAGTCTCGTTAGATTGTGTTATTAGTCAGCGTATGTCCCTATACATTCATATTATTAGTAGTAGTAGAAGTATTTTAATGTAACCTGTATGCCATGTATTACACTCAAGTTAACACTTAGTTATACAATATGAAGATGGCATGGCATGGCATGGCATGGGTGTGTGTGTGTGTGTGTGTGTGTGTCAGTACCTCTTCTCCATTGGTGTGTATGAGGTAGATCTTGTAGTACAGTCTGTTTCGCATTTTCTGAGCAAGCAAGCGACGGGGCTTCAAATGGACCACGATCCCTTGCTCTGTTACATTCAGCCGTAATGCAGGTGGGCTAATTTTGGCTACAGAGAAAAAACACAGAAACAATAAAAATGCAATTAAAATACGATGATAAAAATACAGAAAGAAGAGAAGCAATTACTAATTTGTGCAGGTGACATAACAAGACAACCCAAGGGGCTGATCTCAGCTCAAAATAAATACACAAATGACAACAACAGCAATAAAAAAATTAAAAAAGAAGAAGAAAAGAATCATGAAACTACCAGCTCTGAGTGTGTTTGCAGGGATCAGAGTTTGGATGAGATGGTGACGGATTCCATATTTCACAAAAAACTTACATGTAACAATTTTCTCTTTTGTAACTCACTAACTTTTACTCTAACAGTTTAAATTTTAAGCAAAGTAACAGTACTTCTACTTGAGCAGGATATTTTTGAATTCTTTCCACCCTTGGTAGTTTTAAATAAAGAACTAGTTTAGAGGTGAGTGAGTTGACAAAGAGAACAAGATGCAGAGGAAGAGGAGACGTGGTCTCTTTAAAAGATGACGACTCACTGTCCCAGCGTGGGTTGAACCTGGGGGAGAGGGCCCAGGCTGATTTGCTGACGGTCAGGGTGGAGGCGCGAACTCTGGCGTAGTACCATTCTCTGGGTTCAGAGGTCACGCTGCTGAGGTCACAGTGGTGCTTGTGGATCCCCTGACAGCCCTCCACATCCAACCACTGTGTCACGCCGTAACTGAGGAATACAAACCAAGATGAGAGCGGGGATGTCAAATGGCTGTACAGCAACATAATGATATTAGAACATGGAAGCCAATAAAGCGATTATAACAAGTTATTGTGCTTTTGTTTCATATTCATCTTTGGATTATAGATAAATCAGAGTAAAATATCAGTGTCCTAATATTTAGACTGTTAACTGTATGTCAGAATGACCTGCACATGTGCACGTGTATGTGCACTCACATCTTCCACTGTACGTAGTAGTGCAGTGAGGCGCTGCTGGAGGGCGGAGTCCAGCGCAGAGTGTTTTTATAGTCCATGGAGTCAAACCTCACCTCGACAGGGGGAGCCAGGAACTCTGGGAGGAAAGCATTGATTATATATTGGCTTATGGGTGGATTGATAAATGGATGGATAAGGTGAATATCTAATATGGATGATTGGATGATTGATTTATTGATTGTACTTGGTAATAGGCTATAATTCTATTCTATTCTATTCCTTTTTTTATTTTATTTTGTTCTACTGCTTTCATGTTTTCTATTCTATTCTACTTACTTTAACATAACGTGACATCACAACATAAGATGCTGAGCTGTGTCAGTTAATAATGTCTTTGATGTCCTGAGTTTGTAGAGTCTGTCTGTATTGACATGTTGTATTTTTTATGCTGTTATTGTTTGGTGTTTGGTGCCTACCTCAGTTTCCCGTTAGGGATCAATAAAATGATCAATCAATATATTAACCCTCAGGCATCATTATGGACATTTCTGTCCATTTGAGCAAATTTTTCCTCTTGATCTGGCCATCATTTTGGCTGTGTTAATGCATATGGCACAATTTTTTTGTAAGAAAGTCTCTCTCTTGACAAATTTTGGAATTCAAATTTAATTTTTCTAATAGATCAATAGAACATTGTGAAAAATGTTTACTACCCTCTTAAGTCATTAAGGACAAAAATGTCCACTTCCAAAAAACTGCTATAAAAACTTTACAGATTAATATTTTTTTCTGCTTTTTTCTGCATAAATCTCTTAAACAACTTCAGCCCTGCTCAAAACTACCAAACATTCAATCATTTTGAGGATTTTAACCCTTTAAATGCCAGTTTGATTACTTGATGTCACTGTTGTTATTTATGAAAAAAACACAAAAATGTATGTTTTTTCCCTAAGAAAATATTAGCATCATGTAATCAAACTGGCATTTAAAGGGTTAAAATCCTGATAATTATTCAATATTTGATAGTTTTGATCAGGACTGAAGTTGATCAAAAGACTTAACCCAAAAAAGCAGAAAAAAATATTATTTTTATAGCAGTTTTTGGAAGTGGACATTTTTGTCCTTAATGACTTAAGAGGGTAGTAAATTAAACTGATGCCTGAGGGTTAATCAATCAATAGAGTAAGAAGTCTCAAAGGGCTTCACAACACCCACATTATGAAAACCATAAATGATGACACACAACAACACCCTCAACGTTAGACCCTCACTGAGGACAAGGAAACGCTCCCATGAAACCCTTTTAGGAATAAAATGTCAGAACCCTTGAGAGGAGCTACTCAGAGAGGGATCCCTGGTCGGTCAAGTCTAACTTATCAGGCACAACACAAAGCACACCACACAACAGATCACACCTTACCTTGTGCTGTGAGACGGACAGACAGGTTCCCCAGCAGCATGGTCCAAAGCAGCAGAGAGGTCATGTTGTTGATGTTGGTGGCAGACAGACGGTCAAGTGAACTGGTGCTAGTGACACTGCTCCTTTTATCTTGTTTCTACTTCCTCTTTTGATTGATGTACCATTTACGGTATGTCTGACACAGATAAGATCAACTGGCAACTTGACTTTGATGTGACTTGATATTGCACAGGCATTGTGTTTCCCTTTTTTTTTTTTTTCTTTTTACCAAAATACAGAATACATTTATAGGAATCTCGCGCTGAAATCTGAAAGATGATGCGAGTTGTTACAGGAAAAGGTGTATCTCTGTAGGGATCCTTTCCGTAATGTTGTCAGACACTTCCAATAACACAAGCTCTTTTAGTGGACGTACATTGATCAGGCACACTTGTCCCTGCAGATTACGTTGCAGCCATTGCAGCCCGTTTCGCGACTGCCAGGTGAGGCGATCTACTGGAGCAATTCCAAAACTTTTTGTACCTATTTTGGGGTATAAATGACTAATATGTGCAAAGGGCCCAGGTTTAAAAATAATGGAATTCCCCTTTAAGTTGAAAAGTAGAGCTAAACCCTGCACCCTTTCTTGCTCCTGAGGATAAGCTTTAAATGGCTTTATATTTAGATGGTAAATGTCAATAATTTAAAAACTAAAAACATTTTCAGGATGTCAATGACAATCACCGAGGACTTTCTAATATCTATGCTTTTGTCCAATTTACAAAAGAGAGGTTTAATTTAGAAATGCTTTGAATCAGAGGTCTTTAGATTGTGAATGGGATCAATTTTGTATTAGTAGGTGTCTATGGAGACAACAATCATTTCCCTCAGTGGCAACATTTTTTAAATGTTATGTATCCAGGGAATGTCAACTGGGAACACTTGTTCTTTTCCAGCAATGCCTCGCTACACATTCGCACATTCAATTTGTTATTTGTGATTAATGATAACGATCCGCAGTCCAAACATTGCACTGGGAAATGTAACACCTTACTGGAAATGACTTTGCAGTGTTGCGCAACTCATGGTTCACTTCTAACATGACACTCACACATGATGCCCCAGCCACTTATTGCTGTGTGAGGATGTGTGTGTGTGTGTGTGTGTGTGTGTGTGTGTAAAAAAGGGGAGGTGGGGGGTCTGGTGGAACATTGTGTAAAAAGCGGACCTTTTATCTACTTCTTTCCTGTTCCTGTTTCCACTTCATGTTTTCAATGATTAATTAATGCATCATTTAATTATGAATGATTAGTAGCTACTGACATATTGGCCTCAACATATTGCGCTGCATTAACACAACGCTATCCCAACCCTTCAAACCTTTACCAGTTTGGTACATAACATTTTAACATCAAAGGATTGTTGCCCGGACATGGATTACACCTGGACTGGACTTTTTCAACTGTTTTTCAAGTTTTCAACTAAAATCTAAACAGATCTGTGTCTATTCTAATCAAACCCATCCTAGTAACACTCCTATTTGAGGTTTGCCTTCATGAATCTGGTGTCCTTTATATTTGCTTCAGTGTTAAAAACGTTTTGTTTTTTTTAAAGATTAATATTTGGGCATTTTTGCCTTTATTTGACAGCTAATAGAGAGACAGGAAAGATTAGGAAAGATTAGGTGAGAGGAGGGATGATTCGAACCCAGGACGCCAGTTACACTATATGGCCAAAAGTCAGTGGACACCCCTACTCATTGGCGGAGGAGGGATAATAGTCGGCTGTTCTTCAGGGTTTGAGCTTGGCCCCTTAGTTCCAGTGAAGGTAATCTTAATGCTTCAGGATACAAAGACGTTTTAGCCAATTGGGCACTTCCAACTTTGAGGCAATAGTTTGGGGAAGGCCCTTTGCTGTTCCAGCATGACTGTGCCCCTGTGCACAAAGCGAGGTCCATAAAGACACGGTTAGACCAGTTTGGTGTGGAGGAACTCGATTGGCCTGCACAGAGCCCTGACCTCAACCCCACTGAACGCCTTTGGGAGGAAGTAGAACGCCGATTGCGAGCCAGGCCTTCTCGTCCAACATCACTGCCTGACCTCACTAATGCTCTTTTGGCTCAATGGGCACAAACTCCCACAGAATTTTCACACCCTGTATGGCTAGACACTCTGACGAGAAATTCTTCCACACCCAACACACAAAAAAGAGGAAGGAGCCATACTAGGGCACAAACGACAAATGTCAAATGACACACACACATCTCTGGTTCTTCCTTTACATAGCACTGCAATAGGTCAGTCCCACAATAAACATTAAATTCTAATGTCTGTTTTATGTGACTGAAATACCAAGTTCCCTTCCTTAATGGGTGGCATTTCACTGACACGGACATGCTTTACTTAAACCAACACTTACTGTAGGATACTCATCTTTGACCTCGTCATTTTCCCATCCTGGTATAACTGTATGAAATCATATAAAACAAAATATACAACACTAATTGTGTTTATTGAAATGCAGATACAACAGAAGAGAAAAACACAAGCATAATTGTTAAAAAGAACATTATTTAAATATAAAAAAAAAAAACTAAAACAGTGAAACACTCATTGTAACAAAATAAATGTATGGACACCATTAAAATAGAAATGAGCATTAAATCACACAAATGACAATAAAATATGGCAGAAAAATGAACACATGGTCAAACTATAAAGGGACTCTGGTGCCTGTGTTAAGGTGTTGGTTGCATGATTTAGGGCTAAACACTCTCTACTTGCACAACAGCCCTGAATGATCCTCAACCCACGATGCATTTGTTTCATTCCAAAATTACTGTACCATTGAAGCCATTAGCTTTTTGAAAGACATTTGGTGTAGATTAGTCATCCATTTGTCTGAAATGTTAAGCAATGAACATCATTTTTGGTGCTTTTTGAGAAGAATCCGTTTCTGAGCTGTAGATGTTTTTTTTCCAGGCTAAGCAGAAGCAATAGCCAGATACTGTGATGATCCCCACATAGAAGAAAGGGGATATTTTGAGACGGCGGCGGCGGAGATGTTATAGATCGAGGAACCAGTGGATCACTCAGAACCGTTATGTCACTGGTGATCACCAAGTTTTCCCTTTTGGACATGACGGAAATTGTAGAAATAGCACCCCAACCCATTACAGAGCCACCATCACTGAAGGAAAGCTCGATACTGACCAGACCTTAACCATGCATAACGTAACCAAGAGTCAATTTTATTATCTCCAATCCAATCCAACTTTATTTATAAAGCACATTTAAAACAACACAGTTGACCAAAGTGCTGTACAATCAATCAATCGTAAAAACTTAAAAACACAATAAAACACAAGGACCACTTTAAGAGACAGAATGACAGTAATATAAAAGCAACAAGACCAAACAAAAAGAAAAATGCAACTCTCATACTGAGTTAAAAGCCAAGGAGTACAAATGTGTTTTGAGGCGAGATTTAAAAACAGACAACGTAGGGGCCAGCCTAACATGTAGAGGCAGCTCGTTCCAGAGTTTGGGGGCTACAACTGCAAAAGCGCGATCTCCCCTGAGCTTAAGCTTTGCCTTAGGTACAACCAGGAGCAACTGATCAGCGGGCCTGAGTGACCTTAATGGAACATATCGCTGTAAAACATCAGAGAGATAAGGTGGAGCAAGCCCATTTAATGATTTGTAAGCAAACAATAAAATCTTAAAATGAATCCTAAAACGTACAGGGAGCCAGTGGAGGGAGGCCAGTACGGGGGAAATGTGCTCTCGCTTGCGCGTTCCTGTTAAAAGACGAGCCCTGGAGCAAGGCACAAGAGATAGTAACATCTTATCCTGTGTATGGATGAATGCTATTACATCAGCGATAGTGCAAAAGTGCAAATAAGCAATAGAGGGATGTGTTCAGGGATGTGGATTATACATGGCAACACACCAATTTCACATTGAGGGAGATGATATTCTATTTTACTGTAAGACTGTAATGCTACTTGTATATATCTCGTGACTATATTGTATCAGTACAACACACACATAAGCTGATATTATCGTCATATCATGACAGAAGACAGAACAGTTTCCCTGTGAGGGATTTAGTGCAGTGACAACGTATTTGCCCTTCAAGCATGACTTTAACTTCTATGTTAAATGCTGTAAAGGTGGAAGCGATATACGGTAGGAAGTAGACAGCACGATGTTTACAACAGGGATGGATCAATGACCATGCAAGTATAAACATCAGGTTTTTTTTAGGAAACAATGAGAGAGTCCAAAACGTCATTAGCTCACCTGAGGCTTTTGTGAGTCTACCACCATCTCCCAAACCTCTTCTCTACTGTTAGAACCTTTTAAAGTCCTTGAACAAAAATGTAAAGCCTTATTTTATTTTTTTCTTAAAGTCACACATTTTCCAAATTGTCTCAATGGCCTTGGGAGCCCTGGAAGGGGCAGAAGAAGATTGCCAACGTCATTTATGTCAGGACTGTGCCATGATTAATGCCTTGATGAGCTTCTAGCTGACTATGGTGGGCTATTTGGTACAGTGGGCTAGAGAGGACAAACCAACCTGACACTGGTGTTCTGCCAGTGACTGGAAACAGAGTCTGTGTTACGATCATGTTGTAATTATTTGCTCTTCAGACTTTTACTTGGAAAAAGCGGTTTGCTCTGGTGCTTTGAAATATGAATCTAAAAGAAAAAGAACAATTTAACTTGAACTGTACTTTTGGCTTGGTCAGCAAGAGACAGCATAACGCCACAGACCAAAAGTCAGGCATATAGGTGAGCTCACAGGTGAAGGTGAGAGTGATTGCAGGTGATTGAGACCGGGATGAGCACACAGTTTTTGACCGTGTAGCCATGCACACGCCTTTGTTCTGTTGTATTGCTTTATCATTAGAATAAACAGTCTTGAGTTCAGGCGTCCAAACTTAGTTTTCCCAGTCTAGCAATCCCTCAGTGACTTTAAGTAGCAAATAGTCACTACACTACCCCTGGAGTCAGAGCCCAGACATGCTGACACCTTCAAAGGCATTAGACGGCACGTTAAATGTTAACACGCCTCACCTTGCTGTACATCTTTCAGAGGAAAAGATTTCAACCGCGGTAGCCCTCAACCTTGTCACCTGGGGCTATCTCATCTGTCACCAGTTTGTCACGTGCTTCATAACCCGAGCGTCCGTAGTCTCCCGAGCGTCTTCCCCTCTCCTCCACATCTCCATCCAGTCCTCTGCCCGACGTGTACAGAGGTCCCTCCGCGTCTTCGGCCGGTTGCGCCATGCCACCAGACTGACTCCCATCCTGGATCAGCACCCCAATGGGTAGGCGGAGGTCAGGCTCCACAGGAGTGCCACCATGTAGCCATCCCTCCGCTTCTGTGGTTGGCAGTAGAGTGGTGACCGTGGGAGAGGAATCGTCCACTGGAGATGTGGCGGGTTCCTCTGGAGTCAGTGGAGCCGATCTCATGATCTTGTGTTTTATTTGGGGGAATGTCTGCAGGAAACAGAGGGAAGCAGAGAGAGGGGGGGGGGGGGGAAGGACAAAGGGTTAGTGTTGGGAGTTTGAATACCTGAGATTGAATATGAAAGTTGAAAATAAAAACTAATTTCCATCTGAACAAGACGAGTTGGTAGGATGAACGCACCATAGAGGCCGGTATAGCGGGAGAGCTTCTGGTCTGCTTTCGGTACACCATGAAGAAGATCAAACCAATTGCAAAAGCAAGTAACAGGGGGACCACGATGTAGACGGGGGTGTAACCTAGACGAAACAGACGAGATACACATGCAGACAGACAGATTCTCAATGACTTATATACACACACTAAAGCATAAAGCCATATTTCACTCAGTAGAAGTGTGTATGTTACAAGGAAAATTTCACCCCAAAACACTTTAACACAGCTATTAGCAAATGTACCTTGCATTTGATTTTGTTGTTTAGTGGTGTATTTTTATTATTCCCGCCGTTAACTGGCCAAATGTAGTCAATATGACGTCACATCAAGATATTTCCAGTGCAGCCACAATTCAATATAGAAGAATGTGAGGGGTGACTGTATGAAGGGCCCCTTTAAAAAAAATAAAATTGCGGGGATAATGTCCAGTGGGCAAGACGTGGATTTCATTTGAGAGATGGTTTCTACCAGCGAAGTGACATCACAAATTGATGACATCTAATAGTGCTGAGTATCTGAGGGGGGATTTTTCTAACAGAGAAAAAGATTTAACCTTAACTTAAGCTTTAACTGTTCATCTTACTGGTTATCTTGTTGACTGGCAGTGCCGAGGCGCAGTACTCCTTTGTAGAGCGAACAGCCACTTGCTCCCACTCCCCGTGTACCCTCACACAGGGTCTCTCCTGCCCGGCCTCCACTGCAAGCCTCTGCTCACACACACTCTCCGTGCAGCTGTAGGGATGTTGGCGATGTGTGTTCTGCATATACAGCAAACAGTGAAATACAACTGCAACACTGACGAGCAATTGTACATCCACTGTAAAAGCACTACAATATAGGATGGTGTAGCACAGTATACTACCCACATTACTGCTAGTAGTGATATTACTACTACGAACTCTGCTATAAAAAAATATGACCTAAATTATCATCTGACTATATAACCAACAATTAGATGAACAAGCAGGAACTATTACATTTACGTGTCTGGTTATGGATGAGACAAGTCAACACTAGACACTGTATATCCAGATGCATGTGTCAAAGTAACGGAGTGCAGTCTGACCTGGTGTTGAGTCTCAACAACGTAAGCAAACTTGGATAGTTTGGTGGTCAACTGTGTCAACTCGTGTTTCTTCTGCCTCCTTTTCTGCTTGGCGGGCTTATGGTTGTAAAACAGGCAGGGGTGCAGGAAGCGGACCTCAACAATGTCATCGGATTGGACGGTGACGTTGACCGGTGGGAAGTCCACAAAACCTGGAAGCCAACATGAACATGGGTCAACCCAAACAGGCTCAAGATTTCACCGTTGTCCATTTGTATTCACTCACAAATCTAAAATCCAAATGCAGTCAATGTAAAATATTGTTTTTTGTCTACTGTAATACAGCAATACCGTCTTTTCTGCACTATGGGAGATCCTGTTATGCTTTGTACTGTACCTAGAGTGTCAATCCTATCCTGTGGAACTGTCCTGCAGTGCATCAGCACCAATCAAACAAATCAAATTCCTTGTGCACCCATTCTGAATGTGAAACCATTGTGCAACAAAAAGCAACATGTTAAAAAGCAGGTCCTTGTGTATAGTTTGAGTGATTGGAAATGCATTTTCCCTCTTGCCTCTCAGTGCTTTTGTACACCTCAGCTGCAGTGCAGAAGGGTGGATGGGTGGATTCTGGGAATTGATCAGTGTATGGTTTCATCATTCATAGGTGTGGTTCCACTACTATTAACTGCTAAATGTTGTCATTGTAAGCTAGGTGAAAACCGACACCCCCACTCACACTTCAGATCTGACGGAGAGTCTTTGAAATAGCTGAACGTTATTCCCTGGTCAGGAGCAGCGTCGGACTCGTTCTGTCCAACCACAGCGGTTACGGTGACGTAGTAGTCATTCGTCGGATCGGCGAATGATGAAATGTCGCCATGGAGATGTGGCGAGTCCACCCACAATGGCCCTTGATGACTGGAGAAGAGAAACAATGTGAGAAATGGCAGGCACACACACACGCACGCACACACAAAACAAAGAGACACATAAACATACCCATTTTCCACTGACCCTTTTATTGCTCCAACGTCTATTCTGAATCTCGGTTGCAGGGAGGGTTGGCTGTAATTCCAGTAGAGGAAATTCAGGAAGTTGTGGCAGAGTAGGGTCACATTAGTTGGCGGGGGCACTGTGGACAAAGACAGATGCAAGACTTTAGATATTCTGAAGGCTGGAAATGTAAGGCTGAATGTCTTCAACCGCCAATCGAAAACCATACAACTAATATCATAAATGTTAGGCATTTGGTGGGCCTTACCTTTAGTCTAAGGATCAGTATCAAAGACATGCATTTAGCCTAGTCCTACAGTAAAAAAGTCATTTCAGTGAGGAATAAATCTCCTCCCCTCAGTCTGGGCTTCATGTTGATGAAACTGTCCCCAGCTCTTCTGTACCGATACCCTTTGAACACTCACCTCAACCCCTATGCCACCCACCTTGTCCATGACTTTAACCCTCATGCCTGTAACAGCCAGGGAGGCAGAGGTGTGGCCATGTTGTGAAGACATAAAATACCCACTAGAGGGCAGATAGGTACCGCATGGAAACTGACAACACGTCAACTCTTGATCTGTGTGGTGAACATTTCCCAGGGGGGCTTAAAGGTTTTTCAAGGAAACCCAAAGACACATGCATTAGTACACCGCGTCAGGAAAAGTTTAGCTTAAGTATCAACTCAGGACAGAAATGCACTAATTTCTTTACAGTTTGTAGGTGGGGGATAACTGTGGGTCGGTGAAATGTGATACAAGGTTCTGTCATTGTGCAGCTAAATATAATAACAGTAAACAAAGTGCACTATGTCAATGGGAACGCTCCTGTGTTTGACCCTGCCTGCAGCTTCACTCCAATGACTTGATTCTATCGATTCTCCACCCAATTTACCAGCCACTCAATTAGCTAAAGGGCTCTGCTGAAGAGACTTCCTAACTAACTTTTCAGGGGGAAAAATCAGTTCCTCAAACCAGAAGTAGCAAAAGCAGAGCAGAAAGAACCAAAATTGAATAATGTGATATAACTTATTTTCGCTTCGGTGGTGTGGATGACAGCTTAATTCAATTTCTGGAGCATTACCAGAAGACCAAAATGAGTTTAGCGGTCTGGAGTACTGCAGATCGCCATCTTTTTTTCTAAGACCTAGTCTGACAGAATTGCATCTCACACACACACACACACACACACACACACACACAGTAAGTTCTTGATTTGGCAGTTTCGGGCTTTTATGCAGCACCAAACATAAATGTTACAAGAGGCTTACATCGTTTCAAATTCACTCTCAGGCCTTTTCCCATTTGAAATAACCAACAACAAAGCCCAAATCCTCATTAATATCATGGTGTATTTTTACATGATTACGTGACAACCAGCACACATTTACAATATCGGCTTTGCCTATAAAATTAGTTTAGGCTTATTATTAAAAAAAGATGATATTC
This sequence comes from Hoplostethus atlanticus, assembly GCA_034670405.1. Classification (NCBI taxonomy): domain Eukaryota; kingdom Metazoa; phylum Chordata; class Actinopteri; order Trachichthyiformes; family Trachichthyidae; genus Hoplostethus; species Hoplostethus atlanticus. The sequence continues at coordinate 1,372,324 of JAXDDX010000065.1, read as the reverse complement.
TGCTTGCAATTGGCACACCTTTTTTTTTATTTGTCCCCTTTTTCTCCCCAATTGTTCATGTCCAATTCCCCCTGCCTAAGCAGCCCCGGTCGCTGCTCTGCCGGCCTGGGGAGGGTGTAGACTACCACAGGGTTATTCTGGGTCAAATCACCCAAAGAGTTAAACCCGACCACCTCAGATTTTGATGAAATTTGGTATTCTTGTTGATTTGGATCACACAACACCAAATCTCAAATTTTAGGCCAATCCGACCAGTGATTTGGGAGATAAGGACCCCCAAAGTTTGAGATTTTGTGCAAAAAGGGGCATGGCCGCCAACCTTTGAACCCTCATATCTCAGGAACTACTGGGCCAATCTTCAAAAAATTGGAAAGGGAAGAGAAATTCAAAATCTGTCATTATTTTTCAGATTCAAGTATATTGGGGTACTTTCCTGGAATTTAATCACCCACATGTTAACTAAAACATAAAAGTTTCAGAGGTGTAATATTTTTTGTTTAGCAGCAATACAGATTCAAAAAATGCATACCCACAGAGATGATTGATAAAATGCATTATAATGTATATTTTCTACATGCATAGATTCCTCTCATGACCAAAACCCATCTTGGGAGTCACAATCCACCTGACATGACAAGGAATGCTTGAAGAATATGAAAAGTTTACCTGGGAAATTGTGAATTTAGTCCAACCATATATCTTTGTATATTCTGTATATTAATTTTGCATTTGTATTGTACATATGTTCGCTGTTACATACTAATGATGTTAAGTGTAATATGAACTATTTCAAGCTACTGAAAGACAATGAAAACAGGTAAAATATTGCCTATTGTATCCTTTCAGTATAAATAAAAGATTAATAATAAAAATTAAAAAAAGAAACCAAATGGCATCACATATTTCTACACAGGCATGTCTAGTGATGCCATATCTTATAACGTTGTACATGGGAATGTGGTGATTGTCACGTCATAGAAAAACTGGGCACCAATTGTTACATCATAGACAAACTGTAGGCCTATTCTTACGTCATAGTGGGCCTTATATTGTGAAAGAACTGACCAATCACGTTTCAGTATTCAGTCCAAGCAGCCCTGGGAAATCCCCATCCCCATTGAGCACATGGCATTTAAAAATTTAAGACAAAGAAGTTTCTTGATCTGCATTTCTTTGAAAATCTGAAGCTTTCAAGTTGGACACAATGGCAAATGTTGATATGTAAGTAAGTCATTATATCATATATATCATGTCATATAGCCTTGCCAATGGTTTTAAATGAGGTGGTTGATACTTAAAAATCTTCAAGGGCTAACTGCAGCTTTTACTCTCCTGAAAATGTTTGCCATCAACACCATCATACCAGAAAGAAGTCCTTGCGAAGTGTATGGAAAACTGAAGAAGTTGAACTCCTTATTCTTCAAAGTGGGGCCAAAACAGGAGACATCAGGAACATCTGTTCACATCATGAACAAGAACTTTTAACCAAGTTTTCAACATTGCGGAAAAAGTGTTGTGATCCCTTTAACCGTCATCCCAAGAAAGCACGCACTAGATCTTTACGAATTGTTAGCATGGACACTTACAAAGGCTTAGTGAATCCTCCAAAGACACTAGTGCCAGGAGAAAAATTGTGCTGTGACTGTCTGATTAGCCTCCAGAAATCAAAGGTCAAAGCCCCTGCAGAGGAGAGCTGTAGTATGGGTGGGAGTATGAACGACAGCTTGAACAAGTCTATGATGTCCCACTTGATTCTCCTGAAAGTAACCTTGACTCATCAGAAAAATCGGACCTTCAGTTATTCAGGAAAGTGTTGGAGGAGCTAAAAGAGAAATTCAACGGTCAGAATCCTACCAAGAGCGTGTGCAAATATTGACTTTGTCACCCTTTACCATTGAAAGGACTATGAATGAATTTGAAACGACCAAATACCAATTACCAATTATTGCTGCTAAATAAAGAATATTACACTTCTGAAACTTTTATATGTTTTAGTTAACATGTGGGTGATTAAATTCCAGGAAAGGTAATCTCAAGGTCATGTGATCCACAAGGTCAATTTTAAGGTCATAGCAAAGGTCAAGAGGTACACCAAGTTTCATCAAATTCTGAGATGGTCGGGTTTAAAATGTCTGTTATTTTGGGTGATTTGACACGGAATGACCCCACATGCCTCCTCCCATGAGGAGTCGCAGCCGCTTCTTTTCACCTGACAGCGAGGAGTTTCACTGGGAGGGCGTATCGCGTGTGGAGGAACACGTTATCCCCCCCAGTTCCCCTCCCCGCTGAACAGGCGCCCCGACCGACCAGAGGAGGCGCTAGTGCAGCGACCAGGACACATGCCCTTCTGGCTTCCCACCCGCAGACACGGCCAATTGTGTCTGTAGGGACACAAAAAAAACAAAAAGAGAAAGAGGAAGGAAGACTGGTTTGTTTCCCCAAGACCAGACAGGATGTATGGCAGGGGGATACATTACACTGTTTCCTGTAAAAGTTAGGCAAGTTTCAGCCTGCTGCTGAGAACCCCTGAGAACACAACACAAAGGAGGAAAAAACAACTTAACGGTACAAGAACAACCACAGAAGGAGACAGAGAGAAAGAAACAGAAAGACCGGGAGACAGGCAGACAGACAGACAGGCTTCTTCATTAATGGACGCAACTGGTGCAGCAATTTATTTGGTCAAATTATAATTTTCTTTTTATTGTGGCTATAAAAACATACCTTCACAGAGGTTTCTGTGACTCAACTGTCTTGTCTCCGATCATACAGCTCACTTTAATTTGCGATAATGATAAAGCAAACATACGCCCACACACATACACAGGAACAACAAGAAATTTAGATCAGAGAGAGCGAGAGAGAGAGAAATCACAGATCAGAGTAACAGAGGTGACAACCGCAGCAGTAAAAGTGGATGAGGGCTTTCACCACAAGCTAACTCTGGAGACACACACACAAACACAAACACACACACACACACACACACACTTTGAAGACTTACTATAGCAGATGTTTTGCTCCTAATTTCCTTTAATTTGAGTACTTCACATCGTTTTTCAGCCTCTAATATTTCATCTGAGAAATGGTTTAGGAATAACGGGGAGATCCTTTAATGGCTTGAGAATAGTCTTACCATATAAAAGTGGTTTTGCAGCTCAGTTTACAATCTGCACAACACGCTGCATGAAAACGACTTCTTAATCAACCAATCACAGGATCAGACATTATCTAGTATATCCACGTCAGCTGAGAAACTTCCTCATTCTTTACAAACAGTCACGTGCGTTTGAGTTGATTTTTGAGTGGTAAAACTATATTAGCCACGTAATGTTGAAGAAATAGTGGTTGGAGGAAATGGGTCAAAAACATTCGTCATGTGGATTCTTTATTACGATAAATTTACTTTTTTTAATTTTATGTTCCCTAGCATTAGCAGCTGTTGTCCTACTATGGGGCCCTACCACTTCTGAACAATTAAAGAGGAAACGCTGTTCACCTTAAGCTCTCACTTCAGGGGAAGCCGCTGCAGAGTTGAATGCATATACAGTCTCAGAAGTACATGCTGTGCCCTACTTTACTTTTATCTTCACAAAGCAAACTCTCCTTTCAGAAGTAGGAAGGGGAAGTGGATGCTACCATGCAGAAGACTTTATCATGCATCCTGTCCCGGTTGATTAGTGGCCACCCAAGTATTTTCACCTATTTAGATCTTTAATTTCTCACCCATTTCAATGTTCTAAGTTGTGAATATGCTTTCAAACACACACACACACACACACACACACACACACACACACACACACACACACACACACACACACACACACACACACACACACACACACACACACACACACACACACACACACACACACACACACACACACACACACACACACGTTTGATTTCCAGCTAACTTAATCTTTTCCTACATTAACTTTCAGCAGAGATAAGTGTTGAGAAATACTTTAAGAGCCAACGACGGCATGAGGAGGAGAAAGAAGAAGTTGCACCACAGGCAGCATGAGGCTTGATGACAGGAATGGACCGACGTGACGGATGTTTTGGTGTGGAAAAAATACAGTTGCAATTAAAATCATGACAAAGTGCAAACAAAACAAGCTTAGTATACTTGATACAGGTGTTAGTATTAGTTAGTATTTATTGTTAGTGCTCACTATATAAACAAACTATGTGTCATGAAATTATCTAAGAATTATATAAATAGTTGTACTGATTGTGGTTATATAAATTATAAATAAAAAGTATTCTGTAAATAGTTATTCATTGTTATTGATGATTAGTATTATTAGTTTTTTGATAAAGAAGGTCTAAAGAAGGTCATTGGTTGTGTACATAAAGCTTTTCATTATATGACTTTGAACTTTCCAGAATGTTGCTAAAAACACGTTCATGATTAGTTGATAAAAGCAGGAGGTGCCCAGAGAAATGTAGTTTAAAAATGAAAATATTGTTATATGTTATAAAATGATAATATATTGTTTTTACGCTCTATGGCCGTGCCTTTTAGACTGCTGGTTATCTCTCCATCGTAAAGATATAAAGGGCAGTTACATATTTGTATCCGGCATGCCTTAGTTCTACAAAGGCTGACATTCTAGTTCTAGAACTAAGGCTGACATTCTAGTTGTAGAACTAAGGCTGACATGACATTCTAGTTCTAGAACTAAGGCTGACATTCTAGTTCTAGAACTAAGGCTGACATTCTAGTTCTAGAACTAAGTTAGTTCTAGATAATGGGTATGAAGTCGCAACTTTGCAGCTCCTCCAAGGAGACTCAAAAAGAAGCAAACAAGAAGCAGAGCAGCTACTCCTGGAGAAAAACATGACAAACCCTGACGAAGGCTATTGCAGCCGAAACACGTTGGTTTTTAACATTAAAGCTTTATCACATTGTTCCCCAAGAGTAGATTTTTTTCCCCCCCTACCTTTGGTTCTAGATAAGAGGCAGCAACATGGCGCCTATAGTACAACCTGGCCAATGTCCATGAACAGCTCTGACCTGCAACGCGGCTTGCTGGCAACTGGATCAATTAACTTGAAATGAAATGTTGTTGTTTTTTTCCCTCTCCTATGTTGAGTGCACCCAGCGTAAGCATTGTGGATTGTGGGTGTGACTGGACTGACATTTAAGTAGCCTAAGGTTATTCAAGCTCAGGCATGAGAGCAAATAAAGGCTAGGGTTACATCTAGCCTTGGAAAGCCCCACGCAGGGCATCACACAATCAATACCAGTTATGCCACGGTGTAGAATGAGTCATCAAAACTTAACTGTACAAATACCTATAGGACGAGTAGAAAAACACTGAGACAATGTGAGTGAAAACATTTAACAGAAATATTAGATGTTTTGAAAGTCAACTCACACAAAAGTGCTTTACAGAAAATAAAAACATACAGATTTTTTTAATTTTTCATTTAAAAGTATATAGTGTTGTCAATATAGTTTGGTCCAATCACACCCTTTTGTTTATATCAGACCTTTCTCTGCCTTTCTTCCCGCCCCTTTCTGAGAGTTTAAGAGAAATCCCAATCAATTAAAGGACTAACATTTCTGTGGTCCATAACAAGTCCAATCAGTATTTGAGAACATAAACACACAATGTGATTTAAATGTAAAATCTGGAGATACTACAGTGACAATGAATGGAAGACTTGGGTACCTTGAAAGGCACTCTTATATTAAAGTTATTATTATATACTGTATATCAGAGGTCCACAGCTTCACCCACAAGACCTCTCTTTGGACAGACATGGTACTGGTGAACTCCAGTCTGAAACTACCTGTGTTTGACTGCACATAGTTTCCAATCCTCCACCATGTACCTACCAACCCTTTTAATGTCATTCAACAAAAATATCCATCTTTACCCATGTACTTGTCAAATTGATTTCCAGAAGAGAAAAACATAAAGGGCCAATAGGTAAGATTCTTACTGCCCCATAGCACAAAATGACCTTAATATCTCTGTTGGGGGGTTGATAGGGTTATTAATCAATATCGATAACCACCCACCTACTCAACACACATTTTCAACTGCTCAACGATGGAGGACAGTCCTACGGGCAAGCAGACGGCATTGCAAAACACTTGTTCTCAAGGCAAAACAAGCAAATGACAAAAGCAGTATTATTATTACAATATTTGAATCATCATCATCATCAGACGTTTCTGTTGAATCTCGGCTCCAACTAGCTAGCTTACTCAACTCTACTGTGAAAATAAGACTATTGCCTGTGGGTCATTCCGTGTCAAATCACCCAAAATAACAGACATTTTAAACCCGACCATCTCAGAATTTGATGAAACTTGGTGTACTTGTTGGTTGGGATCCCACAACACCAAATCTCAAATTTCAGGTCAGTCGGACCAGTGGTTTGGGAGATACGGACCCCCAAAGTTTGAGATTTTGTGTAAAAAGGGGCATGGCTGCCAACCTTTGAACCCTCATATTTTCAGATTCGAGTATATTGGGGCACATTGACCTCTTGACCTTTGCTATGACCTTAAAATTGACCTTGTGGATCACATGACCTTGAGATTACCTTTCCTGGAATTCAATCTCCCACGTTAACTAAAACATATAAAGGTTTCAGAGGTGTAATATTCTTTATTTAGCAGCAATAATTGGTAATTGGTATTTGGTCGTTTCAAATTCATTCATAGTCCTTTCAATGGTAAAGGGTGACAAAGTCAATATTTGCACACGCTCTTGGTAGGATTCTGACCGTTGAATTTCTCTTTTAGCTCCTCCAACACTTTCCTGAATAACTGAAGGTCCGATTTTTCTGATGAGTCAAGGTTACTTTCAGGAGAATCAAGTGGGACATCATAGACTTGTTCAAGCTGTCGCTTCAATGTTACTGTAGCTGATGCTAGTTTTTGCTGTCCTTTCATTCGTTTACTGGAAGATGCTAGTGAATGGAGTTTAACAGGAGTTTCACCTAAACTTGATAGGGTAGAATTCAAATCGAAGTCCTTTGCTGGGGAAACAACAACCGGAGGTTCGACTGGGATGTCATCATCAACCTCTCCCATACTCCCACCCATACTACAGCTCTCCTCTGCAGGGGCTTTGATTTTTGATTTCTGGAGGCTAATCAGACAGTCACAGCACAATTTTTCTCCTGGCACTAGGTCTTTGGAGGATTCACTAAGCCTTTGTAAGTGTCCATGCTAACAATTCGTAAAGATCTAGTGCGTGCTTTCTTGGGATGACGGTTAAAAGGGATCACAACACTTTTTCCGCAATGTTGAAAACTTGGTTAAAAGTTCTTGTTCATGATGTGAACAGATGTTCCTGATGTCTCCTGTTTTGGCCCCACTTCGAAGAATAAGGAGTTCAACTTCTTCAGTTTTCCATACACTTCGCAAGGACTTCTTTCTGGTATGATGGTGTTGATGGCAAACATTTTCAGGAGAGTAAAAGCTGCAGTTAGCCCTTGAAGATTTTTAAGTATCAACCACCTCATTTAAAACCATTGGCAAGGCTATATGACATGATATATATGATATAATGACTTACTTACATATCAACATTTGCCATTGTGTCCAACTTGAAAGCTTCAGATTTTCAAAGAAATGCAGATCAAGAAACTTCTCTGTCTTAAATTTTTAAATGCCATGTGCTCAATGGGGATGGGGATTTCCCAGAGCTGTTTGGACTGAATACTGAAATGTGATTGGTCAGTTCTTTCACAATATAAGGCCCACTATGATGTAAGAATAGGCCTACAGTTTGTCTATGATGTAACAATTGGTGCCCAGTTTTTCTATGACGTGACAATCGGCACCCAGCGTTTGTCTCTGACATGACAATCACCACATTCCCATGTATAATGTTATAAGATATGGCATCACTAGACATGCCTGTGTAGAAATATGTGATGCCATTTGGTTTCTTTTTTTTTTTTTTTATTATTAATCTTTTATTTATACTGAAAGGATACAATAGGCAATATTTTACCTGTTTTCATTGTCTTTCAGTAGCTTGAAATAGTTCATATTACACTTAACATCATTAGTATGTAACAGCGAACATATGTACAATACAAATGCAAAATTAATATACAGAATATACAAAGATATATGGTTGGACTAAATTCACAATTTCCCAGGTAAACTTTTCATATCCTTCAAGCATTCCTTGTCATGTCAGGTGGATTTTGACTCCCAAGATGGGTTTTGGTCATGAGAGGAATCTATGCATGTAGAAAATATACATTATAATGCATTTTATCAATCATCTCTGTGGGTATGCATTTTTTTAATCTGTATTGCTGCTAAACAAAAAATATTACACCTCTGAAACTTCTGTATATTTTAGTTAACATGTGGGTGATTAAATTCCAGCAAAGGTAATCTCAATCTCCAATAATGACAGATTTTGACTTTTGAATCTCTTCCCTTTCCAACGCTACCAATTTTTTGAAGATTGGCCCAGTAGTTCCTGAGATATGAGGGTTCAAAGGTTGGCGGCCCCTTTTGCACAAAATCTCAACTTTTGGGGGTCCGTATCTCCCAAACCACTGGTCCGACTGACCTGAAATTTGAGATTTGGTGTTGTGGGATCCAAATCAACAAGAATACCAAATTTCATCAAAATCTGAGGTGGTCGGGTTTAACTCTTTGGGTGATTTGACCCGGAATAACCCCTGTGTCATTTACAGGCCACCGTAACTCAAGTGGACAGGAGGAGCGGGGTGGGAGGGCTGTGCAAGAGATAATAATTGTTGGTTAACTCCCAAAAGGGGCTAGCAGAGTAGGCAAATCTACTAGCCACAATCTAAATTTTTCTTGTGTTCACTTCCCACCCTGATACACAATGACCCTGATGAAGACTACAGTGGTTCTAACCTTGCCAAGCCCACATGAAGGCTTTTCAATTTTGTATTTGGGCCACGGTACTTTTCTTAAGTGACTATTTCACAGAGGACAATAACGCTTTTGATGGTAGAGCCACTCCTTTTTCTACAATGGAGGTGACTGTTCTGAAGAGCATCTGCTTGACATCAATCCTATGAATAAGAACCAAGCAGCGTTTCAGATTCCCCATTCTCTATCAGCTCCAGCTTTACTTACAGGTTTTGTGTCCCGCACCCTAGCCTGACCACAATAGTAGACTGTAGACCACAGTAAGTATTCTTTTTATTTTAACAAGGGGAATAGGCAGTTCACTCTTTGCAAGCATTTTATTAGACTGGTCTTTAATACAAACACAGGGCAGAGAGACTGGAAAGCACATAGGGAAAGGTCTGAGAGCGCGGTCAGAAATGTGTGGTATATCTGGGAACCATGGGCTATACAAATAAATGTGATTTGATTTGATTTGATTTGATTTGATGTTGACTCAGTCGGCTGAGGCACCACAGCCTGTAACTTAGAATCTGGGCCTTGCAGTTAAAGGCAGACTCTCTACTCCCCTGCCACTCTGGTAAATAATGTTGGTGTAACAGAGCAACCCTGACTGAGCCCTTCTGGTATTTCTCCATATCTCCTTTAGCTGACAGGTATGTTTGGTTTCTCCACCCGGGTTATAGCGGCAAACTCAGTTTCTATAACTGTGTCTGTGCCTGTTTTCAGAGCTCCTACACCTTTGCGCTAATCAAATTCCATGACTTTTCCCAAGACTGTTCCATGACATATAGCATAACCATCACCAATATTTGTCAGATTGTTTTTCATTCCTCAAATGCAGGTGGATCAATGAGGAGCCAGGCTTGACAATAAACATTTCACTGGTGGTTGGAACAAAGATTCTATAAATGAAACTATAAGCACGTGCACTAATTCCCATAGCTTTTAATTTTTCTGAATTACCAAATTTTCCAGAAAGGGTGCTAGAATAATTACTCAATCCTTAAGGCCAAGGCCTTGCGCAAGACTGAAATATACTTAGAGGAAATGGGTAGACCCAATGTATACGAACGAACAGACAGCCAAGTGAGTCAACCGTACAACCGGTTGAAGGGGTTGTTGACACAAAATATACGACACCTATAAAAGACAACCTAAAACATACAGGTTACGAATGACACAAGCTCCATTAGGGGACGCCTCCAGCCTGTTTATTCCAGGACAAAAATCCCCACACGTTACAGGTAACGTTAGTGGGTTAGGCCTAACGTCACTATGAGTTTGCGGTTTTCTTCTCTGACCGTAAACGAGCGTTCATTATATTTTCTGCCTCGTTTTCAGCTCATAACAGCGCCAAGTCATGAAAAATTACATGTTACTGTGCACACGGCAGTAAGGTACTTACCGGCTTGTACAGTCCAAATCACTACGAGTGTAGCGAAAATATACATCAGGGAATTTTTTATCACGCCCGTCGCTTCCATATCCTACTAGTAACTGCGCACACTGCGCAACACACGGCAGGGTTTAGGGGAAAAAATAATAAATGCGAAGTTGCAGCGATATAAGCCTTTGTTCTCTAAATGGCAGGATATGCGCAGTGACGTTTCCTGAATCTGACGACCGGAGCTTTTGTCGTGGCTGGATCCAGACTAAAAATCAGATGGAGGACAGGAGCTTCCAACATGGATGATGATGATGGCGAAGAGCCCTCCCACTTTACAGAGTGGCGTTGACTTTTGCTGCTTTCAAGTGCTCCTCGTAAATATCTACTTCCGATTTCTCAAGTCGTAAATCCGATTTGTCACGTACTCAAGTGTTTTGGTCTGAAAATATTATTAATTATAAAATGACAATGAGTTTTTTTGCGGCTGTTGATTATATACTTTGATTTTATCGAGCGAAAGGATGATAAAACTGCTTTACTTATCCCGATTTCTGATTCTGAGACGGAAAAATAATGACGAGTAGCGTCACGAACCGCTGTTATTAGTAAAGAGTTATAAGTAAAGTATTAACATTACTTTTGAAATGAATAATAAGTAATACATATCTTTTTTTAGTAACAAGTTTAAAAACACCCACTTTTACTCCACCATAAATCTGCATGTATAAATCCATACGATACTTCAGAATATGTTTAGAGTTGTATTTCAAAATATAGAAAAAATAAAAATATCTTTGTCATCATGTAGATGACATTAATCAGAAATAATTATAATATTTCCCCTACTAAACATTTGATCATAACAAAACTAAATGGCCTGTGATAAATAATGCCTGAAGAGGTAATAACAATCATAACATGTCATTAGAAACATCTTTTAAAATAAACTTCCTCTGCAGGGAACACACGGCTCTGGGATACTTCCTCAGTCCTGACGTCAGCTGTGTGAGTTTTCCTCCCCATCCCAGCCTCACTGACTCCATATCAGCTCTGCGACAGCTTCCTTGGGTGAGTTGCTCATGAGAACACTTAACTTACAGACGATATGAAGTATATGAGAGACATATCTTATGATACTGATGGCCGTCATGCTGATACACAGCAGAGTTTACTTCAGTAGCTGTTTAGGTGTGTCCTTCATGCAATTAACCATAATGTGTTATCTGTGAAGGAAGAAATCAGAGAGCCTAGCCTGGTGTATGTCCTCATGGTACATTACATCGCCTGTGCATTCCTGTTATGTTATGTAATAGAAACATTCTCACAAAAACGGCTGGTTCCTTCAGATGAAAACTGAGAAATGTGTCACAGAGCTGCCTTTGATGTTGGTTCAAAGTGATTCAAAACCAGTCATTTCACCAGGATGTCACTCTGGTTTGTCTCCCCTGGGGATAAACAGAGAATAGGAGTTGTATGTATACTCATTTCACTGAGAATACTGTACTCAACTTAGAGAGTTTAAACAGGGCAGATCGCCCAATAAACTGATACTCTAATATTTGAGGTTTGAGTCATTTTAGCCCGATCAGTAGTCAGTGAATCACAGCAAAGCCATGTATGTGTTTAGAGCCCGTTGACATGTCATCGTAGAGTTGTGAGCTCTGGTGCAGAATCACTTTTACATGGTTCCTACAGTCATATCAAATTTAAAATGTGTATTACGTTTTGGAAATGTCACGGAAATTTGTTGATGATCCTTTTTTTTCTCCAACCAGTGAAATGTTAAATGTCAAGATTGACCGCTCCTTGATTCACATCCCTTTGAGGAATAAAAACCTAAATCAGTACTGTCCAGACAGTATCGGCCCTAAGTGACAGTTGTAGCCAGAAATAAGACCTGGGACATTCAGATCAGCTATTCAACGTAAAAAATTCACACAATTCCTAAAATTAGAAAACTGGAAAATGAAACTTCTCTTTGATGTCAGAATAAGGAGGAATAGCTGTCGCCTTGTTGCCAGCTAACTGGGATCTGAATCAACATGACATACGTACTGAGGTATAGATGGAGTTGCTCCAGTGATGATGGATGTGAGACTGATATTATCGACTCATGCACTATTTGTATTTTACATGCAAGTGAGTTTTCCACATATCATTTCCAAACTATGATTCCTCTCCTGCAAAAAATATTCTGGATACTGTTGCAGTAACCTTTTCCATATTTATTGGTTCATTCTCTGTGGAGCTGTTCATCTATGTGGCATCACAGATGAGAGACTGAACAAGCTCTCTTTTCTTATTTCTGGCTACAGGAGACACCAGTGAATGTCCAGTGAAACAGACCAAACGGTCCCAGAGCATATTAACAGCATTTCAAAGATGAAAACCAGCAGCATTCTTTTGTTTAATTATATATATTTTTTATGAAATATTGGCTAAGTGCAGTGAGCGAGGCTAGGAAGAGAGCTTAGAGAGAACACAAACACATTACATGTTATGACTCAGCTATATCGTATTGCACAAAGAATGCAAGATACAACAGCTGTTAACATCAAGATTTCAAAACAAGATTTCTTGGACTCTTTCAGAAGTTTCCTTGGTTCTGAAAGTTTCCAAGTGTGCATGTGCGTGTGTGTGTGTGTGTGTGTGTGTGTGTGTGTGTGTGTGTGTGTGTTCATTGGGGGATATGATTGTTAAACAATGCATCACTCACTGTAGCGCAGGAAGAACACACCCATACGTCAGACTAAGAAACTAATGCTGCATGTGTGTGTGTGTGTGTGTGTGTGTGTGTGTGTGTGTGTGTGCATTGATATGTGCTTGCGTATTACACAGTATTGATCCAAACCAGCTGTCACTGTGTCCATAGCATTAAATGCATCCCCTCTCTCCACGTCTTATATATTATAAATGAAATACATATTGGATGAACACAACACATAAACCTAAATTTGAACCCAGTAAAATACATTTCAACCAGACACAGGACCTGATGAAAGTGTTGAATGTGGAATTCAATGAGGCACTAGGGAGCTTTGCATCACAACAGACAGTACTAGAGATAATGACAGAGAGCCAGGCGGTGCTATGGGCACCATGTCACCGTCCCGTCTCTACAGCTAGAGGTTTTGGCTGCAATGTGACAAGGCCCTTCATAACATTTAACATCGCCACGGTGCGATGCCCATTTTTTAAACCAGCAGGCAAAGAATCCCCAGTGTCTGACAAATGGCCACGAAGCAGGACAGTGAATCTAACACGGGAGCAACTGAAAACCACAAAGGCCCATCCCATTGAATTATGTTCCATTCCAAAAGCATAAAATTAGCAAACAAAATAATTTTATACCCACCTTTTGTACAGTTATACAGCCTCATAGACCAGAGAACTAGCGGCTGTTGCTGGTATAATAAAACAATAAATTGATCCATTTGAGTGTCTGCTTCCCTTCTCTCATTCTTTCTATGTTCTATCTCTCTTTGTCTCTCTGTTTTTTTCCTTGTCTTCTTTTTCATCGTCTCTGTAAACATTGTCTCTGTAAACTCTGTCATGTGACGTCTGAGAGAGAGAGAGAGAGAGAGAGAGAGAGAGAGAGAGAGAGAGAGATACACAGAGATATTTCTTCTCTTTACTTCTTTTTTCATGACTTTGACTGCATCTCTCTCCTCTCTTCTGTAGCCTTAGGCTGGTGTAGACACCCCCCCCCACACACACACACACACACACCCCAAGGAAGTCTGATCACCATGCTACTTGAGCCTCTCTTCCGATAGTGATGCCTGCGTTCAGCCCCACCGCCCCTCTGCTGTGTGTCCTGGTGTGTGTGTCAGTGTGTGTGCAGGCTCTGCAGCGATCTGACCTGCGCCTGGCCTATGTGACCCACCACAGCTTCTACTACTGCTCCTGCATCCAGGACCCGCCCCCTTGCAGCCTTTTGTCACCTTGCAGACTGCAGCTGCAAAGACCTCCCCCTTTCCATGCTGCACCGCCGCGCGTCACGCTCCTTCCTCCACCGCCATGCCTCTTCACACACATCCTCCCCTGTTTTCCGAACAAGACGCCTAACCGTTTGGTACACGTCACCGTCCAACACGGCACGCCTGCTCAACAACTCGGAGGTAAGGCATCTCACCCTCATCCGCTGTAGGGGGACCAGAGTGACAGCGTCTCAGTCATCCGACTCCCAGGAGGGCTACTTTGCCGTGCAGCACCTGGAGCGACTGACAGTGGTGTACCAGCAGTGGAAACCGGCTCCGGACGGAGACGGGGACAAAAACACAGATTCAAATACTGACTCAGAGACAGACAGGGACACATACAGAGACACAGATAGATACACAGACAAAGGTAGAGCGGACAGAGACACAAACGTGGACGTGGATGCAGGCACAGACAGAAAGTCAGCCCCAGCCTTGGCCCCGTCGTCACCCCAGACCCAAGACGTCTTCCTGGGGAGGGAGCTTGGAGCAGCGTATCACGAACAGGCCAGGCTGGGGCTCGTCCACACCTCTGTGCTGGAGTGGGGAGCAGCAGTCAAGGCCTACACAGTTCAGACACACATAGACAGTAATGGAGCTCTGCCCTTCCCTGACCTCTACCTGTCCAAGCTACCAGAGACATCCAACATATTTGTTACTTTTATATACTGATACCAAGTCATTTTTGAGACATACAAGAGGGAAACTATACAAAGGGACAAAGTGAAAGACGTTATTGACTACACGCTTTTTCATGATGTAGTCATAATAAGAAGGTGTTGATCTAAGAAAGAATGGGAAGAATGAGCTTGCAAAACACCCTTCTTTTCATTAAATACAGTTATAAGACTTGCTCAGCTATTACAAACTATCCACCCTTGTCAAGTGTCGTTTTTGGTTTACATTTGGTTCATGAATAATCCCTTTGTCCCAAAACAAATGCTTGAAAAAACATCTTCTCTTTAATATATCAGCATGTTAAAACAAAAGGTCTAAAGAACAACATGTATCATCAAAGACTCAAGCTGGCAAGCATCCACCTCCTTTTCCCTGCAGGGAAAAATAAAGTATTATTTATTTTAAATGTTTTTATTTTATTTTATTTTATTCTTATTTATTCTTATTCTTATTCTTATTAATCTAATTTATTTGATTTACTATTATTGTTATTATTATTAATAATAATAAATCAAATAAATGAGAAACCAATGTTTGTTACCAAATCTAACCACAAGATGGCAGCATACACTTGGGTGAGTCAAAGAGGGTGACCTTATTTTGAGAAGTGCTGAGGACCCAGGCATAAGAAAAAGATGATTATATTGGTGATACGGTTTATATAGTTGCAAGTTATTTATCATGACTATCCAGTAAAATTATTGCAGCGAATGTGTCATGACACGTTTTAGCACTTTGGAAGTTATTCAAGACGGTGGTTACAACGATGGTTGTTATTAACTAAGATTAAAAAAAAATCAATGATAATAATTGTTTTTATTTATAATCTGTTTTTCTCTGATTAGATCTAATAAAATGACCAAAAAGAGGCTCATACTATAAACGAGATATTATATTATACGATTATACGATGCTATGACAGTTCCTTATTATATGAGCTTATTGTAAGGTGTACACTTCACTTCGCAGAATATAATTTACTTTAGATTGACTTTAATATTTTTAAGCGGACATAAATCTGTATGACATAAACTCATATAGTAAGTAAGTAGTTTTTTTAGGAAAACCGCCCAGAAATGAATGTTTTTCTGAAAATATTATTGATTTTTGTTTATATTGACGGTTTTTTGATGATCACCGACTGCAGGTCACACACACACACATGAAGCTAGTTTCCCCACCTGTATTCCCCACGACATCACTGGTGAACGGTAAACCTTACAGAGTCTGGCTGCATTTGTCAATTTGATAATCACCATATTTAAATACACGGTGTGTGTGTGTCTGTGTGTCTGTGTGTGTGCGCGTGCGTGTGTGACACCTGCTAGAGTGCAGCTTATTTGCATGATAAACGTGCAGCCTATCTTGTTAAGCGCCGTGTGAATGCAGACTGATGCAGCCTGTTGATCCCGCACCTGAGAGGTCAGCATCAACCCAACACCAGGGGTAATTACCGCGGAAATCACCACCACCGGTGGCTCGGTGGCCCCAGACAGCCACCGGGAGCCCTGGTCTCTTTGCTGAGAGGCCGCTTTTATGCGCTCTCTTTATGGAAACAAGCCCTGATGTATTGGTAAAGGTTGGGGGGTAAACTATGACCTCCAGTTGGTGATCATCTTAAGGCAAACAGCCACCAATAAAAACAAAATCAATTATATTTTCAGTTTGAGATCTATGATGTAGGCTATAGTATTAATTTACAGCATCGAGATTTATGCAGCCTAAAGGTGGGTTAGTTTAAATTAAATGATCATGTAGGTGAACTCAGTCTCCTCTGCCTCCAAGTGAGTCTACAACCACGCTGCTGCGGTCTCCTTACCAGCAGTTTAGCACTAAAACATTTTTATAATCAGACGTTATTGTTCGCCGCCTCCTTGTGGGAGATGCGCTCATGTTCATTTTTTAAAAGGGCAAATCAGCCATAATTCAGTTTATAAACTGCAGCGCGCAGGGGAGAAATGCCTGGATGAATATTCATTAGGGCCCGCCGAACTGCCACGCTCGGTGATTCATTAGGCATATGTAAATATCACTCACTTTAATTGCCCCTAAACTGACTCAACATAATGTTGTCATTAGCAAATTATTACTTATTTGTGATACTAATGGTACGGTATGGCGCGCGGTGCTAAAGCTCCACATATATGATTGCAATTACAGCTCTTTTTATTCACAGGATGGCGATGGCGGATTCTGATGGATCGACTGGCAGTGTGTGTGTGTGTGTGTGTGTGTGTTGTGTGTGTCAACAATTAAATCCACTGACACATGGATGAGCGATTTAGTCAATCACCGCCCTCCATCCCAGCCATCAGACACAGAACAGACAAATACACACGCGCGTGCGCTTACACACAGACACACACAGGCACGCGCGCGCACACACACACACACACACACACACACAAAACACAGGCAGGCAGGTAGGAGATTTTTTAAAATATCTCTCATCTGGATTGGCTTCAAAATTAACTTAAAATAATTCCCTCTCTCATATTTCATGATATTTTGTTTCTTTCAGTTATTGTTACTGAAAAAGATTGAATACAATTAATTTAGCAATAAATTAATTAATTGAAATTAACTTAAAACTAGAATTGCATTTATGCTGAGTCCACTGGAAAAAAAATCCTATTTTTAAAAAAACCCACCAAGAATGCAAAATGGTAACTACATAATTATAGCATAAAATAAATAAACAGGGCATAAAAGATTCAAACAGGAGATGTGCTTAAAACACATCATAAGACATTCAAAATGTAACCATCATGAGTGAATAAAGATTGAATTGCTTCATTTTTCTTCATCATCATAAGGGATCATTGGAAAACAAATGAGAGATTTTGAAATATGATTACTGGTAGTAGTTCTGCAGGGAAGTGAATCATTCACAAATTAGTTTTTAAGCAAAGTCCAGTTCAATTAAATATCCAACTGGACTATGCATGAAAAAAAAACTTTGTGGACCGAATTGTTCACAAAGAGAATCAATACAGACAATTTTGTCTCTGCAGTGTGATCATGCATCGAATCCATTTGGTGTATTTTGATATTTACAGTCTACGGTATATCTTGAATGTTTATGTTTGTTTCACACCAAAATAAGTTGTATGTAAGTAATTCTATTTATTATGTTTTTGAACATTTGGATAAAAAAAAATCAAGAAGAATGCTTAATTTATTCAGTAAATATTTGAAATATTTGACCACATTCAATTGTATTCCCAGCCAGGTATGGAACAGGTTCCCAAAGAACACGTCATCAAAATACATACGGATGATCCCAAATACACATAGCTGTGTGAGGGATTTGTTCATTTAAACACGAAGCAACTTTAGCTTTGGAAAACCCGTCCTGGATCCCTAAACCGCCATTTGTCCACCACAGCATCAGATGTCGAACATTTTCCCAACTCCTCTAACAGTAAAGTTTCCATGATTCATCCTGAAACCTTGACATCTTTGAAACAAACTACTGTTGCATTAAAATCCCTCCCTGCCTGTCACATTCTGCACAGCCTCCGCAACACAAAGCTGTTTGGAGTTGTTTTATAGAGCCAGCAGCAGTTTGAAACAACAACCATGATAAAACAGGCCCACAAAACAGAGGGAGAGAGAGAGAGGCAGAGAGAGAGAAAGGAAGAGAGAGAAAGAGAGAGAGAGAGACAGATAATGACTCTGTCTGTGTGTGTGTGTGTGTGTGTGTGTGTGTGTGAGTGTGTGCGCGTGTGCGTGTGTGTGCATCTGTGCTGGGAGAGAGAGGGATATAAAGAAAAAAGAGAGAGGCAGAGAGAGGGAAGGGGACAGAGAGAGTGTGAGGAAGCTAATAAAGTAATGTGATGGATGATCTCCTTTTTCCCAGAGGGACCAGCACCATGTAAATTGGCCCACACAATGCATTATGGATAAGGCAGTTGAGATTATAGCTTGTTAATGTGTC
Organism: Hoplostethus atlanticus; assembly: GCA_034670405.1. Classification (NCBI taxonomy): domain Eukaryota; kingdom Metazoa; phylum Chordata; class Actinopteri; order Trachichthyiformes; family Trachichthyidae; genus Hoplostethus; species Hoplostethus atlanticus. The sequence continues at coordinate 1,353,458 of JAXDDX010000065.1, read as the reverse complement.
CCTCCCTCCTCCCCTCCCCCTTGTCCTCCCCCTTCTCCATCCATCCTTCTCCCCCCCCTCTCTCTCTTGCTCTCTTCATCCCTCTGCTTCTGTTCAGGCAGTGACATGGTCACCTCATTGTCAGGGCGCGTGGGTCTTTTAGGTGCAGATGGAGAGGGAGAGGAGCTGCACTGCAGCAATCTGCCAGGCATTGTTGAGTAAGTGTGTGTGAGTAAGTGTGTGTGTGCGTGTGTGTGTGTGTGTGTTTGAGTGTGTGTGTGTGTGGGGGGGGTGGGCCCATGTGCGTGTATGTATGATCGGGAGAGGGATATGTAAGGCGCTTATGTGTGTATGTTAATGCAATTGTGTATATGAGCATTTGTGTGTGTGTGTGTGTGTGTGTGTGTGTGTGTGTGTGTGTGTGTGGTGTGACAGCGAGCCAGCCACCAGGCAGCCAGCAGAGACAGTGAGTCGGCAGGGGACGGGGCTGTGGACATATGTCTCCTCCCTCACCCACCCCACACCCCCCTCAGTCTTCCTCCAGGGGTGCCAATACCCCCTCACAACCCCCACAACAACACCCCCCAACCCCCACCTCCTACCCCCACCTCACAGGCCTGTCCAGGGACCTGTCAGGCCATCTGTTGAAGCGCAACTAGAGGAACTAACTGTTAGCATGGCTATGTAACTAGCCTGGCTGTCGCTAAGTAGCAGGGGCATTGAAAGTGTGTGTGTGTGTGTGTCTGTGTGTGTGTGTGAGAGAGAGAGAGAGAGAGAGAGGGCTGGGGCAGAGATGGTTCATGTGTGGTGTGTAGGGTGTGTGTAAAGGAGTCCCAAGGGGGGCTGGTCCCTAAAAACATTCTCCAACGAATAAACATAAATGCCTTTTAAGAGGACCCTCGTCGTTGATGCTTGGTCTTAAGCAATCTAGCAAAACAAGTGTCAACAGGAAAACTACATGCTCCCGCTGAGCCCACAACACCGGCAGAGCCTCTGCTCACCAAAACGGCTGGTCTGATGAGCTGCCTTTCTCTCCTAGTGGAGATACAAGCGGATCTGAACAGTGGGCCAAGTGCATAAAGCTGTCAGCGTTCGATGCCGTGATTACACTCGTCTTCTATCATCTGATCACACCAGGACACACTGGCCAGTTCTGAACATTCCTTTTGATAAGCATCGGAGATCATAATCTTGTACAGAAAATGTACAACATTGTACTTCAAATCGTGGTAACCTTCCTAGCCTCCTAACCTCGTACCAGGGATGAAATAGATCTTTGCTATTTGTCCCAGACTGCCAAACCCAACCGTGGCTATAAGTAAGATTAGGCCAACCTGCACTGTCTATATAAATGTGTGTGTGTGTGTGTGTGTGTGTGCTGGACCCTCTGGGGTTGTGTGTGTGGGTGGTGGCCTAGACCCATTAGAACGGGTCAACTCTCTCTCATGGAGAGTTTTCACGGCTGTGGAGCGGATTAGGGAAGAGAGAGAGAGAGAGAGAGAGAGAGAGAGAGAGAGAGAAAGAGGCTGAGCTGGTAGAGAGGAGGAGAGAATAACAAGAAGACAGCATTAGCATCTACACTTTAGCATTTGTTTGTGGTATGTTGCTAACACACTCATCTAGAGTGACCAACTTTACAGTAAGGACAAATGGTAGAGCAAGTGAACATAGATAGAGGAGAGGAGAGGAGAGGAGAGGAGAGGAGAGGAGAGGAGGAGAGGAGGCAGAGTTCAGTTATGGAGAGACTGTCTAAACATAGCAATAATTTAATATTTATTTTATTAACTTCATTTTAACTTTAATATAACTTTATATGTTCTACTCTGACAGTGAAATAACAGACAACTGAATGTTCTGTTGTGATTTGTATCCGCCATAATCAGAGCCATAAACTGTGAAAGAGAATACCACTCAGTTTAAGAATTTACTAGCCACGCGTCCATCCAACTGTCAGGCTAATTTTACACAAACCTTTGAAATGTTGCACAAAATAAAATGCTAAGTAGGTGTGTTTCCATCAACTGGGTTTAAGCCATTAAATAGGTTTCCTGAATGTCAAAAGACACACGCACTACAAAAATACTCTCACTGGATACTGGATAGTGTCCATAGTATTGGGTTGGATAGTAAGGTGTTGTTCTACTCTACTTTGAGCTCTGCTCAGGCACACCTGAACCAATTAGAGGCTTCACATTTTCATGATACCTTAATTGGTTCAGGTGTGCCTGAGTAGAGTTGGAGCTAAAACCTGCAGGACAAGGGGGTACTTGAGGACTGGATTGGGGACCACTGCTCTAGCCCATTTCATGCTTTCATCTAAAGACAAAAAAAACAAATGTATTAAGCAATATTTTAATGCTTAAACAAATGGCCATATAACACGATGGGCCACCGTATACATCAGAGAGACACCAGGTATGACTTTTCTGGCTGTGTTCATACATCACTGCGCAAGTGCCAAAATCAAATAAAGCTGCTTTAGTTAAGGTTAGGCAACTCAAACCATTTGGTTAAAGTTAGGTTTTGGTCAAACTTTCACTGAAAATGAAAACTTAACTCACAGTGGAAAAGTTATTTTTAAAAGATATAAGATATGTCATTTTTTCATAACTAGACCTTGATATGAGAACAGACTGCATAGTGAGGCCTCAGAGCAAAGGGTGGGACAACATCTTCTCTCTAGTTTCTGAGTGTGTGACAATTTGTGACTATTTCATAAAGATGTCAAGATAACAAAGCAGAAATTCAGCGGCATCCCCCTTTAACTCTTATTATCATTGTGTAAAGCACACAAAAAAGCATCTGTCAATGTGTCATAACGCAGGCAGGTAGAAAAACACTAACAACCCCAAAGTGTCATCATCTCCCATCTCACATTGATAATGGATTGCTACTATGACAATCAGAAATGTCTTAATGGGAATATATGGCTTTCTTTATGGAATGTTTACTTCATATATTAGTGGGTTGCTGAATGGGGCCTGAGGGTGATTAAGACTCACAGAGTGTTAGATTGAACCAAACATTAAACCAGAGAAAGTTTCTCATTTACAATTAGAGGTTGAACTATGGTCTTAACTGCTGTCCCTCTCCATCACGCACACACACACACACACACACACACACACACACACACACACACACACATATGCATCTACACATACAAACACACACTCAGCACCAGCCGCCAGTTGGTTTTAAAGAGGCAAATTCCACCGCAGCATTTTCTCAACGTCGTAAAGCGGCTGCCGTTAAAGTGATGTTTTTTCAATCCGTCTGCTCTCCCCGACGTTTCCAGATAACGTTGGCGTTAGGTTGATTTGGGGGAATTTGCACACCATATGCTGCTGTGTCAAACACCTACATTTAAGCGGGCTATGGCTCTGCATTCCCTAATAGCAGCATCATTGGAGCTTGTTTATCTAATGCGCCTGTTAATGTTATTTATTGGGAGTCTGCCTACTATGCCATTCCTCCATGCATGCTAAGGAGACAGGCATAAGATATGCAAATGCTAATGTCGGCCGACTTCAAGGCAGTAAAACAGAGCATTTGCATTTGATATAGCACATAATAAACTGGTTATTAGCATTTTAAATACGTCAAACAAACTTGAAAAATGTGGCCTGTGCTGGTGTGGTTTTTATTACTGCTGCTTGTAGTCACAGACATGCGTGCTAGCATGCGCAGATGGGTACACACACCTACACACAAGCACGCATGCACGCATAGATGTTAACACCCTTGCACACAGCAAGGAGTCATAGGACTGATGGTGTGTTTGATGAAGTTGTTTGTTCTCCCTTCCTACTCTCTGACTCTTGTTCTGTCTCTCTCGCTCACACTACATCTCTATGCAGACGATTCATTTCTTAGTGTTATCCCTTCACCCCCAGAAAAGCAGGGTGGTTTTAGCTTTGACAAGGAGCGACGACGATGAAAAATCTGAATTAATAACTTCCATATCACTGCTGCTGTCTCCATCATAAGGCCTGCTGATGATTCATCCATGGGCTCAGAGTCAGACAGACTCACAGATAAGGGTTTCATCTTAGCTGTCACCTTTGGAACTGTTCAGACTGGAGGCACTGAAAACACGAGGCAAACCACTCCAACATGCCAGCTAGCAATCAACTCCCTATGCTAACAGGAACAGAAAAGTTGACCATAGACAACAATTGAAAATTTGAATGCTGGGATCACACTTAATCTGTAATGCATATGTGTTGCTGCAACTGTTTGCACAACTGAAGGATCTGGTGGCTCAAGTGTATTGATGAAACGAATTCGATATGGTTATTGGTTGTATAAATTGTCATTGCAACAATGCTGAAATGTTTTCATAATGAAAACTTCACAGAGACCTAGCAAAAACAACATTTGGTTTATTTTACACGTGCATTATCAGTGAATAAGTAGAATAAATTCAATGCATGCATCTTCATAGCATCTGCCATGGAGTGATGCAGTAGTAACAGATTCTTACTTACTTACTTGATGGCACGGTGAGCTAAAATTGGTTGACTCATCCAGACTGTAATATGGTTGTCACACCAAAAGATTGCTGTCACAATTTGATTATCAGGACTTTTTGGCCTCCATTTTAAATCATAGGAAAAACCACAACAGTATTAAAGAGCAACGTTTGCTCACCATCCCAATAGTTTGGGTAGTCACAGTCCATTGAAGTTGAATCAAGTGAGTGCTGTGTCTCAGTAGAGAAGATGGTCATGGGTTACATAATATCATATCATATCATATCAATATCAATATACAATATCAGACTATACAGTAGTGTGTACCCTGTATGTGGTGCAATCATAGTCAGTTGGTTAATAAGAAAAGGTTAGAAAACTGAGATTAGGATTTATAAAAGCTGGCATACACAAGAAAACTATTTAAACTAATGGATTAAAAATCAACAACACTCGTTGGGACTCACATCGTGTGTGAGTCCTGCTTTCTGTCGACAGAGCACTCACTCACTTCATCTGACCGTATGCACCGTTGTCTGTAATTTGGCATTATTTAAAAGCTCAGTGAGGAAATTAACCAAGAGGCATGGGTAATATTTGATTCCCCTCCTTACCATGTAATTCTAATCCCGACCGAGTGAAAAAGAGAGAGAGAGAGCAGAGGACAGGAGGTGTGCTATTTCTAATGGGTTTTGATGAGCAGTTAATGCCGTGATAATCTCTCTCCCTAATAGAGACCATGCCTTACCTCACAGCCTAAGATACTCCGCTAAGTGTATGTGTGTGTAAATGCGTTTGTAGCCTCACATACATGCGTGTGGTTGCGTGTGTGTGTTCACACAAGGATGAAAGCATGAGACGTGTGAGTGTGTGTTTCTAGGCTCCTTACTTCCTGCATCGCTGCCATGGCTAATGTGTAATAAATGAAACAACCTTGTTGAGAATGAGATGGACGCTCCCCCGTGAGCCGCACATACGTACACATATAAACACACACACGCTCTCACACTAGCCAGACCTGATCCAAACTTTTCTCTCTACATGTAACCCAACTCCAACACAATGCCTTGCCCCTCACAGCAGCTTATCTACCAAAGCTTACATGTTAATCTCTCTCTCTCTCTCTCTCTCTCTCTCTCTGTCCCTGTCTCTCTCTCTCTCAAATACACAAACATACTCGCTTTCATTCTCTACTCTCCTTCTGCTTGCAGAGCCCCCTACTTCATTTTCTGGTCATGTGCACCCATTGGGAGGGGGCGAAGCGGACACAAAGTGACACAGGGAGCAGAATGGGGATGAGAGGAGGGGAGGCTGGAGCTGGGCCTGAAAGGAGGCGATGGGAGGTGTCCAATTGTCCCTCACTGAAAGGGACAGTTAAAAGGAGAACCTTGTTGCAAAAGCTGGTGGGCTGGGTTGGGCTGGAGTCTGGTTAAGTGGTCGTGGTCGTTGGGTGTGTGTGTGTGTGTGTGTGTGTGTGTGTGTGTGTGTGTTGGCCGGTGGAGGCATTAGGCTGCTTTGGTGTGAAGATGAGGATGATGATGAGGACTGTTGAAGTGAGGATGATGCTGGTGATGAAAGTTGATCCAGTTCATCTATGTGATATGTCAAACACGTTATAGAACCCAAAGACTGTAGTGCTGTCAAATGGCTTTAGGTTAGGACCTGCTGTACCCCTGTGACCTGACATGAGCAGAGCGTTAACAGCTTTTTAATGCATGGCAGATCAGCGTGGACGGTGCATTTGGGCATGGCACATAGGCCCTATTTACACTAGTGAAAATCATGTTAGTGGCCTTTCTTTGTAGTCAAGGATGCTCTAACCAAACATGTAGAATCTGGTCTTGAATCTAACTTTGACCTCCACAGGTGGTGAGCTAAAGACAAAAAATCATATTGTACCTGTTCATACAACAATGAACATTAATACCATTCATATTAACAACAATACATGTTAATAGTAATTAATATATTTGGCCAGAGCTTTGAAGTTACTAGTTGTAAAAAGTATACGACTTAAGAATAGACGGAAAAAAAAACATGCCTCAAGATAACCAGTTGTGAATCCAGGCTTTCGATTAAAAAAATCTACGAAAAAAACTTTTGTTCAGCTTTTGTTCGATAAAATCGTTAGCATGCCTTCAGAAAGCTTCGAGACGGCAACATTGTATCACAAGACCGAACTAAATAAGAACATGAAGGTGTGTGAAATGTTAATTCCCCTTGTTTTTGCCTCATTAAAGAAAGAACAAAACATCCTGTCAGATATTAATCAGGACCTGCATATTCATGTTGGCTCGTCGTTGTGAGGTCTGTAATTAACAAGCTTTTTATCGGTCGCTTTTCATCTCCCTAATTAAAGGCCTTCTCTAATTTTAAGGTTTGTTTACTTTAACTGAAAACAGATATGAGGAAGACAAAAAAAATCTTATTGATATTCTCTTTTACCCAGAACACCCGAAAGAAAACCAAGAGGGAAAAATAAGGCTTTTAAAAAGTTCTCATCTCTGGAATGTACATCTTTTATTTTTCAAATGTTTCACTAAGGATTGTCAGAACTACTTTTGATGAAATCTGGAGTGTTTTGCTTGGTATCGGCAAGCAGCTTCTCTCTGAGATCTCAATAGTCCTGTTGCTGTCTGCCATTCGAATGCTTCAATCTTTTGTGAGGATCTTTTTTTTTGGAAAACATCCACTGCGGTTTGATGGTGCCTTTGATTGACAAAATGAAAGTAGCATAGATCAACAGTTATTTACACATTTAGTCAGCGATACTGTAGGCCTACTCAGTACCTAGATTCTAATTTTAAAGGCAAACTATTTCTCTCGCTCCAATCCCTAAACTTTGACTGGACTCTTAAAGAACCGTCCAGTGTGATTTTTTCAGGATTGTGCCGGCGGTACCAATGACTTTCTATCTGTCCCCAGAAACTTTAGTTTATTTCATTGCCCACTGCATAAAATTCCAATTGAAACTCACTGCAAAGCTCCCTGTGTTTCCAAAATGCATCTTACACTTAACTACTCCATAGACTTCCTCTTTCCTCCTGAATTATCTGTTATTTTGACAATCATAACACCGACCCTGTATAGAATTTTTTTGTTGGTAAAGCAAGACTAGACATGCCTAGTGGTGGCCTAGTGCCTAGTGGTGGCACACAACATTTCCCCCTGCTCCATTCATTTCTAGTCAAAACCAATCAAATGCGTTTTTATAAGCTACCCAGTCTCCACCACTCTTACTTTTTATCCATCCCATTTATCGCTTCTTGTGGTGGTCACACAAAATACAGCAAAAAGAAGCCAAATCTGCCCATTAGCGGAGGTCACTGCTCCAGATATGCTTGAATTTTGAGTTGCTGTTGTAGATGTGTCATCAATAATTATTTCCTACAGTCAAAATAGTAGCACTGGAACGAGTACTCTTAGTCCTCTGAGAAATGATGAATCCAATTTCCATTTTTCCCTGCGGGAAGAGATACTTGGCCATACAGTGAGATCCAGGCGAGGCCCGCCGCCTCCGGCCTTCGACAGGTCCAGGATGGTCAGAAAGCTCCTCATCGGTCCCTGGATAAAAGCAACAAAATGCACAGTGTTATTACTCTAAGGCAATGATGTTGCATGTCTATATTTATTCTGACACTTTTTTTTACAACCTCAGCGCTAGCAGCTAGTGAGCTATCATAATACAAGCAAGGCAGCCATTGCTAACCTGTATAGCAAATTACCACAAGCAGGCTAACAAATGAATGATCTATTATGATACTTGGTATAATTACAGTAAACAAATGACAAAAACAGGACAGTTGGTAGCCTCTAAGACCAGTGGTATTGTTAGTGCAAGTGCTTCTCAAAATTAAGACATTCCCATTCCATATTTCCCATAAACCCTGTGGCTTCCTGTTGGAAAGAGGATGTTACTACTTGGTCCATTTGCACTGGAAGAACAGCGCCAGCGTGTTTTGGGCCATAAAGAATCCAGCAGATTTCCCAGAAAATCCAACTCAGCGGCACACATATAAAATGCAGTGTAGAGGCTGGTAGAGGCTGGTAGAGGCTGGTAGAGGCTGCCAGTCTTCTTGGTGCTGGTCCTGTTACTTAACAGTCATTATAATAATATATCTGCCTCAAAACCTATGGGGTGGTTATTTATTCATATTAAAATATAACACATTTGATCTAACATACTAGAAGACAAACCAACTACTTGGGCTGTGGCTACTGCCACTTGCTGGCCCAGCCAATAACTATGTCAGTGGCCAGCTTTGTATTGATGGGATATCAACACATGCACAAACAGACTGTTTCAGATGCACTTTAGATCCCCTTTTGAACTGTATTGGAGACAATGGGAGCTCCAAGGTCAGCACAATTCAAAACTAAAACACTGACAAATGAAGAGGCTGAAATAGTGAACAGCAGTTGTTTATGAAAGCAGACGACAGCATCCTCCTTTAAGGATTTTCTTAACCAGAGGGACCCGTAGGACACAGCCACGACCAGAGCTGGGGACACATAGATCACATTTGAAAGGATTACAAAATTAGATTAAAATAAATCATTACTCTGTGTGTTAATCTGTTGTAATTACAGATTATGACACAAAATCCAGTAATGGGATTATAAAACAATATATGTGGTTACATGATGGACAGGAAAAGGGAAAAAAAAATCTTTCTTTTGACAGAGAAATATTTAACTCAGCATTGTTTTACACATCCAGAAGAAATGGTTTACAATTGTTGTAGATGACAATAATGGCACTGTTAAAATTACAGTCTGTAACTGAAAGCAACCTCGTTTTCTTTGGGCTTTGGAGGCAAAGCACTCCAGAATTATGTGAATTTGAGTAACCCAGTGGATTATGTTACTGATTACAATATCAAACAGATAATTCGTTTTTCTGTAACAGATTTTGAAAGCAACCTACCCAACTTTGGCTATGACCTTGACCTTGTGTCTCTCTCCAAGTGTGTATTGTGTCCCATTAAGAGCCCTGGTCCTTTCAGCTCAGAGATGTTCAACTCGTACTGTTTGAGTCACAGTGATAGTGAGATGGCCAATACTAACAATAGGCTGTGCTGCCTTTACATACTGCTGGAGAGACGCCTCCATTCACTGTTTACTGCCCCTGGCTTATTAGAGGGGGCCTTGTGGTCTGGCCCACCCAGGAGAGAGAGAGAGAGAGAGGATTGGTTGGAGGTGAGTGCAGTGCAATGTGTGGGTGTGTGTGGACGGGCACATACGTAAGTGCATGTGTGTGTGTGTGCAGGGAGTCCAGAGGTCCAGTTCTCTTGCGGAAAACTGGCATATAATTCTGTGTTACCTCTTGGAAGGAGCACAAAACACAACAAGTGCTGTAATCCCACCACCACGAGTGGCCGGCTGCTCACTCCGCCTCCTCAATCACAGCGGAGGAAGACGAGAAACTATGACGCTGTACACATCAAAATAACTGTCCTTTCGCTGCCGTAGACCCACAAACCACTGTGAGAGGCCAGAGCACAGCTTACGAAAGAGAGAAAGATAAAGAGAGAGGGGGAGAAAGGGGACGGAGACAAGCGGAGACAGACATGGAGAGAAAGATGAAATGAAATATTGGAAAGAAAGAGGAGAGAGAGTGAGTGTAAACACAATGAAAGAGAGAAGAGAGAGAGAGAGGAGCAGATAGACACAGAGACAGAGAGATGCGAACAGAGGAATAATGGGAAAGCGTAGAGCTTATGCTGTGAAAGGAACACATTAGAGGCAACCTGCTGCGACAGTAGTATGGGGAACACTGAATAACTGCCTCCATTTAGACCAATGTCCTGGTGGTATGGCGCTATGGGCCTCAGACGGACACACACACACACACACACACACACACACATAACCATGCGCCCATACACACCCGCATGCAAACAGACACACACACTCATGAACACAGACCCTCATCCAAATACATACATGAATGAAAAACACACTGAAATGCTTGTATTCGTGCACAAACAGGCTCATGCACAATGCGCACACACACACACACACACACACACACACACACACACACACACACACACACACACATTTTACCTCAGTCCAGCTCTCTCCCTCATCTCTCCTCTGCCCCTCATTCACACATTTTTCCACATTGGCCGGATTAGGAACACTTTCTCTTGGATGTGCGAGGCTGCCCCACACACAAAGAAACACTTGGGGACAGGATTAGTAGGCTTAAAGGGGATTCACATATGTCCAGTTCAAGCAATTGGTATTCAAAGCTTTACACTTTCAAATGCCACCAAGAGAGAGCAAAGCCGACCAGCGCTTTTCTTTGCATTGGCAGCACCTTTATGAGAAGGGCTCTTTTGCTGGGCCAACAATGAGGCCGTGAATACACATTTTTACTGTTCTACGAGGGGGATCTCATTGGCGAAGGACAGAACACCAAGTAGAATTTGAGACAGACTTTATTATATTGGGGTTTGAAGTGCTGGGTGGGTGGGTGGATGGATGGATGGATGATGGATGATGGATGGGTGGATGGATGGATGGATGGATGGATGGATGGATGAAGGGATGGACGAAGGGATGGTTGGATGTTGGAATAAAGAGTGCTTCAGTTACTTCCACATGTTATTGTTTGTGTCCCGTTCCTCCACTCCTCCTGAACAAAAAAGATTTGGAGTGCACTCTTCAAATGGAGAGAGTGCTCTCACCAGCTCAATATAGCCAATACTGTCTCAATTTAACATGTTGTCTCAATATTTTAATATGCCAATACGTGGAATAAATAAAGCAGTTTCACAGTACTTCATAGATATAACGAATTTATCGATAAACTATGTCGTGTGATAACTAAAATGCTTTTGTCACAGTGGATCCTTCTATTTTAATTTTTCATAAATAAGATTTTCTTTATTATGTTAAACTATTGGTCATTTTTTGTTGCATTTTTATTTCAGTGAAAGCTGTGGCTTATTGAAATATGTATTCATCATTAGTTTGAGTGCTGAAATTGAGCTAATGCATGCTTTTTAAGCCATTATTGACAATTATTATAAATTATATAATTGAATGTTCTAATCATTAATACTAGAAAATTATGAATCATATTTATATTATAGATTTTAATATTTATATATTTTAATATTCCTACATTTAATTGTTTGTTCTTATTCATTTTTTTTAAATTTTACTTCACCTAAAATTTTCCAGTTGATGCTCACGTACATAATAATGATAATATAATAATAGTAATAGTATAAATGTTATTAGTATTGAATAATAATAACAACAGTAATAATAATAACAATAACAGGAAGAAGAAGAAGAAGAATATAACAATAATGATAATAGTAATAATATGACAATAATAATAATAATGTTAAAGACAGTTACACTGCATGCTGTGTGTTAATGTAGAGTTATCACAACATCAAACCGGTTTCCTAAAACTCCAGACTTGGAGTAGCGGAGGAACTCTGCCGCCCACATGCTGCCATATGGCAAGCAGAGCGGTGTGTGTCGGAGTGGCCCGGTACCTCTGTCCCAGCGGAGGCCCAGCACCCCTGTGGCTGAGGCGCTAAATGGGAAAGCAGTTTCCCGTCCCATTCCTTCTCATTCCCTCGGGCAACCATGGGCCGAGCTGGTGCTGCTAACTGCATGGACTCCTGTTTAATGAACTAATCTAATGAACAAATTTCCAAATGCGAGAGAGCAAAGTGCAGGCTCGTGTGTGTGTAACGTGACGAGACGCTTCATGTGGCTGATGAAGTTTCGAGAGGCCACACCGTATCTCCCAGATGCGTTTTATTAACAATTATTGAGTTCGTTTTCAATCAAAAGAACGAATTGAATGTTAAAATTAACAGGAAATTATTTATAATTTGGTTATATTTTACAGTAGTGCTGAGTCGAATATATAGAGCTTCAGATAGATAATTATTAGGCAATAAGTTATACCGAATGTACAATTTCAGCAGCATTTAGGTACCCTAAAAATAAATTTTAAAAAGTAGAGCAAGTTATGCGACATTTGCAACTTCAATTTTTAATCAAATGTTATACCTGGATGCATAAGCAAGCCCCAAAAAGTAACAATTTTAAAACTGACCCGTTTATCCAAGGAAGAATATTTTCACAAAGAGTTGATCCACGGGAAGAGAGGAGAGGAGAGGAGAGGAGAGGAGGAGAGAGCTATGCCCCCAACAGTGTCCTGACAATGGCAGTGAATGGTTGCGCACCGTGGTCACTGGGACAGTCAAAGCATACCGCCCCCTTTCTAACGGGCGCGTCATCCTAACTAGGCGTTATGAATAGGAAAGCCGCTTTTGTCTGCCCGCATATATAAATCCTGACTATCTGTCTCCTCGCCACAGAGAGAGAATGAGAGAGAGAGAGTAGGCTAAACACAACAGCGCACTTACAACACCGAGAGAGGGAGATAACCACCGGTGCGACCTGCAAAGTGTTGATTGTTGTGATAAAAAAAGGACAGAAACGTGGGAGGACGGGATCCAGTGACCAGAGAGAGACTTAAGGCTCCAGAGAGTCAAGAGAGAGCGAGAGAGAGAGCGAGGGAGAGAGAGAGCGAGGGAGGAAGCGAGCAGCGACCTCCTACCCAACCTCGGAAGCGAACTCATAAAATGAATTCAGACTCCAGCCCGAGCAGCAGAGCCTCCTCCCCGGACATGGACGGCATGTTTCTCCACCACCTCGGTTCCCAGAGCGGCGGGCACCTGCTATCCATGGACGGCAAGACAACGCCGGGGGGCAGCAGCAGCAAGTACAAACTAAAGAAACAGGTGACCGAGCAGGACGTCCAGCAGCTTCGCCTCAAGATCAATGGTCGGGAGCGGAAGCGCATGCATGACCTCAACCTGGCCATGGACGGCCTGCGCGAGGTGATGCCCTACGCGCACGGGCCCTCGGTGAGGAAGTTGTCCAAGATCGCCACACTCCTGCTCGCCCGGAACTACATCCTGATGCTCAACAGCTCCCTGGACGAGATGAAGCGGCTGGTGGGTGAGATTTACGGAGGGCACCACTCCGCCTTCCACTGTGGCACCGTGACGCACGCTGCCGGACACCCCGGGGGCCCCGCCGCGCACCAGGTGCATCCTCTCCTCGGGAGCGCGCTGTCTTCCTCCACGTCCTCCACCCTCTCCAGCGCGTTGCCAGGGCTCACGTCCATCCGAGCACCCCACTCCCTGATGAAGGCTCCCCCCGTCGCACCCCCGTCCCTTCAGCTGGGGCCGGGCTTCCAGCACTGGGCCGGGTTGCCGTGTCCCTGCACCATCTGCCAGGTGCCTCCCCCGCCACACATCCCCATCACCTCCACCGGCCTTACAAGACTCACAGGGGAAGGCAAAGAGGGGATGAAATGATGTCCAGTGTGTCTGAGAGACAGAGAGAGAGAGATGTCAATAATGTAAATAGATAATTTTGGGCATGAGGATGAAAATGGCCTCATTGGTGCATGCGTTGTTTTGTCTGTTTTCTTGTTTGGCGTATGAGAAAAAAAAAGTTTATTTTCCTCCTTGTAACAAGGACCTCGTTTGAAAAGACTGATCATTTTCCCAGTGAAGGTACAAAGTTTTGCTGGTAGGTTGGTGTCATACAGCACAATGTCAGTTCCCGAGCCAAGTCTCGTCTCGTATCACAACGTGAAATGGGAAAGAATTTGCATGAACATTTTGATTTATTATTACTTTTTTGTATCAGGCGTCATTTTGTGAAAACGAAGAATGCTCTCCGTGCCTTGTACCAAGGATTTTAAACTTGAGTTCTACAGTGTATGAAAATGGTTACAATTATGTATTTGCCTAAAAAATGACACAATGGATTTTGATGATACCACTGACTTCTGGGGAAAACAATAGTTTATTCTAACTTTGTGGCGTTACTGTATGTCTGTATGTTCTGATTTCGGAATTCTTTGGCATGATGATGATGATGATGATGGTGATAATGATGAAGGCCTTTGTGGCTAGAAAGCAGACATGCATCACAGCATGATTGTTTTTGCTGAACTTAATTTGTTATGCCCAGAGACCCCTTGTCTTTATTTTTGTACATTGTTGATGATTGATGAAATATTTATTATCGCCCAGCGTCCCTGGATGAAATTTCAATAAAACTGAAATAATGGACCATATCCACTCCTTTCCTGTCCTCATTAGATACCCATATTGGATTGTAGTTGCTGTAAAAGAAGTGTAAAGGTCAATCTAAAGACCTGTGTGAAATTTTAAACAATATTTGTCACTGGATCTCTGTTCAAAACATCTTTGTTGTTTCAGTCCAAATTGGCTATTTTCTTTCTTTTATTTAGTATTAGGCCTACACGACAGGTAACCAGACACATGACCTAACATGATTAAGGAAATCCATTAAAAAGATCACATAAATCTGGTCGAAATTAAATGAAGTCTTTCATTCCCAAAAATCCATACATTCATTTTAGCCAAAACATTGTTACCTTTTGCTCTTTTCTCAACAGTGAGTTTATTTAGTTAAAAGATTTCACTTTTCAGAGAGTTCATTGCCTTAGTCAAACTATACTAACTTTTAGCGCTTTTTGGTTTTAAAGGCTAAATGTTTTCACTGGTCACTAACCTGAAAAATCAAGCTACAATTTAAGGGGTGATATAGAATAGAATAGAATAGAATAGAGCAAAATAGAATAGAATAGAATACGAAATTCCTCAAATGTTTTAACTATAGGCCAAAAACTGCAAGTAAATTGGAAAAATGTGTCTAAGTAATTCATACGAAGATACATTTTTTCCTTGCAAAAGGTTTTACCGAACTGCCTTGGTAGGTTTGGCCTATAGCCTTACAATAGCCTGTAGACCTTCAAGGGGTATTTTATCTTTAAAGAATATCTTTAAGATTAAACTAGTATTGAAAATTAACTGGGGCAAAAGCTAGAAAACAGCAAGGACAAAGCTATTTCACGGTTTAAAACGGTTTCATTTAAAAAAAAAAAAAAACAACAACAAATATTTAGCCCTATTATTATTCTATAATCAGTATAGATGGAGAGGCCCCAGGCTATACAAGATGATGAAGTAAAACAGCAACAGGGTCAGAATAGAACCGAAATTGCTTAAAAAATACAACGAACTAAATCTAATAGTTATTGACACAAAAAAACAGAAAATGTAAAAGTTAAGGATCGGACTGAAGCCTAACAGAGCCCGGTTGAATTTTTCCCCCAACCAGAAAGTGATCCGCCTTGGGAGCGCAGAGCAGTTTGTCCGCCGGGGTCCCTTGAGTGTTTCCCCGTCTCATCTCTGCAGCGACAGAATGTATGTTTGTGGAGATTACAAGTTAATTGTTCATGGGGGACTAAGGGGAGAGAATCACATCAGAGCAAGGCGTCGGGATTACAGGCTACTAAATACAGAAGATTATACATTCAGACCCCCCCCGATTCTTACCGCATGCAAATGAGTGTGTGGATTTTTACAAAAAAAGAAGAAGCCCTTTTGTAACTTTTCTCTTAGGAGGGGGGGGGGGAAACACCAGTTCTGTGTGTTTGTGGTTAAGTCGGGAAAGAGTGAAAGAGGGAAAGGGTTCATTTTATACTTTTTTTTGTCTTTAGGAATGAGTATAGGCTGTCTGTCCCTAGCAGTCTGCCAGATGGGATGTAAATAGCTGGGTAGCAGCAATGGCCTTTTAACCACACAACACTGAGGAGGATGTTGTCAAGGGAAGCTGGCGGTTTGCGAGTTAATAGTCACGAGTTGGGGTAATTACTTAAGGTTTATTATGCGCTGGTTTCAAAGGAAATGGACTCTTCAATAGGCCGAGAAATACTTCTTAATTCTCGCTAATTAGGAACCGGGTAAAGCAGAGACAACTGGTGCTGCTGCGATGAAGCTAATGAAATTAAATGCACGGTGTGGATCATGTGTATGAGTAATCCAGATCTATAAAATAGAGCACATAATAATAATAGCATGTACAAAACAATTGGGAATTATGTAAATTGTATGTTTAATAGAGATTAATAAGTGAGAAGTCTGTGGCTCATAAGACAGCAATACTGCAAAGAGTTTTCTGCTTTTTAAATCTTATAAAATGAAAATAAAAAACTATCTCTTAGTTCTTACACGATTAAATGGTCACAGGAATATTGCCCTGACCTTTGCACTATTTACTATTGATTGCTTGTAATTTTGGTGATCTAACAATTTAATCTTGTCAGTCTCTGCTCTGCATGAGTGTCAGCTAAATGCCTAAAACATAAATGTTAATGTAAACTACGGAAACGTAGAGAGACCAAGATTGGTTTGCAGTGGAGTGACTCGTTTTTCATCATGGCAGAGTTTACCTTCTTTGCAGGGTTCACAAAATAATCCTCATTATTTCGCCTTTGCAACTCAAAACTCTTTCAGTTACAAAACGCAGAAACGATTTTTTATTTCACAGCTATTTACACTTTACTTATGATTATTTGTTCCTGCTCAGAAAATTGAACTAGCGTCAAAACGCTAGACAGACAGAGTTTATAACAACACATACAGGGTAAGTATCATACTGCTGCCCAAACAAACAAACAGAAGATAACTACATAAAATAATGAATGAAGGAAGGGGAAAATGAACAAAAACAAATGACATAGATAGATAAATAAATAAATACTTTGGACTGTGGTTTTAGGAACACAACATGAAATTACATTTTGCCATTTATCATGTCTGGTTCTTTATAGAGCACACACCTGTTACTGTGAGACACTCACTCACACACACACACACACACACACACACACTGGCCTTTTCTTACTCTGCATGGGTGCTAACAAGGCAACAAAGTAGTCGATTAAGTTGTTATGGTTTTAATTCAAGTAGATACTTGATAAAAAAGATAAGGCATAGATGCCTTTTTAGTCAAATGTGTACAAACAGTACAGGCTTTTGAACCGTTTACATCTCCAAAGTATGTATAAAAATCTAATTTGGCAACTGCAGACGGTCAGTGGATCACATTCTGAAGAGTTCTGTCTGTAAACATCTTTGCGTTGAAAGTATTTATGAGTGTGAAGTGGACTGCTATTTTGTTCACTTGCTGTAGTGCTGATCCTGTCTTGACGCCGGCCTGCATGGCTTGTGCAGGGCCAATGCCTGGGGGCAGCAATTGAAAATAAATTTCAGTTGAATAAGGGGCAGTGGCCGAGCTGCTGCTAGAACAAAAGCAGTTGAGGGGATAACTTATTGACTGGGCTGACAGCCTGAATGAGGCTGATTATAACCGCCTGGTTGTCCTCTGTGTGTGTGTGTGTGTGTGTGTGTGTGTGTGTGTGTGTGTGTCATAGTCATAGTGTAGTCAGTGAGGCAGGTGCAGAGGCCATACCCTCTCTGTCTCCCTCTCTCTGTCTCGCTCTAGCCCTCAGGGAGCGCCTCGGGGCTTCCTGCCCTGTCCTCAGCTGATTCCATAGACTAATGTTTAGTCCATACTGCCAAAACAGAAAGCATATTTCCATCATAAGAGCGTTTTGCCATCGCCATTAGCGACAGAGCTCATTTGCATGTTAATTGTGTAGTTAGGGAGGTGGTGTTGACACTTCCCTTTGTCCATATAGGGTCGAGGGAAGTGAGAGGATGGGACAACAGACTGACATTCATGTGCGTTATTGTTTTGGGCCGGTCATATCATCTACTATTATGGGGCTTTTAAGCACAATGGGGAAAAAATATAAAACAAACTTCCCTTAAAAAGGCATCATTCATAGTGTAAGATCACAGTTTTCCCTTTCAGATTTGTTTAAGCGCTCGCAGTAAAATTAAAACCAAAAAACAACATGAAAATTATAGTCTGACAGACATTAGTATTGTGTTGGTGGGTGACAACTCATATTGAGCCAATGAAGGAATATGTTATATGATATATGTTATATGTTATATGTTATATTACTATATTATTATTATTATTATTATTAGTAGTAGTATTGTTGTTGTTGTTGTTGTTGTTGTTGTTGTTGTTGTTGTTGTCATTATTATTTTAACATGTAGATACAATACATAAAAACATGTACAGACATAATTACGGATGCACGCACATGCAAACACACACACACACACACACACACACACACAATTTTCATTCGTCCACATCCAAGGCCTGTTTTGGTGCGATTACTATGTAATACAGACTAGGCCAGAGAGAAAGCGTGTGTGTAGGAGTCTGTGGCTGTGTGTGTGACTGTGTGTGTCTGTGACTGTGTGTGTGTGTGTGTGTGTGTGTGTGTGTCAGCAGTAATATCCTCCTACAGTGACTGACAGATGGCGTTCAGTGTTTGGCCGTAAATGTGCTCTCTGAGTGTTTGTCTGTGTGCCAGTCGCCTGTAGTTTGGAGACTCCCTGTGAGAGCCTAACTGTACTGACACTGCTCAAAACCAACTGTCCTTGATTGTCCACCATGGATGAACCACAGCACGCGTGTGTGTGTGTGTGTGTGTGTGTGTGTGTGTGTGTTTTTGCATTTGGTAGACAGCTTACTGGCTATTGTCCATCTTATTCCCACTGATGGTAAGATATTGTCAACTACGAGTGTGTGTGTGTGTGTGTGTGTGTGTGTGTGTGTGTGTGTGTGTGTGTGTGTGTGTGGGGTGGCCTTCTGGCATGGAAGGAGCAAGCCAGGGCAGCAGATGTTAATGGTAGAGATATATCTATCTAAATCACTGGCCACCACATGCTTCAAATCTGCCTGGAGGAACTAGTCTCTTCACAAGGTGACACGAGGAGACAGAGCTGGAGAACTTCTTACAGGAGACTTATCAGGACAAAAAGAGGAGGAGGCGAAGAGGAGAAAAGAGGAGAGACATGGAGGATAGAAGAGAAGAGAAGAGAAGAGAAGAGAAGAGAAAGTGTGTGTGTGTGTGTGTGCGCGTGTGTGTGTGTGTGTGCCAGCTCTGGGCTGGCAGAGTGCTGGGTGACAGTACCCTCTCAGCAGGGAGAGTCGGGCGACAAAGTGAAACATGGTCGCGAGGAGAGAGAGCCACGACTGAAGCCAAGAACAGACAACACAAATAGAGAGATCAGACCCTCCTTTGCACGATGCGTTCCAAATGAAATAAACATGCTCGATAATGATCTTTCACCGAAAAAACACAAAATCAAAACGGAAAAAGTTTGAAAATGAAGGGAGTTTGAGTGCGGAACAACTTTTGCGCCGGCAACACGATGCCCTTCTGTGGTCAAGCCAACACAAATGTTTACTTGTGGATGGATATTAACTCGGGGATTCAGAATGAAAGTCCTCCTCTCGCTTGCTGTGATATCACTGTTTCACTGTGAACACCTTCAAACTGTCTGTGATTTTAGAGGAGGGTAAGGGTCAATTCATCCGATTCATTCAGTAGATTTTCAATAAAATTTAAAAAATGGAAAAGGTCTTTGTTATTAAAGTCACAATTAAATGAAAAATTACTTTTTCACCTTGTTAGCTAATGCATCATATTGTAACATATATCTTTTTAACAATAAATGGCAAAAAATGTACATCATTTTGTATTTTCTTGTACTTATATCAAAATTCCATTACTTTTACTTTCTGCAAAACGGTGTATTTTTACTTTCAACCAATAATACCATCACAGATTTTGAGCCATCTTGCCTTTGCCCCTCCCATCATATTAAACTTGCAGCATTGCAGTTTTTAAGGTGATAAGTGGCAACATGGTACGGTGATGGACAATTTCCTTCTCCTAAGACACCATGGTTGCACCGCGGTGGATGGAATTGATTCATTTTGAAGAGTCTGAAATTTGTGACTCAAATGATGCACAATGGATTTAATGTGAATAAAAAAAATAAACACAGTGGATTGCTTCACCAACTACACCGAGTATGCTATGGGCTTCAATGCCTTCCTCCTTTCATCTTTGTTATGTTACGTTTGAACAATCCCACCCCAACATCAACATGAAAATATTCTTTCCTCTCATATCTATGGTGAAATAACTGAGTGAATGTTATATTATAGGTAAATGATTGACTGCATCTAATCATATTTTGATTGAAATTAAAGTGAATTGACCCAACTTCGTTCTTCAGTCATTTGTAGGACCGGTCAATTGGGGATGAGGGATTCAAAAGAGCCTTTGGGAACTTCGCTAACATCTCTGTTGGCAGCAGTGTTAAATCACATTACACCCCTCCAACCCAGGGTGTGTGGGTTGGCATCAATGTTGCACCCCACATCCTGTCTTACCTTCCTTTCTATCATGCATCAGGTTGGCAGCAATATACATTACACCTCTCCACTCTCTCTCTCACACCGTCCAGATGTTACCCCATTTCTACCCACCAGCAAAACTATATTTGAAAAGGTTTGAAATAAACACCAAGCGTTAGTTTAATTCCCTTCATCTTAAAAGGCACAAAACAGCCTCAAACGTGAAAATAAAAACCATCACCTAAGACTACCAAAATCAAACGCTTCTCAAGTTTCTCCAAGCATTTCAAATCTTGTCATTATGTTTCCTTAGGTCTATCCCTGAGTGTGTGAGTTGGCAAGGATGATAACCCAGGCGTTAGCCCGCTACCTACCCTGGTCCGTGGGTTGGCAGTGAAGTTAAAGCAGACAGTACACTCCTCCCTTTGGCATGGATGCAGCTGGCATGTCCGGACCTCATTGATGGTGCTGCCAGGCAGACTCCGTCACAGTTGGTGATTTTGATCAATATCAACGTTAACAACACCCAGACAGCTTGTTGGAGAACAAACAAACATGTAAATAATGCGTCAACACATTCTGACGAGCTGGACAGGATGGTTGTTGGTGGAGTGGACAGAGAGGGACACATGAGAATCAAGGTCTCTTACTTTTATTTCGTCTTAGAAATCATTGTGTACAAATAGACATATTTCATTTAACTGAGGTCCTTCTTTCTTTATTTCTGGTACCTGTACGATGCAGTAAGTGATATATGTTTAAACAGGGTTCCTGGTGGAGGTGTCAGTGGACTAGAGAGCATGCTGTATCCTTGTGAAATTGTAGGTCTAGATCTGAGATTTCCTTTCTCAGTTTTCCTTTCTCTCTCCACTGTGTAATATCTAACGAGCAAAACAATATTTTGGTATTTTACTGATCCCCATAGAGACGTTTTCTGTTTGCTTGCTCCCTTCCACAGGGAAATAAGAATTGCTGGAGCTGGTAGGGCATTCAGTGTCTTGCTCAAGGGCACTCCAGCAGGGCGGCTGCACGGGGGCTTGTAACTGGGTCCTCGAGTTGAAGGGCAGTCTCCCTACTCACTGCACCACACTGCTACCCAAAGCAAAGCAAAAATGCAATCTAAAATACTGGGTTAGGTTTTAGTGAAAACACAAAGATCATGGAGCAAAACATTTTCTTGCCATGTTGCTGTTAAGACAGCCAGCCCTGGCCGGTCCACACCAGCTCAGCTTGGCAAGGCTCAGTAGTGCGAAGGCAATATCGGCCTAGAGTGGGAAACACACTAGCAAAGCACAGCTCTAATTATAAACAGGCATTATCATGGGTGTGAAACCAGAAGTGACAGCAGCAGTGGGCAGCCACACACACACACACACACACACTTATACATGCACATGCACACACACAAACAGCATCTGTATGGGCCAGAGTCATCATATGGACAAATCACAACTGCTCTGGCTCAGTAATGTCTGGCAGATGTTAACGCTTTGTACTTAATGACTCCCTCGAGACCTCACCCAATCAGACAGGACACAGTGCTATGTTGGGGGATGTGTGCGCGCTTGTGCGTGTGTGTGTGTGTGTGTGTGTGTGTGTGTGTGTGTGTGTGTGTTGTAGTAGGTAGTTGGGCTGTGTGGTGGAGATAATACTTTTGGAATCCTTAAATGTCATGAAACCATGTTAAACATCTGTAATGTTTGACTCTTATGTGTTACTATTTAATCGGAGGATTCAGATAAACCATTGTGTGTGTGTGTGTGTGTGTGAGAGAGAGAGAGAGAGAGAGAGAGAGAGCGTGAGGCGAGGACTTATTATATGTGCAACTGCTGCTATTTCAAATAATTACTATATTTGTGTTGCACTTTTCTTGACAAAGCTGCAAAGTTCTGTAAAATAAAAGGCACCAAACCAAACACATCAGTAAACAATACTAAATGGAGGACTTAGACAAAACTACTATAGCATGTTTACAAAAATGTAGTGTTCAGTTGTGTCATAAGAGAAGTTATAGAGTTTGCAGTTCATATTTCCTCAGTCAGACTGTCCGTGATTGCAAGGTAGCTATAAGATGGGTTTCAGTTGTCTCTTGCTGCATTCGGAAATAGTTCCTAATGAGAAAGCATGTAGTTTGAATTGAATTCAAAAAGCCCTTTAATAACCCACTGAAATGCAGAAAATACATTTCAGTGCATGCCAAAAAACTATCACCCATCCCCTCCAATAAAACAACAAACAACCGCAAAAAAACAAATGAATCATCAGGAAAAGAACATAACCAACCTCAAAAACCAAAAGCCAAAGAGCCATCATCATGCACAGCACACACCCCCCACCCCTCCAGGCTGTCCTGAAGGCTGAAGGTTACAACAGAGTCAGTATGGACATATGATAAAATAATAGTCAATATACACAATTCTGCTCTGCAAATAGAAGCAAAAGTGGTGTTTTACAGCAGTCTTGCTCTCTAGTACATAATGTCATAAAACCAGCAGTGCTCCAGTTTGCTGTGTTGAACATGTCAGCGGCAGCAGATGCTGTCCTAATAGCCACTGGATGCTGCACTGGAATCTAGCAGCTGGTAACCATGACACTAACTACCACCAGGGAGAAACGCCATGCTCTCCTCAACCCTGTTCCAGTCGGGTAGCAGTACACAACACTTCATCACAGTTTTTCAGCCACATTATCTGGTCACATAATACTACGCCTCAATTTACACTTGTTGAGAAAAATGGCTTTTCCGGTTTCCAAGAGAGCCCAAGCCAAAGGGAAATAAACGGGATGTATCTGGCAACAAGCTCCACTCTACTCCAGTGTATTCTCAATGATAAATTCAAAATCAGAGCAGTCTCACTTTGGCTGGACCTCGCTTTGAAGCTGGATGGGGAAATAAGGACCAAAGAGAGAAAAGGAAAACATATCATTAAGTGGTTAATTCTATGTACGGTATCAGAAATGAAGTGCAGGATAATTGTTGATGATTGATATTGATTGCAACTTATATAAAATACTTTCCGAACCCTAACCCAAAAGTCAATTTCTCAGTTTCACAGTTGCAAATGTACAATTAAAAGACGTTTTCTCAGCACAGTGCTTTTCATTTCAACTTCATCCTCCCTCTCTCTCTTTTATCTCTCTCCCCATTCCTCCTTCCAATCCCTCCTTTCTCCTCTCTCCCTCCTCATGCAGGAAATGCACCACCACATCGCTACTGTCACTTTCTGATGCCCCACCAAGAGCCGTCACTCACCCATCCCCACCTTTCTCCCTCTGTCCATCAAACAGGAAGATCCTCCTTTCCCTCCATCTGCTATCATCTTTCCTTCTTCCATGAGTGCTGGGGGGCTGGTCATCCCATTAGAGGTCTATTAACAGTCCCCGGGCTCTCTGCTGGGGTCTACTGGAGAGAGTTGCATGTCAATACCTGCCTGTTATGCCCCCTACCGCCAGACACAGCCAGCCTGCCTGCCTGGCACACAGGCCTGCCACAGACAGCACTGCATGGGCCTCCTGTCGAGAGAGAGAGAGAGAGGGAGAAGGTAGAAAGAGAGAGAGGATGGGGTTTAAATGAAAGCATGGTGCTTGAGTGTGGACTTCCTGTCACTCCACTCCGCCGGTCCTCCCGTTCTACTGATGGGCTTCAGTAGACAATGCAGAGTGTCAGAAGGCACACTTCCTAGTCCTGTTGGGGTCTTTAATACCATCAGTTGTCTCTGAGAGTCACATCTGGCTGACAGACTTTAGAGCATGGCGCTTCCTTCGACAAGCTGAGAGAGAGGTGGCTGCAGGGGTGAACAGAGGGGGTCCAAGTCAAAGCCATACATGTAAACATACTGTAAGGTTGAGGGGGTGCAGTGATTGAGAGTTTGCTTCCTGGAAATTAAGTTTGTTGCCATAAGACCATGAACATGCTACACACAGTGTCATTATATTGCTCATCTACCTTTTACCTATTCACCACCAACCTCCTTAAAGGAAGGTTACACTCTTACACTGTTATATATACTCAATCTGTGATGGTCAATGCATTCCAGGAGTTATTTTGTGCTGTAATTTACCTTTTTATTTTACCCACTTTCCCTCAACCTTCCTTGTCTACTTCTACTTCAGTTAGCGATTTCATACATTTCCCAGAATGCCTTTTGACAACCAGAGAACGGACGTGAACTTGTTCCATTTATTTGTGACGGGAGTAAAGTTAGCTTATTATTGGATATTCTGTGGATATTTGTTTTTTCTCCTTCAATAACTTGTAAAGCAAACAAGCACATTAATCAATGTGTGATTACTGGAAGAAGAAGAATAATTTAAAACCACTGGTTTCAATATCTGAGATATTATATTTATTGAATATAATATCTATTGAACTTTCATACAGCAGAAAAATATTTACTCACATATTGAAACCAGTGGTTGTAAATTGTTCTTGAAGTTCGTGAAGGTAAAACAAATATTGACTGAATATCCATTATCAAGCTAACTTCACTCTGTTTTTTACGTGTATGTGGAGAGAGCAGTAGCAGTAGCCTAACTGTTGTTGACAGTCAAGAAAAAGAGAGTTGTGCCCCTTATGCTAACTGTGTGGAT
Organism: Hoplostethus atlanticus; assembly: GCA_034670405.1. NCBI lineage: Eukaryota > Metazoa > Chordata > Actinopteri > Trachichthyiformes > Trachichthyidae > Hoplostethus > Hoplostethus atlanticus. The sequence continues at coordinate 1,328,250 of JAXDDX010000065.1, read as the reverse complement.
TATAGTCTATTGAGGCAATTGTCGGTGGAGAAATTGGATTTCTGGTTTTCCGAAAACTCAAAAACTCAAAATTGATATTGTATTGATTGATGTTGTTGGAAGGGATTTTTCCATCGCCCTTTCACTTGTTCCACCATCTAGTATTGCAAAAATCTATACTAATTCCTCAAAATGTATCTTGTAATGATGCTACACATAAAAACCATCCCCCCCACCACAAATCTTTTACATACATTCACCAACCAGACGCCTCTAACTCCAGCCACCCCAGACCTCCCTTCCTTCTCATCCATCATAAAACCAGGAAGTGTAAAACAAACATGCTGCGTGTGTCCATCTGTCTTGATGTTAGCAGAGAATAGAGGTCTGTTTCCTCATTAGCAGCTTATTAACAGCCACAACCCAGCAGAGAGCACTCTCCCCAGAGGACAGGGGCCCGGGGGGGGCATTCGAATCGCAGAGAGTGCTTTGTCTCTGGGTCTGGCCCCCCAGACCGGCCCCCTGTCCGGGCCTGCCCAGGGGACGCTGTGTTATGCATGGACAGGATAAGGAGAGCCAGAGGAGAGGGATGGAGAGAGGAGGAGAAGGAAGGATAAAGAGGGGAGGAGATGGAGAGAGAGAGAGTTGACTTGAGGTCATCCATCAAACCTGCTGTCAATGTTCTCACCTCCCAGGGAGACCGCTGACACTTCTTGACACAGAGAGAAAGAGAGAGTGAGTGAGAGAGAGAGAGAGAGAGAGAGAGAGAGAGAGAGAGAGAGAGAGAGAGCAAATGTGTTTAAATACTGCCTATATAAAAAGCGAGAAAAATAATATAATAAACTTGTGCTTAATTCATTTTTCCACTTGAACAACCTCAAAAGTGGTCATGTCACTTGTCAGATAAAATCGCTCAAATGATATTTTCCTGTTTTGTTTCTCTAGATCTCAATAACACATCTGTTCAATGTATTTGTGCAAATACAGACATGTGTTGACTTCAGACAACAGTGAGGCCCTCTAGCTCTCCTGGTATTTGCTTGGGCTTATACTGGCGGTGAGGACACAGGTTCAGGTCCCAGTTGATCACACCCATGCAGTGCCATCTGTCCAGTGTGCTATATGTACATGTAACAACATGCACATGCAAAAGTCCCACTGATAAATACATACAAATAAACACTTACACGCACAGACAAAAACACAAAAGAGCACACAGGTAAATACACACAGAGAAACATATTCTCGTATGAATACACACGGTCCACTTCACACACATTTTTACACACAAAACGCCATATTCCACTAGTTTACCATCTAATTATAAAGCCATCCTCATCCTTTACAGTATTGTGCAGCAGATAGACAGACAACACAAGCTGGCAGTAGCTTACAATACTTTACAGGGCTCTGTAAGGCAGCTGGTTAGCAGAGGGCCTGAGTTGGAAGAAGGAGTTGGCAACAGCTGTTGGAATGAATGTTAGCAGTTAAACACGAGTCCTCCAGGGGCTCGGTCTGTACGTGATGTTGGAATGATCATCTAAAGCTTTACTTTACTGTATGGTGAAAAAAAAAGGAGATGAAAATGAGAGTCATGGGATTAAAACATGGTTCTGGCACAAAATAGTCCATAAAATGGCTAATATAATTTTGAGGAGATATAAGTTTAAAACTGTTCATAAATGACGTATCTATCTCTCTTCCCATCCTTATATTACGGTTCTCTCTCTCCATCCCTGCTACTTTTGCACCACTCTCTCTATCCCTCTTCCACTCTGCTCTCACCTCCCCCACTCTTCTCCAGACCATCCTTCCCAGCCTGCCTTGCGGTCCCGTTGGCGCCAGCCGCACCCTGTCCCGTGCAGACTCCCGCCGTCCCACTGAAGACCGTGAAATCAGCATGATTAATAATTATAATTATTGGCAAACGTGCCAGCTGCTCTGTGGCAATGGGCACCTCTGATTTATGGTTCTGTAAACGCAAACAGTCATTGTCCATATTCAGAGAAGAAAGGAGGGAAGGCAGGAGGGGAGATGAAGGGAGAGGGGGTGTTTTGGACGCCTGCCCTCAAAATATGATTTTATCTTCCGAAGTTAGTGGCCCTGTCCTAGAGGCATTGTCCTCCTTCCCTCCCTCCTTCCTTCCCTCCTTCCTTCCATCCATTCGTCTCTGTTCTGCCTATACTCCTTACCTAGTCCATGGTCCATGAAGCATTACTTTTTGATCTCAGTGGGCTTCAAACGAATCTGGAGCCGCAGGGCTTCATGCATTGTGCTTGCAGACTGCTGGCTTTGTGCACAGCCCATCGTTAGCATTGTGTTAGCATGGCCTTAGCACTAAGCTATATGGCCACAGTTGCACAGTGAATGGTGAATGGGAAAGGGATGGCCCAGAGCAATTAAGAAGGTTTAGAATAAAAGTAAAATTGGACATTTATTTAAGATAATTCATGAATTATCTGTTTGATTTTTTTTGTTTGATTTAATTTAAACATAAAAAATGTAATGTGACCAGGAATCCATCACAAAGTAGATGCAACTGACTTGAGTTGGCTCTACTTATTTTTTCTACCTGTGTGTGTATATGCATGCATTTTTGTGAGTGTGTGTGTGTTCAGGACTGATGGAGATGCACAGTCTGTTCATCAGGCCCTTGGGGTCTGCTGATGTGTCTATCATTGACAGAACGAGACTACAGATTACCTCGCTCATTAATCACCATCAGCACGCCAAACCCACACACACAGGCGTACACACACTTACACATGAAGACATTTGCATCACGTGCACAAATGCAACTTCACACAAGCAACCCTGCATGCACACACGCATCTCTCTCCACACACACACACACACACACACAGACAGAGTAGTTGTGACAGCCACTGGCCACCAACCTGTCCGCAGCCTAATCTCATTAGGGTCCTTCTGGCATCTGGGCCTGTTCTGCTGAGGGATGGCCTGTGATGGAGTGGAGAAGACAAGGCGTTCAAGCGTATAATAGACGTCTAAATCATCTGGAATCAGCCAGCAGGTTTCACTGGAAGTCCTAGAAGTATGTAGGGGAACGCACAGGAAAAACAGAATGGGAGCTGTGAAGTATCCTAAAGTAGTCAGAGACTTGACACTTGGCAGAGACTTGTTGTAGCGCTGTTGCAATGTTTGTACAAAATTGTAGTTGGGTAGACAAGGCAGCGACTACTTAGCAGCTCTAATAAAGTCCATGTAGCAGTGGTTCTGCTGATGCTGCTGGCACAGTGACACTCATCACACCTGTCTGCCACTCTCCAGTCTGCAGCAGGCCTGTCCTGTCCTGTCTGGTCCTGGAGTGCAGTGTTGTACCTGTCAGTGTTGTGCAGATGGGCTCCAGCTCCCCCAGGTACCCAGGCTAAATACCCGTCATTAATCACCACATAAAGCCTCCCCAGCGGGAGACGCCCCAGGTTAGACCGCATCAAGAAATAAATTGGCTGAAAAATGGCTCTGGACGGAGTCCCCATCCCTAGAGAGAAGAGGAGAGGAGAGGAGAAAGGGAGAAGACAGAAGAGAGAGGAGAAGAGAGGAGAGGAGAAAGGGAGAAGACAGAAGAGAGAGGAGAGGAGAGGAGAGGAGAAAGGGAGACGACAGAAGAGAGAGGAGAGGAGAGGAGAGGAAGACAACAGGGAAGGAGAGACTGAGGGCAGCGTTCCTCGGCCCACTAAGCGATCTGTCAGCTAGCTAACCGACATCATCATTCACTTGGCCCCTATCGTGTTCCCGCGGTGCTGACAATCTCGCCTGTTTGCTTTCAGATTTGTACACATTCATCTTCTTTATTCTTTATTTAAGTGGCTATGCTTAGAGGTGAGGCTGAGCTTTAACACTTCTGGGTGTGTCTTCAAGTCTGTGAGGCTTTCAGTAAACACCGTTGAAGGGAGGGATGACACCAGGAGTGCATCGAGAGAGGAAACAAGGACAAATAGAAGGATACGGTGCTCCAAACAGACAGAGATAGACGGACAGAGAGGGAGGACAGGCCAGGAAGTTCCTGCCATCTAGCTGATGAAAAATATAGTTAAATATATCAGGTTTTTACGCTACAAACTCACTAGCCAATACAGAGTGCCTTGCTTATTCACCATGCCTCATATTTCTGTGACATGGACATAACATAGCCAGAAGTTTTGGATAGCAATTCCTCTAAAATAATCCATATTAATGTTCCTGTGGGGTCTTGACCCAATCTTGGGCCAATGTTGCTTTAGGGCCCACACTGATTTAGGGGCCAATAACAACTGAAAACCTAAATTAGAACACTGCTCTTTGTTATAGAGGGTCAAATCAGCAGAAGGACGACCTGTCGGCTTTATCAATTAATCAATCAGAATGTATTTATATAACATGTTCCACACTCTCAGCTACAGAGTTGTACATCATACATGAGGATGAAGTATAATGCACTTTGCAACGCAACAATCAGTAACCAAAGGCAACAGTGATATAACGAGGAAACTAACAAACCAACATGAAATATCAAAAAAAATAAATAAAAAAACAGCAGATAAAGACACAGCTAAGGTCAAGGACACGGTGCAGTCCACTCGCCCAGACCTGTCCACCTCAGAAGAGGTTGTCTGTGGCTGTCCAGTCCTATGATTAATGACCAGAGGGATTCCCCTGGTCAGCCACTATACCTCTGCTCTATTGACACTCCTTTCACTAGCAATATTCTACAGCACCTCAGGGCTCGGCCATACTGAGGCTGTACGACGCAACCTCACTCATCCTCAGGCTGTACGACACAACCTCACTCATCCTCAGGCTGTACGACGCAACCTCACTCATCCTCAGACATTCCAATAAATTAAATAGTTATTAAGTAATTGTAGTGTTGACATTTCCTTTGATTTACAAAATTAAAGGGATGTCAAGTGTAACTAAGAATGTTGAATCATTGAATTTAAAAGCGCCATTTTCAGTCATCCATGTGTCTGCTGGTTTAAATCATATCTCACTGCTACTCAGTAAGTCCTACTGGCTTCACAAACCCTACTGATGTTGATGACTTGTGACCTAAGGTTAAAGACCCAGGCTGTCATGGCAATATGGCGGCCTCTGTTGCCCAACCACAAGTTTGGTTTACATTGTGATTTAGTGGATTAAGGATCTGGGAGGTATCGTTTGATCTTTTTATACAATGGCTGATCGTATGAGAGAGCTTAACATGAGTTTTATTTTTTCTTACATGCCTTTATTTAGAGTTACTATGAATTCGGAAAGTTACAAAAAATATATTTTCCCGTTTTCAAGTCAAACTATTGAAGAAAACACAAGAGAGAGCGAGAGAGAGAGAGAGAGAGAGAGAGGGATATGTCAAACAGTGGCAATTCCACTGTGCAGAACTTGCCTCTCCTCCGTGGTGTGAGACAGTATGATGGCTCAGAGGTATAACCACAACTTTTACACAATCTTTGCTCCACAACAGAAGTTGTTAATCAGCAAGTTTTTGTAGTTGTTCAATGTATTAATGGAAATTTGTAGAGTAAATTGTGGTTTGCTGGCCTATACACATGATCTGGGCCCAGGGAGTTTTGTTCACATTTCTATTTGTTTTTTTTTTCTTTTGATGTGAGATGTTTAAAAAAGCTCCTTAGTTATTTTGTCTCAGATAACATATCTTTTGTTTTGTTGTGTTGTATCATTGGGATGCATGTGCCAGTGCCAAGATAAACCTAAACATAGCTCAGTGCAATAGCAAAAATCATGATGCATCAATGCACAATAAAATAAATGGATGTAAATGAATGCATTGTCCCCCAAAAAATGTTCAGGGTTACTTAACAATGTGCTGCAAATGCTGCAGACATCACAATAACGCGATAACAAAATCTCTCTCACCATAACCCAGCGCCGACTTTGAGCTGAAACGTTTCTCTTCACCTCTACATCTCTTCATATCGGATCCTCATACAACAGACACTTAAAAGGCATAGCAGAGGACCACAGGCTATTATGTATTTTAAGAAAGAGGGGCATGGTGAGTGGCCAGGTTATGCTCCTCTATTCTTCTCATTCTTCCTTTACCAGAGTGGTTGGTGTCAGTAGGAGATGCCGGGACAATGGAGGTGATCTCTCTGATCTCAGCGGTCCTATTGTAGCCCGGCATATTATTAATGTTCATCTCTGAGAAAAGCCATGGCCTCTGCCTCTCTGCTTCTATATCGGTCTGTCATTTTCTCTCTGTTGGTCTTTCTCGCTGTCATACTTTATCTCTATTGCTCCCCATCTCTATGCCGTATTTTCTCTGTCAGACGCACACACACACACACACACACACACACACACACACACACACACACACACACACACACACACACACACACACACACACACATTTTCTCCTATGTTTTTCCTTTTCCCAAGAGAATTACCACTGCCCCAACTTCACTACCAGTCATTTTTGTTAATGTAGAAATATTCCTTTACAAGTCACATTCATCAAGCCTTTCATAACAACAAAACTATAGCAACTATAGAGATGTTAGACCTGTACGCAGTCTTCAAGGGGTCCAATGTGTGGGATTATTACACTATGACACTTAAGTCTTATAGTGTTATAAGACTTAAGTGTCTCAAAATTTCTCTCAAAAAAGTGTCTTTAAATTGTTGCATATGTCCAAATCCAAACCCATATAATAGATGCCCAGTCATTCCCAAGCTCTTGGTATTCCTATTATCTGATAAAAAAAAAAGGGAACAATTGGAAGGTACGCTGCCCACTCCCCTTTCAAAACTAACAAATAACAAAAGCGATGGTGCTCATGTTCATTTATCAGTGGAGCTGTGGGCTGCCCATGCCTTGCTGTGCTTTGCTTGGGGTCAGGGTTCCTTCCCTGTGGACCCAGAGTAATTATTAACCCACTGGGATTGTCCAGCAGCCCTCTGGTCATCTGGGACCACTGAGTGTCAATCAGCAAAGGTCATCATAAGGCATGACAGTGGAGAAGAGGGAAATAGAGAGTAAGAGAGAAAGAGAGAGAGAGAGAGAGAGAGAGAGAGAGGCTAAGAGACGAACAGAAATGGAGAGGCATGCGTGAAGTAAAGTCAAGTGTCAGTGTTTTCAGAATCATGGATTACAACCTAAACTCCTTTTCCTGGTTCAAATATTTAAGCATTTATTTCACAATTCAAGCAATACAAAATGCATACATTCTTCCTCAGACCGTCACAAGAAAAAATGAATGATTGATGAAAAATGAATTTGCAATTAACTGTTCACTTCCTTAAGCCCCTCGAAATCTAATCTAAAAGATTATGGAAACTTAATTAATGACAGTGCTGAAAAATAATCAGCAATGAAGATTTGAGTTTTAGCGACAGATTCAGATTTGACATCTCAAGGTCTCTCTGAAGACAGCCTGACTTTATGTATTACTAATGTTGTTTAACATTAGGCCAATGGATTTTGGGGATCTAAGAGAGGACCAGCCAGTCGTCAATTGAAGGGGGTTTATATTATTTATAACTATTTCACGTAAAAACACGCAATATTTTGAAAATCAAACGAAAGTGGGTCTAGGTAAAGTCATGAAGGAACATTTTGAAAGCTGAGATGTTTCAATTGTAAAATTCAAAACAGCACTCAATTCACAGCAGCTTGGCCCTTCTAGCGTTAACACTAGCCCTGAATTGATCTTCAGGTTTACTTCACCAACAGACCTTAAGCATATCTTACCTTTAACTTTTTGTCTCGTGAAGTAGCCTAAATAGCCAAAAATGACCAAATTAATAGTAAAGCCCCCCCAGACCCCCATGTGTGATATAACCTGGGAACAAGTGGTTTTTAGCATGGGAAGGGAGGGGTGTGGATGTTCTCTACATAAAACGCACCACCTCCAATCTAAGTCAATTTATACTGCTGTTGTGGCATTGAAGCCTATGGAGCCTTTGTGAGGGAGCGCACAACACATCTTCTAAAGATGTTTGGGTTTTGGGGGGCATAAATTGTGCAGCTCGTCTGCGGACCAGCTCTATATCATATTTGGGTGGTTTGTCGGTGCCAGCGGTAGTGAATGGGCCGCCAGAGGCCCAGTCACTAGCGGGTGGTCTGACACAGAAGGGTTAAATATGGTTCAGCCACAAACGCACTCAAAGAGCTGGGCTGTTAAAAAAATAAGTTATGTGAGCTCTATGTCTTCAAGCAGTCAGGAAATTGACAATACTGGCACAGTGAGGCACAGGGCTGTCCCAGGGCTGAACTTCATGGTTGACCGTCCAATTGAAAAAAACACAGAAAGAGTCACAACATCACTTGTTTCCGGTGGATTTATTGACGGGTCATCAAAGCCCTGGCTAGACGAGAGGTGTAAAATCACCACAATGACCATGCGTATATCAATATAATGGTTATAGTCATTCAACTCTTTTGTACCCAGGACTACTAGTATAAACTTGAACTCTTCAGCAACAGCAAAAAAAAAAAGTAGGTAAACAAAATTACAGTAGTAAGAGAAAAAAAATCAAAAACGGAGTATAGACTAAATTGTATTAACTAATCAGACAGCATGGACGAGAAGAAAGGGAGAGATGAGTAGATACAATAGAACTGGGCAGTGGCAGAATGCAGTTCTGGCCAAGATTATTGGCACCCTTGCAGTTGTACCTATGCAGTACAATATATTCTGAAATGATTGGTGTTCTTCACACAATCATCTGTTTGCCAATAATCATGGCCATGGCCACTTTTCAATTTTGAATCCATAAAATATATATACACATTTGATTCTTATTGTTTGATCATGTGCTAAATTGATGACGATTTGGGTCTTGGATGACGAAGACCGAAAGTTGTATTTGAAATTTGCTGATTCATAGTTAGCAGTGAAGGAACAGGTAAAGCTTCTGTCATGATTACATGTTGATCAACTGGATTCTAGTCCTTCTAGTGCTAGACTCTTCTCACGCTACTGTTTGATCTCCCAGGTGAAGGTGAGAGGCAAGTCACTCATCTTGTCTCTGAACACTTGAAAATGCTCATTCTGGGCCACAGTAAATAAATTCTTCCAGTCACCTGCGATACCTGTACAGAAGACATACGCACACACACGAGGAGATAGTCAACCCAGATAAACCTGAATAATGTGCCGATATGGTTCTGTACTGCTGTGATGTGATGTTCTCACTAAATATTTGAAATGTTACTTCAAGTGATCTTTCTTTCCCATCAGCAATTCAAGCAAACATAATATAGAAAATATACTGACTGAGAAGTGAAGAGAATGTGGAAACTGACCTTTGCGCATGGTTTCCTTCTTGTAGCGGTCGGTCTCAACTAAGTCTTTGAAGTTTGCCTTGGGGTCCGTCTTCATGTTTTTGAAGGTGGACATCTCCACAACGTGATCAATGGCCTCATCTGTCAAGTCTTTTCCCAGAAATGCACAAAGCTTCACAACCTCCCCTCTTAGGTCCTGCCAAATACAAATGTATGGGATGATGTTGATGATGATGATGATGATATCTGCTACACTTGAAACAATGCTTGTACAGAAGAAGCTCACTAATCCAAGATCATTTAATCGTGTGAAATGTTCTGAGAAACTGGTTTCAAGCTCATTCAAACACACGAGAACCATTTCCAGAACTCCCAGTAGAGGCAGATTAGCGGTCCTTGTAATTTCATGCAACAGTAACTTGTAATAATTTATTATGTTTTCACATCCCTGGATATTTAATTCATTAATGTTTGGTTAATGGATCAATTTGCTTGTTTGAGGTTCAAATACCTGAAGTTCCATTGAAAGACTTTGAACACAGTTGTAACTGTTGTATAAAAGCCAATATACCCAAATGTGCATTGTTTTGATTATGGTTGATTGTGGGTACATTGCCGCCTTGTGGCTGTTGCATCTCTGTAGTACGGGTCTTTCAGCATTATTGCTACATTACACAACTCAGTTGAATAATCTTGTTACAGCCAAAGCAAAAGAAACATGATTCACAACCTTCAGCATATCCTCGTACTTCAAGAAAAGGATGTCCATCTGGTCTCTTGCCTGTGTAATATTCTCTTACGTGATCAAACCATGATCCCAACGTAAACTGTTGACGCATAAATAAGTCAGTTACACAAATTAAACAGCTTCTCCAAAATCCTACATTTGTGACACTATGAAGGCTCTCTACAAGATTGCTGGTTGATTGTGATATCTATTAAAAAGCATGTGGCAGATTTTTATTTTTTTCACAGTTGTTGATCCATTTTACCGTATTGTGTGTTTTCTCTTTCATTGGCAAAGTAGTTTGTACACTTACCCACATTCCCTTTCTTATGGATTGTACTGCTTCGATTAATGTTTTCTAAATGAAATTAGCTGAGCAGGTTGTTTTGAAAAATATCAGTTATGAGGATGCTGCTAGGTACCTCTGGCCAAAATCTTAATTTGTAAAATCTGTAAAATCTTAAAACATTACATGGGTATCGGTAATAATCATTATCCATGTACATTTTCCAAATGTGACAAGTAGGCATTAGCTCATTGTGGTGTTTGTTAATATGCTTTATAATAAGCAATTAACTCCTTAAATGTAATTGAATCGCATCAAAATTGACCAGAACGACTTTGTGTGTGGTCAGCCAATACTTGGATTTATTTAGTTATTATTTGTGTTTGTATTAAGGTCCGGTTACGGCATACTCTCTGATCTAACCAATGAGGGTCCCATCCATTGCGTAACCCGTGTCTTGAATGTCTTGAAACCTGTTCAAACCGCAGCCGAGCAGTATCTGACCCGCGTTATTCCCAGGTCGGGAGCAGGGTCGGTGCCAGACTGTCAGACTGTCAAACTGGATGATACTTAAGGCTAATTTAACCCACCATTGCCATCCAGAAACCGCTGAAAGAAATCCTCAAAGCTCTTTGGTGTTTCCAGCATGATGTCACTGGAAGCATAGTGATAGAAGGACACCAGTACGTCCTTAGGGTTCCTCATCCCATACACGACCTGAACAGTAAATAAACAGCTGGCTCATTTACACTAGCACAGTTTGGTAAAAACATGGTTGGTTTGTTTAGATTAACTCAGTATTTTAGTGTATTCATTCAGTGTATTCACTATTTCATTATTGTTCGGAGCACTGGGCTGAGAACTGATTTGATCATTCCAAAGTAGCTCTAAAATCACAGGTTATGTGGTAGGATTACAGGCAATTTCGGTCTTTATTTGACTGCTGAATAGACATAAATTCATTTTCCTCCAATGAAAAGGTATGCTACCTTGACTTTCTTGGCTCCATGGGGCAACATGTCGGGGTGGAGGTGTGTGCCAATGATTCGGGGGTCCGGCCTTTCTCGAAGAGTGTCATCTGAATTTTTCTTCTCCAGCCAAGGACGTCGAACTATATTGGGGGCGTCCATCACCTGCTCTGGGTGGGCAGCATCCATGATCTGGACCAGGATCTGCATCAACCATGTTGTGCCTACCCACACAGAACAGAACAGAAGATCGCTAAGACCAGTAAGGCACCGTAAGGCATCACAGGTCAGTGAAAGGAACCATTGATTTACTGAACTGAAAGCATGACAAGTCCATTGAAGAATCAATAATTTACAAATAACATTTGAATTAGATAGATATAGGTTATATTATTATGCTACACATGTACAAATGTACAAATAAAATATACTGCAATTTGATTACATTTATCAGAAGCAGAATACTAAAGCTTTGATGCAACTGATGATGATCAATTAATTAATTGTCAACAAATTGGGGGGAGTTCATTCCACCACTGTGAGCATTATTTATTTATTTCACAATAACGACCAGAGTGAAAAGCAAATTCTAATGTTTTTGATGTTGTGGAATAAGGCTTATTTAAATGAATAGTTTAGGTAAGACAGCGGTCTCTGTCTGCAGTGTTGGATCCTTCACGGCACCTGCAAAGACACTCATGAAATCTCTCACTCATGTCATGACATTCTGGCACTAGTCGTGAGATTTCACACACTGCTTGAGTTTCGAATGGCTCCAGGAAACACTCGTGAAATGAACCAATATCTTGAAGAGCTACTTCAAGATATTCTTAGCGCTAGAACATCGTTCGGGAACCCCACCCCAGTTCAGTAGGTCAGTATCCATGATCAGCCAGGGCCCCTATAGTTTGGCGTATGTAATGCAGACCATGTGTGTCAGTGTGATGCCATGATAGTTGGAACATACACTCCGGTCCCTCCTGAAAATGGGGACCACCACCTCTGTCTGCCAATCCAAGGACACCGTTCCCAAGATCCAGTTTCAGATAGAGGTAGATTTTCATTTAGCCTCTGTAATCGCGTTGTTTTAGAATCAGCTTTACCTCTCAAACCATAATGAATGAAAAGGACAATGGGACTGTCAGTGACCCCACATTACTGCTCATACTCTGTGAGGATAAGTGCTCTGTAGCTCTATTGGACAACTCCCTGGTGGGGAGTGGGTGAAGCAGGGAGTTGTTGAATTTGTGAATGTGAAATATTGCAGTGCTGAAAAAGAGCAAGCATGCCCAGTCAACCTACCCTGCATAAAGGAAAGTTAAAATAATAAGTCCTGTTCTGGTTTGCTCTGAGCTGACTTTGGGTATGTCGAGATGAAGATATCAGTAGGACGGATCTCTATATGCTGGAGAGCATCAAGGTCTTTGGGGAAAAAGCCCTCCTGCACAAGGAAGTTCAAACTTTTGTACCTGAACAGGTAAGGGCTCAGTAAGTCCAGAGAATCCATATAGGTCAGCTCACATCCTTGAAGAAACAATGGGGAACAGACAGAATCAGATCTGGACAACAAAAAAACAAATTAAAGACCAACACTCAAAATTGGAAACATGGATGACAAAAGAAAGTTTACTTTTTTAAACCTTAAATGTTTAATCAAATCTCTGTTTTTACCTTTATTTAAGGTATTATTATTTAAGTAGTCCCACTGAGATTAGAAATCTCTTTCTCAAAGATAAGGTAGCATTCTACACTGAATAAATGGATGTCCAGATGTACATGGTTTATTAAGAGAACCATGCATACTGGCTACCGTATGGCCAGAGAAACTAGGAGAAAGCACTACATTCCCCAGCTAGCCCTTTCACCATGCTGTACTTTTGGGGAAATGACTGACTGGCAAAAACGTATGTTTCAGCATGTCTGTAAACGGAGTACTCACAGTATTAGATTGGGCACCTCAGAGCCCCAACCTCAACATAATTTAAGCTGTGTGGTAGGAATGTATCCAAATGCAAATACCATATTCGGCAAACCACAAATAATACATTATAAAACGGATAGTTTCAGCTAAGCGTTGTGCCTAACAACGCCCCTTAGCTGTTCTAAAATCACTGTAAACCACGGCCTCCTGGGGCTTATTGCTTTATTCTATACAAAATTTCTCCCCTCCCAATTTTGGCCAATATTATTCATTGTTGTTTTTTTATTAGGTCTATATCTTATGGAGCTCTTTATATAAAGCCTATCTATTCTGGTCAGGTGAAAATGTCTGAAAAAACACTTGAAGGAATGAGTCACAAATGAGGCGAGGCTGCTTAACATGCTGCTCTTCCAGCTGTACATTTAACACAGAGTTTGAGTGTAGTAAATATCCTCCTACTTACCCTTCAGATCAGTCTGAAATAACCACTGTCTTCTTTACCTCTTGCACTGTTGACACTCAGTGCTACACATAGTTCTGTGCTGACACTTATGCCCTCCGGCTAACTGGTTAGTTGGCTCTCCAAACTGGTGAACATTTCCTGGTTGACTTGATGCAGAAAGGACACATCAGAAGTTTGAATAAACAAAGCATTTTAGAAACATGAATCCCCACACCACATTGGTGGGGAAAGTGGGCATTACTGCAAAGGAGGATACTGGTGGTTACCACTACTGCCTGTTTCTTACCATTTGATGACATGCTCTTCTATAAATGATACCCACAAATACCAGGATGGGCTGTGTTAAAAAATGTCCCACAAATGACTTGGAGAAATCAGCTTTGATAGATATCAAATATAATAGCTACAAATGTTTGAGGTAATTGAGGTAGGTGGATTTCCTCGACTGCACTAACCACTACTTTGTACGATAATGTACCAAAGGAATCTATAAAGTCCAGTAACACTGTTCAAGCCTCTATCAAAGTATTCATGTTCCTATTTAATGGATTTGTTTCATGTTTAAACCTTGAACAACATACTTGGTTCTTGTTTTTACTAACCGAGGGGCATTTGAAATATTAGACTGGATTTGTCTTTTAATGACACTGAGAGACTTCTACACACTTTTATCTGACACGAATGACTCCCTCGTCCTCCTGTCACCCTTGGGAAGTCACGGCACGGCTGCAGATTTTGTACAATTCTGCTACACATCCACTCGGCTTGTACAACAACCCAGTTGGCCGGCCTGGACTTGTCCTGTAGGGTACGGTCACCTTTGACACGGCCAAGTGAAAGGCAGTGTGTTTTGTGATTTCCACGGTCCATCCTCCAACGGGGGGTGGGGTGTGTGTGTGTATGTGTGTGAGGGGGTAGCGGGGGGGGGGGGGGGGGGGGGGGTCACCAAGTCACTGAGCAGGCTGGGAAGGGGCTTCAAAGCATGGGGAAGGGAGTTCCCTGTACCCCCCCCCCGCAGCCTTGTTCACATGAGAATCAATCTGGTGCCAGTGTTTGATGTGAACTATGGATAAAAGAAACAAAACAAAGAATGACAAGGGGGAGATGGAAAGACGGGCACAGACAGACAGGGAGAAAGAATGGAGAGGTGTGAGAGGGACTGATTCACAGAAAGAAGGATGGGGCAATATAGGACAAACAGACAGATATAATGACAGAACAACAGATGCCCAGAGAGAGACACGAGACAAACAGGTAGACACAAGCTGACAAACATTCATTCAGTTAGTCCAACAGTCAGACAGAGAGACGTGTAGGTAGGTGGACATTCGGAAAGACAGACGTGTAGGCAGACGGATAGGCAGACACAGTCATCCAGTCCGTCAGACACAATCCATCAGTCAGTCAGACAGGAGGGCAAAAGGAGGTTCAAAGCCAGTATGGTCGACACCACTGTAGTGTCTCCTATCTCAGTCTCCACATGAGGCCAGGAACTCACATTAGCATCACAATGTAAACTGCATTATCATCATCACCATTATCATGAAAAATGAAAATCATATTGAGTTTAGACCAAAGCCTTCAGCCGGCCAGCTTTTGATGAAGGATTCACCCCTCTGGAATATTGAGGTTACATCCTACTGTGTCTCCGAGGTTATCAAGAGTCTTTATCACACCTCAGCAGACGTTGTATACTTCCATACAAATCATGATATGCTGCGTATAAAAGAAGGAAGTGGTCACTGTAAATTTACAGCAAACTAAATACAGAAAAAATTGTTTTTTAAAGAGAGGCCTGCGTGATCCGAGCTGAAAACCAAGCTGAGCTCCCCTCTACTTGTCCGTCAGCCAGTCGTCATGCTCTTCATGGAGCAGTGTAGGAATGTTGTTTTATTTGTACTAAGTTGAACAGAAAAGTCAGAGCTCTGTCATCATGGATCGCACAGGGACAATGAGAGGCGGAGAGAGCAGCTTTTGGGCCTTTTCTGTTTTTATTTCAGCCAAAACAGGCTTGGACATTGTCATTCTTTCTGCTAATTAAGCTGTTAGAGAGAGGGGCTGGTCTGACAGGGCCCTGCTTGGCGGGGAGGCAAAGAGTCAATGGGCCGAGGCTGAACAGGAGACATTTATAGGCTGCCTTTAGCCATTGTTTCCCCCCACCGAGGATCTTTTCAGGTCGGTCGCCTCTGTCTCGGTGACCTGTACAATGAGAAGAATGCCACTCCAAGAACCCAGAGCCGGCCACAAAGAGCAGGCCTGCAGAATGAGGATTTCACGGCACTGGGCAGAAACCGGTCTCTGCCAAGATTCCACAGATAGTTCTCACTTCTTCTACTGCCGAGCGTCAGGGACTCGGTGTCACGGTGTGTGTAGTTATTCCAGAGGTGCCCCAGCCATTGTGAGGGGTATTGTGCATATAGTAGTTTTGGATATTTAAAAGACAAATGAATAATGTATGGTAGGTAGAGAAGCTATTTAATAACAATAATAATAATAGTAAACTTTATTTGTAAGCGCTTAACAGGAAAAAGTTGAGACAAAAGGTTAAGCAATAAAAATCTAGCACAGTAGTGACACACTCAAGAAAAAAATAAAGATTGTCCAGCCCAGCTACAGCCTGGAAACAGATCGGAGACACACAGACACACTCATTCATGTACTCTCCCTCACGCAGACAGACATGAGACAGCCGACAGTGAGGTCTCTGGATACGGCCCCTGGTTTGGGACAGGATGGGGGGCAAAACACAACAATACCTGAAATACAGATGAGAAAAAGAAACTGAAAACAGCATGGAATAAAATAAATGATAATAAAGTACAATGAACAAAAATAAATATGAAATAAATTTGGCACAGAATTGTACCTCAGACAGTAAGAGGTGACATAAGGTGCAATTAAAGGTGGTTACCAGAGTGGGATGAAAAGCACATTTTAAAAGATGTGTTTTTAAAAGAGATTTAAAAGAAGACAGGCCGGTTGTTATTAAGGGGCCCTGAAGGCAAAAGCTTGTTCGCCCTTAAAGACCCGAATCATGGCACTGAAGACATTTTTCTTGTCAGAAAAAGAGGACTGACAGGACATGACAGCTAAAACGTACATTTGTTTTTACGGTGACAAAGAATATGATTTCAACTAAAACACGCCTACATGGTGAGTTACAAAAGTGTGAAAAGTTTATTTTTCATCAAAGTAATTCCCTTCATGAACATGAAAGTATATACCCACAATTTATATACTCAAAAAAATCTGATTGGGGCTTTAATCAAGTGTCCAAAACTTTCCAGAATCTTCTCTCCAAGTTTGTCCAGCAGCAGTTGTTTGAGCCACCTGGTCCAATTACAGAAATCGTTGCCCAACCTTGCAGATTAAACAGGTGAGATTAAGACAAAACTCTGGGCAGCTTGCAGAACATCCCCTAGTACCGGCTACAAACACCCCTTCTGTTGGTGTGTGAGAGAGAGAGAGAGGGAGGGAGAGAGAGATAGAGAGAGAGATCTGCCATGCAATTGTGAGTGCTTGTGTGTGTGTGTGTGTGTGTGTGTGTGTGTGTGTGTGTGTGCGCCCGCTTGCATTCATGCTCCGGTCCATTTGATGGTCATCCAAGCGTCTCTGTATGTTTATTTGGACGGTGTGTTCGGTGGCGAGGCGAGGCAGACCCTTCCTCTCTCCCCGAATCACACGGCTCTGTCGCTGGCCCACAGACGAATGTGTGATCTGCTTAGTTGTGTCACAGAAAACTTTCTTTTTTCAAATTGCGGTTTTTCTACTGACTTAAAACAAACCATTTCTGTGTCAACACCACCTGCTTATGTCTCATCAGCGTGCCAGTTTCTGCTCTCTTTAGCAACCGCCATGTGTTGTCATAATGTAACTCCATTTCCCACAAAGTGTTGAGCGGCACTTTCAGACGAGCCAGCGCCTCGCACAACAAAGCGGCCCAATTATAGAGCCATTTATGTGTTTGTCAGGGGCTTCAAATGGGCACTGCTTTCTCAGGGCAGCCATATTGGCGAGGTCAGGCAGAGCATCTGAAAAGGCAGCTTTATTACAGAACAACCCATCCCTCTCTTAGTTGAACACCCAAGAAGAAGAAAAAAAAACCACAAAAAACAAGAAAGAAAAAAATGACAACTTTGTTCTTTATAACAGTTTGGCTGTGCCTGCCTCTCTGGCTGCTCTGCGGAGCGCAGCAGCATGTGTTTCAGGGATTGTTCTGGAAGGGGGAGTGCAGAAACAGCAGGGAGCAGAAGACAAACAGGCAATTCGTGACTCATTAAACGCGGCGACGGTGGCCAGCACAGTGGAGGGGTGTGAGGACCCACGTTCCAACCGGGCGATAAACCCCCCCTGTACCAGCTGGAGCAGGCATCTGTCAGCCGCACGCCGCACCACGCCACGCCACCGATTATCAGCGACAAGCTATATCTGAGTGGCTGGCCACTGCCGTTTTCAAACACCCGACACTTACATAACAGCCCTGATTGGCTCACAGGGGACCCGTTGGACCAATGACAGGGCTTAATGTTGTAAAGTTATAAAGGTGTTAGAGCAGTCAGTGGGCCAAGCCGTGTAGGGAGGCAAAGCAAGTCCCATCTCTCTCTCTCTCTCTCTCTCTCTCTCTCTCTCTCTCTCTCTCTCTCTCCCTCAGGATGCTATATCAGAGTTCAGGTCATGTCATATTGTCGTGGGCAGCAGGATGGCACTTTGCTTAGGAAGGCTGCCTGGTAACAGTGGCCCATATTACCAAGGCACCCTGAGAAATGACACCGAACCCCAATGTGCATGTACAATAACACTCTGCTCCCAGGACAAGTGTAGAAAACTAGTTCATTGTAGCTAAAACAAAAAAAAAATATGACACATACAATGGAGAGTTACTTGCAATATCACATTGGGTGTGGGTTCAGACCCAGTTCTTTATGGACCGTCAGGCTGGGGGTGTTAAATGGTTGTAAAAGTGCTTGTAAAATATAAAGGGTTACTTTCAGGAACACTAGTAGTAGTTTTTTTTTAACTTTGCAAAATACCAAAATAGAGATGCGCCAATAGAGACACACACACTGCCCCTCTTATGCACACACACACACACTTAGGTAAAGACTACACATAATTTATAATTTATATTATATTATACATACAATTTTCCCTTTTTTTACTATATTTTTTTATAAAGTGCTCTTATTGTAAATATTGTGTTTTTTATATAGAGCGCTTAAAAACTGTGACATTGTAAATATTGTGTTGGTTATTGTAAATAGTGTGAACCTGTTATTTTGCACATTTCTGCTGAGCATTGCCACTTTGCATTTCACTACACACCTCGTGTGTGTATGTGACAATTAAACTTCTTGAATCTTGAATCAATATGTATACTCACTTCTGTAATAGGTCGCTAAATAAACAACTGGTTCTTGGTTACCGAGTTTGAAACACTGGAAACACTGGAAAGTCCGAATAGTCCAATAGGTGGGAACAAGCATACTGCAGATTCTTCTACAGCTTCTTTCACTACCGCTTCTTCCTCTGTCTCAATAAGAAGACAAAATGGCAGAAGAGGACGGTCTCCCTGAAAATAATGGGATACTAAGAGACACAAATAACAACTCCACAGTAACTTATGACACAGTGAATGCAAGGTAATCAAATTCTTCTAGCGCCTGGAAAAGCTTAACATCAGCACAACTTTACAACAAGGTAAAAGTTTGCTCTCACTGGAATTTACCGAGCCGCTAACTGCCTAATTAAACGATGAGAGCAGATAAAAGCATGAAATATAGATAAGCTGGAACCGCTGCCTATAGCGCTACAGCCCATACACAGGAAGACAGAGATGTCTCCTAAAGCCACTATCAGTAGAGTGACTAAACTGTGAATGTTTAATAGGAAAGTGAAGCTGAGCTCTGCCTCTCCACCACACAAGCCATAAATAAGAGTATATCGCCTGCCAATGGAGCGACGTATAAAAAAACCTGCCTAACTTTCGTTGAAATGCTGGTGTTAATGTGGTACTTCAGAAGCCCGTGGCACTTTCCAGGACTTAGGGACTGGGGCTTTAACAGCGCTTGTGGTGTGACAGAAGGGGCCTCTCCCTCTCCTCGCCAATGGTAGCCAGGGTTGTAATTCTGACTTTAGCAGTCTTTACGACTCCCTTTCCTCATTTCTCTGGAATATGAAAACATCAGCATATGGCCGCCAACAGCGCTGAGGCTAAGGAGTCAATTTCCCCGAAGTAACATTGGGACAGGGGTGACATTCACTCCCGTACTGCCCCCCTGGCTCAAAAAAGGACAGAAGAGAGAGGGGGGGGGGGGGGTAAAGAGAGAGAGAGGTGGAGATAGGAGATAGGAGATAGGAAACAGAAAGTAAGAGACACAAGGGCAGGAATTTAGAGGCAAAGATGGAGAGATAGAAAGAGGCAGACTCTCACTCTCCTGCACCAGCAGGTCTTCAGTGCTTCTCTGTGTCGGTGTGTTCAGTGTGCAGTTCACAGTGTTTCATGTGGCTACCAGGAACAGAAAATCTGTCCATCAGCTGCCAAAGGTTCCAGATCTGCTCCGCTCCTCTGAGCGCTCTTAAAAACCCGCTGTTTCACACCCATGAATTACACTATTTATGGCCCTGGTTAAAATGGGCAGTTTCTGGGCACACTGCATGCGTGTGCCTCTGCTTCTCTGTCTCTGTGTGTGTGTGTGTGTGTGCGTGTGTGTGTGTGTGTGAGTTTGTGCGTGCGTGTGTGGGCTATGTGGCAGATGGGAAGCAATATGGCATACCTCTGCCCAGACAGATGTGGCACAGCACATCACACCGAGTCATGAGAGGGATCGGAAACCTCAGGAACATCTGGACCTGTGGCAACCTTCACCCTCAGCCAACAAGCTAACTTTACCTAGCTGCTAAGGACCTGGGAGGGCAGGCGAGGGGAGGGGAGGGGAGGGGAGGAGGTAATCATTTCAAAAAGAAAGACCGCCATGATCCACTTTTGGCTCCAGAGCACCCCTAGATTCACATCTCCTTATGAACCCAAACATAGCATCTTCAACTCCTATGGCACTTTGATTGACAGGTGAGGAATCCCACCTCCCTCAGTGAGGGCTGTCAATCAATTGCTCTGTGGAGTGGAAAGATGAGGCCTGTCCCAACATGGGCCTGTCACGGCCTGCTGCACAGGAGGACGTTCCCACCACGTAGGGGGCAGCCTGGCTGGGACAGGCTGGAGCTACGAGGGATGGGGTAATGAGAAATGGATGCTGCTAGAGAGAGGAGAGAGGGATGGGAGAGAGGGATAGGGATAGGGATGGGACAGAGAAGAGAGGGATGGGGGTGAGAGAGAGGGATAGGGATGGCACAGAGGAGAGAGGGATAGGGGTGAGAGAGAGGGATAGGGATGGGACAGAGGAGAGAGGGATGAGGTGAGAGAGAGGGATAGGGATGGCACAGAGGAGAGAGGGATAGGGATGGGAGAGAGGAGAGAGGGATGGGAGAGAGGGATAGGGATGGCACAGAGGAGAGAGGGATAGGGATGGGAGAGAGGAGAGAGGGATAGGGATGGGATGGGAGAAAGGGATAGGGATGGGAGATAAGAGAGAGGGATAGGGATGGGACAGAGGAGAGAGGGATAGGAATGGAAGAGAGGAGAGAGGGATTGGGTTGGCAGAGAGGAGAGTGGATAGGAATGGGCATGAGCTGAGACTGCTTGGGAAGAGACTGGAAGGGGGGTGAATGTAATCCTGATGCACAAATTAGGTGATAACAACCTATTTAATTATGTTAGATTGCAAGGCAAGAACATCCTTTTAACGCTGGGGTTTAAAAAGCTAACCAGTGAGGTTTAAAAATCTAACCAGTGGGGTTTTAAAAGCTAACCAGTGGGGTTTAAAAAGCGAATGACCCCAACAGTGGAAAAGCAAAGTTTGGTAAATATATTGCATCTGAAATGAATTGCAAGGTTTGAATCTGTGAATGTGTGGGTGAGTCATTTTGAGTCTCCCTCCTGCCAAGGCTCTGATCAAAAAATGTATTTCAATGCCACATATTTCACTGATAATACTTAACATTAGGTAAACCATAATAACATACTGGAGCCGCCACTGAAGCTCAATTAAACAATCAGAGAACAATTTCACAGTAGAACAGACAACAGGTAATTAGCTGACTTTCCAAAGCAAGGAGGAAGCAGAGACTTTTATTTTGTTTGATGCACTAGTATGGAGTACATGAGAGAGAGAGAGAGAGAGAGAGAGAGAGAGAGAGAAATACTGCAGATATATATTGTTTACTGTCACGCTTCCTGTTTCTAAGACCAGTGACACAGACATCACACTTTATTTATTTTATTGTATTTTTATTTTTTTATTATTTTTTGGAAAGATTTACTGATAATGTCTCCAGTCCAACAGTCCTCATTTGTCTAGCATGTAACAAAGATTATGTTTAGGTCTTCCTTTACGGATTATGTCTTCCATAATACAATTCCTTGTTACTTTACTCATGATAATAATTCACATAGAAGAAAGAAATTCTGTGACATGTCATTTTCATGTAATCTTGCATATAGGCAGTTATTGACTGAATTGTCATGTGTGCCTCATCCCCTATAGGCTCCAATCAACATCAATGATTACCCTCCTGTCACAAAACTGCAGTCATATTAATCCCTTTGTATTTCTTTTTTCCCATGTCATTTTCCCGCAGTTTATCCAGTGGTGAGATTTAAGGCATGGCAGCTGGATGTCAACAAATATAGTAGTTATTTATAGGAGTATAAATACCACTAAAGGTATGTAAACTTAACCATTGAGACATTTTTTCTCAAATGACCACTGATAGAAATCTCTGTCAGACAAGTCAATAACATTGACCATCACAGTGCCCACCAGTATGAACGAATTCAATCTTCTGCTGATTTTCCATGTACTTTTTGCTTTCTTTTTATATGCAACCTCTACACATTGGTAGTGTATAGGATGTATTGTAATGTTTGCCAAGCACTCCCTTGGGAATAAGAACAGACATATGTTGGACAGAGGTGTGCTGGATGCCTGTAGACTACAGCCCAGATGTCCTTCTGTTCACACAAGGCAGAGCCAATATGGATCATATCCCTGGACTTCAAACCAATATCCTCAATTTAAGCACTTTCTGTTTCAGTTAACATAGCTGGAGCATAAGCAAATCAATATAGTGATTGTTTTTTCTCCAGAAATGAAGTGTATTCTTAAAATTTATATTTTTTCTTTATAGCTATTTATCAATTTATCCTTCTGTTAATGCCATTCCCCTTTTGGGACCTGGGAAAAGAAGCTCAGACTTTGATAACCATGTACACCACCACCTGTATATATGTATATATGTATGTACATATAGCCATGTATGTGTGTATGTATAAAAAAAGTTCTCAATGGTTAGGATATGTATACACACATATACACACACAGAAACATATTAATATATATGTATACACACATGAATAAAGTCAATATTGTAATGTAATACATGCGTGTGTGTGTGTGTGTGTGTGTGTGTGTGTGTGTGTGTGTGTGTGTGTGTGTGTGTGTATGCTTACTTTGGTAAGGAAGGGTGTCTTTCTTACACAGGGAGAACCGACCGGCAGACGCCTTCCTCCGTTCCTCTCTCGCCCGCTCTCGCTCGCCCGCTCCCTCACTCGCTCTCTCAGCTCTTTGAATAATTAGTGATGTGTGTCAATATTGCAGCCCATAGTAACCATATGGTGGGTGCAGGCAGACAGGCCATTGTTGGGAGCTGTGAAATATTGTGTATCCCTGCAAGGACTGGAGCCAGCGGAGGCAGGAAGTGTTGTCGGGACTGACAGGGACATTGTGTGCTTGAATGGGTGAGTCCTCGGTGGCAGGGAGCACCGCGGACCCAGACAGAAAGTCTTGACCCTGGCGAGAAAGGCTGATTAGGCATGGTGCTGCAGGCCTCTCCTTCATCCTCTACCACCCCCTCCACACCCCCTGGAAGCCATTAGGGCCCAAGCAGAATACAACAAGGCCACTTAACTCAGCGAAGCCTTTTCACTGCCCACATAAAAAACACTCATATATTCATGTCAGGGATGGAGAGAAGAGGGACGGGGGCTTTCTTCTGAGGTGGCAGAGGCAGTGTGTGAACTCAGGAGCTATCAGTGTGTCTCATTTGTGGGAATGACAGTATAGTTAGGGGTTGTGAACACATGTATTGGTCCTACGCTTCTTAAGGAGAATAGAATAGAATAGAATAGAATAGAACTTTTTAGGAGTTTAGACCATTTTCAGTGGTCCCAACTCATGTATTACACTTACATGTTAAAATGCACCAGAACTAAATGGCAAAATTGGTAGTTTGTGTGTGTGTTGTGTAGTGGACAGATTGGAAATGAAGTCAAGCTTTTGTTTTACAGTCCACATATTACCACAGTGGAATCAGAGAAAAACATTAGTTCAGATGTAATAGACGGAGGCCAACACTATCCAGTCACATTAACAAGCTGTGGAATACAGGATATATCCCAACAGTACATGATGCTTTCAAATACAAAATAATTGCCCAGCAAATATCTGACTCTTAACTCTGCAAACATTTCAATGCAGGAGAAACATTTAAATGTAAAACTCCTTTGATACGTGTTTGATCCTAGATCTGGCAAACATTTAATTTCAATAATTCCTTAAAAAAATATGAAATATTCCAACTTCGTTTGACACAGAAAACGTCTGCATCACCAAGGACGAGCTTCACATAACTTAAGGCAGCAGGATGACCAATAGGTGGGATTCCATCTTAGAAATATGTGATACCTGCTCTTACAAATTGATTACTTCCATTAAAGTAAAATTGATTATGAAATATAATTTTAAAAAATACTATCTTAAGACCTTCTCATAAAATAGTTACAATATAAAGGATGCAACAGCTTCGTTTTTTAACTACTGAGCACTAAACTTAACAAACAATTCTGCCCTGCAGCACAAACGTTGAACCGGAGGAGCGAGTCGGTCTGGTTCAGTTCTGCTGTTCCTCTCTGCTCTATAACTACCTGATCAAATACACTTCCATCCACATCTCATCTCCTTCTTGTCTCTCCTTCCTCTCCTCTTTCATCCTGTCCTCCTTTCCCCTCTCTGCCAATTATCTCTCCCTCAGTCTGTCACTCTTTGTAGTCTAATAAAGGCGTTCTAAATTGATGCCCATCCCGCCTTTATTCCCCTGATAAAGCACAACAATTAAGGCCCATGTCTCTTTGCTTAGGCCTTTGATGGCTCACAAAGCTGCACCACTCAGAGCCAGAGAGAGGGAGAGGTGGAGGAGCCAGACACAAGTTAACAGGCAACTCTCTCTCTCTCTCTCTCTCTCTCTCTCTCTCTCTCTCTCTCTCTCTCTCTCTCTCTCTCACACACACACACACTTACACACACCCATATTGTACAGTAAGCATGCACACATACATAGATGTAGGCCCAATGATATGTAGCACAAATATTGTAGGCATACAGTACGCAAGTTCTACAAACACACACACATGCACAGCACATACACACTTACAGTACACGTAAGCATCTACACACTTGACTATAAACACACACATACAGACATACACACACAAACACACACACACAATATGGGGCCAGGCAGGCCCTTGTTTCAGCTCCATCCTCTTGTTTTCTTTCCCTCCACACAGCTTCTTAGTGCATACACACCGTCTAATCAACAGGTCCTCAGTGAATGATGCAATAAAATACCCAAAAAACACCATGATAAAATGATATCTCTCCAATTGATCCAATTATTTGACTCGTAACCCTCAAAGCACTTAAATCCAGCACATCCTTGAACATGTTTGAATTAGAGGTTTAAATATAATACAAGTTTATATTTTCCTCCTTACATCCCACAAAATATAAATTCAATGATTCCTCAACAATTGTTTCCCAGCCCTTTCCTTAAACTAGCAAGGTATTATAGCTATAGGTACAGTACACACACACACACACACACACACACACTGCTAATGTCTTCCCTTAAGCTACCTACCCACTGACATATCAAACAGGAGAAATATTAATGTCTCTTACAGTGGCAATAATGATGTGAGACCATAAGGCAAACCTAGGTGACTTGTATTTTATTATGAAAAAATGTGCAAGTTTATAGTTTTACTTTCTCCTAGAGGGAGATGTTTTTGAAGAAAAGAGAAAATTGTTTGGAAATGTTTGATAACAGTCTTGTGACAGCCAAAACGTTGTAAACAATCATATTTGCTTGCAGAATTGCTTGATGAGAATTAACGCATAGATAATTACCAGGTAAAAACTAAAACATTCAGCACAAAAAAAACAAACATTTAAAAAACACAGCGTGATACCTGCGGGAATGTTGAACATGTTCCTTCTTTGTTTATTGAATTGTGTTTCCTATATGCCATAACAGCAGGAGGCAAGCTCCTCTCAGATGTAAATTTGAGTAGTCACTGGAAATAAATGGGAAGGTGTGTAGGAAGGCAGTAGACAGAAAGTCATTAAAATCCATATTCAGTCTCTGAGGGATTGAACTAAACAAGAGTAGCTGTGTTGTTATGGTAGACAAATGAAATTGAATCGGTACCCTGTTATTATACAGCATCTGAGAAGAAGTGAACAGAAACTTTTGTACTCGCTGTCCCACAAAATTATGCTGCCTACAGGCCATCTTGACATGTTACAACAGTACTGTACTTTTTGTACTATTACATGAATATTATGCATATATATAATACGTATATATATATATATTATATGTCAGCATGTTAAGACATATTACACTGGTTTATGATGTATGATCTAAGAGCTGGAAAGAGCAAATATTTTTGCCACAGCCTTAGTTCACTAGACATTTACTTCACTTTACGTCACGTTGTTTTTCATTTGAATTCCTAAAAAGCCCTATTTACTGCACCAAGTGTATGAAAACTTGCTAACTTGAAAACTACTGTACAGTTTTGCCCCTGTGAGGTTCAGGACTATGTTTTTTCCAGTTTTCATTATCTAAATGAGCTGTATTTAACACAGCGTGGAATACATTTCTTCTAGGTAGGTAGGCAGGTAGGTACTTTATGAATCCCCGAGGGGAAATTTCTGTCACAGCAGCCAAGTAAAATAGAACAACAACAACATAGAATAACACAACTAAGATAAATAATACAAGTTAAAGAATAAAAGATATAAGATATGCTCTACAAAAAAAAAAAAAAAAAATGACACCCCTCAGTGGATAAATTCAAACTCACCACTTCTCAATAACTCTCAAACCAAAAGATTTTTTATCAAACTTAAATTTACAGTTTTGGGATATGTATGAGATAAATATCATAACTGAACCATGATAAATTAGTTTTGTTTTTTCGTGAGGCGTCCCTTTAAGCTAAGGGATAACATAAAGGGGTGAGAAAAAGAGTAAGGTAGCCTTATTGTTCTGGTGTGAACAAAGACTAACACAGTCAACAGGCCCTCTCTCACACAGATACTCTCTCTCTCTCTCTCACCACTTTCTCTCTGTCTCTCTCTCCAGTAACACCAACTCAGCAGTATAGTTACCTGGGAGGCAGGGCCTTGTGAGTGAGTAATGTTGCTGGAACAAAAGCCCTGACAGCAGAAGTGTGGAGAGAGTGATGAGACCCCCTGCTGGTCTGCTAGCTGGCCTGGCCTCAGAGTCTCCTCTCTGGCTTTGCCTTTCAGCCGCACGCCCCTTAGGGCTTGGAGCCCCGAAGGCACCATAATCCTCAAGAAGACAGACTGGGTCCTAATTTATGAATGATACTCTTTCACACAAATCTCTTACTTGTGATGAAATCCAAGCCAAAGTTGTGATTCATGAAAAAAAAATGTTGATGTTCAAAGGCTCAGTTTCTTGTACTTTTCTCCAGTTTTCCATAAATAAAAACTAAATGAAACCAAAATCTCTCCCTATCCAAAGTAAGGATACTGAATATTATTTTCATTATTTATTTTTATTCTTTCAAATGATCTTAAGATGTAATCGTGAATAAAACAAACACGTAATTTTCCATAAATGAAAACCCTGAGAAATGGGCATCCACATTGTTGAAACAAACTAAATCAAACTGGTGCAGCTGAGTACAGTAGAAGCTCATTTCTCACACTGCTGAACCAAACTTGTGATTACGTGATTACGGCTGAGCTGGGCTTAACACACTAACTGATTAAAACCCAAAGTGAGACAACTTGGACTGTGTGAGAAGTGTACTAACATGAAGAGGATGTCCTACTGGGGTAGAAGGGGAGTTATTATAAGTATGACATGACAGCATAGTTCACTTCAACACATTGTTGTAAAACACTAAATAATGACCCTACTTCCTGTCAATGAAGGAGTAGCAGTTATCCTTGCATGTGCTCTATGAAACTCTCCGAATCAACCGAGCTCCCCTGTGTGCTCAGTAGCCTCCATGGGTACATTTTCATGGAAAAAGTTGTCCAGTGAGCAGTCCTTGACACTAAAAATAGTGAGTGTTTAGACTCATCGAACTTTAAAACGGTTAGAAATTACAGTTATCTACTACCTATAAATTAAAGTAGCTTGGTAAAAAATTCTCATCTGCCCTGCACAGTGCACTTCACTAAATGTTTTTTTTTTTACCACCAGCAGTCTTAATATTACTTTAGACTGGAGGAGTTCAACTTTGGCTGAGTGGTTTGTGTTTGGGAGACCTTGGCTTAAATCCTGTTCCTGTTAACCACTCTCATTAGTTGAGAGTTAGTTGGCTGTACCGGGACTAGGATGTGAAGTGACACAACACAACCAACTTCTCCTGACTCCCGCCTCTTTGCCAGCCCCTCCTGGTTGCCAGGGTAAATGTCATGGCGACCATGGGATCAGTTGCAGGCTCAGAGGGACGTCTGGCTGTGATGGGGCGCGTGACATGATACACAACAATCAGACGCCATGACAACCCAGCAACAATGCTGTTGATGCAGCCCCTCAACCAAACTGTATGGAGAGTTGGAGAGAGAGGACAATAAACCTATTGGTGAGTGGAGGAAACTCATGAATAGAGAGGTGTTGGGATCAAAGGCTTTCTATGTCCTGTTCTGGACGAAGCTGTATTTTAATATCTGCTGAAAAAGAACGAGGACATAATGGGCAAAGCTTATTAGACCAAGGATCCTTTCTCGTTTCCTTGTTGCGTTTTGTGTAACTCTGTGTTTCTGTCTCTTTCCCCCTCAAGCTCTATGTCTCTTTCCAATGCGCACACACACTAGGTAAACTGGACCTCTAAATATAGAAATAAAAAAACATTTTAAAGTTTCTGAATGTCAGATTCATCGTGTCAGATAACATACAATTGTAAATAATTATTTTGAGAAATGAATAGTTGCAATCTGTATACGGGGCCTATAGTAATCATTTAAACACAAAGGTGAGACCATAAAAACACAAAGTATAGCATTTCATTCACAATTTTTGGTCTGGATTTTCACAAAATGACCGGAAGCCGTAAAATTAGTCATTGGATTACAGTTTCCTGTTATTTCTTTCAAACTCTCTGATTCAAAACAAAAGGATAGAAAATATCTTCACAAGAAAAGTACATCTGATGAGGAGAAAACACAAAAAGAGACAGAATACAGAAATATCAATATAAATATGTCAGTTTTGTAAAATGGCTGGATACTGAAAAATGAAACAATTGAAATATCTTTCCTCCAGTAGCTCTGACAAAACTCCGGCTGACATTTCAGCTTGACTAGCAGTACAAAACTCAACTAAGCCGATGCTGCCACCATGTGGTTCGCATTAGGCAGTGAGTTAAAATCCCCAATAATCCCATTCATACCTATCAAAGGGTTTTCTTTGTTTTGTAATCTGCAGTGTCTTGAGCATGCCCTGCTTTACTCACACACATTACCCATTAGGCCTCACGTGTACAAGACTGAATCCTATCGCACAAAATGAACATGTAATATAAATTGTACACTAATGATCTGTGTATCTGTTTTGGCGCTTGAGGTCAGGCGTTTAATTCCCATCCCCATCAAATGCTGCATTGGTATCAGACGTAGGATGGTATAGAGGCCCATTTAGAACATTTGCAATAGTTTGGTCTTGTCGATTCACAATTAGTGTTCTTGTTATTACCATCTCCAGCTCAATCATAAAATGGTAGAATATGTTGAAGAAATGTCCACAGACAGTCTACTAAGAAGAGACAAGTAGCATTGTCTGTCATTTAGCTTTTGAGTACTAGTATATGTTTCATATGTTGAATACACCAGTGGCTCCCATTTATCAACGTGGTCCTCAACAGACCCATGATGTCGGGATGAATTAACCACACATCTATAAGCACCTGGTGAGGCAGTATAGTAGGACAATGCTCAGTTCCTCATTTTCCAAGTCCAGGAGGAGTGGCGTCATCTCAGAATCAATCAATTCTCTTAGATATTAGAGGCTGGAGCATAAAAACACTTCTCCCCAAGTATTTTTGCAAAGTTGCAAGTAAAGTATTCATGATCATCACATTTTAAAGCATTGATGTGAGTGACCATTTGCATCCGTGCATGTCAGCATGTCAACAAAATAAACAGTTTAACTTAAATGTAAATAAAACATTCATTAGAGACATCATTCAGTCTAAGTTTAATTACATAACCTAGTAAAAGCAATTCATAGAACTATCATAGAAGTTATGAATGCAGATAGGGCGTTTCAGACTTAAAATACCTTATGTGGGTGGAAATCATCCCCCATGATTTTGGTTGTCGAAGGTCACATTGCAGTCATGTACACAATGCACACAATAAATGTAGTTTCACGTTGAGTACACTAGAGGAAGCCCTCTACCCAAATCTGTACCCTTTATCTGTTCAGTGTCAGATTTGAAACTGGTTTTAACAGGGTTGTGACAAAAGGGCAAGAATCGGCACAGGCATTCAAGTTAAAACATAAGTGATGGTGGCAAGAACATTTTAAAAATAGACGTGAGAAGATCTCAGCTTCAAGGTGTCCTCTCACTGGATAGTTGGATTCACTTCTGTGCTATCTTCTGAGCAGGCTGGTGCAATGATGCAGATAAAGATGTTGAATGTGTGCACTGCACATGCTAACACACACACAAGTCTAGATACCCCCTCACACACACACGCATACACTCTCACTCCTCCACCCCACCCAACCCCAACCCCTTCAGACACACACAAACACACACCTGGCACCCAGTGCTTAATTGGGGGTTCTGTCACCGTTCCGTGACCCTCTCTAAATTTATCGTGGGCTGTTGCTGTCCCCACGTGTGTCTCTCATATTTCTGCTGGCCGTTGGGACAAGCTAAGAATAGAACAGCACCGACACAGATTAACAGTCTCCGAGAGATACTGCCCTCCAAGTCGCTCTCGCTTCCTAAAAACCTATTATTTCCCTGTCTATCACTCTTACAGCCCTGACACCCTCCTTCTCAATGTCTCTCTTCCTCTCTTCCTATGTGTAGCTATTGTCCTGATCCATAGTGTATTGCAGGAGAGGGAGGGAGGAGCAGAACTCGTGTGTGTACCTGGATGTCCACATAAACAGTTACGACAACAATGATCCAAGCAGGTCGGAGCAAACATAGCAGAGGAGTTTTGGATCTACTGATCTACTGCCTTTATGATCCTACTCACTGGGCTATTTGTTGAACTTTAAAGGGGATGGTGGGCAGGTGAATTGCTGTTTGCTCACATTTGGGTGAGTACATCGGGTGCGTCATACAGTACCTCTTCACTACCTCCTCACATTGGACCACTGGACCCTGATCCAATTGTCTCATCTACCCAGCATGTCCTTTGCTGGTAAGTCAGGATGTGTCTGAAAGGCTTTCAAGCACCAGTTTACTCATGCCTGCAAACGACTCCATGCAAAAATAACAGTTGTGTCACTACCGTAAAGTCCAACCAATGTTGATAAATAGAGGACTTCATCTGATTGCTGCTGTAATGATACTCAGCTATACCTGGAAAACAAAAGAAAATCCCCACTCTGAAGTAATGGGTAGAGGTGGCTGGACTGCCCACAATCCAAACTTTTACCTGGTGAGACGCAACATGAACATGACCCTGAATAGGGAGTAGCATTGGAAAGACAGGAGAGTCCTTCAGAGACTTCTAAATGTCACATCTAATCCTAGGATGGAGCAGGATCCCCTGGATATGTACGGTTGTCCC
Source organism: Hoplostethus atlanticus (assembly GCA_034670405.1). Lineage (NCBI taxonomy): Eukaryota > Metazoa > Chordata > Actinopteri > Trachichthyiformes > Trachichthyidae > Hoplostethus > Hoplostethus atlanticus. Next base: position 1,296,462 of record JAXDDX010000065.1, on the reverse strand, counting down.
TGACTATGTGCGCGTGAAAGACAGTGTTGATCCAGCGCCACCTGGACACCCAATCAGTTTGTCCACTTGGTGCAGTAAACCTGATTGGCCTACGCACCGGGTTATTCAGGGCCGGCTCTGAATCCCTCCTCTATCTGCCTGCCTAGCCTGCCTCTTTCTGTGTTGCCTCACAGAATCTGTGTGTGTGTGTGTGTGTGTGTGTGTGTGTGTTGGTGTGTGTAGGTCAGCTCAATCTGGGCTTAGATAAAGGTATTAGGGAACCCATGGTGATTTTCTCCAAACAGCAAAACTTGAATGAGCAGTAGGATTAGGTAAAGGCTAATGCAAACACGTCTCACTGCCACAGCCAAGGCTAACAGACCATAGTACAGCAACCAACTGTTGGTTCTTACTCTGTTGCATTTACCTCTCATAATTTAATGGGAAATGACATGACTGGAGCATACCTTTACACCAAAACAGAGGGGGGGAAAAAAAAATCCAAACCACACCAGCACATACTTAGTCCTAAGTAGTCTACTGATGCGTAAGTCCCTGGTTCTAAACACACTTATCCCAATTGAGAAACCAAACTGGCCACCGGTTAGCTAAGGGGAATATAACATAGGATTACAAGGCTTCAAGAAAAGCTATCCTACTGCTTATACATCTCTAGCAGCAGACAGTCTTCCCACAACAGCAGCACTATATAGGCCTACTAGATGTGAGCAGCTGGGTAAACAGTGGAATTGAGCTGACCCTCACAGGTGAAGAGCTTTATGACTTTTTGTTTATCATTTGTCATCATCATGTTGTTAAGTTCATTGAGAGCAGTTAAAAAACCTAGTGAAGAACAACAGAATAGAATAGAATACCAGAAAAGACAAAATGCAACAAAGAGAGTACGGACAGTCAAGACATATTCAGGAAATGGATCCAATTTCCTCTGACATTGTCATCTCACATTCCTGGGATGGTAGCTTATGCTGTCTGAGGCAATAAGGCACCATTACCACTAATCTCAATAAAATCATTTGTATTTTCAGAAAAGCATTTGTTCTTTTCAAAGTTTCACAAAGAGCCATAATAAAGCTTTATTCCAGACTAAAAATGTGGATAAACATTTAAACATAATAAGCAGAAAAGGTGGGTTACTGAGTTTGGGTGAGTTTGCCCCGTGCTCATCAGAGCCACTACAGACCAAATACATTTCCCAAACAAATTTCAAATTAAGAGTTATACAATTATTCATACGCTCAAAGGTGTAAATGCTTCTGGCAATAGGAAAATCTTCGATGGCTTCATTCAATAATACTAAAAAAAAAAAAAAAAAAAAAAAATAGTTTGCATTCCAGCGCAGTGCACTTTGCCTACCAGCAGCCACGGAGCAGTATGAATTTGGTGGGAAGGCACGAGGAGAAAAAAGGTTTTTTGACGTCAGCCACGTTCGAATTTAGTAGACCAAGATGGCGGAGGTGAGCGGGTTGAGGAACAGAAATCACTTCGAACCAAACTGCAAACGCCGCGTCGTTGACGAAGGTAACCTCTACATTTTGCAATAAATGTATTAGAGAGACCCGAATATGAGTTCGAGGCTTCGGGACATTATTTACGTCGTATGGTGCCACCGTTTTTTTTAAACAGTGGAGTGACAAAGTCGCTTGTCCGTTAGTCAGGCACCTATGTTTTTAGTTGTGGACCCTGCGGCACGACTGCTAGTTGAGTGAAGGTTGTATTTTTCTGGATACGGGGTGGCGTTAGCAGGCAAGCTAACCAGCTAATCTATCCCGACACTATCTAGACACTTTGACCTGGACCGTAGGGTAACACCGGACCGCCCGTCGTGTCCGGGTTGTCCTGCCTGCGGGTTGCACTATGAACCTAATAGGGTTCAAGCGCCGCGTTTAAGAGTAAACTTTGGAACAGTCGGCGCAACCCGTTTCCTGTAACGGACTTTCATAAAATTATGCGCTCATCTAAGTCTTAACATAACACGTAAAGCCTCTCATCCCACGATGACTCTGTTATTTTTAAATACTCTATTATTAGTCCGTCGCATTTGCCAGCAGACTTATCCACTTGAAGCTAATTTCCAGGCTAATATTATCCTCGGAATACAGCTGAAGCCGTCAGTGTGAAACTTTGCGCATTTCACTGTCAGAAAAATAGACAACCAGTCTATCGAAGCAAGAAAAAAATGAAGACTTGCTATTGTTCTGTACACAAGTAAATACAAGCTCTAGTCTATGAAGGCACACATCTGTGTGTCTCGTTGACCGATGCAAAGACCACATAGCCACCTGATGCTTATTTACTCGCAGTCAGGTGCACGCGCTGTTGTTGACAGAGTTCATCGTGTGCTCCCAGTTAACTCACTAAGTAATTTCAGCGTCTTGTTTAGGTTATAGCATTAATGACGGACAGGATCCTCGCGTTTTTTTAATAACAGGGGCTTAGGTTTTCACACCAGAGAACCCCAAATAAATGCATATTGGTTCCCCCTGAGAAAACTTTATCCAAGGATCCCTCCTCCCCAGCTCTGCAAACAGTGCTGTTCTTAACTTGGTTTCAATACAGAATGATGTGTATAACTGAAATGGCAAGTGGGGTAAATGAAGGCTGTGGTGGAGTATCCTCCTAGTGTCAATCCAACATGCTATGCTAAACAGCAAATTCAATTCACACATCCTACTTTTCAAAATTTCGGGCTGAGATATCTTTTTTTTTAATCTCTTGGCAGTGGGAGATATGATCAAAAATCCCTTATCATGATAACCCATTTGACTGCTTTCATACATGCCAGCTGGCTCTGTGGCAATAGAGTAACATGCACTCTATGGCTGTTCTTAATCAGTATTTTGTCCTTGGAGCGCAGACTGGGACCTCTCTGCTGCTGTTGACAGTTTGCCCTGCTTGACTTTTGTCCAGAGAGGCCGAGTCAAGTTGTCCGTTGGTGTTAGTGTGTATGCAAGTCAGAGCGCCTGCATTTCAATAGGCTACAGTGACTCCCTCATTGTCTTTCAGTCAGCGCAGTCTTGTCTGACATAGCATTGGTAAAAGTAGCCTATTTGAATATCCAATTTATATCCAATTTGCTCTTAACTAGCCATCCAAATTTTTTTTTCTCAGTCATTTAAAATGCGACGCCTGAATGCCAGGAGGCTTCAAGAGGTTCTTGAGACACTGTAAGAGCTGGCACTGATGATCAGCGTTGCACCAGTGGAGGGGAGATTTTGCGTAGAAAAGACAAGAAGAGGAGGTTTTGCATGAATTGCCATGGTTTTCCCTGCTTGCTTAACTCTCAGGCCGCCAGTGTTTTATCTGACACCCCAAATGAAAATGTGAAATGTCTTGCAGAATATTTGGAAGTGATGAAACGTATCTCTTCCTTGCACAACACTTCAAAATGGAATCAAGTAGCCTCTTCGTCACTCCCCAAAGGTTACTATTTACTCCATTCCCACACAAACCCACCCCTATGATGCTAGCAACAAAGTCTCCTGAAAATACAGGAAAAATGCCCCTTAAAACTGTGGAACTTTCCCATATTTAGATAGCTGTTTAAGTAAGTGGGTCGTGGCCTTACCACAGTCTACCTCAAATATAGTGCATGAGTTTGGGGATTGAAAGCTGGGACACAGTACTGAGATGTAGGCTAGCTAGCCCTGACACTCTAGCTATTCTTGCCATGCGTAAAGATAGGCCCCAATTAGAACTGGAGGGATACAAGACTAGAGTACACTGTACAGATAGAAGTACAGTGTGTGTGTCTTTGCAATGCTGCATCCTGCATGTGCATGATGTACTGTATAAACTTGTGCCATCCCCTGGTGAACTCATTGTAGTGTGTGTGTGTATGTTCACATGTGCGATAGTGTGTGTGTTGGGGGGCGATTCATGTAGGCCATGTAGGTTGCTTGGTGCTTACATAAGATAAGAAATAAGGTGGCTAATTTTAGTTCTGCCCCCATTTACTTCAAGCTTAGGAATGGGATAGTGCACTTAGCACTTTTTAATCAAGTGTTAGAGCAGCAGTACATATCAGAAGAGACATGTTTTTTCACAAGCTGTTATGTAGATCACTGCAGCACAACGCTAGCATACAAGTTTTCTTGTTTGCTTATTGTATCACTCTCACACATATACATATACACGTGTACAGACTCGCACACACACACTGCTGCAATACGGACTCTTTGCAGTCCCAGCAGAATAGTGTCTTTGTGTAGATCCCCTCTATGGCTGCAGTGCCACTTCATCATGCTGAGAGCTGCTCTGGCCTTGATGGGAACCTGCACTGCTACAGACAGAGGAGATGTGAAGGACTAATTTGTGTTCTGAGCAAACTAGTATAATTGCCCTCAGGATAGAGGGAATTTACAGCTGTCCTGTATCATTTGATATAATCAGTGGTGCCCCCACACCACCTTGCCATAATGTCTTGGAGAGAACTCTGGTGTGAATTTGAAAGGGCTGTCTTGTTTGTGAACTCAGGGGATGTGAAACCTAATTTGTGTGCTAAGCAGGCTACTAGAACTAGGCTATGTAGAGAGGGCTAGTTTATAGGCTATGCCTGTCATCCAGGTTCATAATGAACATTTGTTCTGAATTTGTTCATTGACTGAGATGAAGGTATATCTCCACCATTGAGGTGTATCAGCATCCAGCTGTGAAGGCACAGTGTGGCAGTGGCATGCCTCTGTGTTTGCTTTTACCTTCTGTTAACACTCATTTAAACACACAGAGTGGGTTCTGATGTCCAAACTAGTAGATACACAGCTAAGATATGCATTTAAAAATAAATCCAACATATAACCTACATCTCCTTCCTTCATTTTCAAGTGATGAACAGTGTGTTGGTGTGTGTGGCTAGTGGAGCGTAAGTAATCGGTTTGTAGCCACACGCAACCAAGCTCATGCTGAGCTGTTGGACAGTTGGTGTTTGTGGTATGCTATCCTGGTATGTGTTCAGAATTTGTTTGCCTCAAGGGCTGTTGGAACTGGCACAGAGGAAGATGACATCAATGACAGCAAAATTCAGCAGACTCTGTTGATAACTTGAAAGGTCCATCTTTGGACCAAAACGTTGACCAACCATGTACAACGGGCTCATTAAAATATGGACGATAACAGGACCGCTAGGCTTTTTGCAACCAACCCACAGCTTAAGAAAAACTGATTTAAAAAGGAAAAAAAAAAAAATGATACAATCAGGCGCACCAACCTTTTTCTTCAGATGGTTAGCTGTTGGGCTCTTCCTGTACACATTCCAGTGTTTTTCTCTACAACTTGAGATGAAGAAGCAGCCCTACCTTGAAAATGGCGGGCATGTACATTGCCCACGCATCCATCTCTCTAGGTCATATGACCTAGTGGTAAGGGATGGGTGCTGTTCATTTGCCGAAACTGTAGTTCGATCTTGGTTGGTGACACCCACAGACGCGCTGCAACCTTATCTGGGATGACTTAAAGAGGCTGAATGAGCAATGCTTAATGCTAGTCATCCAACCTGTTCTGTGGACTCTGTCAGGTATATGGCCAAAGTATTGCTGTTTTTACTTAGTATTGTACAATAGGGAGTGTTATTTTTATCCCTGCATCAGTGGTTCACATACCTGGAACGAAGGTGTGGAAATGATTCCCTCCTGGCTGGAAATAAGGGAAGTAGGTTTGTGATGATACTAGAGTTACCATGTAGCTTGATAGCACACCATAGAGGACCAAAAACAACTTGTTGATAAATATTGGAAGATTGGAGCAGTCCTAGATATAGAGGCTGGCTAATGGCACATTCCACAACACTAAAAGGCCCGTTTATAAGTTAGTTTTTCTACTAACACAAGCTACTGTCCTGTAGGAACTATACATTTTGATACAACACTTTTAATACTGCAATGCCTTCATTTATACTACAAATGTGGCATCATGATACTTTCTAGAAGGAACGGGGTTCTTTAAAGGTAAAAGACTTTCATAGAAAGATCAAAATGACTGAGGAAGATGTGGAACACTATCCTCCTGAACTCCTCGCCTTCTGTCCTTTTTACTAACCCTTAGTGATTTCAGTGCAAGGCTATTTCTGAGCCTGACCTAGATGGGTAGACCAGAGTGGGTAACAACATGTAGCCTGGCACAGAATGTTGGAATCATTCCCATGTACAATTTGACCCATATAGGGCATCTTACATTTTCATTGCGGCATGGTAGCCCATTTTTCAGAACATTAGACATTTCAAGTAAACTAACATTCACTATGCAGGGAAACTAACCTTTAAAAAAGTGAGTGTCTTTCCACATAACTGGGCCTCCCTCTGTCTGTTCATTATCAGCACCACCATGCAGTATATTATCTAACCAATGTAACCTTATCTCTCTCTCTTTCTCTTTCCACTATTCTCTCATCTACAGGCGTGAGTGGGGTGGAAGATGTCCCCATTTCTCGGCGTAAGCAGAGGCCTCCCCTGGCCAGGCCTGAAGACCTGGAGGACGAAGAGGGGGCCAACCAGACACCGATTACCAGGACCCAGGCCTCAGATACTTGCAAAGCTGCCAGCCTAAACCCCTCACCAGATGAAGAGATCCAGGAGGAAGAGGTGAAGTGTTTCCTGCTGTATTCTCATCTATTCACAAGCATGTATCATAAATGCTGGATCCCTTTTGAAAAGAGACCTTGTTCTAACGGAACTTTCACATTGGTTAGGGCCTAGAGGTTAGTTTAGGACCAAAGAAGAATACAGGAAGAGGATAGTTTTGTTTTTCACATAGTGCAAGATGTGTGTGTGACGTGTGGTTAAGAAGTTTCATACAACCTTACTGAAATTTCTGTTAAACACACACAATTCTTGTATTCAACTAGACAAGATGATCATCTCATTGGCTATCTCCCCCTTCTGCACACTCCCCCATTTATGTACCTGATTGACCGATCACTGATTGAAATTATTCCTTTTTTAGAGTTACAGCACCTCCTCACTGCTGGTCAGTGCCTGGCAGTTGTTGAGTTTTCCCTCCATAGTTTGTTTTGAGGCACTCTCGCCTCGTATTGAGTGATGCTCACTCATCCGGTGTTACAGTCTCACTAATGCGTGTAAGTTTTGCAACTGGAGTGGCTAATCTATGTGTGACAAAAATATTTTTAGCCAGCGAATATTTTAGTTACAACTAGAAAGAACTAGCAAAACAGTTTTGCCTAACTGGTGTGGAATTGATTAACTTTGGGCAATGCTAACGAGACCTTAACGAAACAAGCTACTATGTTATGGCACTGAAAGATAGCCAACCTACTTGAGCGTAAAGATGTAGTAGAGTGGATCAATTCTTCTTGACAATATAGTAATACTTACTTAGACTATAGTAATACTGTTGTAAAGTATGTGTTGTGGGACTGTACAGCATCTGTTCTTGTGCATTAGAAAAGTGAGCAGGCATTGAAAGCATTGATTGATTAAAAAACCCTTGTCTTTACCAGGCTGCGGTAAAGAAAGACAAGGCCAGACCTGTCCAAATTGTCCGGGCCCACGAGGATGAGCATAGCTTTGAGCTGGATGCAGCAGCATTGGAGAAAATCCTGCTGCAGGATCATATCAAGGACCTGAATGCGGTGGTAGTGTCTGTGGCCGGGGCCTTCCGCAAGGGCAAGTCTTTCCTGTTGGACTTCATGCTACGCTACATGCACAACCAGGTGAGATGCTACATTCTAGTAGTAAACACACAAGAACACATCTTCCTGTGAGGATTCATTTTGCTTTACATGCACAACCAGTGCAGTTCGCTTGTAAGAGGACCAAGACCCACATTAAGACACCCTCAATTAAACCACTGCAAACATGCTTGGTGTGAATGTGTGAAGTTTGGTTGCTCTAGCTTCAAGCATATACAAATTATGCCACACTTCCTGTTTGCAAATCTTTCCAGTCAACTTTGCTTGTGTGTCACAGTGAAACATTTTGGAATTCAAAGTCGGTGTAATCTAGGAAGTACAAATATGCTTTGTGCAAAATTCTGTGGAACTTGGATCAACTTTGTGGGAAATTAAAACAATTGCATGAAATTAAAAATGGTGGAAAACTATCAAGTATGCTCTGTGTAAAATTTGATGGAGATTGAGTCAACATTATAGGAGACTTTAAAATGATGATGGTGGCGCTATGGAGCACAACTAAATGGAGTCTGACACATTTAGGTGGATTTTCAAAAGGCAAATAGCTGTAACCCAGGACATCCAAATATAGGGCAAAGTAGGTTTTGTATAAAAAAAAATGGTGGAAAACTAAATTAAAAGCAGCGTGTGCAATGGATTTGTCTTGCAAAGAATCTGAGGGGGAAATGTTAATGATTCTACGCCATACAGTTCATTGATTAAAACTTGCTCGCTAAAAGTTGCTCGTTATAGCACCACCATCTGGCCGATCTGTGTATTTATTTTTTGGCTGAGTAGTGGGGAACATTTCAAACCTATCCACCACATTCGGTGACAATTTTGACAAGGGAGAATGTAATCTCTTAGCAGATGTGACCAGGAGCATGCACATACTCTCATGCAAACGTACATCCACCCAGCAGCTGTGACCTGTGCCTCACCCAGACAAATAAGTTACTAGTCTTTCAGACTTTCTTGCAGCAGTTGGACACACAGAAGCAGACGGGATCACCTTACACTCACTCACCCCTGCACACACACACAAGAAAAGGCTGAGGAGTGTTTATGACCGTTGTCTCACAGCTGTTTGTGAGCATGAACATGGGCATTCATTCAAGTCTGACAAGACCGTTGCACGTGTCCACATTTCTCTCAAACAAAACCATTGATGCTATTTTTCATGTCAGACCCCTTTCTTCAGCCTGTATATCAGCTAAGCTCCCATTATAATAGCAGGGTTGTATAGCTTTCACATGTCTATATTTTTCTTTTCTTTTGTTTTTAGTGGGTTATAAATATTTGTTATTGTCACCACCTGTTCTGGATAGCCCCCCTCATGTCAAAAAGAGACACTATTATCTTTATCTGTCATGATTTAAAGTTATGATTAGTGTTAGGTCTGCAGCAGAGAAATGGCGGAGATGCACTGCCCTGTTTCAGTCACCGGGAATCGGTTGTTATGCATACTTTGCCTTGCAAATCAATGATTTGCTTTTGAGGCTGGTTTAAACATTTGTAAATTGTGGTCTCTCAGTGGATCTCCTCACTCATCAGTGGAAAATACTGCCAGCATGTGTTGCTTTGTCAAAGATAGAAGTTCATTCCTTTGCTGGAATCTTTATTTTTCCTGCTTAATACTAAATTTTGCACCTACCTTTCAGTTATAAAACACAATTTGAAAGTTGACCAGTGACCACTTGGTAGTCTTGTTACTTTTGGAAGCCACATTTTAGTCATTGTTTTCCAGGGTGATCTATCTGTACTTGTTACTGTATAATAAAAGCATGTGACGATTGTGATGGCAGGATAGCTTGAACTGAATGTGATGCTACAGTGCCCTGCTGTGGACTAGATTGGTAAATTAATTCCAAAATAAAATCTCCTATAAACTAATGAATTGTTTCACCATGAATCCCTGACAAAGACAGCCCTTTTTTTTTCTTTCCCTGCAGCTCTAAAATGAGTCAAATACTCAAATCCAAACTTTATTCCAGTTATGCTCTTTCATCACTCTGGATTTGAGTACATTGACCCATGATCTAGTTTCACTCTTTCCCTCCCTCTTTTGTCTCACCCCACCTTTTCTCCCCTCCCCTGCACAATTTCCTCCTCTTCTACCCTTCACTCTCTACCTCTCAACTCTAATCATTTCAATCCACCCCTCTCTCTTCCTTTCTTTCCTGACCCATCTTTTCTCCATTTCTTCCCTCTTGCCTTTATTTTCATCCCCCTCCCTATCCTCTCACCCTGCCCCCATCCCTTCCTCTCTCCTCCCTTCTCACCCTCTCTTCTCCCTCCCCGGTAGGAGAGTGAGTCATGGATGGGGGGAGAAGATGAGCCCCTGATAGGGTTCACCTGGAGAGGAGGCTGTGAAAGGGAGACCACGGGCATCCAGGTCTGGAGCGACGTCTTTGTTGTTGACAAGCCCGATGGCACTAAGGTAGGCGCTACCAGTCGACTCAGTCATGAGATTTACTAGAAACTGGTAAACATCAAGCAAACACAAAGCCACAGACTCATATACTACTGACAAGTTGTAGTTGGCTGCATTTTGTGTTAATTGAACCTTGTCCCACCAGGTTGCAGTACTGCTTGTTGACACCCAGGGGGCATTTGACAGCCAATCCACCATAAAGGACTGTGCTACTGTGTTCGCCCTCAGCACCATGACCAGCTCTGTACAGGTGTGACTAAAAGCATGTGCTATCTGTGAAAAGTGTGTAAAATGCTTTTTATATAAAGAATATGTACCATATCAATATTTCTCTGTCTCATGATGTGTATTTTTCTGTTTGTTTTCAGGTGTACAATCTCTCCCAGAACATACAGGAGGATGACCTCCAGCATCTGCAGGTCAGCATCACTTCCTCTCATCTGGGGAGACCATACAACCAAAATGTGTTTTTAATATCTTTGTTTCAGTTTTCTGATTTTGTCTCCTGTGTGTAGCTCTTTACAGAATATGGTCGGCTGGCTATGGAAGAGATCTACCTGAAACCTTTCCAGGTACTGGTTGGTTCTATTCACTGTTGTTCTGTGTGTGAGTGTGTACGCACATGCATTCGCACATGCATTCACACATGCACACTTCTGCAGGACATATACACACTGCCATTCCATTGATATAATAATAAATCTTATTGACAAAATGAGCCTGTTAGATTGAACATAGGGCTGCACAATTAATCATGAATAACTATATATATCACAATTTCAACTTCCACAATTAATAATTGTAGAATAAATGGGAAAACGGAACATGCCATTTCAATTAGAACATCTACTGTAGTTGTAAAAAATATTTTAATTTTTTCTCAAACCAGAGACGAATGATTGTGATTTAATAATGGTGATTGCAATATCTAGCAAAATAATCTGGATAATTATCTTAGCTGTAAGTATGCTGCCCTAATTGAAGTCCCATAATATCTCTGTGCTGCTGGTTTGTGTCCTCCAGTCCCTGATGTTCCTGATTCGAGACTGGAGTTATCCTTACGAGCATATCTACGGCCTGGAAGGAGGCAACACCTTCCTGCAGAGAAGACTACAGGTAAGGGACAATTGTTGAAATCAAGTGGAAAACGCACAATAGCATAATAGCAATAGCAAAACTGCATAATAGTTGGCTATAAACACACCATTAGAGTTAGACAGGCATATCAGTTTGCTGATATATCAGGCCGATATTGGCCTAAATATTGGTATCAGCAAAGTCAGTATCGTCCACTACCAGCATGATGGTAGTTCCTCCCTTTATGTGACTAGAGGATTTGCAGGGGGGGGAAAAAAACAACACCTTGCCTTCAGTAATATATCAGTCAAACTCTACACATTATACCTTGGCTTTATGTTTACAGAAACACAGAACAGTCACGTCTTTCAGTTGCGGCTAAAATTGCTTAGAGCCACACATTCACTGATTAGTCGTGATACTTACTGTCTTTTTAGCTGAAGCAGAATTCACATGAGGAGCAACACACACAGACACTTTTTAACCTTGAAAATATATTGTTGCGTGTCGATACCAGGTGAAACAGAACCAGCATGAGGAGCTGCAGAATGTGAGGAAGCACATCCACTCCTGCTTCACCAACATTGGCTGCTTCCTCCTGCCCCACCCTGGCCTCAAGGTGGCCATCAACCCAAACTTTGATGGCAGGCTCAGAGGTGAGAATGCAGGGACACAAATACACACACATGCATACACACACGCTGTGACACAACTCTTGATAGGAAGGTTAGATGTAGATATGTGGGTAACTGAGCCCCAGCTTTGCTCCTGGGACAGTTTCAGGATAATTTCCAGTCAGCGTTGCAGTTTAAATTTGATTTGTATATACTGGGGGAGGGGCATTGGCAGATTATGACTTTTCATATTTAATTTTCCTATCTTTGGGGACAATTTCCGGCTGTGCAGCACCAAAATTATTTGTGTTTTTGTGTGTGTGTGTGTCAGATATCGACGGGGATTTCAAGCAGTCGCTGGCAGACCTGGTGCCTCTCCTTTTGGCCCCAGACAGACTGGTGGAGAAGGAGATTGGAGGCAACAAAGTCACCTGCAAGGATCTCCTGGAATACTTCAAGGTCCCACAGCATTATATCATAACCCACTGGTTTTCAGCGATTAGGTTGGCACCCAAAGTTAGGTCAAATTAATCCCCATATTATTCTGGAGAAGTTGGAGAAAACGTTATTTTCTGTGTTAGTTGAAAACCCCGGTCATAATGTATACTGGTATCTAACAGGGTTGTAATCTATATTATTACTTTCTCGCAGGCCTACATAAAGATCTACCAAGGGGAAGAACTGCCTCATCCGAAGTCCATGCTGCAGGTTAGTTACTGCTGCAGGGATTTTAATTAGTCTTGATCATAGTTTCATTTTCATTTCTTATTCCTCTGGTGGTCATGAACACCAACAGCTATCTTGTGTCTCATTGTCCTTTCCTGTTTGTCAGGCAACAGCAGAAGCCAACAACCTGACTGCTGCGGCAGGAGCCAAAGACATATACAGCAAGAACATGGAGTTGGTAAGGACACGTTTTTGCTTGTCACATTAAGCCTCTAACCCAGTGGTCACCAAAGTCTGGTTTAATGTGTTTTTTCTGATGATGGGGTTCACATGATGGGGTTCACACTCTCCGCTATCTCTCCAGCAACAATAGGCCTGTAGTCAGACATGCAATTCTGCTCTAGATAATTTCTATCAACAAGGTCTTTTCAGAATATTGAACCGGGATCCCTTGATATTACAGTTTGGAACCCTCTTCTTTAACCTGCCTTTATCTCTGTCAGTGAAAAGACACACCCTCTTATCCTGATCCCCCTTTTCCTCTCAGATCTGCGGAGGGCACAAGCCATACATCGCCCCGACCGACCTAGAGCGCTGCCACGAGGAGTTCCGCAACAGCTCGGTGCGCCACTTCCGCTCAATCAAGAAGATGGGCGGCGAGGAGTTCTGCCAGCGCTACCAAAACCAGCTGGAGGCCCAGCTGGACGAGTCTTACTCCAGCTTCTCCAAGCACAACGACGGCAAAAACATCTTCTACGCAGCGCGCACGCCCGCCACACTCTTTGCTGTCATGTTCATCACCTACGTGGTGTCTGGGGTGACGGGCTTCATCGGGCTGAGCACGTTCGCAGTGCTGGCTAACCTGGTCATGGGCCTGGCGCTGCTCTCGCTTTGTGTCTGGGCGTATGTGAAGTATTCTGGAGAGTTCCGCGAAGTGGGAACGGTGATAGACCTGGTGGCCGAAGCCCTCTGGGAACAGGTGGGTAGTCATGCATGAGAATGGGGAAAAGGGGGATGCATGGAGAGGGAGAGGGGTGGGGGGTGTCCAAGTTAATCTACATGGTGAGAGCACAAATTCCCTAGCAATCTGTTCTCTTTCCCCCTGAGAAAAAGGGTTATTTTTAAGGCTTGGGGTTTTAGGGTTGGTCTAAGGTTAACGGTTAGGTTAATGTCAGGCATTTAGGGATTAGGTTTGAGTTAGACTTGCATTTGTGAGAGTTGGGGAATGGTGGGAGTAAAGGTTGGCTTTAGGATGAAAAAAGGGTTTAAGTGAGTGGCTAGTGACAAATGACATTTTGGAATGTGCAATTCAGTTCCCCACAAGAAGATGGTGTTTGTGTGTTGTCTACTGTTGTCCTGTCAGTTTCTCTAATATATTTTTCTGTAGTAGTTTTAATTTTAGTTCCTTTTCAGCCTCTAAATGATTGAAGATTCCTCCCATCTGTTTTTACAGCGCGCTCTCTTTACATTTTATGCTCTCTTTTATGATGTTTATTTTCTTTGCCCAGCCTCCACATCCCATCATCCATCACACCAACCCTAAACGTTTATTCTTTCAGTTCCTTTCATCACCTGATCAACATTCAACCTTCCAGCGTTCCCTTCATACAGTCAGCGTCCCTCTTCCTCTTCAGGGGTCTGTTTAGAAAGTGAAGCATTCCTGTATTGCATGTCTGATATGCAGACATGAAATAATACGATCTCGTTTTTGAGTGTTAGTAATTCACCACAAGCATGCCCCTTATGTCTCCTCTAACGTCTCTCTTCTCCCTGCTTCTCTCTTAACCCCTCCTCCCTCCCCCTCTCTCCACCTCCCCTGCTTAACAGAGGACTCTCAGAAAGGTGAGAGGTGTTGGCTCTCGTTTCTGATTCCCCTCCCTGCCTGCTACACTCTGCATCCTGCCTGTTTGCATTTCCTATCCTTTTCTCTCTCTCTCTCTCTCGCTCGCTCGCTCTTCTTCCTCTATCCTTTTCATTTGTACAGTTATTTCTCAGCCCCCATCTGCCAGTCGCTCCCTCTGTTTTATCCCTCCTCTCTCCCTACCCATTTCTTCCCAGTCTCCTCCTATCTTTCCTGTCCTTCTCCATCTTTCTTTCCTCCTTTACTACCTTGTCTGTCTGCCAATCAATCAGTCTGTTTCTCAGTCTGTCTAACTCTCCCACTCCTCCTTGCTCTCCTCTCAGGTGTTTTCCAAGCTATTGGAGCCTGTCAGGAGTCGCCTGGCCTGGCCTGCTTCTCTCCTCCCTTCATTTCCACCAGGAGCGACACTCGGACTCAGAGCGCTGTCCCCTCTCAACAACTATAAGAAGACTAACTAGCTGCTGGCTGGCTGACTGCTTCGCTGGCTAGCTGTGAAACTTATTTCTCATCTTCTGCTGAATCTTCTGCTCGCTTCTTATTCATTTTCAGCCCAGTGGTGCTGGTCTCAGTATTTTTACCCATGGGTCCCTCGGTGTGGAGGGCACAGGCACCCTCTGCACCTCACTGAGTTTATATGAACCCAAGCCCATCTCAGGATCTCAAGGACATGGAGCTTACGCTAACGGTTTCTAAACCTCTTGTTCTAGTTGGTGTGTTGGATGGATGTAGTGTCTGGGTCTGTTCAGTTACTGGTATGCAAGGCTTTTTAGTTGATGAGAGGCAGTTTGTTTCTGTTTGTTTGTTTGAAAAGAGTATATATATACTCTGTTCTTTACCTTTTTTACCTTATTTTCTCCTCCCTAACCTACTTTCAGTTTCTTTGTCCCTTCTATAGTACATTTTTGCAGAAGTTTAGGTCAATTAATTTGATTGGTTCTCACTCAAAAACCTCTTGTTGTGTCCCCTTCACCCCTCCCTACCGCTCCCCTCTTCACCTCTGGTCTCCTTGCCTCTCCCCCTCTCCTCTCCTGCAGGTTTTGAAGCCACTAAGTGAACAATATATGGAAGACAACGTCAGACAAACGGTGGTTAACTCTCTCAAAGCCAGCTTGACAGAACAGGGCTTGCAGCACACCAAGTTAAAGACTCACTGACCCTCCTCATCTTCCTCCTCCCTTATGTCCATCACCCCCTCGTCCACTCGCACCATGTGTTAAGTCCTAGAACTGTGGAACTGTTCAAAACCAAAGCTGTTTTCCCAAACACCCCCACACTCCCTCTCTGATTGCTGTAGTGTAGCTTGCTGTCTGCTCTGCTCTACATTGCCCCCCAGTGCCTCGGAGGAGAAACTGCAAGTTATCGAGAGGACCGAGCAGAGAAGCCAGCGTTGCCTCTTACCAAAATAGGACCTGAAGGATTGTCATCTTCTCCAGTGTGCCATGTTATGATCGATGCATCTGCAGAGCCCAGTTACCATATCGTAAAGCGTACTGTATGCAGACACACACTCACATCTTCATATCAAAATTGTCTGACAAACTTAGCGTAACATGTCTCTGACATCCGTCAGTGTGCTGATGACTGCACTCGCTTTAGGATTCAGCAGTAATTCAGGGATAACTGACACAGCTCTGGGCAGCTGTATTATAATGGATGCAAACTGAAATACTTTCTGTGTATTAACAACAGGCCAGACAGTTCAGAGCTGGGCTGAATTTACTTTCTGTTCATATATCCTATTTGATGCAAGCACAAGTGACTCATTCACTTAAAAACACTAATCTTAATATGATTGTGCTCAATTTTAATCATTATGAAGAACGATTTTCTGAATGCATTGAATGGAAAGTAAATTGACAGCAACCCTGCCATGGACACAAACTAGGCTTTTTAGATTATTTGACTGCCTGATTGCCGACCTGTCATGGTTGATGGGTCTCCTCTCCCACATCTGAACTGAATGGATGGGTGGTGAACCCATACTTTTTTTCCTTCTGACATGCTAGAGTTTACATCATTCTGCCTTCAATCATTCAGCTTTTTCAGTCAATCATTCAGCTTTTTCTACTCTTTGGAAGGAGTATAGACCAGAGCAGACTTGTGTAATCTAACTGGGTTTAGGATTGGTTCTAGACAAGACCTCTGTATGTCTCTCTCTTTTAATATTGTGATTAAAGCTTGAGGACTGTAGGAAGCCTCAAGCCTCCGTGTTTTTGTTTTAGGAGAACTGACATGTTTTATCTGGCCTTAGTGTTTAGTGGCCCTGCCAGTGTTTGGCCCTTTGCATGGTGTTAAGAGCTACTGTGTTGTAGCAATAAGCTAGTTGGGATCTTTTAGAGCCCAGGCTTCTGTAGTCAGAGAGGATTGTCATTTTGTACTCTTTTCTGTTCCACTGCCTTTCATTAAAACCACACTAGCCCTGGGTTACCCAAAGCACCTTCAGCACTTACAACCCACGTAGTTTATGTTCTTACTTTGGGGAACTCCAGCTTAATGACTCATGGGTGGGTTTCACTGAGAACAACCTGTCTGAGTCTATGGTTTATCAATTCATCAATTCAATTCATCTCAATGAGAAAGTGAGGAAAGAGGATAAAGAGCAATTAACTTAGTGACACAGAGAATTGAGGATCTTGAACATTGTTGCTCAGCTGGGTTTTCCAAAAGTAACTTTCAGTCCTTCCTATATCAAGTAATAAATTGTCCTGACTTTTGTTGTCTTTTAGAGAGACTAAAGAAGCTTGGCTATTTTTCAGTTTAACACCACACTAATAGCAATATCGGTTATATCTTAACTTCTATTGTACCAATTCCATCCACAACTGTTTCGCCTCAAGCACCAGTCTTGTACAGTCTCGTTTTCTATGTACGTGTATTTCAAATTGAGCGTGTATGTCAGATCAGATATTTAAATAAACTTTCTATACATTTTATAGTGAATTTGTTGATAGTGGTGTTTTTTTCCTTTCAACTTAAACTGTTAAAGAATGTTAAGTTGTTGCTCTAAGAGTTGCATTAGTTCTCCTTTTGAAGTTGTAAGTTAATGAAACACACGGCCTGATTACTTGGATTCCCCTGGGAAAAGCTTTCTTGAATGTGACGAGTGGGTTGGGGATATTGTCTGTCTGCCTTTTAAAATATTTCTAGTAATTTATTTTTGAATAAAGCAATTGTTTACCATATTAAGAATAAATCATCCATACAACTCATTGGACTCCTTTTGTCTTTCTTATGTGATTTGTAGGTAAAGTCCCTAAGATCAAATAGGATCCACTATTTTCCTTCACTTAGGCTGAACCAAGTGAACAATCATATCTAATTGTTCCACATAAGTGTTGAGTTGGCATAAAGGAACTTTTAAAGAGTTCACAATAAATCCTTTTTGCATTTCAGTGCGTAATTTCAACAGCAAAAAAAAGTGCATTTTCTGGCAAGAGTTTATCAGCAGTGGCCTTGTTCAGTAAAGGTCACAGATGTTGCTAAGGCGGAAGGTTGCATTTCTCTCTCAACAAAAGGGTAGTCTCACAAGTCCTTTCAGACAGTTGATTTCATTATTCAGTCACATGCAGCAACAGCACAGGGATAAGGTCAGTTATCAGCTTGGGAACGCTGCCATTTACAGTTTTTTTCGATTGCTTTGACAGATTTGCACAACAGATTTTCAATGTGCAAAACTCAACACAGAATGCTATACTGCTCATTTTGGGTTCAAAATCTAATATAGCATGCAAAATAAAAATACCAGTGTCAAATGAGAGAATATTATATGCAAAAGTTTATCATAGCACCAGAACATTGGATATGTTCATTGTTGAAGTTTAATTATTGGTGCATTTTCAAATACAATGGCCATTATCAAATAATGCTGTCAAACACTAAATAACTGTCATCAAAAAAGACTATGCAAGAGTCATTTACTCATAAGTACTTCAAATGAAGTACAGCAAGTATCCCCTGTGATAGACTGCAGTCTATATATATATATAGCTTGTGTTTTTATGGAAGACAAACAAAATATTAGATTACAGTAGATTACTGTATATGAAAAATCATACAGTAAAAACAAAAACAGTTACAGTAACAAAAAACTTTACAGTAAAAAAAAAAAAAAGCATTTCAGTGCTTAAGCAGCATTTTGCCTCTGCTGCATTTGGCCACAGAATTTCATGTACGTCGCATCTGATATCTTCATTTGCAAGGCAGCGTTGGTAAAATCTTCTTCTTAGACCTCTGTTTACAATATGGTCGATCACAGTGGCTCTAATTTCATTTGACACAACTGCATGCCTTCTGACTCGTTGGCCACGGCCATGACCCGGCCATGACCCGTCGACGACCCCGTCCTTCATTGCCAACCTCATCGGCCTGATCCATGATGTCAGAAACTGCCATTCAGGTTTCTAAGCAGCCTTTTATGTAGTGGTGAAGAGATTATCAATTGTGTTGCAATGCTACTAACCTGGGCAAGGCTGCTGGAAGTAAAGAGACATGACTACAAACGCCTGTTGAATTGATTTAGTGACCTGCGTTTGTAGTAATAAGCATTTGAACATTGTTGTAATGTTAGGTGGCTGTACTGTGATTTAGAGTTTTGCACTTTGTATGTCAGTAGTGTCTTAGAGTATGAATTTTGAAAGTCAGTTTGGCACTTTGCATTTAGAGTTTTGTACATTGAAATTCTGCTGTGCAAAATGAGTCAAAGCAATCGAAAAAAACTGTAATACATCCAACTGAGTAAAGCAGCATAGAGCTGTGTCTTGAGTGCTCCTCGTGCCTGCAGCAGAAAGTGACTTGGCAGGACTCCTGTGCACGTGAAAGCTCTTGAGGACGGTTTGTCAAGACATTTCATGGCAAATAAATAGTAACAATTGTGCTCTGTCACTGAGAACTCACATGAGCTCATGAAATTATTAGTTTACGATCATGTGAATACATGCTTTTCGTGAGAATACAAAAAGTTGAGAGCTGTGTTACCAAAAACGACCAACAGGGGGAGACTGATTCTTAAAAATAGTTTATTTTCTTATCACAGAACTGCTTGTGACAATATAAGTAACAGTTTGATGGTCCATGCAATACTTCTATTCCACCCTATGCACAGTATGGAAAACAAATTGGCTGTTAGGATGTAAACAGCTGGTAGTTCTCATAATAGTGTATATAACAAACGCAGACTTAAAAAAAAAATATTCATAGGAACCAAATGAGCTCTTGTACCAAACCAGATAAAAAAAAAAAAAAAAACTACTTTAGATACAAAACTTTTTATTTCACAAGAACACATTTGATGAGAAATGGCAAATTCAAGAGAGCCAACAAGAGAGGGGGATTTCCAAGTCTAAACCCCCTCTTCAGCTCAGTTCACTGGCAAACATCATGTCATTAATAGCTGCATGGTTCTTTTTGTGTTTGCCGCATTTAAAATCTATACAGATACAAACAAAATCTCTTACAGGTCTAACAGGAAAACACTAGAACACGAGACCTCACGCAATAAGATTCTCTAGACAGAAAATGTGACGCCCTTTTTCTTCTTTTGTAATTTTGATTGAACTTAGACATTGAATGAGCCAAGTCAAAAGGCAAATGACACAGGAAGGAAGCCAAACGCACCCAGTATCACCCAGGCTGGTAAAACTGGTACAACAGGCCGTATAAAAACTATTGTAACAAAAAAAAGTAACAACACTCACTAAGCATGAACAGCCAGGAGGAAACTCAAACTCAAACTCTGCCATGGTAGTCCAGATTATGGATTACACCTCGCTTTTAGGATTTAGGCCCGATCCAGATGATGTGATACAAGGAAGTTGGGGGACAGAAGAGAGCCAAGTAGTAACAAGATAAAAGTATCAAGTAGGATGTATTCTACTGAAATAGAGCAAAAGAGTCATATTTAATAGGTCGCGGCCTCCCTTCTAAGGTTTTTTTTATCTGGCTTGATCATGTTTAAAAATGGCAGCAGGTCAATGTAATAATATTGATAATGTTTCATGTAAAAACACAAAGGCTTGTTCGCAATTCTTCCCCACAATAAAAACCAAAAAAAAGATAAAGTCGAGCACCACAGAACTACAGTTTACAAATCACCTTTGACTTATTTTGCCACTTAAGTCTACCAGTGAATGTGGACCAGCCAGATGCATCCCAAGTGTGTCTCCTAGGGCCTCATCTGCAAAAACACTTCCATCACAGCTAATATTTCACATTTCACCACATCTGTACCGCATTTTGAAACAGACTTTGGTTTTGATTCATTTGTTCGAGTTGATCCAGCCCTCTGTTCTTCATCAATTTATCTCAGAAGAACAACATGTTTGTCAGTGCCAACTACGGGGAAAACAACTCTGCTGCTCTCAGAGGACAAAAAAACAAACAAAAAAACACCAAAATTTGTAGCTTATATCGGTTGACTTGGTTGGTGGTTGCTGGGGAATATGCTGCTAGTCAGGTTGTTCAAGGGTTCTCCCTTAGGGGTCATGGAAGGGAGAGTATTGGAGGGTGGGGTCTCAAGGTTCTAGTCTGGATTATAGATTATGGTTCTACTGCTGAAATTAGATCATGGCCCGGAAGGCGAATGAGAGTGCCGCGCCCAGGGCCAAACCGAGGGACAGGAAGAAGGCCATGATGGCTCCCGCCGTCTCCGCCTCATGCTGCGCCACCTTCCTATACGGAGACACCAGAGGGACAAAACTCATCAGGACTGGACACCATGCAACACAATGTCTGTAGTAAAGTAGTATCATCCAACTGAACCATGTGCAAAATTCTAACATTTACTGTATTGTGTAAAGTGCAGCATGTACATTGTGTATGACTTAGTGCATAGTTCTGTCCTTACTTGGGTCCAAAACACATGCAGAGGCTCGCCAGGTATCCGTTGGAGAAGGAGAAGAGGATCATGAAGATGATGTACCAGGCGTCATGGGCGAAGAGCACGGGGAAGTAGCTACGAGGCTGGACGTTACACAGGATGAACAGAGGGATGAAGACGACCCGCAGACCCACCAGGACCGGCAGCCACCTACTGTCTTTACCGGGCTGGAGGGGAGAGAGAGAGAGAGAGAGGGAGAGAGAGAGCATGACCAACCACCCTAACCAGTCGGGGTTCCTACCACCGTTCATAGCATTAATAACCAGTTCTTAACAGGATCAACAAGCCTCATTTTAACTAATTCGTCTGTCTAGCTTTAACACATTTTGCTGCGTTTACCAAATTTATAAATAATACATAAAAATGTTAAAAGCTTTGTTGATTTGGTTGAAAAAGCAAAACCATGGAGTCCAAGAAATTCACCACGACCTTTCATTTTTTTGTCTAAATACGGAGACATATTAGTCATGCAGACATATTAGTCATGCAGTTATCATTTTTCTCTGGGGGGAGTTATGAGCTGAAAGTTGTGAGTGTCAAACCGAGATCTGGTTTGAAAGTGCAGCAGAGCAAAGCAGTATTCTAGGATGAGAGCGTTTCACAGAAGAGCCTCTCTTGAGTGTGACTGCTCTAGGAAACCCGGTGCTGGGTCAGAGAGAGGGAAAGCACCTCAGTGGAACGGTAAAGATCTTGATCAGTTTTGCCTGATAACGTTAAATAACCTCACATGGGCATGGAGCAGCTGACCACTGACCTCTGTATCAGCACTAGTACCGAGATGCTCAACTCAATTACCCCCATAATCCTTTCAAGCTTCTTACATGCGGTGTGGTCCAGGCTGGGTGAATAAACTGTACCCGCTTTGTACAGGAGGAAGATAAACATTTACACTCAGCCAGTCTTCAGTTAAATAGCCTGAAATTCATAGAGTTTAAATATTTGATTAAATTTGATTATTTCCACTGGATTGAGTGTCAGTATGAGAAAATGAGAAAAGGGTCTGGGTTTCATGAAACACTCCATCAACCTAGAGAATGGTTATTTTCTTGACTGTGCTGGATTTATGCTGTGAGTATATTCTGCAAAAAAACTACTATTTGGACAGAGGAAAGACCAATGGTTATATAGATTAGCTTTTTTCTCCTCTACCAATATGTGGTCTGCAGCACTCCTAGATTAGATTCCTCAAATCTAAAATTCACTGGTGCACAGCAGTTTGGTAAAATGAGTGAAAGTGAAAGTGGGGCGTTGTGTGTTCTTTGAATGAGAGTATGATCTAAGGACATGAGAAATGAGGCAGGCTCAACATTCATGAAGTCCCTCTTAGCAAGTGTATGTTGTAAGTGGGCGTTAGTAGATCAGAAGTGCCAAGTCGTCCCAACTCCACACAGACATCCTACTGTGTGAAGCCCTGATGTGGACTCACACTGAGGCCAACCAGGGATAGAATCAATTAAAGCTCGCTGCTGAACAGAAATAGCATCATGAGAATAGGCGGGACTCTTCGATGTACAGTAGGGCTTACAGTAAGGGGGAAATCGACATTTTAAAATAGGAGAATACGGGTGTTAAATTGACCAAACCAAATTGAGGCTGCTCGTTTACTTTGAGGAGTTATCTAGCTCAAGCAATTTTCAAGTCTGTCGAAGTTGTTTTTCATACTGTACAATATTCATGGGGGCAAATGGCTTCTTCTGACAGTAGCCCTGAAATCTCCAATGACACTAGCAGGAATAATATAAAAAGGAGAGGAAAACCTAGACAACTGGCACAAAAAAAACACAAACAAACACGTTATGCTTTAAGACATTGGAAAGTTGCCTTTTTTTCATCCATCTGTGTACTGGAGAAGAGGGAGCGGTTGTTTGTGTGTCACCGCAGTCACTCCTCTCTCACCCTTCCAAAACCACTTCCTTCACCAGTCACTAAGCACGCGCACACGCGCACACGCACACGCACACGCACACGCACACGCACACACGCGCACACACACACACACGCACACACACACACACAGCTTTCCAGCATCGAAACACCGAATGCAGTCAACTGTTTTCTTAAACGTGTCAGGAGGGCGTGTGTTGTATATGTCAAGCAGACATCAACCGCAAATTCACACTAAATATTTTGATGTGGTTTTAAAAACAATTCTAAAAGACAAGGCGTTTCCAAACACAAGTGCCGACTTGCTGATACAGGCTGTACACAAGTACATAAAAAAAAAAAAACTTGAATAGCACGGCCAGCATGTATCTGGTACCAGGTTTGTACTATCTGCAATCTCCAAGTACCAATTTGAAATATGCTCCGGTGGTATTTTACAAATGCCCGTTTCAGGAGCAAAAATTTGAAGGATGTCGATGTTATTGTAGGATCCTGCCAGCCAAGCTTGCCAGTATCCAGAAACACTCCCCTAATATAACACAGACAACTACACGGCTGACAGATTTGTGGAGAACTTCGTCCTCCTCACCCAACAACAAAACCACAAGCTACAGTACACAGCGAGTTGGTAGCTTGTGAAACCCATTTGTCTGGTTAAGAGAAGAAGGGAACATCGTCAACATCTGGTCTCCAACCTGAACAGAGCCACTACACACCTAAAGCAGGTTATTTGTACTCTACTGTTATCACGTTGCTACTGACCCACATACAGACGGCCGTCAGACTCCTGCCGGCCCAGTCCATCATGTTGAAGAGGAGGAAACATGCCACGGGGATGAAGTAGGTTTCTGGTGGGAGGTAAACAAACAAGCCGTCGTCAACAACAGCATAGACTGCAACAAGTTCTTTAAAAAGATAGATAAACACTCGCCTTAAACCTCAGTGGTGAAAACTCCTCCTCCGCAGATTGACTGAAAACAACAATCAAGTCTAACTCAATACATCTGTGTTAAGCACCGTCTAGGTCTTTTTTTTTTTTTATTCATTATGAAAAGTTAAAAACAGTCCAACACATTTGGGGCTCAGTCTCCATCAGGGCGCGTTGGACACAGTTTGGGACTTTTATAATGAACAGCCAAAGGACTTACTCCAGGCGCCTCCATCTGCCACCGTCGTCTTGACCTCCACCGTTACGGCTGGGAATATTCCAATGGTGACGGTGAAGATGAAGCACACCGACAGAGCCATCACCCAGATCTGATTGGAGAGCACAGGGCATACAAAATATTATTTTACTAGTTCAATCTGTCATCAGCTGCCAACGGAGGCAAGGAGGCAGCTGGTAATCCTTGACTTGGAGACAGGCCCTTGAAATTATGAACATCGCTGCAAGAGGAGATTGGGGCTGTGGTGAATGTGAGGATGCTTGAGATTAGCTTAAGTAGCATCACACGTTAGAAACTAGATTACTACATATATCATTGGCACTGAGGGCCGTGGTTAAAAGTCACAAGGAAACGGCACTTCAGTGGTGTGTGGCATCCGTACATCACATTCTGGATGAAACAGGATGTTGGGGTGGGACATAATGTGGGGAGGTTGGACCACAACAAACAAAAGGCGGTGAAGCCCGTTGTATACTCATTGTAGTTGGTGAAGCGATCCACTGAAAGGTTTGAAAGAGCATTTTTCATTTCATTGTGACTTTAAGGTGTTGAGTTGGGATGAGGCCCGTGTGACAGCTCCCAGATCTGTTTACCTGTTTGAAGATGCTAAACACAGACACGGTGGGCTTGGCCTCCTCTTCTGTCAGACTCATCACCGGTCGCTTCTCTGCTGGGCATTCTGGGGAAACACAAACACATCCAACAGACTTCAAATGTTACATAACTTCCCATTACACATCCACACACACAACCACTAGTACTTAGCTCCACGCAGCTGAATCAGCGTCACTCAAAACACAGGCCAACCCTCTGAGAAATGTCTGGGAAGTGTTTGAGTGTGTGTATCATGGGCAGTGTGTAGTTAGACAGAAAGACTACACAGCTACCAAAAATACCCCCGTTGGAATGCCTTACTACACTATGCTATACTAAACAACAAAAGTGATTTTATCTAATAATATAAGTAAATAAAGTATTATAATAAGTAAATAAATCGTGGACCTTGGGTTACTTTCCAATTTGAGTCAATCTTACAGATGACAGACGTCCAGAGGTACAAATGGGTCTGCACCATCCCCATTTATTTTGTTAGATATTGTCTAACATATTAAACCAAAATACCTAGACTGCCATGATTTAGGGAAATTAATTTTATTGCACTTTTGCACCTCAAACATCTTGTCCGTTTTAAACTACTGCAGGCATCCTAAAAAATGAACGGCTTCATTAGTGACAAATCTTACAACATGCGATTGCACAGGTACCTTTCTTGAGCAGGTCCATCTTGTTCTCCTCGTCACAGGATGGAGCAGATCCGTTACTCTCCATGTAATACTGGAAAAACTCCTATAGTGAAATGACACAGGGAAGATGAGATGTTTACTGTGTGGATTCTGCTGTAAATTCTCCTTAGCAGATAATTGTGCTTTCTATCACTACACAGGGTGACGAGAGCAGGAGTGGTAAGTTTGAACTTCATTTATATAGCAATGATCTAAAAGCAGAATTTACAAAGCGCTTGACAACAAGGAATACAATCAAATATATATAAAGGAGATGGGAAAAATTGTCACACCATATTTCATTAAGGTAATAAGTCATGTATACTCCTAACAGTGTGAATTGTTTTGGTCTTTTAACAACTAATACCAGATAGTCATCCTCTATGCGTTATTGTAGCTAGAGTACTTTAACTTTGAAAATATTTTTATGTAATTCATTTAAAACAATTATCTAATCTTGTTTGAGAAATATAATTTAACTGCGGTTTTGATAAATGATGAAACAAAAAAACAAAAAGACTCAATTTGCGAGGTACACGAAATCTGCGATCCGCACGCGCGCACACGCACACACACACACACACACACACACACACACGCTGCACAACTGCCATGCAGACCATAACTATGCAGAGGTATAAAACAGGCCTAAGTAGTGCACAATACCCTCAGTAGGCTTTAGGATGTGATGGATGAGGATAAGGGATAGCGTTTAAAGAGTATGAGGCCTCACCATCCTGGGCAGAGCGAAGTAAGACATAATGGCCATCAGAATAACAACACAAGCTGTGATGAAGTAACCAAAGGCACAGTCCTGCAGGGCTGATCCAGCTAAGAAAACACAGGAGAAAGAGTAACATAATAGTCATATATTTCTGAATGGTGTTCAGCATGATGGGAGAGGTGTGTGTGTGTGTGTGTGTGTGTGTGTGTACGTACAGGCCAGAGCACAGATCATGGAGAAAGCAGCGAATGCGCCAGCCAGCCCCTGTCCACTCATGATGGGAGTGGTGTAGGAGGCAGGTAGCATCCCTGCCAGCCCAAAGAGGCTGCCCTGAAGAACTGCACCAAACGCTGAGGGAGGGAAGAAGACAGAAAAGAAAAGAACAACTAGGCATTAGCAAATTAAAG
The DNA here is from genome assembly GCA_034670405.1 of Hoplostethus atlanticus. Taxonomy (NCBI): domain Eukaryota; kingdom Metazoa; phylum Chordata; class Actinopteri; order Trachichthyiformes; family Trachichthyidae; genus Hoplostethus; species Hoplostethus atlanticus. Next base: position 1,269,854 of record JAXDDX010000065.1, on the reverse strand, counting down.
ACACATTGTAATACAGAAATAGAGAGACACGTCACATTTATGAATAGATGCCAAATTACAAACACATCTCTCCACAGCAACAGCAGCAAAACAACGGTCTAGCCAAAGAGGCCCATAAACAATTAACTACAGCCACAAATAGGAGGGGCGACACCAAGTATTTCCCAATACTAGTGTCATGAAGTGTTTTACATGATTATTTTCTTTCACTGCCAACAAACACTGATTTTGAAAATCGTCATGTGGATCCCCTCAAACTCCCTCCCTAAGAATGTGCTGATATCTACATCAAAGATTCAAGGTCATGACGTCCTCCCCTCTAAAACAAACATAAATGGGCTGTTCCTCATCAGGATCTGAGGGTCAGGACTGGCCCAACCGGGGTAAGGGGGCGGGGGGGGGGGGGGGATGAGCTTATGCCTGCTGCTTTGCAAGTCATTGTAAATAAACTAACACAGTTAAATTGAGGAGTCTGTGTTCTAAAGCTCAGTATGGTACAAGGGAGTGTGTGTGTGTGTGTGTGTGTGTGTGTGTGTGTGTGTGTGTGTGTGTGTGTGTGTACATGCTGGTCCCATCATCCATCTGTTCCCTCACTGTGATCAAAATCATTGCAACCACTATGGTGGGAAATTCCCATCTTTGACAGACACACGAGAGTTTGGCAATTGAAAAACACATGAGAATGTAAACAACTATCAGCCTTCAACTTCCCCATGGACTTTTAAAAATAAATAATAAATAAATACGTGCCTCATCCCAACTCATCCCCTTAAAGTGACAAGACTTTTTAAAACTGACCTTGAAAAGCTTTGTTTAACTGTATTCCTGTAAACCTTTTAAGGCCTTGAGTTTAGTTAGTAGATTATTGTTTTGTGCATTAGGAACTTGGTTCTCTCCACTCACAGTTGATGCAGATGATTTTGATCATGGTGATGCTGAAGAAGGGAAGGGGGCTCACGTCCACCTTCACCAGCACTGCAGTCAGCAGGAAGACCACCAGGATGACGGTCAGGCTGCCCGAGATCCGCAGCTTCTGAGGAATCCTGGGAGACAGACGGAGAGAAAGCAAGTTTTCTGGACTGAAAACACATCATGCTGCCTTTCCTCTGTGAACAGAAACAACACGAGACAGAGATAGACGCATTACATTCACACCAATGAGCAATAACTAGTGTAAGTCATGTTTTACAGACATCACACACAAACAATAGTAAGGGTCAAAGCCACAACAACAGTTTTCTGTGTCCCTAGAATGATCACATATTATGGATGGACATTTTCAATATTTACCACAAACTGAATAGTGACATGAATTCTTGAGTTGAATCAAACAGTTGAAATGAACACTTTATACGATGTCTCGGAACAGACAGGGTTAGGGTTAGGGTTAGCAGACATCCAAGCTGCCTCCTCGTAAACTCAAGTCAAGAACTTTATTTGTCACATACAGGATGTATAGTGAAATGAAAGAAGCCCACTACTTTCATGTCCGGAAGCATTCAAGTGCTTTTGGTTAAAAATAACAAACTGTTATTCTGGGGAAAGGCCCGTATGGAGACTTTCAACCACTTCACACAGAGGCAGCAGGAAAGACAAGGTACTGTTTGGCAATGACACCAAATAATCCTCCAAGAGTGTTCATCGCCGTGGTGCTTTCGAGGTCGGGCTCGCCACACGTCAAAACTCAATTTAAACATTGCCACCACAAACGATAGAGAAGTGCTAAGTGAAGACATACAAGCTAAGAGGAAAAAAAGGAGGATTCATTAACGTTTTTAAACTACACAGGTGCATTTTCAGAACAGGTAGAGGGGTAATATGGGAGAAGGGGGTGAGAGGGGGTAGTAAAAGCATTTCTGGAACAGATGAGTTTTCAGGTTAGGACTGGAGGATAGGCAGTGACTCCTCTCCTGACTGGGATGGGAAGGTCATACTACCACTGGACACCCAAACTCATCAGTCATAAGTTCATCCTGCGAATCAACTGAATGAAAGAACCACTTGTAGAATAGGAGATGCAGTTTATGTTTCTCCATGTCCCCTACCTCCCAAATGCCCAAGAACAACTATAAGATTGCATGGAGAGAAAGACAGGAAGTGTCTTTTGGACAGGAGGATTGGAAAGAGGAGAAAAAGAGGAGAAAGATCGAGGGAGGTAGAGAGGGCAAAGGAGGCAAAGGTGAGGTAGAAAAGAGTCGATGGAGAGGAAGAAAGGGACAGAGGGAGGAAAAGCAGAGGAGATAAATGGTTGAGAGGAGGAGAAGAAGGGGAAGAGATGGAGGGGGAGCAGAGAACATGAATAGCATTCCTGGGTGTGTTTGTGCAGGGTGGGGGTCTACCGCTGTCAAGCCCACCCTAGATCTCCCTCTATCCAACTCAAATTAAAGCAAACATACCAGAGGCATACAGATATACATACAAATAACACAGGCTCATGAAACCTAGAGGGGCATGGGGTGACTGAGGGGCACCGGTGGGGGTGGGGGGGGGGGGGGGAGCAGAGTAGCAGGCAGGAGGTGAGGATGGGCAGGGGTTGAAGATTAGGGAGAAAGAGGGAGAAAGAGGGGGCTGTTGGGAAAGTTACTTTGGAAAACAACAAGTAATGGGTTATATTACAACATTTCCCTTTATGGATATAATATCAATGTTGAGTTTTGAGGGACAAGAGAGGAAAAGATCTAATGTCGGCGACTGCACCTCCTGGATGGAGCGCTAGCTTGCTGCTGGTTAGGAGACTTTGTTGTGTGTGCGTATGGAGAGGGTTTACCTCTGGTGTATGAAGGAGTTGAGGCAGGTGAAAATGAGCAGAGGCACCATGGCGCACAGCGTCATCACATTGTTGAACTTCGACTCCAGAATGTTCCGAGTATCCCCGCCTTCCGAGGTCCCATTAGCCGTGTGATTGGAGGAGAGAGACGTCTCCTTCAGCCTACTGGTGAAGTACTGCAGAGAGACGGTGGAGGCACGCACATTTATCATGACAGTTATCGCATCATTCATCTTGCAATGAAACATCACTTAATGACATTTGAGTCACATATTCATCCAAATTATTTTGCAGAACTATAGGAGGCAAATACTTTGTTTTGCAACCTGAAAAATACATTTTCAAGGCATCAAGGTGAACAAAGAGCTACCTGAAGACAACAAAAAACTTCCAATGCCCCCTAAGCATCATTCCATGTTAATCCACCCTGGGTAATGAAACTGAAAGTCAACATTTTAAGAAGTTAACCCCTCAGAGGCCAAAGGTATGGCAGGGGATTAGAGAGGCTATGGCGTTGCCTGGAGCCAGGTGGGCCATCCTGAGTGAAGCCAGGTGGCTTTGGGAGGCAATTTAAACAAACAATCCTCCCTCTCTAAAGAAAACAACCTTGCTCCAAGTGGACCCCAAGCTTTTAGCCTCTGAGAGTTACTGACCACAAGGTCATCAGCAGCATTCATAGTTTCAGTTAGCAGCATTTGGCTGCCAATTCAGGGATTAACAGTATCTGCCTGCAAACATTATCACTTTGAAATGACAAAAATGGTTTAAAATGTTGTTTACTATCGTTGCAGTCATGAAAAAATTCCATGGTAAGAGGGTTCCCAAGCCCAGGATGAAGAAAATGATCCACACTGCATTGTATCTGAAGAAAGAGACAAGAAAGCCATTCAACTTGGTAAATGAGCTTAATACAAACAAACTGAAGAACTTACTGCATCTCATCATCTCATTTACAAATATATAAGAGATACTTAAAGAAATAAAGTTTCTCTTACTTGTCCCGAGGGGCGTTGATGGCCGTCATGGTTCCTGCAAGATAGTCAGAGGCTCGTCTTCAAGCAGGGGTCAATCAGAGTGGCACCAGGTCTGAAATCACAGCAGATAAAGAATACATGTTTCAAATGCTGACACCACTGACTGTAACCTAGAAGGATATCAGACGTCTCTTCTTTGTAAATGTGCCAACCAGTTCAGTTTAAACTAGCAGGTGAAGTTTAACAAAAGAAGAAGAAGAAGCTGCATGCAGCCACCAGCAATATAAATCCTCCAGTCTGAGGATGCAGCCTCAACAACACCTTAAAAACCTTCAGCAAACAACAAACCTAAAAATAACCTTGCCAATCTGTTGCATGACAATCTGCAGTCGCAAGACTCAAATTGCATCACCTCCCGCCATAACATTCCTCTTAAACATGCTTTAAATGCAAAGGTATCAAAACGCTGGAAAGTAATTTAACGTGATCAATCTTTGTCCCCATAACTTTCACCAAAAAAAAAGCAATTCTTTTTAGACGTACTTACATTTTTTGTAAACTTGCTTAAAAACTTAAAAAGGATTCCTACTTCTTCTGGTGAGGTGGACTACAGGAGGGAAGGTCCATTCACAACTGCACAGGGTTCATTTTATATACCTTGCAGAGATGTGTTGACGTCCCACTGTTCGTTGGACCGGCCCCTCTTTACATCTCATCCCTCCCTTTCTCTCGACCCCTCCACCCTACCCTCCCTCCACATTTTTACATTCCAGACATTTATGTTCTTGCCCGTCAACTTATAAGTGCAATAACACAATAGGCTTCAATTACCACATTACCTATCCTTTCAAGCAACCAGTAGTTAGCAGTGCAACGGAGTGTCCTGACAACATTCCTGCGATGGCAGAATTTCTCCCTCTGCCTTTCCAAATTCATCCTCTTCCAAGATCAACCTCCACTCTCTCCTATCACCTTTCCATCCTTCTCTATACTCCCCTCCCTCTATTCCAATTTCTCACTCTTCCCTTTCTTCTCCATTTCCCCCATATCAGCTTCTCACACCCATTTCGTCCATTCTTGATGAGAGAGAGAGAGAGAGAGAGAGAGAGAGAGAGAGAGGAAGAGAGAGAGAGAGAGAGAGAGAGAGAGAGAGAGAGAGAGAGAGAGAGAGAGAGAGAGAGAGAGAGAGAGAGAGAGAGAGGCCAGTTATATAATTTACTCCTCTTTCCCCTCCTATTTCCATTTCTCCCAATACCATCATGTTCTTTCTCTCCTCTCTTTTTATGTCGCCTCCCCTCGTTCTGATGAAAGACATGTGCTGGGATAGCTGTGTGACACCTTCCCCAAACAGAGCAGCTTGTCTGCAAGACGCTCTCTCCTTTACAAACAAATAAAGACTTTGTGCATACACAGAGATGAATATACACTACGCAATTTGGCACCCAATCAAGCCAAACAACGCAAGGCAAAGTTTAGTTTCTCAGGACATGGATCTTCACACTTTAATCAAATAAGCCGTTCCAACGTGCAGTACATTGTTTCCCACAGGTTTGGTGGTGGGGGTTATTGACAACTTATTGATGTTCATTTCGCGAGCCCAGTAACTCATTTTTTCCGGGCACTAAAGTCTCTCAGTCTAGTGTAAGCTAATTGACTGTCTATTATACTTTTATAAAAGGTCACACTTCATTCAGTTCTTGTTGGCACACACACACACCACCATCACAGCTGACAGACACAGTGACTCCCATGATCAGCTCAATATTGACATAATTACACCCATAAGGAGCTGGTCATGAGTGTGCTGTATGAAGAAGGCCACTCAATGCAGCATATTGTCTCCAAGAAGGCTAGGTAACATGGATCCATTACACTGGACAGAACAGGAGCCTGACTGAGAACCACATTGCGTGTGAGAAGGGACAGAAAGTCCAACAAGATCATGAGATTGTACGTATCACACAGAAACAAGCCCTGGTATGCTTACACAGTTACATCTACCAAAACGCCACGGTTACACTGACTAGATAAAACCCACATGATGGTTAATAGTTAATAGTTCCTACTCAGGAAAGAGATTAAGAAATTACAGTCAATTACCACTGAGTGGTTCCTCATCATGGGTCAGATTCTTAAAGCTTGGTTTTCCATTTTAGGCATTTAATTGATGCCTTTATCCAGAGCAACTTAGAACGAGTGCAACTGAGAACGTCCTAGAGAGTTCTGAGGGGTTTGTCCTTGATGGAATAAAGGTAAATTAAAAGCCACCTAGAAACCCATCAGCTCTCAGTATCTGATTGGCCCCAGAGTGTCTCCTATAGCCTTGAGACCAAACAAACACTTGTTGCCTTGGCCATGGCTTAGCTAGACTTGGAATGGCCTTCGAAGGGAAACAGACAGCCAAGATAGCATTTTAACCTCTTGTGCCTTCTCCCACCTGCTGGCCCTCCTGACATAGTCAGAACCAGTGATGCAATCTAATAAGGCCAAATTGTGTTATAGCCAATGAAATTACAGACATGTGTCACAAGGCTGACACATGGAAGCTGATTGGCTCAGCAAGCTTCCAAATTCCTGTTCATTCTGCCTCGCTCTTCTAAACGTGTCATCAAACTGCGCCAGCTGGCATGAGATGCCTGGTTTTGAAGTGGTGCCCACCACACACACACACACACAGACACAGACACAGACACAGACACAGACACACACACACACACACACACACACACACACACACACACACACACACACACACACACACACACACACACACACACACACACACACACACACACACACACACACACACACACACACACACACACCTCTGCTCTCTGATTGCTATCACACATGCAAACTTCAAAACTCCAGTTAGTCCTCAACAGTCAACAACATTTTAATTGGTCTGCCTCTCAACAGCATCGAGCTCCAAGAATCAGCATTCCAGACGAACAAGAACCAAGAGTGTGGTAATTGATTGTTTCCTCCCCATTTCATTCTACACAGCTTATTCTACCACTCAGTAGAAAAACATCCGATAACTGTGTGTGTGTGTGTGTGTGTGTGTGTGTGTGTGTGTGTGTGGGGGTTTACATCCATGTCATCTTGATCACCAGACTAAATCCTAATGGAAGAGTACATGAGGACATTTTTCTTTTCTCACCAGCATACCTCTGTAAAAGGGTATCCTTCATTCCCACACTGACACAGTAGTATGGCCCTGGTCATATGACGAGGTGGGGGGGGATAACCCCTTCCCTTAAGGCTTATAGAAGCAGGGGACGCTTCTTGTGCTGACATTTTGTCTGCCCTATATTAGGCTGGAAATGTAGATATACATCTAGTAAAATATTGAATGTAGCATAGCTAAAAATGTAAAGTTAATTAAAGTGTTCACGTCAGTATTTAGTTTGCACTTGGTCAGCAAAAAGGGAAAGTGTATGAAAGCAGATGTAGTAAATACTGAACCTACATATATCCTGCAGTGTCATCATAATCAGGTCTAGGCAAAAGGTATAGTCAGGCCCTCGGGACATTTTGAGAGTCACGTGTAATAAAACCAGGACAATATAGTATTACTGTAATCTGCACTCGCCCTCATTCACACTGAAATGTGACCTACACACTCGTGACAAACACACAGAAGAAATGTGCGTCCAGTCAAGGCAGGTAGTAAACAACAACAGCCAAGAGAAAAGTCAAAACCCCTGATTTACTGAGGTCAGGGGTTCTACTCTGGGCCCATGCACACACAAATAATAAGGTTGGGCCCAGGAGAATGCAAAACACACACACACACACACACACACACACACACACGCACACACGCACACACGCACACACGCCTCTGCTCTCTGATTGCTATCACACATGCAAACTTCAGAAGCACAACATGGATGTCGAGCTATTTAAAGCACATACTATGGATATCTCTTCCTCCATATGGACTTCACATCTGTCTGACAACCAGGTTTCCTATTTCCCGTCCTTCCTAGAATGACGCTCATCGGTCCTTGGCGAGAACATCCAACGGTACGTTACACTACATTGACTTTTGTGATCCTGATTCCTATTTCACACCGTTTCCTCCTGCCCATCTCACAAGGGACAGGATCACTGATCACTGATCACGAGTTCAGCTAAGGAGAATGAATCATAATTTCAAAATGCTCCAGGAATAGATTGGCAGGAGCAATGGAGGAATCCATGGATTGGGAATTGCCAGATGTAGCCTTCCTTAAAAAAGGCCATTACATCACCTAGCGAAGCTGGAAAACATAAAGAGACCAAGCATGAAAACTGAAAATATGGTCCTAGGCTCCCCAATAAAAACAGAAACTCTTTACACACATCCTAAGTAATGCCAAACAGGGCAATTTCAATGTTGCGCAATACCATCTCCTTGTGTGGCCTCATCCTGTTACTCTGTTGACAGAGGCAATCAAATGGAGATTCAACCAGTCTTGAAGAACCACAACGTAGCTTAACACACAATCCACCCTGCGGTCTGCATTTTCATTCAATTTGTTGTTTAGATTAAGGGCAGCAGTTGTCAGGGCTCTTGTCTTGATACCATCTGTCCACCCTACAATACAGCCTAATGTTAGGGTTAGACCACCAAGGAAAACATTTGTTAATGTTTTTATTCCTTACTTCTGAACATCATAGCTGAGTTCTTTCCATTTCGAGTGCCAGTTTCATGGAGAGCTCCTGGTCAACAAACAATGTGGTCCCTGAGTGGGAGCTGCCAGCTGAAAACAGTCGAGACCCACTAATCTAGACCAATCATCCTATTTCAATACTCTGTGACTGTGGTGCCCTTTTGTGAGTATGAGTAGGCCATGTATTGTCTTGTGATCACAGCCAGTCACCACTGCCACCACTCTCAAACACTGGCTAGAATTTTGACAACTCTCCATCACATCCACAGTCTTGGTCTCACAGCCAGCAACCGTCTCTTCAAACAGCTTGTCCACACAGGCCTGTCATGTCAGCCAGCTGGCTCTAAACTAGTAAAAAAAAAAAAAATCAAACAAATATGATGAATAACTTCACAAAATGAACCAAGACTCATCTGATGGAACATAGGCTGCCTGTGAATAGGAAAACCCTGATAGACGGCCAAATGCAGTCACCTCATCACTTCCACATGAATAGAAAGGCATTTGGCCATTCCGTAGTAAGTCAAGCAAGCCAAGCAGGCCCAGCAGGCCTAGGTAACCTGTTGGAGCCCTGATGCTCTGATGGACACAGGAACATGGAGACAGACGAGATTAACCCAAACAAACAGCATTGCACTGGACAGCACTGGACCGTTTTTTTCCTCTCAAAGCTGGGGGTACAAATCCAATCAAACAAAAACAAAATTTAGATTGGCACATGTTGCTCGTCTCCAGGATGGTTTATTACTTAGCCTCTGAGAGAATTTATCACTAAGAAATGACTTACAATTGCATTGATTTATGGCACAATTTGCGCCTGGCCTACGCCCTTGATCGACAACACCGTCACCCCCTATTGGTCAATTTCAAAAACATTTTGTGGACATGTTTCAACAGTTTAATTAAAAATGTCCACCAAGTTTGGTGATGTTTGGACAAAGTGTCATTGATTTAAGGCCACATTTGCACCAGGCCCATGCACATGTTTGGAACTGGTGGCGCCCCCTATTGAGCAATTTCAAAATAATTTTACACACATGGTTCAACATTGTTATGAAACATATCCTGATTGGACAAACAATTTCTGGTTTATAGTCTGATTTGTGTTATGCCATGCGCATTTTTTGCATTTGTAGATTTGAATTAAACTTTCAGGGTATGTTTCAGGGACTTGTGTGGACATATCCTGCAAGTTTTGTGACGATTGGCCCAACAGTTGTTGACTTTGGTCTATTTATGTGAGCCACATGCTGAGCCACATCCTTTTTTAAGTTCATTGGTCAATATCTTAACCCCTTTGGGGGTTGAACCCTAATAATAGTACTGTGACAGTTTGCTTGCTGTAGGAACGTTTTCCTTTTGCTTGCCCTACAGAACAGCACCAATACCAATTCAGTGTATTTCTGCAGGGCGGATGCTTGCCCGGGCTTGAACATGGGTACTCCAGGTGAAGGGCGGTCTCTCTGTTCACTATGACAGTGACATAATCACACAAAGGAAGCAACTTCTTGTAAACAAAATTGTTGTTGCTTTAGTTAATAATGATACTCAAACTTTTGTACAGCACTTTTCTACGTGGAAAGGTGGAAGGCAGATAGCTGACTGGCTACAGGGAAGCAGCAATCATGTAGCAGGTGTAGGCTGCCTACCTAGGCTTTTATTTTGAAGAACTAGATTTGCCCACAGAATCTAAAAAGGACAGTAATCTTCTTATATTGCACACTGTGAAAAGGGGAGCAGTGTGGTGCTAACCCCATTGAAAATGTCTCATCCTTTAGTCACAGGCAGCAGGGAGGACTGAATGGAACCAGGGTTGAGTTCCATTTCAAAAGGATTTCCATCTTCCGGCCTTTACTCCTTCATAAACTAAACTTTTACACATCTGACTATACCTGATGAAATCTGTACCTACTTGCTTCCCCCTTGTTACCTATCCCACATATGTTATGCATTTATATATATCGCTTAATTCTGCGATTTACACCCAAGCAACTTCAGCCAGAAGCAGGTCTGTGCTGGGAAGTACACAAGAGAACATGGTAAGCAGACAGGAATAGTACACGGCCAAGCTGCGTAAAACAGGGATGTGATCAAGAGAATACCAAAAAAAGACAAAAGAAGGGGACAGGAAAACAGGAAATTGGGACTATTAGAAATTAATCAGAGCTGTAGAACCCTAAATCTTGCGGAAAGAACTGGCAAGACAGAAAGGGAGAAAAAACAACACATCCATGATAAAAGAAGGACGGTGCATTCAGGGGTCACTAAATCCATTCTTTTGCCGTGTACACTTCAAACCTTTTCCCGCCACTAAGAGAGCAGGAAGCCCTTACTGCTGCCAGCTGCCTGTCTGTAGTTGGTTCAAGTGGTCTGGATAAATAGCTGACTGATGAACTATCACCATGACTATACCACTTACTCATAGTGCTGCTTAACTCAAATAACTGACAACAGGAAAAAGAAGGTTATGACTCTCTTCTGTTCTGATTCTCTTTAATGTGTCACCAGCCTAAAATCTCACGACATTGGCACATATCCCATTTTAGTCACTTAGGTTTAGACATTAGTTTCCTTGAGTCATTCCTTGAGCTAGTTAGTACCAAACTCAAGCAACAGGTGGGAGACTAAATTCCCTCCCTTATAAAACAGATGCTCATTTGCACCCACTAGTTGAGTCAGTCCATCAGCTGTTCAGTGGAAAACAAAGCCACCATTCTGGTGCTCTCTTCTCCTTGGTGGAGGGTCAGCAGAGACACAAATAGCACAGACATGCGTGATATGATGTCCCAAGCCAGGAAACATACCACCCACTCAAACATGGAAGATAATCTCAAAAAATATAACTATAATAATACTGTAATCCATTTTAGAAGCAAAATATCAAAGCTTTTATATCATGCAGCTACTATAGGCCAAACATATACCACAAGTGTCCTAGCAGAGAGAAAAAAATACCATTAAGCACAACATTATAAGACATATACATTAAGTCTCTATGGTACAATAATAGGTATAGGTATAGGTATATCACAGTGGTTTTCCATTTGGGGTGACCTACATAAACTTAGATTCAGCTTCACCGCACGGGAAAGTCTGTGATGACGAAACTGTAGTTCCTTTTGAGTGGTCGGGCTTACAGTTATCTCAGGATGTCCTCCCACATTACTGGAAATTTCATATAGTCATCAAGTTACACTGCGACGCACATGTGCTTTTAGATGACAGTCATGCGACTCCACACCTATCAGCTGCCAATTGGGATACAAGCTGTAACCGGGGTTTCTTCGTGCTTTATAAAAGATAGATTTATGCCCTTTAAAGACCTTGTTAATGCCGGGTGGTATGGAATAAAAGACTAGTTCATGAAAACGATAACCGTAGACCATAATGAGGGCAGAGATCTGCGCGACTGGGCTGAAAAAACAGCAACCGCAACATTTAAGACTTCTAAAACTGAATTCAAGACTTAAAATGCTATATTTAACTGGAGTTTACATGATATCATCTAAGACAATTTAAGGCATTTTCCAGGACCTGCAGGTACTCTATTTCGCTTCTCGCGTTAGCTGATGATTAAGACTTAATGTTGGTGTAGTTTTGGAAGAATAAATCTCAGCTCCGTGTACTTGGATCTACTTCTTAGCCAGATGGTTATATTTCCCAGCAACAGCCGTTACAGAAGGCAGGTCATTTTATTTTCCAGCAATAATTTTGGCCATTTTCTCCACCTGCTCTATATGACTGCAGTGCCCGTGCTACCTGGTCTGTCGCCCATGCTTGAAGTTGCCGCTAAATTTAAGTCAACAAAGGAAGCATGCTAGTGTTCAGCATGCCATGGACAGTAACTTATTAACGCAAAGTTGAGATTTCAAATTAAGCAAAAGAATCGTTAATTGAACAAATCTGCTTCACACACCCGAAGTCAAGAAAAAAAAACTATTTTATAACCTTATTTATCGGCAAGCTCATTAATCGTCTTCCTCTAAAATAAGCAAAAACACGAATAGCCGCCAGCCCTCAAAGGCACCAGTTAAGACTGGACGAGAAGATACCGTTATCCTACCTTCACGTTACTCTGTGTGTGCGGGTGAAGAGTTGTGTTGTCTTCTGTGTCCTGAAAACTAGTGCGAACCGCTGGAGTCACATGCTGCCTTCAGGGCCCCTCGTAAAATCCTCCCTCAGAAATCGGAAACAGGACTTGTCACATATTCAATTGGACAATTTCAAAGATAATAACAAAATGGACCCTGTTCACAAAAGTAGATACCCTGTAGTGACAAAGGAGGATGCTGGGATTCATTTGGCATAGCTGGGTTGAATTTCAATCAATAAGACATTCAATTGCTACATAGCTCGCTATTGTATAAAAATGGATAAACTCGCTTCCACTTCAACACAGCATAGATCTAGGTTTTGCGGTGTCTGTTGTTTTATTTTATAGATCAAGTGATGCAGAGCTAATTTGTGCTGCAGCTGTAGAACTAACATAGAAAATTCCAATTTCCCCTGATATAGGCACATATGAAAGAAATCCTTGTTGGTTTATCAGCTTCAAGGCTGATGTGAAGTGATAATATTTACCAGGCTGGTTCACACTGTGTGTTCCTTCCAGCCTCTGAGGCTATCTTACTAACCAGCATGAAAGGAGGTTAGGAAAGTAGTGAATCACATCAGCAGCAGGGATTCCTTCTTGACTCAGACCAGTCTTGGAGGCACTATAGACTATAGTGCTACATCCTTGGATAGGACAGCATGGATTCAACAAGGTGCCCTTCTGCACACCACTGTTGTAAGGAGCTGTTATTTGAGCATTTGTGGCCTCTCTGTTAGCTTGAACAAGTCTGCCCATTCTCCTCTGACCTCTCTCATTAACAAGGTGTTTTTCGCCACAGAACTGCCGCTCACCGGATGTTCTTTGTTTATCGCACCATTTGCTGTAAACTCTTGAGACAGTAGTACATGAAAATCCCAGGAGGGCAGCTGTTTGAGATGCTGGGACCACCACGTGTGGCACTAACAATCATTCCACGCTCAAAGTCCCTTTGATCACGCATCTTGCCCATTCTAATGTTTGGTCAAACAAAAAACCAAACCACATCACCATGTCTGCATGCTTTATATATTGAGTTGAAGCCACATGATTTGCTGTTTGGAGGAGCAGGCTATTTGAGTTAACGAGTATGAAGTGATGTTAAGGTATACATTTAAAATGACAAAAAAAACCACAATTTTAGTGCTTCATTTGTTACTGACAAATGTCTTTAATCTCATGATTTAGTTTCTGAGGCAGGAAACCCTTTGTGTTTACATTGGATCAAGGACTTTCCTCTCTTTAGTTATTAAGGTAGTTGTCAGAAGTCACCAGAAATTAGTTTCCATGAGCAGTGTGTGTGTATGCATGTGTGAAGATCTTTCTATTAATGAATTCACTCTCTCTACCATATGTCAACAAAATACCATTCTGGCACCTTGTGGCGTACACTGAAAACAGCCTGTAGAGGTCAAAATCAAGTTAGTGTGATAACCCCTGTACCAAGAGTACATACATAAAGATGTGGGAAGAGCTAGTCTTCCCTTCCCTTTCCCTAATGCTTAGCAGCAGACCCACACATGACCAGGCTGTGTGAATAGGTTTTTATTTCATTACATGTGAAGCAAGCTGAACTGTGCCATTCCCGTCTGATTGGAAAACTGCAAAATAGCATCTGTTGTTTTATTGTATTCAACGGGCTGCTATGGCTGCAACGTAATCTGTTGGGGCAAGTGCGATCAAAGTATGTCCACTAAAAGTGCTTGTTTTTGCCACCGACAAGCTGAGATTGTTATTCTCTTCCAAGCTGCTTGCCTCATGTTGTCCGCAGGACCTGCTGGAAGTAATTTGTCGTTGCCGAGTTGAATTCCACAGTCGACCAGTCACTTCCGTGACCATTCCACCTGGTTCAAACAACAAATTACAATTGTTGGGTACAATTGTCTTGGGCACCGGGACCAGGCAGGATGTCTTCCACAATACAGGGACCTTTTCCAGGCTCAGGTTGAACAGATGCTGGAGTATTCCACACAGTTGGTCGGCACAGACCCTGAGTGCCCTCGGGCTGATGCTGTCGGGGCCTGCCGCTTTGCCCTGGTGGATTCTCTTCAGCTCTCCCTTCACCTGGTTGGTGGTGAAAGCCAGTCCAGCTATTGTCAAACCTGTTGAAAAACAGGTTCAGCTCATTGGCTCGCTCCTGGCTTCCCTCTGCAGGCCAGCCGTTTGACTGCCTGAAGCCGGTGATGTTCCTCATTCTGCTCCACACATCTCCACTGTAATGAATTCATGTGCATGTTCAACCTCATCCTCATAACAGCCTTCAACTGAAATACCTTCCTAAAAATTCACAAAGCAGATTTTTGTTTTATAGAAACTTCAACTTTTCTTAAAATAGAGATACTGAAATGTATTATTGAGTAGCAGGAAACAGTAAGTGACAAATAGACGGTTGATCAGACTAAAATTACTTTTATTAATTAATTAATTAATTTAATTAATTTGAGTGTGTCAATTGATAGCAAGAATCAGAGTCCATGGACGGTGGTATAGAGGAGCTATTTCCAACATGTCTGTTTCCGTTACTCAACTGAACACACTGTGAATGGAATCTGACAGAGCAGAGGCGTTGTTTATGGCTGGTTTTCTGCTGGATGCGTTGAGTGTTGGTCTCTAGCCGTGGTAGGTACACATTCATCCACACCCTGTCTCCCCATCTATAATAAGAGTGCTGTGGTTTTGGACAGAAACCATCGGAGGAGTGCTAGTCTGGCTGCTTCCTCACTAAACCAAACCCAAACTCTGTGCGGAGGAGTTGGGTCGCAGCAGACTGAGGCACCACTGTCTTTCTGCTAGCACGAGGACACAAAAGTACCCTTCATTTACATTGCTAGCCATTCAAATCCGGTTGGATAACTCTCTCTATGACACACACACACACACAGTTGCATGCATGGCCATGTGTAAGGCATTATCACACAGGCAAGCATGCCCACACACACATGCTTGCACACATATTCTCTCTCTATCTCTCTCTCTCTCTCTCTCTCTCTCTCTCTCTAAACCACAGGCCTGTTTACCAGCTTGTGCAGTCAAAGGGGAAACCCAGTCAGTGGCTCCCTTGAGCTGAGGGGCACAACCCTGACCGGGTTTTTCCATGGTAGAGCAAGACAGAGGCAGAGAAAAGGGGAGAGAGAGACAGAAAAAGAGAGAGAGAGGGGGAAGGAATAGTTGTTTTATTCTTGTCATGTATGCCTGGCCTCGCTTCTGTACCCTGCCATGCCTCTGTCTCTGCCTGTGGTTTACTGCCTGTGGTTTACTGCCTGAGCTTCTTGTGCCTGTTTAGGTGCAACTAGTTTTTGTTCATTTTCTTTTATGCCTTTGCCTCCCCCATTTATCATGTCTTGCCTGTGTCATCTCTTGTCGACTGCTGCTTATTTGTCTGTTTTTGATGGTTCTTTCCTTTTAACATGCTTTTATCTTTTAGCCCCTCTCCCCTTTTCCCCATTTTCAATAAGAATCTGTTCATAATGACTTGCCTGGTAAAATAACGGTAAAATAAAAAATAAAAGAGAGACAAACAGAGGGAGGAAAGAAGGGAGAAGGAGCTGTGATAGTTTGGTTTTCTATAGTTGAGGCACAGCACCTGTGTGATACTACATATTTCTGACTGGTAGAATATAACCAACAGTCAATCAAACCAGCAGTAGCCAGTAACAACCAGGCCTATGACATTATGGCTGCTGAGATCTGAGGATTTTACAGTAAATGAACAAATACCATACATTGAAGAATTGTGAACAGCCTTTTTTTCTTATTTGTAGCATGGATGCAGGTATTTCTATTGTCAAAGGGGAATCTTATGTCATCAATCGCTTCACTTCCTGCTACCCCCTACAATCCCCTCTTATGCAACTTTAAGAACACATGTTTATGAGCTAAAAACATCACAAACGTCTAATTCAAGAATATCCTGTTAAGTTTGTGGCATAACAAGCAAACTCAAGGAGAGGAGGAGGGCATAACATAAAAGGGGTGGAAGTGGCTTTCTGGCCACATACTGAGATTTAAGAAGACAGCGGTAGAAAATGAAATTCCAATGGATGACCTCTTTAACCCACTAAATGAGCCGAGAGAGAGAGAGAGAGAGAGAGAGAGAGAGAGAGAGAGAGAGATCCCATTTGGGATTAGGAATCTTGTGGGGAACCAAGAGATCTGGCTCTATTTTTGGGATTAACTCCTGGACTGAACTGACAAAGACAGGTAAGTAAAGAGAAAAGTCACCAGGGAGGTCTGTGAGAGTCAAATCCCCCCTCATCTTTACCATAGTAGCCCCTTCAAATCCCCAACTGGCTGCAAGACTGCAAAGGTCTGCAAATGTCATATCCTTGTGTCAAGTCCCTGTCATGCTGGATGAGCCAAGAATTGCACATAGACAAGGTATTCCTCTTAATCCAACGGTACATTTGGGCACCCAAACTGCCAGATGCTAACTGGAGCAGATACTAATAACCTAGAAATCACCCATGATCCCCAAAGGACCTTGGAGACGTTTAAGTGCTGCGTTCACAGCTGTGCACAACTGCCCTTAAATCTTTATGACCTTCATTCTTCAACATTTTGCACATTGCAAAATGTTGACAGAGGCTAAAATGTTGGCCGCCCTTATCTAAAAAATGAAGCATGTTTGCCAAAAGACTTAGGAAAATTTTGTGTGTGTGAGTGAGGAATGAATTTAAGAAGATGAATGTCAGTGGCATTAGGACTTGCTTTGGGGGGAAGAAAATGAAAAACATATTTTTACTTTTATTAGATATTGTAGAGTTCGAAAATGTGTAGAATGCTTTACTTCTCCGTTCTGCAGCTCCATTACACCCTGCCCAGGAGAGCCATCCTGTTGATCCATTCACTCATCATGCTATTTTAGCATATGAAAAACCCCAAATCCCCATCACACGATCACCAAACCCTGTACAGGGCTCTTCTGATGATGTCCAGGTCTCACCCAGAGAGGACCATGTTATGTCAATGTCAAGTAGTGTTTTAACGCTCTAGTATGATGGTGAGGTGGTTTGAAATTCTATATGATATGTTCTCCAATGTACCCAACACCCTTGGCAGGCCTAAGAGAAGTCCTGATTCTGGAAATAGCCTGCACGTTTGACCTAGATATGGATCAGGGCCATCAGCCAATAAGCCTCAGGTATATGTGCACTTTTTTTTTTCTTGTAGGCTCATGGTTTTGATTTTTGGCAGACTTGGACATGTTCATAGTGTAGGACCTTGAATCATTTGGCTCCTGTGTTGTTATTTGAGTTCAGTGAGTATAAATAAAGTCTTTAATGTGTGCGTGTGTGTGCAATCACACTGTTTTCCTCATGTGTGTGTGCCCTCTTAAATCACCTCTTAAATCAATTTATGAAATCTGACATCCCTACTGACAGTCCCAGCTGCTCAGACACCTCTAGTCAACCCATGACTATCTATATAGACAGGGGAGGAGGCTTGAACACAAACTTGTCCCCCCTCTGAATCTAACATCTGTGATTTTGTCTCTCGGTCACTCCTATTAAAGTACCATCATCATCATTCCTCACACTGGCCCACTGAGCGCTCACACATATCCTACTGACCTATCTAAACGCTGTCAGCCATCTTGCTGGCCTGTCCTGTTATGGCCAAAAATGACACTGAGGTAACTGAGGACAAGCCCTGTTTTTCTTTGCTTTTTTGTGAGTGCTGCCATTGCCATGTTTTCCCTGGATTGCTCATGTCCATTAACCATCCTGTCGACCCATCCAAGAACCATTACTCGATTGTTCCCCCTCTTTCACCTGCGTGAGACGCCACCCGAGAAAACAAGCTATATTTACCAAGCTTAGTGTTACCAGTCCATTACCCCTTGACTGTTTGGGACCTACCTCTGAGTGTTTACTTGATTCTCTGGTTTCCCGGAAGCCACATGCTGAAGCCATCAGAGGCACAGACATACACACATACATACACATACACACACTAAAAGGGCAGGAACATATCTGCACAATTAAAAAGAAATCAGCAGGCAGCAGAGTGTTTTCCAACCAGCTCCCTATCTCTGGAACCAACTAATTCCTTGGAAATCTTCAAATCCTACTTATTCTCACACTCATATGAACCTTAGTTTAAAAATGTCATATGATTCTATACTCGTAGTCTTATGACGTCGCGTTACCTCAGCTTAGACTCAGTCTAGGTATTGGACCATGAACCAGCCTGGGGCTACCTCTTGACCTGACCACATCAGTGCAACTGATTGTCTCCCTGTTTGTCTGAGTGAGTGTGTAAATGGTTGAGTGTGTGGTCAGTGTTGAGTGGGGCTGTGTGTGCTGGCTGTGTGAATTCCCTCCTTCATTCAGGTACCTGCCCCAAAACAGTGACCTTCCCTGGGACGTGGATCCTGGAGCCTGGCTGTTTTGGGACATGGGTGCTGAACCCTGGCTGATCTGGACATGTCCCACCCACTTTTTAAAATAATATTTGTGTCCCCCCTCACTTTTAATGGAATTAGAAAACCTAAAGACGTTCGGTGTCCGCAGACTTTAGGATCATACACAGCTAAGACAGCTAAGGATGTTTACCCATACACACATGCTTGCACACACACTCTTCCTCTCTCCCTTGCACTCTCTCACACACACACAGACTAACACGCAGGGGTTGTCTACGGATCCTCAAAAAACAGCAAAAGCAAACGTTATTGACAAAATTATATACTGTAATCGTTCATCACTCAGAATCCCTCAGGAAACAC
The DNA here is from genome assembly GCA_034670405.1 of Hoplostethus atlanticus. Classification (NCBI taxonomy): domain Eukaryota; kingdom Metazoa; phylum Chordata; class Actinopteri; order Trachichthyiformes; family Trachichthyidae; genus Hoplostethus; species Hoplostethus atlanticus. The sequence continues at coordinate 1,250,635 of JAXDDX010000065.1, read as the reverse complement.
ATAACATTGATCTGTGCACTTCAGCTATCTGGGGAGCAGGGTCTGATTAAAAAAAAAAAAGTTTGAGTTCGCCTTTCTTCACTGAATTCAGTGGGAATACTGGCCTAGTAAATTAGCACTGATGAATGGCTCATTATCTTTATGGCCTGTGGTGAAACACAGTTGCACCCCAAGAAACTCACTTATTCAATACAACTGCCAGAAAACCCATGTGACTTACTTGTGGTGAGAACAGCTGCTGTTCAGAAAAACGGGGACAGACAAAACAAAGCCTGATAGAGGAGATACCACTATATTTCTCAACAGTCTTGAGTGAAAGAAACTGGAATGCATGGTCTGGCTCTGAAAAAAATGAAAAAATATACTAATGCTAAATGAACGGGAGCCACAGGGGCCAAATTTGGGTCAACATCCTCCAATTTTAGTATAAAATAAAGGTTGTTGAAAGAAAGTGAAATGTGAAAGAATACTGTAACATGAAAAATACAGGAATTACCCTGTAATGTTGTCGTTTAGACAGTGCAAAAAAAGAAAGAGTAATTGAGGCGGAGCCTGGAGCTGAATCCAAGTCCTGGGGCCATGTGGTTTCAGAGGTATAGGTCTTAAGCACGACACCCACCCGGCACAGGAGTGGCTATGGGTAAGGCTAGCCAGCCAAGTTAGCCGACTAAACTCTGCTGACATTAACCTGTGGTTGTCTATTGAATTACGGTCGTCTAGCAAGGTTGAGTAATGTTGTCAGAATGGTCCATAGGAACAGTAATAACACTGAGCCCCAAAGCTGTAACAGCATCCTCCTTTCTTCCCATAAAACACACAAAAGCATCCACCGCTCACAACTTAACTCTATTGAAGACTGAGGGGTCATCGTATCACTAGCAGGGGCAGACAGGGGTGTGGGGCATAAACATGCCTTTAGTCAGGAATCTGACTAGGAGGTAAAGCAATATTGTTCCTCCTCATTGAATATCTTGGCTCTGCAGACTTGAATCGGTAAGAGTACAACGGGCGCAAACCGATCCTGAGGGGAAACACTGAATGAATGAATGGGAAACAGGATCCTTCTAAAACCTCACAAATCCATGGAGTCTTTTTAGATGGACAAGCTTAGTAATTTTACTGTGTCTTAGCGTCTGTGACTCATCCTGGGATGGAAATTTTACATTTCCACTAGTATGTGGCTAGTTTTCAGCCTAGGCTAGTGTGAATTTGTTTCACTAGTAATGTAATGGACAGCTGAAGCCCCTTTTTCAGACAGGACTGTTTCCCAAAGGCATTTTAGTACCAAGATTGAGCAGAAATCCATTCCATAAGGTCAGCACTGTGATTCCAGTCTAAAATATCCAACTTCTTTCAAAGCTCTGAGGAAAAATTAGGATTGCAGTGGATAACAGAACTTTGCAACAGTTATTCATGTTTTTCTCCACTTCAGGTTTCAGACAGGGCTACGTTTCCCAAAGACATCTTAGTACCATGTAAGAATATTAAGATGCATTAGTAAGGGGTCCACCCCACTTTGCTGATAAAACGCTCAACAACAATTTGAGGCAAAAGAGGACCTCACTGAAGGCACCCCATAGGATACCTTGGGAAACATGGTCAAATCCATATTGTCCCTCCTGGATCTGAGGCCCCTTCCCAGCACCTTCATATAGGCTTTCCCAGGGAGGCCGAGCAGCATGACCTACAGACAGATGGAGAACATCCTCCGGTCTGGGAGTATTCTGAATTATGTCCCTTTGCTGTTAGTTGTTTTAAACAGAAATGAATAAACAACTCTAGAGATTTATGATTTATGAGATTTAATAATCCTTATACAAGAAGTGGCCTTTGGCTGTGCATTCTACAGGATTGGCTGTTTGGGGAAAATCAAGTCAAAATGCTTGCTGTTGAACACTGTATTTCTATTACATTAATATGTATGCTGGGAAATGCTATGGAGTCCTGTAGAAAATCATGGACAACAGTTAAATTAGTACACTTTGATAAAAATTTACAAAAACATAAGGATTATTGTTTAAAAAGCTCTGGACCATGAAAATGGACTTCACTTCAATTAAAGTGGACAACAAAACATGAATAGCGATTGTCATAAAACTGTTATCTACTACAGTCGCAGAGTCATAATAATCCATAATAACCAATGTCCCGATGTTATTCAAAGGTTTATAATTGCAACCATATGTTTTGGATTATGCCTATGAGTTCCCCTAACCCACTTGGGGAGATTATCTTGCATCTCCTGTTGCAAGATTATTTTCTTACCCAATCCTTATTACTCAATCCTTATGTTGAAACAATATAACACTGCCAAATATTATTGTGTGTGTGTGTGTGTGTGTGTGTGTGTGTGTGTGTGTGTGTGTGTGTGTGTGTGTGTGTAAAGAGCTCATTTACTTATGGAAAGTTAAAATGTTCTGAACAAATGTCGAGATGCACAAAAGATTTTACCATAGGCTTTAATTTTCTGATCAGCTGACAATGGCAACCCTCCCTCATCACCACCATCCCATTCTCCTTCTTTGCCTCCATCCCTTGCAGGCCTCAGGCTGCTGTTTGTGTGAGAAAACTCTACACTGCAAACAAAATAACTCAGACAGAGACAAGCACACAAACACACACACACACACACACACATACCGGGCACAAACACGTGCCTCGCACCTCTGACGGCATCTGGTACCCTGCTACTCTCTCCTGTGAGCTCAAACTCTAATTATAGCAGTCTATTTGGATCAGGACATTGAGTGCTGGTGGAAGACCAGGTGGTCAAGACAACCACAAAAAAGGAGAGGAAAACTGGGAGAGGGGAGGACAGTGCAAGGTGCACAAGTATGAGAAGCCATGGGGGACATATGGCTGTCTCTCTAACCACTAAACCACCCTGCCACTCCAGAGGGGACTCCATTAATGATCCTGAACGTTCCCTGTAGATGCGTAAAACTGTTTACCGCAGGTGAAAAACATAAGCAGAGCAGAAACATAGCTTATCACTGTGGGAATAGCAGCTTTCTAAAAGCCCCAGGACTACTGATAAGCATGGAGCTTAGAAAAGTATCAAATACACACACACACACACACACACACACACAACCAACATTATGTCAAGTGAGGAGGGAAGCCTTTAAAATGGTGTGTGCGCATGTGCTGAGTACACAGTAGGAAGTGTTTACATGATACAGTAGTGCTTTAGCTCTAGGGGTCTATTCTCGGACCTCTTTCATGCTGTCCCCTGCTGTGAAGTGTGTGTGACTGAGTAGGATCTATTCTCACACGGTTGCCTGCTGTGATACTCTGAGTATTGTAGAAGTTGCAACCTCTGGCCAAGTTTCCTCCAAAGCTATAGGTCAGCTTTCAACTTCCTCTACAGCTATCATAACATCTGTGCTGGAATGGCACATTAATGCAGAGAGGGAGCGACAGATAGCAGGTACTACGCAGTAGCCACGACGTGAGTGTATTAGATACCCATGCTATCAAGCAGCTATCGGTATGAATGGAGATAAGTATACAGCAAATGCCCTTTCTTACGCAAATCAAGTGGCGCACCTGCAGCACTGTGCGCTGTGAAGACGTGATGCGCGCCTGTCTCGTCCCAGCAGCGCACTGCGACTTGGTGACCATTTGACCTTCATTGTACCTTCTATTTTCTGTTTAATCCTGCAGCATCAGGACACGTTGTTTAGCAGACCAGACAGCTTGCACTTTGTAAACATCCGATGCATCCGCTCTTTTTTTTTTACATGGGCAGGCTGTGTCTGTCAGCAGTGTAAATACCCCCCCCCCCCGTATAGTAAAGATAGACTTACCCGAATGTCCTCACATTGTACCAGCGCTACATTTCGTCGGGAGCGAGTTGCATGTGTACATTTCTTTTTTTTCTCTCGTCTCATTTGGCAACAAAACCCAACTCAACGCTGCGCATTCATTCAGCTGGCAAACTGGTGCAGGGCTGCAGAGGGAAGGGAGGCGGGGGAGAGGGGGAGTCCTCTGGATGGTCCAAATTCCGACTATAGCAATGCAGTCGGTTACTTTGGATTTTTACAAAATTCCACATTTGAATCCTTTTGCAACAAGAATTTACGAAAGAGTCCAAAGCACAGTCAGATATGGATCAGGTATCTAAAGTTTTCCTTACAACTAAATAGTAGCACCTGCCACTGCAACTACTGACAGGCAATTCAGATGTAATGGCATCAATCATGTAGTGGTAAATAAAAAAACTCGGTGATCATCAGAAGGCAAACAACCGCCAATATGAAATTATATTTTCATAGACCATTAACTCATGTTTCCCCCTTAAAAGACCCTATCATCATATACATAACATATATCAGTTTGACACTACATAGGCTACTATGATGTCGACTATGAATTTACCTCATGAAGGTTAATGTCAGCCTAAAAATGTGGGTAAACTGAATTTAGGCGGCTTTACCATCCACTCCATCCCTTGTTGGCATTGTGAAGCAATTGACACCATTGAACAGCACAAAAGAATAACGTTTGGCTACAACATGTTTTTCTCTGTCTCCCAAGTTTCTCAGTTATTAGAGGTATACAGCTGCCAAATATCAGTTGTACTTAGTTGGGGCAGGTGCGAGGCTTGTAAGTATCTTCCTGGTGTCTCTCTGCTGTGGAGGGATGGATGGATTTCATTTGAGAAACACATTTAAAAATATGTCCATATCTGCCTGACACCCAATTCCAGTGATACAGTAAAATGAGTCATGGGCCTTCCTCCCCCTGCATGACAAAAAAAAGTCAGTGTGTTTTCATGGGCTTGCATCCCATTTATCGCTTCCTAGTCATTTAAGAAACCCTCCGTACAAAATAGACAACAGACGACATGTGATACTTCACCTGATCTACTGTCATCAGATCTGTACAGAACAAGTGAACAAGTGAGGAAATAACTCTGTTGGAAAGCATCCCATGGCAGCAACTGCAACTTCTTCAGCGTCAATCGCATGCTGCCTTGCTTTTAATAGAAGAGCTTCCCATAGCGTGAAAAGTTCAGACAAAGATTTATACATACTGGGGTAAGCAATATAAAGAAAACCATATAGCAAATGCGTCCTCTGGCTTTCATCAAGGTTTTCCACAAACAAATTGTGGACGTAAAACACCTATTGCAGAAATGTGATCAGGACAACACCAATATTGAGGATATAAAGGGAGGAAATCAGGAAAATCTCCATCAGAAATAAAGGAGCTTTTGTCCAAAAATAAGACAGAAGACCGGCAGAATGTGTCTGTGTTTGTATGTTAGTTTACAGGAATGTCCACCAGATGTTTGCTGTCACAAAACCAAACCCAACCCATGTAGTAGTTAACACTGCCGGATGTCCCCCTCCGTGCTGCTCCCCCACACCAATAATCGTCCTGGGGCGCTACACCCCAACCTGGGTCAAAGTGCATCTGGAATTCCCTCAAATATTTCAGGTTTGCTTCATCCTGTCTGACGACTTTAGTGGGTGGGTGGTTTATGCAACAGAGTACCAGGGAATTCCTGATGATTGTTGAGTGCCAATGAAATTCTTGGTACTAGTCGTCTAGTCGCAAGTCGTCTATTTACGTGCATGTATCACACACACACACATGCTTATACATACACACAGAACAACTACTGAACAACCCCTTTTTCCCTCGGTCATCTAGGGTGACACAGCACAGATTCTGACCTGACCCAAATGAAGAAAATCCCTCAAATTCCCTTGAATAATTTTCATGGAACTTAACTTTGCAGGAGATTAACTTTTTTTCAGGCAGCCTGCCAAATAGCTATAGCCCTTTCTGCTAGTACGGATCAAAATAACCCAATGAGGCATAGCACCATGTAGCTCAACCTAAATTGGCCCAGAATAGTTTAGCTATGCCTTAACATGATTAGTCTTGTACATAAAGGGTCGATTTGAAGCAGTGATCTAGCCTAGCCAAGGTATAATCTCCATTAAAATTTGTTTCTAGGCTTAAAGGTTAGCCTAGCTTCATGAGCTGACATGTGGGAAACTGTTCCCAAGGGCCCAGGAGTGGTTGGTGGTGATCTTGTGTCTTTGGGAGTGATTGCATAACCAGATTAGGACAGTTGGTTTATTGTTTTAGATGCAGGGCCACTAAGGCCAAGCTCCACAATGACCTCTTTGGCTTTAAAATCTGAAATTTGAATCCCCTAAAGCAGCTTCCCAAACTCAGAGATTCTTGACTGAGCTGTTCTGTGTGAGATTATAAGGCCACCTGGGACTTATCCAAGTTAAGCTTTCTAGGCCTTTGTCATCTGCAGCTTTGACAGACTAAAAGATCACGGATGAGCGGTTCAAAATCGGTGGCTGTGGGAATAAGTTGCTTGATACACAGACACTTTTCATTTTAATTATTTTCTTTTGTTGAAGTAAAAACTTATTGTTGGTTAAATTGCTTGTAGGCTCATACACTGGGAACTTTGTCAAAATGGCAAATACAATTTTGGCAACATTCTTACTTGGTTGCCCTTGAGCTGAATTTGCATTCAAACCAACACACGGTGTGCCAAATGTCACAATAAAAATAATAATAAAGTTATAAATAAATGAGTGTTTTGTATGTGACCATAGATACTTTTAACAGTATTGTTCTGTGGCTGAAACATGGACAGACAAAGAACAATGAAATTGAATGGTGCTTTTTATATATTTAACTTTAAAAAGCATTGTTATTAAAATATGAAATAGTGGGTTGTTTCATCTCTGAGGTTCTCTAGCTCAGTGGCTCTCAATCCAGTCCTCAAGGACCCCCTTGTCCTGCAGGTTTTAGCTCCAGCTCTGCTCAGGCACACCTGAACCAACTAGAGGCTTCACGTTTTCATGATACCTTAATTGGTTCAGGTTTGCCTGAGTAGAGCTGGAGCTAAAACCTGCAGGACAGGGGGGTCCTTGAGGACTGGATTGAGAAGCTGATTTGCTGGATAGATAAATGAATGGCTCCTGCCACCTACTGGTAATTTATACTCAATAAGACAATGTTGTCCTCTCCAAGTGGACAAAAATGGCTTGTTAATTCTAATATAATCTAATCCAAACTAGACTTGTTTTCCAATCACCTCTACAGGGTTTGGAACACATATAGTCACCTTGGTAGTATGTTCATCTTTACTGTTTCAACTCGTGAGCCAATAGACAGACTCTTAACAAGCACTAAGAAGAAACAACATTATCCATATCCTTTATAGGATAGGATTTTAGCTTGCCTGCATTAGCTTCCTCTAAACTAGCCAAGCAGGGCCCTGTCAGACCAGCCCCAGGGTGTTTTAGAGCGAGAGATTGTTCTTATGCTTGATCATGTTTGCCATATCTTTCCTTCAACAATAATAACAACAATCACACAGAAACCAAACCGGTTAAGTAGATTCAATTGCCTCACTCCTATTAAGTGTCAGCACAGAAGTATGTGTAGCACTTAGTGTTAACAGTGCAAGAGGTAAAGAAGACAGTGGTTATTTTAGACTGATCTGAAGGGTAAGTAGGAGAATATTTACTACACTCAAACTCTGTATTAAATGTACAGCTGGAAGAGAGTTAAGCAGCCTCACCTCATTATATTGTCATTTGTGACTCATCCAGAAAGAGGACAGCTTATTTCCTTCAAATGCGCAGCACGCATTAAATGAAATGTTAAAGCCCCAGGAAACTTGCTTGAAATAGTAAAAATGAATATATGATATCAAAGTTTAGTGTCTAATTACGAACCCGTCCAGGACATCACTGATGTAAGAGGCTGTGATTTGAACTTTTCAGCCTCACACTGAAGACCCACCCCCCGCCCCCCAATGAAGTAATGAAGTACTGACAGACCGTTTGACTGAGAGGCGTTCTGGTGATCAAGATGAAGCTTGACCGGATGTGGGAATGTGGATCTGGGAGGCAAAAAGGAAGCAAAGGTGAAAATATGACGTCTGGAAACTTCCTGGAAACGGATCGTCAGGCATTTCCTGTTGAACTTTGATTCAGAGAATGGGCGGATTGATTAAGATCATTAGTTTTCCATGGACACCAAGCAGAGCGTTTTCTGGGAATGATTTTACGTTTTAGGTATTTACCCGGTGCTCCTATCCAGACCCTCTTTTTTTTCGTGAAATTTTAGTTTGCAAGTCAATAGATTTGAGAAAACCTAAGAAATAAGGCCTTAGAAGTTTTTGAAAATGAATGGAGGGCCTTTAAAGTACTTGATATTGATTTGGATATTTGTGTTGATATTTGTAAATTATTTCTCTTTCTGGACTTGACAAGATGATTCTGACCAAAGTCAAGTACTCAGTTTAGAGTCCTTGAATTTCACCAAAAAAAAACTTGAAAAATTGTTGTCCTTGATTTTATTATTATTATTATTATTATTATTATTATTAGATAAGATGAAGCTTTTCTGGTCGATTCTAATTGATCTACAAATTGTTTTCATCCCAGCTGCCTTTTATTATCAAAGGCATTAAAAAGGTCTTAAGGTCTTGAATGTAACTTGATTGGACTTGCAGACCTGCTATCCGTCACTTTCCCGTTTCAATGTCGCTGGTTCGACATGCTTAACTACTCCTGCCAGAGTGCCGTTGAGAAGGGCAGAGAAAGTCCTGCTGTCTAAATCCCCAAACTACCTCTTGTCACTCTGGTTGTAATATGTATCTTCAGGTCATCCGTGCTACATTATGTATTTGTCTCTACCTTAACACTAGTTATGCTCTGAGTTGCTTGTTTAGGAAGGAAATGCACTTACGATTTCTGGTGACTTGTAGTTTTCTCTACCTACCTATGTTGAATGCACTTATTGTAAGTCGCTTTGGATAAAAGCGTCTGCTAAATGACTGTAATGTAATGTAATGTAATGTAATTAAGCATCCACAAAAATCTGAGTGAAAATAAACGTTCAGAAATATTAGAAAACCTAGTTTCCTAGCCAAGTTTCCTGGGGCTTTAATTCATTTATCTGATGGTTGTTTAATCCGTTTCAACGACATAACACCTGGATCTGCAATAACAACAGGAATTTGCACAGTGAGAACATCAATGCATATCAAAGTCAAACAGTTGCGGCCACAGCATGAAAAGGAACACAAACCAAAATCATATTTCGTCAAAATAGAGTGATTACCCCTGTAGTCAAGTTAGCTCTTACTCTACTTACTCTATTCTCAAACCATACAGGTCTCTACAGGGATGATCTATCATACCCTACTAACATTGTACCATTCACTGTCCAGGTAAATTCAGGCAGGTTCCCCTCATTATACCAGTCCTTTCTGGGATTCAGTCACATGGACAGTGAAATTAGTTATAGTCTGTGCTGAACACAAAGCTTTATAGGTTAGTGTTTCATCCTCTTCCAGCAAAGATGGATTGCGTACCCAGTATGTAGTGAGTGTAGACACTCAACTTCTGCCAATTCATCTAGGGATTTTATGAAAGGCTCCTTGTGGAATATGATGGAGACCGTCAAATGTTTCCAGCAGCAGCAATAGCAGGTTGTTTAAGTCACAGTGGTCTGGTTTCTCCCTGCGCTCTGTCTAAAAGTAAAAGCCATACTTTTAGTTGGCTAATGCTGGTGTCTTCAATCAATTCTGGACTTGTATAGTCGTGTTCTTTTATCACGGCATTTAATCAGACTGTTTATTCTGCTGTCTGGGTTACAGCCAACTAGCTTGTAGCCAGCTAACTAGCCAGCTAACTTGTGAACTACCGTAGCCTGACTTAATGCCATGGGCCCTTGTTGGTAAGTTCAGATGTCATCTGATTCCCGTTATAATCAATAATAGCCCTTAGGCCTCAGATAATGCTGCTGGCAGGAATCCTAGTAATCTGATTTTGGTTTGGACTTCAAATCCAAATCCAATTTCCCATTGGAAACGCAAATTTCATTGACTGTGTCAGGGTTACGGTTGTATCTGGACCCAAAATGCAGACCACGACAAGGAGTAGGAAAAGAAGATTTAATGGAGGAGCAGGTGATGGGAAGGTGGGGGGTGCAGAGGCTGGACTGGATGGAGCTGGGGCAAGCAGATGAGGCAGGAGCTGGGGCAAGCAGGTGAGGCAGGAGCGAGGGGAGCAGGCAGGAGCTGGGGCAAGCAGGTGAGGCAGGAGCGAGGGGAGCAGGCAGGAGCTGGGGCAAGCAGGTGAGGCAGGAGCGAGGGAGACGGGCAGGCTGGTGGGTTACAGCGAGGAGACACGAGGAACGAGGCATACAGGGGATCTTGGGAGACAAGAACAGACAGTTAGGACAGCCCAGAGGCACACAAAGGAATATACTCTAATGGTAAGTCTAGAGCGGCCGAGAGAGCGACTACCACGGTAGTTGGCGGAACAATCTGGCGACGAGCCGGGGTATAAATGCTGCAGGGCTGATAGCTTGATAGGCGGCAGGTGTGGAGGAGAGGCAGGGCCGGGAGAGGAAGCCACACCCAGGCCACACACACACACACAGACAGACATAGAGACTGACAGGGGAGGTAAAAACATAGGGAAACCCTGGGGTCGGGGCTGGAGCCGTGACAGACTGAGGATATAAGGAGATAGCCCCTGCTAGCTCTGTATGGATTCTCTGGACTTACTGAGCCCTTACCTGTTCAGGTACAAAAGGAGGAACTTTGTAGTGCAGGAGGGCTTGAAGCCCAAAGATCTTGATGCTCTCCAGCATATAGAGATCCGTCCTACTGATATCGTCCTCACTGCATACCCCAAGTCAGGTTAGTGCCTTACTATGATGTTAACTGAGAGTCAACCAGGACAGGACTTTTTTAACCATCATTTATCAAGGAAAGGTTGACTTAGCATGTTTGCTTAGCAATGGTATATTTCACATCAGTTCAACAACAGCTTCATATAGTCACCTCAGAACACTTATCCTCTCAGACTATGAGCAGTAATGAGGGATTACACACAAACTGCTGGTGTCCTTCCTTCATTATGGAAAGCCGATTCTACGTCATAGCCAAAAGTCCAATATTTACCTCATTACCTCCTGTATTTTCCTCAGTGACAAGATTTGTTCTAGCGTGCGCCAACAGTCACCCTACAGCAGCAAGCAGTTTCTGTCTGCAAGTAATCCTCGTAAGCTCTGACTTCCGAGTCAAAAGTCAAAGTCAAAAATATAACTTCTTGCACATTAAAGTTCTTTTGATGGGAAAATACTAACAAAATGGACCGATTGAATGGAATGTTTTATTTTAGAAGTTGAATGGCGGAGAACGTCTTTATATATGTTGCTGTGGCAGAGTTAAATGCATCAGGCCTGTTTTAATCTATTTGCCAAAAGGTTGTGTATATCTGTTCCACTAGTCTTGTTAATGTGCCAGAAATTATTTGGAAATGGTTTTCCAAAAGGTCAAGTTATTAGTATGTCATAAAATGCATGACAGCTAAAAGTTATAAAGAAAGTAAAATTAAATTAATTTATTTACATAGTATACCAGATAATAATGAAATAAATTTCTTTTGCTATCCGTTATTGACGTGGCTTCTGTGCTTTCTGTCCCCTAAACATCATAGAAAGTCCCAGCTCTCCCAGTCTTACCACTTTGTTGGCTCATTCATATATTGAAATTTCAATATTGCCATCAGCACTTTAAGGTGCTGTAAGGTGTGTGCACCACTAGAGCGTTGTCAGTGAGGAAATATAGGAGATCAAATTGTTTTAAAAAATCCAACAACAATGGAGTTTCGACCGACATGGGGATTAGATAATGACTCACATCCACACATACATTTGTGAATTACACTGAAAAATGGCTTGATGACTTTTGTATGTGCAACACTAGAAACAAATCTCCTTAATTCATATTATATTCATGAATCTATTATTTTTACTTCTATTATGCTCTGTTCCTATTCTATTCTATTCTTTCTATTCTATTCTATGTGGGTAGGCACAGCATGGATGCAGCAGATCCTGATCCAGATCATGGATGCTGCCCACCCCGATCAGGTGGAGGACACCACCAATAGAATTCCAGTTCCTTGGCTGGAGGGAAACATTGTGGACAGCCCTCTTCGAGAAAGGCCCGACCCTCGACTCTTTCGCACAAACCTCCCCGCCGACATGTTGCCCCATGGAGTGAAAGCCAAGAGAATCAATGTACCTTACCTTTTCAAGACAGAAATCTTACCACATAGCTTGTGTCAACTTGTAGTGCCTTGTGGTGTGAGGATACGCCGTCAGACGTTGACAGACACACACAACAACGATCTGGTGGACAAAGCTGAGTTGTCAGGCCTTCCACCTCTGCCTCCTAGCAGCATCTCCCTGTCTGTCTTTGTCTGTGCCTGTGTGTGTGTGTGTGTGTGTGACTCCAGACTCCCGCTCCTCCCTGGTTACATCATCCATCTCTCCCTCACCTGCTCTGCCTCTACACACCTGTGGTTCATCAGCCATCACCCCGGCTTTCCACCCACTCGTCGCCAGATTGTTGTTTGTACTTCACAGTCAGTTTTGCGCTTGGCCGCGTTGCAGTAATCGCTTACTCAGAGTATTCCTACGCTTGCCTTACTAATCCCCTTCTTGTATCCAGTTCCACTCTCCTGCTCCGGTTCCCTGTCTGCCGACCTGCCACCGCCTGCCTGCCTGTCTGTCTGCTGGTTCCCTGCCTGTCATCCTGTCTGCCTGTCTCCCCGCTCCATTCACCCCCGTTCCTGCACCAGCCCCATCTCCCCAGCTTGCCATCCTGCCCTGCATCCTCTGTCCCCATTCCCTCAGTAAAACCCTGTTTTCCTACCTACGCCTCCCCGTCTCTGTGTTCTGCATTTGGGTTCTCTAATACGGTCGTAACATGAGTGGCGGTGATGATGGGGGTGTCCCGAGGGTGGCCACAAGGGTGTCAAGCAATGCCAGGCAATGAACTGAGTGGGGACAGCTGCTGGGGCTCATCAGGAGACAGTTGTCGGCAGCTGTGGTTGAGCGGAAAGGCCCTGCCATCACATGCCTTTATTACACTGCTCAGTGATCCTCCTGCTAATCTATTATTTATACACAGTTATCACACAAAGCTAGAGAGCTTTCAGACCTACTTAATATATAAAAGTTATCTAAAGTTATCAATCCAGTGCTCTGGATTATATTATGTTTGAGATGTTAGAGGTTCCTTTTCTTTTTTTTACTTTAATGCCATAGAAAAACAAGTTACTACCTTGACACTAGGCTTAATATGACATCTGGAGAAAAACATCACTTTTTATTTAAAATGTTGAAATTATGAAGATTATTTGAAGTAACAATTCACATGATTAGGGAGAACATCACAACACCACAGTAGAAAACCAAGCTAAAAAATAAAGTGTGTGTGTGTGTGTGTGTCTTCTGTACAGGCATCGCAGGTGACTGGAAGAATTTCTTTACTGTGGTCCAGAATGAGCATTTTGATCAAGTGTTCAGAGAGAAGATGAGCGACTTGCCTCTCATCTATTATTTATACACAGTTATCACACAAAGCTAGAGAGCTTTCAGACCTACTTAATATATAAAAGTTATCTAAAGTTATCAATCCAGTGCTCTGAACAATAATCGTAGACTGAGTGAATACATATTAGTACATATTAAAGCACTGTACTGTAAAAGCACCAACCGTTTTGTGTGCTACTATTCAGGTTGTGTATGTGATGAGGAACCCCAAAGACGTTCTGGTGTCCCTTTATCACTTTGCTTTCAGTTGGATCATGCTGGAAACACCAAAGAGCTTTGAGGATTTCTTTCAGCGGTTTCTGGATGGCAATGGTGGGTTAAATGTCATTGGGTCTAATAACAACTTTACGCTTCATTTTGAAAGGATAGTTCACCCTTTTACCTTATTTTTTCTCTGTTTCTCTTATAGTATATAGTTTGTGGGACAGTTTTGACTGCCTTTACCATTTCTCTGGTTTGTACTAATAATGTTGGACTGTGGGCCAAATTTGACCCTTCTCTTAATTATTTTTGGCCTTCAAAGGAATTCCAGAGAGATAATATGTTCTATTTTTGGTGGCATTTAATTATATTTGAGGAGTGAATTTGATACAGCTTGCTTATTTCAATGCATTTTAACAAACATCATGATGACAAGTGAGTGTAACAATTAATATCTAATTGTTACTTTTCCAAATGACAAAAAGTTTACCCATGGTAAAAGCCAGTCATGTCAAGGAGATGCTGCTGGGAAGCTTTAACTAATATTCTTGAAAACAACCTACTGAGCTTAGTTCATGTTCACGGAAAATAAAGTGGTGTAATGCAAATGCAGAATTTATAAGAAGCTGTTTCATTTGTGTAACTGACTTATTTATGTGTCAACAGTTTACATGGGATCATGGTTTGATCATGTAAGAGAATATTACACAGCATGAGACCAGATGGACATCCTTTTCTTGAAGTACGAGGATATGCTGAAGGTTGTGAATCATGTTTCTTTTTTAGTAACAGTGTTAAATATTCCTTTTGCTTTGGCTGTAACAAGATTATTCAACTGAGTTGTGTAATGTAGCAATAATACCTGACAGGCTGAAACATTTTCTTCAAAGTAGTGTACATACATAAGAATGAAAAAGAGGAGAAAGCACAACAGATTGATAACTAGACCACAAGAGTGGAATGATGCAGGCATGCATGCATGACATCCTCAATGGCAATATCGAACTCAGTGAATGTTAGCACACATAACTACACAGTGCAATATAGTACTGTAACTAAAAATGTTCTCACCAAAAATCCATTGTTGCAATGTTAATTTAGTTTTTTTTATCTGAACTGAAGTGATGAAAAACATGATAATATACAGAAAGGGAAAATTTGTGCAGGTAAACAAAATGTACAAAAGTAGAATAATGCAGAAAATGAAAACACAGGGGAGGTGAGAGTGTGTGTGTATGTGCGTGTGTGTGTGTTCTTTCAATGGAACTTTATTTGAACTCGTATTTGAACCTCAAACAAGCAAACTGATCCGTTAACCGAACATTAATGAATTAAATATCCAGGGATGTGAAAACATAATAAATTATTACAAGTTACTGATGCATGAAATTACAAGGACCGCTAATCTGCCTCTACTGGGAGTTCTGGAAATGGTTCTCGTGTGTTTGAATGACCTTGAAACCAGTTTCTCAGAACATTTCACACGAATAAATGATCTTGGATTAGTGAGCTTCTTCTGTACAAGCATTGTTTCAAGTGTAGCAGATATCATCATCATCAACATCATCCCATACATTTGTATTTGGCAGGACCTAAGAGGGGAGGTTGTGAAGCTTTGTGCATTTCTGGGAAAAGACTTGACAGACGAGGCCATTGATCACGTTGTGGAGATGTCCACCTTCAAAAACATGAAGATGGACCCCAAGGCAAACTTCAAAGACTTAGTTGAGACCGACCGCTACAAGAAGGAAACCATGCGCAAAGGTCAGTTTCCACATTCTCTTCACTTCTCAGTCAGTATATTTTCTATATTATGTTTGAGATGTTAGAGGTTCCTTTTCTTTTTTTTACTTTAATGCCATAGAAAAACAAGTTACTACCTTGACACTAGGCTTAATATGACATCTGGAGAAAAACATCACTTTTTATTTAAAATGTTGAAATTATGAAGATTATTTGAAGTAACAATTCACATGATTAGGGAGAACATCACAACACCACAGTAGAAAACCAAGCTAAAAAATAAAGTGTGTGTGTGTGTGTGTGTCTTCTGTACAGGCATCGCAGGTGACTGGAAGAATTTCTTTACTGTGGTCCAGAATGAGCATTTTGATCAAGTGTTCAGAGAGAAGATGAGCGACTTGCCTCTCACCTTCACCTGGGAGATCAAACAGTAGCTTGAGAAGAGTCTCAGCATAATATTGAAGGACTAGAATCCAGTTTATTGGCATGTTGAAATTAATTAATTAAATAATGAATTAAAGTCCAAATTCTTTATTGTTCCATAAGGAATATTCACTTTGCAGACTGTTTACAGAAAAATCAAATATAAAAAACCTAATAAAAACATAACAAAACAATAATGACACAACATACACCATGCAGACAAACATTGGATAACAACACCAGAAAGGGATCAACTCAAACTTCCCTCTAAGTGGGTGACCAGGCCACTCCAAAATGGCATTGGGCCTCCTCACCACATGACTCAAAGATTTTAGCTCCATGGGCTTGCTCCTTTTAACAGTGGGGACAACAGCTGCATGTGTGGAGAGGAGGCACGTAAATATCGCTGGTGCCCAGGGCATCAAGGGGCCCAGGACATCAAGGAGCCCATCACTATCCAGAGAAAGAGTGCGTATCATCACCCAATGAATGAACCCCTTAGAACAGTGGATTTCAAACTATTTTGCAGGGGACCCACTTTTTAAAAATGTACAACAATAACAATATCTGCACTCAGATGGTGTTCATGTTCCATGTTAATTGTGTTTATGTCATTATCAGTTCTCATTTAGTGCAGTTAACAGAACATGTTTGTTTTCTGCAGTTTTATCATCAATATTATCAAGTTTCTCAATGTGATGTTAATCCTGGTTAGGGCGGAAAATCCAACTTCACATTTGTAGGTGTCTGTGTAGGTGCCTGAGTGTATGCAGGTTTTCATTCCAACCGAACAATACACACACAGTGATTCGACCGGTTATCACACCCTCAACCAGAGAGGAGGGACTAATCAGTGAAATCACCTGGTGTATTGTTCAGGTTGGAATGAAAACCCTCTATCTTTATATCAACATCAGGCAGTGGCACAGTGGCACAGTGGCGCTGTGTGGAGAGATGACTGCTTGTGTGTGCAGATGCAGGCATGTTTTTGTGAACTAGCATTTGAGCATATACGTCTGTGTGTTTTTGTGGGTGTGTGTGTCTGTGTAAGAGGTATGCTGCCTTGTTGATGGCAATTAATGATGAAATAATCCGCAGTCTCGTTCTGTCAATCACAGACTGTGTATCTCCATCATTCCTGACGAACACGCACACATTAGTTTGCCAAACTGAAATGGTCTTGCATGATTGTGATTAAACTTTAGGTTGCTATATTTAGGTTGGGCTAGTTTTAAGGACAAATACTGATATATAGGAGAAATGATGAACCAAGTACATTGCAGTATTGTAACTAAAATAGTAATTTGTTACACTACTCTTACCTGAAAAATGACATTACTGTGATGTGTTACTAAGGTGGTGCCATCCCAACAAGGGTCATGACAACAGTAGTGAGCACCATATGCCTTCAAGGAACAACAATCTTTAACTCAATATTTTTGAGCGTGGGTCCTCAAGTGGCATTTCAGGTGTGTACTTTGAAGAAATCCTCTGCCACAGACTTCACACCGGTGTGGCCTCTCTCCCGTATGACTTCGCATGTGCTTCCTCAGATGGCCGCTGTGGGTGAAGCTTTTACAACAGAAAGAGCAGCAGAAGGGTTTTTCCCCCGTATGAATTCTCATGTGTATTGTCATATCACCTTTCCGACTGCACTCCTTCCCACAAACATGGCAGCGATGCAGTTTTACCCCTGCATGGCCGGCCATGTGTTCGGTCAAACAGGTTTTACTATTGCAATGTTTACCACACACATGACAAACTCTTGAACCTTTGTGTGTGTTAAGGTGGGCAGTAAGGCTGTCAGTGGACGCCAATTTTTTTCCACACACACCGCAGAGGACGCCTGCCTCTTTCGAATGTATGCGCTGAACATGATTTATCAAGTGCTGCGTAGAGACAAAAGGCTTCTCGCACAAATAGCAACAGTGGTCAGGTGTAGGTGGCAATTCTGTGGTTTCCATGGAAGTGATAAGGGACCTTGGGCTTTTGTCTGTCGGTGTTTCCTTCAATTTTAGTGTATTTAAAGCTGGCTCAGGCCTTTCACTCTCACTACCATCTTGCACACTTTCATTGTCATGAATTTGAGCTTGTGAAGATGGAGTTGGGTCTTGCTCATTTTCCACCGAGGTAGCGGTAAGAGGTAGTGTGAGCTGTATGATTTTAGTTTCCTGTAACTCCTGAAGATGCTCTCCGCTTTCATTGTTTTGAATCCGAGGTTGCAATGATGGACTTGAGTCTTGCTCATTTTTCACCGAGGTAGCGGTAAGAGGTAGTGTGAGCTGTATGATTTTAGTTTCCTGTAACTCCTGAAGATGCTCTCCGCTTTCATTGTTTTGAATCTGAGGTTGCAATGATGGACTTGAGTCTTGCTCATTTTTCACCCAAGTAGTTGAAGGAGGTAGGTAGAGGATATTAACTTCTTTAAACTCTTGAACCTGTTGTTCTTGCTGACTGGTCCACAGTTCCTGCTCTTCCTCCTTGATGTATAGGGGCTCTGGGTTCCTCTGGCCCACACTGGGGCTCCACACCTGTATACAGTGGTGCTGCTCAGTGGGGGTCTCCTCTTTACAGACAGGCTGAAGGGGGTCTGGAGAGAAGGGAAAAAATCTTAGCATTTCTCACACTACAGTAGTAATATTGTGGTGGCAATCAGGTATCTTTGTTTTGTTTTGGTCACATGTGGCTGAAAGGCAAAAGCATGACACTAACGCTGTCAAGGTTAGGAGCTTGGTTCCCACTAGAGCCATCTATACTAAAAGGAAATAATTATTTATTGTTATTTATTATTGTATTATTTATGATTTGGATAAAAGCGTAGACAAAATGGCATAGCGACATCCTCTGGAAATGATGAACATATGGCTTGGGAAACCTACTTTAGCATGCTATTTCAGGACCATATTGTATAAATGACCACGGTAGAGATACATGACGCCTAACCAGCATTAACAGACCTGTTTTCTGGCTGTAGTCGAGCAACAGCCTTCTTAGCCGCTTTATCTCCTGTTGAGAGTAGGAAACTTCTTCCTCATATTTTGCTATGGTTCTTTCAAAGACCCCAAATATCTCTTCCGCTGCAGCTGTCAGTCGCTCGTTTACAAATGCCCTGAGAAGCAGCGGTGTAGACATTTTAATCCCAAAAAGGTCTATGGTGTGACTGGCCAGAACCAGGTTAGCTTGCAAGCTACGGAAGTAAACAAGACCACGAAACCGAGGCTTTTCTTCTCGTGAGATCTAGGCGCATTTCAGGCGTGCTGCTGCCCTCCACAGGAAAGGAACTGGTATGCACGACAGTATAATATACATTAGGCCTACATGGCCAAAGACATGCGGACACCCCTTCTATACAGACACTGTAACTACTAATTATTTTTGTCTATAAAAGAAAATTATTTAATTGACTTTTTTCATGCTTTTATTTGTTAGTGCTCCTTTTTATGTCACGATTCATCCTCCCTTGACCCCACATCCTCCCATTTTTTCATCCAGACTGCAAATGACTGATTTTGTACAATCTGACAATGCAGATGGAAATATTACTAAAACTTATTCTAAATTACTTTAGTTAACAAAACTACATTTCTCTTGAGTTTTGCTGTAGTTCAACTTCTTCCAATGTGAAGTAACTGGTAGTTTGTAAAAGTATATTTTGAAAGTATAGCTTCCACAACACTGATTGTATGATAGAATCATAACTTAGTAATAAAAAAACGTAAATCTTTTAATTCCCAAATGTCTACTGCTACTATAGTCCTCACTAAACCCCATTCCCAAACCTTCAGACAAATGTTCTGAAAACCAATGATAGGATTCTTGTTCAGAACCGTGAGCCTGAGCCACATTTATCCCCATCTCTATCCTCACAGACTCGCTCTATCTCCAACCATAGCAATGAAAGCAAGCAATTTGCTTTTCACTATGTGAATAAACCAATCCTCTCTTGGTTCTTTAACTGATCACTCTGATCCTTCAACCTTTTTTACTGCTTGAATACATGCACTTCCTCAATGACACCATCACACCAAGGCCTACACATGAGCAGAACCTCCTTTTTAAACTGCAAAGGATAAGAGTGCTTGTAACACACAAATAAGGCATTATTCTTTATTTTACAAATAAATGTTTCACACAGATATACCATACAAAGAAGAATAAGCAAACAAACACTTTGCTGTTGATCATTGTATACAAATACAATTGACTTGAATGAGTACAAGGGAACAACATGAAGGAGAGCAGTACAAGGACAATTACACATTGCTATGTGGAGGATATCGTCATTGCTATATTGCTGCCAAATCAACTCACAGCACAATATAATAAAAGAGACAGTAACAGAGACAGTAACTACTGACAGAGCAACCCTGCCAGCTTCATTCGGAACAATATGATAGGTTTTTGGTGGATTTCCCACAATAAGATTTCCTTTCAGAGGAGTGCTAAATGAGATTTCTTCACAAACACAGGAGAAATACACCATTAAAAATGGAAGATCACATGGGACAACTGTAGCAGCAATGGACATATTTTTATACAATAAATGTAATGAGCCATTTTCCAATAGTAGCCAAAAAAAAACCCAATGAGCTTTTGTTTTTTATTTTAATTCATATTCCTACTGCCAGTGCCAAGTGATAGTGAGTCATTTGGAAAAACTGAGCTTTATGCATCTTCATATACACTGTATATATATATATATATAAGCAGTAAAATCTGAGCATTACCCTGGAAGTACAAAAGAAATACAATTACCAGACTGAAACGTCAGAGAAACGTCTACAACTCAATTCACGGGCGATAAATTCAACTGCTGACCACGACACTCAGAATGACATGTAATGTGGCGCATCAGGCGAGAAGTCTGAGTAAACCCTTTGTCACAAACCTGACAGTGGTACAGTCTCTCTCCTGTATGGGTTCTCATGTGCTTCTTCAGATGACCACTGTGAGTGAAGCCTTTACCGCATAAAGTGCAGCTGTACGGTTTCTCTCCTGTATGTATTCGCATGTGTATTTTGAGATCGCCTTTTCGACCACACTCCCTACCACAAATGTGACAGCGATGAAGTTTGACCTCTCGGTGGCAGGTCATGTGTGCCGCCAGAACGTTGCTCTTGGCGAAACACGCACCGCAGACGTGACACATGTATTTTTCATCGTGACTTTTTAGGTGGCCCGTGAAGCTCTCCAAAGACTGAAAACTTTCTCCACACACACCACAAATCATCTCTTTCTCCTCTGTGTGGGTTTGACGAAGATGCTTTATCAAAAATCCCTTGTACTGAAACGACTTTCCACACACTTTACAGCAGAAACTAGCTGATTTCCAATGTGAGGAATCCATGGATTTCCTACTCTTGTTGCTGACACCAGACGTGTCTTTTGACTGTTTGTTATTTCTTGGAATTAACTGTGGCATTTCCTTCATACTTTCAGTGTTTTGGATTTGAGGTTGTGAGGATTGATCAAAGTCCAGTTTTTGCAGCTGGGGGACAAGGTAGTACAAACTGTATGATGTCAGCCTCCTCATCTGACTTTACCCCCTGACTGGTCGAGATTTGCTGCTGTTCCTCTTTAAACTGTGGGGGCTCGGAGTCCCTCTGTCCCAGACTGGGGCTCCATTCCTGATCGCAGACTGGCTTCTCAGGGGAAGCCTCTTCTTCACAGACAGGGAACAATGAAGGGTCTTTAGGAGAGAGTCAAAGGGGAACAATTTACATCAATAATAACAAACTTAATAAGAAATACATCTTAATAGGAAAACAATCAGCAATCAAATAGCAATTGTTAATCAAATCAGCCAGTGTGTTTTGACAAACAGTTTTTCAGCAGTGACACTGACATCAAGAAATATCCGGTTGCTTCCTAAAATTATCAATATATTGCACTTTGATCATCACTACCAGCATCAGGTGAATACACTGACCTGCTTGAGGTTTCACAACAAGCTTATCCAGCAGTTTCCTTTGATGGTCGATCTCGTTTTCATACTCTGATATCATTTTTTCAAAGACGCCAAATATTTCCACGGCCGCGGCTGCCAGTCGCTCGCTAACAAACGCTTTCAATAGTTGTGTTTTAGACATTTTTTGACATTTATTATTGCTGTTTTGACCAGAACGCCGTTAACAGGCTGAGGACCGGAAGATAAACTAATCGGTGACTTCTTTGCTGGTCCTATTTTTTGGAAGGTTTACGCGATGCTGCCACCTACAGAACTACATTACTTGGCGGAAGAATACCATTTGTATTCTGTACCACTTAGTACCATTTTGTATTGCATGTCGCAGATGCATAGGATGTCTCCTATCTGTTCCAGGCTGCGTGGTCCCCCCACGATGCTGACTGAGCGGGCGTTTGCTGTGGACGCTGGGCAGTGCTCTCAGGCTGTAGCACCTCTCAAGGTTTCTTCCATTTTTCCCTAAAAGGTTTTGTGGGAGTTTTTCCTTGTCCTCTGTGAGGGTCCAAGGCTGGGGGATGTCGTGTACTAACCATTTATTGTTTTCACACGTTCGGTACCGTGAAGCCCTTAGAGACTGTAACGGTGATTAAGGGCTGTACAAATAAATGTGATTTCATTTGATTTGATTGAATTATCTTTATTAAACATAATTTAAAAAAATAACTTGACAAAGTGATTAGTAGGCTATGCATCTCACAAAGCACCACCAATGGCTTGAAAGAGACACACACACACACACACACACACACAGTTTTCATAAGTAGTTAATCATACGTGTACTTGAGTACTTGAGTGTCATTTCTTATTCACTACTGCATACCTTGCCACACGGATGTGTTTGTTTGGTGGGCAGCCAACATGAAATTGGGAAAACGGGGTTGGAGAAAGAATGACAGTTGGTAGACAATAACAAATAATACAAGAATCCAACACTGAGAAAGATGCGATGATCTGCTGCCAACTGCCAAACAAACTGAGGATATTAAAAAGGGATTTATAAGGGAGGGGAGGCTCAAATAAATCAGTGATGCAAAATCACAAGCACAAAATCCCCTCTTAAAACCAAATCACTATTTCCACACAACCAAATGTGGTCTTAAGCGAGCAAACTAAGAGCAACTTGCAGGTGTTACCAATCTGGCTAGGAAGCAGTTCCAAAGTCAGTACACCACTTCCATTTCCACATGTCCATTTGCTGGAAAATCTTGAATGTAAATAAAAAGCATTGAATAAGGCATTACATGCAAAGACAACCGAGTTACCACCTGGCATTAAACAGATAATATCACAATATGGCTTCCAATGTTACAATAGCTTTGAATTTACAATTTATAACCCACAAATATCTACTTAAAGGGGAATTCCAGTGCGCCCTCTCTCCCTTCTAAAAATTCTTGTTGATTTTTTATATGCTATTATCAGACCAGCAGTTATCATGTGACTTATTTCCCAAACTCTTTGTGCCATTTGCTTTCATCCAACTCCAAACAATATCAAAATAAAATTTCTAAACTAAGTAGTAGTAGTAACGTAATCCATGGAGGAAATGTATGCGTTTTTGCTATGCCTGGCATAATAAAGAATTTTAAAAAAACGCTCCTGTGAATGAAAAGTAGTTCCTATCCAAATACATCTGAACATGTTTTAATTCAGAAAGCCCTCATTGGATGAACAGGGCAAGAATGGGTGTGTCTATGACGTTAGGCTAAGTAAACAAGTTTTATTCTTCAACGTGTAGACACACAAATCAGTTGGACCTAATGGTCATAAAAACCTTATCCTCTACAAGAACCACTTCAAAATATAGAAAATTTTGAAAAACATCACAACACAACAGAATAAGGTAGGAATCAGGAACACCAGCTTCAATATAAATTGAGTCTAATGTAAAAAAACTGAAATGCAACACATAACCTGTAAATGAACCACATTTATCTTAATACTGACATACAGCAAGACTTGTGTTAAAAAGGAGAGGGATGACATCATTACATAAGTGAAAAAGCATGAGGAGCCTGAGGTGTGACCTGTGCCCATCGCTCCAAGCTGTCTCCTTTGTCCAGGTAGTAGGCCATCTGTCCCATGCTGTGCTCAAAGGAGATGAAAGGACAGTCGTGGTGCGTGCTGTACAGGGCACTGCCCATCTCCATCTGCAGCGGGTACCTACAGGCACAGGCAAGAATGTCAAGTCAAGAAGGGGATTTTTTCCATGGTAAATAAGCTCACATACAGCGTGTTGTCCTGCCACACAATCAGCGAGGCAGTCTCTAAACCCTGACAACACACATACAGACCACAGGCACACACATCCACATAAACACTCTAACAGAAACACTAGCATATTGTGGCTGTTTATCACACTGTACTAAAGTATTTAGTACACATATGTGGCGGTTGTCGACAGGTGGTCTGCAAGCTCATGCTGCTCAGTACTGGCTATGAACCACTTGTTTGGGTAAGTAGCACTATGCATCCAGTGGATAGTGTATATGTATGGATATGTATTGACACATGTTGTCTGGATGCGCACTTTTGCAATGATCTACTTTAACAGGGTGTCAGAGCATGAGACTCGCAGTCTCAGGGTTGTGGGTTCGATCCTCACATAGTGTTAACTATCACCTTTGTAAATGACTGTAATGTAGTGTATAGTATATGATGTATAAAGGGGGTGATTTGAGGGAGGATAATGTTTTTTTCCCCTCACCATCATTCTCGTTTCTTGTTAACTTCAAACTAACTGTGCAGTGGATATAAACCTGTACAGCATGTAGACATTTATTAGCGCCACCAGATGGAGGCAGATAATATCTAACAGGTTTGAGTAGCATCGAACAGTTTCCTCTTCAAACTTAGAAAACAATTGAGAATATTTTAGCTCAAGCCTGAAAAACATACTGAAGAAAGGGCATGAAGTAGCATAAAAAGCTAATTTGACACATAGCTAATTCTGTAAAAAACAAATATGACTTTGATGTGTTTTTATGAAATCCCTGCAGCACACTGAGGCGTAAACACACACACACACACACACACACACACACACCACTGGCCTCTCACCATTGAGGGAAACAGAGCAGTATTGTTAACTTCTGCCTCATCTGCTCGTTCAGGATCAATGATCCACATTCTTACTCTGTATGGGAAGGGAGCAGTGAAGCAGGACAGAAATGATCAAATTAGAAACATGAACATCAATATTACTGAGAACCACTGGGAGCCATTTCAAGTCTAATGTTAGAACAGTACAATCTACTGTGACTTGTGATGACATAACAGTGTTATTACACAATGCCAGCTGCCAACACATCAAAACTATAACATACACTTTGGATAAAATTAAAACTGTACCCATTTCCAAGACGCCTGACTGCTTCTACACTCCTATAGTGCCTTTTAGTGGGTTCTTCTGACAGATAATCCTGCCATCAAATTCACTCCCAACAGCGTACCAGGTCAAAGTGAATAGGGAGTCCTTGACTAACCTAGAAACCTAACCTCCTCTTCTCTCTGTGACTGCTTGTGCAATAGGATGGGTTATTTATTACAACAATCATCATAATCATCTGACTGTAATAAACCTGTATCGCCTCTCTGACAGACTGATGATGATGATGATAGGTACTTTATTGATCCCTGGAGAGGAAATTATGGAATGGCATGATTGTCAAGAGTACAGTAGGTTGGAGTTCTAAGATTTCCACCACAATAGGGATGAGTAGAATTATTAAGTGATATTAAATATTAAATGTTCATTTTGAGAGGCAGAAACATACACGTCGTAGCTATAATATGGTACAATGTGCAGTTGAGTCCATTCCAATGTAAAAGTTGAAATGAGTAAGGAGTAATGAGATATTACCTTTCTGAGTAACTTAACGATCACGTTTTGGATATGGGTGCAAGAGGGAGAGTAACAGGCAGGCCGGGGGATATGTAACTGCCTAATACCTGTAACGTTACATATCATATATCAACAAGGCAAGCTCACACCTCTCCTCCTTTCCTTGGCACACCTCAAAACATTACTATCATTACTACATTGCTACCGAAGATGGCAGTAATGCAACACCAAGGATGCAAGCTGCCGTTAAAGCCCAAAGAAGAAGAAGAAGAAGAACAAACCCCCAAGAGTAGTGGGCGTGTCTGTACGTCACTCTGTGTACAGCACTGTCCAGCGCGAAAGAGCGCAGAAGTCAGAGGGACAGAAGACATGTCTGAAAGTGGGAGTCAGGAAGCTGCGGGGGCCCCGAACGGCAGCGGCAGTGGCAGTACAATGAAACATGTACCCAAACCGACCGTCGGTAACACAGTGACTGTGGTGTTGGGGGCTCAATGGGGCGACGAGGGAAAAGGGAAAGTTGTGGATCTTCTGGCACAAGACGCGGACATGGTGTGCAGATGTCAGGTTGGTTAGCCCATGCTGCATTCACTGCTACTGCGACTGTTCCACCTAGTCAGTCTGTTCTAATCCAACAGGTAACGTTAGCTTGCTAGCTAATACCTAATACCACCTCTCACAGTGTAGTTGACAGCTGCGAGCTAAAGTTAATGTTTCCAGCGAGCTAACGCGAACTTGCTAGCCAATATACCAGTCGTTCTGCTGCTCTCTGTATCTTGCTAATGTCACCTTGAATTCTTGCTAGCTACTTAGCTCCCCAGACACCTATCATTATGATGAAGCGTCTCCTGTCGTATACACATGGCAATATATCTGCTGCTGTGGGCTACCTCAAAGTACCTATGGCTAAGTGGCCGAGTGCATCACTTCAGAATTGGCTTTGTAGCTGCCGGTAGTTCAAGAAGGCTAGTTAATTTAGCTAGCTAGCAAAAGGTCTGGATATATTGAGGCAGGTTGTGTTTTTATTTCATTTAGGTTGTGCAGTGCATAGCATCTTTCACGTGAGGAGTCTAGTGAGCAGTGCAATCATATTCTTGTGTCAACATTGAAGGTATTCTGATCCTGCCGGGCTGCCGTCTTGCCTTGGGGGGCCGTCCGGCACCTTGTCGTTTCAATGCAGACAGAGTATGAGAGGGTTTGAGGCGAAATATAACAGAGTACGTGTGAAAACATGTCGCTTTGCACGTCAAACTGCACAAACCGTTCCAAAACACTGACAACAAGTGACACAGCAAGTAGCAGCAAGATTTGAGGGGTGTATTGTGAAGTGTCCAAAGTTACCCACTGAGTGTTCCTCTTAACTGAATCGAGTAGTTACGTGCTTTTATCTCATGATGCATGCCGTTTGTAGTCATAGAATGAAAGTTAACTTGACAGTTTGAGTTGTGGGCCATACCAGTAATGGCATATTACTCTAATGGTAAGTTGCTGAGCCGCTACAGGATTCCAGCATGCCAAATAATTGTGAAGGATATTTTAGCGTGTCAAGTTCTAATCTTAATATGCATCTGACCCTTCAAGTTACTCTTTCATCAGGACGTGTGTGTCGACCAGCAGTATGTGCATGTCATTGCAGAGAAGGGAGTCAGCCTCACAGTTCCTCCGGTTCAATTCCTGGCCCTTTCTGTGTGGAGTTAGCATGATCTCCTTGTGTTTGTCAGGGTTCCCTCTGGGCGTTTTCCCTGCCTTCTACCCAGTGTAGTGCTCCAGCCCAGCGGGTAAAGACAGTGACAATAAAAAACTGGTTGTAATTGACTGAAATTGTGTAACTGTCAGTGTGGAGCAGGCAGAAAAACACAAGTGTGCTCAGTAAACCAACCCTGAGTAAAGTGATATTGATAATCTCCGTTTTGGTAATAATGGAATAAGCAGCATCAGGATATTTTTGAAAAACTCAGTTCATTTCAATCCGGTTTAAGTTTAGCACAGCAATGTGGAATACTCCCTATTCCCCGTTGGTTAGTTAGACTTTGAACTCTTGCTGCTTTGTGGCTCTCAGCAGTTCCTCTTCCCTCCTCGACACTATGCCTGGTATTGATAACAGGTTGACATAGCAAAGATTCTCCTCAGCCAAGGAGCTGCCTTGTTCCTGCAATGCATGCCAGGGCTGGAGGCATGTAAAAATAAACCACTTACTGGCAATGTTGCAGCACAGCGTCCCCCAACGCCTCATGGTGTGTGTGTGTGTGCTTGTGTGAGTGAGTGATAGCGTGTGTGTTGGAGCAGATAGTGTTCATCTTTTTATAAAATAGGCTTTGCCAGCACTTTTGTTCGGTGTTCTTTACAGTACACACCTCTAAGAACTTGGGGGTGGGCGCAGTGGGGGTTAAGGTGACGTAGGAGGGGTGTCTAAGGGGGTTGGGAGTGGGACGACTGGCAAAACACATCCCAGGAAGATTGGTGGGTGGGTGGGATGGGATTGGTAGGGTAGGAGTAGTCACTATTATGGAATGTTTGGTATGCTTTACTAATGAAGTGATCAGAGCAGATAATCACTCATTAGCCTCCTGATCCTTACACCCTAACCCACCCACCCACCCACCAGCCCTATCCTATGTTAGGAGTACTAGTGCTCTTGTATTCAAGCCCTCCATCCTTCATATCCAGTTTCAGACTGCCTCCTAACACTTGATTTAATCGTGTCTGTCCCCCTAGCTGTGACCCCCTAGGTCGGGGCTCATGTCCATACCCTGTCATCCAAATCATTTCTTAAAGGACAACACCGACTTTTTTTAGGAAATTCATCAAATTACCCTTTATGTGACAAGATGATCGTCAGAAAAACAAACACCTCCAACTCTGGATTGCTAAAAGAGGTATCTGTCAGAGACACGAGAGATGGTTTTGATGCTACTCCTGTAGTAACACGTAAAAGGTTAGTAGACCAACGGGCCAATGTCCCCAAAAGTCGGTGTAGTGCTTCAACCCCTAGCCTCTAGCTTCTAAACCATATAGCTTTAACCCCTATCCGCTTATGTTCCTAGCTAGGGTCCCAGCCAGCTGCTGTACCATGCCCTATTGCAGTCCTGCAGGTTGTGTGTCAGCACCTCCGTGGCCGAAGAGGCCCCACATGCTACCCCAAACCTTCAGTACCCCGTTGTTCCCCCCGCAGTGTCTCAACTTCCCCTATACGTTATCACTTCCATGATATATATACACACACACACAACTCGAGTTTTTCAGCCAGGGTCTTTTTTATTCCCTGTTGGTGTATGGCAGAATAATGTATGATTTCAGGTAGAGGCTTCTTATACCACACACAGATTCAATGCAGTGGGTAAATGTTTTACCTGTGCCTATAATGCTGTTTTTGGACACAATGGGTTGCTATAGAGAAGTGTGCTGAAACCAAGGCTTGGCTGGCTTAACACAGAGAGGAGCCTAGGCTACTGTTTGTTATGTGTCCTTCACTTCACTGGACAATGTGTTAAATATGGGTTGTGTGTAGAGTGTCATTTAAGACGTGCAGAGTTGAACAAACATGTGAGATGTAGCTATACCTACCTAGCATAAATAAACAACATAACTAGGGATTCAGTGTCTTCCCCAATAACACTTCAGCAGGGCGGATGCTTGCTGACGAGGTGTCCAGTTGAAGACACCTCTACACCTCTACTCACACAGCCACCCTCAGTGTTTCCCGTACATAGGCTCATCTGTGGTGCACCGCCACAATATCGGCATGGCAGCCGCAAAATAAAAAGCTGGTTAATGTCTAAAGAGGTACTTTTTCTGTCACACAGAGACTAATCTCACTCAGCTGTTGCTTGTAAACACACCGCATGCACACACCTTTTTTCCTCACCCGCCTGTGTGAGACAGACGTCACCTGCTAGATGGACAAGGGTGCAGGCTGACCTCAAAAAAACGGATATCTCCGGAGTCCCTGAGCAGTCACATCATGCGCTTAGAAAAAAAATATGACGTAGATTGTTGTTGTAATTTTGTAATTGTTAACTTTTTTCCTCCAATATTCAACTTGGGTTGTTACTGTCCACAAGGTGACATTACCCCAGCCGCTAGCAGAGTCTATACAGTGGGGTCCAAAAGTCTGGGTCCACTACCAAGAACTCTTTTGTCTCATCATTTATCAAAAACAAATTAAAAAAAAATGTCAAATGATATTTCTCAAACAAGACTACATATTTTTTCACTAATAATATAAGTCACTTTGTTTTTACTACTAGTATTTACTGAAATCCCCATCATACCCACACCTGATTGTTTCTACCACCACGTTTGACTGTAGTTTTTATGCACTGTTGCATTAACCTCTCATGCGGCCGTCTCCTCACATAAGCTCACCAGTTGCACCTGTAAAGTTCGAAATTCTGATTCATCTATAAACAGGACTTCTCCTTCCAGTCTTCAGGGAAATGTTGGTATTGTTTGGCCCATGCTAAATGTTAACTTGTTTTGTCGTCAAATTTTTCAGAAGTAGCTACAATGATATGCGTTATTATCACGATGGAAAGGGAATGTGTTTAAATAAAATGTTTACGGTATAAGGTAAGGAGTCAAGCCGTTTATTTTGACCCCCCCGGGATGCCCTACCACCACAAATAAATGTCTTGAGTTGAGGGAAATTCTGCACCCTGCTTCCCAAAGAGACAGTTATAGACACATTAATCAGCCTCTTGTTCAAATACTTTTCACCACAACTTCCAATTCAGTGTTTTTCCAGTGCTCTGCTTCTCTGAATCACTCTGTCCATTGTTTCTGTAAAACAATGGGCTCTCGTATTGCTTTCCGGGTGAAAATGAGGCATCACAACAACCCTACCAGCTTATCAAACAGCTCATCCACCGGGGCAACACGTGTGAAGTGGAATCTTTTTCAAGATTCAAGATTCAAGAACTTTATTTGTCACATACACACACGGGGTGTGTAGTGAAATGAAAAGTGGCAATGCTCATTGGGAATGTGCAAAAGGGCAACAGTACACAGTATTTACAGTAAAAAAACAACACAATATTTACAGTAATTACAGTAAATATTGTGTTGTTTTTTTGGACCTCCAATCGTAATCACAAACGCAAAGTCCTCTCATGGCTGTTAAAAACCACAGTAGCAGGTGATCCAGTATCCCAAGTAGAGCTGTCCCGTAGTAGAGGGGCCAATCACGGGGGGTTGTGGATGGATAGAGAGGGGGTCCTGTCGGGGGTGGCGTGGCGGTCACATCGTAAAAAGTATCTAAAAAGGAGAGGCATCTGCCGCCCTGCCAACCTTTCCACCTCCAGTGTACTGCCATGGCTAGGAATAACCCCAAGTGTCACATGCACAGACTGCTTGATTTGTATCCACAGGCAGCAGCAGTAGGAGCACATCCTTGTCACAGGACAGACCGAGGTGACTAGGAACTTGGGGTGGTGTTGAAATGAACGGATCAGCTGCCTTATTATCAGGGCAGCAAAGAAATGTCATTGGTCCAACAGTGACTGGTATGTCGCAAAATTCACCAGCCAGTTATTATTGAACCAGCCCAGATTTTCAGAATAGAATAGGACCTCCAAATGATGGCTGATTATCTGAAAAAGCAGGGCGCAGGCAACATTTACCAGCATTTGACTGATGGCTAGTGTTCATCTCCCATTCTGCTGACTATGGCTGTCACCGTTTCCTCAGGTGGTCAAGAAGCGTTGCCTCTGAGACGCCCGCCGCTGCTCCAAAACCACCTTTCTTCATTCAGATGCTTTCCTTCCTTGTTTGTGTCTTCTCTCTTACCTTCTTTTTGCATCCTTGCTTCCTCCCACTCTTCCTCATTTCTTTCTCCTGTGCATTGTTCTTTGTCTTCCTAACATCTTCCATTTATGTTTTTTTACCTGACAGCTATCTTTTCCATCTTCGATTGTTTCTCCATTCCTAAGTTTATGAGACGCAGAGCATGTCTCATGAGTGTTTGTTGAGTAGAATGCAGCAAAGCAGGTCGGGCCGTGATGTTCCTGTCCTCGGACTCAATGTTCTCCTTCTGGGCTCGGTGAATCATGTCCAGGCTTTGGTGGATAAATCAGTAAGGGTCACCTGCCACAACGGCCAGTAACTTTTTAAGACGATACCATTTGAATGCCTCAGTCTTGTTGTCAATACTGACTTTGTTCCTGCTCACCACTGTTCACGCTCTCTGACCAAATCAAAGCAAAACAATGGCTCTGTATCAAACAGGCTGTTCATTGGCTGCCCTTTCTGCTGGCTCTACACAAAGTGGTAGCATCTGAACTTATTCCTCCTGTTTCTCTGCTGAGGATTCATATTAAACCCACCAAGTGTTCATATTCTTGGCAGGTATTTTTTAACGGTTTACCAGCCCTTGGCAGGTCAGTCAATTTTGGACACTGCTTGTATGTATTGAGTAATGTAATGTTTCTGATCAGTCAAAGCTTAGACTGCGGTGGCCTACCTAAGCTGCCTTGACCTAAACAGACTGACGATGACCGCTGAACAATTTAGCTCTGGCTTCATCATAGTGCTTGGTTGTTTAGTTGAGTTTTACATCAACGCATTATTTGTTGGTCTATCTTCATATCCTCTTGTGGAATATGAGGCTGAAGCTGTGTGGCTAACTGAATGAGTACGCTAACTCTCCGTAGCAACTCTCCCAGTGTGAATCTTCTCCCAACCTCCTAGGTTTGGCAAGATAATTTCATACTATCAACAGAAAACACTCTTCCTCTTCTTCCAGGTTTGATTCCTATGGCTTTGAGAATGGAAGGTTATTG
The DNA here is from genome assembly GCA_034670405.1 of Hoplostethus atlanticus. Taxonomy (NCBI): domain Eukaryota; kingdom Metazoa; phylum Chordata; class Actinopteri; order Trachichthyiformes; family Trachichthyidae; genus Hoplostethus; species Hoplostethus atlanticus. Next base: position 1,218,273 of record JAXDDX010000065.1, on the reverse strand, counting down.
ACGTGATATTGTAACCGTTTACTTTTCCTTTGCTGACAAATTTCCGAGTGAGACCTTGACTTGAGTTTGGATTTGACTAAAGATCGAACGTGAGTATCTAATCAACAGTGGAGAGTAGCAGATATACTGACAGACACCCTGGCCTCCGTTTGTATGTGCTGCTTGTTGCTACTCGCCTAAACTATTCAGTCGGCCTTCCAACTCATCGAAACAGAGTCTCAGCCCTTACATTAACGTTCGTGCCTCTCTGTGCTTCTGTCTCCCTCTCTTCTGCTCTGTCTCTCTCCGCAGGGCGGCAACAACGCAGGACACACGGTGGTGGTTGGCTCAGTGGAGTATGACTTCCACCTCCTCCCCAGCGGCATCATCAATCCCAAGGTCACCGCCTTCATCGGTGTGTAACACGCACACGCAACCCCCCACACATTCAAATTCATATTTGTACCACACATAATCTTCATGCATGCCATCACACACACACACACACACACACACACTTTTATGCACACACACACTCTGACTCAAAGGCCGTCTCGCCTCGCTACTTTCTTGATGAATCGATTGAGACGACGTTTAGCTTGGCTCTTGTGATCACCAGTGGAACAGACTCCATTTTGGTGGCGGCTACAGTAAGAGCGATCAGCTTGACTCTCAGCCAGCCTGCAGGTTGCATCAACTCATCTGCAGTAACTTCATTAGCTAATGGTGTCTTCCTCTCTCACTCGCGCTCGCTCTTTCTTTTTCTGGCTCCTAACCCTCCTCGCATCTCCACTTTAACATGTATAGTTGTTTAGTCTGTCAATACTTTTCCTCTTTGATATATTCTACAGCTCCTATCATCCAGAGAGCTTGCTGAATGGTGGGGTGTGTGTGGTAGTGAGTGGTCTCAGTGGGAATTGAACCACTAACCCCAGGGATGGGCACCATGCACTACCCATAGGACCACTGTAAATGCATAGTCAGCCCCAGTGGGCATGGACCCCCCCGACTCTCAGTCTTAATACCATGCTCTAGTCTTTGACCTGTACAGGAACACGTACTACAGAGTACACAGCTCCAGTACAGGACTACAGTAATATAGTTAGTTTTAATCACAGATGGTAACAAAATAAAAAAGTCACTTTCTGGGTAACTCAAGTGCTTTCACATGAACGTCTTCCTCAAATTGTCTCTGGATAATTGAAAGATAGAAATTCACAATTTCTAGTCGTCGCTGTAACATAATGGCTTCTTTGTCCCAGGGTGGAGACCGTTATTATTACACAGTGTTTTTCCTCGCCCATGTGCTACAGTACATTCATGGCCTCCAGCAATGGGGAACAAATTTGAGTTCAAATTTTTCCTGTCCTTGTTTTTTCTACGGTTGGTATTTGCATGTATTCCTACTGTGCCATTGGGAAAAAAGTGTTCCTTTCGATATTCTGCTATTTTCAACACATTTTTCACATTGGTCAGATCTTTTTGTGGGTCATATTAGTTTATACAGCGGGTCCAGGTGTGTCTAGTGGTGGTGGCTGGGCCTTTGTGGCTCTATGGAGAACAGACTATATGTTATAAAGACTTCTTGCCCATGTTTAATATTATTCTGCCTTGTAATCCACTTTGCAGGGGAATGCAATGGACTCATGCAACACACATGCACACCAAATGCAGGCACATTCAGATGAAGATACTTTACAGGCATATGTGTTGACATTTAAGTGTTTGAAGAATAGCATCCATTCATTCCTCGTGAAAGTGTTTGTTACATGATGCAAATTGTACTGTTTTTAAGTGTTTGTTAGGCTGCCAAACACACATATCCTGTTTTTCAAGTCAGTCCAATATAATTTCCCATGGCTCAGTGTCAATCATGTCATGTTAAGCTGATCCTGTTCATCAACATGGTGGCTACCTAACGTAGACCCGTCCCGTATTCACTATGGTTCTGTCTTGTCATATTTTCAGGCAACGGTGTCGTGATCCATCTCCCTGGCCTGTTTGAAGAGGCAGAGAAGAACGAACGCAAAGGGAAAGGTGGGTGATGTACAGGTTTTTTGAAACTATTGGCCAGGAACAGAATAAGCCTTGTTTTCAGTCCCAGAGATTCAAAGTGTGTTGTGTGTGTGTGTGTGTGTGTGTAGGTCTAAAGGACTGGAACAAAAGGTTGATCATCTCCGACAGAGCACATATTGGTAAGTGCCTGCCAGGCGACATTTTGTTAATCTATGTGTGTCTGTTTGAATGTATGCGTAGGTGTGGACGTGTGTGTGTGTGTCTCCTGCTTTTTCTGAGGTGTGTGAGTGTGTGTCCCCTCTCTGTCTTCTCTACAGTGTTTGACTTCCACCAAGCGGTTGATGGCGTTCAGGAGCAGCAGAGACAAGAGCAAGGCAAGAAGTAAGAAACCGTTTACTACAAAATGTTCACAATCATGGATTTAGCCCGAGGACTGGAATAGAGCATCAGTGTGATTCTCTTTAATACGTTTGTTTCTAGACCTAGACTTAGCCATTGTCATTCCAGTCCTCTGTCCTTTTTGGTATTTTTTGGTATGAGTTCTAGTGAATATTTATGGGAGTTGTCATATCTTCCTGTTTGTCTGCAAAGCCAGAAAGTAGCCAGAATGTGACTCATTTTCCGTGTATTTCCCTTGTTGTGTAAGAATAAAGTTGTTATAGTCATCTTGAATCTATGCACCATTAGAGACATTTCATTAGTTCCTAAGAAGACATTTGACATTTACTGTATTTGCATCTCAGTATTTAAAAAAAAAAAAAATGGTTGAGCCCTACAAATTAATATTGAAAGATCCTTTTTTTATGACCCATCCCTAACGGGGACGGGGCATGAATCAATATTTATCACACATTCATTTGCGCAAGAATTTCTCTGTCTCCACCTAACCTCCACCTAACCTCCACCTGGCCATACACACAGAAATGTCTGTCCTTACCCACCCACACCCATATAATAAACTGCTTGGAGGCATCCTCAGAGAGGGCAGGGCAGAGTGCAGCAGCCCTAGAGCAGGTGGGGATTATATGAGAGAGAGACATAGAGAGAGAGAGAGCGAGGATAGTGATGCCTCAGGTAAGAGACTGACTAAACCAACAGAGGCCTAATCAGCAGGGTGGAACTTTAATTTCACCTTTACAAAGAGGCAAGTATCTTTCATGTAGAAACTCTAGGTAGTTTTTCCATGTTTCAATGTTTTATTTTATTCCACGTCGTTTGTTTTTTTTCAGTTCTGTTCTAATACATCATTTGCCCAGATAGTGAACCGTACCCATATATGCGAGGAATGTTAAGCCAAGCTTGTGTGGAGCATTCACAGTAATAAGCCAAGGGACACCCAGGGCATTCCTGTTCAAAGCTGGGTTGTCTTTACGGGCTCAACTACCAAAGCCCCAAGCACCCAGCCAGCTACTGTGTGTGAGTGAGTGACTGAGAGAGAGAGAGAGAAAGTTCATGTGCTTTAACAGGGTGCTTTAATGGCACAGTCATTATAAGCTTTTGCCAGATTGCTATGATAGGCTGGTGGATTTCCAGCATTGCCAGGCATTCTGCTAGGAGTAATGCTCTCACAGGATCGGATCAGACACCCGAGGGTAGCCTGTAGGACCAACCTCATCCAAGGGTTTCTGTTTAATGAAAGCTAGAAACGAGGATGATTGTGAAGATGTCTAGAGGTACAGTATAGGTCATAGGGGAGACAAGGTGCTGGCGTTATACAGCGAATTCAAGAAATAAAGATACTTGAGAACAATTAATAAAAAAAGCAATCCTTCAATTCTGTTCACACAAACTCATTCCAGCCATTGTAACATTCATTGAGGCTACGGATGCAATACATCAGAAAGACTATTAGACTATAGACCCATGCCCATAATTGGTAATAGAAACACAGACACTGGGAGTCGAATTTCATCAATCAGGCGTCTTCAAATCCGCATTCAAGACATTCAAGACAGGACACAATGTGACAGCACGTCGCCGGCCTGTTGATTCAGCCCTCTCTCCTTCTGTGCTCCAGAGGGTCTATAGTGCTAGAGGAATTTGAGGGGAATTGGCTGGGTGATACAATGGACATTGGAAGTGTAAAGAGTCAGGTGGTCACACTGATTCTTTTCTATTTTTTTTCCTGCCTTCTCTTTTGGCCCCGTCCAGCCTGGGAACAACCAAAAAGGGGATCGGTCCAGTCTACTCGGCCAAGGCAGCACGCAGCGGCCTCAGGATATGTGACCTGCTGTCTGACTTCACCCAGTTCTCCGAAAGGTCTGTTCCACCACAGGACCACTTCTCTGGCTTTAGATGAAGTTTATATTTTAGGAGTATTAAGCCACTCACAGGTTATAGGCATAGGCCAGTGAGTTTAAGGTCTATAGTCAGTTGCCAGTATTACAGGTATCAAGTGTGTGAGTATAACATTATTAGTTACACGCCTAAGACATTGATCTCTACAGCCTGAGAAAAATAGCACCATACTTAGTTTGTAAAGCTATCTAAATAGGTTTGGTACACACACATTGCAACATAATGTATGGGTGTTTTTTTATAAACTCATGTTGGCTGGGCACCGAGAGTGGATGACACTGAGATTGAGATAAAACTGATGAATGTTTCCCATTGCAGGTACAAGATGTTGGCCCAGCAGTACAAGGCCATGTACCCAACTCTTGAGATTGACATCGAGGGAGAGCTGGTCAGACTAAAGGTAATGGAAATAATAACGAAGATTCTTAAAAACACCTGACAAAATTGTAGTGCAATCTGTTTTGCAATAGCGCTGTGTGTGTCTGTGTGTGTGTGTGTGTGTGTGTGTGTGTGTGTGTGTGTGTGTGTGTGTGTAGGACTATGTGGTGAGGATCAAGCCCATGGTGAGAGATGGGGTGCACTACATGTATGAGGCTCTGCACGGTCCTCCTAAGAAGATCCTGGTGGAAGGGGCCAACGCAGCACTGCTGGACATTGACTTTGGTCAGTAATTTGTGTGTGTGTGTGTGTGTGTGTGTGTGTGTGTGTGTGTGTGTGTGTGTGTGTGTGTGTGTGTGTGTGTGTGTGTGTGTGCATGCACTACAGACTTATGAGTGACATACCCCAGCTGGTTTGATTCAGCACATTTTCCAATTAGCTTTTCAACTAATACTTCAGTCTGCCTGTGTGTGCTTATTTCTGTCGATATGTACTCTCAGAATAATTTTCACTTGCCAAGCAGTGTGCAGTGACCACGTGAAGTTGCTGAAAACACTTAAGAAATGTGATGCTCTTTGCCAAAAGCATGCTTGGAACTCAAACTAGGAAAGGTGATGGGTTTACTATTACTGAAGTAATCTGGAATCCTGAAATGTAGGATGGGTATGAGGAACCGTCTGAAAAGTCACATAGTTGAAAAGTCATTTTCCGTCTTGTTTTTTCTTCACATAGTGAGGAGAACAATAGGAACAATACCCTCTAAACAATATCATAGTATGTCACTGTATCATCATAGCTGACATGCCATTATCGAGAGCACTGACGGCAGTGAGCAGATTAAATTACAGCCAAGGTCCCACACTGTGCCATTATCATCATACCATGCTGTAATAACATTGGTGATAACGTGACTCGGCCCACAGTGTACTACAGACAGATACACAAATAACCTTGTCTCTCTCCTTTTGCGAGGAAGCGCCTACACGTGGTCAGAATACAGACTAGAACTTTTCATTTTCATTCCTTTATCATTTTACATTTACTTTTTCAAATCTGTCATCCAGAGCGACTTATCCTAAGTGAGAGGTAGGAGTTCAGTGTCTTGCTCAGGAACACTAACCACTGACCTTCGCAGGCCCAGACCAGTTTTGAAACATCTGAGGTGAAACCATTTGTGGCCAGGTCACCTGCTAAGTGGCACCTGAGGCAAACCCTCCAGCGTGGTTAGACAGACAGAAAACAGACCATGGTGACAATACTTTCAATCTGTTGGAAGGTTCATACCTTTCAGACAGCTCAATTATACAGTCTGGTGTGTTACATGAACCAGTGAGCACAAGAAAAACTGGAACGATGTCTAATAAGCAATATTCAGGAAAAACAGGTCAGAGCTGGGAGACGGGTCCAAGCTAGACTAGCCAGTCAGCTAAATCCGGTGGACAGGTGATGAAACAAATCACTCTGCGCCGTCAAAATGGGGCCCTGTCTGGAAAGGACCCACAGCCCTCACCTCCCCAAGCCCTCCGACTGCTGTAGATGCTGTTATGAAATGACTGCTAAGAAATAAATCCTTGCATATAGAAAGAAATCACTCTTTCGAGAGGATAGTAAACAATGCAGTCATGAAATTCGATTTGCTGCCTTCCTCTCTTGGGCAGTGATCATTCACCTTAATTTCTTTGGGGTTTTTTTGCTCACAGTCTTCCTGAATTAACGCGAACCACAATTAATATCGACCGCTGTGTGTTTTTCAGGGACGTACCCATTCGTGACGTCGTCCAACTGCACAGTGGGCGGGGTGTGCACGGGACTCGGCATGCCGCCTCAGAACGTGGGAGAGGTTTACGGGGTCGTCAAGGCGTACACCACCAGGGTGGGCATTGGAGCCTTCCCCTCCGAGCTGAGCAACGTAAGGGGACACACACACACACACACACACACACACACACACACACACACACACACACACACACACACACACACACACACACACACACACACACACACACTAGCTTATACTATCCAACATATAAGCATGATTTCCTGAAGGATAACCCCTGTCACCGGAAGTACAATAATTGAAATAGATTTTTTTATTTTCGAAACGACTGACAAGTTAATTCAATAGTATGTGACAGGATAAAAGTGGGTTTTAAGTGAATTTTAAAACTCTACAACTTTTTTAATTTTTTTAACTTTTTTTTAACATTGAAAATGATTATTTTCCATTGGCAAGTTATGCTCTTAGAGACTGTGCCTGTGATACACCCGTTGATTTTATGCCCTAAGGATCCAGCTTAATAATTACTTGTGTAACAGAGCAGAAAGCAGACCGAGACTAGGAGTAGTCCTGAGTAAGTTTTCCAACAGCACCACCTAGAGGAGGTTTTGTTACACTGCCACCAATGACCAGCTGTAGTAACCTTCACTAGCCGGGGTTGATAAATCTACAGCCACTCACAGTCTCTGGCACCTGTTCAGTACAGACACTAACCCTATCCTAAGTACTATCCATGCTACACTTACTGTACACTACAGCTTGCAGTACATGGAAATCAACCATAGGCTAGATGGCAATTTTAGACAAACTGAAGCCCAAATGCAGATACAGAAGTCTGTGTCCTGAAGCGACCTACTGCTCAGCAGGTACTACAAAGAATTCAGACATGCCGATTGTCTGCCCGTGTTGTGTTTAGGAGATTGGAGAGCTGCTTCAGACCCGGGGGAAGGAAGTGGGCGTGACCACAGGCAGGAAACGGCGATGCGGTTGGCTGGATTTGGTGCTCATCAAATACGCACACATGATTAATGGTTTCACCGCGTAAGTACTGGATGTGTGCATGGTGGATGTGTGTGTTTGTATTCATTTCTCTGTGTGTGTGTGTGTGTGTGTGTGTGCGTGTTAACCTTCTTGTCCCTTTTGTCCTTCAGTCTAGCACTCACCAAGCTGGACATCCTTGACGTGTTCCCAGAGATCAAAGTGGGCCTTGGGTACAAAGTCGACAACCAATCTATACCTCACTTTCCAGGTGAGCTACTGTGTGAGCGAACTAGTGAGTGTGTACTTGTGTGGAAAGACTGAAAATAAGATCGTAGAAGCCTGTTCTCTCCTATATCCTCCTTTCCATTTTTGACTAGGGATGCAAGTAGATAGGACAACCTTATTCCATTTATAGAAGGGTCTTGATATCTCTAATGGAGAAAAATATATTAGATGTCAATTATTTTTGTCCCAAATTGTTTGCTTTATTTATATGCTTTATGAGTACTTTATTTTTGCTTTGATAGTTTGGAGTAGAGAGAGACGGGAAGGATATTAGAGAAAGAGCGCGCTGACATGTGACGAGGCTCTCAGGCCAGATTCACACCCAGGACATCATGGGTACATGATACACGCCTCAGTTATATGGGCAAATATGTTTCCCCCATCACGTCTGTGTCTACTGGGGTCTGTCTTTCTCATGTTTTTTATTTTTTAAAGAACATGCTGCTGACACCGCTGTTAGCTCAGCACTCAGTTAGGAATGTCTGGTGGACACAGGTCATAACAGACCACACAGGAAAGAGGGTGCAGGCAGTATTCACTCCTGGTCTAGCCGATCCAGAGGTGGTAGTGTGATTTTTGACGTGTGATGTCCCCTCCTCCTGTTCGGTGCCAGCCAATCAGGAGGTGTTGCAGCGCGTGGAGGTCCAATATGAGACGCTGCCTGGCTGGAACAGCGATACCTCAGCTGCTAGAAGCTTTGAAGAACTTCCTGAGAATGCCCAGAAATATGTCCGCTACATTGAGGAGCATGTGGGAGTGCCTGGTATGGACACAAATGCTTCAATTTAAAAAAAAAAAAGTTTCAATATTGCCAATATTCTATGATTATTAATTGTGGAAGCTAAAATTGCCATACACGGTTATGTGCGATTGATTGTGCAGCCCCTATAGATTCACACAAACAGACATAAAAATGTCAATATGTCCTCAGTATCTCCTTTTTATTCAAAGATACACACTTTGTCACTCTGTCTTTTCTTCATACACAAGAATTTGATCAGAATAAAAGACAGTTGTGTGTCTGAAATAACTACAATCCTGGATAAAAAAAACTGAAAAACAACTGAAAATCAAATCCTGCACAAGCAAACACCCATAAGAAAGCACTCTAAATGCAATAGTCAAGTCGTTGCTAAACCTCCAACAGTTTGAGCACTAGACAGTAATTAACCTGTGTGCTTGTTGTCTGTTGTTTCCTCAGTCAAATGGATCGGCGTGGGCAAGTCGAGGGAATCCATGATCCAGCTGTTTTAGATGGAGGGGAAAACACAGCCTGCCTGCCTCTCTCAGCTCTCCACCAGAGGAGGAGAGGGCGGGACTGTCATGTCTATTATTAATGCTACACCACTGTATCAGACTACTCTGCTTTACAGGCCGGACCTTACTGGATCAGACTCCGTCAGACTGACTAACGTGTATGAATGGTCCCCAATGTCTCTCGAATGGATTTCCAACTGTCCCCGAACCTTTACGACAACAGTGCCACACACTTTCTAGCACACGGCCTTGGCCTATTGCCTTCCTCTTTTATTTGCCCCAGTTCATAGCCACAGCCATTTAGAGCAGATGCACACACACACACCAACACTAACCACCATGATGTCTGAGAAAGGACTCAGTGGAACGGACTCAACACACACACACACACACACACACACACACACACACACACACACACACAGGATCATTGCCCTGAAGGAACTGTCCACCTTGGTTGGTCAAAGTGTATTTCTATGCTGTGCCAGTCAGTTTAAACTTCTACGCCTGGCATTTTAGATGCTTTGGACAATATCCGCTTTTGTTTTTATTCTGCCAGGCGTGGGTCCTGACATGTTATCCCTTGATGTTTTGAATTCATCAGGCAGTTACCATTTGGAGTAAAGGTTTCTATATTATAGCTTGTAATTCAACTGAAAAATGAACCCTTGAATTCTTCCACTGAAGAATGCTCACAGTGTTACCAAGCCATTCTAGGGTAGATGAGTGTTGAGACGTGTCCCCATAGTACGATAAATGACCGGCAAAGGAGATTTTGACAAAAATTCAAAATGCTAATGTTTGGGTTTATGTTTGGACAGGTGCACAGGATCTGATGCAACTGCAGCACTTAGGTAGGGTGACAACCTACATAGAAAACTGACCCACCCCCCCCCACCCCTCAGAAACACCTTAAAACTAATTTTGCCTTAAGACCATTGTACTTCAAACAGAGATCTTTGTGTTGAGCTAATTTGGAGAAACCCGGCTAATTTTGGCATATACCAAACGGGGGCCGATTATCTTTGGGGGGGGAAAGGACGTCCTGGCTGGATGTCATTACTTTATAATACTACCATATCAATGAAAAGTGTCTAATCATTAATAGCAATTCTTTCAAGTCAAGACAGTGCATTGCATTGTGGGACAGGCTAGGAAGGCTCAACAATATCAATCCAGGAGGCCACCATCTTTGTGCATCTGTACCATTCTGATTGTTTACCTCCTTTTCTCCTCAGATTTGCTGGCTCTTTTACCACACTGTGATTTACAATAACTTACAGTAGCACACGACAACAAACAAGATACAATGCAACATAATGTACGTCTCTGTTACGATGTAGAAAGAAAGAATGGCAGTATAGGGTAACGGCAACCCTTCAACAGAAAGGAGTGTCTAGTGTAAATGTTATAGATAAAGATAAGGTAGTCGCTCAAATATTGGCCAAGAAGAGAGACTGCAATCTGAAAAGCATATTGTGTAAGTGAAGGCACTGACAGATCCCTGATTGATTCCATTTTAAAGTGACTACAAGGATAATTTGCAGGTCTGAATCCATTTATTTTATTCAAACTTAGGTTGAATGTTGACCCATTTTGCAGTAGCAGAAAGGCACTCCACCATATCTAACTCGACACCCTGAGTGGGCTTAAGCAATTTAAGGCTTTTATTCCCAAACATATCCATTTTCTATCTTTTCAATATTTTAAAATCAAAGTTGATGGAATCCTCAAAAACAACTATTTTGTAAGCAAGTCTTGAGGCATCATTTTTTTTTTTCAAATGTTCAATATGACAGTATCTAGTCCACGTCCTCTGCAGGCCTAAGCGTGCCTGTATTCAGTCCCAACCGCTGTCTGGCAGAAACACTTTGCACAGGATATCAATTAAAAGGGATTTTTTTTCATATATATATAATCTTGACATATTTGCGTTCCTTTTCATGGAATAGTATATCGCTGCTGTCACCTAAAACCCTTGTCACTCCAATTTGACTTGTGAACCCACTCCAACCCCATCATATAGTTTCAAAAACACATAGAAGGCAATCTTAAAATTGAGTTGTTTTTCTTAATTCCTGGAAAGTGGCGTTGCCTTTTTTTTTTTCCTCCCCTGACAGCAGCACTGTGTTCTTTCCCAAGCTGTGTTGTAATGGAACATTTATCCGCCTACATATACACTGCCAACACTCACTGGATCCCTTTTTTACTATCGGCCAACCAAATTGGAAACATTTAGGCGACCCGCAAAGTTGCAGTGACCCTTGCTGCTTTTCCTACTGTCCCTCCATTTTTCTCCTCCTCTCGTCTTTAACATCCTCCCTCCTTCCCTGACAGCCTGCCCAGTGAGTTTTCAGGTCAGCCTTTCCCTTGGCACCTGGTTAAGACTAATGAATGTGTTCCAATGACTTTACGCACACTGTACACAGGAAAAACCTTCACCCCAGCAGCACCAGCCCGGGTTTGGCTGCTGTGTGGCTCTTAAGTTCCTCTTTGTTCCTGTTTAAACACACGCCTCAGCTAATTAAACTCTGGTGGGGGGATAGGGTGTAGCATTGTTTGATTTTCTTTTTGTGAGGTGAATCTGTATTATTATAACAAATGACATTTTAAACATGTTTCCAATGTATGTGTGTGATCCCTTTACGAGAGAACACCAAGGCCAAATCAAGTGGGTTTGTGTGAGTGGAGCTTTTAGACGTGTCAAAAAAAAAAAAAAGGGAATTGGGGAAAAAACCTTGCAAATGAAAAGGTTGTACTACAGTAGTCCAATATAAAGGCTCTACCTGATTGAAATAGCTTTATTTGTTTGTCAAATGTGTGGGCAGAAGATTTCCTTGTGGCCCACAAGCAAAAATTGAGGTTTAAGGGTATATTATAAGTCGTTGTGCAACCTAAACTGGTTGAGTGGACTTGGTGTTTCATCTGAAAGATCATAAAAAAAAAAAAAACTATAAAATTGTTCAAAGTTGGGATACACAGAAACTCTGTCTCAGTTCATGGTGTGTATTAGCAGTCATGGTTGTGTTATGAAAGTGGTTCATTTTACTGGCATTTAACTTTGAAATGTTCTAATTGAGTATTAAATGTCTGCTAAAACAGTTGGCCCCTTACAAAGTTTTCTATGGTGCTTTGAGGTATTACCGAGATACATTTTCAAATACCACATACTATCAGTACCACAGGAACAATGCATAGTCAGTATCACAAGTAGGGGTTCTGCAGGAAAAAGCCCCATCAAGCCCCTAGTCATCAAACCAGAAAGCAGATCACTGCCCGGAAGATCTTTGACCTCCTCATGAACTCGACAAATATACCCAGAGACACTTAATCAATACTGTCTGGGAACTACCGGTCTGTACAAATCCGAAGCTCCCAACTTAACAGTGTGATTGATTGATTGATTTATTGGTGATTGTGGTAATGAACACATATTTTCATAAATGTCGGGTGTTTCTCTTTCTTTGCGTCTTGTATTCTCAGTTGAGTTTTACGCTGTATGTGCTGAAGTTTTAGGCCTGTACATGTAAAAAGACGTACTATGGTATCATTTGGCTCTAATTGTAGCCTTTGTTAATTATGGTGATCAATATGCTTTAACATTAAGGTGAGAGAGAGAGAGAGCATAAGCATATGTGGTGTGTGAGTGTGCATGATTATCCAACATTGTTTTTACAGTACTGGTTTTACTCTGTAATTACAAAAGAGTCATTTTAATATCAAAAAGGCAATATCCACACTTGAAACCAATTAAATTCAACTATGGGAAACTTGCTGTTTTGTTGGTATGGCGCCACATTTGGGATTTATTTTTGGGTGTTGGTGTTATCTTGCAATGCTGTCTGGAAGCAGATGATGTGTGATGGTTTTATGTTATCTGTGATCACAGTGTACATGACAGGATGTTATAGTTAGAGAGAAAACTACTGTATATTTCTTTAATATACAGTACTGTTTAGAAGTCTAAGGCACCCTAGATTTTTTTAAATATAAGTTTATTTTTTTGTTTTCTGCATTAGTGTTTTACATTACTGCTCTTTATCGTGTTTTTTTAATATTTAGAAACTTTTATTTTTGAAAGCATATTTGCTTTACGGATTTATTTTACATGTGCCTTAGACATGCATACTGCAGTACTGTAGATAATATTCTTAAAGCTCAAGATTCAAATATTGGACATATATTGGACGATATGGATGTAGTTTTCTTCATGAACACTAGAGGGAGACCTTTAACTATGAATGGATGTTACATCTAAATACTCTTAGTATCAGTATCACCCACCTGAGTGGAATCAGGGACCAGGTCATTTAGGGAAGGTTTATTTGAAATCAGCAGTCCTCTATCAGTAGAGGTTAGTGGAAGGATACCACCTAACCGTTCTTTGGCAAGGAAGATTTGGTAAATCACAAACCGTTAGTACAATCAGGTAGAACAGAGCAAATACAATAGAATATAATAGCTGGGGTTGAATGTTTCCTCATCGTTCTCTCTCTGTTGTTAGCGCACTAATATTCTCTGTGACCACATGTTGGCTTAGACCACAGCCTCACCTGGAGCTTATTTCCCTGCCCTTGCCCAGCTTCCTCTCCTATTTGACTACATCTGAATGCACCAACAACCTCTAAAGACACGAGAGGACCGATCGAGAGGAGTCAGAGGAGGACGGTACAAAAACATCTTTTATGCTTCCAGTGGCGGTGTGAAACTGAACATTCGGTGCCTGATGTACCAAACTTCACAGCTGTCTCGAGTAAGGTCATCCTGTTGAATAAACTGTGTCACCTTGAAGCACACACACACACACACACACACAGTGGCAGCTGGCACAGGGCCTAGACTTCCTCAGTATTGTGTGACTAAGCTGATGAGAGGTTGGAGCGCATCACAGCAGGCCGGTGGGCGCCGCTGCCCCGTCTTTCCAGTGGGGGAGCTTATGATTTGGGTTAATGTTGTGACCAGCCGCCCCTCCCTTTACCCCTCATCATCTATCACCCCCCCCTCCCCCTTTCAGGTATACCTCACTCAATCCTTCAATCCTCTCAACCTCCTCACCCCTTCCCTTTACCACACGCCACCACCGCCCCCCCCCCCCTCATACATTTGAATCCCACAGTAAGGCCTCTTTGTCCGCTGCATTGTGCTGGAAGGGGAAGCAGAGTAAATGGACAACCAAATTAGTTGTCATTAGTTACATCCTTTAGCCAACTGTGGTGTAAGTACACACACACACACACACACACACATAATACCCACACACACACTGATGCACAGACACACCCACGCACAACTTCTCTTTCCGTCTCTTTCCATATCTTCTTGCGCAATACCTTTCCTTTGTGCGTCTGTGACCTTTGACCTGGACACAAAGGCCTCTATATGAAAAGAAAATGTATGGTATGTACATGTACAGTACAATGCCTACGTGTGCAGTGCCCCTCGACCTCAGTGTACTCAACTCCTGTACTCTGAAATGACTGATTACATATTCAACTCCTGAAGAAATATCAACCCAGCAAGCTGCTTCCTGCTCTAGGTGGAACGATCCTGGGATGGGTCCCTCTGAATAACTGGGAGAATACAGGAGGATGCACTGCCCCCCCCCTCTCCCTCTCTCTCTCTCTCCCTCTCTCTCTCTCTCTCTCTCTCTCTCTCTCTCTCTCTCTCTCTATTATGGTGGTCTGGCTCGTGGTGTGTGTGCAAGGGTCACCAGTGGCTTTGGGGTCACAGGAGTTTTTGCTCAGGCAGAGAGACCACCACATTTTCCTACATTCTCAAGTTTAAAAGGGACATTCCACCCTAAAGCAAGTTGACGTCACCCGAAATATTTACCTTGTTTTTTTCCCCAATACTTAATGTCTGGACTGTTGCATCCCAGCCATCTTATTGACTTGAATGTGAAATAAAGAGAAGGGTTCCCGTGTCCAAATCTGATTCCAGTCAATGTAGGGATGATGTCATGCTTGTTGTGTGTTTCCTCTTGAATGTTTGAAAATTAAAATCTTCATGCTCTCCTCCCCTCCTCACCTCCCAAGTCTCATTGGCCTATCAAAGCTAATGGGCACGATCAGTATCTGGAAAGAGGCTGCTTCAATCCCTGGTATCCATTAGAGGATATGTATTGGATCTGACTGCAGCACTGATAAAGTGCTCTTGAGCAAGGTAATGACCTCCTGCCTGATCCAGCAGCAGTGTTGACCCGTGACTAACCTCCCTGTGGAATGCCTGTGTGTGTGTGTCCCTCTGTAAATGACTCTTTTTATGTGTTATTTCTCTTGACTCCCCACCCAGCTCTTCCCTCCTCGTCCTCCCTCCCTCTCCTCCCAGCCCCGGAGCTGTGGCCGCTCGGTAAAACAGCCTGAACGCAGCAGATGTGAGACTGCTGCTGCTGTTGTGTGACTGTTGACGCTGTTAACAGCTGTCTCCCTCTTTAACCCTCCTCACATATCATCCCCTCCCTAGTCGCCACCCCCCCCCCCCCAGCCACAGCCCCAGACTAACCTATAGCCCTCCTCTCAATGATCACCACCTTTTGTGGTAGGAACATCCACTCGTAGGGAACTGTGAAAGACACGACACAGGAAAGATCACACATTTACTTATCCATCTAAGAAGCAAATGCAGATGCTTCCTGAGTTTCCATATGATTCAAAACACTAGCATTTGTTTTTCCAGAGCCAAAGTACACGCAGGGCAAGAGGGCTGATGGGAAACACCCAAGCCCTCGCTATGTTCCCCAGGCAAAAAGCTTTCTCCCCAGACCCAAGCCATTCTCCTGCACACCTATGCCTCACACTTCAAACACCTCTCCATTTCCCTCTCCCCAGCCACTACACCCACACTCAGCCTCAAAAGCCCTTCTCTTTGCCCTTCTCTCCCAGCCCTGGTTCCTACCCTTTTTCTTTCTGCCAACCTTTTTTCCTCTGTCCACAGGAAGAAAAAAAGTGAATTCCCACACACACACAGGATCACCTCTGCATTGATTTATTCTTTGGCCGTAAGACTTTCCCAAGACATGCCTCAGTCTTGAAAAATAACTGAATGCAGATGTGATGTGTGTGATCTCGTGTGTGCAGGCATCACTTTTTTCTATGACTTGTAACTTGAGGCACACTAATCCGATGCACCACAAAAGAGAGTGCAGCAGCAGCGGTGTGTGTTACTCTACCTTATACCCAACCGCGTTGCCTCCTCCTGGCCTTTACCCCAGGCCTCCAGCCTCACTTCCTATCTCGTGCAGCCCTGGCCCCCAGCCTGTAGCCCCTACTGATTCCTCTCTCTCTGCTGAAACTCCACCTCTGGCCTTTACCATCGCCACAAAACCCCAGCTTCAACCCCAGTCCGCGCCTTGGCCTAAGCTTTGACCCCCCCCCCAACCCCAATCCCCGACCCCCGACCCCTTCAATCCCAGCCCCAACTTCAGCTCTGTCCCTAACCCTAGCCTCTGGCCCCTAGCTTTTACCTTCTCCCCAACCCAGCTGCTGTCCCCTTCCGTCTCCTCCACCCCGGCCGCAGCATGAGAAGCCTAGCAGCTGTTGATCAATGGGCAGCCTGGGCCAACGCCTGCCTGCCCCCTCCCCTGACCTCCCACCCTTACACCCACACACACACACACAGACACACAGACACACACACACACGCTCCCCAGGGAGGCAGCAGATGGGGGTCAGCCAGAGGAGTAGGGTGTGGTGGACTACAATGGGCTGGGCTAGGTGTGTGTGTGTCTGTGTCTGTGTCTGTATGTATGTGTCTTTGTTGTTTGTCAAATAGGTTATTCATAGATAGATAGATAGATACAGTAGGAGTGTGTGTGTGTGTGTGTGTGTGTGTGTGTGTGTGTGTGTGTGTGTGTGTGTGTGTGTGTGTGTGTGAGGTGCTGTGGCTGGACATTTGCTAGCCGCGTGTCTCCAGTATGGACAGGTGTTGGCGTCAGCAGTGTCCAGACTCGTTTCGGCAGCTGCTGCTCCCCGCCATTCCTCTCCTCCTCTTCTCCTCTCATCTCTCCCTCCCCCCCTCCCTCCCCCCTGACAGATGTAGCCACAGCACCACCAACAACACCAACACCACCCAGCTTTTTTTTTTATGGGCCCAGCCTGTTTTGACTTTAAATATTTGCCCAGGAGGCGCTTGCTCTGTTTGGGCCGGGGGGGGGGTTTGAGGAAGGGCCGGCGGAGGCTCGCGACCTCGCCCGCACACACACATATGCACATTGACTATATGTGTATATGTGTACACATGTGCATCCACAGCTACGTATTGAAACATGTATGCACACGCAGGGGTTTGGCAGAGGTTGAAAGCTGGGTAGGCAGACAGACAACTGACAGGGAGAAAGAAAACACCGTCCTGCTGAAGAGTCCGCAGACTAGATCTGTGGCGCTGACGGGGAGGAGCAACAGGTGACTGGGAAAAACACCAGTAGTTATTAGTTGTTAGCAACTGGGCCTTGAGGGAATTATGAATTATGGCACCTGAAAAATACACCTCACCTACGGAAACTTAAATAAAAACATGAATTCATACATGTCATCCCTCGTCTACCCATAGTGCAGTTACCATGAAACCATCCTGTGAAAGCAGGGGAAGACCACTTCAACCACTGTACTTTAATGAAATAAGTTTGATGTAGTGAATGAAAGGGTAAGACTTTTAACACTATTTCACTTCAATTTATCAGAAATCTACATCCTTATTCTGTATCATACCTTATATACACATTCACAGTGTGAGGTGTGTGTGTGCTTTTATTTTGGCAGTAGTGATTTTAAGCATTCCTCTTATCCTGCCCAGTAGCCTACTGCAAGACTTTCCCAACACTTCCTCTTGGGGCCGAAGCAACACTGCAGCAGAGGTGCAGCAGACATCGGAAAAGTGGGGAATCAATAATGGCTACACCTGTAGACAACATGTCCGTAGCTTGTACAAGAACAACGGCAGCAGCAGCAGACATACTTGGGCAAAACTATGCATCAACACACACACAAATCTCAAGGTGACACACACACACACACACACACACACACACACTGAAGCGTCTTGTTTCTCCAAAGATCTCCAAGGAGCGACTGAAGCTTCAGCCTGTGATCCATTAGAGGGAGCAAAAGAGAGAGAGAAACGCAAAGAGAGAGAGAAAGAAGTTAGAGAGAAATGTGGATATAAAGGAATGATATACAGTTGGGGTTTGGAGTTGAAAGATAATTAGAACAGCAGTGAAGGATTCTGCTGCTGATCCCAGAAAAAACACTTCCACCAGCTGGGTTCAAAGTCCAGGAGGGAGAAAAGGAGGGATGAGAGAAAGG